>CM060413.1:126077675-128477675 GCA_030545235.1 Helianthus tuberosus
GCCCCTAACGTCAATCTTCCACTTAAACAGCTGTTGTAACTCCTGCTGTATCAACAACTGCTAGTACTTTAGTAGTTTCAACAATTGCTATCACTTCAACACACACTACTTCAACACACACCACAACCACTGCCTTACCACCACCTCCAAAAATCATCTCACCACCAAAACCACCATCACCATTAAAAACAATCTCACCACCATCACCTCCTGCCAAAAAGTAGAAGACATCAGATGTTACAACATCTGTTGTAATGGCAACAATGGTTGAAACACCAGTTGTTTCAACAACTGTTAATCAGCCACCTTCTACCACTCAAATCACCACCACTGATCCACCCAAAACATCATCAGCCTCTCCTACAATAAAAAGGAGAAGGATTTTTATACCTGATGATGATTCTCCATCACCACCACCAACATCTTCACAATCTCTTGCACTTATTCCAAAACCTGTTCCTTTCTCTTCAGCTCCAGTACAACAACCAATCCCTATCATCAGTCCTGCAGGCTTCCAATATCCTCTTGAACTCATTGCAGTCAGAGAAGAGATTAAATCCTTCTACTATGAGGATGATCCTACTAAAAGGAAGTTGGCATCAGTTGAAGGATATCCTAGGCCTAACAACATTGAAGAGTACTTGAAAATTAAAGCTTTACAGGCAGAGGATATTTCTAAAAGAAATTCTCAAGGAAAGACTGACAAAGAAATTCAAAGGCATTACCAATTTTTATTCACTCAAGTCAGATCCTTAGAGCAGTTTGCAAAGAATGTATGTAGACAAATTTCAGAAAAAGATGATGAATCTTTGAGAAAAAACTATATTGAAAACATCATGGCTCATAAGAAATACAAGGGGGAAAATACATGTACAAAGAGTGGACCATTCCTGAGCTTGAAAGTGAAGCAGCCAGGATTCAAGAAATGATTAAGAGTAAGGTCAAGCACACTCCTCCAGATTGGTCAAAGTACAAAAAGAATGTGCCTGAAAAGACATTAGAGCTGAAGAGAATGAAAGAGGAATTAGTTGCTGCTGATTATGGGTCTAAAAATCAAGTGTCAAGATGGAAAGAAGACAAAGTTAGGACCACCTACAAAAGGTTGGAGGAATTAAGGAAGAAAGATCCTAAAGTTCCACAAAAACCCAACTACCCTGAAGCAGAGGTTTCAACAAGACCACCAAAGCTGCAAATCAGGAGAGCCACTGCTCTAGCTGGTGCTGCCATCTATAAAAGAAGACAACAACAACAGTTGGATACTGAAACAGTGGCAGGATTAATGGCAGGAGATGAACTTGTAAAAGAAGGCATTAAGCAGATGATAGCTGAAACTCTTGGCCTAAACCAACCTGCAAGCACTGCTCAAACAGTCATCACAAGGCCTGCATTACCAAACTCCTCATCTAATAAAGATCTCCCAAGAAACCCACCAGACTCAAAAGTAATAAAATGGAAAACTGACAAACAGACCCATGTACTGACAGTGTTCAAGTCTAGTGGAGAAGTGAAGAAAATAACAAGGGAACAAGCACTTGGCCTAAGTCTTGAAGATTTGTAGGATCTCCTTGATCTTCCACTGTGCAGGGATGAAGATGACACAGATGCCTTAGCCTTTGAGTTACAACTCAAAGGGAAAATAAGGGAACTGTTGATGAGGCAATAAAGATCTACCAATAATGAAGGGTTTTGTCATTATCTGTTCCAGGGGGAGATTGTTGGGATTGAACCCTATCAGAGGAATATATAATTAAAGCCAAAACTGGATCAGAGCAGTGGATCCAGAATAAGCAGATGTTGTGTATACAAGTCTCTCCCCTTGGAAGTGGTTTCAACATCTGCTGACCTCCTATCTACTGATCGGTACAACTACTGACCTACAACTCTTGATCAAAGACTGATGAAGACTAAAGCCCTGCTAATCAATCGACTGCCTTGAGTCAAGCACTGCTGGGTTATATTAAGTGCTGCTGGGTTCACATCAGTGGAAGGCTTCAGCAGTAGTTAAGTGTGTCTCTATGTAATGAATTGTAATAACAGTTGTTAGCATAGCAGTACTTGTATAGATCAGAGGTTAGAGTTTGTTAGGAGGATAGATGTCACTTTCATGGTGATGTCAGCAAAGATGCCACAGTGGTTTGTCCGTGCCTATAAATAGAACAATACCCTGTACTGTTCTATTAGCTCTTCACCATCTTTCTTCCTGTACGAAAAAAATCATTGTGAGCTCAGGCTGAGGGGGAGTTTGTTGCATACATGCAATTGTAATCGGTGTTTGGAATAAATTTAAGCATTCGGTTCATTTTTGAAAATGTGTGTTGAAAGCAATTCTCCTGTTTGATTGTGAAAAGTTTGTTTCCATTTATATTCCACTGCACATCTCTTTCATTGTTCATCTTAATTCAAACATTAAACACATCCTAACAAAACGAGTGAGATGATGTGATGAAAATGAGATATCATAAATATCAACAAAATGAAAGGATGGTGGTCATTTGTTCGTTACCTCATAACAAACAGTCGACACACTGTGACAAATCAAAGTAAATGGATCATAATAATGTATCACCGAAGACATGCTAGCCTATAAGTGAACACTCACCTCAAGAGTTCCCAGGTAAGCGTGACTGGTCCGATACTGCAGATTTGTACGAACACTCTAGCCTTAGACAGAAAACTCAGGGTACAGGCATTCACTCTTCCAGTTTGCACGTGTTCACATTATTTAGACCCAAACTTTGACGAGATTTTGAAAATTTGGATGGCACACGGCCAAAAGAAATCATCTAAGGATAGATAATTAAATTTCAAAATCATTTTGGAAATTGTGTTCAAGTTTTGGTAATCACCTAAGGATAGGTGACATGTATTGTTTTAAGATCTAAACACAAGAAAACTTGTGTTAGGGTCCTAGAAAGTTATAGTCTAGGTCAAAGCATTACTAATAACCTAATTCCCTATAACCATTGGCTCTGATACCAACTCTTCTATCACACCCCAAACGCGTTAAAACAACAAACCGCGGCGAAAACATCGGGGAGTGATGCGACAGGATTATTGTTTCAACAACCATGGTAATTAAAGTTTTTTTATCATTGATTAAAGTGTTTACATTGTCTGGAATTAAACAAAAACATAACATATTTAACTGTCTTTTAAGTCACTAAGGCCCAAGTCTGCCTAAGTGAAGTACAAACATCATCATGCATTAGCACCTGAAACACATGTAAAAATAGGTACGTCAGCATAAAAATGACTGTGAGATACATAGGTTTTATTGATTTAGGATTCATGACTTTTATTTGAAAGAAGTGTTTAACAAAAATGTAGTCATGAACCTTGAAAAATGTTTTCCTTTATGAAATCATATGAAAATCGAAATGAAAATCAAATGATGATAAAAGGATAATGCATGGTTAAATGAATAACCAAGTAAAGGTAAATTTGTATAAAATATGTAATTTGTAAAACAATGTCATGTTTATGTATAAAATGTTTCATGTCTTGTCAAAGTGGTTTAGATAACGCAACTATGTATAATACAATAAAAGCATTATATATAGGAAGTACCAGCGGCGTATCCACCATGCTTTTATCATATAACACATAGCCTCGTTACATAAGTCACTTATCAATAACTAACCAAAATGTCTTGTTCAATGTCAAAATGTTTATGTGTAAACCATGCTCAATGCCATGTGTAACATGTATCATGTATAACCAAATGAAATGCATAGCAAGTAGAAAGTATCTACTCAAACTATGTGATGATATCAATGTGAAAACTGTATCATGTATGGTGAATAACTAGTAATTACTCAACCCCATAGGAAAATGTACAAAACAAAGTGTTTGAATAAACCTAAGTTTAAATGAAATGTTATGTTTTGCAGAAAACAATGCTTTATGATTACAAACATTTATGCAGTAGTGTTAATCGCATACATTCAAGCCTTGCGACTGTGGCGACAAACCCTTAAACGAATTAAAGGTTTATCTAAATTATGTATATCGGATTCTGTCATTCCCAACTTCCAAACAAACCTAGGAAGTCGGAAACGGGATTTGTCAAGTCCTATGGTACCATTACATACTACCGAGCGGCGTAGCTAATGTTAATGATTGTATTATTGTCCCGATTAAACATACCAAATGTCATAACCAATGTAAGCATGCTATGAAAACCATGTACTAGGTACGCTAAGTAAACATGCCTAGTATAAATGTTCATGTAAAACAATGTGCTAGCATGCTCAGTAAACATACATAGCAGAAATGTCATGTAAAACAATGTGTACATATGCTAAGTAAACATATGCAACAAATGTGTAATAAATCAATGTGCTAGCATGCTTAACATATGTAGAAAAACATAATTGAAAGCATGTACTAGATATGTACTTGGTGAAACTAGCATGTTTAGGTCATAAAAGCATGAAATGCACGAAAGTAACACGTATGTACATGTGTATCACCCCAAAGTATTTGAAAGCGGTAAAAGAGAGGAACTATGTACTCACTTAGGATTGCCTAATAGTCTTGAGAATAAGACCAAATAAGGCTCCAAGGATCACAAATCAACCGGCACCTAATATAGGTAACTATGTTAATAATCGGATCCTAAATCGGGAGATAGGATAGAATGATGTTCTATAAATCAAATGAGTATTTGAGCTCATATGGTATGATTTAATAGAGTTAACATTCTGATTTGGAAGTCTACCTAAGTGCTTTTGACCCGTTTCGACCCATTATGGTAGTATAAGCTACTATAATGCGTCGTTTGCGTAAAACTATGTTCGGATGGTTAACTATGTGCTATGTCAAGTCTTACATGCCCAATTATCCCTATACATGTTATTAAATCAGTTTATATGTCAAAAACATGTTCAAATATGCAAAAATACGGATTTATGATTCAAAAGGGCGTTTTGGTCATTTCCTATGGGCATATAAGCTAACTAACAAATGACTAACCAATCCTATGTGATCATAAGGTATAACCTCAGAGGTTATTCCCTATGCAATTATGATCACTAAACAAGCTTGGTCGGATCCTAATGATCGACCAAACGGGTCGGGTTTGAAAGTCTAAGCGATTGCCAAAACAATTCCAAAAGATATTCTTAAAGGTATAACCTAGTCAATATTAATGACTATGATGGTACAACCTTTTTAAGAAAGGGATTCCTTGTTAACATCTGAGAACATGTTAACATTCCTGGCAGTGTGATTTGAGAGACCACACTAGCTTCCAAAAGTACTTGGATCTTTCCAAGCCACCTTCATAGCCTATATGATCAATATGAATCATGGCTATTAAACAGCAAATATGATATTTACATCAAAACATCCATTTGAGATGTATGCCTATGGGCGAAGTTGTATTCATGACTATGATGGTTTTATAAACTTTTTTTTCAAAAAGGCGATGAACTATGTTCGACCCTTGAAATCACTGATCCAAGAGATCCTTGATAATACTTGAATTGTCCTAGTGACAAGGCATTTTATGCCATTTAAATGTCCTTCGAGACGAGCCTTTTGTGCTATATGAAAATGTCCTTAAGACATTGACAGTTGTGACTGATGTTCCCTGTCTGATAAATGTAAAGGATTATATCCTACTTGATTGCCAATAATGGTTCATTTGTAGCCTAGGCAAATCATTTGACTTATGGTCTATATGGTTTATTAAATACCATGACCATTTAATCATCAAATATGAAGATTTATTATATAATCTAAAAAAATCATTATTGTTTGATTTTAGTAATCAAACCATGGCTGGATCAGACGAAGTTAACAGTCATCCGGTAGAAGGAAACAATAATGATGCCAGGATAAATGTTACTGGTGCTGAATTACAAGCAATGATTGACACAGCAGTTGCTCAAGTTGTGGATAAAATATTCAAAGAACTGAGTTATGCTCGGTCCAAGACTCAATCAAAGCCCCTATCGCATTCACTTACACTGAAAAGGGATGAGTCTCGTCACTCGTCCAATCAAAAGAGTGAACCACAGAGACAAGTTGTCGTTAATCAGGCTCCAAAGTACAACAAGGGTTGTACTTATAAATATTTCGTCTCGTGTAAACCAAGAGACTTCACGGGAGAAAAGGGAGCCATCGATTGTATAAAGTGGTTGGATGAAATGGAAACTGTTATTGATATCAGTGGGTGTGCGAAGGAGGATATAGTTAAGTTTGTGTCTCAGTCCTTCAAGGGCGACGCCTTAACTTGGTGGAAAGCTTTGGTACAGTCCATGGGAAAGGTTCTTCTGTATAACCTTTCCTGGAATCAATTTGTTGATCTCATGAAGGACACTTACTGTCCTCAGCATGAAGTGGAAAGGATAGAGACTGACTTCCTCACTCTGGTGATGAAGGATTTGGATTGTAGGTCCTATGTGACCAGTTTTAACTCCATGTCGAGACTTGTACCGTATTTGGTCACCCCAGAACCCAAACGCGTTGCGCGTTTTATCGGTGGTTTAGCCCCAGAGGTTAAAGGAAATGTCAAGCCTTCTAAGCCTGCTACTTATAGATCTGCTGTAGATCTATCTTTGTCACTTACTCTTGATGTTGTAAGGAGTAAGGCAAAGAAAGCCACCGAGGAGGGGAAAAGAAAGAGGGAGGATGACCAGTTCCATCACTCAAACAAAAAGAAGAAAGGAAACTCTGTTTTCAAAAAGGGGCAGTCGGATGACAAGCCCAGATGTAAACATGTAACAAGAGGCACTTTGGAAAGTGCAACCAAGAAAAGCTAAACCTTGTGGAATCTGCAAGAAGAGAGGGAACAAGACTGTTGAGTGCCGAAGGGTCGTTTGACCCAAAGATTCGCATATTTCACTTTTTATACTTATTCCAAGTATCTATTTGATCACAAAACTCATTTCTAAACAACCCTTAAGGGTCGTTTGCTCAATTTCACTTATAAGGGAATTTTGGTCACTTTTACCCCTCCTATTATGACGAAGGACTTTTAAAGCCATGTTTGACCAAAATCCCACTTTTAAAACTATAATCTTGTTTAGAAACCATTATATTTCTAAAACACCATAATCATAACTCAATTTATTCGGTTTACCACAAAGATAACCGAATATCTATATTTTATCCTTGTCTAACTCTTATAGAACCTCAAGTTCTACATGATGAGTTGAATCATTATACAAACCTGGCTCGGATCAATATATTGACCTGTTTCGATACCTTGCCTTAGTGGCCGCTACGTAATAGCGATGTAAACATCCATGTGCTATTTATTCCCAAATCACACAACTCGACAAACCATTAGTCAATATTATCAAAGGGTGATAGTTTCACCTTTTGACCCGTTTGGTCTAAATGACCATGAATCTTTATGAGATGATATTTATTACCATCTTATCTATATGACTCGCTCCGGTTTACACCGTATAGTCTTTTTACTTATAAATCATTTATTGATTCTTTTGACCCATTATAACTTACGCTGTAAAGTGTCTTTCACAACTAACGGTTATTGTCAACAAGTGACTAAAGTACCATTTTACCCTTATTATTTGCATTGGTTTACCATACAAGGTAGTTATTAAAATCTCGTTATCTTTTAGTCATTTCATGACTATTTAACCATATTAGCTCCTTTTTATTCATTCAACATGGTTTATGACCATTGTCTTTTGTTCTGGACCGCACTTGTCGTGTCGGAACATCACAATTTAAATAAGACTTATCATTCATAACCTATAAAATCATTAGGTATTAAATAATTAGAGTGTAAGCTTTACTTACCTTGCATCCATGCCACACTTTTCTTTCCGTACTTGCTCCGTTTGACCCGCTTCATCCACATGCTTTCACCTAGCTTGTTAGGCGTCAAACTATCATCATAATTCGTAAGATGGTTAGATTAGTCATTATCATATACGACTATTTCATCTTACGAATTTTATGTCGAAACTACTATTCGACCTCATCATTGATTAATTTGACTTTTTAAAAGTCAAGTACCCTTAATCATATGAGTTGCATATTTGCGTTCAATAACTTATTTAGGCGATCTTATCAAGACTAATTTATAATGATGCTACTGTTTTTAAGCTATTTTCTATCCAAGTTCATTACGTTTTCTACACTTCAACTAGTTCAAGCGATTATCAAGACTAATTTATTCATGTATTTTCGCAAGAACTAAGGGTTCTCATTTATAAGTGAAAACCCGTTTTATCATATCACTAGCATTCGTCCGAACACCTAATAAAATCAAGTTCTACATATCAACTAGTGGATATCATGATTTCAAACATCCATGTACATGAATAAAATCACCAATTTCACCATAACACACTTAACCCATTTCATGGCAACTATGAACATATACCTAAACTCATAATTTGTTCAAGTATCATTCCTAATACTATCATCCATGATGGTTTCAAACATGATTATCTCATTAGCTTCATCATATCATCAAAACCCACTTGATAATCTACTTGTTCATCACTTAGAAGTAACCCACATCAAGTATTTCATAATTTCATCATATCTAACGAAATTAGGCATACATAAACATCTAATTTCATCTCTGGATCATAATCCATCAATTTATTTTCAAGTAACCAACTTGTCTCGAATTTCAACTTTAACCAATCTAGGTTTTGTGACATACCTTATGATCTCCATGACTCGGTGATCGTTTTTATGTGTTCATGGATCGATTTGGGGCTTGAATTGAGCTTCAATTTGTTGATTTAGTGTGAGTTAGGGTTTTTGGCTTGCTCCTTGTTCCCCTGCTCATTCTCACACACACGCACGCACACTAATGTGTGTGTAGTGTTTTGATATTTAATAAATATCAAGTTCCATTCTTCTCTTTTGGCCCCTCTAGTTTGTAACTTTATAAAAATGGTTATTACCCAAGTTTTCTTTGTTGTTTTAAGGCACATATTTAACTAGGTTGATATTCCTAGTTACTTGGTGGGTTCAGGGAAGTTATGACTCAGTTTATTTTAAGTACTGTTAACTCGGGCCTCTTATAAACTTTATTTCCTTAAAAGCTTTTATTCACGTTTTGTTTAATATTAGGTTTATTTATTTAAATCCTAATATTTACCGGGTTAATTTTTTTACCACTAAGGGTATTTTACCCGTTCATTAATATTAACGTGGTTTGATTACCAAACCCGTTTTTGGGGTGTTACACTCGAAGTCCTTGAGAATAGTCGAATCACTTTATGTAGTCGATGTCTATCAGCCGAGAAAATCTCTTTTTGATTTTATATGTTTTCGATACTGAGCCGCAATCGCTGACTCTGTGATTTATTGCTTTTATGTGGAATTTTATGTGATTTATGTGGTTTTACATGCTTATGTTTTTCGACTTTTGGTGACTTATACGCTTTTCTCCTTTCGCTTTGATCAGCACACACAACTCACACCACACAATTACCTCAATACGCTGACAAATCGCATGTTATGTTACTCGCTTACGCTATGATACTCGCTATGTTAACTCGCTAATCGCAATCGCTACTCTCGAACGCTTTACGCAGCTGGAATGATAAGTGAATACGTGCAATATATGTAGGTGAATACGTGCAAAATATAGTGATTATGTGATTCTGTGCCCTACGTGCTTATGTGTTTATGTGGTTTATGTGCCTACGTGATTATGTGCCTATGTGTTCGGACGTGTTCCTGTGCTTTAAATGAAGTAGTTTTTAGCAGCGCGGTGGACTATACTAGGATTGATCGACTTGTGTCTGAGTCCCATGACGATGTCTATTGCAGACAATGTTGTCATTTGGATCACATCACTCTCGCGCAGCTCGCCGCAATCATGCTGATAAGCGAATCGCTTCCCTAGTCGCTAAGCAGATGGCTAAAGTTATCCCACAAATTGTCAGTGAGCTTAATAAGAATGCCAGCAAGTCTTCTGAGGAATCAAGGACTGACTCGCCTAAGGGTACTTTCAGCTTTAAGCAGTTTAAGACTTGTGGCACAAAAGACTTCACAGGCGAACACGGACCAAGCGCTGTGTTTCAATGGTTCGACTCAATCGAAGTCACGCTATGCCAGAGTGGATGTCCCGAACACCTACGAACTGTCAATGCAACTGGCGTTTTCCAATCCAGGGCTCTGGATTGGTGGATTTCCAAAAGGAACAAACGTGGGAACGACGCAGCCTATGGGCTCACTTGGGATGACTTGAAAGAACTCATGATGAAGGAATTCTGCCCACCCCACGAGCGCCATAAGCTGGAAAACGAGTTCTGGAACATCAAGCAGGATGGTGGCGATAACGCTGGTCTGACAGCTCGCTTTAAGCAGCTAAGTATCATTTGTCCAAGCCAGGTGGCAACGCCTGATATGACGATCAAGAAGTATATCCGTGCTTTACCGGATTGTGTTGCTGACTTCGTGCAAGCCGCGAAGACAACAACAATTGAAGAGACCTACCTACTCGCTGCTGACATTAATGACAAGCGAGTTCTCGCTGGGTACTTCAATAATGCTATGAAGAATCTTCATCAAGCTACCGCCGCCCCCACGATGAAACCGCCGCTCCGCAAGTTTACAAGTCTTCCCGCCGCAAGAGAAAGAACAACAACAACAGTAGCAAGAATTGTGTTGTTACTGCCGTTCTGCTCCAAGCTATCCCTGCTCAACCGCAACCTCATAACCGCCAAGTAACCGCACCGGTAACCAATGCACCGCCGGCCAAGCGTGCATATACTGGTCCTCACCCGGTCTGCCCTACATGTACCAATCATCATCCTGTTGGGATTGCATGCAGATTCTATGTTCATTGCAACATGTACGTCCATTTTACTGCTAATTGCCGTACTGGTCCCCACAAAAGCTCCAGCTCAAGCTCAAGGTCAAGCTCCTGCACCACCAGCTCTCCTTCCTGCTCCCCAGGGCCAACAAGCAGCTCCTGCCCCCGCAGCTCTTGCAAGAGCCAGCTTTGCATGTTGTGATCCCAACCACTTTACAAACGGTTGCCCAAACAGAATGGTGAAACAAGAGCCACAGCAGCAGCAGCCTCAACATCAACAGCAGCAGCCTCAGCAGCAGCAGCAGCAGCCAGTAGCCCGCGGACGTGCATTCAACATCAAGGCCCGCCAGGCTCAAGCGTACAATAATGTGGTTAATGGTACGTTTCTTGTGAACGGTATATATGCTTCGTGTTTATTTGATACTGGAACCGATAACTGTTTTGTGTCGTTAGAATTCGAAAAGCTCCTTAATCGTAAGCGCATCCATCTCCCTACGACGTTCGACGTTGAAGTTTCCACTGGAAGAACTGTCGCTGTTCGTTCTGTTCTCCGTGATTATACGCTTGAACTCAATAATCACGTCTTCCCTATCGACCTTATCCTGATGCAGCTTGGTAGTTTTGATATCATAGTAGGCATGGATTTTCTTCGTGAAAATCGTGCAGAAGTCATTTGCTTTGATAAAATGATTAGTTTCTCGCTCGCTAATGGTGATCAACTTTGTGTTTATGGTGAAGTCGCATCGAAGAATCTCAAACTCATGTCGTGTATCCAAGCGAGCAAGTATCTCCGCAAGGAATACAAAGCCTTCTTGACACACATCGTAGTAGCGGAGGAAAAGGAAAAGAAGGCAATGGATAAGGTGCCTGTGGTTCGTGATTTTCCTAAAGTCTTTCTTGATGATTTACCTGGTTTACCCTCGAGTCGTGATATCGATTTTCGCATTGACCTCATTCCTGGAGCTAATCCTGTTGCTAAATCTCCTTATCGCCTCGCCCCGTCTGATATGCGTAAAATCTTGAGTCAACTCCATGAATTGCTTGATAAAGGCTTCATTCGCCCTAGCACCTCTCCTTGGGGTGCCCTGTCCTTTTTGTCAAAAAGAAGGACGGATCGTTCTGGATGTGCATCGACTATAGGGAGTTGAATAAGCTGACTATCAAGAATCGCTATCCCCTGCCACGAATCGATGATTTGTTTGATCAATTACAAGGTGCTACATGTTTCTCGAAGATTGATTTACGCTCAAGCTATCACCAGTTACGAATCCAGGGGGAGGATATACCGAAAACCGCTTTCCGCACCCGATACGGCCATTATGAATTCGTCGTAATGCCCTTTGGTTTAACCAACGCACCCGCGGTTTTCATGGATTTGATGAATCGCGTGTGTAGGCCATTTCTTGACCGTTTCGTCATCGTATTCATCGACAACATCCTTATCTATTCAAAGTCAAAAACCAAACACGCGCAGCATCTACGTTTGGTTCTTAAACTACTCCAGGGGAATCGACTCTATGCCAAGTTCTCCAAGTGTGAATTTTGGCTAGAGGATGTTTAATTCCTTGGCCACATTGTCAATAGCCAAGGTATACACGTCGACCCCGCGAAGATCGAAGCTGTTAAGAGTTGGGTTACTCCAAAATCACCATCTGAAGTTCGTTCGTTCCTCCGATTGGCGGGCTATTACGGTCGATTCATCGCTGACTTTTCTAAAATCGTCGTTCCGCTTACCACTTTGACTCATAAGGATAGGCCTTTTGTTTGGGGAACCGAACAAGAGCAAGCCTTTCAAACTCTGAAGCATATGCTCAGCAATGCTCCTGTTCTCGCTTTACCCGACGGAAATGATGACTTCGTCGTCTATTTTGATGCCTCGAACCTTGGCCTAGGTTGCGTTCTCATGCAACGGGATAAGGTTATCGCGTACGCCTCTCGTCAGCTCAAGATCCACAAGAAGAACTATACGACCCACGACCTCGAGCTAGGTGCAGTAGTTTTTGCGTTGAAGATTTGGCGACACTACCTTTATGGTACCAAGTGTACGGTCTTAACTGACCATAAGAGCCTACAACACATACTCAACCAAAAGGAACTGAATATGCGCCAACGTCGGTGGGTAGAACTTCTCAACGATTACGACTCTGAGATTCGTTACCATCCTGGCAAAGCAAATGTCGTGGCCGATGCTCTAAGTCGACGAAGCTATTTGCATAGCGTTCGTAATACTCACGCCCCGCACGACCTCGAAGCCTTGATTTGTGACGCTCAGTACGCCTGCTTCATTGAGAATACCTTGCGAGAGGAAATGAAGAAGTGTGGTGCTGAATCGCACTTTGTCACCAAATCGAACGGTATCTACTACTATCTAGATTGCATCTGGATTCTAAGTCGCAATAACCTTCGGGATATATTGTTGACTGAAGCGCATAAGTCTCGATATTCCATTCATCCTGGTGCCGACAAAATGTATCATGACCTTCGTCTACGGTATTGGTGGCCTGGAATGAAGAAGGATATCGCAATCTATGTTTCAAAGTGCCTGACTTATTCGAAAGTCAAGGCCGAGCAACAAAGACCCTCTGGCTTACTCGTGCAACCCGAGATCCGGATGTGGAAATGGGAGAGTATAGCCATGGACTTTCTAACGAAACCTCCGCGAACACCTTCAGGTCACGATAGCATCTGGGTTATCGTTGACCGTTTGACAAAATCTTCTCATTTTCTGCCGATACCAGAAGACTACAAGGTAGAACGATTAGCACGGATCTACACCGAAGAAATCATCTGTCGACATGGGACGCCTCGTGATATCATTTCTGACCGCGATGGTCGGTTTACCTTGCGTCTTTGGGAAACATTTCAATCTGCTCTTGGTACTACTCTAAATCTAAGTACCGCTTTCCATCCCCAAACCGACAGTCAGACTGAAAGAACGATTCGTACCCTTGAAGACATGCTTCGCTCGTGTGTCATAGATTTCGGTGGTAATTGGGACACGCATTTACCTTTGGTCAAATTCTCGTACAATAATAGTTATCATTCTAGCATTCAAATGGCACCATTTGAGGCATTATACGGAAGAAAATGTCGATCGCCTATTGTATGGCATGAGATCGGAGATGCGCAAATAACCGGTCCGGAGCTTCTGCAAGAAACGACTGACAAAATCCTCCAAATTCGAGACAATCTGCTGAAAGCTCGGAGTTGTCAGAAAAGTTACGCCGATAGACACCGCAAGCCCCTTGAATTTGACGTTGGCGATCACGTACTCCTAAAGGTTTCACCTTGGAAGGGGGTGATCAGATTCGACAAGAAAGGAAAACTTGCGCCTCGATATGTTGGACCCTTTAAAATCCTGGAAAGGATTGGCAAAGTGGCCTATAGACTCAAACGACCGGAGGAACTTAGCAACATCCACCCGACTTTCCATGTATCGAACCTCAGAAAGTGCCTGGCCGAGCAGAATTTACAAGTACTACTTGAGGATCTACAAGTGGACGAAACATTACACTTCGTGGAAAAGCCTGTCGAGATCATGGATCGAGAAACCAAGAAGCTCAGACGCTCATGCATTCCCATTGTGAAGGTTTGCTGGGAAGGCAAACGCGGTGCAGAGTTCACCTGGGAACTCGAAAGTGACACGAAGGCTACGTATCCACAGCTATTCGTTACGCCTGCGGCCTAATTTCGGGACGAAATTCCCTAAAGTAGGGGAGGCTGTAACAACCCGCGTGTTTGAAGTCAAAGTACAAGTCAAAGGAAGAAAAGATTGCTAAATGCGATCTGTCACTCCTTGCTTAATTATTGATTGTACTCCTTGACTTGTAATCGATTACTTTAATTTGTGTACTTTAGTTGTATTATGTGGAGTAAGTGTTAATAATCGCAGTTTAATCGCATGTTAATCGCGGATCTATCTATCGCTAATCTCATCGCAATCACGTCACAACTTGAATCGCAGGTTCTGAATATTGTTTTACGTGTGTGTGATATTTATGTGTTACTTGTGCATGTTTATAACTTTTAAAAGGGGTGAAATTTGTAATGTTTTAAACTAGTATTTTTGGAAGGAAGGTATGAAAAGTAAACATAGGGGTGCATTTAACCTACACCTAGTAAAACAAAACAAACCGTTTGTTGTTATGTAATAACTAGAACCTATTAGCAATGTATAGAAAAGAATGGGAGAATGAGAGATAGATTTCTTATTGATGTATCTCATACAAAATACATGAACCACTATATATAGGCTATAATATTAATACACTCCCCATTAACTATCCACATGATGGATGCATTCATAACACTCCCCATTAACTATCCACATGATGATATAATATTCTTTAATACGCTTGGTGATGTTGTCTCGTTAAAAACCTTGCTAGGAAAACCCAGTGGGACAAAACCTCAGCTATGGGAAAAAGTGTGCAGCGCCTATTGACTCCCCCTAATACTTCTGGATCAAGTATGTTGCCTCATTAAAAACCTTACTAATAAAACCCAATGGGATAAAACTTAGTCAAGGGAAAAGGAATGCAACTTGAATAAGTCTCCCCTTCATTTTAACATGTATCCTTTAAGTGACGTGTGTCCATCTTCCTTGAAAGTCGAATAAAGATTTTGTAGCGAATGATTTGTCGCTTGATCCCTTGATGTGCAATCCTTTATATTGAACAATGTTGTATAATCTTCTAACGAGACTTTAGGTGCCTCCTTCCAAAAATTATCATATGTCCATGACTGTGTTTCGATACAATCCTGCATCTACAGGACTAACCCGACTTGTTTTGATGGGTTAGTAAAATATAATCAAATATCATTTATACCTGAAATATTTCTTTGAACTCATTCCAATGTCTCGTCGCTTAACAAAGGTTATATCATGACAATAAGCTCAAGTGAAAGATTTATAACCATACATAGCTAGCAAAACATTTTAATGCACTTATGCATTTAACGATGGTACTTCTAGAATGAAAATCTCTACTTTGGTAGAAGATGATAATAGGCATTTCTTATAACAAATGACTTAACAACCTTTAACGTACTTTAAGGTTCAACTATGTCCATGCTAAAATATCCAAACATCATCTTCTATATGTATTTGAGGGATTAGTAAAATATAATTACATATATACTCGAACTGTAGTTCGAGTAATAATTAGACCGTGCCAAGGTCATTAAAAAATTCTCCTTCTAAAAGCTCGACAATTTCTCTCAATGATGCCTAGACATCATTACTGTAAATTGCGATTATAGTGAACTTTTAAAAGTAGAATGTTGATAGAACATGGCTAAAATAATAAAAAACTTATATCCCTCTTTATGCGAATATCTCGAGTTGTACAACACTCGACCCAACTATTTTAGCCCATACGTATTTTGTCAACTTCATATAGTACGTTCTTGAGGTTTTTATATCAATGCTTCTGGCATTATCAATCCATGAGAGAATTTTGCCAATCTTATCCAAAGTATACATGTGCATTCACTCTTCATGAGTTTTGCTACATAAACTTACCCATATAACACATAGATATATATATATATATATATATATATATATATATATATATATATTATATGCAAAAATGACATAAACACTTGCTTTTATCTTCAAAATCCATATTGTAACAACCCGCGTCTTCGAAGTCAAAGTACAAGTCAAAGTCAAAGGAAGAAAAGATTGCTAAATGCGATTTGTCACTCCTTGCTTAATTATTGATTGTACTCCTTGACTTGTAATCGATTACTTTAATTTGTGTACTTTAGTTGTATTATGTTGAGTAAGTGTTAATAATCGCAGTTTAATCGCATGTTAATCGCTGATCTATCTATCGCTAATCTCATCGCAATCACGTCGCAACTTGAATCGCAGGTTCTGAATATTGTTTTACGTGTGTGTGATATTTATGTGTTACTTGTGCATGTTTATATTTGTTTTATGGTGATTAATCGAAAATGCAATCGCAACTCTATCGCAACGCAATCTCATCGCAAACTAGATACGCAAGGTTACTTATGTTGATTGTATGTTAGTTAGGTTATTTGTGTAACTATTATTTAAACCTATCGCATCGCTTAATCGATACTCTCTTAAACGCATCGCAACGCTCAACGCACAAAACGAAAAGTCAAAAACCAACTCGCTGGAGCACTTCGATCGAATGGTCATCCGTCCGGATGACCATCCGATCGGACTGCCCTCCGATCCGTCTCTGTGCACCGTTTTTCTCCTCCCTTTACCTATAAATAGCACCTGTCACATCACAAGAACGGTGATGTGACAGCTCTCGTTCTACCTGCACACTTTTGGGCTATTTTCTCTCGATTCCTCGCGATTCTTGTAAGTTTCTGCCTCAAATCTTATACTTTCTCAATCAGCACACACTTTCTCATCATTTTCACCATCAAATCTTAACTTTTCACCATGAAATCGGCTGATTTGGGGTGTTCTAGGATGATGTCATCATGAGTTCTTATGAACTTCAAAGTGTGACCTCATTTCGCCAAGAACAACTCAGATCTAAGATATTTTAACATGTTTAAACACTGATTTCACCTAAATCTAAACATTTTCAACCGAATCAAGCTACTTTCAACTCTTTTACACTCTTGCACTAAAAAACGATAAAATCGGAGCTCACTCAGGCCTTCCACTCGTTCCCTAGTGAAGTGTCGGTCAGAGAATTGATTCCTATCGACGAGATAACCGACTTAGCAGGTTGAACACGAACAACCGTCAAGAATAGTTAACTGATCGAACGAGGTGATTCCCATCCGATCGGATGACCTGGACGTGGTGAAGGTTCCGTTGTTTAAACACGTTGTCATACCATCTCGGTCAAACCGTAAACTTTCTAAACTTAGTTAATCTTCAGATTTCAAAACGAACAAGTTACCAAACGGATTGCCGTCCGATCGGATAGCCATCCGATCGAACGCCAATCCGATCGAACGCCAATCCGATCGGATTGTTGGTGTATCTAGTGTCTGTTAACTTCGTCTTAATTAAGTCTTATGTCTAGATAGGATAAACGAGCACACAACAGGGTTGAAATTAGGGGTTTGTATGTTTAAGTGGGTGATTCCGCTTGAAAGTGACACAGATCAGTTCAAGCGAAATCAACATGTTGATTCCGCTTGAAATGGAATGTGACAGGTTCAAGCGAAATCAGGACACTATATATATGTGTGTGCTGGTGTCATTTGGAGCGGAATCAGGTCATATGTTCTGAGCCGAGGTGCTGTCCGTTTGTCATTTGAACTTGTAAAAGCTCAGGAAATCAGTAATAGATAAACATTAGAAAGGAACAAGCTGTGTTGACATCTTTTACATTGATTCAGCCTTTGTACTTGATGATGAACTACTCATACTGACTATTTAGGGTCACACGACGATCCAACAAGTGGTATCAGAGCTCAGGACGAGGAGTTTATACCAATTCAGCTTGATTTTACCGAATTTTCACACTTCTACTTCTTCTTTTCTGATTTGAACAAAAATTTAACGGTTGAAATGGCTTAAAACTTACACATATCAAGCGAAACATAGTTTTAACTAATCCTTGAAAGTATTGGACCTAAATTCGAACAAAATCTGATAAAAACTAATAATTCCGCTTGAACGACTGATCGATTTGCTGATGTCATCTTGATTCCGCTTGAAACTGCAGTTAGTTTCAAACGAAATCACATATTCCGCTTGAAAGATATCGGTTGATTCCGCTTGAAGTCTATTTCTGCTTGAAAGTTCAAGCGAAATAAGTGATTTCGCTTCAAAACCTTATTCCGCTTGAATTGCAATTTCGCTTCAAGTTTTTGTCTGATTTCGCTTGTAAAGCTGATTTCGCTTGAGAGCTGATTCCGTTTGAAGCTATTCCGTTTCAACTGATTCCGCTTGAAATTGTTGTTTTCAAAATTTCAAAAAAATTTCTAAGTGTTTGTTGACTGTTTCAGGTACGTGAAAGATGGATGATTTCATGAATCCTTTCTGTGATGTGTTTGCTTTTACCGGAGGTTCGGGAGATGGCACTTCAAACAACATGAATGAAACTACACCAGCACCGAGTGCGAAGAAAATTCTTCAGGATGCTATGAGCGTAGACAGTGCATACGGAACATACAATAAGCCGCCCAAGTTAATGTCTATTGAAGATTACAAGCGGTGGGCTACCAGATTCGAAGAATGTCTTAAAGAATTTGCGTATCCCAATTGGAGAAGTTTGAAAAATGGTTTTGATATGGGAAGAGATGATTATGAGAACTTAGAGGAAAATCAGATTGAAAAATACGGTGCTGAACAGAAGTGTATTGCTCTACTTCACCAATCTGTCCGTGATGATATTATCGCACTGATCGAATACAAAGATTCGAGAGACCTTTGGGAAAAATTAAAAATAAAATGTATTGGTAGTGCTGAAATAGTGAAGAACAAAACGAAACTGTTACGAAAAGAGTTTGATTTGTTTGGTTGTTTAAAGAACGAGTCTGTTTCCAAGATGATCGAAATATTTGGGCATTTGAAGATGGAGCTTGCTAGACATGACATCATTTACAGTCAAGAAGAGCTGGTAGACAAATTGTTTGATGCTCTACCGAATGAGCAAGACTGGCAGTATTTTGCATTGATGCTGAAGAATACGATAAAGCCGGCTGATTTGAAGGTTGATCTGCTTATAGAAACACTGGAAAGCCATGAATTGGAGATCAAGAAATCTAGCAAAGTCAATAACACATCTTATCAGCAGAATGTGGAGTTGTACTACAGAGGAAATCTACCAAAGACTGGTTCTCCAAGAACAACATTTTCTACAGAAAGTTCTAATAATGTGAATCAAGAAACTCCTCACAGTGGTTTTCATAGTGGATCTTCTTCAACAACTTCAAGCCAATCTGCATCGAAGAATCTCTTTCAATGCAACATTGCTGTTGATCTGAAGAATGGTCAGAATTTCAGTGAAGAGTCTGCTAAACAATAGATGGTATTCTTAGCGTCTGTGTTAGAATTGTACGAAAGTCTCGTTGCAGGAAAGATAGGCAACACTAACCTAACAAAGGAGGATTACGATCAGATCGATCCTGAGGAGATAGAATTGATTGATATAAGGTGGTGTATGGCCAATGCAGTGAGAAGAGCACAGCGATTTATGGAGATTACTGGAAGACAGTCTATTGGTGGACCTTCTACCAAGTTAGGCTTTGACAAGTCAAAAGTGACGTGTTTCAAGTGTAAACAGAAAGGTCATTTTAAGCGTGAGTGCAGAAATGCTTATGCTGATGATACTGCAAATCCTTTTCGAGAGGATTATTACAAAAGGGCGATCTATCATCGGAATAAATCAAAACCTCCTAGGATGAAGTAGATAGAGGAGGCACCCAAAGAGAAATCCAGGGCACTTGCAGTTTTTCATGACGATGAAGGTTACGATTGGAGTGATGTTTTGCCTGAGGAAGACGCAGTTGGTTATGCCTTCACAGCAGCAAAGATTGTTCCATTTAAGGATAAGAGAACTGAAGAAGTAAAGTATGTGAACAGGAAGGATACAGCTCGATTCATGAAAGCCAAAATCTATCGTACCTGGATGGAAGCAAAGAAGGCAAGGCGACGGGATCCTGATAGAGAATGTTATCTTGATCCTAATGGTAACATAGCTGTGGATCCAGATACTGTTGATCTTGAAGTTCTCACCAAACAAATTGATGATGAAGAGGAAGCCAGACAGAGAGAATAGTGGGGGAGGAGGAGAAGCCATTGAGAAAGAAAAGGAAAAAGAGACAGCAAAAGAACCGGAGCCAAAGAAGATTGATGACGGAGTTATTGACACGTCACAAGAACTCACAGCTGAAAACTTAAAGAAGATGGCTGACAAGGTTCTTGCTGCAAAAGAACTAGAGGTAGTTTCTGGTTCTGGAACTGAGTCCAAAGATAAGGTCAGTACAAATGATACACATGTGTCAGGTAAGAATGCTAAATCTGAGAACAACTGCAAAAATTGCATGAAAGAGTGCAAAGTTTGTAGTACACATGCTTACCTCAGTGGTAAGAAGGTTGAAGAGCTGACTAGTAGAGTCAGAAGTGTTGAAGATCAGATCTTGAACCTTGATAAGTTGTTGAAAGCTTCGAACGACAAATTAAAAGAATTAACTGAGAAAATAAAGAACGATAAAAATGACGTTGAAAGAATTAGGACAGAAAATGAAAAATTGATTATTGAAAAACGTCAAATCTCAGAAAATTTTGAGAAGCTAAAACGAACGGTTAAAGATTGTGATGAAAGAAATGGTAAGACAGACAAAGAAAATCTTCAACTGACCGGTGTTCTTAGAGTGAAAGAAGAGTTAATCAATCAGCAGCTGGATGAAATTGCTAAGTTGAAGCTTCAATTTCAAGAAGCCAAAATTGAAAATGAACGCATCCAGTTGAAATTGAACAGTTACAACTCTGCAAGCTTTGTTTTACAACACATTGTTCCCAAACCTATCGGGAAAAACAAAGCAGGCGAAGATGTATATGCTGATGGAACCGGGGTGGGGTATCATCAGGTTCCACCACCAGTTCTAAACTATTACTCAAAGAAGAAATCCGGGTTGGTTAATGATGAAGATGTTCATGAAGTGAAACTTCCAGAGTCAATTGATGTCACATTTACTTCATCTTCTGATGAAGATAGTGTCCAGTCTGAAATTGTTAAAAGTATGGCTGAAAATGTTTTAAAATCTACAAGTGATACTACTGAGGAAGATGAATGTTTTCTGGATAAATACAGTCCAAAATCAAAATCCAAAAACAACTTAAGTGAAGAACCACATCTTGTGATGTACAAGATGGCAGGATCGGATAAGTTGTATTCGGATTCTGAGTTTCCACTGGAGAATGTTAATGTTGCTAAATTGACAAAGGTGTTCAAATTGGTTGAAACTGATCTGTCTGAGATTGAAGGTGTAAATCAACCAAAGAGGCAAATGAATTTTGAAAAAGATAAAGCTTACTATAAGAAACTTGTTGTTCCACCACGTTTTTATAACAACAATCGAAACAGATGGTCGGGTGGTTATCAGGGTGGTAAGAATTATCAGAAAAAGAATGTTCAAAACAAGAAGTTTGCTGAGAAAAAGGTGTTTGTGAACAGTTCAAGTTCACTTTCTGATGAAGAATCTGAGATTTTTTCAAAATCAAACAAAGAGTTCTTTGAGAAGAAAGCATCGCAGCCTTAGTCTGAAGGCACAAGTCGGGTAGTTGACACCCGAATATGTTTCAAATGCAATTAAGTTGGACATATTGCACGAAAGTGTACCAACTTGAAGCCTAAGACTGAAGTTGTTGAGATTCAGAAAAGGAAAGTTGATGTAAAAGGAAAAGCTCCAATGATTATTGAGAAAAAGATTTTGAAAAATGAGAAAATCAATGTCAAAACTGAATCTGTTAAGAAGTTGGAAACTAAAAATGACAAATTTTACAAACGGGTTGCGTCATCTCAACAAACATGGAAGCCAAAAACTGTTGACAAGAAAGAAAGTTCATCTAAACCAAAGGTTTCAGAGTCAGAAAAACAATCGTCTTCTACCACACCGGTAAAAATGGATGTTCCTTTGGAATATTATGAACAATTGGAGAAACAATCTTCTACTCCACCAGAGAAGAAGAATGTTCAAAAGAAAGATCAACCAACCGGTCAACCTAAGAAAGATGAGTTTTTCTTATACAAAAAGGTTGAGGTTGGATCAGAAGAAAGCTTGAAAATGAATGACAAAAACTTTCCACCACTTTATATTGCAAAATCTCACCTTAATGTCAAGTTACCCGAGTCGAAAGAGGCTGGGGTAGCATCAAAATCTCACCAAGTATTTGTGATATGTGCAGGAGCTTCCGAGATCCGTTTCACGATGGATTATGGATAGTGGAGCTTCTCGGCACATGACGGGGAAGAAAACCCTACTGTATGATGTTCGTGATTTCAATGGAGGTTATGTAGGTTTTGCAGGAAATCAAGGAGGTCGAATAGTTGGAGAAGGAACTTTATCGAATGGGATTGCCACGTTTGAAAGAGTTAACTACATTGCTGAGCTTGAGAATAATCTTCTAAGCATATCTTAGATCTGTGATAGGATGTATACAACGCACTTCACAGACAAAGAATGTTTGATCTTGAAACCAGGATTTGTTATTCCCGAAGAATGGATTATCATGAGAGCACCAAGAGTCAATGATCTGTATGTGTTGGATATGAGCGTAGCAACTACAACCACGGGTCAGGCTCACTGTTTTATGTCTAAAGCAACAGAGAAAGAATCACAACTGTGGCACCGAAAGATGGGTCATATACATTTGAGAAAAATGAATCACCTGGTGCACAATGATTTGGTTATTGGTGTTCATGTGAAAGGATTTCATCTTGAAGGAGAGTACATTAGCTGCATCAAAGGAAAGCAAAAGAAGAAATCTCATCCCAGGAAGAAAGAAAATTCAGTCTCAAGACCTTTAGAGAGACTCCATATGGATCCGTTTGGTCCAGTGAACGTCAAAAGCATTACAGGGGATCTCTATTATCTTGTAGTCACAGATGATTATTCAAGATTTTCATGGGTATTATTTTTGAAATCAAAAGATGAGACGTTTGATCGTTTGATGACGCTTTTTAAGAAGATGGAAAACTTGTACCAAACACGCATTCGAAGATTACGTAGTGACAATGGTACTGAGTTCAAGAATATCAAGATGGAAGAGTATTGCGATGAAAGAGGTATATTGCATGAATTTAGTGCTCCTTACACTCCGCAGCAGAATGGAGTAGCTGAAAGAAAGAACAGGACATTAATTGAAACGGTGAGGACGATGCTTGCTGATTCCAAGTTACCTGTTAACTTTTGGGCAGAAGCAGTATCAGCCGCATGCTATACGCTCAACCGGGTTCTTACTGTAAAGAAATTCAACAAGACAAGTTTTGAGCTGATCATTAACCGCAAGCCGAACCTGAAGTATTTAGAACCGTTTTGGTCTCCCTGCACAGTTCTAGAGCCTTTTGGTAAGTTTGGTCCAAAGAGTATCGAGGGAATATTTGTGGGTTACTCAAGTCCACAAAGACGAGTCTATGTTCCAAGCTTGAAGCGGATTATTGAGGCACATAATGTTGAATGTCAAGGCTACACAATGCCACCGCAAAATCCCGGCGATTCATGGCGTTTTCATTACGACACTTTGTGGAATTCATTTGACATGGAAAAAGAAGAGGAAGAAGAAGAAGATTTATTTGATGAGCTGGATATTCTGAGAGAGTATGAGTTATCGCAGGAAAGGTTCCCAGCTGAGTCTTCAAGACGTCAAAGGCATATTTCAAATGACGATGAAACAGGTCCAAGCAATGCTGGAGAACTTGATGATATTCAACAAAATGAAGTTGCTCATGATAATCAGACGGTAGAGAATGATAATCAAGAATCTGAGAACAGACCAACATTTGATCGTGGTGATTCAGAATCTGAGGGGGAGCAAATTCAGATTTCAAGACAACCTATTCCAGTCAGTGAACAAAGTGCAGAACAAAATATCACAAATTTGGAAGGCGAGGTAGATGTTCCAGGCGAGGTGATGCCAAGAACACTTTCATACCATCCAGAGGAGCTGATAATCGGAGAATTGCAATCAGGCGTCTGCACTAGAAGACAACTTGATCAAGGGCTTACATGTTTTTATTCAAAAGTTGCTCCTTTACAAACTGAATTTTCACTGAGTTGTTTTATCTCGCAGATTGAACCTAGGACTTACAAAGAGGCGCTTACTGAAGATTCTTGGGTCAATGCGATGCAGGAGGAACTGAGCCAATTTGAAAAGTTAGGAGTGTGGAAGTTAGTGGATTTGCCTGATGGTCACAGGAAAATTAACACAAAATGGGTGTTTAAATGCAAGAGAGATGATAGAGGAGTTGTTCGAAACAAAGCTCGACTCGTAGTCCAGGGTTTTAGTCAGTAGGAGGGTATAGATTTCACTGAAGTATATGCTCCCGTGGCTCGACTAGAAGCAATTAGAATCTTTCTGGCATTTGCATCATGGAAGAGATTTAAAGTTTTTCAGTTAGATGTGAAATCGGCGTTTCTCTATGGGAAGGTAAAAGAGGAGGTATATGTCGGATAGCCACCGGGCTTCACCGATCCAATCCACAAAGATAAGGTGTATTTACTGGATAAGGCGCTGTATGGTTTACACCAGGCCCCGAGAGCTTGGTACGAGACATTGTCTCAACACCTGCTAGCCAACAGCTTCATCCGTGGAAAAGTGGATGCCACTCTCTTCACCAAAGAGGTCGACGGACATCTTCTGATAGTTCAGATATACGTGGACGACATCATATTTGGGTCAACGAATGAAAATTTGTGCAAAGAGTTTGAAAAAGTTATGAAGCAAAAGTTTGAAATGTCATCGATGGGGGAGATGAAATTCTTATTGGGACTTCAAGTTGATCAACTACCTGAGGGAATTTTCATACACCAGACGAAGTATGTTCATGATATCTTAGAGAAATTTGGGATGTCAGAATCTACTCCAGCTTCAACCCCTCTAGCGACGAACCATGGGATAAACCCAGATCTCACCGGAGACAGGGTAGATGAAACGATGTATCGTTCCATGATCGGATCGCTGATGTACTTAACTGCTTCAAGACCCGATATCATGTATCCGACGTGCCTCGCAGCGCGGTTTCAGTCAAGTCCCAGAGCTTCGCATATGGTGATTGTGAAATGGATATTACACTACCTGAAAGGAACTCCATCATTGGCGTTGTGGTATCCAAAAACGGGCGATTTCACGCTCGAAGGGTATTCTGACTCCGACTTCGGATGTTGCAAAGTTAATGCTAAATCAACAACAGTTGGATGTCAGTTTTTCGGACCACGTTTGGTCACCTGGCAGTGTAAGAAGCAGACTTCTGTGGCTCTATCCACATGTGAAGCTGAGTATGTATCTGCTAGCAGTTGCTGCTCTCAGATCCTGTGGATCCAACAACAGATGCGCGACTACGGTTTGCAATTTCTTAACACCCCTATCTTTGTTGATAATGAGGCTGCAATAAACATTACGAAAAATCCTGTTCATCACGCTAAAACCAAAGACATTGAAATTCGTCATCACTTCATTCGCGATTGTTTCGAGAAGAAGTTGATACGAATTGAGAAAATCCACACTGACGAACAGAAAGCTGATTTACATACCAAAGCATTTGACAAAACTCGTTTTAAATATCTTTTAAAACTAAACGGTATGAAGCTTCTATCGGTGTCGGATGGGATTATTGGCGTTGATGAGGATAACATTGTAGATGATGATGTTGAGAACCAATCTGCAATGGTTTGTCGATTTTTTACTTGTTTTGGTATTTAGGGGGAGAGTATAGGGTAATATTTTCAGAAAATACAAAAATAGTAAAAAATTTCATAAATATAAAAACATGAGATATTTCAAAATCCAAAAACAATAGAAAACCAGAAAAGAGCTTGTGTAATAAGGGAAAATGATAGTACATCGGCTTGACGGTTACGGTATGCTAAAAATATGTAAAGTTTAAAAGTCTTAAACAGTCTCGCTGATAATGTGCCGATAGGTTTTTACACATTTAGTAGGTTTGTTCAGGATATAAACCTAAATCTTTACTTACTTATTTCGTGGGGAACACTACTTGGATATATAGGTAACCCCTGAAATCTTGTTTGAAAGATCCCTCTTTCTGAGATACTAGGTCTTTATACTCAGTGATATCTGGGGTATTATCCCGGGACTTCTGATTTTGCGGAAGCAATGGCCTAGTCCCCGGAGAATACTTTACCGCTTGCTTGAAATATAGCGCCGCCCTCAGCATAAAATGATGAGACAATAAAATTGCTAATCAATGCTGTTGTAAAAAAGATCCTCTAAAGGGGACCACCTTAAGTCGAACCGTCATCTCTCTGCTGAACGGTAGTTCTGACCTGAGCTCTCATGGTTTCGTACGGTTTCGTAATTTATTCCCTTACAGATATCATCTGTGGTATACTCACCTGTAAGACTGAATATTGGGATCTGGATACGGGAGTATATTCAAGAGGTGGGACATATGGATAAGTTTAAGTCTCTAAAACACTTAATCCGTATCCTGGACAGATTGAAATGTGTGTGAGAATTTAAGTGGATCAGTATATCGACAATGTAAGTGAATTGTTTAATTCTGAGTATGTAATCAAAGCTTAACGGTACTTGTGACTTGTCAAACAGCTGATATGATTCCCTAACATGTTCACCAAAAATATGTATGTAAATAGTTTACTTTCTGCATTTTATTTCTATAATTCATTTTCTAGTTTAGAATTTTATTCAAAATCCAATTTTTTTTTCATTTCTGCTTTATTTTCCGACAAACCAAAGTGGAGAGTTGATCTTCAGATTCAGAAGGTTGGAGCAGATGCAGAAAGATTCTAAGCTGGATGATGAGTTTGGAGCTAATCATGTTAATTGAGAAAATGGAAAGTTAAAACAAGTTCATTAACTTGAAACTTGTAATTTTCAGAAAAATGTTTGAAAAAGTTAATCAAATGTCAGTGTGAATTGTCTCAGATCAACCAAGGTCATTAAGTTGGACTTGGTAGATAAATTAAGTAATCAGGGTCATTAACTTGGACCTGAATACTTAAGTGGATTTCTGTACACGGATAAAACCAACAAATGAGGTGAATGGTAAGTTTTGAATTGAAACTGTTATTGTTATATATCTTATATTTAGGTAGAGATTGTGCAGGAAACAGGAATCAAGCTCTCCATGGCATAGAAAATTTCAAAGTTTGAACCAGAATTCAAGTCCCAGCTTATCGGGAGAGGGGGAGTCATTGAAAGGGGGAGTCAGAATTCTGGATCAGCATTAAAAGGGGAGATTGAAGAATAAAGTTTGAAGATAAAAGATTGAAGGGAGCTTTTACAATGTCAAGACAATTTGGAAAGAGACAAAGACTAAAGACTCGACGCCGAAGACTTCGTCAACATCCAAGGGGGAGTCTGTTGGTGTATCTAGTGTCTGTTAACTTCGTCTTAATTAAGTCTTATGTCTAGATAGGATAAACGAGCACACAACAGGGTTGAAATTAGGGGTTTGTATGTTTAAGTGGGTGATTCCGCTTGAAAGTGACACAGATCAGTTCAAGCGAAATCAACATGTTGATTCCGCTTGAAATGGAATGTGACAGGTTCAAGCGAAATCAGGACACTATATATATGTGTGTGCTGGTGTCATTTGGAGCGGAATCAGGTCATATGTTCTGAGCCGAGGTGCTGTCCGTTTGTCATTTGAACTTGTAAAAGCTCAGGAAATCAGTAATAGATAAATATTAGAAAGGAAAAAGCTGTGTTGACATCTTTTACATTGATTCTGCCTTTGTACTTGATGATGAACTACTCATACTGACTATTTAGGGTCACACGACGATCCAACACGAATGACTTGTGGTCTCCAACACTTAAACATTTTACAAATTTCCAAAACATGTCAGCATCCAAACGAATGGTCATCCGATCGGACGACCATTCGAACGAATGACCATCCTACTGTGAACTTGGTTTTGTGAAGTGTCTCACTTAGACAGATTGCCATCCGATCGAACGACCATCCGGCCGGACGACCTGAAGAGTAGAGATACTTCTCTCATTTTAAAACGCTACAACGAAAACTTCAAAGTCACATCATACACAAACACATCCATCCCAAACGAATGACGCTCCGACCGAATGGCCATCCATCCGGATTGTCATCCGATCGGATGACCCTTCGTCACTCAATTCGTTCGACACCGTTTTACACACTGTTCATCACTTATGCTATTGTTCTGTAATCAGGCTAACTTTCCAGCGCTCCCTTCAATCCAATCCAAGACTGTGTTATTCATTTAACACGATCTGTGAGTATACTCGAACCCTTTTTGCTTTACGCACTTTTGGGTGTTACATACGTTACCTATTTCAAATCACAATCGACACACAACGCAACACTTTTGTATGCTGACTGTCATTGCATGCTATACGTGTTACTCGATGAATGCTTGTATGTTATGTTTACACAGTGATTGTTGCATGACACCTTAGCAACGATAGTACTATAGTTTGGACTCAGTACCTGTCGTGGACAGGGGTTGTTAAGGGTTTTACTTCACGTGTCACAGTGGTGATATGTGTTGCGCATTCTACTACTCACAGTCATGTCTGTGCATATTTCATTGTCGATAACGTGCTAGCTTCGCCTTTCAACATGGTACATGCTGGTCATGCGTAAAACGTTTTCGCTACCTATTATATTACTAAACTTGTATACTCACCTTTACACTATGTGTATTGACCTCTATTTTAACGTATGTGACAAGTGTTTTGGATGCTTGTGCTATGCTCGCTGTTCAAGAACCAAGTAGGGGAGTCTAGAAACAAACGATTAATAATTTGAGTTGTCGAAACAGTATTTTATTTGTCTTTGAGAACAATTCATCTGTAATAACTATGTTTACTTGATATGTTACGGTATGGGACGTAATGCTTATATATTTGGTAAATATTAGTTGTTATGGAATCTCTTGGACAATCTGTTTCGCTCAGTGCCTCACCCCGATGATTCCGCCATCGGTTGGGGTGTGACACATATTGTACCATGCGTGTACACTATTTATTGAGATATCACAATCATTGGTACAAGTTTCTATGTATGTTTATTGGTGCACAAGAATTACATCATTAAGACATTCTGATTTATCTTTAGGGAACTCAATTGCTTTAGAAAACTCATCGGGAGTTCAATCGTAAACAAAAACGAATCCATATACAACGATCATATTGTTCTCGAGAACTTGACTTACATGATTTTGATCATTCAAATCCTTTAGGGACCTTCATGTACACTTTTAGTATCAAGTGATACATAACATTCATAAGACGAATATCAATTCTCTCTTTATATTACCAGACTAATAAAGTAATGGGAAGTCATTGCATCCACCACTAGAGAATGTGTCTTTTTATAATCAATCATGGGTTTTGCGATAATCATCGTGCCACCAATTTTGTCTTATCTCATTTAATTTGATTTTCACATGATTCACATAAAAGACCCATTTGTATCTAACATACTTTACAAATTCAGTTGTATGGACTATTGCTTCGAAAACTTTCCATTTCATTAGGGAACTATACTCTGCCTTATTTGCGTCTTTCTATTTTGGCCAATCATTTCTTAATATTCATTCATAGGCAGATCTTAAATCTTGATCCTCATCATTTAATCATTTTAAGCGCTACATTATATATAAAAGTATAACGGCTTCGATTTTTTTTATTTCGATTCCATACATATCTTAGATATGATACAACTTATCGAGATCTTTTTATTTTCAGGTACCTGAGGTTCTTTCTTGAACCATCATGTCTATTGTCTCTTCAGAAGATCTTATTACTATAACCTCGACTTGACCATCTTAATTACTTGCTCCAATTTTCAAGGCATTTTATTATTGGAATCAACTAGTCTACCACGCTTTATGCGTGCAATAGACTCATTACAAAAATATTTGGTTGTCCTCTTGGGACACAAATATAATTGGAGCATAAGCAGTTGATTATGTGACATAGTTAGTCACTTTATTTAGGTCAGTGAACTTGTCTAGTGATTTGTTCTTTAATATTGGTAAATGAATTATACTTTAAACTTCCAGTTCATTGTTTATAGTCTGAGGATCAAGAAGACATGATAATTCATTTCACTTTTCACTTTCAAACTGCTTGTTATCTCCACCTAATGTTAGGAACATTCATTCACTAAAGTGAAAACCAATGAGCCATAAACGAATTTCTCAATAATGGCTTTAAGTATTTAATCATAGACGATTATTTATACCCAACATATTCTCAAACTTTTTAGAAGTCCCCTCTTTGTGCGGTATGGTGGATGAGTTTCAATATATGTCGCACAACCAAAATCTTTGATGAGACATCTTTGGTTCTGACCAAAAACCAACTCTATGGGGAGAACTATAACTTATTGGCTTGATGTGAATTGATGGTACTATATATAAAATTACATGTACCTAAGTGAACTTTTGCTTCTCTCATGATCATTGGCTTTGTAACCAATAGTAGACGCTTAGTGATCATCTCAACAATAACACTTATTCCAATGATCGTTAATAACTTGGGAATCAAATTCACTATTATCAAATAAATATACCAATATGGATTTATGTGCTTGCTATCACATTAGCTAAGCCACAATCACACAAGCTTCAGGTTGTGGTTTTGATAACCATTTAGACGATGCATCGATTTAGAAAAAAAAAAAAAACTAAATGGTATCATGTTGGGATATGCATATCCTTTAATCGCTTCCAGAATATTTAGGTATACACACCTTCGTTTATTTTTGCAAATATATAATTTCCTTTGAGAGCAAACATTACATGCTAATTATTATCTTGAAGAATCATCTAGTTCTTCACAGGGGCGGACTTAGAATATTAGTAGAGGTAGCACGGGCTACCCCTCAACCCCGTCTCCATGGTGTAAAAATACCCCTCAACTTCGTATCCGTTATACAAAGGATACCCCTGGTCTAAAGAATAAAAAATTGGGATACCCCTAAATTTTTAGGCTAGTTCCACCGCTGGTTCTTTATTATGTTTCACATCATCATTGACTTGGTGTGGTCTAACCAGTCATGCCAATTAAGTAAATAATCATGATACATAAACTTCTAGTTTACGATCGTGTGTGTAGTAGTTGCATTATGTGAGAGAACAACGTGTTATCATTATATATATGCCATATTATTAATACAAGAGTAAGTAAAGAGACGGGAGTTAAGAACGTAGAGAATCACCACATTATGATGCATTCATAGCATTTGTAACTAAAACCTATCTATTACAAAAATCTAAAACTGAACCATCAATTATAGATTTAGTTTAATTGCTCATACCTACACTAAAAATTAAGTATGCATGTGTAAACAAAAACAAAAGGTCAATGGATTTAAGTTAAGTATGCAGGTGTACACATAGACAAAAGGTCAATGGATTATGAAAACATAATCTGTGATATCTTAATATACTTTTGTCAATTACCACGAAATAAGCACAATCATATTAAACAGACTCTCTTTAATAGATAATTCAATAATTATATTTACCACGAAATAAGCACAATCATATTAAACAGAATCTCTTTAATAGATAATTCAATAATTATATAAATTGATTCGTAATGTGATTAAAGAAAAGTCTTTGATTATTAACAAATATTTAAGAGAGTAAATTACTATTTTGTTCCTTTGATCTAGCCGGTTTAACCATTTCAGCATAAAAATAATCTTTTAACATATTAGACCTTGAGGTTACATTTTGTATTGGTTTTAACTTCTAACACTATGTTATTTTTCTAGTTAAGTGTAAGGGTATTTTAATCTTTTTAAACCTTATGGGTTGTTCATGTAAATTACAAAGTTCATTTAATATGTAAGAGACAATTTTCTTTTTTCATTGTTTTCACGACTATTATTTAATAAAATACGTTTTAAATATACAAATAAATACGTATTTTCTTTAACCGTTTGTTTTTTTTATAAATATCATTTTTGAAATCTTTTTTTTTAAACCTTTTTATTTAAACAGTCAATCTTTTATAAAATCGTTTATTTTTTTAATTCAATTTTTTAAAGTCGTTCGTTTTTCTAAAAAAATTTAAACAATTCATTTTTACCGTTCTTTTTAATACTGTTTGTTTGTTAAATTTATGTTATTTAGTTGTTGAAGATGTTAAACATTCAGAGATGAAACTTTTGTTCAGGTAATCGTTGAAAGTGTTGCAATCGTTGTTGTACACCGTCGGCACATGTGGTGGCGGTTGGTGCTGCAATCGGCAACGACCATGTTGGTCAAGCAGACGAAGATGAGGATGGTGGTTATAGTCGAAGAAGATTGAAGAACAAACAAACTTTCAAAAAAATGAAAGATTTGAAAAAAAAGATTAACAATTCTATTTTTTTAAATGAATGATTTTAAAAAAGACGTTTATAAAAGACAAAAAGTTTTAGAAAAGATATTTATTTGTACATTTAGAACGTGTTTTATTAAATAATAAAAATTAAAAAAATAACAATAAGAAATTTAAAAAATACAATTTTTTTTTTAAATATGCAAATAAAAAAACTCATTCAAGAGGGGAAAAGTAGGTTGAGGGTTGGTTATTGTTAATTTGAATAATTATATATATATATAGGGGAGGGTTTAAATGAGAACGCTAAATATTGTGAGAACCGTGAGAACAAATGAAAAAACCGCGAGAACTTGGTCAAAAACGAATCAAATTCAAAAAAAATTTCTACACTATTCATTATTACTCGAATAAAATGTTAGAAATTTAATTTACACGTTTAAATTTACGTGAATTCGTAAATAAAGAAAACTTACACATGTGTAAGTTTGTCATTTACACATGTGTAAATCTGTTATATTTACACATGTGTAAAAAATCTAAAAATAATGATTTTGAAAGGAGAAATGAATTATTTGATGTTGTAAATTCTTTTTTTAATGTTGTATCTTAATTACAATGAGGTTTGTATTAAAAAATTGGTTTTGATTGGTTTTTTCATTCGTTCTCACGGTTCTCGCAATATTTAGCGTTCTCAAGATAACCCTCATATATATATATATAGGACAAAGATCCGTTAGGAACCACCTCTTATTGCGAGAACCGCGAGAACCAATGTGAACACAACCAAAAATGCCTAAAAATAGCTAAAAATCACACAATTTTTTTAATATTTTTTATAAAAAAGCGCTACTTTTTGAAGCAAAAAATATATTTTTTGCTACTAAAAGTAGCGATTTTAACATAAAAATATTAAAAAAAAATTTAGATTTTTTTTTTGATTTTTTAAGGTTTTTTGGGGGTTTAGTTTTTAGGGGGGGGGGGGGGGTAGGTTTTTTTAACTATTTTAGGTTGTGTTCACATTGGTTCTCGCAATAAGGGTGGTTCTTTCATGAACCTTACCCTACATATATATATATATATAGGACAAAGATCCGTTAGGAACCACCCCTTATTGCGGGAACCGTGAGAACCAATGTGAACACAACAAAAAATGCCTAAAAATAGCTAAAAAACACACAAAATGTTAAAATCGCTACTTTTAGTAGCCAAAATTTTTTTTTTTTTGCTACTAAAAGTAGAGATTTTAACATAAAAAATATTTTAAAAAAATTTAGATTTTTTTTTTATTTTTTTAGATTTTTTTAGGGTTTAGTTTTTAGCATTTTAGCTTGTGGAGGGGGGGGGGGGGGTTAGGTTTTTGGGGGGGGGGGGGGGTGGGGGAGGGGGGTTTAGGTTTTGGGGGGGGGGGGGGTTAGTTTTTTTTTAGGTTTTTTTGGGGTTTTAGTTTTTAGCATTTAGTTTGGGGGGGGGGGGGGGTGGTTAGGTTATTTTTTTTTTTGGGGGGGGGGGGGTGGGTTTTAGGTTGTTTTAGCTATTTTCGGTTGTGTTCACATTGGTTCTCGCAATAAAGGTGGTTCTCGCATGAACCTTACCCTATATATATATATATATATGGGGGAAGGATGTATAGAAAACCAACTTGTGGCGAGAAAACCCGGGAAACTCAAAGCTCCCGATTTTTTTTTTTTAATTTACACATGTTATATACATGTTTTTAAGGGTTTTAGGCAAAAAAAAAAAAAAAAAAAAAGCGCCGAGTGGATATTTAAAAAAAAAATAAACAAGTTTTGGTGTAAAATATGTTACATTCGTCTGACATATGTTACCCCAGAAACTTGTTTATTTTTTTTTAAATGTCCACTCGGCGCTTTTTTGATTTTTTTTTGCCCAAAACCCTTAAAAACATGTATATGACATGTGTAAATTTAAAAAAAAAATTCGGGAGGTTAGAGTGTCCCCAAGTTTTCTTAATTATAAGGGTTTTTTTTTTCAGATACTTCCATTACATATATATATATATATATATATATATATATATATATATATATATATATATATATAGCCTCTCAAATATTCAAAATACTTTTTAATTTATATAAACTGTCCTAAAGTGTAAATGGACCAAATACAATTACACTAAATTAGAAAAAATAACAAAGTTAGTGTTAGAGGACAAAACTTTTACAAAATGCAACATCAGGGTGTAATATGTCAAAATAATCATTTTTAGGCTGAAAGTGTTAAACTTGCTAAGCCAAAGGGGCCAAAATAATAATTTATTCTATTTAAAATGTCTTATGCTTATACTAGGCAAAATAAATAATTGAAAAAAAATACCTATTAATTTTCCATACGTTGACGTTTACTTAGAAATTCTATATAAATGGTAGAGTGCATTTTCAAATACACATCTCTGGCCATTACATTTCATCACACGTTTAAATTAGTCTTTCTGAAGCAAGGGTACTATCAACTAAACTCTCTTAATCTATCTGATTTTGATGTGGAATAAATAGATTTTAATGTTTAAAGTTGTGCAGATGACGAGCCAAACTGGTGCGCAGCTACCCTCAGTACACGAGGACCAACCCTTAAGCCAACGGCAACAGCAGCAAATCAATATTCAGGGTGCTTCACATGCTAACTCAGGGCCGCCGTCACCACCACCACCACCAAGACAACTTAAACTAGCTCATTCAGATCTGATTACCGGTAATTTAGGGATCCCATATTTGTTTCCACTAGTCTCTTTAATTTAGATGTAAGATATTTAGACCATAGAGTGTAGGCATCGAAAAAGGGTGTCGAAGCCCGTCCACGCCGGGAACATCACCCCACGTATGGCGAGGAATGCGGCATTGTGGATGGGGCTTGAGGATTTTCACCGGCGTGCTGGCAAATGTGTGGGTAAGGTGGTGACTTTTGATTGGTGGGTGTAGTTTAGGTTTATTTTGATTAGTTGATTTTATTTATTTTTTATTTTTTATTTTTTTTCTCTTCTAAGCTACTTTCCCACTCCGTATTTTTTTCTTCACACCACCAGAAGTGATTTGTATCAATATTTTTTTCTAAGCTACTTTCCCACTCCGTATTTTTTATGTCCACCCTCTCTATTCAAGCGACTCCATGGTCTTATTTTCGTACTTTGTATCAATATTGACAGTGACATTACTTTCATGGTACGTCGGTGTGAAAATAATTATTTTATATTTTTATTAGTTGTACATGGTTAGGTAATTTTTTATTCATGATACGTCGGTGTGAACATAATTATTTTATATTTTTATTAGTTTTACATGGTTAGGTAATGTTTTAAACTACAGAAATAGAATACTTTATTTCTATAGAAAGATGAAAAACCGAAAACCCATAGCATTAGTATTTTGTAATACTAATTAACTAAATATATAAGAATAAGTAAGAATAATTAAAATGAAACATCATCAAATCATACGTAGGGAATGGTTATTGTACAAAAGAGTTGGTATGAAGTATAGAAGACATTTAAAAATAATGGTTTTTTTTAGAAAATCCAATGTTGTTGATTAAAAACCACTTCTTTTATGATTTTTAGACCACTATAACTTTTTTATACGATAATATTTTTAAATAAAAAAAATACACCGTATTAATGAAGATTTCATACTCTTTAATTTAAGTAGGTTATTTCTATAGTTTTCTTAAATTTTATTTTTTATAGGATGTGTGATTAAACATTCAAAATAAATCATTGAGTCATTACAATTCAATAATGAGAGGTTAATTGTTTATACTTTATTACGTGATTAGATCTGTAATATACATCATTCCATGATTATTATAGGTTGATTGGTTAATGTTTTGCATTACATTTATACCTAATACATGACTAGACATGAAATATAAGGCATTTCGTAAAATATTATATATTATATGTTTTGTGTTTTATTACAGTTATGGTTAATACGTAATTACGTAATCACTTAGTCAGTTTTTACATAAATACTATAATGAAATCATGTAGTGGGTATTCAAAAACCTAATCACGTAACGTTACAAAATCATATAACATTATAACTTGTAAATATTTTGTTTTTAAAAAGTAAGAAAATTATAACAATAGCCTACTCAAATTAAAGAGAATGAAATTCTCGTTAATACGGTGTAATGCTTTTAAAGAAATATTATCGTATGAAAAAGTTATAACCATTTAAAAATCGTAGGGAAGTGGGTTTATGAGTCACCAATATTTTGCTCTTTCCCCACTTGTTTCTTTGTTTTGTGTCACGTAAGTTCTACATTTGAGGACCATTTAATCTCAACAACTGAATTGCTTGATCAAAGACCAAAACCTTCTCCTACACTTCATAGGAACTGACTTTCTTGTATATATTCTTTAACATCATATATAATAAAAAGAAGATTATAATAAATCATAACTAATATATTTTATTAAATATTAAATAATTTCTTATATGATAAATGATATGCACAATTAAAATTTGAAACCTCCCATACGAATACTAACATTTTGATTTGGAATACTTCAAGGATCTAGAGAACAATACCTCAAAATTGGTGTCCCTCTATACGAGGCATCAATAAAATGTGACTGGAAGGCTGCCAAAGCCATTTTTGATAAGTACTCAGAGATGGGATTGGAAAAGTATAGTATTACTGAAAACGGTGAAACATCACTTCACGTTGCTGCATCAGCAAAAGGTCCTCAAGATGTTGAAAAGTTTGTGAAAAATCTGGTGGGTATTATGCAAGACGAAGACTTGGAACTGCAAAACAAGAATCATAACACAGCTCTCTATTTAGCAGTTGTAGCTGGGAACATTAAAACGGTTAAAATTATGGTGGAAAAGAACAAGAACTTGTTAAAAATCGCTGGTGGTAATGGAACAATGATGCCACTGTACGCAGCGGTCTTGTTTGGAAATAAGGACGTGGTGAAGTATTTGTACGATAATTCCAAGGAGTTACATAAAGATGATGGCTGGACAACTCAGAATCGTGGTTGGCTGCTTGAGAAATGTGTCGAGAATGATATGTTCGGTAAGTATTTCGGCATGTAGTTAATTGTTACACCCGCACCTAGTTGTTTTGCTTGGAGTGCATGGTATAGCTTCCCTCATTCCTTTTACTGAGCAATCGCGTAGTGATTAGTGTAGTTTACATACAATATTAAATTATGGACTATTGAAATTGAATGCATTGTTTGATTTTTTTTTAAGTCATCTCCCTCGCAACAAAGAAGTTAAAAAATGTTTTTTTTAGATGTCGCCTTTGGGATTGTGGAATCTTATCAAGGACTTCGTGATCAAAAAGTACTTCAACTACTAGCTCGAAAGCCGGAAGCATTTTCTGAAAAGAAATCTAACTTCGTCAAAAGAATCATCAACTCAGGTACACATCTCTACACATACTTGTGTTTTACTTATCAGTCGGTTCGAAATAAATATCATTTTGTTTTTAAGATGAAAACTAGTCAATAATTTTGGGTGTATTATTTTTAAAATTCAATTTTGGGTGCTTAGTAAAAATTTTCATTTACACCCCTTAGTCCTTAATAAGTTCAATATATCGCACCTCAACTTTAATAAATTTATATTTTTTTCCTTTAACCACTTACACTACAACTCCTAAACTTTAATAAAGTTATTATTTTGAGTTTCTAACAAACTTTCTATTACATGATTTTTATGGGTTTCGCTTTTTATATCAATGCTCCACATAAGTTATTTGTAGCAATATTCTGACGTGAATTTTTGTAATGTTGTTTTTAAACTGACTGGTTACTTTAATCGGGTTTTTTTAAGCCATTCCGTTTTTTAAACGCTCAACGCTCATCTCTAAATACATCATTGCGAAGTATTTTTATCTATATTTAAATTGACCCGCTGTAATACATGACAATTTTGTTTATCTTTATATACATTTTGGTGTACATTTGGTTTCGTTTTTAATATCAATACCCCACACGATTTATTTTTATTTACGTTTCGACGTGAATTTCCGTAATATTGTGTTTAAACCGGCCGGTTGTTTTAAACTTTTTTAAACCATTTGATTTTTTAAAACGCCCAACCGTCATCTCTAAATACACCATTGCGACATGTTTTTTATCTACGTTTAAACCGACCCGCTGTTATGCGTTGTCGTCGTGTTTATCTTATTATATGTTTGGTGTAAATTTTATTCTAATAGCTGGGCTTTCATATACGACGTAACATTTCCGTGACTTTCAAATATACCGTCGCGACATAGTTTTTTCTGACTGGTGGTTTTAAACGTTTTTAAAATCGTCCGGCGCTCATCTTTAAATATACCATTGACACGTTTTTTTATCTACGTTTAAACCGACCCGCTGTACAGGGTAGCCATCGTGTTTATTTTTATATACGTTTTGGTGTAAAAAAAATCGAGTAACTTGGCTTTCGTATACAACGACATAACTTTTCCGTGACTTTCGAATATACCTTCACGACGTGTTTTTTTATCGTTATGTTCATGATTTTCTTACTTTTATCTACGTTTTGAACCTGTCACAGAACCGAGTGGTAACCCACTAATTGTACACGATTACATATACTTGTGTATGTGTCTAAATGTTTTTAGCAAACACATTTGATTTTTAACAACGATTTCTATATATTTTTTTAGTATAAATATATCTTGGCATAACTTGAACTTTCAACATTTTAGTTGTGGAGTAAATCATTTAATCATTAGAATGTCCCCTTAGAAACCAAACACATTTGATTTGTTTGAAAATATTAATAGAATGAAACGTAAGACGTAATGGAATAATCGACTTATTATTTGAAAGGATCCTTAACATTCTATTATATGTATTATATGTTGGGTTACATAAATGAACACAGTCATTCAATTGTAAATCTTTTTACCATGTGAATTATCATCAGACAAGACATGTTAATAATACATATTCTTGATTTTTAATATAAATGCTAGTATCTATGACCCGCACTTTACAGCGGGATCATTAAGCCGAACAAAAAGTAAACCTAAAATTAATAATTCACGCACGCACGTTACGATGTGTTAACTCGCAAAATTAGAATGAAAAAGTAAAACATAGAAAATAATAATTAAGTCGGCTTAGAACCCCCGAATTTCGAGGGAGCCGTCAAACCTATAAAAAATTGACGTAAAAACGTTAAACCACAAGCGCGCGTTACAGCGTGTTAACTCGCAAAATCTAGAACAAATCATAAAACGACAAATTTGTAAAAGATGTAAAGTAAAGGAGACCAAAGTTGAAAGTGGAAAAGTATTGGGGTTAAAAATAGAAAATGTTTGTGACAAATATGTAAAAGATGAAAACTATATGATTAAAAGTGTAAAATATGAAAGAGTAAAATGCACGGATAGTCCCTGTGGTTTTGCAAAATAACACCTATAGTCCCCAACTTTTGAAAATTACACCGGTACTCCCTGTGGTTTGACAGTTTGTTACTCGGATAGTTACTGGAGTGGATGACGGTTAGTTTTCTCCGTTAATTTGTTTTAAGACAATTAATTTTATTTATTTTTAACCATCACTTATTAAATTAATATCCAACAATTAATATTTTTAACATGAATGGCTCAGTAGCGTGACCACGCTCATGGGCTCGCTCACCACTCATTAGCCTAGCGTAGTGTTCCTGTAAATGTGAGCCGAGATGGCTCACTCCCCAGGTCTTCCTTAAGAATTCTAAAAATTCGAAGACAGGGGGAGTAAAAAAAAAGTGTCATTATTGGGTTTACATCTTTAAACGTTATTGGGTTTAATTAGGTTAAATGAAATAAGGGTTTATCTGTTAATATGAGTTTAGATTAAATAGGATAGGTATTAAGTTGATGGGTTTAAAAATATATATTGGGTTTTAACATTTAAATTTCATTATGTGCTTTGTTTAAAAAAAAAATTATATATAAGAAATTTAATTTTTTTGGTTCATATTGAAGAGTAGGCCCAGGTGGTGTTCCATCTAGCCCCTCCCATGTGCTGGCCTGCTCCCCCCTCACTTCTCACGGACCACTTATTCTCATTAATTCTATTATTATTATAACATTTGCATACATAAAATTGTCATTAATTTATCAATAATATACAGTAATATTAAATTCAGTACTATGATTAGCTGTTAAGTGTTTTATAAAAAAGTAACTACCACGTTAAAACTTTCTCATCACGTCAGTACATCTATTTGACTCCTTGTTTTGGTTGTTGCTTTCAGTTTCTGCGTTTATTTGTTTAAAGGGGGAATCGCATGAAAAGGAAGATTACGCATTGAAATTACTTCAAATCATTTGGGGAGATATAGCAAAAAAATCTAAGAAAGAAATTGATGATATATTAAGAGGGCCGGCAGATACAAACCAAGACAACAAGCCGGCTTCAGGAACTGTAGAAGAACTACAGAAGCTCATTTCTGACCATATTGTGAACATGCATGTTGAAATCCAAAACAATATAATCAAACGACTGCCTGCTACCGGAAATGATGATCAAGCTTTGCAACTACAAAAACTCGTCTCTGGACATATTGCCAAAATGCATGTTGAAACACAAAATCTAATCAAAGGACCATCAACTTCTTCGAAAATACCATCAACTTCTTCGAATATTCCAAATGTACCACCGTCGGGAAACACAACTAAAACATACTCTTCTCGAATAATATTTCTTGCTGCAGAAACAGGCAATGCTAAATTTGTAGTTGAGCTCATCCGTCTATATCCGGATCTCATATGGAAAGTAAATGATGACGGCTTAAGTATATTTCACATTGCTGTCAAACATCGCCATGAAGGTATCTACAACCTATTATATGAGATAGGCTCAATGAAGGATTTGATTACTCCTCTCAGAGATCAAAAGCAGAACACTATGTTGCATTTAGTTGGGAAGAGTGCAAAAAAACATCGACTTGAGGATGTATCTGGAGTTGCTTTACAAATGCAACGAGAGCTATTATGGTTTAAGGTGCGTATGTTTCCCCCAATCATTCTTTTTTTTTCTTTCATGATGAGTAAGCATGACATTTTCAACTAATTTTACTATAAATATATATATTTTCCCCCAATTAATCTTTCTTTCTTTTTTAAATGGTGTTATGAGGGTGAATTTAACTTTTAGTATATACATATATTGTGTCGTAGGAAGTAGAAGCTATGATTCCTCCTTCTTATAGGGAAAAGAAGAACAAAGATGGTCTAACACCATATGAGTTATTCACAAAGGAACACAAGGATTTGATGACACAAGGCGAGAAATGGATGAAACACACTGCTAGTCAATGTATGGTTGTTGCGGCTCTTATTGCAACCATAGTATTTGCTGCAGCTTTTACGGTTCCAGGTGGATACGACCAAGACGATGGTATACCTATCTTCCATTCAAAAGCAACCTTTATGGTTTTCGTTGTGGCGGATGCCATTTCCCTATTTGCGTCTTCTGCTTCAATTCTCATGTTCCTATCTATTCTCACGTCTCGGTATGCTGAACGTGATTTCTTGGAATCATTACCCAAAAAACTGATGTTCGGTCTAGCAACTCTTTTCCTCTCTATTGTAACCATGACAGCCGCTTTTAGTGTTAGCTTTTTCGTACTTTACCATAAGGGTTTATTATGGATGCCAATCCTCATTGGTGCGTTTGCTGTGATGCCGGTCCTCCTATATCTGCTGCTGCAATATGGTCTATTTTTTGATGTGTTCCGATCAATTTACATTTCTAGGTACCTTTTTAAACCCAAAAAACAGGTTCTTTACTATACAAATCCCAAGGTCTAACAATTTTCGGTTTTCGATTGTAATGGGATTGTTTCACAATGTAATTTGTATGTTTCATATATTTGATTATGTATAATTTTAAATTCTTATATCATATGTAGTAAAGATTTTAGATTGCAAAATGATACATCACATGTGCAGCATTAACCATTTTCTATATTTTATTTATAAAAAAATTCATTTAAGATAACAGAAAGAACTAGAATAAGCAGAACGAACGTAAATGAGAACTTTATCTTATAACATCCATTATGGCAACATATATATGGAGGATAAATTCTTGAACATACCATTTGACCTGCCACTTTACAATGACTTAACTTCTAAACTTCAACTTGATAACTCTTGGAGACAATCACAATACATTTAAGAATAAACTTATTTTAATTTAAATATGATATGCAACATTTCAGACCATTCGTAGTGGGCTTGGATTTTTCAAAATTTATCACCAATCACGCCCAATAACACGCCGGTTCCCCACCCCCAGGGCGTGTTTGGGCGTTATTTTTGAAAAAAACCTCTCCAGCGTGATTTAAAATACGCCTTCCCCCATTTTTTGTCCAATCACCTTCCATCTTCCTATTTTTTATCCAATAAGATCTTTTAATAGTTTTTGTTTTATTTAATTATATTACATCTCATTTAACATAATGCCTCACATCCCCACTACACCCCTTTTGTAAAATAACCCAATAATACCCCATTGTTGACTCGGCCGCCACATGGCGCAAAACGCCCTCGGGTGGGACATTATTCACCCCAACGACTACGCATGGTCTCATAACGAGTATGGGGCGTCATATTTAGAAAATACAAAACTAGTAAATACTCCCAAACTTTATCTAACACTCAAAACTATTACAATAATTCAATTTCCAAGATTTCTAACCAAAAACTACTCTACTTAAGTCTGTTAGCCATATTTTCTGATCACCTCCACAATAACACTCTTTTAAGTGTTCTTATGATAACCCTAGTTTATTACTTCTCCCAAAGAAAGAAATGCGGTTGAGATGCACACGAGTGAACAAACACAATAAAACTTGTACATAATAAAAACATGTATATGTTTAACAAGAAACTAAGTATTTGATCTAACGAATACACTACCAAATAGGGATGGCAATGGGTCGGGTTCGGGTCGGGTATTGGTAATTCTATACCGATACCCGGTTGTAAAATCGTGTCCCATACCCGACCCAATACCAGTCGGGTATTTGTCGGGTAATTATCCGTCAAGTATCGGGTAAACCCGCGGGTATCGGGTATACCCATTAGTTTGTTAAAAGATATACGTTAAGATTTCCAAAAACATTTTTACTATTATAATTATTCTATAATTTTATTTATACAACATCTATTATAAATTAAAAACGTACATTACATACATATAGGTTTATCATAAATTAATAATAACTTTATAATAGTTATACACCTATTTGTATATACTTCACAACATACAAAATATAAATACACTTATCAAATACATATACTAATTGAAATTTTATTTTTTACATTATGAACTTACTAAAATAAATCACTAATAGATAAGGGTTAATGAAATATAAAAATATAAATTAAAAAATCCGGATATATGATTGGGTATATAGTTTGGGTAAATGGGCAGTGGTTTCGGGCAATCAGGTCGGGTATCACCTAATCTCATACCCGACCTATACCCGCGAAATTTTTTTAAGCTAATCTCATACCTGACCCAATACCCGTCGATACCCATCCCATTTGTGTTGAGTTTCGAGTATACCCATCCCATTTGTGTTGAGTTTCGGGTATGCCCATCGGGCTCGTTTATTTTTGCCATCGCTAGCACCAAAAGGTTAAGTTGAGTTGCAAATAACATTTATACGAAAGATTTAAAGTATCATACAAATCATCTTTCCTCAAAACATATTACCTACTTTTGTGAAATCTAGGAAACTTTTATTGTAAAGATAACATAATTTTTGTTTTAGAAAATTTGTAAATTATATGAATGTGATGACGGGGGTAGCCCAAGACCAAATAAAATGACTTAAACATATGAATGCTTAAAAGGTTAAAAGGTTCAAAGGTTAAAAACTCAGGAGCTAGGATAAAGCAGCACGTGTACAGTAATCAGTCATGTCTCTGATTACTTCAATCCCCAAAAGGGTAAGTCCCCCACTGCAAGCATGTTTCGCTAGTCAATGGTTTCCTCTTTGAGTGACGACTTTCCCTATATATATGACACTTCATTTAGTGCTCGAGACATTCCGATCAGCTCTGATTCCATTGGAATCTCTGGTCATTGCTCTTGAGTACTTGTTCCATGCAAGTCACTCTTCATCACATTCAACACACACTTTCCTATTGCTCCTACATCCAAAACTGAACACACTTCAGCTGAGGATCTCGAGGAAACAACAAAATCTAACTAGTGAACCTCTCTCCACGTCTTGCAAATGTGGGGGGACCCCAAGACATGCGTTAGGCAAAATTAAACCCTTCAACCATTTTGCCTAACCAGCCCAGCTACTACCATCAGTCTAATATTCGTTGCATCAACAAGTTGGCGCCCACCGTGGGGCTACGCCACCAATTTTCTTCAAAAGACCTAGTAGTGTAGCTCCATTCCTACTCAAGAATCAGCATGTCGGAAGGTGAGTCTCCGGGGGAGGTTAACCAAGTCCCTCGTACCTCTACCCCAAACACTAGCCAAACCCCTATGGCTATACCAACTTCCATATCAACACCGGGAAGCACTCCAACTGGAGCAACATATCCCGAGTTTCTCACTTCCAAACGCCGACACTATCTCGTTCCGAAGTACCTTCTCCCAATGTTGGTGCCTCTAACACCCCCTCACGTGTTGACCTTACTCCCGAAGGGGTTGCTAACAACTTTCTCGAGTTAAGGTCCCTTCTTAACCAATATGTGAGTAGGGAACGAGACAAGGGAGTGAGGATCCTGTTTGGACTATGACGAACCAGAACCATCACTTTCTCCTGGACCACCCGCTCTTCCTTTTGCAAGCTCACAACCTGCTGTGTCCAGGAATGAGGCTAGTCCCAGCAATCCTCCTCCAAACCCTAACCCGTATTTGTGTACAAGGTCAGATCCAACGTCTTTTCCTCTATTTTCTTCTCAACCAATTGCAACCGGTGCTCCCTTGGGGCACGAGCTGACTTTGGACCAGCTCCTACAATCTCCAGTAGCAAGCCTTCCACCTTCAGCAACGACCACATGGGAACAGGCTTTGTCTGTGCTTCCTTTGGCACAGAGTGCCATTATGAGCACTCTCTTGGGGGTAAATTGCCCAGTTGCACCTGGAAGCCTTCAAGGCTTCAACCTTATGCCCCAGATTATGGCCCAGATGATGGTAAGCTTCCCATGGCAACACTTCATCAATCAAGTGCTGGCCACCCAAGGGAATAACAATAACAACAACAACACAGGTACAAGAGTGGAAGAGGATTTGGCCAAGCCATATAAACCAAGCAATTTGTCATGTTTCTCCCAACAAATTGCTGATTATGATTTTCAAACAAAGATCAAGATGCCGTCCCACATCAAAACATATGATGGGACTGAGGATCCAGAAGATCACCTTCAGATCTTCACCGGTGCCGCTAGGATTGAGAAATGGTCAAATGCTGAATGCTGCCTCATGTTTATGCGAACTCTCGTTGGATCAACCCGGATATGGTTCAACGATTTACCAGCCAGAAGCGTTCGAAGCTTCGATGATCTGAGCAAAGGGTGTTTAGCCAGTTTCTCACAGCAAAGACGGTACGTCAAAGATGCCACAGTAATCTTTCAGATAAAACAAAGGGATGACGAAAGCCTTCGAGAGTTCATAGAAAGGTATAAGAAGGAAGGTCTCACATATGTAGGGGGAGACGAAAAGATGAGGCTGGCCGGTTTTATGAACGCCATTACCTCCAAATATCTTACGAGAGATTTCAACAAATCCCTGCCCAAGACCTTGGAAGAAGCTCTCAAAAGGGTTGAAGCCCACATCAGAGGAGAGGAGACTGTAGACATAAAAGAGCAAAGAAAAAGGGGATTAAGCTGGCGGGGCAACAGCCCAGCTAGAAAGAAGGGAAACTTTCAACCCTGTGACAGACGCCAAAGGGGTTCAGAGCAACGAAGGCCTGAAGGCCGGAACCCCTCCGGCAGGGAGAAGGGCATAAGCTTTACACCCCTTACCAAGACCCCTCAAGAGATTCTTGCTACAGAGGAAGTGAAACAAAGCTTCCGACCTCCAAGACCTCTCCCCAAAAGCAAAAGAAATGAAAATTCCAACCAGTTCTGTGAATTTCATGAAGAAAAGGGCCACCTTACTAATGATTGCTTTCAACTAAAAAAGAGGATTGAAGAGGCCGTCAAATCCGGGGAACTTGCTCACTTAGTAAAGGGGGTAAGGGACAAGATGGACGAAGGAAAGGGAAAGGAAGTTAACATGGTGGATTTTGATGGAAAGGTTCCTCACAAACGGCAGCGGTTGGAAGCTTGGGAGCTTCAGTGTGTTTGTTACCCTCCAACAGAAAAGAACCCACTTTCAAACCCCCTTGTGGTTGAAGCAACTGTGGGTACACTACAAACAAACAAAGCATACATAGACACTGGTGCAGCCACTGAAATCATCTTTGAGAAGTTCTTCAACCATTTAAGCAATGAGGAACGTTCAAAGCTTCAACCCTCAGGAACCTCCATAAAAGGTATTGCCGACATACCCCTCAAGACTTTAGGGAAACTAACCCTAGATGTCCATTTCAGCGAAGGAAAGATGGAAAGAGTCCAACCTCTCACTTTTGTGGTCATCAATATACCTTCAAACTATGACGTGATCATAGGAAGGCCGGGGCAGTGTGCATTCTACATGGCTGTTTCTGTTGGTCATGGCACTGTCAAGTTTCCTACCGAGAGGGGGATTGCAACCCTTCAACCTACTCAAGAGGCCTACATGGTTGAAGGGGAAAGTTCCAAGAGTGAAGAAGACAAGCAAAGGCTAATCATAAACCCTAAGTATCCCGAACAAAGGATAAGGGTTAATCCAAGCCTTTCACAAGAAACTCTCTCATATCTCGAAAAACTGCTAGTACACTATAGTGATGTCTTTGCTTGGTGCCCGGAAGATATGACGGGTATCCCTCAAAGCATTGCTGAACACGAGTTGAAAATACCACCCAAAAGAAGCTTGGCTGCATGCCAAGAGGTTGAAAAGCTTGTATCAGCTGGAATTCTTTGGGAAGTCAAGTATCAATCCTGGGTTGCAAACCTAGTCATGGTTCGAACGCCCGATAACTCTTGGAGAATGTGCATAAACTTTAAGGACTTGAACAAGGCTTGTCCTAAAGATTGTTACCCGTTGCCAGAAATTGATCTCAAGGTTGACTCCCTCACTGGTTACTCTTTCAAATGTTTCCTAGATGCTTACAAGGGTTACCATCAAATTCTCATGAAAGAAGAAGACGAAGAGAAAACGACCTTTCACACGGACAAAGGAATCTTTTGCTACCAAAAGATGCCTTTTGGTCTAAAAAACGCGGGCGCAACCTACCAACGCCTAGTTGACAAGGATTTTGCTAGCCAAATTGGTAGAAACATGGAAGCATGTGTTAATGATTTGGTAATCAAAAGCAAAACGGAATACCAAATGCTTGACGACATCCAAGAAACCTTCAAGAACCTAAGGAAAGTCAACATGAAGCTCAACCCCGAGAAACGTTCGTTTGGGTTCGAAGAAGGAAAGTTTCTGGGGCACATTGTGGGAAAACAAAGTATAAAAGCCAATCCAAAAAAGGTGAAAGCTATTCTTGAAACCAAGCCACCACGAAGCAAAAAAGAGGTAGAAATCTTAAACGGGAAGCTTGCAGCCCTGAAGCGTTTTACCTCAAAATTGGCTGAAAGGTCTTTGCCTTTCTTAAAAACGCTCAAGGGGTGCTCTGACAAGAAGGACTTCAAATGGACTGATGAGGCTGAAGAAGCCTTCAACCAGATGAAGCGACACCTAGCTTCACTGCCTGACATTGCAGCCCCAGAAACGGGAGAATTGATCTCGGTATACCTTTCAGTTGCTGAAGAAGCAATAAGTGCGGTCCTCACCATTGAACGAGACAAAGTTCAGGTACCCATTTATTTCTTCAACAAAGCTCTAAAATTGGCAGAAATCAAATATCCTCCCCTGGAAAAACTTGCTCTAGCCTTAGTCCAAACGGCTAGAAGGCTTCGAAGGTATTTCCAAGCACACCCCATACAAGATGTCACTGACCAACCCATAAAAAGTGTGCTTGAAAAACTGGAGAATTCAGGGCGATTAGCCAAGTGGGCTGTGGAACTCGGTGAACACAACATCACCTACGTTCCAAGAAAAGCCATCAAAGCCCAAGTCTTGGCTGATTTCATTGTAGAAGTCCGAAAACAAACAATCACTGAAGTAAATACAGCTGTCACTGAACGCTCAGACCTTGAAGCTTGGAAGCTTTTTACCGATGGGGCTTCAAGCGTTGAAGGGTCAGGGGCTGGGCTCATTCTGATCAACCCGGAAGAGTTAGAATTCACGTATGCTCTTCGATTTGATTTTCAGACCACCAACAATGAAGCTGAATATGAAGCGTTGATAGCCGGCTTAAGGTTGGCTAAGGAAATGGAGGTTAAAAAGCTTGAAGTCTTCACAGACTCGTTGCTGGTATCAAGCCAAGTGAACGACAATTATGTTGCAAAGGAGCCCGATATGAAGAGATACAAAGAAAAATCCAAAGAACTGATGAACACATTCCAAACGTGTACCATCAAGCAAATTCCCAGGTCTCAAAATAAGAAAGCTGATGCCTTGAGTAAACTCGCTTCTCTCACCTTTGCCCACCTTACCAAAAAGGTATTGGAAGAAGTGTTGAAAACTCCAGCAATCGAAGAATTGGAAATTCAAGACGTAATCACCGAAGAAGGCACCAATTGGATGACTCCAATTAAAAAATTCCTTAAAAATGGTGAGTTACCTGCTGATCAAACAGAGGCTGAAAGGGTTAGAGTCAAGTCTAGACAGTACGTGTTGCAACGTGAAATCCTCTACAAAAAAGGGTTACCTTGCACCCTTGCTGAGATGTGTCGGTCTCGAGCAAAGCCAGTACTTGATCAAAGAGGTTCATGAAGGGATATGCGGAGCTCATTTTGGAGCAAGAACGGTGGTTGCTAAACTAATGAACCTTGGGTACTTTTGGCCCTCCATGCACCGAGACACTGCCGAACAACTGAAAAAATGTGATTCTTGTCAAATCCATGCACCGGTACCAAAGAGCCCCAAGCATGACCTTGTCCCAATATCCTCAGCATGGCCGTTTCATAAATGGGGAATGGACATTGTCGGCCCATTCCCACCAGCCAGGGGTGGGGTAAAGTTCTTATTAGTTGCCATAGACTACTTCACCAAGTGGCCGGGGGTTAAACCACTTGCAAAAATTACGGGCAAACAGGTCATTGACTTCATTTGGGAAAACATCATTTGTCGCTATGGATTGCCGGGAGTACTTGTCACCGATAATGGAAAGCAATTCGCTGAGAAGCCTTTTAGCGTTTGGTGCAAAGAGTTCAGAATAACTCAGGTTTTCAGCTCAGTGGCATACCCACAATCAAACGGTCAAGTTGAAAGGATGAATCGAAGCATAGTTGAAGGAATCAAAGCCAGATTGGGAAGGCATGAAAGCAATTGGCTTGAAGAATTGCCAAGTGTTCTATGGGCCATAAGAACAACCGAAAAAACAAGCCACAAAAGAACACCTTACAGCTTGGTGTTTGGATCTGAAGCCGTGATTCCAGCTGAGATAGGAGTTGTAACTCAAAGAACGGTCAACATGGATCCCGAAGCAAACCACAAAGAGGCCATGTTGAACTTACAACTCCTAGAGGAAGCACGAGACCAAGCTGCAATCCAAGAAGCCAAGTACAAACAAATGATGGAAGCCTATTATAACAAAAGAGTCAAGCACGAACGCTTCAAGCCAGGAGACCTGGTGCTTAGAAACAATGAGGCTAGTAAAAAAGAGAACCAAGGAAAGCTTGGCCCAAAATGGGAAGGGCCATATACAATCCGTGAGGCACATAGGGGTGGATCCTATAAGCTAGCAGACTCAGAAGGTAAAAAGCTTCCAAGACATTGGAATGGAAAAACCCTTAAGAGGTTTCATATCTGATCAAGAAAGATTGGTTTGTATTTCACAAAGTTGTATTTCAAGAGTTGTCCTATGATCACCTTTTGTAACACAATATCTCTTGAATGAATGATGATGTTTTATCAAATTTGTCTTTCTATCCTAAAATCAGGTTGAGAACCTAGCAAAAAACTCCATGGCAAGGGCCATGTAAGGGGATGAGCTCCCATGCCATATCGCTCAATAGGTTCAAGGGTTGAATGAACCTATATAAGGGGTGAGTTCCTAAAACAGTACAACTCCATGAGACTTATAATTGAAAACAAAGTTGTCTCATAGACAGGTCTGAACAACCTACACCAAATGTTCCTTAAGCCTTAGTAAATTTATCAAAAACAGGCTTACGAACCAAAATCAAACTAAGGAAATAATAGGATAAGTGCTATGTCTTCTTGTTAAAAATACCAAGGCTAAGTGACTGCAGCACTGAAACCTTTAAGGTATAAAAAGCATAAAGACAACACAAACATAACAAAGACAATACCATAAAGAAATAATTCAAGGAGCAATGCAACAACACAAGTAAAAAGGTTGCACACAACCCAAAACTCAAAAATACAAACCAAGACATCAAGTCATAAAACTAAAGTAGTAACCGGAAGCCTTGAAGGCTTCAAGCTATATAAATTCAAACAGCCAGAAGCCATGAAGGCTTGAAGCCAACCATGCTGCCTTACCAAACAGGCACAAGCACAAAAAACATAACACAAGGCAAGAAGTAGAAACTTAGTAACATAATAAAAGAAGCCTTAAAAGGCTTCCAAACATCCAAGCAAGTTAAAGCAAGCCTTAGTGGCTTCTAAACCTAAGAAATTGTTCAAACGGCCACCAAGGCCAAACCACAACCACAAAACAGGAACCTTAGGGGTTCCTGCAAAACCTAAATTTTTTTAAGACAACATACAAACCATTAAATTGTTTTTGGGGTGCTAAGAAAGCTACGAATGTTTTTCAAGAATCAACAGGATGCTTGGAAGCCCCGGAACCATCACCTTTAACCTTCTTGGCCTTCTTTGACTTCTTAGCCTTTGACCCACCATCACTCCCAACAGCCGAACCTTGGAGACTTGCTTCCTTAGATACATCGGCATCATCTGAAAAAGTTTCATCACTATCACCTAAACGAGGACGTTTCTTGGACAGGGAATCAAACACCTCAGCACAAACTTTTTCATTAAGGCCAGCCGGCTTCAGTTCCTGTAGGACAGAAAGAGGTTTACCAAAGCAATTAGCAACTTGACTCACATATGGGTAAGTCAACCTCTCCATCTGCTAGACAGATGCCTTGAACACTTCGGAAGAATCAGGACGGAAAATGGGAGATTTCTCCAAGGTCTGGCCAGACTCATGAAGTTTAAAACTAGCAATAAGGCCTTGATGTTTCCCCAAGTTCAACATCTTCGTATAAACCTCTCCAAGGGCAGAGTTGAACTCGTTGGAATGAAGGAGGTAGGTACCAACCTGGTGGAAGCCTTGCTCAATAAGCCATTGGTTATCACCAGTGGCTTGAACAACCGAAGCCTTCAAACCATCTTTCTCTTCATCGAAGGCCTTTTGTTGAATAGCCAAGGCCTCCCTATCAGCTTTTAACTTCAACCGGTCAGCTTCAAAACTTTTCTTGAGACCATTTATATCAATCTCGTGCCTCCTTGTCAATTCACCTACCTTCTTGGCCCAAGCTAACTCCTTCTCTGAAAAAGCATCAATTTCCTTCTTCATTGCGGCCATCGAAGACTTCATTTTTTCCTTCTTCTTAGAAAACTCCTCGTACTCCTGCATTCCCTTCTGAAAATGGGTAACACCCTCAGCCACTAAGGCAGAAAGGTTGCAGGAACTAAGCATCAACCTCAATATAAAGTGGTCACTTTCCATTTCAGATATGGCACCACGAATGCCAGGAGGAGCAAAGTGAGCTAACAAATTAGCACAAACACTGGGATCTTTGAAACTATCACCAACCTTCACAATCCAATCAGAAACATAAACTTCATCTTCATTCAACCCTTCAATGTCTCTGCTTGATGAACCCTGAATAGGAATAGTCATAACCTTCTTGGCTGAAGCCTTCTTCTTACCATGAACAACCAACTTCTTCTCCTTTTCAACATCAACATCCTGACCCTCAGAAGCCTCAATATCATCACTTAATTCCACCAGATCAGAAGAAGTAGATGGAGGTGCACTCCTTAACAAACGACAAGCAGAACGACGGGTTGAAGCCTTGGGAGCAGCAGACTTAGTAAAACCCTTGATGTTAGAAACACTAACATAGCCAGCATCTTCAAACCTCTGTTCTACACCCCTAGCAACAGCATCATCCCCTTCAGCAGCTTGAGCATCCGTAAAGGCAACATCAAATGTATCATCACTCTTGATAAAGTCCAAAGCAGACATGACTGCAAAATATAAAAAAAAATAGAAAACAAATAAGCCACCAAATAAAGAAATCCCAAAAAGGCAAAACAAAGAAAAAGCATACCCTGGCCATTCCTCATAAGAACCGGATCACGATTATCCCTATCCCATAATTTGCTAACACCTATTAGAACTAGCAAAAGTTCGGGAAAAGGACAAACCCTTGAAGGGCACTTTCGGATGACTTTAAGAAAAACTTCATTCAAATCAGATTCTGAAGGTTCCGGTTCATTGAGAACGGCAAATAGCCTGTATAACGGAAAATAAGTCAAAAGTATTTACCTGAGCTCAAAATATAATTTTAATCCCAGCCGTATATCAATCAGTAAGTACAAATAGCTTTTACTGGGCTCCTTAATCTGGAACGAAGGTTTTAATAACCTATTAGATTGCTATCGGGTCTTATTTAAATCTTAACTTAGACCGGTTAGTTTTAAAGAAAGGTTTACGGTTAAAAATGCAAGATTAAGCGAAGACCGGATTAGAATGTAATTTAGACCCGACAAGTTAGAATGTATTTAAAAACGCAACATTCTGGATTTTGAAGTAAAAATGATAAGGTTTGACCCGTTTCGGTTAATTTATGCAAACTAGTTACATAAACCGTACCGAACTCGTATAATGCATAACGGGTAACCAAACGAGTCATGAATAGGTTCCTCAAGTTAATATGCCTTAAATATGTTGTGATATCAGTAGGATACCTTCCATTATGCCCAAAACGAATTTAAAACCAATTTATGCCCCGTAGGGGTATTTTGGTCATTTTAATGTTTATAAAAGAGGTTAAATAGTAATCTGAGTTTCTGATCTAAAATAATCAGTAAAAATATTTATTTTATCAAGTCATATCAGTAAGATATCTCACATATGTGAAATTTATCATTTATGGCCAAACTATGCACCGTAGGGGCATTTTGGTCATTTCACATATGCTTTAAGGGTTAAATTTAGAAATCCGAGTTCAAAACTTTTACTTACTGTTAAAGTATAAAAATTTATTCATAACATCAGTAGGTAACAAACCTTAGGTGCCTAATATGGTTTTAAACCATACTATGCGCCTAAATCGCATAAAAGTCGGTATTTGACGATATTCGGGTTGAATAAGGAAATCTGAGATTTTGACCAACCTTTATAGTTTAAAATAACTTATTTATTATATAAAATCAGTAGAAAAAGGTTTGATATGTAAAGGATGTGTAAAACTCATTTTATTAGCGAAAAGGGCATTATCGTCAATCACCGAGCCTATGCGAGAACTCTATGTTATGATCAGTTTAAAATTTAATAAAAATTTTCAAAAATACCTAAATATTATATTAAATCAGTGGGTAAAAGGTTTGGTGTCAAAATTTGGGTTTAAATAGGATTTATATCAAAAATGCCGTTTAATTAATAAAAAGGCTTTCATTTATGATATCGAGCATAACTCTCATTTTAGACCATAAACTGATGTCAAACTTTTAGGACAAACTTAAATATCAGTAATAAAGGTTTTTGTCCACTCACATTTTAAAAAATCTCATTTTAATGTCAAAAGGGCATTATGGTCAACATTTAAGCATTTATCAGAAACATGCAAATGACTCAGATTATTAAGGAACCATGTAGCATAACCTTAGAGGGTTTTACTAACATATAATATGGTCCTAAAGGAACCTTATGGCATTTCTAAAACTAGCTAAATCGGGTCAGAACTGAAAGTCAAAGCAAAAGTCTACTTTTGCGACTTTCGGTTGCGAACCGAGCCTAAACTCAGAATTGTCTGGTTGAACATGCCTAAACATGTTCTTATATTATTTACCAAGTTATTTTAATGTTAAAACATGTTCCATAACCTCTGCATTATCAGTTATGATTTTATTTGTAAAAATAGCTTCTGTTGACTTTTTATTAATAAGTTTGACCCGACAATTGACTAAGTTAGAGTGATAATCAGTAGGTTCCCTTTTAAGGGTTTATTACCTACATAATTACCAACTCATAGCCACTTTCAATTCGAGAAATGGCTGGACCATTAGTGATTAATCACTAAGTCAAAGCTTAATTACGATGGCTTTGACTTTAAGTCATTAAACTAATAAAACTTGAACTTAGGAGGCTAAGAATGCTTACAATAACTCTTAGCAAGAAATATGAACTGAGAAAAGCTTTCTAGAGCTCCAATAAACTTCAGAGAGTGAGTTTTGAGTGAAAGTTTGCAAGTGTGAAATGAACAAGTGAAGAACAAGGCCTTATATAGGAACTTTGATGCATCAAGATCAAACCACAAGTCCCTACATTGATCCCAGATGTTACCAGGTGTCCCTAGTGCATGAAAAACTGTTGGCTCAGACCCTGGTATCGAATTCAGGCTTGCAAAGGCGGTGGAACAGGCTGAACTTGCAGTTGTCCTTATCTTTCTGCATCTGGCACTTCTACGCGGCCCGCGTAAACCCCAAAGAAGGGTTACGTAGCCCGCGAGGATCCCCTAAACCGGAAAAATCTTTCAAACTTTGCAGTTTTGGTCCCTGGTCCATTTTTAATTTAAATAACTTCTATTTATTGCACTTTTGACCCCCAAAGTTAACTATTAAGGACCTTGGGTCATAAACTAACTCCGTTAAGCTTCCGGTTAGTTGTATGATCACCTGAAAAGTCTTGTTTTCATCAAACTCCTCAAAATTAATATCCAACATTCTTGAGAGCGAAATATTTAATTATTACAATGTTTTTGGGTTCGTTAAAGGTCACTCAGAGGTAACTTTTAACATGTTGACACTTTTAACCCCTATACTTCGTAAAATTCTCAATTTGAGCACAGAAGGCTTTAAATGTCCGATTATTTTATTCATCAAGGAATGTGAACATCTTATGAGGTCATTCAGAGGCACTAGTTTGGCATGATGACATGTTTGATCCTTTTATTTGCATATTTACATTGTTTGACAATTTTTGTGACACTTGTGCTCCGTAAACACACACAATGTAGGAAACTATCTTTTATCAAAGAAACAATGTGTTTTGGTCTCAAAAATTTGTTTATTATGGTTTCACAATTTCACATTTTGATTCTAGTTCATTTTCAAGCTTTAAATCGCTTTCTGGAAAGTTAAACGCGAACCGATGCGTAAACGTAATCAATTTAATGCATCAAACACTCCGGAATAGTGACATAGGCTTAACATACCTTAAATAACCTCCACATAACTTAGAAATAAGTTTTGGATGGTTCGGTGTGTTGAAATCAAGTTTATTCGCTTACAGGGACTAATTTCGACAAACTGCGAAAGTATGCCGATTCGTACTGTAACGAACCTTCAGAAATATGATCATAAGTTAAACATGCCCTAAATATCCTTTAAAAATCTTAGAAATAGGCTTTGAGGTGTTTGGTGCGCAAAAAATAAACTTATTTGATGAACAGGGACTAAAAGCGTCAAAAAGTGCCCAAATGACTAGATTCATTGTATCTAGTCCAATTTTGATGCTTTGATGGTTTTTACCCCCTTATTTCAAATACCATTTGCTTGTTTTGAGTGTCCCATGGTTTAGAAATACCTTGTGCCCACATGTAAGGTCTAGATCAAGGCACGTCTTGCGAGGAACGATCCTAACGGTTCTCCAAAATCTATAAATACCCATGCTTTCATTCACTTCAACTCACACTTGATTCATTTTTCTCTAAGTTGAGGGTTTAAACCCTTCATACCTGAGCAAACTTGGATCAAACTTCCTAGCGTGGACCCTTTGTAAGTATTCTTTCGTGTTTTTTATGCGTTTTTAGCACGAAAGTCAAACAGTGTTTGAGTTTCTGCTTTGACCACGAGTTGGTCAACACGAAGTTCGTTGAACTTCATAACGTGAGCGTAATCATGATGGTTATAGTCCCGTGTGACTATACCTACTGATTACGACGTTGACTAGGCGTAGTGACGAGTCGTAGTTTCGGCCAAAATGCGTATTCATGCGTATTTTGCAACCAAACTATTCTTGGGTATCAAAACCGTTTGTTTTGATATCAAACTTGTTTTCTAACTTCGTTAAACATGTTTTAACATGTTTAACTCGTCACTTTTAGGATAGTGCTTGTGTAGAGTCGTAAGTCAAGTGGTTTTGACAACCGCTTAGACTTTCGAACCCAACCCGTTTGGTCAATCATTAGGATCCGACCAAACATATAATGTGACCATAGTTGTACAGGGAATAACCTTCCGAGGTTATACCTTATGGTCACTTCGTGTAGTTAGTTGTATGATAGGTAGTTTATATACCTTAGGAAAATGACCAAAATGCCCTTTTTCGCATAATTTCATTTTAAGCATATGTAACACATGTTTTGACATCTAAACTAATTATATAACATAATTAGATATGTTAAGGCATATAATACTTTTCATAGGACTAGTTAGGCGTCTCGAACGCGCTTTCGCGCGAACGACGCGTTAAAGTGGCGTAAGCTACCTTAATGGGTTGTAATGGGTCGTAAGCGCTTAGGATAGGTTTTGATTTAGAATATAGGATTTGTTAAACCATATCACATGAGTTCCAACACTCATTTGGTTTACAAGACCTCATTCTACCCGATCTTCCGATTTAGGTGTCGATTCCCTAACATAGTATCTGTTACCCTAGGAACCGCTTCAACACTTGAACTCTTGGTCTTTTGAGCTTTGTTATAGCCTTTGAACCAGGACTATACGCAACCCTAGGCGAGTACATAGTTCCCCTCTTTTACCGTTTTCAAATGTTTTGGGGTGATTCATATGTGTAATCGATCTGTTTTTAAAATGTATGGCATATGTGTGTTCACTAAGTGCTTTTATGTGTATTATTCTGATTATGCAAATGTAATGTTTTATCCTTAAGTGATCTACCTATCTTCATAGCTAGATTCATATATATAGGATATTTGAAGTACAGTCTTAGATCTTCCTATCTTCATAGTAAGGTTTTTAAGAAGTACTTTACAACTTGATGGTTGGTTTTTGTGTAGTTTGTTGGTGATTTAGATAACGAAACTAGATAATACAATAAGCACATGGTGGATACGCCGCTGGTACTTCCTATATATAAGTGTGCTTATTGTATTACCTTTCGTGGCGTTATCCCGAATCACCATTAGGATTTAGGATTGTTTTGATTCAATAATTCAATATGACAAGAACCCAGGATCCCTGTAGTATCTATCTATCTTCATAATTAGACTTATATGGGATGTTTAGAGTACTAATATTGGAGTCCATGTTTGGATTCATTGTGTACTTTAATGCATGTTAGATTAGACAATGTGACAGAACCCGAATCCTTATAGCATCTATCTATCTTCATAGGTTGATTCTTGTAGGATGTTTAAAGTACTGATATTGGAGTCCTTGATTGGATTCATTGTGTGCTTTAATGCGTGTTTACGAGTCGGTACAAGTTGATGATTTATGTGTTATGTAGTAGTCGTGATTTAGATAACGAAACGGGTACAATAAAATAAGAACATGGTGGATACGCCGCTGATACTTCCTATATATAAGTGTTCTTATTTTATTATTCTTGTAGCGTTATCTGGATCACTTTAGGATTTTGTGTACTATGGTTTCAGTATTCGATTATCGAAGTCCTTATAGAATCTCCCATATCTTTATATGTTAGATTCTTAGAAGGATATTTAAGTATTATCATAGATCATTGATTTGATTTATATAATACTTATATAAGTTTTGATTTATTACAAAACAGTTATTATTAATCCTTGATTGGATTCCTAATAACATATTAACAAGTTTTTATGATGGTTTAATCGAGATTTCAATGTAAGGCATAAAATGACTTAGTAAATATCATATTGCCATATGCAAACCTATTTTGTCACGAGTTTTCACAGTTAAGATTAAAATATTGCAATACCAAATGTTTTGCCATTTGTTTGGCTAATAAAACCTATGTATTCGTCGGCATTTTTATGCTGACTGTTTTCGCATATGTTTCAGGTTTTCGACTGTTCAAGCATGCAACGCATAGGACTGCATACGGGCCTTAGACTTCTAAAACAAAAGAACAATATCATGTATTCTTTGTTTTTAAAACAATGTTAATGATATTGAAACAATTTAGTACCAGTAGTTGTGAGCAATTTGTAACGTGACTCCCCGATATTTCCGCCGCGTGTTGTTATATTAGGCGATTGGGGTGTTACAGATTGGTATCAGAGCACTGGTTATAGGGAATTAGGTTATTAGCATGCCTTAAACCTAGTCTATAACCTTCTTTCCTAACCCTCATCCTTATTCGTGCCACAACTACTCTATGATTTACGAATCATCTAACCTTAGATGATTTATCCAAAAACCCTTAGGCTTTATGCCTTAAGGTATTCCTCAAAATATTTTTTTTCTCAAAACGTTTTCATTAAAATATTTTTCAAACTGTTTTCTCAAACGTTTTTGTCAAAATATTTCGCCAACATGTTTTATCTCAAAAGATTTGTATCAAAAGATTTCTCAAATGCTTTTCTCAAACGTTTTTCATTGAAATCTTGGGTTTTAATAATGTGAACACATGCAATCCGGAAGGGTGGATGCCTGTACCTCGAGTTTTTTGTCTAAGGCTAGAGTGTTCGTACAAATCCGCATTATCGGACCAGTCACTCTTACCTGGGAATTCTTAGGGTGAGTGTCCACTTATAGGCTAAAGCATGTCTTCATGAAGCATTATAAAAACCTATCCATCTTGACCCTACCGAATGATTTTTAAACAACCTTTGTAACCCTACTCAATCATGTTACCCTCGGTAATGTGTTTGCTCTTCATGACAATCGAAGCATCCTTCCTTTCCCAATACCATTTCATCATATTACCTTCGGTGATATGTTTGGTTTGATACAGTTGAAATGAATCTCATTTCATTTCACGACTCTACGAGATCTTATTTTATTTTCAAACTACTACCTTTGTCTTTTAAAATTTCAAAATTTTACCATTTGGATGAGAATTTTCAAAATTTCAACACAAAGTTTCTTTATTTTAAAATTTTAATTTAAAAACATTTTGTATTATAAATTTTTAACAGGTAAAGAATTTATGATACAAACCATTAACCCGGTTTATATTCTCTCATCGAAAAATATTACAAAAGTTTATTTTCAAACAACTCTTGTTTCAAGACAATAATGTTACAAACTCATAACAATTGGATAAATCTAACTTTTTGTTTTCTCTATAGCTGTACTTTCGAAATGCCTCCTCGACGAGATGCACAACCTCAAACCAACGAAGAAATCGCAACCATTGTCACTCAGCAGATGGCTGTTGTGCTTCCGAACATAGTAACCCAGATTCATCAGATATACAACAACAATAACAACAACAACGCCCAGTGTAATTTCAAGACCTTTAATTCAGCCAAACCGCTAAAATTTTATGGGTCTGAAGGAGCAACTGCACTCTTGCAATGGTTCGAAAGTATAGAAAGCACATTCCGCCATGTTCAGTGTCCCAATGAGCACAAGGTAGATTTTGCCTCGAGTGTCTTTCAAAGGAGAGCACTCACTTGGTGGAATGGTATTATGAGAGACCGAGGTGCCGATGTAGCAATGGAACTGACGTGGGAGGAATTTAAGGATCTTATGAAGAAGGAATTCTGCCCATGAAGTGAAATAAGGGCACTTGAAAATGAGTTATATTATTTAAAACAAGATAGTGGGGAAAACTGTGCCTACACTGACCGATTTGAACAGTTAAGCCTACTTTGCCCCACTATGGTCACACCATTGGATCGGGCCATTGAGAAATACATCGATGGTTTACCTGACCCTGTCCAAGACATTGTCACTGGCAGCCAACCTGCAACGCTTGGGGAGGCTAAGGAATTAGCTGCTATCTTGACTGACTCTCAGGTTAGAAAAGGTAAGTTATTTCGACAAGGAGACAAGAAACAAGACACCGAATCCATTACCGAGAATTTGAAAAGATCAAAGGCCGAATCTTCAAAAGGTTTTAGGAAGCGCAAGGCTTCAAAGAATTCCTGCACCTGCTCCACTGAAGTCAGTACCCTTTAAGGGATTTTATCGTGGGAAGCAACCTCGGTGCAATCTTTGCAATTATCATCATGCGTCAAATTCCCCTTGTCGCCAGTGTACAATTTGTGGTTTATTTGGACATCTAGCTGTGACCTGTCGTATCCAGAACCGAGCAGCCCCTACTCAGACTCGCCCAAGAGCATGTTTCAATTGAGGTGACTTAAATCATTTCAAGCGAAACTGCCCCAAGCTTGCCAATGCTAATGGACGAGTATTCAACATCAACGAGGCTCAAGCTAATGATCAAGCGCTTATGATCATTTGAACCTCTAAATTTCCTGTTTATTTTCAAGATCAATGTACATATTTTAACTATGTTTGTAATGACAATATAAATTTCAAGAAGTTTATCTTTATCTCTGTTATTCAATTTTCAATTTCAAACTCTAATATGATTGCACTATGTGTGATTTCAAATTTCATGCTAATTTTGAGGATTCCGTTCTTTAGGAACTAAATCTTATAATTTAGTATAATGTGATTGCACTCTGGTGCATTCGTACAAACTTGGTAACACGATCAATACAAGTTAATATTGTTTTATGATCATAGCATTATATACATGATTTGTTTATCTAATATGTATAACCCATGATTATAAATTCAATTTGCTTCGTATGTTGATTTAACGTACTTAGTTTGTTTAACTTAGCATACCTAGCACATGAATTGAGAACATTTTCTTGATATGCTTACATTATGATAATAATGTATGAATTATATATGTTGCGTTCTACCTGTTTGATTAAGTATGAAACATATATAAATATTCGTACTAGAATAAAATACTTACTACCCAATTTGTTGTATGCAGAATAAGTAGTGCTATTATTACTAGTATGAAATGCAATTTGGTTTGACAGATATATTATTGTGACAATATTTAGTTGATAGTTCGACCTTATTATTTGTTTACCCTTGCTTAACAAGAGAAGCTATGTGGACCATGTGACGAAACGAGTAATTATGGGTGCACACTTAATTATGAGTTTCGATGCATGAAAATCATAGTAAGCCTTGTTAAGTATGGTGGCATAAAATCTAGAGTGATTAAGGTAACGGGAGGCGTATGATGCGATAAGAACACGGTGGATACGCCGATGGTACTTCCTATATATAAGTGTTCTTATTGTGTTATTCTTCAGAACGTTGCTGAAATCATTTAGTGATTTTATGTTATTGTAACACCTCGTAATTTCATGTCCAATAATGTATTGACACGTGTCATAAGTTTTGAACGTGTGAAAGAATACTCTAGAGGGACTAAAGTTGACAAACAAGAAAAGTATGTGAATATAAGGGTTCAAAATGTCAACAATGGATAAATATACTTTACAATAACCCTACATGATGTTTATACCCTTAAACGAATGAATCATGGATCATACGAAACTAATTGTGAAAGAAAGTGAGAGATTACGAACTACAGGGGTTAAATGTGTCAACATGTTTAAGGTATACCTCTGAGTGACCTTTTAGCAAACCCGAAGCTTTGTAACAATTAATTATGCTCACTAGAATGCATGATAAAAATTTCACCGAGTTTCGTCGTCGTATGAGAAAGTTATGACAATATTCGTATACGAGGGGTTAAAAGCGTCAACAATGAAAATTATGACTTTTCGGGTAGTCACAAAGTTAACCAAGGACTTAACCAAGTTTGTGTAGGTCTTAAGGTCCTTAAAAGTCAAGTTAGAGGGCTTAAAATGCAATTTTGGAAGTTGAAACCACGTATATAAGGACCAGGGACCAGAAATGCAATTAATGAAAGTTGTTTAACCTGTTCTGCATGACCATACGGGGCGCGTAAGCCTCTGTGAGGATTTACGCGGGCCGCCTGGACTGCCCAGCATCAGAAAAGTCACACAGGTGTCAGTTGCAGCCTGTTAACCAACTTTAAACTTTGTTTTTACATACCAGGGGCTGCCCCAATGGTATTACATGCATAGGGGGTACTTGTCTTGATCTGGAAACAACTATAGACCTACTTGGCATGATCTTAGATGATCAAAGTGACTATATAAGAGGAGCATTGTTGCAACATTGATGCTCATTCATTTGCAAAGTTCACAAATTCACTTTTGGAGCTCCTCTGATCAGCAACCAACTTCTCTTAGGATCCATAAGCATACTTAGGACCTTTGTGAGTGTCCTTAATCCTTCTTATTATAGTTTAGCTTAATTAATTAGCTAAAAGTCAAACCATCGTAATTAAGGTTTGACTTCGAGATTAATTAAAATTTGTTCAGTCAAATCTCGAATTGAAAGTACCTATAAGTAGGTATTTATCAGGGTAATAAACCCTTAAAAGGGTACTCTCTGATTCCCACTCTAACTAGGTCAATTGTCGGGTCAAAGCTAACTTTAAAAAGTCAACATAATACTTATTTTCAAATTAATGCATAATTAGCAATGTAGGATCCATGTAACCTGTTTTATCATTAATATAACTTGGTAATTAATGTAAGAACATGTCTAAACATGTTCAAACCGACAATTTTCAGTTTAGACTCGGTTCGGAACCGAAAGGCGCATAATTTGACTTTTGCATTGACTTTCAATTCTGACCCATTGTAGCATGATTTAGAAATGCCTTAGAACCCTATTAGGACCAGGTTTCATGTTAGTATAACCCTCTATAATTATACACCTTGGTTCAATAGTTATCCGATTCATATGCATGTTCCCGTTAATTGCTTATATGTTGACTATTATGCCCATATAACCATAAAATATGATTTTTGAAAATATAAAAGAGTAGACACCTTGGTTACTGATTCATAAACTTGTACCCAAAATTTGATATCAGCTTGAGGTCTAGCTTAGGAGTTATGCTCATTAGCGTAATTAGAAGGCTTTTTATGAATTAAATGGCATAATTAGCATATAGACTATCTAAACCCGATTTTTAATACCAAACTTTTTACCCACGGATGTAATATAATATTTTGGGATTATTGAAGATTTTTAATTAATTTTAGGCTGAGCATAACATAGGGTTGTAGCTTTAATTCGGTTAATGCCGGTTTTGCCCTTTTAGGCTATAAAATGAGTTTTACAAATCTTTTTGACCCCAAACCTTTTGCTACTGATTTTATATGATGAATAAATTATTTTAAACCTTCCAGAATAATACAAATATCAGCTTTCTATATAGAACCCGGAAATGACTCCAAATCGCCTTTTTAAAGCGTTTTTAATGCATAGTATCTATTAAAACTATTTTAAACATATAAGGTTTGATACCTACTGATATTTTAAGTATATTTTTATACTTTGACAGTAAGCTAAAGTTTTAAACTCAGAATTCCAGTTTTGACCTTTTTAGCCTATGTGAAATTACCAAAATACCCCTAAGGTGCATACTTTGGTTTTAAATGATAAATTTCACATATATCTAGTACCCTACTGTTATAACTTATTAAATTAATTATATTTACTAAATGAATCAGACCTGTAACTCAGATTAATAATTAAACTCTTTTATAACCTTTTAAATGACCAAAATGCCCTTACGAGGCATAATTTGAGTTTAAATCCATTACGGGCATAATAGGGGATATCTTACTGATGTCACAACATATTTAAGGCATGTTAACTTAGGAAACCTGTATATGACTCTTATGGTTACCCGTTACGCATCCTTCGCGTTCGGTTCGGTTTATGTAACTAGTTTGCATAAATTGACCGAAACGGGTCAAACCTTATCATTTTTGTCTCAAAATCCAGAATGTGTTTAGTTTACCCATATTATACAAGTCTTCAAACTTGTCGGGTCTAAATCACATTCCATTCCGGTCTTCGCTTATACACGCGTTTGAACCGTATTTTCCTTTGAAAACTAACCGTTCTAAGCTTAAGCTTAATTAAAGACCCGTTAGGAATCTAATAGGTTATTATGAACCTTTGTTCCAGAATAGGAGACCCAGTAAAAGCTACACGCACTTGCTATTTGTGATTTATACTTGCAAAGGTAAATACTTTTAACTTATTTTCCCTATACGGGCTTGGGGTATGGTATATAAAATACTGCTTGGTCGGGCATTGAATCTTTAATCGAATAGAGGTTAAATCATTGAAATGCTCCGTTTGGAAATTGATGTGCGTGAAGTGTTATATATATTAGGTGTATATTTTAAGCCCTTTTAACACTTATTTTAGCCAAGTTTTAAATTTATAAAACACGATATTTACTAACACTAGACACACATATGGGCAAGTGCACCCATCGTGAGCGTAGTATAGTGTTGGTAAGATACCGAGGTCGTCCAAGGACACAAGAGCTTTTAGTACCGGTTTATCCTCAACGTCTAATCAAAATAAAAAGTTTAGAAAAATGTTTTTAAACTAAGAAAAATAAAAACTAACTAAAATGCTGAAAATAAAATAAAAAGAAAAACAGATAGACAAGATGAATCACTTGGTTCCGACTCGTATCTAGTATAACCTTTGATTATTTCCGCACTTTTGCACATAATTAAGAGATTATCCTAGTTATTGTAGTAGGCCCCTCTTTTGAAGGTGACGTTACCCTCACCCCAGTAGTTTGAGTCAGCAAGGATACAATCCTAAAAGGGTGGATTATTGGAAGATAATTAATTAAGTTATTAATGCAATATTATGGTAGGCCCCGCTTTTGGCGGTGACGTTACCCTCGGCTAAGTAGTCTGAGTCAGCAGGGATACAGTCCTAAATAGCCGGGTTATAGTATTAATAGTAGTTAACTTATGAGGGGATCAAAGAGTTTGGACCCCCGCCATCCAATACCGTGAAGCATTAAAGGAGGTCCTACTAAATTTGACCCAGGTCCATTGCCGGACCTCTAAACGCCGAACAATGGCAAGACCTTTACCAAACCGTTCCCTTAACCCCCGACTAGGTAGCCAACATACCTCCATATAGACCGTGGAGATATGAATGGTGAAAATCTTTTATTTTATATAGACAGTAAAATAATGCCAAGACACCACGGACAAACGATAAGGAAAGATCACCTTCAACATAAGCAACTAGTTATTAAAGTCATTAATACAAAACCAAATAAAAAGTGCAAAAGATTAGAAATAAAAAGTGTTATACTAGACACTTTGTCTTCACCAAGTGATGTAAGAGACTTAGGCAAACATGGCCTTGATTGTCAAGAACTCTTACGATCAATCTTGGATCCCGAGATGACTCACACACTCTATGATGGGCAATGGATGATGGTGGTGGATGATGGTGTTATGGTGGTGATGGGTGAAGTGTGAGAGAGGTGGTGTGCCAAGGGATGAGTTGAAATGAAACCAAGCACTCCTATTTATAGGCTGAACAGAAGGCTGGGCACGGCCCCGTGTCCGCTGGACACGCCCCCGTGCCTGTCTGACACTCTCTCTCTTCATTAATTGTAATTCGCAATTACAATTAATGCGCCTGCTGTACTTTCGCCACGCCCCCGTGTTCACTGGACACGGCCCGTGGTGGGCAATAGAAGCTTCTATAGGTTTGTCTTTTCTGCTGCTTCTTGGGAACGGCCCCGTGCTGGCTGAGCACGGGGCGTGTTCAGTCTTCTGCCTTCTCTATTTTTCTTGGGAAGATGCCGTTGAGGGGTCGGGCAGTCCACTTATGTTCCTTTTCTTGTATTTATGTTAGATTTAGCTGTCTTTTTGCTTCTTTTGTGAATTTGAGCTCATTTAATCCTGAAAATACAAAAGGAAGACAAAAACACTCTTTTTCCAACATTAGTACTTAAAAAGGGTTAGTTTTTGCCTCATTTGATGTAATTTATATGTTGCATTTTACACACATCAGAAATGTTTTGTTTGCTTAAAGCCTTTGAGGGGTTAATGACCATGTCCCGGATATCCTTGGCATCATTTTATGAAATGGCCACAACCTAAGCACGGGGTGTAGGCGTACACCCGTCAGTGCCTAAATAAATAATGTGGTGTGTCTATTAATCTTGAACCCGGCAAAAACCGGGCTACTGAACGCATAAGAAACATGTAATTCTTTTACAAGATTATATTCAAATAATTATCCCAAGTTATAAAAAGTTTTGTGCCACGTGCATTCAAATCAATTTTATTAAACTTTTCAAAATGAGTCAGTTAAATTGTATTTACCAGTGTAAACTGACGTATAGTGCAGGTACTACTCGAACTAGGTTGGCTTTCTCCTAGCGTCCACTATAAGTCTCGCAAGCTTGGATGTCATAAAACTGTTGAACAATGTTTCCTCTTTATTTTTGATCCGCCTGTGGATCTGTTTCAACTATTTCGTGATACTTAATATTACAATTCATTAAAGTTGAAATGAATCTATCTTTTGCTTCCGCTGTGCATTTAAATTTGTGTTGTTTGACTATGATGATATCAACTACATCACGATACTCCCCATCGGGCCCACCGGTAATACGTGGAAATATCGGGGTGTGACAGGTTGGTATCAGAGCCAACACTGAGTGAATTAAACACTAGCCTTTTGTGTTTAATCTCAGTTACACAGTTGCACATTCCTCGAATTTTCGAGTCTAGACAAAGAACATAAGACAAATCCTGATTTTGTTTTATTTTTGTCTTTTATATTATTCTTGTTGTTATCTTTGTTTATGTTGACAGGTCTAAATATGCCGCCAAGATTTCTTAGGAGAAAAGGGAAGTCACCTGTAGCAGGCCACGACCAGGAGGCCGGGCCTTCTCAAAGATGAACCTCACCTATCCTTATTAGCACCAGTCCACAGGGAGACTGGAGGACGCATCTGCAGCCAGCGAGGCGGTCTGTCTCGTTAGCTTCGTCACCTTCTTACCTACACTCCTTTGGACCCCATTCAGAAAATGAGCCAGAAAACCCATGGCCCTCATTTATCCCTCTCCAGAGGTCCAACTCTCGTCACTCCTTTGATAACCCGTCTCATATCTTTCGAAGCCGGTTCAACCCGGCAAATTACCTCGATGAACCAGTGGGTGTTAACCCATTGGGACCCGAAGATCATTTTTCTGGAGATCACGCCATGGATATGGATGAGGATACTGACCCTACCGAACCACCGACTGGTACCCCCACACATCCCAAAGAAATTTCTGATGGGTCATCTTTTCATGGATCACCTTACCATGGTCCAGATAGCTACCAAGCAAGGTTCAACCAGTTCGAATGGTATTTCACACCCTCTTACCATTCAACGCCTCAGCAGCAGCAGCAATCGGATCCTTCCAGGGACTCTCACTTTATGGCAGTTACCCCGCCACCACCACCACCTCAGCAGCAGCCTCCTGAGCCACCAAGGCGAAGGAGAACGAACGCACGGATGTCCGTGCAAGGAAGAGGAGTGCATATCAGCACCCCGCAACCATCGAGTGGCAGCCACTACCCGCCGCTCCAAGAAGATCAGTTCATGGGGGGACCTTCAAACCCCAACCCAGAAGTGAACTCTGCACCTGTCATGCCACCACCGTTGGGTTTTGACAACCCAATTCCTACGTACGCTGGCCCAACAACATATAATCCTTTTGAGCAACCTGCTCACACCAGCTTCAATTATGCTGAGATCGACCCATACCTGGCGGCGTGGAACTACAATGCTCTTAACCCCGAAGGGCCCTACGGAGCTCCTTGGGGAGTTGGATACCCAGCTTACGGATACCAACAACAGCCGTCTCTTCGACCTCCTCATCAGCTGCAGCCGCAGCCGCAGGTACCACGGTTTTCCCCGCCAGAACGGGAGGAAATTCTCCAAAGACTGGACCAGGTTGAACAGGAAGTTCACAGAGATTGCAGGGAACGACAAGGTTTCTTCAAGGGATTAGCAAGTTTAATAAAAGGAAAGAGCAAGAAGGACCATTGAAACCTTCAAATTTTTGGTTGTAATTCCTTGTTTTCAGTTGAGCCCCTGCGTGGGCCTGTCTTTCTGTTTTAACCCCTGCGTGGGTATGTTTTGTTTGTTAAGCCCATGCGTGGGAAAGTCTTTTGTTTGACCCCTGCGTGGGTATGTTTGTTTGTTTAAGCCCCTGCGTGGGCATGTTGTTTCGGTAGAAGTCCCGTTAGGGCAGACTCGTATTTTTAAATTATGTGATGGAATGGTTAGTTTAAATTTTCATTTTATTAATTATATGAATAAACATAAAAGGTGAAATAAATAGAATAACATTCCTACTAAAAGATCTACCATTATAATAAAATGGCAAAAATCTAAAAAGGACAGACCTAGCCATGTGTCACCTTAAGACAGGGCCAAGATGGTAGTTCCACAATTAGATTCAGATCCATATTAACATCTCAATTTATGATTGTTCTGCGTTAAATGTTAAAAAGAATCTTAAAAGGTAAAACCTAGCTTGTATGTCATTATAAGACCTGGCCAATATGGTAAAACCTGTTTTAAAAAGATTCAAATCCCTGTTAACATCTGCAAACATGTTAACGTTCTTGGCTAATGTGATCCGCAAAATCACACATGTCACCCTTGTGTTGAATTATCCCAAATTCTTTATTATTAACTAAACATCCGATTGTGATGTAATGCCTACGGGCTTTAATTATTGTCATATAAGACAAAAGACAGTCGTAGATTATAAACTCCCTGTCAAGAAAGGTAGTGAACTTGGATTCAAACCTTAATGCCTCGATTCCATAAAATCTGGGCTTATGAACCAAACTTGTCCACGTGACTAGGCCTTTTGTGCCATTACTAACTTATAATTTAGGATTATGATAAAGATCCAGAATAATTATATATTTATCAAATTAACTAAAATGGCTATTAAAACCATGGTTAATAAATCATCAAGAACGATAGTACTGTTTAGGCTTCTAAATAAACCTTGTCCTTACTTTCTTTATGTAGAAATTAAAGCAACATGACTAGGTCAGAAGAGGGAAACAGTCATCCGGTGGAAAACCATGAAAATACTAAGATACATGTGACCGGTGCGGAGCTACAAGCATTAGTAGATAATGATGTTACAAAAGCTATAGAGCGGCAGTATAACGAATCAAGCGGGACCCGAAGTAGGACCCTATCCGCGCCGCATTCCAAGCCTAAGACTCAATCAGAGGCTCACAGCAAGCCACCCTCCAAGAAAGATGAGCCAAAGAGGGATGATGATCGACATTCCTCAAACCAAAACAGTGTTCTATCCAAGAAGATAGTATTTGATGATAAACCACGTACCAAGTCCTGTACTTATAAATACTTTGTTTCTTGTAAACCCCAGGATTTTACTGGTGAAAAAGGGGCAGTTGATTGCATGACATGGTTGGATGAAATGGATACCGTGGTTGATATCAGCGGGTGCGCTGATAAGGATGTGGTAAAGTTTGTCTCTCAGTCATTCAAAGGTGAGGCACTAGCCTGGTGGAGATCCTTGATCCAGGCTACAGGGAAAATCCCATTGTACAATCTGTCATGGGATCAGTTTATGACGTTGATCAAGGAGAACTACTGCCCTCAGCATGAGGTTGAGAAGAATGAATCTGATTTTTTGTCTTTGGTTATGAAGAACCTAGATTGCCAAGCCTACCTTACCAGCTTCAATACAATGTCAAGATTGGTTCCTTATCTTGTGACACCTGAACCTAAGAGGATAGCTCGTTTCATCGGGGGTTTAGCACCTGAAATCAAGGCCAGTGTAAAGGCCTCTAGACCAGCTATTTTTCGGTCTGCAGCTGATATATCATTGTCCCTTACTTTGGACGCGGTCAGGCAGAGATCGCTAAGGAACACCGATGCCGAAAAAAAGGAAGCGTGAGGATGATAACTCACGACATTTAGACAAGAGACATAAGGGAAACCATGATCACAAAAAGAGTTCGGGATCCAAGAAAGCTAGTCATCAGTTGGGTGATAAACCCAAGTGTAAGGTTTGTAAGAAGCACCATTTTGGGAGGTGTAGACTCGAGTCGAAATCCCAGTCACAGCAAAGGGCATGTGGGATTTGCAAGTCTTCTGAGCACAAGACCTTGGACTGTAAGAAAATCAAGGATGCTACGTGCTATAGCTGTAATGAAAAAGGGCACATCAGGTCCAACTGCCCAAAACTCGCAAAGAAGACTGAGGATGGGAAAAAGACCAATGCTAGGGTCTTCAGGATGGATGCAAAGGAAGCTGTTCAGGACGACAATGTGATCACAGGTACCTTCCTCATAAATGATGTTTATGCGAGAGTGCTATTTGATTCAGGAGCTGATAAATCTTTTGTAGATAATAAGTTTTGTAAGTTACTGAATTTACCTGTTAAAACCCTAAGTGTAAAATTTGAGGTGGAATTAGCTGATGGCACCTTAGAAACCGCCTCAACCGTATTAGATGGATGTTTCATATTCATTAGGAACCACTCCTTTCCACTATCTTTACTTCCTTTAAAGTTAGCCGGTTTTGGCATCGTTTTAGGCATGGACTGGTTATCTCATAACCAGGCACAGAGCGTATGCAACAAGAAGCAGGTGGTGATCAAGACTCCGTCTGGTGAGCCACTCACCATTCAGGGAGACACACAATATGGACTGCCTGAGCAAGTGTCTATGCTCAAGGCCTCTATGTCACACCCCCAAAATCCACACGCGGAGTACCACCGCTTGGAGGCGTGACATGACCAGGATCAAGCCACCAATCATATTGAACAATGAAAATAGTAAGTGTAATTCAACCAACAATATGAAAGGTGTTCCAAAAACCAAAGTATAGTATCAATGTTTAGCGGAAGCATAATTGTAAAAAAAAACCCAACATAAGTATCAAGTTCACAAGGTGTAAGTGTTTATCATGGAACTCAACAGTCCATGCACCCACAACGATCGCGCCTCCCGTGCAAGCTCCAAGAGTACCTATGGTCCTGCAAGGCATGTAACAGAAAGTCAACAACTAGTTGAGCGAGTTCACAGAAAGTAAGTTCGTTGCATAACTATGCGTTATTAACTAAGCCGTTGTGTAGATTCAATTGGTGGGGGCTTCCCATGCAGTATGTACTATCAGTGGGGGCTTCCCATGTTTGTATTTACTAGACTAGTTGTACCATAAGTGTTCTTCTTAACCCGAGAACAGGAGTACGTACGAGGTTTACGTAGGTTTTACGTAAGTGCCCTTCTTAACCCGAGGACAGTGGTACACGTGAGTTTACGTAGGTTTTACGTAAGTGCCCTTCTTAACCCGAAGACAGTAGTATGTATGAGTTTACGTAGGTTTTACGTAAGTGCCCTTCGTAACCTGAGGACAGTGGTAAGTACAAGTTTACGTAGGTTTTACGTAAGTGTCCTGCCTAACCTGAGGACGATGGTAGATAGTCTAGTAGCAGTGTAAGTACGAGTAATTGTTCAATCCCATTATTCAAAACCCATTCCCAACCCCGGGAATCCCATGCCTTGGTAAGAGTGTGAACTCACCTTGGTTTGCTCGGTATGCTAAGTTAAGTGCTCACAATAAATCAGTCAAGTCCTATAGTGTGCACGTATACTCAATCAGTTTAGGTTCGTAACGATTCACATATATTCTAATGTCACATAGTGTGTTTGGCAGTTAATCATCATGCAACACAAACAGTTAATCGCATCCATACAGTTCATGTGCCCCATCACTGTCCCTTGCGGTTTATTCTAATATAACTATCCAATCATACACTTAACAGAGTTGCATCCTTTAACAGAGTCAAATATAGTTAACAGAGTTAATTGGCTAACAAGGTTAATTAATTAACAGGGTTAACAGAGGGTTCCCATCTTAACAAAGTTAACATGTTTTAACAGTGTCAATAACTTAACAAAGTTACAAGCTCAGAAGAGGTTCATATACTTAACATACTTAACATATTTATAGACTAACCGAGTTAATAAAATAACAAATTTACATACAAGTTACAGACATTGGGCCGAAAACACTTTGGGCCGAAAACACTTTGGCCGAAATCACTTGGTACCCGAAATCTCTTGTTGACGAAAACACATTTGGGTTACAAAATCCCAATGTGTTTTCGTCGGGATAGTGTTTTCGTTGGATGGGGGGTGTTTTCGTTGGCTCCATCAATCATCATCATCATCATCAGTTACGTATAACAAGAATCCCTACACCAACAGTTTCAACACGATCCACTCATAAAATCATTATGCACAACCAATCTAAATCACCTATATTCCTATTGACAACTCATTAAATGCCCACATGATTATGTCTGATTGCACATGGCCACCAAATACATATTCAGAATTTTCAATCTTTGTGCAACCATGTATTTTCACTCTATGGGCCCTCACCATCGATTGTCATTACTTATCCACACATCCATTTATTCAGACCATTGATATGTAAATATACAAACTATTTAATCATTGTAAGGCCAAGACTATAAATCAATTTGCAGATCATTCACTAACACATTAATATCATTCCGGTTATCACTAGCAGACACACACGGTCGACCATTTCATCCAATATACATAACAGTTGTGAACAATAACATGTATATACATACATAACATCATCCAATCTTACGTTCATACAGAAATCCTAGTTATGATAATAAACAAATTGCTTAAACAATTTCTTTAATTCAAACAATCGGTTAAAGGTTAACACTAACCGCACAAAGGGTGATCAAACAAGAAGAACTTTAGCTTCGAATAGGGGAAGGGCTGCCGTCGGGTTTGTAAGGAGAATGAGAGATAAGTTAAGAGGTGATTAGGGTTTACCAAGTTTAAACTACGCGTAAAGGTTGGAAATAATATAACCGACCCACTACTGGGCCTAAAGCCCACATGATTTCGTCGACAGCCTTCTTGACGAAAACACTAAGGTGTTTTCATCCAAGACTGATTTCGTTGAGGTGTTGGGCCTAACAGAATTTTGTTTTCACTAATTATACAAGGCTTATTACTAATACCAATCATATAACATATTCCCACTTATAATGCACACCGTAAATAAATATACAACCACACTTTGTAAGCAAATAATAAGTCGAACAGAGACCTTGAAAACTCGGGTTGTCACTTTATCCCCAACTTGAAAGAAATTTCGTCCTGAAATTTAGCGCGTGGTTACTGAGGAAGCTAGTTGTGTTGTGTAATTTACTGGTTTTCCTGGGGTGTCACATCATCCCCCCGTTGATTTGGAATTTCGTCCCGAAATTCTGTAGTAGCTTCAGCCTCAGTTGTGGTTGCACTGTTTCCGAATAACTGGGGATATTTGAGTTTCATTTGATATTCTCGTTCCCAGGTGAACTCTGGGCCATGACGGGAGTTCCAACGAACTCGAACAAGAGGTATTCTAGTGTGCTTGAGGACCTTAACATCCCGGTCCGTGATTTCAACAGGTTCCTCGACGAATCGCAACTGATCGTCGATAGTGAGCTCCTTCAGAGGAACTATGAGGGTCTCATCTGACAGACACTTCTTCAGATTCGACACGTGGAAAACGTTGTGAACCGCACTGAGTTCTGCTGGTAAGTTCAGTCTGTAGGCCACTTTGCCTATTTTCTCAATGATTTCAAATGGTCCGACGTATCGGGGATTGAGTTTGCCCCTTTTGCCAAAACGAACCACACCCTTCCAGGGTGAAACTTTGAGTAGCACTCGATCCCCAACTTGGAACTCGAGTGGTTTCCTATCCTTATCAGCGTAGGCTTTCTGACGATCGCGAGCTGCCGCCATGCGTTGTCGTATCTGAGCAATCCTTTCTGTTGTGTCTACTACAAGTTCTGGACCCGTGACCTGACTGTCACCCACCTCTGCACAACAAAGAGGTGATCGGCATTTACGCCCGTACAATGCCTCAAACGGAGCAGCTTTAATGCTGGTGTGGTAGCTGTTATTGTACGAAAATTCCACAAGTGGCAGATGTTTTTCCCAGCCGTTGCCAAAGTCAATTACACACGCCCGAAGCATGTCTTCTAGAGTTTGAATAGTGTGCTCAGACTGCCCATCCGTCTGAGGGTGATAAGCTGTGCTCATGTCTAATCATGAGCCGAAGGATTTGTGCATCGCTTGCCAAAGTTCTGAAGTGAAGCGTGCATCACGATCGGAAGTAATAGAGGTGGGCACCCCGTGCCTCGAAACCACTTCCTTCAAGTAAACGTCTGCTAAAGTAGAGAACTTGTCTGTTTCTTTGATAGGCAAGAAGTGTGCAGACTTTGTGAGTCGGTCCACGATCACCCAAATAGTATCGTTACCACGTTGAGATCTAGGTAGGCCAGTAACAAAATCCATGGAAATTTGCTCTTATTTCCATTGTGGTATCTCTGGTTGTTAGAGTAGGCCCGATGGTTTCTGATATTCTGCTTTGACTCTCGCACAGGTCAAACACTTGCTAACGTAAGTTGCTATATGAGCTTTCATGCTAGGCCACCAATATGTAGTTTTCAAGTCGTGGTACATCTTATCCGAACCAGGATGTACTGAGTAGCGAGACTTATGAGCTTCATCCATTACAAGCTCGCGTAAGTTGCCATAGAGTGGGACCCAAATGTGTCCTGTTATATAGTGGGCGCCGTCTGCCTTTTGTTCTAACCGTTGCCTTGAGCCGCGTAGGGCTTTAGCCCTGACGTTTTCTGGTTTCAATGCTTCTACCTGAGCATCTCGTATCTATGAAGGAAGACTAGACTGAATAGTGAGTTGCAACACTCGTACACGCCTAGGTGTAGTATCCTTTCGACTGAGGGCGTCGGCCACCACATTGGCTTTGCCCGGATGGTACTTTATAGCACATTCGTAATCGTTCAGTAGCTCGACCCATCGACGTTGTCGCATGTTCAACTCCTTTTGCTTGAAGATATGCTCGAGACTCATGTGATCGGTGTAGATGGTGCACTTGGTACCGTACAGGTAATGTCGCCATATCTTGAGCGCAAAAACAACTGCTCCCAGCTCTAAATCATGTGTAGTGTAATTCCGTTCGTGAATCTTAAATTGGCGTGAAGCATAAGCAATGACTTTATCCCGTTGCATCAACACACATCCAAGACCCTGAATGGATGCGTCGCAGTAGACTACAAAATCGTCCGTGCCTTCAGGCAATGAGAGGATAGGTGCGCTACAAAGTCTATCCTTTAAGTGCTGAAACGCTGTTTCCTGTGTATTACCCCAACGGTAAGCAACACCTTTCTGTGTCAGTAGTGTAAGCGGCTGCGCAATCTTTGAGAAGTCTTTGATGAACCATCTGTAATAACCCGCCAAACCCAAGAATTGGTGTATTTCGGTTGGTGTGCGAGGTGCAGGCCAGTTCTTGATCGAATCTACCTTGGACGGATCAACATGAATCCCATCCTTGTTTACTACGTGGCCTAGGAAGTGGACTTCACGAAGCCAGAAGTCGCATTTTGAAAACTTGGCGTACAGCTGTTCTGCTCGAAGGAGTTCCAAAATAAGTCTTAAATGTTGCTCGTGTTCCTCCTGACTCTTCGAATAGATCAGGATGTCATCGATGAAAACAATGACGAACTTGTCAAGATAAGGTTTGCACACCCTGTTCATAAGATCCATGAAAACCGCAGGCGCGTTTGTTAGCTCGAATGGCATGACCAGAAACTCGTAGTGGCCGTAGCGTGTTCTGAATGCTGTTTTGGAGACGTCCTCGTCCCGGACTCTCAGTTGATGGTAGCCTGACCTCAAATCTATCTTTGAATAGTAGCTCGACCCTTGCAGTTGGTCGAATAAGTCATCAATGCGTGGAAGAGGATAGCGATTCTTCACGGTCACCTTGTTCAGTTTGCGGTAATCTATGCACATGCGGAAGGTACCTTCTTTCTTCTTCACAAACAATACTGGAGCTCCCCAGGGCGAAGAGCTAGGACGTATGAAACCCTTTTCCAGAAGTTCTTGCAATTGCTTAGACAGTTCTTCCAGTTCGGTTGGAGCTAAGCGATAAGGTGCTCGAGCTATGGGTGCTGCTCCTGGAGCTAGCTCGATCTGAAATTCGACCTGGCGATGAGGCGGTAGCCCAGGTAACTCTTCAGGAAACACTTGAGGAAAGTCGCGTACAACTGGAATATCCTCTAACTTCTTCTCTTTCATCGATGTATCTGTAACGAGTGCTAATATAGCAGTGTGGCCCTTTCACAAACACTTCTGTGCCTTCAAGAAGGAGATGATGCCACTCACGACACCACTCTTGTCGCCTTGCACTTCGAGAGGTTTTTGCCAGAACGGGGAATACGGATGATCTTCTCTTTGCATAGGATCTCTACTTGTTGTTGGGATAACCAATCCATACCAATGACGATGTCAAAACTACCCAGAGCTATAGGAATGAGATCGATAGAGAAAGTCTGACCAGCGAGGATAAGATTACAACCCTGAACTACGTGTGTGGCCTCTAGACTTTTACCGTTAGCTAACTCTACGACATGTTTGGTGTTCAACAGTGTTGATGCGCGTTTAAGCATTTGACTAACTTTCAGAGACATATAACTGGTATCCACACCCGAATCAAATAATACAGTAACATAAAAGTCGTCGAGAAGAAACTTACCCATAACCACATTAGGATCGTTCCTTGCATCTCCCTGACCCAGCACAAATGCACGACCCCTAGCACCATTGTCGTTGTTGTTTCCCCCATTGTTGTTCCCGTTGCCCTGATTATTGTTGTTGTTATTCTGGTTCTGGTTTAACTGGGGGCAGTCCCGCTTGAAGTGGCCTTCAGCCCCACATTGAAAACATGCCCTATTGCCTCGCTGTTGTTGTTGTTGCTGGTTTCGTGGAGCGGGTGGTTGTTGTTGCTGGTTCTGATTCGCAGGTCGTGGGCTCCTACAATCCTTGGCCTCATGACCCATCTTGAGACACCTCTGACAACGACCCTTGTTGCACTGGCCACTGTGGTGCCTGTTACAATTGTTGCACTTTGGGTGATTTCCTTGAAATCTTTTCTGCCCCTGACTACCAGAGGATTGCTGACCCGGACTCTGGTAGTCATTAGTCTTGCGTTGCTGGGCTTGAGGCTGAACCGTAGCTGAACCCCTGCTGGAATCCCCCTCCCATTTCCACTTGTTGTCACTGGGAGTAGCGGAAGTAGTGATAGCAGTAGTAGTAGCACTGATACGTTTAGGCAGCCTGTTCTGTTCCACTGCCTGATCGGTGAGGCGATGAGCTAACTTGACGATCTGTTGAATGGTGCCAAGATTCGCTGAGGTTACATGACTTTGAATCTCCGGCACCAGACCCTTGAGATACAGTTCGATACGCTTAATGGGAGGGTTTACCATAGTAGGACACAGAATAGCCAACTCGTTTGACCTTTTGGTGTATGCTTCAATCTCCGACCCCGTCATCTTCAGATTGTAAAACTCTACCTCTAGCTTATGAATGTCATCACGGCTACAGTATTCCTCTTTGATCAATTCCTTGAAATCGTTCCAAGGGGTAGCGTTAGCAATAGCCAACCCTAACATCTGAACTTGCACATTCCACCAAGTCAGCGCAATGCCTTCTAGAGTACCAGTGGCGTACTTCACCCTGCGAGCCTCAGGGCATTCACACATCTCAAAAACGGACTCGAGCTTTTCAAACCAATGGAGGAGTCCAACAGCTCCTTCCGTGCCACTGAAAGTAGTAGGACGACAGTCCATGAAAGTCTTGAAGGTGCAAACAGGTGGCTGAGCGTGCTGACCTGTTGTGTATAAGAACCAGGATAAGATTAAACACAAGAGTTGGTTTAGGAGTGTAGGATCTAAAGATCCTAGTGTGAGTTACAACTGCGGGGTATACCTCCTGCTTGTGCGGCTGCAAGTGCTGCGGAAACTTGTTCGTTAATCAGAGCCGTCAGCTGGGCTTGAGTCATGTTAATGCGTCCACTCATGATCTTCACAAGTAAGAGAACACAAGTGAGGAGTGCGTCATATCAATACGTAAGTGTGGAATGACAGAAGAGTGTGAGCATACAAGATTTTCAAATAGTAGTTGTTATGTTATCTAAGCATACCAGGAGCAAAGTTCTATGTAATCTAGCAAGTAGGTAATGTAAACCTGAACAGTATTACCTATATTGTTGAGTCTTGCACGTGGAGTGAAGCGTCGTTGTGGATCGTTGAGCACTGTACAGGTTATAGTCTGGTTTTAACAAAAACTCTTTCCCCTTATTAAAACCAAGTTCACTATAACCAATGGCTCTGATACCAATCTGTCACACCCCCAAAATCCACACGCGGAGTACCACCGCTTGGAGGCGTGACATGACCAGGATCAAGCCACCATTCATATTGAACAATGTAAATAGTAAGTGTAATTCAACCAACAATATGAAAGGTGTTCCAAAAACCAAAGTATAGTATCAATGTTTAGCGGAAGCATAATTGTAAAAAAAACCCAACATAAGTATCAAGTTCACAAGGTGTAAGTGTTTATCATGGAACTCAACAGTCCATGCGCCCACAACGATCACGCCTCCCGTGCAAGCTCCAAGAGTACCTATGGTCCTGCAAGGCATGTAACAGAAAGTCAACAACTAGTTGAGCGAGTTCACAGAAAGTAAGTTCGTTGCATAACTATGCGTTATTAACTAAACCGTTGTGTAGATTCAATTGGTGGGGGCTTCCCATGTTGTATGTACTATCAGTGGGGGCTTCCCATGTTTGTATTTACTAGACTAGTTGTATCATAAGTGTTCTTCTTAACCCGAGAACAGGAGTACGTACGAGGTTTACGTAGGTTTTACGTAAGTGCCCTTCTTAACCCGAGGACAGTGGTACGCGTGAGTTTACGTAGGTTTTACGTAAGTGTCCTTCTTAACCCGAAGACAGTAGTATGTATGAGTTTACGTAGGTTTTACGTAAGTGCCCTTCGTAACCCGAGGACAGTGGTAAGTACAAGTTTACGTAGGTTTTACGTAAGTGTCCTGCCTAACCTGAGGACGATGGTAGATAGTCTAGTAGCAGTGTAAGTACGAGTAATTGTTCAATCCCATTATTCAACACCCATTCCCAACCCCGGGAATCCCATGCCTTGATAAGAGTGTGAACTCACCTTGGTTTGCTCGGTATGCTAAGTTAAGTGCTCACAAGAAATCAGTCAAGTCCTATAGTGTGCACGTATACTCAATCAGTTTAGGTTCGTAACGATTCACATATATTCTAATGTCACATAGTGTGTTTGGCAGTTAATCATCATGCAACACAAACAGTTAATCGCATCCATACAGTTCATGTGCCCCATAACTGTCCCTTGCGGTTTATTCTAATATAACTATCCAATCATACACTTAAAAGAGTTGCATCCTTTAACAGAGTCAAATAAAGTTAACAGAGTTAATTGGCTAACAAGGTTAATTAATTAACAGGGTTAACAGAGGGTTCCCATCTTAACAAAGTTAACATGTTTTAACAGTGTCAATAACTTAACAAAGTTACAAGCTCAGAAGAGGTTCATATACTTAACATACTTAACATATTTATAGACTAACCGAGTTAATAAAATAACAAATTTACATACAAGTTACAGACATTGTGCCGAAAACACTTTGGCCGAAATCACTTGGTACCCGAAATCTCTTGTTGACGAAAACACATTTGGGTTACAAAATCCCAATGTGTTTTCGTCGGGATAGTGTTTTCGTTGGATGGGGGGTGTTTTCGTCGGCTCCATCAATCATCATCATCATCATCAGTTACGTATAACAAGAATCCCTAATCATCACCAACAGTTTCAACACAATCCACTCATAAAATCATTATGCACAACCAATATAAATCACCTATATTCCTATTGACAACTCATTAAATGCCCACATGATTATGTCTGATCGCACATGTGTAACACCCTAAACACGATTGACCTTAAAACGACGCAGCGAAAATTCGAGTCTTAAAATTTCTTTCGTGACATACATCTTGTCATTCTAAAAATTCATTTTATAATATAAGAACATAACTTATCAACACTAAATTACATATTTAAACATTCCCGTACAATCTGTCTTGTGACTCGATCTTCGATCTCCAATCCTTGGTTATCCTCGTGACTGGTACTACCTGCGCTCACCACATAAAATTCATACATTAGTACGCATTATAAACATACAAGGTTTGTTCACGTTTACTCCTCGTCCCATTTACTCTTTATATTCCAGCTTTTCCATCCTGGCATACCATCCATGGTGAGACTTCTTTGCCATTCCTGCATTTCACTTATAACTCCATGTACACGAATAATACAACGTAAACACTTGATCGTACCAAAAGACTTACATACATATCTAAACTTCATACCCACTATCTCCATACATACATACGTACCCACATACATGTCAACCTACATAAAATTCTTACATACAATTACATATCAATCATTCTATATGTATCTACATATACACATACCTACATCGTCGCGTACGATCATGTCATCCCACCTATTTACATTCACACATACATACATACGTACATACATACATACACCTTATCACATGCTTTCACACAAACCTACATACCTACACACATTCGTACATACTCACTTTCGTACATATACATACTTCCTACATACACCCATACATACATACACTTAGGTTTATAAAACATACATACGTACATGCCTACATACTTCCTTACATATATATTTATAACCACCTACTTTAACATAACTCACTCATACTTACCTATTCATATACATCTTCGTATATCCTTATGTACTTGTTTACACACTACAATCTTACATACATTCGCGCATACACGCTTATATACATTCCTACATACGTGTATAGAGATATACAACATCCGTACATACCTATCCACACATACGCTTACCCTATTTGTCATAAAACATGAGTTAAACTAGTCATACGCGACTTAAAACTCGTTCAAACGAATTACCAAGGCAAAACGAGGCACGAAAACAATTTCCGAAGAAACCTGACCCGTCGCGCGACGCGACGGGCCGTCGCGCTACGCGACCCCTCACTTTTCACAGAAGCTTCGTAGCTAGTGTTGCATATTTTCAGCACGTTCCGTTTTTACGGAAACGAGCATAACTTCCTCGTTTTTGCTCCGTTTTACCCGATTCTTTTTCCTACGCGTCCGTAATTTAATTCTCCATCTAATGAAACTAAAATCCAACATCCGACTTAACAAAATTTCAGTCTTTTAACTCTTCGGATTATTAGCCTTTTTACCATTTTGACCCTTTCATGCATTTACCCTCATAACTTGTTTGTTTGACCTCAACTTCATATGAATTGATAGTTTCAAGGTCATTTGTCATAAAAGGTTCATTCTCGGATGCCCTACATCTCATTCCACCCGTTTTCGCTCAAAAGCTTATTTTGACCCGTTAAGGGTAATTGCGCATTAAATCGTTTATGACTTACAAACCATACTTCTCATTCTCATACTTAACCAAAACATTACATTAGTCGAGTAACTTGCTTCTAAACTACTTTTTAAGATCGTTTGCCCAAAATACCCATCAAGGGCATTTTGGTCAACTTTAATCCCATCATTTACGTCGAAGGACTTAAACACATTTTTGACCTCAAACATCATGTATGATTAATTAAAACACCTTATTACTTAATCGTACTACGAAGTGATTACGGAAATCACTTACCTTATGCGTCCGTGCTCGTATCCGATCCTCGCCTTTTCTTAACCCGTTATCCTTTCAGGCGTGAGTCCGTCTTGACATGCTTCCTATACTCTCTTTTCATCAAGATCACGCTCCTATTAGCATATGCATTCGTACATGTTACAATCATATCAATCGCATATTTCACCCTTAACTTTCATTAGTCCTTTCTAGCATACATACTCATATGATTATATTCCTATCCGTTTAACTCTTGTAATTCATCATACAATCACAAATAACGCATATTGACATAACATGTACCATACGACTTCCTATAATCCTGCCTTTACGACAACGAGTCAAATCATGTTTCTTATACTTAGTTGACTTTCAAAGGTCAACTATCAACCATACTTAACTATCGACTTATCATCATATACCCGTAACATCATAATCCACTATACGAACGACACTATATACATTTCATCATACACTTGATGTGAGTACTACCTTTTAAACATAACGTACAACTATTTCATGCACAATTCTTCTAAACTCATACATAACTCATCAAAACCAACTACTAATCATCATGTATCATTCCAAATGAACATTAAACATAACATCATCATATTCCTATACTTTCATCTAACAATAATTCATCATACCCACATAATACATCAATCATTCAACAAGACTTGAACATGGGAGGTGATTCTAGTCATCATCTTCACCCTAACTAACGGGTGTCACCTCTAAACATCAAATTAACGTAAACCGTTCGTAACCCATGTTCTACACGAGGATTCTAACCCTTGTACATGATCAATTTCATATTAACTCACGGATTAGAACATAACCCACTTCACCCATGATCACCAATCTTAGATTTAAAACATACCTTATGATCCTCTCGTGTTGGTGATCATTAATCCATGCTCGGTTATGGATTTGGGCCTTGATTCATCCTTCAAATTGAAGCTTTTTGAAGAACTAGGGTTTTGGGGCTCATGAGAGCCCTGATCGATCTATCCAGAACACACACGAAAGTGTGTGTGTGTGTGTGTTCTTTTTCTTTTAATAACCCAACTTCCGTTCATTCCACTTTAGCCCCTCGGGTTTTGCCTTTAAAACATAACTGACACTACCTTCATCATTTAATATTTTTGACCATACTCTTAACTAGGTTAATTAGCCTAGTTGCTTATTTCATGACGTGTCACATAAGAACATACGACAAATATTGTCATTTAGATTTTTGGGGCGTTACAAGTCTACCACCCTTAAACAAGGTTTCGTCCCCGAAACCTTTCTCACTTTCATCGAACACACATTATCTTTTCTTCCAATCCATCCATACGACCACTAACCCATACTTTTCTGATCATTCTTTCCTATTTCATTTTTATTTTCATTTACTTGACCTGTCAATAACTAGTCAATGCACATAACCTTCCGTCCTTTAATGTGACCCATTCTTAATGGATCTAATATCTCCATCTCACTTCTAAAAATTTACATTCTCTACATACTCTGTATAACATTTAAATTTTGTTTTGTTATCACAACAAAACTATTATTACATAATCACGCCTACGTGCTTAATTCTAACGTTAACCTCATTCTACATTTTCTACAGTTACTTGTATCCTGCATACCTTTACATTTCCTTTAAATCATTTCGTTCATTTCACATTACTATTACTTTTACTTCATGCATTACTTAATTTACACATATACAGGTGTCATACTAGTTCATATCTATCCAATCATGAATTGAATATTTTTACTAACCTCTTTTTCATTTCCCAAACCACGATCTGCAACCCAGATCGATCATCTTCTCCTCGAGTACTAGCCATAATAGGCCAGATTTCATTCCTCCGTGTAACGAGTTTCCGCTCGTGCACATCCTTTCACCAATACGATTGGTTTCATCACGTCAATAATTCTAACATTATCATCAACAACTTCAGCGGTTAGCATATGTCATTCAATCATTCATTACACTAGGTGATTACCCACCTATACTCTTCTACAATTTCGTACGTACCTACCATAACGTATCACACATTCTATTTCTTACATGCAATCCTTTCACTCTATTAATCAATTCGCCAACTGAAGTACACGCTTGTACTTCCTTCTATTCATGCTTACTTGCAAGGACCTTATTACATTGCCTCAATATTTCTTACCAAACTTACCATTCCCGCCCCTACTTATATTATTGTTCGGGTCACAGTCCGTCATCATTCCGACTTCTAAGAGTCAATTACTCACATATCTTACACGCAACTTATACAAAACTTCGTCTATTATACTATCACTCTTTACTTTATACTTACTTTTATGACCCGTTCGACTCAATCATGGTCAAACTGTCGACATCTTCTTGAGCGGATTAATTTCATCTTTTTATATTTTTGAATCCGTCTCACGGATCCAGATGCATCATTCATACTTTTTCATTCATTGAATCCGCCTTACGGATTCAAACATTACATTCATGCCTTTCATCCTTGAATCCGTCTCACGGAATCAAACATAACATTCATGCCTTTCATCCTTGAATCCGTCTCACGGATTCAAACATAACATTCATGCCTTTCATCCTTGAATCCGTCTCACGGATTCAAACATAACATTCATGCCTTTTTGATCCGTACTTAATTACGGATTCCACATTCTTCATTCTTATCAGGCATGTTTTTCATACTTTCATAGTACTCTCAATTTCCCGAGAGTCTTACTTCCCATTTCACCCACACGCCCGCCTGCTACCTAACTCTACCGGACATACCTGTAACCATTATCATGTTCTCACGAACGTCCTACGTTTCTCGTGTACTGGCCAGGTACACAATCCACATAGTAGTTTCGTGCCTTCATGTAATTGTCACCTTATGTCCGTAAACTTAGGTTTCGGCGCGTGTATTACCTTTAGTACTTCATTGCTATACGATCATTGTCTTTCATTTTAAAATTTTTCCTTCCCTTAATTAATTTTTACCATTACTTACACCCACATATTACATTTACATACCTGGGCTCATTTGCCTATTTATCTTATTACCTCTTTGCCTGCCTTAGTATTCATCCTAGACTTCATTCACGGATCATCCTCTTCCAACACTTATGCTTACCTTGCACATACAAAACCGTCAGTTTTTTTATACGTATACATAGGTACATACTTTCATTAGCCTTTACCTTTGGATCTTGATCGAGTCTTAGATTGTACGGACTTCTTATCTCAAGAGCACACAAGTTTGAGTTCAAGTACTTACCTTCTCGTACTTGTTTCTCTCAAACCAGGGCTCTGATACCAACTTGTAACACCCTAAACACGATTGACCTTAAAACGACGCAGCGGAAATTCGAGTCTTAAAATTTCTTTCGTGACATACATCTTGTCATTCTAAAAATTCATTTTATAATATAAGAACATAACTTATCAACACTAAATTACATATTTAAACATTCCCGCACAATCTGTCTTGTGACTCGATCTTCGATCTCCAATCCTTGGTTATCCTCGTGACTGGTACTACCCGCGCTCACCACATAAAATTCATACATTAGTACGCATTATAAACATACAAGGTTTGTTCACGTTTACTCCTCGTCCCATTTACTCTTTATATTCCAGCTTTTCCATCCTGGCATACCATCCATGGTGAGACTTCTTTGCCATTCCTGCATTTCACTTATAACTCCATGTACACGAATAATACAACGTAAACACTTGATCGTACCAAAAGACTTACATACATATCTAAACTTCATACCCACTATCTCCATACATACATACGTACCCACATACATGTCAACCTACATAAAATTCTTACATACAATTACATATCAATCATTCTATATGTATCTATATATACACGTACCTACATCGTCGCGTACGATCATGTCATCCCACCTATTTACATTCACACATACATACATACGTACATACATACATACACCTTATCACATGCTTTCACACAAACCTACATACCTGCACACATTCGTACATACTCACTTTCGTACATATACATACTTCCTACATACACCCATACATACATACACTTAGGTTTATAAAACATACATACGTACATGCCTACATACTTCCTTACATATATATTTATAACCACCTACTTTAACATAACTCACTCATACTTACCTATTCATATACATCTTCGTATATCCTTATGTACTTGTTTACACACTACAATCTTACATACATTCGCGCATACACGCTTATATACATTCCTACATACGTGTATAGAGATATACAACATCCGTACATACCTATCCACACATACGCTTACCCTACTGGTCATAAAACATGAGTTAAACTAGTCATACGCGACTTAAAACGCGTTCAAACGAATTCCCAAGGCAAAACAAGGCACGAAAACAATTTTCGAAGAAACCTGACCCGTCGCGCGACGCGACGGGCCGTCGCGCTACGCGACCCCTCACTTTTCACAGAAGCTTCGCAGCTGGTGCTGCATATTTTCAGCACGTTCCGTTTTTACGAAAACGAGCATAACTTCCTCGTTTTTGCTCCGTTTTACCCGATTCTTTTTCCTACGCGTCTGTAATTTAATTCTCCATCTAATGAAACTAAAATCCAACATCCGACTTAACAAAATTTCAGACTTTTAACTCTTCGGATTATTACCCTTTTTACCATTTTGACCCTTTCGTGCATTTACCCTCATAACTTGTTTGTTTGACCTCAACTTCATATGAATTGATAGTTTCAAGGTCATTTGTCATAAAAGGTTCATTCTCGGATGCCCTACATCTCATTCCACCCGTTTTCGCTCAAAAGCTTATTTTGACCCGTTAAGGGTAATTGCGCATTAAATCGTTTATGACTTACAAACCATACTTCTCATTCTCATACTTAACCAAAACATTACATTAGTCGAGTAACTTGCTTCTAAACTACTTTTTAAGATCGTTTGCCCAAAATACCCATCAAGGGCATTTTGGTCAACTTTAATCCCATCATTTACGTCGAAGGACTTAAACACATTTTTGACCTCAAACATCATGTATGATTAATTAAAACACCTTATTACTTAATCGTACTACGAAGTGATTACGGAAATCACTTACCTTATGCGTCCGTGCTCGTATCCGATCGTCGCCTTTTCTTAACCCGTTATCCTTTCAGGCGTGAGTCCGTCTTGACATGCTTCCTATACTCTCTTTTCATCAAGATCACGCTCCTATTAGCATATGCATTCGTACATGTTACAATCATATCAATCGCATATTTCACCCTTAACTTTCATTAGTCCTTTCTAGCATACATACTCATATGATTATATTCCTATCCGTTTAACTCTTGTAATTCATCATACAATCACAAATAACGCATATTGACATAACATGTACCATACGACTTCCTATAATCCTGCCTTTACGACAACGAGTCAAATCATGTTTCTTATACTTAGTTGACTTTCAAAGGTCAACTATCAACCATACTTAACTATCGACTTATCATCATATACCCGTAACATCATAACCCACTATACGAACGACACTATATACATTTCATCATACACTTGATGTGAGTACTACCTTTTAAACATAACGTACAACTATTTCATGCACAATTCTTCTAAACTCATACATAACTCATCAAAACCAACTACTAATCATCATGTATCATTCCAAATGAACATTAAACACAACATCATCATATTCCTATACTTTCATCTAACAATAATTCATCATACCCACATAATACATCAATCATTCAACAAGACTTGAACATGGGAGGTGATTCTAGTCATCATCTTCACCCTAACTAACGGGTGTCACCTCTAAACATCAAATTAACGCAAACCGTTCGTAACCCATGTTCTACACGAGGATTCTAACCCTCGTACATGATCAATTTCATATTAACTCACGGATTAGAGCATAACCCACTTCACCCATGATCTCCAATCTTAGATTTAAAACATACCTTATGATCCTCTCGTGTTGGTGATCATTAATCCATGCTCGGTTATGGATTTGGGCCTTGATTCATCCTTCAAATTGAAGCTTTTTGAAGAACTAGGGTTTTGGGGCTCATGAGAGCCCTGATCGATCTATCAAGAACACACATGAAAGTGTGTGTGTGTGTGTGTGTTCTTTTTCTTTTTATAACCCAACTTCCGTTCATTCCACTTTAGCCCCTCGGGTTTTGCCTTTAAAACATAACTGACACTACCTTCATCATTTAATATTTTTGACCATACTCTTAACTAGGTTAATTAGCCTAGTTGCTTATTTCATGACGTGTCACATAAGAACATACGACAAATATTATCATTTAGATTTTTGGGGCGTTACAACATGGCCACCAAATACATATTCAGAATTTTTAATCTTTGTGCAACCATGTATTTTCACTCTATGGGCCCTCACCACCGATTGTCATTACTTATCCACACAACCATTTATTCAGACCATTGATATGTAAATATACAAACTATTTAATCATTGTAAGGCCAAGACTATAAATCAATTTGCAGATCATTCACTAACACATTAATATCATTCCGGTTATCACTAGCAGACACACACGGTCGACCATTTCATCCAATATACATAACAGTTGTGAACAATAACATGTATATACATACATAACATCATCCAATCTTACGTTCATACAGAAATCATAGTTATGATAATAAACAAATCGCTTAAACAATTGCTTTAATTCAAACAATCGGTTAAAGGTTAACACTAACCGCACAAAGGGTGATCAAACAAGAAGAACTTTAGCTTCGAATAGGGGAAGGGCTGCCGTCGGGTTTGCAAGGAGAATGAGAGATAAGTTAAGAGGTGATTAGGGTTTACCGAGTTTAAACTACGCGTAAAGGTTTGAAATAATATAACCGACCCACTACTGGGCCTAAAGCCCACATGATTTCGTCGACAGCCTTCTTGACGAAAACACTAAGGTGTTTTCGTCCAAGACTGATTTCGTTGAGGTGTTGGGCCTAACAGAATTTTGTTTTCACTAATTAAACAAGGCTTATTACTAATACCAATCATATAACATATTCCCACTTATAATGCACACCATAAATAAATATACAACCACACTTTGTAAGCAAATAATAAGTCGAATAGAGACCTTGAAAACTCGGGTTGTCACACTCTAGGTGTTTGAAGAAGGGTTGTGTCATCTACATGGCACAAGTGACCATTGATGAGCCAAAACCTAAGATTGAGGATATCCCCGTCATTTCTGAATACCCTGAAGTTTTCCCTGAAGAACTACCTGGTTTACCACCAGATAGACAAGTAGAGTTCAGAATTGACATCATCCCTGGAGCAGCGCCTGTCGCAAGAGCGCCTTATAGGTTAGCACCAACGGAAATGAAGGAATTAAGGACACAACTAGATGATTTGCTAGCTAAAGGTTTTATTAGACCTAGTTCGTCTCCTTGGGGAGCCCCAATTCTATTTGTCAAGAAAAAGGATGGATCGATGCGTCTGTGCATCGATTACCGTGAGCTTAATAAGGTTACTATCAAGAATAGGTATCCTTTGCCCAGGATCGACGATCTGTTCGATCAATTACAAGGGGCAAGCTACTTCTCTAAGATCGATTTGAGGTCAGACTATCATCAATTGAAGGTTAAAGATGAAGATGTACACAAGACTGCATTTAGGACTCGTTATGGTCATTACGAGTTCCTAGTGATGCCTTTTGGGCTCACTAATGCTCCTGCCGCATTCATGGATCTCATGAATCGCGTCTGCAAGCCCTACTTGGACAAATTTGTCATCGTCTTCATTGACGACATCCTCATCTACTTGAAGAACCAAGCTGACCATGAGAAACACCTTCGCTGTATTCTTAAACTTCTACATCATGAAAAACTCTACGCCAAATTTTCGAAGTGTGAATTTTGGCTTCGAGAAGTCCAATTCCTTGGACATGTGGTTAGTGAACGTGGTATCCAAGTAGATCCCGCTAAGGTGGAAGCAGTTATGAATTAGCAAGAGCCAAAGACGCCCACTGAGATTTGCAGCTTTCTAGGGCTAGCAGGATACTACAGGCAATTTATTGAAAACTTCTCAAGAATTGCAGCACCCCTGACTTTACTCACCCGCAAGAATAGCAAGTTTGATTGGGGGCCTAAGCAGCAAGAATTCTTCGATATTTTGAAGCAGAAGTTGAGCAACGCTCCTGTATTGACGTTGCCTGATGGAATTGATGAATTTGTGGTATATTGTGATGCATCACACACCGGAATGGGCTGTGTGCTTATGCAGAAAGGCAAGGTCATTGCCTATGCTTCACGACAGTTAAAGGTGCATGAGAAGAACTACACCACCCATGACTTGGAGCTGGGTGCCGTTGTATTTGCACTAAAACTATGGAGGCATTACCTGTATGGAACCAAGTGTGTGATCTACTCGGATCACAAAAGTCTTCAACACTTGTTCAATCAGAAGGACTTGAACATGAGGCAGCGACGCTGGATGGAAACTTTAAATGATTATGATTGTGAGATAAGATACCATCCAGGCAAGGGGAATGTAGTCGCTGATGCCTTAAGTAGAAAGGAAAGAGTGAAGCCTATAAGAATCAATGCCAAGAGCATTGAGATAAAGAATAGTTTAAATGAAAGGTTGTTAGCTGCACAGAAAGAAGCTGTGTTGGAAGCTAACTATCCTGATGAAAAGCTAGGAGTAACTGAAGAGCAGTTATCCTATGACAAGGACGGAATCCTAAGGTTAAATGGACGAATATGGGTTCCAGTTTATGGAGGACTTCGGGATGTTATCCTCCAGGAAGCCCACAATTCTAAATATTATGTTCATCCTGGAGCTGATAAGATGTACCAGGATCTGAAGGCAAACTATTGGAGGATAGGCTTGAAAAAGTCTATAGCTGCTCATGTAGCAAAATGTTTGACATGTGCACAAGTTAAAGCTGAACATCAGAAGCCGTCAGGTTTGCTACAACAACCTGAACTTCCCACATGGAAATGGGAGATGGTAACAATGGATTTCATCACCAAGTTGCCAAAGACAAGGAAAGGAAATGATACTATATGGGTGATAGTAGATAGACTGACTAAGTCAGCACATTTCCTACCCATTAAGGAAACTTATAGCTCCGACATGTTAGACCAATTGTACGTAGATAAGATTGTATCTCTGCATGGCGTACCAGTGTCAATTATCTCTGACAGATATACCAGATATACATCACATTTTTGGAAAAGTTTCAAACAGTCTTTGGGCACGCGCTTGAATTTTAGTACAGCTTACCATCCTCAGACAGATGGGCAGAGTGAGTGTAAAATCCAAACTTTGGAAGACATGCTTCGTGCATGTGTAATTGATTTAGGTGGTAGTTGGGATAACCACCTGCCATTGATCTAGTTCTCCTATAACAATAGCTATCATACGAGCATTAAGGCTGCACCTTTCAAGGCATTATATGGTAGAAAATGCAGAACGCCTATTTGTTGGGCGGAAGTAGGAGAAGTTCAATTATCAGGACCGGACTTAGTCTTTGAAATGACGCACAAGATTGTCCAGATTCATGACCGCCTGAAAGCTGCCAGGGATAGGCAGAAAAGTTATGCTAATAAAAGGCGAAAACCTCTAAAGTTTGAGGTTGGTGATAAAGTTTTGCTTAAGGTATCACCTTGGAAGGGGGTGATGCGATTTGGTAAGAAAGGTAAGTTAAGCCCAAGGTATATAGGACCATTCGAGATTATCGAATGTGTTGGGTCAGTGGCTTACAAGTTGAACTTGCCTGAAGAGCTCAGTGGTATTCACAATGTATTCCACATTTGCAATCTGAAGAAATGTCTAGCGGATGAGTCGCTAGTCATACCACATACAGATGTACACATAGATGAGAGCTTGAAATTTGTGGAAAAACCTTTGTCGATCGAAGATCGACGGGTTAAAAAGCTTCGAAGGAAGCATGTACCGATCATAAAAGTTAAATGGGATGCCCGTAGAGGTCCCGAGTACACATGAGAGGTAGAATCCACAATGAAAGAAAAGTACCCTCATTTATTTCAGTAAATATCAAGGTCGAGATTTCTTTTAAGGGGGTGAGGATGTAACACCTCATAATTTCATGTCCAATAATGTATTGACACGTGTCATAAGCTTTGAACGTGTGAAAGAATACTCTAGAGGGACTAAAGTTGACAAACAAGAAAAGTATGTGAATATAAGGGTTCAAAATGTCAACAATGGATAAATATACTTTACAATAACCCTACATGATGTTTATACCCTTAAACGAATGAATCATGGATCATACGAAACTAATTGTGAAAGAAAGTGAGAGATTACGAACTACAGGGGTTAAATGTGTCAACATGTTTAAGGTATACCTCTGAGTGACCTTTTAGCAAACCCAAAGCTTTGTAACAATTAATTATGCTCACTAGAATGCATGATAAAAATTTCACCGAGTTTCGTTATCGTATGAGAAAGTTATGACAATATTCGTATACGAGGGGTTAAAAGCATCAATGATGAAAATTATGACTTTTCGGGTAGTCACAAAGTTAACCAAGGACTTAACCAAGTTTGTATAAGTCTTAAGGTCCTTAAAAGTCAAGTTAGAGGGCTTAAAATGCAATTTTGGAAGTTGAAACCACGTATATAAGGACCAGGGACCAGAAATGCAATTAATGAAAGTTGTTTAACCTGTTCTGCATGACCATACGGGGCGCGTAAGCCTCTGTGAGGACTTACGCGGGCCGCCTGGACTGCCCAGCATCAGAAAACTCGCACAGGTGCCAGTTGCAGCCTGTTAACCGACTTTAAACTTTGTTTTTACATACCAGGAGCTGCCCCAATGGTATTACATGCATAGGGGGGCACTTGTCTTGATCTGGAAACATTTATAGACCTCCTTGGCATGATCTTAGATGATCAAAGTGACTATATAAGAGGAGCATTGTTGCAACATTGATGCTCATTCATTTGCAAAGTTCACAAATTCACTTCTGGAGCTCCTCTGATCAGCAACCAACTTCTCTTAGGATCCATAAGCATACTTAGGACCTTTGTGAGTGTCCTTAATCCTTCTTATTTCAGTTTAGCTTAATTAATTAGCTAAAAGTCAAACCGTCATAATTAAGGTTTGACTTCGAGATTAATTAAAATTTGTTCAGTCAAATCTCGAATTGAAAGTACCTATAAGTAGGTATTTATGTGGGTAATAAACCCTTAAAAGGGTACTCTCTGATTCCCACTCTAACTAGGTCAATTGTCGGGTCAAAGCTAACTTTAAAAAGTCAACAGAATACTTATTTTCAAATTAATCCATAATTAGCAATGTAGGATCCATGTAACCTGTTTTACAATTAATATAACTTGGTAATTAATGTAAGAACATGTCTAAACATGTTCAAACCGACAATTTTCAGTTTAGACTCGGTTCGGAACCGAAAGGCGCATAATTTGACTTTGCATTGACTTTCGATTCTGACCCATTGTAGCATGATTTAGAAATGCCTTAGAGCCCTATTAGGACCAGGTTTCATGTTAGTATAACCCTATGTAATTTTACACCTTGGTTCAAAAGTTATCCGATTCGTATGCATGTTCCCGTTAATTGCTTATATGTTGACTATTATGCCCATATAACCATAAAATATGATTTTTGAAAATATAAAAGAGTAGACACCTTGGTTACTAATTCATAAACTTGTACCCAAAATTTGATATCAGTTTGAGGTCTAGATTAGGAGTTATGCTCATTAGCGTAATTAGAAGGCTTTTTATGAATTAAATGGCATAATTAGCATATAGCCTATCTAAACCCGATTTTTAATACCAAAATTTTTACCCACGGATGTAATATAATATTTTGGGATAATTGAAGATTTTTAATTAATTTTAGGCTGAGCATAAAATAGGGTTGTAGCTTTAATTCGGTTAATGCCGGTTTTGCCCTTTTGGGCTACAAAATGAGTTTTACAAATCTTTTTGACCCCAAACCTTTTGCTACTGATTTTATATGATGAATAAATTATTTTAAACCTTCTAGAATAATAAAAATATCAGCTTTCTATATAGAACCCGGAAATGACTCCAAATCACCTTTTTAAAGCCTTTTTAATGCACAGTATCTATTAAAACTATTTTAAACATATAAGGTTTGATACCTACTGATATTTTAAGTATATTTTAATACTTTGACAGTAAGCTAAAGTTTTAAACTCAGAATTCCAGTTTTGACCTTTTTAGCCTATGTGAAATTACCAAAATACCCCTAAGGTGCATACTTTGGTTTTAAATGATAAATTTCACATATATCTAGTACCCTACTGTTATAACTTATTAAATTAATTATATTTACTAAATGAATAAAACCTGTAACTCAGATTAATAATTAAACTCTTTTATAACCTTTTAAATGACCAAAATGCCCTTACGAGGCATAATTTGAGTTTAAATCCATTACGGGCATAATAGGGGATATCTTACTGATGTCACAACATATTTAAGGCATGTTAACTTAGGAAACCTGTAAATGGCTCTTATGGTTACCCGTTACGCATCCTTCGCGTTCGGTTCAGTTTATGTAACTAGTTTGCATAAATTGACTGAAACGGGTCAAACCTTATCATTTTTGTCTCAAAATCCAGAATGTGTTTAGTTTACCCATATTATACAAGTCTTCAAACTTGTCGGGTCTAAATCACATTCCATTCCGGTCTTCGCTTATACACGCGTTTGAACCGTATTTTCCTTTGAAAACTAACCGGTCTAAGCTTAAGCTTAATTAAAGACCCGTTAGGAATCTAATAGGTTATTATTAACCTTTGTTCCAGAATAGGAGACCCAGTAAAAGCTACACGCACTTGCTATTTGTTATTTATACTTGCAAAGGTAAATACTTTTAACTTGTTTTCCCTATACGGGCTTGGGGTATGGTATATAAAATACCGCTTGGTCGGGCATTGAATCTTTAATCGAATAGAGGTTAAATCATTGAAATGCTCCGTTTGGAAATGTTTTGTTTGCTTAAAGCCTTTGGGGGGTTAATGACCATGCCCCGGATATCCTTGGCATCATTTTACGAAATGGCCACGACCTAAGCACGGGGTGTAGGCATACACCCGTCAGTGCCTAAATAAATAATGTGGTGTGTCTATTAATCTTTAACCCGGAAAAAACCAGGCTACTGAACGCATAAGAAACATGTAATTCTTTTATAAGATAATATTCAAATAATTATCCCAAGTTATAAAAAGTTTTGTGCCACGTGCATTCAAATCAATTTTATTAAACTTTTCAAAATGAGTCAGTTAAATTGTATTTACCAGTGTAAACTGACGTATTTTCACAAAAAGGTAAAGTGCAGGTACTACTCGAACTAGGCTGGCTTTCTCCTAGCGTTCACTATAAGTCTCGCAAGCTTGGATGTCATAAAACTGTTGAACAATGTTTCCTTTTTATTTTTGATCCGCATGTGGATCTGTTTCAACTATTTCGTGATACTTAATATTACAATTCATTAAAGTTGAAATGAATCTATCTTTTGCTTCCGCTGTGCATTTAAATTTGTGTTGTTTGACTATGATGATATCAACTACATCACGATACTCCCCATCGGGCCCACCGGTAATACGTGGAAATATCGGGGTGTGACAGTTATCTTGGACCATTATGTGATTATGTGTTTTAGTGTTATTTGTGTGGTTATTTTTGATGGAAGACGACGAGTACATTCATTAACTCAAATCGAGCCGACCGGGAGTATATTATGGTATTAAAGGTGACGATCTTGATGCCATAGGTATGTTGACCCGTCTCCTATGCATGAGATGCTCATGGTGCATTGGATGTACCTCGTGGGACGATAGAAACCGTGTACGTGTAAGGCTTGAATGTACACCCTTTTGTTTTCTAGGAATTACACTAGGAGCTTAGTATAACGTAGTGCCATACTTAAATGATTTTTGAACACTAGTCGACTATCACAAGTTTCAAAGGGTTGGATACCTTGAGATACTTTGAATATCCCAAATCACTTTTTGAATTCCCTTCCAAATGATGCTCCACATATTTGGGATCTAGCAATCTGCTTATCCATTAGTTGTTTCAATTCCACTCTATGGTCTCATTCGAATAAATTTTGGGACGAAATTTCCTGAAGTAGGGGAGACTGTGACACTTGTGCTCCATAAACACACAAAATGTAGGACACTATCTTTTATCAAAGAAACAATTTGTTTTGGTCTCAAAAATCTGTTTATTATAATTTCACATTTTGATTCTAATTCATTTTCAAGCTTTAAATCGCTTTCTGGAAAGTTAAACGCGAACTGATGCGTAAACGTAATCAGTTTAATGCAGCAAACACTCCGGAATAGAGATATAGGCTTAACATACCTTAAATAACCTCCACATAACTTAGAAATAAGTTTTGGATGGTTCAGTGTGTTGAAATCAAGTTTATTCGCTTACAGGGACTAATTTCGACAAACTGCAAAAGTATGCCGATTAGTACTGTAACGAACCTTCCGGAATATGATCATAAGTTAAACATGCCCTAAATATCCTTTACAAAGCTTAGAAATAGGCTTTGAGGTGTTTGGTGCGCAAAAAATAAACTTATTTGATCAACAGGGACTAAAAGCGTCAAAAAGTGCCCAAATGACCAGATTCATTGTATCTAGTCCAATTTTGATGCTTTGATGGTTTTTACCCCCTAATTTCAAATACCATTTGATTGTTTTGAGTGTCCCATGGTTTAGAAATACCTTGTGCCCACATGTAAGGTCTAGATCAAGGCACGTCTTGCGAGGAACGATCCTAACGGTTCTCCAAAATCTATAAATACCCATGCTTTCATTCACTTCAAATCACACTTGATTCATTTTGCTCTAAGTTGAGGTTTAAACACTTCATACCTGAGCAAACTTGGATCAAACTTCCTAGCGTGGACCCTTTGTAAGTATTCTTTCGTGTTTTTTATGCGTTTTTAGCACGAAAGTCAAACAGTGTTTGACTTTCTGCTTTAACCACGAGTTGGTCAACACGAAGTTCGTTGAACTTCGCAACGTGAGCAAAATCACGATGGTTATAGTCCCGTGTGACTATACCTACTGATTACGACGTTGAACTTTCGAACCCGACCCGTTTGGTCAATCATTAGGATCCGACCAAACATATAATGTGACCATAGTTGTACAGGGAATAACCTTCCGAGGTTATACCTTATGGTCACTTCATGTAGTTAGTTGTATGATAGGTAGTTTATATGCCTTAGGAAAATGACCAAAATGCCCTTTTTCGCATAATTTCATTTTAAGCATATGTAACACATGTTTTGACATCTAAACTAATTATATAACATAATTAGATATGTTAAGGCATATAATACTTTTCATAGGACTAGTTAGGCGTCTCGAACGCGCTTTCGCGTGAACGACACGTTAAAGTGGCGTAAGCTACCTTAATGGGTTGTAATGGGTCGTAAGCGCTTAGGATAGGTTTTGATTTAGAATATAGGATTTGTTAAACCATATCACATGAGTTCCAACACTCATTTGGTTTACAAGACCTCATTCTACCCGATATTCCGATTTAGGTGTCGATTCCCTAACATAGTATCTGTTACCCTAGGAACCGCTTCAACACTTGAACTCTTGGTCTTTTGAGCTTTGTTATACCCTTTGAACCGGGACTATACGCAACCCCAGGCGAGTACATAGTTCACCTCTGTTACCGTTTTCAAATGTTTTGGGGTGATTCATATGTGTAATCGATCTGTTTTCAAAATGTATGGCATATGTGTGTTCACTAAGTGCTTTTATGTGTATTATTCCGATTATGCAAATGTAATGTTTTATCCTTAAGTGATCTACCTATCTTCATAGCTAGATTCAGATAGGATATTTGAAGTACAGTCTTAGATCTTCCTATCTTCATAGTAAGGTTTTTAAGAAGTACTTTACAACTCGATGGTTGGTTTTTGTGTAGTTTGTTGGTGATTTAGATAACGAAACTAGATAATACAATAAGCACATGGTGGATACGCCGCTGGTACTTCCTATATATAAGTGTGCTTATTGTATTACCTTTCGTGGCGTTATCCCGAATCACCATTAGATTTAGGATTGTTTTGATTCAATAATTCAATATGACAAGAACCCAGGATCCCTGTAGTATCTATCTATCTTCATAATTAGACTTATATGGGATGTTTAGAGTACTAATATTGGAGTCCATGTTTGGATTCATTGTGTACTTTAATGCATGTTAGATTAGACAATGTGATAGAACCCGAATCCTTATACCATTTATCTATCTTCATAGGTTGATTCTTGTAGGATGTTTAAAGTACTGATATTAGAGTCCTTGATTGGATTCATTGTGTGCTTTAATGCGTGTTTACGAGTCGGTACAAGTTGATGATTAATGTGTTATATGGTAGTCGTGATTTAGATAACGAAACAAGTACAATAAAATAAGAACATGGTGGATACGCCGCTGGTACTTCCTATATATAAGTGTTCTTATTTTATTATTCTTGTAGAGTTATCTGGATCACTTTAGGATTTTGTGTACTATGGTTTCAGTATTCGATTATCGAAATTGTAAAACACGTGAGGATCTTTCAATGATATCAAACAATACTTGTGTAAGTGCGGAAATCAAACACAAGCGGATTTAAGAACAAATATAACCGAAACACTAAAAGCAATTAAAACAAACCAAGATATCTTGCATTCACTGATTGAAGGTGACAGATACAAGACACACAATGAGTTTCGGCTGGCCTCTCTTGTTCACGACTGACTGATCAACCTCAACCAAATGGTTGAGGTTTGCTTAAATACTAAAACACATGAACTCCTAACTAGGCCCATTCGACAACCAGCCAAACTATCCCAACCCATACATATCGACCCAAAAACATATATTTAACTATTACAAAATCAACCCTTTAACTATGCAATCCTTCATGTATAAACCTTCAGGTTCCAATAATCTCCCCCTAGGTTTATGCATGGAGGATCTTGAGACTTCAACTGTCACGATCACCACCCAATCGATCCTTGAGCCCACCAAAACCTTTTGTGCGAATATGAATGGCTGAAACAACAGCAGCAGTCCATCCTTTTGCAATCTCTTCATACTTTTCAGTAGCTCTAATTTGATTTCGAGCTAACACCTCCAGGTCTTCAAGAGCAAGATTCAGCACATCAACTTGATCAACCAATCAAAAATTCACATCATCATCACAAACAAACACTGCCTATCCTAGACGCTCATCATAAGCCCAGAAATGTAAGGACTTCAAAGCACCTTTTGGAATCTTTTTCACCAACGGAATCATCTTTTCTTTGTCAGTTACAGGCCAGTGCATAATCTTCATACGCTTGTTTGTGTATGGATCTCTAATTCCTTTAGCTGGTTTAACAAAGGACTCTGCCGTGCGCATCGAAGGAAAGTTATGAAGAACTTCCCCCTTCAATCTCTCGAAAAACACATATCCAGAACCTCCAGGCTTATCATCCACATAAGGTGCTTTAGACAAATTTGTCAAATCAACCTTAGGAAAGTCTGAAACTGGCCTGGATGTTTGTACCACTCGACAGGACCAACTTTTCTCTTTATCCACCATCTTTTGCGATCATGATCAAATCCCCAGCTAACCACACCAGAACGATTTCCAACTTTATCATAGAGAGTTTCACCAACATCCATTAAATGATGAGTTGCATGAGCATCATCATCATCTGGATTTAGATTCTTGTTCTTCAAAATTACAAACTCCCTTTTCTTTTTAATTCTTTCAGCCTTCTCTTTGTCTGCCGCTGGATCAATAACTCTTTTGAAGTATTGTTCCATAGCAGCACTTCTCTCAGCATCATCCTTATCGAAAGCTTTTTTTCTGTTTTCAACGTCAGTCGGATCAGAAAACTCTTGTCCAAGCTTCTTTTCCAACTTTCCACGTAAATCATAAACCATATTGAACAACAAACTAACATCTCCTTGAAGCTGTTCAATCTGTTGATCTTTCTTCACTATAGTATCTTCAAGTTGAATAATCTTGGCATCTTTGTGAATTGAATCTTGCTCAAGCACAACCAATCGTTTCTTCATCTCCCTCATGCTAATAAACTCATCATCATCACTTGAGTCATCATCAAATGGCATCCTCAATGGTTCTTCAGGTCTCTTACCACTTGAACTGCTAGGTAAGTCATGAACAACTCTAGAAGGACCTGCAGATTCAGAAATACCAAGTGGCATAGTATCAACAACAGAATCAGTATCAACAGTTGTAACTTGAACATCAACAGTGGTAGTATCCACATCATTTCTTTGAGTGCCAGTATCAAACTCAAAGATATCTTCAGTAGTGGTGGTGGTATTAGTGACACTTTTCTCAAAATCGAAGTCATACAAACCCTCATCATCTTCAGCAATATTCATGGATTGATCTTTGTTTTGCTCAACATACATTCCGAGTCGAGGATCTCTCCTTTTCCGCTTCAATGGCAGGGAATCAAGATCCTTTGGGTTCTCACTAGGATCTTCACTTGAAACTGAAAGATCAGAAGGAGGATTTCCCATCTTATCAGTTACAGACTTTAACAACAAAGCCAAACTTTCAGCAGAAATCATAGGTGGAACAACAGAAACAGCAACATCAGCTTCAGCTTCAGGAGGAAGCTCTTCATCTTCTCCAGAATCACACATAATCTCAATGCCTTCATCGTCAGAGTCGATTGTTAAAATCTCTGTCTCAGGCTCATCTTCAATATCCCTTTGAATGTCATGTTCTTCAGCAACTATAGCATTTGCAGGTGCATTGATTGGCGCATCATTCACTGGAACAGGTTGCACTATTACTGGATTAGCAGCTACATCTTCAGTCTCTGCAAATTAACCAAATTTCTATAACGGAATTAATCCTTTAAATTTCTTTTCAGTACCCTTCTTTGGAGTGAGAGCACCAAAACAAGCTGGACCCATGGGCTTCAACTCCAATGTATTTCCAGATCTCTCCAACTCTAGATAGCAAGCATTAAAAATCATTTGCAAGAACCTTGGATACATAAGAAACTTGTCCTTTCTGACTCCAAACACATTTCTCTTCATCGCTTCCAAAATATACTTTGAATAATTGAAAGGCTCGTTCGTTATCACACAAACAAGAGCAGCAGACTGTGTGATATTTAATTGATCTGTACCTCCTCTATTTTCTGTCATACACAACATAAACATGTGCACCAAAAGACGCTAATAAGGATGCACAAATTTCTTTACCAGAGGCGGATATTTTCCTTCGTAACTCAATTGAGGTAAAATTTCTTCCACAGTTCCAGCTGGAAGCTCTATGGAGTCTGTTTCTTGATCATTGAACTGCAACACTTCTCGAATCATCTGCTCTGTCACAGTGACAACCTTCTTTTGAATGTCAGCAACAATAACTCCTTTTCCTTCAACAACTTCAATCCTTGCATTTTTCAAAATTCTTGAATGAGACTTTCGTAAACAACTGGATTTTCTCGTAATGCATGAAAAATACGGCAACTGTTGAGACCTTTCATCAATGAAGTGTACAACTTCTTGTGTTTCTCCGGAGGAGGTGCTAAGTATCCTGCTTGATTATGTGTTGAAATAAACTTCAAGTCCATATTCTGCATAAAACACAAGTTTATTAGGGACATAAAGAGTTCAACAAATACTTGAATCAAATTTAGAAATCTCAAACTTTAAAATCAACAATCAGAACAGGTCAACAGATAATAAATTTAGACTCGAGACTGTTATTGTTGACTCGAGACCATGAGTCGAGACCATGAGTCGAGACCCTGAGTCGAGACCATGAGTTCTCGAGTCGAGACCATGAGCTATTGAGTCGAGACCATGAGTCGAGACTAAGAATTCTCAAGTCGAGACCATGAGTCGAGATCTTGAGGTCTCGAGTCGAGATCATGAGATTGCGACTCGTAACCACTGGTCTCGAGTCCTTATGTGTTATCTGAGTCGAGACCCCACAAACAACTTCATCTTCTCAGCTTTTTGGATCAAAATCCCAAAACACCCTATGATTTATTTGAAGACCAAGATATATTCAAAACTAGGGTTCTAGGTCATCTTCAAATCTTCATATAATCAGCATCAAATCTTCAAACTTCCTGCAAAACTTCAAACGAAACATCAAAATACCTTTAAAAGTCGATGAATTGAGACCGGAAAACAAGTTTGATGAATCGAGACCGAAAAACGTGTCAGAAACGTTAAAGACTTGCCGGAATCTTGAGAGAGAATATCAATTGGTCTCGAGTGAGAAATGAGGTCTCGACTCGAGACCTGTGTTTTATACCTCAACCCTAAGTGAATTGGGCCTTTGACTTTGGGCCGAGACCAAACGTTTGGGCTTAAACGGACTTAAAAGATTTCTTTTGATAAATTAATTTATAATAAAAACCCCTTTAAAAATCAGTTATAATTTCAACAACCCATTAAACTTTCTGAGCATAATTTACGAATGCAAAACCTAAAACAAAAATAAATAATAGAAACTATTATTTACAAAAATAAAATAGGAAATTAACAAAATTGCTCAGGGATCAAATCACGAGGTTTCGGGCTTGACTTCACTTATCAACACTGATCTACTACCGAATGATCTAGACGATTGCCAGTATATTTGTCCATCTAAACTCACCTCCCTAGACCTTTTCCATATAACTGCCTGTAACAAATTTTATCATGTTTTGATTACTTAACAATGAACAATACTAATCAAATCCCGGAGTTATATACAATACACTCTATCATGTAAGTAGCTTCCCTACCACATATTTCACAAGTCCAATCCAGATCTCTGAAATCTTAACTGGAAATAGATTGAGAAGAGAACATAATAGATCTTAAGCAAAGATGGTATAATATACAAATCAAATGAGTTTTTCTCAATTTGATATAGGTTTCTTGGGTTTCTTTTGGGCACTTGAGGGCCTCTTTCGGGTGTATAATTGATCTACAGAGCGACAACGTACAGCTAGGTCAGCATGTATCTGGATGCAGCAGAAGCTGATGTTGCCTAGCTGTTGGACCGTTGTACGACCTCTAAAAGTCAGTTAAGGTGTTCATCTTTGAATACAAAGGCGGAATCAATGTATACAAAGTCATAACAGCTTTGTTCCTCTTAATTTTTCTTCTATTAATGCCTTCTGAGTCTTTACAATGATTTTCTGACAAAAATTCAGCAGCACCTTGACTCACATACAATGACAACTGATCTTCACTTCAAATGACCTAAACACCTATATATAGAGTGTATGATTTCGCTTGAGGTTGTCTGAAGCGAAATCTCTAGTGCTGATTTCGCTTCAAGCAAACACAAACCTACTCAAGCGAAATCTTGTGTTTAACACATAAAAACCCTAACTTAAACCCTAATGTGTGATCATTCAAACAATCCTAGACACAAGACTTGATAATGACATAATCAACAGACATTTAGTGCACCAACAGACTCCCCCTTGGATGTTGATGAAGTCTTTGGCTTCAAGTCTTTGTCTTTAACAATCTTCAAACATTGTAAAAACTCTCATCAATCTTTATCTTCAATCTTTAAACTTTAAACTTCAATCTTCCCTTTGACTGTTGATCCAGACTCCCCCTTTCACAGACTCCCCCTCTCGATATGCTAGGATCTGAGAAATCTGGTTCAAGCTTTGACAATTAACTTCCGTTGGAAATTATGAAGTCCAATCCTGTTACTTAACCAACAAACATAACCATTCTATCTTTTCAACAATAAAACACAAACTTAATCAGTTTTAACAATCCACTCAAGTATTCAGGTCCAAGTTAATGACCCTGATTACTCAATTAATCTACCAAGTCCAAATTAATGACCTTGGTTAATCTTTTGACGAATCAATACTGATTTTAAAACAATAATTTCAAACATTTTCTGAAAATAACAAGTATCAATTTAATGAACTTGTTTTTTGACTTTTCAAACAAATCAAAACTTCTTCAAGGTAAGCTCTCCTCATTCTTCAGTCCAGAATCTCCTGCATCTGCTTCAAACATCTGAGAATCCAACAATCAACCCTCCACTTTGGTTTGTCGGAAAATAAAGCAGAAATAAAATCTTTTTGGATTTTATCAAAGTGTTCTAAACTAAGAAATGAAATACAGAAAACTTAAATTGCAGAAAATAAACAAAGTAAACTATTTACAAACATATTTTTGACGAGCGTGTCAGGGAATCATATCAGCTTTTCAGACAAATCACAAGTACCGTTAAGCTACATTACATACTCAGATTTAAACAATTTACCTTAATTGTCGATACACTGATCCATCTTAAATTCCCACACAAATTTCAACTTACTCAGGATACGATTTAGATGAATTAAGAACTTAGATCATTCATGTGTCCCACCTCTTGAATATACTCCCGTATCCAGAATCTCAATAATCAGTCTTACAGGTGAGAATACTACAATGATATCTGTATATAATTTAGGTATGCGAGGGCCGAGGGATCTCAGATCGATACTTCCGTATACGCAGAGAGATATCAGCTTCGACTTTTCAGTGTGTCCCCTTTAGAGGATCTTTTTGCTTACAACAGCAGCATTTATCAATTTTATTGTTTCAGCATGCTGAGGGTTTAATGCTGTGTTTCAAGCATTGCAGCAAGTATTAGCCAGGGACTAGGTCAGAACTACCGTTCAGCAGAAGTCCCGGAATAATACCCCAGACATCATAGAGTATAAAGACCTAGTATATCAGATTACGAGACCTTTCAAACGAGATTTCAGGGGTTACCTATATATCCAAGTAGTGTTCCCCACGAATTCACAAGTTTGAATTTTTAGGTTTATATCCCGAATAAATCTACTAAATGTGCGAAAACCTATCGACACATCATCAGTAAGATTGTTTAACTCTTTTATACTTTTCAAATCTTTAGCATACTGTAATCGTCTAGCTGATGTACTATCATTTTCCCTATATACACAAGCTCTTTTTCAGATTTTATCATGTTTTTGTATTTTTGCATTTTTACTGTTTTTGTATTTTCAGAAAATAAACTATGTACAAACATCTACTCCCCCTAAATACCAAAACAAGTAAAAATTCGACAAACCATTGCAGATTGTTTCTCGTCTTCATCCGCAACAGTACTCTCATCAACGCCAATCATGCCATCTGACACCGACAGAAGCTTCATACCGTTCAGTTTTAACAAATATTTAAACCGATTTTTATCAAAAGCTTTGGTATGTAAATCAGCTTTCTGTTCGTCAGTGTGGATTTTCTCAATTCGTATCAACTTTTTCTCAAAGCAATCCCTAATAAAGTGATGACGAATTTCTATGTGTTTAGTTTTAGCGTGATGTACTGGATTTTTAGTTATATTTATCGCAGCCTCATTATCAACAAAAAGAGGTGTGTTAAGAAACTGCAAACCGTAGTCGCGCATCTGTTGCTGTATCCACAAGATCTGAGAGCAGCAACTGCTAGCAGATACGTACTCCGCTTCACAAGTAGATAACGCCACAGACGTTTGTTTCTTACACTGCTAGGTAACCAATCTAGGACCAAAGAACTGGCATCCTGCAGTTGTTGATTTTGAATTAACTTTGCAGCATCCGAAATCCGAATCGGAATACCCTTCGAGCGTAAAATCGCCTTTCCTAGGATACCACAACCCCAATGAAGGAGTTCCTTTCAAGTAGCGCAATATCCTCTTCACAATAATCATGTGCGATGCTCTCGGGTTAGACTGAAATCTTGCTGCGAGGCACGTTGGGTACATGATATCAGGACGTGAAGCAGTTAGGTACATTAGAGAACCTATCATAGATCGGTGAAATGTTTCATCAGCCCTGTCTCCGGTGAGATCTGGGTGAATCCCATGATTTGTTGCAAGTGGGGTAGCAGCTGGAGTAGAACTTGACATCCCAAATTTCTCTAGAATATCATGAACGTACTTTGACTGATGAATGAAAATTCCCTCAGGAAGTTGTTCAACTTGTAATCCCAGAAAGAATTTCATTTCCCCCATTGATGACATTTCAAACTTCTGCTTCATCACTGATTCAAAATCTTTGCATAGATTTTCATTTGTCGACCCAAAGATTATATCGTCTACATAAATCTGAACTATCAGAAGATGACCATCGACCTCTTTAGTGAAGAGAGTGGCATCCACTTTTCCACGAATAAACTTGTTGGCTAGTAGGTGTTGAGACAAAGTCTCGTACCAGGCTCTCGGGGCCTGATGTAAACCATACAGCGCTTTGTCCAATAAGTAGACCTTGTTTTTGTGGATTGGATCGGTAAAGCCCGGTGGCTGACCGACATAAACCTCCTCTTTGACCTTCCCATAAAGAAACGCCGATTTAACATCCAACTGATAAACTTTGAAGTTCTTCCAAGACGCAAATGCTAGGAAAATTCTGATTGCCTCTAGTCGAGCTACAGGAGCATAGACTTCAGTAAAATCAATTCCCTCCTGTTGACTAAATCCCTGAACAACGAGTCGAGCTTTGTTCCTTACGACAACTCCTCTATCGTCTCTCTTACACTTAAACACCCACTTAGTGTTAATTTTCCTATGACCATCCGGCAAATCAACTAACTTCCACACTCCCAATTTCTCGAATTGACTAAGTTCCTCCTGCATTGCATTGACCCAAGAGTCTTCAGTAAGCGCCTCTTTGTAAGTTCTTGGCTCAACCTGCGAAATAAAACAATTCAATGAGAATTCAGTTTGCAACGGAGCAACTTTTGTATAAAAACATGTAAGCCCTTTATCAATCTGATTTCGAGTGCGAACTCCAGCTTGTAATTCTCCTATGATCAACTCCTCTGGATGATATGAAAAAGTTCGCGGCATCACTTCACTTTGAACATCTACATTTCCCTCCAGATTAGTAACATTCTGCTCTGCATCTTGTTCACCAACTTGGTTTGTTTGACCTGAAATCTGAATTTGCTCCCCCTCAGAATCTGAATCTGAATCACCGTGATCAAATACTGGCATGTTATCAGCTTCTAGATTATCATTCTGATCCGACTGATTATCCTGAGCAACTTCATTCTGTTGGACATCATCATGTTCACCAGCATTACTTGGACCTGCTTCATCATCATTTGAAGTTTCCCGTGGTCTCCTTGAATACTCAGCTGGGAACCTTAACTGCGACTCATATTCACGCAAAATATCCAACTCATCAAAGAAATCTTCATCATCCTCTGATTCTTCTCTCATGTCAAACGAATCCCACAGTTTGTCATAATGATAACGCCATGAATCACCAGGATTCTGCGGCGGCATTGTGTAACCTTGACATTCAACATTTGCAGCTTCAATAATCCGCTTCTCACTTGGAACGAAGACACGTCTTAACGGATTTGAATAACCAACAAATATTCCCTCAATGCACTTCGGACCAAACTTTCCAAAAGGCTCTATAACCGTACATGGTGACCCGAACGGTTCTAGATACTTCAAATTCGGTTTACGGTTATTGATTAGCTCAAAACATGTTTTGTTGAACTTCTTGACAGTGAGAACCCTGTTGAGCGTATAGCATGCGGCGGAAACAGCTTCAGCCCAAAAATTAATCGGTAACTTTGAATCTGCGAGCATAGTTCTAGCCGTCTCGATTAGCGTCCGGTTTTTGCGTTCTGCGACTCCATTCTGCTGCGGAGTGTACGGAGTACTAAACTCATGCAAAATACCTCTTTCATCACAAAATTCTTCCATCTTGCTGTTCTTGAATTCAGTACCATTATCACTTCGAATTCTCTTGATACGCCTTTGGTACAAATTCTCAATCTTCCTGAACAACCCCATCAAACTGTCAAATGTTTCATCTTTCGTCTTCAAGAAAGAAACCCATGAAAATCTGGAATAATCATCAGTAACGACCAAACAATGGTAATCTCCTGTAATGCTTTTGACATTCACCGGACCAAACAAATCCATGTGAAGTCTTTCCAGAGGTCTCGAAACTGAATTAACTTGCTTTGTAGGGTGTGACTTTTTCTTCTGCTTGCCTTTGACACAGCTAATGCACTCCCCTTCCAGATGAAAACCTTTGATATTAACTCCCAATACCAAATCATTGTGCACCAAGTGATTCATCTTCCTTAGGTGAATATGCCCCATCTTGCGGTGCCACAATCTCGATTCTTTCTCAGTTGCTCTAGACACGAAACAATGTGCTTGACCAGTAGTTGTAGTTGCTACAGACATATCTAACACATATAAATCATTCACTCTAGGTGCCCTCATAATAATCCATTCTTCAGGAACAACAAAACCAGGTTTCAAAATCAAACATTCCTTATTAGTGAAATGAGTAGTATACTGATTGTCACAAATCTGCGAAATACTAAGCAGATTGTTCTCCAGTTCAGTGATGTAGTTAACTCTCTCAAACGTCACAATCCCATTGGATAACGTTCCTTCACCAACAATTCGACCACCTTCATGACCAGCAAATCCCACATAACCACCATTAATGTTCCTTACATCATATAGTAATGCAGTTTTTCCTGTCATATGTCGAGATGCTCCACTATCCATGATCCATCTTGAAATGGCTCTTGGAAGATCCTGCACATACCACAAGTTGATTTTAAAACACTTCAATAAAGATGCCGATTCATGCTTCGCGATCCAGGAAGCTCCGGCAATTCAAACTGCTTATTCGAACATGGTGTCCACCCAGGCTTCATCAGCCTTAGGTGTAACCTTGACTCTAGCAACTTGAATTTTGAAATTTTCAGCCTTCAAAGATGGAAAATTTGCATTATAATCAACCGAAATTGATTCTTCAGCCTTTTTCACTTCAGAAGTTGAAATTTTCATTTCAGTTTTTGGTTTCCAAATTTGTTCAGTTAATGCAACCCGTTTATAAAACTTGTCATTTTGAGTTACCAACTTCTTTACCGGTTCAATTTTTGCTTTTACATTGTTGATTTTAATGTTTTGCTTCTCAACCACTTTCTTCTCAACATACATTGGTGCTTTACCCTTCACATCAACCTTCTTTTGTTGAACCTTCACAGCTTCAGTCCTAGGCTTCACATATGTACACTTTCGTGCAATATGACCAACTTGTTCACATCTAAAACAAGTACGAGTATCAACTACTCGACTCGTGCCTTCAGACTGATACTGTGAAGCTCTTTTCTCAAAGAACTCTTCATTTGATTTTGAAAAGATTTCATTTTCCTCATCAGACAATGAACTCGAACTGTTCACAAACACCTTTTTATTAGCAAACCTTTTGTTTTGAAAACTCTTTTTCTGATAACTATTACCACCCCGATAACCACCCGACCAATTGTTTCGATTGTTATTATAAAACCGTGGTGGAACAATAGTTTTCTTGTTATAAACCCTATCTTTCTTTCGACTCAGATTATTCACAGCTGACAACTCGACTTCAACAAGTTTAAAAACATTTGTCAATTTGTTCATGTTAACATTCTCTATTGGAAACTCTGAATCCGAAAACAACTTATCCGAACCCATCATCTTGTACATGACAAGATTTGATTCTTCATCTAAGTTGTTCTTGGACTTTTGTTTCAGAATGTATCTGTCTAGAAAACACCCATCCTCCTCAGAAGTGTCACAATCCGGTTTAAGCACTTTGTCTACCACACTTTTCACCACATCACTTTGGACACCCTCGTCATTGGAAGATGTGAACGTGACATCAATGTTTTCAGGAAGTTTAACTTCAATTTCTTCCTCAATTTCCACCAAACTAGACTGCTTTTTCGTGTAGTTGTCTAAAATTGGCGGTGGAACTTTGTGAAAACCTACACCCGTTCCATCAGAAAACACATCCTCGCCATCTTTGTTTTTCCCTATAGGTTTAGGAACAATATGCTGCAAAACAAAGCTTGCTGATTTATAGCTGTTAAGCTTCAACTGGATTCGTTCATTCTCAATTTCAGCTTCTTGAACTTTAAGTTTCAATTTAGAAATTTGATCCAGTTGTTCATTAATCGATTCTTCTTTTAACCTCAAAACAACTCTTAGATGTTCATTTTCTTTAAATGTTTTGCCATTACGATCATCACTATCTTTAACAACATTTTTCAATTTCTCAAACTTTTCAGAAATCTGACGGTTTTCAAGAATTAACTTTTCATTTTCAGATTTTATTTTCTCACGTTCAGTTTTATTATTTTCAATTTGAGTCGTTAATTCTTTGATCCGTTCAGTTGAAGCTCTTACAGTTTTGTCACGATCGAAAATCTGATCTTCAACCTTTCTAACTTTTGTTGTCAGATTCTGAAATTTCTCATTGTTAAGATACGTGACAGTGCTACAAAAATTGCATTGTTTGGTGCAATTTTTGCAGTCAGCATTCCCTTCAATTTTGTTACCTGACGCATTTGTTGACACACTTTGACTGACCGATCCCTTTGACTCAGTAACAGAATTAGGATCTACCTCAAGTGCTTTTGCAGCTAGCACTTTGTCAGCCATCACTCCCAGGTTCTTAGCTGTCAACTCTTGCGTAGTATCAATTATGCCTGTATCAACCTGCTTTTCTTTCTTTTCTTTCTCCTCTTTCTCCTTTCTCTCTTTCTCTTTCTCTTCTTCAATCATTTTCGAAGTTGGTGTTCCCCACCACTTGTGTTGCCAATACTCATCATCTTCTTTGTACTCCTTGATAATGGCTTCGATATCTAACGTTTTGTCATCAATCGCAATGTTGCCATATCTATCAAGATAGCACTCTCTATCTGGATCCCATCTGTTTGCTCTTCTAGCTTCCAGAAAGACACCAGAAAGTCTGATAATCTTGTTTTCAGCAATCATTTTCCGGTATTGATACTTCTGTTCCTCAGTACGATCATCTTTCCATTTAATGGGTTCATCATTGCTTGCCATGAATGCGTAACCCACCGCATCTTCTTCAGGTAGAACTTCCTTACTCCAATCATACCCCTCATCATCATAAATCACAGCAAGAGCCCTTGATTTGTCTCTGTTATCTTCAGACTGCTTCAATCTAGGCGGCTCGGATCTATTCTGATGGTAGATTGCCTTTTTGTAATAATCATCTCGAAATGGATTCTCCGATTCATCAACATAAGCGTTTCGGCATTCTCTCTTAAAATGACCCTTCTGCTAACACTTGAAGCAAGTCACTTTTGATTTATCGAACCCTAACTTAGTAGAAGCACCACCAATTGTTTTTCTGCCAGTAATTTCCATGAATCTTTGTGCACGACGAACTGCACTTGCCATTGCCCAACGAATATCGATCAGTTCCATTTCCTCCGGATCAATCTGATCGTAATCTTCTTTCGTCAGATTTGTATTGCCAATCTTCCCAGCTACCAATCCTTCATACGATTCCAACACTGATGCTAGAAAGATCATCTGCTGCTTGGCCGATTCCTCATCAAAATTCTGAGCATTCTTCAAGTCTATTGCGATGTTGCATTGAAAACGATTCTTTGCATCAGCATTTCCAGAAGATGAAGATCCACTGTGAAAACCACTGTGACTTCCACTGCTTTGACCACTTTGACTTTCTTTGCTGGCTGTCGACACATTTTCAGCAGAAAATGCAGTCTTTGGAGAAGTAGCTTTCGGCATCATGCTCTTTGGATAGTATAAATCCAGATTCTGCTGATAAGATGAATGATTAATTTTGTACGTCTTCTTCAACTCTAGCTCATGACTCTCGAGTTTTTCAATCAGCAAATCTAATGTCAGCTTTTCTGGTTCTTTGATGGTATTCTTCAGCATCAGCGCATAATATCTCCAATCCATTTCGTCAGGCAACGAATCGAACAATTTGTCTATAAGATCTTCTTCAGGAATGTCAATCTCATGTCTTACTAATTCCAGCTTCAGATGACCGAACCGTTCTATCATTTTACACACTGACTCGTTCTTTATACAACCAAACAGATCAAATTCTTTTCTAAGAAGTTTCTTTTTGTTTTTCTTAATTTCTTGACTACCGACACATTTCTTTTCTAACTTTGCCCATAAGTCTTTAGAATTTGAGTAATCTATCAGTGAAATGATGTCTTCACGCACCGACTGAAACAATAATGCCACACATTTTTGCTCGGCCACAAAACTGTCTATCTCTTCAACTGATCTTAATGCTTCACCATTCTTCTTTCCTTGAGCATAACCATTCTTCATACTCTTCCAGCAAGGAAAAGCAAATGCCATCAACCAATCTTCGAACTTTGTTGCCCACCTGCTATAATCTTCTATAGCCATCAGCTTAGGAGGTTTGTTAAATGTTCCAAATGCACTTTCAGACTCCCAAGCTTCCTTCTTTCTTTCTTTCGGTGGACTTTTGTTTACATCGTTTGAAGAAGTATCGTCTCCCGAATTTCCTGCGAATGCGTACATATCGCTAAACGGGTTCAAGAAAATATCATCCATCGTGAACGTACCTGAAAAATCAGTCAAACACTTAGAAAATTTTTAGGTTTTGAAAAATTAACAGATTCAAGCGAAATACTTGAAGTAATCAGCTTCAAGCGAAACAGCTCAATAATAACTGTTCAAGCGAAATCTCACAAGATCAGATACTCAAGCGAAAACCACTATTTCGCTTCAACTGTACAAGTTCCAATTCAACAGTTTCAAGCGAAACCAACTATTTCGCTTCAACAGATCAGAACCTTCAAGCGAAATCTGAAATAACAGTTTCGCTTCAACCGTTCAAGCGAAAACCACTATTTCGCTTCAGGAAGTCTCAAATAACACTATTTCGCTTCAGAGGTTCAAGCGAAATCGTCCAAACAGTCTGATTTGAAGCGAAATCAACTAAAACCTTCGAACACTTTTCAAGCGAAACCCTGTTTTATGTCAATTTTAACATGTTTTAGTCTGAATTTTAGTCCGAAACTTTGTAGGCTTTGTTAATACTATGTTTTACACGTTATACTCGAAAATCAGACCATTTCGACCGTTGGAACTTGTTCAGATCTGAAAAATGTAAAAAAGAATGAGTAGAAAGAAGAGAATCCGCTGCTATGGTATGAACTCCTCGTCCTGAGCTCTGATACCACTTGTTGGACCGTTGTACGACCTCTAAAAGTCAGTTAAGGTGTTCATCTTTGAATACAAAGGCGGAATCAATGTATACAAAGTCATAACAGCTTTGTTCCTCTTAATTTTTCTTCTATTAATGCCTTCTGAGTCTTTACAATGATTTTCTGACAAAAATTCAGCAGCACCTTGACTCACATACAATGACAACTGATCTTCACTTCAAATGACCTAAACACCTATATATAGAGTGTATGATTTCGCTTGAGGTTGTCTGAAGCGAAATCTCTAGTGCTGATTTCGCTTCAAGCAAACACAAACCTACTCAAGCGAAATCTTGTGTTTAACACATAAAAACCCTAACTTAAACCCTAATGTGTGATCATTCAAACAATCCTAGACACAAGACTTGATAATGACATAATCAACAGACATTTAGTGCACCAACACTAGCACCTCCAGGTCAGCATATATCTGGATGCAGTAGAGGAGATACACGACTTTTTCAGAGAAGATTTCAGAGTCAGACCAAAATTGTGTGTATCGGGACAACATACAGATATTCAAATAGACATGAGCTAATTCCAAGTGATTTTCTTTTCTGAGGTCATGTACTATTTTAGTTCTGAACAAAACAGTCAATGTTTTCAGTCTTAAGGATAGAGCCTACCAACACATCATACTAGAGTCAAACTATTTCGATACTGGTCTTACATGAGTCAGCCCTTGACCATAATGTGAAAATTCATTTCATTTCCCAGTCATGGAACGCCTCTTTTTGTATTTTTCAAATTTTTAATGTTTTTGTATTTTTCATAATTTTCTCCCCCTAAATTTGAGCATAAATAAAAACTACCTAAGAATAGAAAACTTTATGAACAAATTTACCTACGAATAAAATAAAGACATGCTCAGTCACTAAAGCGGATCATTTTCAGAAAATCCACAAGCACTTGAAATTTCGAACTGCTGACAGGTTTTGTGAACAAATCGGCAGCATTTGCATCTGTGTCGATTTGCTCAAGTTTGATAAGACCTCTATCAAAACAGTCTCGTATAAAATGAACTTTAATATCAATGTGCTTGGGTTTTGAGTGGAAAACAAGATTTTTCACAATTTGTATGGCAGCATCATTATCACAGTATATGGTAGTCTTAAGATAAGTCAAACCGTAGTCCTGCAATTGATGTTGCATCCACACCACTTGAGAGCAAGACGCCGAAGCTGCAACATATTCTGCTTCAGCTGTGGAAATAGCTACCGTTTGTTGCTTCTTGCATTGCCAAGAAATGAGCCTGTCACCCAAAAATTGACATCCAGCAGAGGTGGATTTCCTGTCCTTGTCAGTGCCTCCAAAATTACTGTCAGAAAACGCAAACAGATCAAAATTCAAATCCCTCGGATACCACAGACCAAACCTGGGTCGGCCTTTAAGGTACCAAAAGATTCGTTTAACAGCAGTAAGATGAGAAGTTTTAGGATTAGCCTGATATCGTGCGCAATTACAGACATCAAACATGATGTCAGGACGACTAGCTGTCAGATACATCAACGATCCAATCATAGACCTATAAAGTCGTTGATCAACAGGGGATCCTTCAGCATCTTCAGTTAACAACGGTCTTTCTACCATTGGAGTTTCTGCCGGTTTAGCGTCAGTGAACTTGAATTTCTTCAGCACATCGTCCACGTATTTCCCTTGATGAATTAGAATGCCCCGTAAATCTTGTTTAACTTGTAAACCCAAAAATAATGTCATTTCACAGAGTGCACTCATTTCGAACTTCTTCTGCATAACTCTCTCAAAATTTTTGCAAAGCTCCTCACTTGTAGACCCGAAGATAATATCATCAACATAAATTTGAACCAAGATTTGATCCTTGCCCACTCTTTTGATAAACAAAGTCTGATCTATTGTGCCTTGTGTGTATCCATGAGCCAGAAGATGTTCTGTCAGAGTTGCATACCAAGCCCTAGGTGCTTGATGCAACCCATATAATGCCTTGTCAAGCTTGTAGGCATATTCTGGATGATCTGGATGAATAAATCCCAGTGGTTGCTCAACAAAAATTTCTTTCTTCACTTCTCCATACAAAAATGCCGTTTTGACATCCATCTGGTAAACAGTGAATCCCATGAAGGATGCGTATGCTAAAAAAATCCGGATAGCTTCTAGTTAGCAACAGGGGCATAGACTTCATCATAATCCAGTCCCTCAATCTGTCTGAATCCTTGGACCACTAATCGTGCTTTATTTCGAACAATAACTCCTTCAGAATCTTGCTTGTTTCTGAAAACCCAGTGAGTTCCAAGCTTGCGTTTTCCTTTTGGCAACTCCATAAGTTTCCATACTCCTAGCTTCTCGAATTGGTTTAGCACTTCGTGCATAGCATCAACCCAGCCTGGTTCCTGCAACGCTACATCAATGGTTTTAGGTTCAATTTGAGAAATGTAGCTAGAATATAAGCACAAATTAATGGTTCCTGATTGGCTTCTGGTCTGAACTCCTGCATTCACAGGGCCTATCACATTCTCAATAGGATGATTTCTTTGAACACTTATTGGAATGGCAAATTCAGGTATCGTCTCGTCTAGAGATGTGTGTATGTTGCTTGACTCCCCCTCATTAGGTGCTACTGGACTGTGACTCACAGGAGTGGTAACAGTACATTCTTCAGGAATAGGATCAGCAAACAGTTCTGATCCAGCTGCATTAGTTGAAATTCCACTGGATTGTTCACCTTCAGGAGATTGATGAGACATTTGTTGAGGCAGAGGATGCTGTGTAAACACCATTCCCGGCGGATCAATGGTATGATGTCTGACGCTTCCTTCTGTCTGTTCTTCTTCTTTAGTATCCCCAAAAGACAAGGGTTGTTTTGGAATAGACACACCTGCATCTGAAAAATCACTTGACAAAATATTAAATGATTTAAACAATTCAGCTTAATCATATAACCAATCTGGTCTAACTCTAGCATCCGTAGCGTTTTCTTCAAGCCATTCAATGTTGCACGACTCGACGACCTTTTTAGTTACTCTGTTGTATACCCTATAGGCAGAGCCTTTTACATATCCAACAAAGAAACATTCGTCCCCTTTGACCTCAAACTTTCCATTAGAGTCCATAAGTAATAATACACATGGACATCCAAAGATACGAAAGTGTGAAACCGAAGGTTTACGTCCTTCCAGAATCTCATAAGGAGTTTTCATATGTCGTTTGTTAACTAAAGCATGATTCTGGACGTAACAAGCTGTGCTAACTGCCTCAGCCCAGAAGAAACTAGGAAGCTTCGAATCAGCCAGCATAGTTCGTGCAGCCTCAATAAGAGTACGATTTCTTCTTTCAGCTACTCCATTCTGTTGAGGAGTTCGTGGTGCACTATACTGAAGATCGATTCCCTTTTCAGTGCAGAATGTATCCAGAGTCACGTTCTTGAATTCTGTCCCATTGTCATATCGAATAACCTTCACTTTTGTACTAGCTTGATTTTCTGCCAGAGTAACAAATTGTTTCACTAAGACTGCAGTTTCGTTCTTGTGACTGAGAAAATACACCCAGGTGTAATGTGAATAATCATCAACGATTACGAGACAATAAGCTTTCTTGCCAATACTCAACACGTTCACTGGACCAAAAAGATCCATGTGAAGTAATTCGAGCACAACTTTCGTTGAGGGTGCAGGTTTAGACTTATGAGGTTTTCGATGAGTTTTTCCTTTCACACAAGCAACACATTTTTCAACCAACATGAAATCTTTTATTGGAAGATCGCGGACTAGTTGACCTTTAGCCAGTCGGTTCAGATTCTTCATGTTCACATGCCCAAGGCGACGATGCCACAGTAGACCATCATGTTCTGAAATCTTCGAGAATAGGCAAGTAACTTCTTCACACGGTTTCTTGTTCATATCAATCACATAAGCGTTTCCTCGTCTCTCTGCTGACATTAAGAACCAATCTTCTGGAATGACAATCCCAGGTTTAAGTACATGACATCCTTTCTTTGTAAAGTGAACTGAATTTCCTCGATCACAAATCTTAGAAATGCTCAACAGATTGTGTTTCAGTTCTGGAACATAGTTAACATTCTCTAAGCTTAAAACGCCGTTTCTTACGGTTCCTTTCAATGTGATCCTTCCTGATTCTCCTCCCGCAAATGAGACATATCCACCATTAAATTCTTTGACATTTACCAGTTGGGATAAGTCTCCCGTCATGTGCCTGGAACAGCCACTATCTATGTACCAGAGGCGCACAGTAGTCCTCCACAGCTGTTCTTGCACGATTAGCGAGATTAGTTAGATTTAGGAACCCAACCCATAGTGGATCTGGGTTTTCCTTGTGCATTGATGTAAGTCACTCTCTGCTACACTAAATTGTCTTTATTTAAGAACTTCGAAATATTTTCAATGGCAGAATTTCGATGAAATGTATGAGACGGATTGGATTGCATGGCCTTAGCTTTAGGTTTCCAATGCTTGTTTGATCATTGAGAATTGTAGTTACCAAAAGCTTTATATTGATTTCTTCGAAAATCATTTTGTTGATTTTGTTTTTTACGTTTGGCTGCATTCCAATCTTGATCAGAAGGTTTAGTCTTGCGATAGTTGTTTTTCATTGTCTTAGACTTTTCAGTCGTCATTGACTCTGAACAACGATATCGGTTAGACTTGACCTTCTGATTTTGTACAAACTTCTCCTTGAACTGGGCACTTGGGAGTTGAACACAGTTTCTGGCAATGTGTCCAGCAATTCCACAATTAAAACATGTTTGCCGTTTCATTGTGTGAGTATTTTGAAAATTTTGATACTTTAATGAAGAATCTTTGTTTGGTTTTGAATGATTGGACGTTTTGGTTTTCCTAATATGCTTTGCTTGTGGCTGTTCTAGCATTTTGATGTCTGCTGATTAGAAGTTACACATTCATGTGATATTGATGAACAACTTGACACCCTTTCTTTACTGAGATCATCATTTGAAGTTAATGTTTTACTTTCAAAAACATTTTCTAATGACTCTTTATTTAACTCAAATCCTTTTTCTTCTTTATCAAAATCAGTTTCAGTATTTGAACATGCAGAAGTCTCATCAATATGCGTTTCATCAACACATTTATCATGTGAAACTAATTTAGGTTCAATTTCCACAACAGTTTCCAATGGGATCCCACTAGATTCAACATTAGGGATTCCCACTGAGACAGATTTAGAAGAAGAATCACGATACTCCTGATTTTCTTGTGAAGAAGTTTCAGTGGTTTCACTGAATGTGTCCTGAGGGACCTCACCTGTAACACTATCATCAACCAAAGGGTTAGAAACATCACATTCACAATCATTAACTGAAGAAAATTCATCATCAGACTTATTGTTCAAAGGTTCAACACAAACATTATCAGTTTTGCCCAAAACATCAGGCTCACTAGACGAAACATAAGCAGAAAATGACGCAAACAAAGACCGACCAAAAGCAATATCAGATTCAGTTTGTTCAAAATAATTTATAGAAATATTAGTATGAACAACTGGTTCACTCCCAAGAACATCTTCACATTTTACTTCAGATACTTTATCTGCAAATGAAGACGAAGTGTTAGGATCAATAGAGCCTTTAGAAACAAAATTTATTGGAGCCGACTTCTGTTTCTCAATTGGTCTGTCATTAAGTGATGACTTATTGTTTTTGGGACCATAAGTCATTTTACTTTCATTCATCATCTCGTCCTCAGTCATGGGTAAATAAGTATAATTTTCATTATAGGGAGGATGAGCCTGATTAAAACCCAAACCACGCCCTTTCTTTTCCTTGTATGCGAGCTGTTGATCACACAAGTTTTTGACTAATTTGCTGGAAGAACCAAATTTCTTAATATTAAGCTCATTTATTTTATATCTATCTCTGATATCTTCCAGTTCCTTAGTCACAGCACACAGTTTCTCCTGAACATAGAAGAGTTGAGTTGATTTCACACTTACATCATCCTTGAGTTTGACGATGTCTTTTCGCTGAGCTTCAATCTTTTCTTTATAAAGTTTTTCATTTTTTGATAAAGTAAAGTTTTTATTTTTGATATCTTGATAATCTTGAATTAGCTCAGCATTGTGTATTCTATAAACTTCAACTCTTTGTCTACATTCAGGAGTACAGAAAGCAGAAAGTACCTCTTCTTTGGTGAGACCTTTGACTGGAGCTGAAAGAATCTGGGTCATGAGAGCCAAGTTTTCAGCTGATGCCTCCTCCTCTGGTACAGAAACTTGATCATTTGAGGTCATGAAAGCAATGTTGTTTGAAGCAGCTTGATTTTCTGGAGCTGAAATGTTCAGTCGCTCAATTTTCGAATTCCAATCAAAGTTGATGTCGGGCTGAACCACCAAGGCTTGAGCTAATCCCAGTGGTTGAGGACTTCCAGTAGCAGCATCATCCGTTATACTTGATGTGGTCACAAGAGCTCTTTCTCGATTAGGTGTTACGGGCTGGGCAGGAGTCTGTTCTCTATTAATCGGAGGATTTGTGCAGTTTCAAGCATAGTGTCCTTCCTCATGACAGTTGTAACAACGTAGTTTAAAAGGCACTGTAGACGCTCCTATAAATGAAGCACCCCATCTGTTTTTACCAGTTCTTTTCATAAACCTTGTTGCCCTGAATGCAGCCATAGCCATCTGCCAAGTGATATCCATTTCTTCAACATCATCAGGATGAATCTGATGTAAGTTATCGCCACACCATTTAGGAGGGTCAATTTTTCCTGCAACAAATGCATTCAAACAGTTTATAACAGAGGCTGCGATATCCAGATTTTCTTTAGACGGTTGTGTAAAGAAAGCAATCATCTCATTTTTCACAGAGGAAGTAGGAGCAGCAGAGGATGCATTCACAGCGGAAGCAGAGGCAGCAGCAGAAGAAAGTGATGGAGCAGCTTGTGTAGGAGACCCAGAGTAATAGACATTTGCTGAAGTAGGAGCAGCCTTAGCAGATGATGCGTTGCTAAACATTTGAAATCCTCCTTGAGACAAGAGAGCTGTGTTGTTATTATTTAACGAAGTAGGAGCAACAGAGAATCCTGCAGCTAGCATGCTGTTCTTATAGTTGGTTTCTCTTTGTTTATCATCTAGTTCACAGGCTTTGATATGAGAAATCATCTCTGACAAGCTGCACCTAGCAAGATCTTTTGTTTTCTTGATCATTGCAACATGATGATCCCAGCTTTTTGGTAACGCATTCAACAGTTGTCTATTTGTCGAAGCATTTGATGTATGAATTTCTTCCATCTGCATTTGAGTGACCAGTTTGACAAACCTCTGAAGTTGGTTATCAACAGTTTCTCCATAGATATGGTTGAAATTGTTGAAATTTTGTCTCAGCAAATTTCTTCGACTCTCCTTCATGTCCTCATTTCCTTCATAAACATCGATCAGAGATTCCCACAGTTCCTTGGCAGATTTGGAGGTACGAAAGCCAATAGCAATATCTGGACCCAATCCCATGGTCAAATAGGACAGTGCTTTTTCATCTTCTTCAATTATATTGAAATCATCTTCAGTATAATCACTTTTGAGTTTCTTTACTTTTACTCCTGGTTCAGTAGGACTATCTGTCATGATCTCCCTTGGACCTCTCAGAATACTTCTCCAAATTTTAGAATCCTTGACCTTCACATGTTGTTCAAAAAGCCATTTCCACTCAGGAAAATCATTTGCATCAGTCAACCTTGGAATGCGTGTAGTGGTTCCAACCTTTGAATCCAGTTCTTGTTGTTTGTTAAGGGCAGCCAAGTCAACATTATTTGCAGACATGATTAATTAATCAATTAATTATTTTTAAGTCCAAAAATTATGTTCACAGTTCAAAGTCCAAAGTCCAAATCACGTTGCAAATTGTCGTTGCGAGTCGAGACCACGGTTGCGAGTCGAGACAATAACGAAGATGACTCGAGACCACAGATGGTTGCGAGTCGAGACCAAAAGCAGACAACTCGAGACCTCAGTTGGTTGTGAGTCGAGACCAAAAGCAGACAACTCGAGACCTCAGTTGATTGCGTGTCGAGACCAAATGTTGACAAGTCGAGACCTCAGTTGATTGCGAGTCGAGACCTGCAAAACAAATGTGAGATAAAACTGTTGACTCGTAATTCCTGATTTTCAGCACTTTTCAAAAATTCAAAGATATCGTAATCTTTGAATTTTCTTTGATCACCAAATCTCCGAGAAATCAGCAAACACAGATCTCTGAAATCACACAAACCACAATCAACACCAATTACGAAGACTATGCCAAGAACAGTTTTGATGATATGATTCTTAAAATCAAGAAACACACCACACCAAACTAAATCCCTGTAACACAAAACTTGTAAATAAGATCAGTAACAACATAAACTTCTTGAATCCGAATGATATCAAAACCGAACCAAGATTTGGTTTCTTGGCTCTGATACCAATTTTAAAACCCGTGAGGATCTTTCAATGATATCAAACAATACTTGTGTAAGTGCGGAAATCAAACACAAGCGGATTCAAGAACAAATATAACCGAAACACTAAAAGCAATTAAAACAAACCAAGATATCTTGCATTCACTGATTGAAGGTGACGGATACAAGACACACATTGAGTTTCGACTGGCCTCTCTTGTTCGCGACTGACTGATCAACCTCAACCAAATGGTTGAGGTTTGCTTAAATACTAAAACACATGAACTCCTAACTAGGCCCATTCGACAACCAGCCAAACTATCCCAACCCATACATATTGACCCAAAAACATATATTTAACTACTACAAAATCAACCCTTTAACTATGCAATCCTTCATGTATAAACCTTCAGGTTCCAACAGAAATCCTTGTAGAATCTCCCATATCTTTATATGTTAGATTCTTAGAAGGATATTTAAAGTATTATCATAGATCATTGATTTGATTTATATAATACTTATATAAGTTTTGATTTATTTCAAAACAGTTATTATTAATCTTTGATTGGATTCCTAATAACATATTAACAAGTTTTTATGATGGTTTAATCGAGATTTCAATGTAAGGCATGAAATGACTTAGTAAATATCATATTGCCATATGCAAACCTATTTTGTCATGAGTTTTCATAGTTAAGATTAAAATATTGCAATACCAAATGTTTTGCCATTTATTTGGCTAATAAAACCTATGTATTCGCCGGCATTTTTATGCTGACTGATTTCGCATATGTTTCAGGTTTTCGACTGTTCAAGCATGCAACGCATAGGACTGCATACGGGCATTAGACTTCTAAAACAAAAGAACAATTACATGTATTCTTTGTTTGTAAAACAATGTTAATGATATTGAAACAATTTAGTACCAGTAGCTGTGAGTAATTTATAACGTGACTCCCCGATATTTCCGCCGCGTGTTGTTATATTACGCGATTGGGGTGTTACAATTTTAGTCCCTCGGAATCAATTTATTACACGTTTAAGTCCATGACACGTGTCTTTATCATATTGGTCATGATTTTACAAGGTGTTACAACGATAGTGCTCCAAAACGTTCAGTACAAAAAGCGAGAAAGGGTGACGAAGGTTGGGAAATTCAAAGTGCCGACAGTACAAAGCAATCAAACCGGGGGGACATTGATCAACGGATTTATCACAGCCCGGTGCAACCGGATTAAACTTAAGGCCAATGCCCCAATCCATACAAAAATTCTCCACTTCCTCTTGAGTGAGGCGTGAAAAACTAACGGAAAGATCTTTCCGTGCACCCATGATCAAAGTAAAAGTAAAACACACAAAGAAATCGAAACTAACCTGGAAAACGGAAAGGGGAATATGGAAGAAACTTGAGAGAAAATGGAGAAAGATTCTTGGTTGTCTTGAACAATAAATGAAAAATATAAACCAATAGAGATTATGATTACACGGCAGTTAATTAACCTGCCCTCTCCAGAAACCGTCGTCAGTCATATCAACTGTCTTGTCAAAATTCAAATTTCAAAAAACTCAACTGCAACGAACCCTTCAAGCCATGAAGCCTTTAAGCAAGAAACATAAATGTGTAAAAGTCATAAGTCTTTGAGCTCATTTCACAAAAACCTCTGACTTGGGGGGCTGATGACGGGGGTAGCCCAAGACCAAATAAAATGACTTAAACACATGAATGCTTAAAAGGTTAAAAGGTTCAAAGGTTAAAAACCCGGGAGCTAGGATAAAGCAGCACGTGTACAGTAATCAGTCATGTCTCTGATTACTTCAACAACTCTCCTAGCCGCAAAAGTAAGACGAATGCACAGAGTATAGTCTTTTACCCGCAGGTCAAAATGCTTCAACCCTCAAAAGGGTAAGTCCCCCACTACAAGCATGTTTCACTAGTCAATGGTTTCCTCTTTGAGTGATGACTTTCCCTATATATATGACACTTCGTTTAGTGCTCGAGACATTCCGACCAGCTCTGATTCCATTGGAATCTCTGGTCATTACTCTTGAGTACTTGTTCCATGCAAGTCACTCTTCATCACATTTAACACACACTTTCCTATTGCTCCTACATCCGAAACTGAACACACTTCAGCTGAGGATCTCGAGCAAACAACAAAATCTAACTATTGAACCTCTCTCCACGTCTTGCAAACGTTGGGGGACCCCACGACCTGCGTTAGGCAAAATTAAACCTTCAACCCTTTTGCCTAACCAGCCCAGCTACTACCATCGGTCTAATATTCGATGCATCAACAGAATGAATAGGAAAAGATTGTTCTATTAAAAGTAACGATATTTGAAGGATTGAATCTATTAAAGGGAGGTTAGGTAATTCTCAAGGGGTGGTATGGAGGACAATTTAAAAGAAGTTTTAAATAATAATCGGTTATTTTTTAAATGTTTAGGTTTATTTTTTTACGGCTAATTTTTTTCCTTTAAATACTTACATCCGTCATGGATTGAACCTTGATTTTCTCGACATAGCTTCTTTTGAACACTAAGGTCATAGCCTAAATGGTTTTAGGTTTATCTTTTATTAGTTGTCTTCTTGTCGGATACGCATTAGTTGTTTAGGAAATAGAATTCGATTAATGTTAGGATTGGTTCTTGGGTGATTATATAAACCTGTAGACTTTTAGCTTTTTTTTGTGTGTTCTGTTGCTTTTGTATCTTGTTCATCAATTAATAAGTTGAAGAAGTCACGTTGAATTTTTTGTGTTGGTGTTCTTTGGTTTGAGTTTTATACTTGAACAATTAGATTGTGTGTTTGATATTTCACTTGTGAAACTAATTTACGTTTAACGAGTGGTATTTGAGCCAACTCGTTCATCATCAATGGAAGATTTCCAGGAATTCGGTGGAGTGAAGAATCTCAACAACATGAATTACAACACTTGGTCGACCTGCATGGGTTCGTATCTACAGGCCAAGATTTGTTGAAATTTGTGCAAGGGACTGATACTATACAATCTAGGAATGATGTGAATGGGGCTATTAACATGTGGTAGATCAAGACAAGTAAAGCAATGTTTGTTTTGAAGACCACAATCGAGGAAGAACTGTTAGAGCACATTCGTAATCTTGCAACACCAAAGAAGCATGGGATGTACTTGTCGCGTTATTTTCAAAAATGAATGACGCGAAATTGCAATTACTAGAAAACGAGTTATTGTCAATCTCCCAAAAGGACCTCACCATACCACAATACTTTTATAAAGTCAAGACATTGTGCCGTGAGATTGGAGAATTGGATACACAGGCAAGGGTGGCCGACTCAACCCTCATTGGTTGAGTTCGAGAATTTATTGGCTGCCCAAGAAGCCCTTGCAAAACAGATTGCCGAGGTGAATGTTTCCGAACCTGTCAAGAAAGAAGAATCAACATTGTATGCTAAGAAGAATAGGAACAAGTATCAGTCATACAAAAATCAAGGTCAGAAGAGCAGCAATGAACAATCAAGAAAAGGAAACTATCAACAAAATCAAAATCCCAAGAATAATCAAGCAGTCGGTGACAAGAAAAATCAAAAGTATGGAAAAGGTTTTCCTTACAAGTGTTACAACTATGGAAAAAGAGGCCATATGTCGAAAAAATGCCTAGAAAAGAAACCTGGAGAGGGGAACATGGCAGCAACACACGAGGAGCAACCGTGGGATGCCGAAGTCTACTATGCAGAGGAAGAACCCATGTTTTCCTTGATTGCCACAATTGAGAACAAAGGTAATTTGGTTGATGATTGGATTATTGATTACCTGAAGAGGGGAATATGGCAGCAACATATGAGGAGGAACCATGGGATGCCAAAGCCAATTATGTAGAGGAAGAACCCATGTTTGCCTTGACTGCCACAACTGAGAACAAAGGTAATTTGATTGATGATTGGATTATTGATTATGGTTGTTCTAATCACATGACAGGTGATAAATGGAAATTAAGAGATAAAAGAAGTATGACGGTAATCAAATAGTGGTAATTGCCGATAACTCAAGACATAACGTTGCACATGTTGGAGAAGTTCCATTTCAAGAAACAAAGAAAGATGGATTCATTCTTGACAACGTATATCACATATCAGGAATGAAGAAAAACCTTCTTTAAGTACAATAGATAACCGAAACGGGAAGATATGTTCATTTCAAACCAAAGGATGTTTTAATATTTGATGAATTTGAGACCAAATTCAAACCAGTATTACGCGGGAAAAGAAACAAAACCGTGTATGTTTTGTTAGCAGGTACAACCTATGTAGAAAAGACCAAAGCGAATCAGGGTTTTGATGTATGGCATCGACGACTGGGCCACGTTGGTTACGACACGCTGGAACAAATGATTAAAAAGAACTTAATTGCTGGGCTGCCAGATGTCGAATTACAGAAAGACGTGGTTTGTGTTGGGTGCCAGAATGGTAAGGCTCATCAGTTTCCTTATGAGAGTTCAAACCATCGATCAACAAAACATATAGAGTTGGTGCATTCTAGCGTGTTTGGGCCGGTTTAATAGTCATCTATCACAGGTATGAAGTATATGATTACATTTACCAATGATTACTCATGGTTTTTGTAGGTATATTTCATGTAGGAAAAGTCTAAAGCGTTAACCAAGTTCAAGGAATTTAAAAGTGGTGCCGAAAGAGAAACAAAGAAGAATGTTGAATGTCTTCGTTCTAATAATGGTAGGAAGTATACCTTAAGAGAGTTCACCGAGTATCTTAAAAGTTAGAAAATCAAACGCCAGTTCACGTGTTCTAACACTCCCCAACAGAACGGTGTTTCCGAACAACAAAATAGAACCTTAATTAAACTATCAGGAAGGAAGTATGAGACACGATAAGAACATTCCAAGAAGGTTCTAGGCATAATCAATGGCCACTGCTGTTTACGTACATAACTGGTTGTCACAACCCTGACCACACCCTGGACGGGAGCCGTGAACAGTCGAGTGATACCGGTGGTTATTTTGAAAATACTACAGCGAAAATTTCATCAGGCCCATAAGTTAGGAAACATATTAGAGTTTAGAAACACCCGAATTTTTTTTTATAACAAAGGGGAGTAAAAACCATGTTTTACAAAGGTAACTTTAATATGGGATAAACTCAATACATAAAACAACGTTTCTGAATTTAATTAATAAAACAAGCCACTCCTTCAAGCTTTTTGGTGCCATATTACAACTCTTATTTAGATCTACTGTAATCACCTGAAACATGTTTAAAAATATTTTATCAGCAGGAAATACTGGTGAGTTCATTCATTTGTATAAGGAAAAATTACAAGTTTTGTCCTTTATCTTAATACCATTTATCAGGCGGTGTCCTTTTTAATGAGTTTTAACAAGTTTTGCCCTTTACAAGGAATTTTGTTGCACGTTTTGTCCTTTTGGCTTAACCCAGTGAGATTTTCTTGTTAAATCTTGTCACCAAAGGGTAGTTTAGTCTTTTTACGCACAAGGGTTACAGCTTAACTATTAGAAGGCTTAGAATTATGTCACACCCCCAAAATCCACAAGCGGAGTATCACCGCAGGGAGCGTGACTGACCAGGATCAAGCCCCCAATCATATTGAACTATATAAATAAATAAATAAAATCCAAACCAAACAATATAATTGGTGTCAAAACAACTTAACAAAGTCTAAGTTATCAGCGAAAGCATTAAGTTCAAAACCCAAAATTATAATTTAAAGTTCTTAAGTTTATCATGAACACACAACGGTCCATGTTCCACAACGACTCCTTCCCTATGCAAGCTCCAGCTAAGTACCTAACGACCTGCAAAGCATGTAGTAACGAATCAACAAAAATGTTGAGCGAGTTCACAGTTGGTTGTCTATTTTAAAGTTGTTCCAAAAACCATAAGATGTTTCGAAAACCATAAGTCACCTAGTTCCTTGTTTCCCAAACCATATACAGTGGGGGCTACCCCATTTTGTAAACCACTAGACCCGTTACCATATCGACTACTGACTGGAGTCATGTTTATGTGCCCTGCGTCAATGTCTATCATCATTGACTAAGTGCCCAAGTACATTAGTCCACTCCTGTGACACCTGTTCCTCTGCGACCATCAAAAAAATACCAAATTTATTAAATATTGTGTTTCATACTTGGGATTTGTAAAAATACGTGTATTGTTTGCACATATCAATTCATGTTCGATTTCAAGCTTTAAATCGCTTTCTGGAAGGTTATACGCGCACTGATGCGTAAATATAACCAGTTTAATGCAACAAACACTCCGGAATAGTGAAACAGGCTTAAAATACCTTAAATAACCTTTACGTAACTTAGAAATAAGTTTTGGAGGGTTTGGTGTGGCGAAATCAAGTTTATTCGCTCATAGGGACTAATTTCGACAAACTGCGAAAGTATGCCGATTTGTACTGTAACGAACATTCCGGAACTTGATCATAAGTTAAATATGCCCTAAATATCCTTTACATATCTTAGAAATAGGCTTTGAGGTGTTTGGTGCGAAAAAATAAACTTTCTTGATCAATAGGGACTAAAAGCGTCAAAAAGTGCATAAGTTTGCATTTTCGCTCATAACTTACTTTCTGAATACATCTGGACATCCAAAAATTTATGTAAGCATTAAAATATTTTATTTTAGTGTTTGGCATAAGAAAAATCCATTCGTCGCGCAATTTGGATAATTTTTCGCGTTCGTGCGTATTTCGTCGTAATTAAGCGAATATCGCGTCCGTACGACCAAACGAACCGACATCAGGCATATTTTTGAGCATGTTTCATGTCCCTCATGTTTAGGCATCATTGTAGAGCCTTGAAAATGGTTTAACGGGCTTCAAACGGGTCAGAAACCAAGGATTTACAGTGCAGGGACCATTTCTGCACATTCTGCCAAACAGGGACCAGGCATGCCGCGTTGCCCTTACCTGTCTTTTACGCGGGCCGCGTACAAGTTGTAGATCAGCTGAAGTTGTTTTACAGCTTGTTCCAGCTGTGCCACACCTTTGCACATGGTTTTTATGATTCTATGGGCTCTTTTGGAGGTGCCCATGGTATTCAAATCAGTGGGCATGAGGTGTACGGATGAGATTTAAGCTCGGGAATCGAGGAACGATCCTAACGGTCCTAGAAATCCTATATATACCCATGCCTTTTCGTTGTTGCAACACACAAATCTGATCTATTTGCTCTAAGTTGGGGCTTAGCACCTCATACCTGAGCAAGTTGGATCTAGATTTCCATTCTTGGACCCTTTCTAAGTCCTCTTTCGTTCTTTTACGCATTTTTAGCGTGAAAGTCAAACTTTGTTTGACTTTCTGCATTGACCAGTTATGTTCAACACAAAGTTTGTTTGAACTTCACAACGTGAGCGTAATCACGATGGTTATAGTCCCTAGTGACTATACCTATTGATTACCACGTTGTTAGGTGTAGTGACGAGTTGTAGTTTCGGCCAAAATGCGTATTCTTGCGTATTTTGCAACCAAACTAATTTTAGGTATCAAAACCGTTTGTTTTGATACCAAACCTATTTTCTAACTTTGTTAAACATGTTTTAACATGTTTAGCTCGTCACTCTAGGTTTAGTGCTTATATTGGGTCGTAAGGTACGCGGTCTAAACAACCGCTTATACTTTCGAACCCGACCCATTTGGTCGATCATTAGGATCCGACCAAACACATAAGGTGACCATAGTTTCATAGGGAATAACCTTCCGAGGTTATACCTTATGGTCACTACGTTTAGTTAGTCATATGATAGGTAGTTTATATGCCTTAGGAAAATTACCAAAATGCCCTTTTTACGCCAAAATTCATTTAAAGCATATCTAACATAATTTTTGACATCTAAACTGATTAGGTAACAATATTAGACATGTTAAGGCATATTTTACCTGTCATAGGACTAGTTAGGCGGTCCGAACGCGTTTTACACGAACGACACGTTAAAGTAGCGTTAACTACCTAAACGAATCGTAATGGGTCGTAAGCACTTAGGTTAGGTTTCATTTTAGAATGTAGGCTTTGTTAAACCATAGTACATGAGTCCCTACACTCATTTGGTTTATGAAACCTCATTTTATCCGATCCTCTGATTTAGGTCCGTTTATTTACATAGTTATCTATATTAGGTGCCGTTTGATTCAGTGATCCCTCTAGCTTTGCTTGGTTGTTGTTCAAGACTTCTAAGCACCCTCAAGTGAGTACATAGACCCCTCTTTTACTATTTTCAACTAATATGGGGTGGAACATTGTTTGATATCTTTTTAAACCTTTTGAAGCTGATTGATTTATGTGAACCATTTGTAACCTGTTGATTTATGTGAATCGTTTGTAACCTTTTGATTTATGTGAACCATTTGTAACCTGTTGATTTATGTGAACCATTTGTAACTGTTTGAACCATTGGGATTAGGGAAGTGATTAGGTAACGGGGCGGGTGTAATGTGTTAAAAGCATGGTGGATACGCCCTGCTACTTCCTATATATAAGTGCTTTTAACACATTATATATCATTCCGTTATCTAGATCACTTGGGCAAGGTTATCAGAACAAAGTTATATTACAAGGTTATTATAACAATATAAACCATACGAGTTTTGTTAACAAGTTTTTACGAGATGTTTTACAAATTTTGGTTTTCTTAAACAAATGTTTTGGGTTAAGAATCATGGCTATGAGATTTTATAAAGTATAACCAACTTGATTTGAGTTGGTTAGTTTTGATGCAATGCTATACTTTTCAAAACAAGGTTTTTAATAAGGTATTGCAACATGTAAAACGAGCCATGAATCTGACACTCACATAAAACCTATGTACTCGCCGGCATTTTTATGCTGACGAATTTTCACATGTGTTTCAGGTACCATAGTTGATGATGTTTGATGATGATATTTGTGTACGCTCACATAGGAATGGACGAGGCCTTAGTGACATAATAACAATGGAAGTCTATTTGTTCATGTTTTGTTTCTGATTCCAATGTAATGTAATACATTTAATTCAATAAAACGAAATGTTTAATCCATGGTTGTGAAACAATGAGTCTGTTACAACACTCCCTGACGTTTCCGCCACGTTTTGTTGTTTTACGTGGTCGGGGTGTGACAGAAAAGTTGGTATCAGAGCCAATGGTTATAGGGAATTAGGTTATTAGTAATGCTTTGACCTAGACTATAACCTTCCTAGGACCCTAACGCGAGTTTACTTACGTTTAGTCATAAAACAATACCGTTGCCTATCTTTAGGCAACAACCACAATAAGAACTCAAAATTCGAATCTACTTTGAAAACTAATCATCTGTTCTAGGATGATTTATTATAAGGTTTCGAACCTTCAAAGTTTTCAAATTCTCGTCAAGGTTTGGGGCCACATAATGTGAACACGTGCAAACTGGAAGGGTGGGTGCCTGTACTCTGAGTTTTCTGTCTAAGGCTAGAGTGTTCGTACAAATCCACATAATCGGACCAGTCACTCTTACCTGGGAACTCTTGGGGTGAGTATCCACTTATAGGCAAGCATGTCTTCGCGATACATTATGAGGACCTATTTACTTTGATTCAGCCTTTGTGTGTCATTTGTTTACTTCGTGGTTCGAACAAATGACCATCACCCATGATTTTGGTCAGTAATTGTAACATCCTATTCTTACCCAATGCCATTTCATTTGTTTTCTCTCTTGTTTCCCCTTTTTAGAATGCCTCCACGACGTGAAAATCAGGTACCTATTGAAGAGCTGGCAACTGTCATTACGCAGCAAATGACTGCTGCAATCCCGAACATCGTTGCTCAATGTAACCAAGCTCTCAACAACAATAATGCCCCTGCAACTTCAAGACGTTCAACTCGGCTAAGCCATCAAAGTTTTCTGGGTCTCAAGGAGCGACTGCACTTCTGCAATGCTTCGAGAGTTTAGAGAGCACCTTCAGGCATGGTCAATGCCCAAATGAGTAAAAGGTAGAATTCGCATCTAGTGTCTTTGAGAAACGAGCTTTGACATGGTGGAATGGTGTGATGAGAGATAGGGGTGCCGATGTGGCACTGGCTCAAATGTGGGAAGAGCTTCGAGCTCTGATGATGAAGGAATTTTGTCCTCGTCACGAGATCAGGGCCTTGGAAAGGGAATTAGACGATCTTAAGCAAGATAGCGGTGAGCATCGAGCCTACACGGATCGTTATGAGGAGTTAAGTCTGCTATACCCGAATATGGTTACGCCTTTGGATAAGGCAATCGACAAGACATTGTGACTGGTAGTAACCCCACTACAGTTAGGCAGGCCATTGAGCTATCTGCTACCTTGACTGAATCTCAAATCAGGAAAGGTAAACTTTTCTGAAAAGGTGATAAGAAACCAATCGAGGAATCGAAACCTAAAGATGAACAGACTGGATCCTCCAATAAGTCAAAGAAGCGAAAAGCTTCCCAGAACTTCGCCGTGGTTGCTCACAATGATCAAGCTGCCCCCAACCAACCAGCTCAACCCCATGCTCGGAAGCCATACAACGGAACTGCACCCTTATGCAACCAATGTAACCTTCATCATCATGCTAGTGTGAAGTGCCGCAAATGCCAAATTAGTGGACTTATAGGTCATACAGCAAGAGTTTGCCGAGCTGCAGTTGCACCAAATCAAGCTGACAATAATCCTGCTCAAGCTCGTTTTCCACCAGGTTCTTGCTACAACCGTGGCGGGATGGGTCATTTCCGAAGAAATTGCCCAAAGCTTGCTAATGCGAATCCAGCACAGGGATGAGCATCTGACCGACTAGAAGACAACACCATTTAGAAATAATCACGTCTTATGTATTATTTTCTTTTGTTGTTATCAAGGTCCATGAAACAGTTGTTATCGTTGTTTATAAATAAATCTTTTATTTACATTGCAATGTATTTATGTGGTTGCATGTATAAACAACATATCCCCTACAATACCGACAATCAAGGAATCGTATTCCTTGAAGAGCAGACTACCCCCAAAATTCTTCCATTTCATGATCTCTTGCGTTTTCCACGAAAATCCTAAGTACCCGTTTCTTCCAAGAAAACGAAGTACAAGGCGCAAGCTACAACTCTGGACGAATACCCAAAGTGCCACTATAAATCCTTAAATTGGGTACCTAAGGGTATTTCCGTAAATCCTAAAATTGTTGTGTACCTTAATTCGAATATTATGTTTCTTTGAAAAAAAATCGAATTTTTGGAAGATCATCCTATCTTCATAGATAGATTCTTGAAAATGATTAAAGTGCCAAATGAAATCTACGGATTGGATTCCTAATGTGCTTTAAGTATCCGCGTCCAAAGATAACAAATTAAAGGTCAAATTAAACAATTATGTGCTTTTGTGTTCCCTTTTATGTTTTTGTGTGATCCAAGTTTTTGTTATCCAAATCCTCGTAGAATCTTCCATATATTCGTATAAGGGTATCATAGTAGGATATCCAAAGGTACTACCTTAAATCCTTAATGGGCTTCTACGTAATAGTAAACACCCTTAGATTATAATGTACTATTCCATAATTAGACCCCTTAAGTGGTCTAGTTAAACAGATTGATCCAAAAATCTGGTTAGGAATATCATGTGATGATATAGCTGAAAAGACTCCTTGGCGGTCTAATTAAAGAGATCATTTGTCGATCTAATTAAAAGGACCCTATGATAGTCTAGTCAGACTCATCACAGGTTTGATTTTTCTTCCCCTTCACATTACAAAACAAACTGTGCGGACTGTGCAAGGAATTACGTAATTATGGATGCATACATAATTATGGAATTCAGTGCACAGAAACCACAACAAGTTTTGTCATGTGTCTAGAGTTGACTCAGTTCATTTCCATTTCTGAAGAATACCCATTGAGGAAAATGACTCATTCCGTTCATTTTCGTTTCTGAAGAATATCCATCGAGGGAAATGAATATCCTTGATTCTTCCTTCATTTCCATTTCTGAAGAATACCCAGTGAGGAAAATGACTCATTCCGTTCATTTTCGTTTCTGAAGAATATCCATCGAGGGAAATGAATATCCTTGATTCTTCCTTCATTTCCATTTCTGAAGAATACCCATTGAGGAAAATGACTCATTCCGTTCATTTTTGTTTCTGAAGAATATCCATCGAGTGAAATGAATATCCTTGATTCTTCCTTCATTTCCATTTCTGAAGAATACCCATTGAGGAAAATGACTCATTCCGTTCATTTTCGTTTCTGAAGAATATCCATCGAGGGAAATGAATATTCTTGATTTTTTCCTTCATTTCCGTTTCTGAAGAATACCCATTGAGGAAAATGACTCATTCCATTCATTTTCGTTTCTGAAGAATATCCATCGAGGGAAATGAATATTCTTGATTTTTCCTTCATTTCCGTTTCTGAAGAATACCCATTGAGGAAAATGACTCATTCCGTTTATTTTTGTTTCTGAAGAATATCCATCGAGGGAAATGAATATCCTTGATTCTTCCTTCATTTCCATTTCTGAAGAATACCCATTGAGGAAAATGACTCATTCCGTTCATTTTCGTTTTCTGAAGAATGTCCGTTGAGAGAAATAACAGGATTATGCCATGCATATCTTTGGTGGGTTATTATATGCAAATAGATAAAAACCCTAGATTCCATGCAAGACAATTATTTAACACAGTATCACGGACAGACTCCTACGAATAAATTTCGGGACGAAATTTCCTAAAGTAGGGGAGACTGTGACACCTGTGCCTCTGCGACCATCAAGAAAATACCAAATTTATGAAATATTTTGTTTCATACTTGGGATTTGTAAAAATACGTGTATTGTTTGCACATATCAATTCATGTTCGATTTCAAGCTTTAAATCGCTTTCTGGAAGGTTATACGCGCACTGATGCGTAAATATAACCAGTTTAATGCAACAAACACTCCAGAATAGTGAAATAGGCTTAACGTACCTTAAATAACCTTTACGTAACTTAGAAATAAGTTTTGGAGGGTTTGGTGTGGCGAAATCAAGTTTATTCGCATACAGGGACTAATTTCGACAAACTGTGAAAGTATGCCGATTTGTACTGTAACGAACATTCCGGAACTTGATCATAAGTTAAATATGCCCTAAATATCCTTTACATATCTTATAAATAGGCTTTGAGGTGTTTGGTGCGCAAAAATAAACTTTCTTGATCAATAGGGACTAAAAGCGTCAAAAAGTGCATAAGTTTGCATTTTCATGCATAACTTACGTTCTGAATACATCTGGACATCCAAAAATTTATGTAAGCATTAAAATATTTTATTTTAGTGTTTGGCATAAGAAAAATCCATTCGTCGCGCAATTTGGACCGTTTTTCGCGTTCGTGCGTATTTCGTCGTAATTAAGCGAATATCGCGTCCGTACGACCAAACGAACCGACATCCGGCATATTTTTGAGCATGTTTCATGTCCCTCATGTTTGGGAATCATTGTAGAGCCTTGAAAATGGTTTAACGGGCTTCAAACGGGTCAGAAACCAAGCATTTACAGTGCAGGGACCATTTCTGCACATTCTGCCAAACAGGGACCAGGCGGGCCGCGTAGCCCTTACCTGTCTTTTACGCGGGCCGCGTACAAGTTGCAGATCAGCTGAAGTTGTTTTACAGCTTGTTCCAGCTGTGCCACACCTTTGCACATGGTTTTTATGATTCTATGGGCTCTTTTGAAGGTGCCCATGGTATTCAAATCAGTGGGCATGAGGTGTACGTATGAGATTTAAGCTCGGGAATCGAGGAACGATCCTAACGTTACTAGAAATCCTATATATACCCATGCCTTTTCATTGTTGCAACACACAAATCTGATCTATTTGCTCTAAGTTGGGGCTTAGCACCTCATACCTGAGCAAGTTGGATCTAGATTTCAATTCTTGGACCCTTTGTAAGTCCTCTTTCGTTCTTTTACGCATTTTTAGCGTGAAAGTCAAACTTTGTTTGACTTTCTGCATTGACCAGTTATGGTCAACACAAAGTTCATTTGAACTTCACAACGTGAGCGTAATCACGATGGTTATAGTCCCTAGTGACTATACCTACTGATTACCACGTTGTTAGGTGTAGTGACGAGTTGTAGTTTCGGCCAAAATGCGTATTCTTGCGTATTTTGCTACCAAACTACTTTTAGGTATCAAACCCGTTTGTTTTGATACAAAACCTGTTTTCTAACTTTGTTAAACATGTTTTAACATGTTTAGCTCGTCACTCTAGGTTTAGTGCTTATATAGGGTCGTAAGGTAAGCGGTCTAAACAACCGCTTATACTTTCAAACCCGACCCGTTTGGTCTCATCATTAGGATCCGACCAAACACATTAGGTGACCATAGTTGCATAGGGAATAACCTTCCGAGGTTATACCTTATGGTCACTACGTTTAGTTAGTCATATGATAGGTAGTTTATATGCCTTAGGAAAATTACCAAAATGCCCTTTTTACGCCAAAATTCATTTTAAGCATATGTAACATAATTTTTGACATCTAAACTGATTAGGCAACAATATTAGACATGTTAAGGCATATTTTACCTGTCATAGGACTAGTTAGGCGGTCCGAACGAGTTTTACGCGAACGACACGTTAAAGTAGCGTTAGCTACCTAAACGACTCGTAATGGGTTGTAAGCACTTAGGTTAGGTTTCGTTTTAGAATGTAGGCTTTGTTAAACCATATTACATGAGTCCCTACACTCATTTGGTTTACGAAACCTCATTTTATCCGATCCTCCGATTTAGGTCCGTTTATTTACATAGTTATCTATATTAGGTGCTGTTTGATTCCGTGATCCCTCTAGCTTTGCTTGGTTGTTGTTCAAGACTTCTAAGCACCCTCAAGTGTGTACATAGACCCCTCTTTTACTGTTTTCAACTGTTTTGGGGTGGAACACATGTGCCTACTTGTTATTTTCATGCTTTCTATGTTTTCATATCATATACTTGCTATGTTCATTAGTACACTATTAGTACGTGATTTCATTATGTTTTTGCTATGTATGTCCTTTTAGTGCATACTTAGTACATCGTTTTACATTACATTTCACGCTATGTATGTTCATTTGTTGCATATGCTTATCCAGTATATGGACACATTGTTTCATATCTTTTTAAACCATTTGAGGCTGATTGATTTATGTGAACCATTTGTAACCTGTTGATTTATGTGAACCATTTGTAACATTTTGATTTATGTGAACCTTTAGTAACCTGTTGATTTATGTGAACCATTTGTAACTGTTTGAACCATTGGGATTAGGGAAATGATTAGGTAACAGGGCGGGTGAAATGTGTTAAAAGCATGGTGGATATGCCGCTGGTACTTCCTATATATAAGTGCTTTTAACACATTATATATCGTTCTGTTATCTAGATCACTTGGGCAAAGTTATCAAAACAAAGTTATATTACAAGGTTTTTCAAACAATATAAACCATACGAGTTTTATTAACGAGTTTTTACGAGATGTTTTACAAATTTTGGTTTTCTTAAACAAATGTTTTGGGTTAAGAATCATGGCTATGAGATTTTATAAAGTATAACCAACTTGATTTGAGTTGGTTAGTTATGATGCAATGCTATACTTTTCAAAACAAGGTTTTTAATAAGGTATTGCAACATGTAAAATGAGCCATGAATCTGACACTCACATAAAACCTATGTACTCGTCGGCATTTTTATGCTGACGTATTTTCACATGTGTTTCAGGTACCATAGTTGATGATGTTTGATGATGATATTTGTGTACTCTCACATAGGAATGGACGAGGCCTTAGTGACTTAATAACAATGGAAGTCTATTTGTTCATGTTTTGTTTCTAATTCCAATGTAATGTAATACATTTAATTCAATAAAACGAAACTGTTTAATCCATGGTTGTGAAACAATGATTCTGTTACAACACTCCCCGAAGTTTCCGCCACGTTTTGTTGTTTTACGTGGTCGGGGTGTGACAACTCCCGTCCTATGCGGCACAGTGTGAGGCTTGTCAGGCCTAATAGCGCTATTTAACTAAAAATCCATTCGCCAATGGCCCGACGATTAAGTCAATATAAAAATGAGGGACTTCATGATAGAGTTTTGTCTAGTAAGTTCTACATTGTCATCCTTCCCAAGGAGGATGGAGGTACAAATTCTACCCAATGAGAATACGCAGGTTTCAATCTTATCATCCTTCCCAAGGAGGATGGAGGTACGTATCCTACCCAAGAAGGACACGCATGTTTCAATATTATTCCTTAACCCATTCCCAAACCACCGGGAATCCCATTCTTTGTAGAAAGTGTGAACTCACCTTAGATTAGCTCGGCAGATTAAGTTATGAAAAGAAATATGTGAGGTGGAACTGGTCAATCATGTCCTAACATGATTACTGTTTAAGGGTTAGTACGTGTGCTCACGCGGAAACACGAATCCTACACGTATTTTGCATGTAGCACATTATATCATACAATACTAAATATCATGCATGTATTTATCACGACATAGCTTAGCGACAACACAAGTGTCACGAAAGACTTAAAATACTCTTCAATAAAAATTTCAGCAATATAGTGGATTTTTGGCAGTTTTTGGATTGTTATCCGGAATAGTTCGTGTACAACAAAATTCCCAAACAAATTACAGAATGTTTTAAATGATCCAAATATTATTTTGTCAAAATTTCGGGATCCAATTTATCACCAATTATTTTATAAAATTCATTTACCACCCTGCAATCAGATTCGTCACTTTCTGACTACAGTCCACGGAAAAAATCATTTAAAATTCATCGTAAGTCTAATTGACGAAATTCCAGTTGGAGAATTACAATAACATCAGTGGCCATCTACAGTACAAATTTCGTGACCTGACTCTATACGGATTTCAAGCTATGACGAAAAACATAACACATATTTTCTGCAGAAAAAACTCAGCTTTTGCTGCTGTACAAAACGGACCTTTAAAAATAGAAAACGACCTCGAAAAAATATGATTCCAGTGCCATTTGATTCGTTTTTCGAAATAACACGTTATAGACTCAAGAAAATCTAATTTTCGTTAAGTTATGACCTGGTTACAGCCGACTGAATTCGGCTGTAACTGATGGACAGCTTGTTATTTTCGTTACCCGATCTCCTCAACAGGTTATCTAATGCACCCAACGACCCGTAATGTTTATTTATAGCAGATTACAATCATCATACGCCATTAAATCAGCAAGATACAATCCGAAAACAAAATCCTCTACACATATCATCATAGAACAGAAAACACAGTCAAGATTCAATGGATTTAGCAACATAACTTGTATAAACTAAAAGAATTAAACATAAAACTCATCACATACCAACCTAGCGATCAAGAGAGTTTGGTTGCCTTAAAAAACGAGATCTTGAAGCTCCTTTGGAGTCCTATTTCTCGTCCACAGAAGCAAGAAGGAAAAGAATCGCAAGTTTGTTGGGTTTAGGGTTGGGGGAAGTGATAATATAATACTTGTTTTGTTAGATTACGTACCCCATTAAATGGGAATATAAGTGGGGCAGTTAAGGACTTGTTTTGGCTGAAGGGGTGTCTTGGGATTGGTTTACAAGGGCCAAGATAAAAGGGGAGGGGAAAAGTGGGCAGCAAACGATGCATGATGTTTTGTTAAAATCAATTTCATTTTTTTTACATAGAATCAATTAATTATAAGAAAACATAATTAATCAACTAAAAAATATAATGATCATGCTATAGTTCAGCCTTATAAATTTCGAATTACACGAGTTGGTTGGATCGACAAGCGATTTCAGGCTTTGGTTCAAAAGTACAAACGGTTCGGGTCAGTTCAACACTATAAATTGGATAAGTGTGTAGGATTTGGTCTCGTAGAAAAGTAACGCGTAACATAAAATGATTTACAAGAAAAGTGAAGCGAACGATGCTAACCTCACGAGCACGGGTTGTCACATCATCCCCAAGTTGAAAGAAATTTCGTCCCGAAATTTAGCAAACAGTCACTGAGGAAGCTAGTTTTGTTGAGCGTTTTCACGGGGTGTCACATCATCCCCCCGTTGGTTTGGAATTTCGTCTCGAAATTCCGCAGTTGCTTCTGTAATGGACTCACTTTTCTTAAACAACTAGGGGTATTTGCGTTTCATTTGGTCTTCTCGTTCCCATGTGAACTCCGGGCAACGACGGGAGTTCCAAGGAACTCGAACAATGGGTATCTTGGTACGTTTGAAGGTCTTGATTTCCCGGTCCATAATTTCCACTGGTTCCTCGACGAAGCGCAACTGGTCGTCGATAGTGAGTTCCTTGAAAGGAACGATGAGGGTCTCGTCTGACAAGCATTTCTTCAGATTTGACATGTGGAAGATGTTGTGAATACCGCTGAGTTCTTCGGGCAAATTCAGTCTGTAAGCCACCTTGCCGATTTTCTCAGTGATTTAAAAGGTCCGACATATCGCGGATTAAGTTTGCCCCGCTTTCCAAAACGGACCACACCCTTCCATGGTGAGACTTTAAGTAGTACTCGATCCCTAACCTGGAACTCGAGTGGTTTCCTGCGCTTATCAGCGTAGCTTTTCTGACGGTCACGAGCTGCCGCCATTCGTTGTCGGATTTGGGCAATCTTCTCCGTTGTGTCAAGAACGAGTTCTGGGCTAGTAATTTGGCTGTCGCCAACTTCTGCCCAACATAGAGGTGATCGACATTTCCGTCCGTACAAAGCCTCGAACGGAGTAGCCTGGATGATGGTGTGGTAACTGTTGTTATATGAAAACTCTACCAAGGGCAAGTATCTTTCCCAGCCGTTACCAAAGTCGATTACACATGCTCGAAGCATGTCTTTAAGAGTCTAGATGGTGCGTTCAGTCTGCCCATCCGTCTGAGGGTAATACGCTGTGCTCATGTCTAGACGTGAGCCGAAAGATTTGTGCATCACCTGCCACAACTCAGATGTAAAGCGTGAGTCTCGATCAGAGATAATAGAAGTTGGTACTCCGTGCCTAGAGACTACTTCCTTCATATAGACGTCTGCGAGCATAGAAAACTTGTCAGTTTCCTTGATTGCCAGAAAGTGTGCAAACTTTGTCAGTCGGTTAACGATCACCCAGATGGTGTCATTTCCTCGCTGAGATCTCGGTAAGCCAGTAACAAAATCCATGGAAATCTGCTCCCATTTCCATGTTAGGATCTCTGGTTGTTGGAGTAGGCCCGAGGGCTTCTGGTATTCAACCTTGACTCTCGCACAGGTCAAACATTTACTAACATAGGTTGCTATGTTAGCCTTCCTGTAGCCTTGAGGTCTTGGTACATCTTGTCCGAACCAGGATGCACCGAGTAGCGAGACTTGTGTGCTTCGTCCAACACAAGTTCTCATAAGTGTCTAAAGAATGGAACACAGACACATTCCATGAAGTAGTAAGTGTCGTCTTCCTTGCGTTCTAGTTTCTTTTCCATGCCCCGCAGGGACTCCGCTTTGAGGTTCTCTTCCTTCAGTGCCTCGACCTGAGCATCACGAATTTAGGTAGGAAGACTGTAGTGAATGGTAAGCTGTAACGCACATACACGCTTAGGTTTGGTTTCCTTACGACTGAGGGCGTCAGTCACAACGTTGGCTTTGCCTGGATGGTACTTGATCACGCACTCATAATCATTCAGAAGTTCGACCCACCGACGCTGTCGCATGTTCAACTCCTTCTGATCAAAGATGTGCTGGAGACTCCTGTGATCGGTGTAAATGGTGCATTTGGTACCGTACAGGTAATGTCTCCATATCTTGAGAGCAAACACTATTGCTCCCAACTCCAAATCGTGGGTAGTGTAGTTCTATTCGTGGACCTTGAGCTGGCGTGATGCGTAAGCAATGACCTTTTCACGTTGCATCAACACACAACCAAGCCCTTGGATTGACGCATCATAATAAACCACAAAATCTTCTGTGCCTTCAGGTAACGAGAGAATAGGTGTGCTATAAAGTTTCGTCTTCAGTTGCTGAAACGCGGAATCCTGAGCATCACCCCAACGGTAGGTGACACCCTTCTGTGTTAGAGCAGTAAGAGGTTGCGCAATCTTCGAGAAATCCTTGATAAACCTTCTGTAGTAACCCGCCAAACCCAAGAATTGACGGATTTCAGTTGGAGTTCGAGGTGCAGGCCAATTCTTGATCGACTCAACCTTGGATGGATCGACATGAATCCCATCCTCATTGATTACGTGGCCTAAGAAATGGACTTCACGAAGCCAAATGTCACATTTCGAAAACTTAGCAGAGAGTTGCTCTGCTCGAAGAAGTTCTAGAATGAGTCGCAGATGACGCTCGTGTTCCTCCTGACTCTTAGAATAGATCAGGATGTCGTCGATGAAAACATTAACAAACTTATCCAAGTATGGTTTGCATACTCGGTTCATGAGATCCATGAAAACCGTAGGTGCGTTTGTCAACCCGAAAGGCATAACCAGAAACTCGTAGTGTTTGTAACGAGTCCTGAATGCTGTCTTAGAGATGTCCTCATCTCGGACTCTCAGCTGATGGTAGCCCGATCTCAGATTAATCTTAAAGTAGAAGCTCGACCCTTGCAACTGGTCGAACAGGTCATCGATACGAGGAAGGGGATAACTGTCACACCCCCAAATTACCACCTAGGGCATGTCCCTAATGGAGGTGCAACGATCCAACAAAGAGCCACCAATCATATCAAACACAAGTAATAATGTATTGAAATACTCAATTGAAAGAAATGTATCGTTTTAAACCAAAACCAAAGTATTGAGCGGAAGCATAAATGTAAAAGTGTGTAAATGTATCAAAACCAAATCAATGTAATTGTTTATCATGACCACAACCACTTCAGCAGCATCAGACGGCAAGTTCCCAAGTTCCTTCAATGATTACCTACAAGCATGTAAACAAGTGTGTCAGACTACGCTGGTGAGTTCAAGGTTTTGTTAATGTGTGTAGTTACCAGATATCTGTTAAGTCAAATCATCGTTTCGTTTTGAAATTGTTATTAACGTAGGAGAGTCTTATATACTGGAAGTGTGTCCAATATATACCATGGGAGTGTACCCAATATAACCTGGGAGTGTGCCCAATATAACCTGGGAGTGTGCCCAACCCCAATGCCCCTAACCAAGCATTGGTAATGATGTCCAGGTAACTAGATCACGCCCGTCCTTACGGCCCGGTGTGAGGGTGTCAAACCTAATAGCGCTATCAACTAGTTACCCCATTGCCTTACAGGCAACACGGTAGATGATCGATTCTGTGTTCAATAACCAACATCCCAAATAACAGTTTACCCAGTATTCCCTTTAGAAACGTTTACCAGATGTCCCAAACCACCGGGACGCATGCTTAGAGAAGTGCAATGAACTCACCTTAGGTTTGCTCGGTATGCTAAGTTAAGTGCTCGCAAATAATTATTCACGTCCTATAATATGCGTGTATATTAAACCAGTTCACGTTCGTAATGTTTCACATATAACTAGTGTCACAATAATATCACAGAGTGTGCTTAGCAGTTAGCATCTTGTATCACGTAACCAGTTAATCAATCCCATGCAACTTCATGTTTCACATAATAACTTTCTCAGTTAATTCTAACATAGTCAACCCTTAACAAATAAGACAAGCTCAACTGAGTTAACAAAACTAACATGCCTGACTGAGCTAACATACTTGACAGAATTTATAACTAAGAGTGTTGGTTAACTAACCGAGTTAACAAACAATTAGATTTAACAACTTAACGGAGTTTACATGTTTAACAGAGTTACATACTAACTCAGTTAATAAGGTTAACAGAGTTAACAAACAAAGTCAACAGTTTAATAGGGTTAACTACTTAACAAAGTTAACTTATTTAACATACATAATAGCTGGGCCAATCAATCCTTGGGCCGAAAACTAAGCCTGGCCGAAATCACCTAAGTGATTTCGTGAGGTGGGGGTGTTTTCGTCGATCTACTCATCATCATCAACCAGAACAGTTACACGAATCGAATTTATCAATTACGCTCAATCAGATCCAATCATAAGACCCATGTAAATTGCTTAACCCTTATAGATTTAAATCATCAAACGATCATCCACACATACCCGACCGTAATACGAAATCATTCAACATCGAATCTATATGATCAATAAACATTACAGTGAACATAGATCAAAACAATTATTTTAATAGCATCAAACCTAACCCACATGATTTCTGACCGATCCATGTGCAAGTCAGAACCTAGCCGATCTCATCCCTAATATTGTTAGTTGGCATTTAACCAGAATTATTATATCCTATTCTCTATTGTCGGCCATTTAATCATACTATATAAACAAAAGGTTGCATCAGGTTATCATGTGACTTATTATAGATCAATATACATTTATTGTTGGCATGTGATTCTCAATCCAACTGAAACAACAGTTGTCGTCATTCAGCCATCATTCGACATCAGAAATTATTATAAGAAAAATCAAGATTATCCTTATTAACATCAAACATAAGCCATATAAATCACATAAGTAATATGTAAAGTAGTAACGCACATACCGATCAATTGAAATAAACCAGTGATGCCTCACAAATATGGGGTTAATTCGATGGGAGGGGTAGCCTACTGCCGTCCGTATTTTAGAGAAGGGGAAAGTAATGCACTAGGGTTTTCATTTAGAGTTTTTGGCAAAACAATAAGTTACGTGTATTAATATATTGATAAGGGTTTGGGCGGTTACCCACCTTGACCGAAATGGGCTCAAGCCCATTTAATTGTGTTGGCACAATTTTTAGGTAAGCTATCACTATGATAGATAATGGGCCGATTTCAAACCGATGGCCAATTTCTAACCAACACATAATTTATTATTTATTCCAGTTATAGTTTATGACAACGCATATCAAACATCAATGATTAACATATTACAAACATGTACAAGTCGTGTAAACAAGCAACATAAACAATTAACGTGCAATTAATGCGGAGGTGGAAATCTTGGAAACTCGAGTTGTCACAATAACGATTCTTCACAGTCACCTTGTTGAGTTCACGATAGTCTATGCACATTCGAAAGGTACTGTCTTTCTTCTTAACAAATAAAACTGGAGCTCCCCAGGGTGAAAAGCTAGGACGAATGAAACCCGTATCCAAGAGTTCCTGTAGTTGCGTGGACAGTTCTTCTAATTCAGATGGGGCTAAGCGATATGGTGCATGAGCTATTGGTGCTGCTCTAGGAGCTAGCTCGATTTGAAACTCGACCTGACGATGGGGCAGGAGACCAGGTAATTCCTCAGGGAATACCTCAGGGAAATTGCGTACAATCGGAATGTCTTCTATCTTCTTCTCTTTCGTTGAGGTGTCAATAACTAGGGTTAAAATAGCGGTGTGGCCCTTTTGCAAACACTTTTGAGCCTTAAGGAAAGAGATGATGCTCACGATAGCACCACTCTTGTCACCATGGATAACGAGGGGTTCTTTACCAGAACGAGGAATGCGGATAATTTTCTCCTTGCAGAGTATTTCCGCTCGATGTTGGGATAACCATTCCATCCCAATGACAACGTCGAAGCTACCAAGAACGATGGGGATAAGATCGATAGAGAACTCTGGGCCACGACGGGAGTTCCAACGAACTCGAACAAGCGGTATTCTAGTGTTCTTAAGGACCTTAACATCCCGATCCGTGATTTCAACTGGTTCCTCGACGAAATGTAACTGTTCATCGATAGTGAGCTCCTTCAAAGGAACTATGAGGGTCTCATCTGACAGACACTTCTTCAGATTCGACACGTGAAAGACGTTGTGAACTGCACTGAGTTCTGCTGGTAAGTTCAGTCTGTAGGCCACCCTGCCTATTTTCTCTATGACTTCGAATGGTCCAACGTATCGTGGGTTAAGTTTGCCTCGTTTTCCAAAATGAACAACACCCTTCCAGGGTGAGACTTTAAGTAGCACTCGATCCCCAACCTGGAACTCGAGTGGTTTCCGGTCTTTATCGGCATATGCTTTCTAACGGTCACGAGCTGCCGCCATGCGTTGCAGTATCTGTGCTATCTTTTCAGTAGTATCAACTACGAGTTCTGGACCCGTGATTTGACTATCACCCACCTCTGCCCAACAAAGAGGTGACCGGCATTTACATCCGTACAATGCCTCGAATGGAGTAGCTTTAATGCTGGTGTGGTAGCTGTTATTGTACGAGAATTTCACAAGTGGCAGATTCTTTTCCCAACCGTTGCCAAAATCAATTACACGTGCACAAAGCATGTCTCCTAGAGTTCGAGTGGAGCGCTCAGATTTGCCCATCCGTCTGAGGATGATAAGCTGTGCTCATGTCTAGACGAGAGCCAAAAGATTTGTGCCTTGCTCGCCACAGCTCTGAAGTAAAACGTGCGTCACGATCCGAAATGATAGAAGTTTGCACCCCGTGCCTAGAAACCACCTCCTTAAGGTATATCGCTGCGAGCTGGGAGTGCTTGTCTGTTTCTTTAATTGGTAGAAAGTGCGCTGACTTCGTAAGTCGATCGACAATTACCCATATCGTGTCGTTCCCAGCCTGTGTTCTAGGTAACCCCGTAACAAAATCCATAGCGATCTGTTCCCAATTCCACATGGGTATCTCTGGCTGCTGAAGTAGACCCGAAGGTTTCTGGTACTCTGCCTTGACCCTAGCACAGGTCAAACACTTGCTCATGTAGGTAGCAATGATAGCTTTCATATTCGGCCACCAATACAGAACTTTGAGATCCTGATACATCTTGTCTGACCCTGGATGAATAGAATATCGTGACTTGTGTGCTTCGTCCATCACAAGCTCTCGAAGATTACCAAATGAAGGAACCCATATCCGTTCCATGAAGTAGTAGATATCATCAGACCGTTGCTCGAACTTCTTCTTGTGTAGACCTCGTAATCCTTCAGCTTCGATATCTTCTTCCTTTAACGCTTCAGTCTGAGCTGAACGAATCTGGGCAGGTAGATCATAGTGAATAGTAAGCTGTAGAGCACGAACACGCTTCTGTTTCGGTTCCTTGCGACTGAGAGCATCAGCTACAACATTAGCTTTACCCGGATGATACTTGATAGCACACTCATAATCATTGAACAACTCTACCCAACGACGCTGACGCATATTCAATTCCTTCTGGTCGAAGATATGTTGAAGACTCCTGTGATCGGTATAGATGGTACACTTGGTACCGTACAGGTAATGCCTCCAACTTAAATCCAAAGACCATGGTTTCCATCGTAGGTTGTGATTCGTGCAACTCTTCTTGTAATTCCACTACGTAAGCCATCACTTTCTCATGTTGTATCGGCGTGTAACTGAGAATCTGATTCGAATCATCATAGTATACCACCAGATCACATGTACCCTCGGGTAAAGACAATACCCAGTGCATTGTAGAGTTGAGTTTCAAAAACTGAAAAGGCGTTCTCCTGTTTTGTCTCCCACGAACACAGCACCCTGCTGTGCTCAAGGGAGTCAAGATGCGCGATCTTCGAAAACCCTGTGATGAATCTACAATAGCATCCACCGAAACCAGGAAATTGTTGTACCCCCGAAGGAATCTTTGGTGTCAATCAGTTTCTAATAAAATGGATCCTAGCACATTCCACGCGTATTCCCACTTCGTTGGTTACATGATCAAATGCATTTCTCGAATCTAGATGTTACATTTAGCAAGACTTCGCGCGGAGTGGCTCCTCCCTCAGGAGCTCTAAAACGAGATACATATGCCACCCATGTTGTTCCTTCCTCCTGGAAGCGATTTAAAACTTCATCAAAACACGGTCGATTCATGTGATCCATTAAGCTGCTGGTGTGTTGATTAACCCAACGGTCATGAAACACCAAGTCGCACTGGCCGCATTGCGTTTAATATGTTGTTGTAGGAACATTCTCCCCTCGAACTTCCATCTGGTGATAGCTCACTCGTTAGTCAATCCTCGAATGGGGCTTGACCCTCGCAGCTGGTTGACAGGTTGTTAATACATGATCGAGGCCAACGGTTCTTGACCGCCACCTTGATGAGTTTTCGATAATCAGTACACATACGAAAAGGCGTATCTTCACAAATATAACTGTGGCTCCCCAAAGTGAAAACTAGGTCCTACAAACTCCTCCCCAACTGTTTATGTAGTTGATTAGACAATTCTTGCAACCCTCCTGGTGCAAGATGGTAAGAGTGCGTGTAGTCAGGGCTGCCCCTGGCGTGAGATCAGGCTGAGATTTCGCCTAACAGTCGTTGAAGTAAACCCAAAAGTTCCTTGGGTAGCACACCGAAAGGAATCACGAATGATTGGTGGATCATCGATCCTCTGTTCCCTTAGCCCTAACATCAGTAACGGTTGTTATTACGCCTGGTATAGTCTATGCCAATAGCAAGTGTCCTTCCATGAGCTTCATTTCCAGTGTTGTTTTCGTCACGAGAATTTCCAGTACTGCCGTCGTTCCCTTGGTTGTTGCTGTCTTGATTGACCAACGGCCAATCCATGTGGTAAACGTTTTTCACTCCCATAGTGAGGGCTACTATTACGAGTACCCTGATGTTGTCGTAACTGTTACTTCTGCTTATTGTTTCATGAAGCGGAGTCCTATGATCCTCCACTGACAGGATCCATATTCTACTGTTCTGTGCCACGTTCTAAGATGCTACTCATTGTGCTGACAGCGGTGCATTCCACACCGTATTCGATTGTCATTACTTACGTTCCGAGTGATTCGTAAAAGCTGACTCCCATGAGTCACTGGCAGAGGTTAAAGAGTCGATTGTATTCTATTCGTTGGTGTTCGCTGCCGGTCATCAGAGTCGTCCAAAGTTTTAGGTTGGTGAAGTACTACATTTACCCTCCCATCCAACGATGTTGCAAGTTGTCTATGTATTACACAGTCTGTTGTGAGGGCGTTACAGAAATGGTCGTGATTCGAGATTCGAGACGTCAATATGTCAAGTTCCAACAAACGAAGAAAAAAAAATGGGAAAGATATAGATCGTTCATCGTTGTGCATCACCCCACTCGGGGATGTTCGTATAAGAACCTAGCACTCTACACAGTCCACTAGGCGTTCAGTTGGGTGTTCAGGTAATACTCGATAGCATCGGAATTCGAAAGGTTTCAAAGGAAAAATGGAAGATCACATTCGTGTAGGAGACAATCTCTACTATTTCTCCTATTGGTTATCAGGTTTCGCATCAATCAAATGATAGTTCAGAATGAGATAGAATCAAGTATCACCTTAAAGTCTACAACTTTCAAGTTCACATACAGTAGGGGAGATTCCCTCTTGCACTCGTTAAGCCTCATTGGGAATTGCATGCACCACGCATTATTATTATGTGTGCACCCATGATAATAAGGCGGTTTGCATGCCCCTCTCGACGCTTCTTAACTTATGTTCGAAGTTTCTCCCACTCCAATCAACACAGGTATGTACTAACAGCAAGACCAGGATTTACAAGATGCAAGTGTTGTGTTATGCTATCGATGTGTCATGATGTCTATCTTGTTGTATCGTGCATGCTATGTATATAGATATGTCTACTAAACATGTGATGTATACTGTAACGAGGAACGAACCTTGCAATCTGAAGCTGAGTGTCATGGTCATCGTTTGGATCAATTCGGTTATAGTCTGGTTTTATGAAAACGTTTTAAAACCAAGTTCTCTATAACCAGTGGCTCTGATACCAAACTGTCACACCCCCAAATTACCACCTAGGGCATGTCCCTAATGGAGGTGCAACGATCCAACAAAGAGCCACCAATCATATCAAACACAAGTAATAATGTATTGAAATACTCAATTGAAAGAAATGTATCGTTTTAAACCAAAACCAAAGTATTGAGCGGAAGCATAAATGTAAAAGTGTGTAAATGTATCAAAACCAAATCAATGTAATTGTTTATCATGACCACAACCACTTCAGCAGCATCAGACGGCAAGTTCCCAAGTTCCTTCAATGATTACCTACAAGCATGTAAACAAGTGTGTCAGACTACGCTGGTGAGTTCAAGGTTTTGTTAATGTGTGTAGTTACCAGATATCTGTTAAGTCAAATCATCGTTTCGTTTTGAAATTGTTATTAACGTAGGAGAGTCTTATATACTGGAAGTGTGTCCAATATATACCATGGGAGTGTGCCCAATATAACCTGGGAGTGTGCCCAATATAACCTGGGAGTGTGCCCAACCCCAATGCCCCTAACCAAGCATTGGTAATGATGTCCAGGTAACTAGATCACGCCCGTCCTTACGGCCCGGTGTGAGGGTGTCAAACCTAATAGCGCTATCAACTAGTTACCCTATTGCCTTACAGGCAACACGGTAGATGATCGATTCTGTGTTCAATAACCAACATCCCAAATAACAGTTTACCCAGTATTCCCTTTAGAAACGTTTACCAGATGTCCCAAACCACCGGGACGCATGCTTAGAGAAGTGCAATGAACTCACCTTAGGTTTGCTCGGTATGCTAAGTTAAGTGCTCGCAAATAATTATTCACGTCCTATAATATGCGTGTATATTAAACCAGTTCACGTTCGTAATGTTTCACATATAACTAGTGTCACAATAATATCACAGAGTGTGCTTAGCAGTTAGCATCTTGTATCACGTAACCAGTTAATCAATCCCATGCAACTTCATGTTTCACATAATAACTTTCTCAGTTAATTCTAACATAGTCAACCCTTAACAAATAAGACAAGCTCAACTGAGTTAACAAAACTAACATGCCTGACTGAGCTAACATACTTGACAGAATTTATAACTAAGAGTGTTGGTTAACTAACCGAGTTAACAAACAATTAGATTTAACAACTTAACGGAGTTTACATGTTTAACAGAGTTACATACTAACTCAGTTAATAAGGTTAACAGAGTTAACAAACAAAGTCAACAGTTTAATAGGGTTAACTACTTAACAAAGTTAACTTATTTAACATACATAATAGCTGGGCCAATCAATCCTTGGGCCGAAAACTAAGCCTGGCCGAAATCACCTAAGTGATTTCGTGAGGTGGGGGTGTTTTCGTCGATCTACTCATCATCATCAACCAGAACAGTTACACGAATCGAATTTATCAATTACGCTCAATCAGATCCAATCATAAGACCCATGTAAATTGCTTAACCCTTATAGATTTAAATCATCAAACGATCATCCACACATACCCGACCGTAATACGAAATCATTCAACATCGAATCTATATGATCAATAAACATTACAGTGAACATAGATCAAAACAATTATTTTAATAGCATCAAACCTAACCCACATGATTTCTGACCGATCCATGTGCAAGTCAGAACCTAGCCGATCTCATCCCTAATATTGTTAGTTGGCATTTAACCAGAATTATTATATCCTATTCTCTATTGTCGGCCATTTAATCATACTATATAAACAAAAGGTTGCATCAGGTTATCATGTGACTTATTATAGATCAATATACATTTATTGTTGGCATGTGATTCTCAATCCAACTGAAACAACAGTTGTCGTCATTCAGCCATCATTCGACATCAGAAATTATTATAAGAAAAATCAAGATTATCCTTATTAACATCAAACATAAGCCATATAAATCACATAAGTAATATGTAAAGTAGTAACGCACATACCGATCAATTGAAATAAACCAGTGATGCCTCACAAATATGGGGTTAATTCGATGGGAGGGGTAGCCTACTGCCGTCCGTATTTTAGAGAAGGGGAAAGTAATGCACTAGGGTTTTCATTTAGAGTTTTTGGCAAAACAATAAGTTACGTGTATTAATATATTGATAAGGGTTTGGGCGGTTACCCACCTTGACCGAAATGGGCTCAAGCCCATTTAATTGTGTTGGCACAATTTTTAGGTAAGCTATCACTATGATGGATAATGGGCCGATTTCAAACCGATGGCCGATTTCTAACCAACACATAATTTATTATTTATTCCAGTTATAGTTTATGACAACGCATATCAAACATCAACGATTAACATATTACAAACGTGTACAAGTCGTGTAAACAAGCAACATAAACAATTAACGTGCAATTAATGCGGAGGTGGAAATCTTGGAAACTCGAGTTGTCACAATAACGATTCTTCACAGTCACCTTGTTGAGTTCACGATAGTCTATGCACATTCGAAAGGTGCTGTCTTTCTTCTTAACAAATAAAACTGGAGCTCCCCAGGGTGAAAAGCTAGGACGAATGAAACCCGTATCCAAGAGTTCCTGTAGTTGCGTGGACAGTTCTTCTAATTCAGATGGGGCTAAGCGATATGGTGCACGAGCTATTGGTGCTGCTCTAGGAGCTAGCTCGATTTGAAACTCGACCTGACGATGGGGCAGGAGACCAGGTAATTCCTCAGGGAATACCTCAGGGAAATTGCGTACAATCGGAATGTCTTCTATCTTCTTCTCTTTCGTTGAGGTGTCAATAACTAGGGTTAAAATAGCGGTGTGGCCCTTTTGCAAACACTTTTGAGCCTTAAGGAAAGAGATGATGCTCACGATAGCACCACTCTTGTCACCATGGATAACGAGGGGTTCTTTACCAGAACGAGGAATGCGGATAATTTTCTCCTTGCAGAGTATTTCCGCTCGATGTTGGGATAACCATTCCATCCCAATGACAACGTCGAAGCTACCAAGAACGATGGGGATAAGATCGATAGAGAAGGTCTGACCAGCTAGAGCGAGCTTACAACCCTTAACTATGTGTGTGTCCTCAAGATTTTTACCGTTTGCTAGTTCTATAATATGCTTGGAATCCATAGGAATTGAGGTACGCTTAAGCATCTGACTAACCCTTAGGGATACGTAACTAGTATCGGCTCCCGAATCGAATAAAATAGAAACAAAGTAATCATCTAGTAGAAACTTACCCGTCACAATGTTGGGATCGTTTCTTGCTTCACCCTACCCAATCACGAACGCACGTCCCCTGGCACCATTACCATCATTGATGTCCCTGTTGTTGTTTCCATTGCCCTGATTGTTATTATTGTTGTTTTGATTCTGATTCAGCTATGGGCAGTTCCTCTTGAAGTGGCCTTCAGCTCCGCATTGAAAACACCCCTTATTATTACCCTGTTGCTGCTGCTGGTTCTGTGGAGCTTGTTGCTGCTGCTGCCGATTCTGGTTTGCAGGGTATGGGTTCCTGCAATCCTTTGCTGCGTGACTAGGTTTGTTGCATCTATGACAGCGACCCTTGCTGCACGGCCCGCTGTGGTGCAAGTTACAACGGTTACACTTAGGTTGATTTCCCTTATACCCTCCTTGACCTTGATTACCAGTAGACAGCTGATTAGGGCTCTTGTAGTCGTCGGTCCTTCGATGCTGAGACTGAGGCTGAACAGAGCTCAAACCCTTAATAGAATTCCCATCCCATTTGCGTTTGTTGTCACTAGGAGCATCAGAAGTAGTAGCGCTAATCCGCTTAGGCAGCTTGTTCTGCTCGACTGCCTGATCTGTGAGGCGATGGGATAGTCGTATGATCTGCTGGATCGTAGGAAGATTAGCTTAAGTCACCATGCTCTGAATCTCTAGCACTAAACGTTTGATGTAGAGCTCGATACGCTTGTAAGGAGGATTCGACATGTTGGGATACAATGCAGCCAATTCGTTCGAACGCTTCGTGTAGGCCTCAATTTCTAACCCTACCATCTTGAGATCGTAGTATTCCACCTCCAACTTATGGATATCATCACGATGACAGTACTCTTCTTTGATCAACTCCTTAAAATCATTCCATGGGGTGGCATTAGCAGCTGCCAGCCCTAACATCTGCACTTGTACGTTCCACCAGGAGAGCGCACCACCTTCAAGATTTCTAGTTGCAAACTTCACCCTATTGGCTACAGGGCATTCACACATCTCGAAAACAGATTCGATCTTCTTGAACCAGTGGAGAAGACCTACAGCTCCTTCTGTGCCACTGAAAGTACTAGGGCGACAATCCATGAAGGTCTTGAACGTACACACTCGAGGCTTAGCATTTTGACCTGTCGCGCGAGAAAGAAAGGATAAGGTTAAGCACGAGACTAGGTTCACGAGAGTAGGATTTAAACATCCTAGAATGGGTCGAAATATCAGGTTGTACCTCCTGCTTGAGCTGTTGCGAGAGCCTCAGCAACTCGTTCGTTGATTAGAGCCGTCAGTTGGGCTTGAGTCAAGTTGAGACGTCCACTCATGATCTTCACATCAAGAAAAACACAAGTAAGAACGGTGACGTAGAGGTGTAAAAAGTATGGGGTGACAGAAGAGAGTAAGCACACAGGGTTTCAAACAACAGTTGTTACGTTAACTAAGCATACCATGAACAATGCACTATGTAAACTAATAGGCAGGCAATACAATCATAAACCATATCACCTATAGTGTTGAGTCTTGCACGTGGAGCGAAGCGTCGTTGTGGATCGTTGAGCACTGTACAGGTTATAGTCTAGTCTTTTATCAAAAGATTCTTCCCTTTTAAAACCAAGTTCACTATAACCAATGGCTCTGATACCAATCTGTCACACCCCCAAAATTCACAAGCGGAGTATCACCGCAGGGAGCGTGACTGACCAGGATCAAGCCACCAATCATATTAAACAATATAAATAAATAAATAAAATCCAAACCAAACAATATAATTGGTGTCAAAACAACTTAACAAAGTCTAAGTTATCAGCGGAAGCATTAGGTTCAAAACTCAAAATTATAGTTTAAAGTTCTTAAGTTTATCATGAACACAAAACGGTCCATGTTCCACAACGACTCCTTCCCTATATAAGCTCTAGCTAAGTACCTAACGACCTGCAAAGCATGTAGTAACGAATCAACAAAAATGTTGAGTGAGTTCACAGTTGGTTGTCTGTTTTAAAGTTGTTCCAAAAACCATAAGATGTTTCGAAAACCATAAGTTACCCAGTTCCTTGTTTCCCAAACCATATACCATGGGGGCTACCCCATGTTGTAAACCACTAGACCCGTTACCATATCGACTACTGACTGGAGTCATGTTTATGTGCCATGCATCAAAGTCTATCATCATTGACAAAGTGCCCAAGTACATTAGTCCACTCCCGTCCTCTGCGGCACGGTGTGAGGCTTGTCAGACCTAATAGCGCTATTTAACTAATGACTCATTCGCCAATGGCCCGGCAATTAAGTCGATATAAAAATGAGGGACTTCATGATGGAGTTTTGTCTAGCAAGTTCTATGTTGTCATCCTTCCCAAGGAGGATGGAGGTACGAATTCTACCCAAGGAGGACACGCATGTTTCAATATTATTCCTTAACCCATTCCCAAACCACCAGGAATCCCATGCTTTGTAGAAAGTGTGAACTCACCTTAGATTAGCTCGGCAGATTAAGTTATGGAAAGAAATATGTGAGGTGGAACTGGTCAATCACGTCCTAGCATGATTACCGTTTAAGGGTTAGTGGGTGTGCTCACGCGGAAACACGAATCCTACACATATCTAGCACGTAGCACATTATATCATACAATATTAAATATCATGCATGCATTTCTCACGACATATCTTAGCGACAACACAAGTGTCACGAAAGACTTAAAATACTCTTCAATAAAAACTTCAGCAATATAGTAGATTTTTGGCAGTTTTCGAATTGTTATCCGGAATAGTTCGTGTACAAGAAAATTCCCAAAAAATTACAGAATGTTTTAAACGATCCAAATATTATTGTATCAAAATCTCGGGATCCAATTCATCACCAATTATTTTATAAAATTCATTTACCGGGCTAATCAGATTCGTCACTTTCTGACTGCAGTCCACAGAAAAATTCATTTAAAATTCATCGTAAGTACAATTGACGAAATTCCAGTTGGAGAATTACAACGACATCAGTGGCCATCTACAGTACAAATTTTGTGACCTGACTCTATACAAATTTCAAGCTATGACAAAAAACATAACACACATTTTCTGTAGAAAAAATGCAGCTTTTGCTGCTATACAAAACGGACCTTTAAAAATAGCAAACGACCTCGAAAAAATATGATTCCAGTGCCATTTGATTCGTTTTTCGAAATAACATGTTATAGACTCAAGAAAATCCAATTTTTGTTAAGTTATGACCCGGTTACAGCCAACTGAAGTCGGCTGTAACTGATGGACATCTTGTTATTTTCGTTACCCGATCTCCCCAACAGGTTATTTAATGCACCCAACGTCTCGTAATGTTTATTTATAACAGATTACTGTTTTGGTCAAAAATTACCGAAGCAATTTAGTGGTCAAATTAGTTTTGTGAGGTAGTGTGCTAACAATGTGTGTTGAAAATTTTCTGATTATGTTGCTAACAAAGACAGTTTTCAGGATATAGCTCAGGATATCGAGCTATATCTACAATCAAACAATGAGCAAAAAAGGGAAAGGGTGACACGGGATATACGAGGAAAGCCCTTGATCAATCTAGATCACCGGCACAAAACCTCGGGAGCTGACAATCGCAGCTGCCTTGTTCTTCTTATTACTTCAAACTTCAGGATACAATGCAGGATATGACATGGATCAGCTAAGTGTTACAATGAATTTCGAGTGTAAGTGTTGGTGATTTAGAGTGATTATAGCTAGTAGAAGGCAGAAGTGTGCATAAAAAGTTGTGTGTTCCTATAATCCGTACATTCCTTTATATAGTAAAAGGAAATAACAAACTATCCTAAGAACGGGGGATGCTCCGAATATTCCCTTTAGAACGTTCGAGACCCCTTCTTTGCGGCTTCAACGTTCCCTTCTCAACCATCTAGTCCGAGTCTTCAGGAGAAGTAGTCCTCTTGACCTTTATAAGTATGCACTGCTAATCTGCACGTGAAGTAATTAGCTATTACCAGGATCCTACATCAGGATGCTACCAATATCCTGATCCGGTATCCTGATCATAATCAAAAGTAATACAGTCAGAATATAATCCAGGATATATGTTCAGAAAACCAACCATAACAATTGTCCCCAAAATATATCTGTTAGAATCCCAAATTCAAATGGATATATTTTAAATCTTATCTCTTGGATCGAGGCAATTAAGTTGATGAGACGGTTGAAATGACAAGCTGCAACTTCCCACGTGATATTTACTCAATACCCCCTACATCCAACCTATATCTACTCGAATCGTTTGCTTTATGATCATAACAATCCAAGCAAATTTCAGGTATTCTTCTTCCTTTTCTTTTCTGTTTTTCTTTGCTAAGATCCTCCATGGCTAGCCGAACAAGATCCAAAACGGCAGACTCTGTTCCTACCTTCCATGAACAGAACCTACTGAAAGAACCCTCAAAGGAGGTGTGTTCGTTTGATAATGCTGATATCGCAGCCCTACGAACTTCTGGTTCCTTCCCCGCCAGAGTGGTTATTCATCCGTTCGACCGAGAGGTCCGATCGTACTTTTATTCCGATGAGTGGGTATGCTTCTTTGCTTATCCTTTCTCAATAGGGATCCGATGTCCTTTCCCAGCCTTCGTATCTCGCTTTTTCGAACTCACTGGCCTTAGTTTTGCGCAAACCATGTACATGGTTTGGCGTGTGTTGGTTACCTTGGACCAGATTAAAGCTTGTCACATGCCTGACCTGTGCATCGAAGATCTTCCGATTGCGTATCGTTTGAGGTCCCATGGTTCCAGCCGATTCCTTCTTTTTTCTACCTCCAAAGACCTTCTCATTCTTAAAGCTACCAAGAACGAGGATGATTGGAGATGAAAATTCTTTTTCGTAAAAAGAGATTCCATCGACAAGGGTCTTGACCTTCCCAAGAAATGGTTGACCTCCTGTAGGATTTAGGGTTTTAGGAATATCCCCAGTCGTATCTTGAAACTATATCTTGAACTGACATCCTGATATATTTATTTTCTTTTTGTAGCAAATTTCAAGGAATTTGCTCCTCCAAGTCCTGAATCGGAAGGAAGAATAAAGGAAATCTACCAGCTCCCGGAAAGTGAAAGGACCTTTACCCTGTTATTCACAAGCTCAAGCCAAATATCAAGTTCCAACATGTCTGGTAAGCATAATTTTACAAGTTATTTTCGTTTATCAAACTGATTATATTCTAAAAATATATAAAGACTTAGTGTTTCTCCCCTTTTCGCAATGCCAGTCGTAAATCTTGAAGGCTTTCAACTTGATGAGTTGGATAGGTATTCTGGCCCTGTGCAAGTCAAGTAGGAAGTGAATCCTAAACCAGCTGTCACGTTGAAACCCACCAGCTCCAAGGCCGCCACTGCTCCCAAGCCTTCCGCTGCTTCAAAGCCACGTGGCTCCAGTTCCTGCAGGAGGAAGGAACCAGACTCCCCTGCTGCCTCAGACGTCTTTCCATTTTAGAATCACGGATTCTTGGAGTCCAGCAAGTTCATGACTGGCTTCCTCAATCAGGTAGGTATCCTTGTCCTATATCCTGCACAAATATGCTGATTATATATTTTGAGTACACATATTGATACCTGTTCACCTGATTGCAGGGTCTTGAGCGGCTAATGTTCCTTTACGAGGATTCATGCGGGCTGAACAAGATGTTGGAGGCTAAGTTGAAGAAGGCTGAAACCACCATCGCGGATCAAGCAACAATTTCCACTGCCAAGTCGGAGCATTATGAAGCCAAGTATAAAGCAATGACCCAGGAACACCAGGCTGCCATCAAGAAGATCACCCATGAGGCTCAAGCCAAGTCCGATGCTGCCCAGGTCCAACATGAGCAGGATATGGCTTCATATCGGGAAGGCCTCAAAAATTCCGTTGTCATCTCCCTCCTCCAAGCTAGGTTGAAAATGGCCTATGAGGCCAAGGCCATGGGCCTCGAATGCCCCTCATGGAATGTTGAGGCTAGGGAGGTGAAGTTGAGGAGCCTTCCAAGGCGGCTGAAAAGGTGGCTGATGCTGGTGGTGATGCTGAGAAGGATGTTGGGGCTGATCCTGGAGCAGGTGCTGGTGAAGACGCGATGGTTGAAGGAGGAGGTGCTGCTTGAAGGCAGCAAAGTGGGCAATGATGGATGTTGATGCCGAGGCCGGAGCCCACTTTTCAAATTTGATGGTTTGTGGTTGTCGAACAATTTATCTTTTCGTCTGTTGAACAATTTTATTTTCCTGCACTTAGACAATATGATGACCAAAGATGGAGGGATCCTGGGTTTCAGGACGAAGCCCTTGGTCATCAGTCTTTAGTATGTTTTATTTTGAACAATATAATAGTTGGAGGCGGATGGGTCTTGGGTTTCAAGATGAAACCTCCAACTGTTTAAGTAAATTTGGTTAAAAACTAATTATGCTTTTGGTGGATGGGTCTCGATTTGAGATGAAACCAAAAGCACAACCTTTTGCAATGTTAATAATAAACTAACCTTTTTTGGCCCTCATTGTTGTTCATTTTTATTTTGCAAAGCTTGTTATGTTTTGTTTGATTTGAATGTAGTTTCTATTTTTTGTCTTAGTATAATATTTCAAATATTCTGACCAAATATCCTGAGAATATATCCTGGTCAGGATGCCTATAAATATTCCATCAAGATTTTTATCAAACATAGTTTCAAAACTTAGGTAATTTGAATAAGGCTTCCAAAGAACAAAAAGGAGAGATCATACCAGAAATAAAACATATCTCAACCCTTAAACTTCAATCCTCTTGAAACCTTTCCATCGAAGATGTCTCCAGTCTAGGAGACTTAGTAGACCAAGTCCAAGCTTGATCCTTTAAGCTTTTCACAATGCCTTGAGAGGAATGTCCCCTATACATGCCGTTTTTATATACTTAGGAATTCTTGTGCATCAATCGCAACTGATCCTACACTTGTATACAACTTTAGTATTACAGGGGATAAACCCTAAATATCCTGGAGATAGATCCTCAATATTCTGGGGATAAACCCTAAGTATGCTGGGGATAATCCCAAATTTTCGTGCGCTACAGGCGGGAGTGTATAAACTCCAAGACTTAGAAAGGTGAAAACATTTAAACCTTAGAGAGTATGAAAATACCCTTTCGTGAGAGAGGGTGATCAATCCTCATATACCTTTAGGATCCAGGATATAGCCAATAATAACGAAATTGTCAGCCACTTTTACATGGATTAGTCCCGCTATCTTAAACCTTTAAAGGGATCAAGATCCCTTAAACATGAGAGAGGGGGCCAATCCTCTAATCTTTCGATTCTGAGTATACATCCTGGAGCTATATCCCGAAGCATATTCTGCAAAACACCTTCAAACTAAGGTGGGTGTTAGCTTGGCTAACACCCCTCAGATGCTTAAGTCAGTAATGGGTTCAAAAGAATAAATAAAATCAAATAAATTTAAAAGAGATAAAATTCATACCATCCTGAGTTAGAAATTAGATTCTAAACTCACTTGAAATAGGCTTTGAGGTGTGTAGCATTCCAGGATCTTGGCAATATATCCCCCCTACATATTCTTAAGCCTGTATGCTCCTTTTCCAGATTCCGATTCAATCCCATATGGTCCTTCCCATTTCGGAGCTAACTTTCCATCAGCAGGATTAGTAGTGTTCTGAAAAGCTTTCCTTAATACCCAATCTCCAACTTGAAAACTTCTAGTCCTTAGGTTTTTGTTATATGCTCTGGATATCCTCTGTTGGTATGCTGCCATCCTTAACCTTGCCGAATCCCTTGTCTCATCGACAGTATCCAATTCTTGGCATAGAGCTTCAGGATCGCGGAGGTTGGATCTTGCTGTAGGTATCACCATCTCTGTTGGGATCACTGCTTCTGCTCCAAATACTAAGGAAAATGGGGTTTGCCCAGTTGCACTTTTTATTGTTGTCCTATCAGCCCATAAAAGAAATGGTAATTCTTCTGCCCATCTTCCTTTCTTAGCTCCTAATCTTTTCTTCAAATTGTTGACTATTATCTTGTTTGAGGATTCTGCTTGCCCATTTGCTTGAGGATGTACCGGAGTAGATGTGATCATTTTGATTCTCCAACTCTTGCAAAAATCGTAGTCCTCTTACTGATAAACTGAGAGCCATTGTCACAAATTATCTCAGCTGGTATCCCAAACCTAGTCAGGATATTCCTCTTTATGAAGGATATTACTTTTGGTCTCTGACTTGAACAAATGCCTCAGCTTCAACCCACTTGGAGAAATAATCTGTCATTGCCAGCATAAAAACCTTTCCTCCTGGAGCTTTTGGCAACTTTCCCACTATGTCCATACCCCATTTCATGAATGGCTAAGGGGAAGCAATAGGATATAGTGGTTCAGTAGGTTGATGCAGTATATTGTTGTGCCTTTGACACGCATCACATTTTCTAGCATATTCTGCAGCATCTTTCCTCATCGTCGGCCAATAGTATCTTATTCTTAACACATTTGAGAATAACGACCTGCCCCCAGTATGGTTGCCATAATCCCCCTCGTGTATATCCTGAAGTACTTCCTTAGTTTCAGGATCCTCCAAACACCCCAGGTATGGTCCTGCCAATGATTTCTTATATAGAACATTATTTATAATAGTGAATCGAGATTCCTTCATCCAAAAAGCCTTAGGATTCTCATCCTTTGGGATGTGTCCTTCTCTGAGGTATTTTATGATTGGGGCCGTCCAGGACTTAGGATCCTCCTCAGGATACTCATCATCAGGATCCTGGATACTTGCTACTTCCTTATCCTAAGATTTGAAAAGATCCACTGCAGGATATAGGATATGTAGTATTGGTATTTGAGTTCCTTACAGTATTCTGACTGATGATCCTAAGTTTGCCAAGGCATCTGCTTCAGCATTATCCTCTCTTGGTACCTGTTCAAGTGTAAAAACATCGAAATATCCTGCTAATTTTTTGAGAATTTCAAGATACTCGATTAACCTTTCACCTTTGACTGCATAGGATCCATTAAAATGGTTAGTAATTAACAAGGAATCAACATATACTTGCAAACTTTTAATATTCATATTCCTGGCTAATTCTAATCCTGCAATCAAAGCTTCATATTCTGCTTCATTATTAGTGGCAGGAAATTCACAACTTATAGCCTGGGGTAATATGTCCCCATGTGGCGATTTTAGTAGTATACCCAATCCTACACCTCTCACATTAGATGCACCATCAATATATAATGTCCAGGATTCTAGGGTTTCTCCTAGTTGTTGTACTTCTAGGTCTACTTCATTTTGAATATCACTACTGAAATCAGCCACAAAATCTGCTAGAGCCTGAGACTTTATAGCATTCCTAGGTTCATATACTAGATCATAGGCACTTAGCTTTACTGACCACTTAGCCATTCTACCCGACATCTCAGGTTTCCTAACCACGTTTTTAACAGTATAATTAGTTTTAACATGAATCCTATGTGTCTCAAAATAATGTCTAAGCTAAGTTAATTCCATAACTAGGGCTAATATCAATTTCTGTAAATGTGAATATCCAGTTTCAGCATCTAATAAACTTTTACTAACATAATAGACAGGATACTGCTGACCTTTATGATCCTTTACCAGAACAACACTTACTGCATTCCCTGATACTGCAAGATACAGGAATAATGGTTCACCATCCTCTGGCTTCATCAATAAAGGTGCAGTTGAAAGATATTGCTTTAACTCCTGCAAGGCTGCTTCATGCTTTTCTCCCCACTCGAATTTCTTATTCTTTTTCAGGATATCGTAGAATTCTTTACATTTCTTCGAGGATCTCGATATAAACCTGTTTAATGCTGCTGCTCGCCCTGTTAATCTTTGTACATCTTTCATGTTGGAGGGTGACTTGATATCCAGGATAGCTTTTATCTGTTCCGGGATTGCTTCTATCCCCCTTTTAGTCACCATATATCCTAAAAACTTTCCTGCCCCCACTATAAAATGGCACTTGGTAGGATTTAGTTTCATATTGTACTGGTCCAGGATATCAAATGCTCCTTCAATATCCCGGAGATGATCCTCAGCCTTCTTGGATTTTACCACCATATCATCAATGTACACCTCATGTTCACCAATCTTTGGTACGTTGCACCTGCATTTTTCAAACCAAAAGGCATAGCAGTATAACAATAAATACTTGTTGGTGTCATGAAAGCAATATCCTCCTGGTCCGAAGGTTCCATTTGGATCTGCTGGAATCCTGAGGATGCGTCCATGAAGGTTAACATCTCATGACTAGCAGTTGCTGTTTTGGTAAAAAAATTACCGAAGCAATTAAGTGATCAAAGTAGTTAAGTGAGGTAGTGTGCTAGAGGTGTTGTGAAAAATATGCTGGTTAAGTCGTTAACAAAAACAGTTGTCAGGATATAGCTCTGGATATCAAGCTATATCAACAATCAAACAATGAACTGAAAAGTAAAGAGTGACACAAGATGTACGAGGAAAGCCCTTGATTAGTCTAGATCGCCGGCATAAAACCTCGGGAGCTGACAATCGCCGCTGCCTTGTTCTTCTTATTACTTCAAACTTCAGGATACAGTGCAGGATATGATGCGGATCAACTAAGTGTTACAATGCAATTCGAGTATAAGTGTAAGTGTTTGTGAATGATTGCAGCTAGTAGAGAGCAAGAGTGTACGAAAGTTGTGTGTGTTCTATCTGATCCGATCAATCCTATTTATAGTAAAACGAAACTAACATACTAGCCTATAAATCCGGGATACAACGAATATTCCCTTTGTGAAGGTTGTAGTTCACTTCTTCCAGTTCAACGTCCCTATTTCAACTGATTAGCCCGAGTCTTTGGGAGAACAAGTCCACTCGAACATTATATGCCTGCCTTATTAATCTCCACGTGAGCTAATTAGTTATTATCAGGATACTACATCAGGATGTTACCAATATCCTGATCCGGTATCCTGATCACAGCAAAAGAAATAGAGTCAGAATATTATCCAGGATATATGAGCAGAAAACCACCCATAACAATTGTCCCCAAAATATATCTGTTGGTATACCAATTCCAACGGATATATTTTAAAATCTTATCTCTGGAATCGAGGCACTTAAGTTGATTAGAAGGTTGGAATGACAAGCTGCAACTTCCCACGCGATATTTACTCAACACCCCCTATATCCTGCCTATATCTACTCAAATCATTGGCTTTATGATCATAACAATCCAAGCAAATTTCAGGTATTCCTCTTCCCTTTCTCTTCTGTTTTTCCTTACTAAGATCCTCCATGGCTAGCCGAACAAGATCCCAAACGGCAGACTCTGTTCCTACCTTCCATGAAAAGAACTTTCTAAAAGAACCCTCAAAGGAGGTGTGTTCGTTTGATAATGCTGATATCGCAGCCCTACGAACTTTCGGTGCCTTCCCCGCTGGAGCGGTTATTCTTCCGTTCGACTGAGAGGTTCGATCGGACTTTTATTCCGACGAGTGGGTATGCTTCTTTGCTTATCCTTTCTCAATAGGGCTCTGATACCCTTTCCCAGCCTTCGTATCTCACTTTTTCGAACTTACTGGCCTTAGTTTTGCCCAAACCATGCCCATGGTTTGGCGTGTGTTAGTTACCTTGGACCAGATTAAAGCTGGTCACATGCCTGACCTGTGTATCAAAGATCTTCCGATTGTGTACCGTCTAAGGTCCCATGGTTCCAGCCGATTCCTTCTTTTTTCTACCTCCAAAGATCCCCTCATTCTTAAAGCTACCAAGAACGAGGAGGATTGGAGACGAAAATTCTTTTTTTGTAAAAAGAGATTCCATCGACAAGGGTCTTGACCTTTCCAAGAAATGGTTGACCTCTGGTAGGATTTAGGGTTTTAGGAATATCCCAGTTGTATCCTGAAACTATATCTTAAACTGACATCCTGATATATTTATTTTCTTTTTGTAGCAAACTTCAAGGAATTGGCTCCCCCTAGTGCTAAATCAGAAGGAAGAATAAAGGAAATCTACCAGCTCCTGGAAAGTGAAAGGACCTTTACCCTGTTATTCACAAGCTCAAGCCAAAGATCAAGTTCCAACATGTCTGGTAAGCATAATTTTAAAAGTTATTTTCTTTTATCAAACTGATTATATTCTAAAAATATATAAAGACTTAGTGTTTCTCCCCTTTACGCAGTGCCAGTCATAAATCTTGAATGTTTCAAACTTGAGGTGTTGGATAGCTATTCCGGCCCTGTGCAAGTCAAGCAGGAAGTGAATCCTAAACCAGCTGTCACGTCGAAGCCCACTAGCTCCAAGGCTGTCGCTGCTCCCAAGCCTTCCACTGCTTCAAAGCCACGCGGCTCCAGTTCCCGCAAGAGGAAGGAACCAGACTCCCCTGCTGCCTCAGACGTCTTTCCATTTGAGAACCACGGATTCTCAAAGTCGAGCAAGTTCATGACTGGCTTCCTCAATCAGGTAGTTATATATTTTGAGTACACATATTGATCCATGTTCACCTGATTGCAGGGTCTTGAGCGGTTGGTGTTCCTGTACGAGGATTCATGCGGTCTGACCAAAATGTTGGATGCTAGGTTGAAGATGGCAGAAACCACTGTTGTAGACCAAGCAGCAATCGCCGCCGCCAAGTCACAACATTACGAGGACAAATATAAGGCGATGATCTAGGAACAGCAAGCTGCTCTCAAGAAGGTTACCCAATAAGTCCAGGCTAAATATGATGCAGCTCAGGTTCAACACGAACAGGACATGGCTTCTTATTGGGAAAGCCTTAAGGGCTACGTCGTTATCTCCCTCCTCCAAGCCAGGTTGAAAATGGCCTATGAGGCCAAGACCATAGGCCTTGAATGCCCTTCATGGAATGTTGAAGCTTGGGAGGCGAAGTTGAGGGATCCCGGTGACAATCCCGTGGAGCATCCTATGAAGCCTGCTGTTGAGGAGCCTGCTAAGGTGGTTGAGAAGGTGGATGATGCTGGTGGTGATGTTGCTAAGGATGCTGGTGAGGATCCAATGGTTGAAGAAGGTGGTGCTGCTTGAAGTCAGCGTAGTGGGCAATGATGGATATTGATGCTGAGGCTGGAGCCCATTTTTTAATTTTTGATGGTTGTGGTTCTTGAACAATTTACTTTTCCTTGTCTGTTAAACAATTTACTTTCCTGCACTAAGACAATATGATGGCCAAAGGTGGATGGGTCCTGAGTTTTAGGATGAAGCACTTGGTCATCAATTAGTATGCTTTATTTTGAACACTTTAACAATTGAAGGGGGAGGTATCTTGGGTTCCAAGATGAAGCATTCAATTGTAAAGTAAATATGGTAGAAAACTAATTGTGCTTTTGGCGGATGGGTCTCGGTTTGAGATGAAACCAAAAGTACAAACTTTTGCTATGTTATAAACTAACTTCTTTTGGTCTTATCCATTGTTGTTTATTTTTATTTTGCAAAGCTTGTTTTAATATATGTTGTTTGATTCAATTTTCAATCTAAGTAAAACATTTCAAATATTCTGACCAAATATCCCAAGGATATATCCTGGTCAGGATACCCATATGTATTCCATCATAACTTATGTCGAACATGGTTTGAAAAACTTAGATAACCTAAATAAGGATTTTAAAGAATAAAAATGAGAGATCATACCAGAAATAGGATATATCTCAACCCTTAAACTTCAATCCTTTAGCAACCTTTCCACCGAGGATGTCCCCAGTCTGAGGAACTTAGTAAACCAAGTCCAAACTCGATCCTTCTTCAGAATGCCTTAAGAGTAATGTCCCCTGTGCATGTTGTTTTTAAATACTTAGGAATCTTCGTGCATCAATTCGATCATAACCGATGTTGTACTTGTACATAATTTTAATATTACAGGGGATAAACCCTCAATATCCTGGAGATAGATCCTCAATATTCTGGGGATAAACCCTAAGTACACTTGGGAAAATCCCAAATTTTTGTGCGCTACAGGCGGGAGTGTATAAACTCCAAGAATTAGAAAGGTGAAAACCTTTAAACATTAGAGAGTATGAAAATACCCTTTCGTGAGAGAGGGTGATCAATCCTCATATACCTTTAGGATCTAGGATATAGCCAACAATAACGAAATTGTCAGCCAATTTTACATGGACTAGTCCCGCTATCTTGAACTATTCCTGGATAACTTGCGCTCCAGGCGGGGTGTTTAAACCCAATTCGAGAGAAAGGTGAATACCTTTAAACCTGTGAAGGGATCAGGATCCCTTAAACGTGAGAGAGGGGGCCAATCCTCTAGTCTTTCGAATTATCCTGAGCGTATATCCTGGAGTTATATCCCGAAGTATATTCTGCAAAACAACCTTAAACTAAGGTGGGTGTTAGCTCGGCTAACACCCCTCCGATGCTTAAGTCAATATTGGTTTCAAATAAAATGAATTATATTTAAAAGAGATAGGATTCATACCATCTTGAGTTAGAAATTAAATTCTAAACTCACTTGAAATAGGCTTTGAGGTGTATAGCATTCCAGGATCTTGGTAGTATATCCCCCTCCACAATCCTAAGACGGTATGCTCCTTTTCCGGATTCCGATTCAATCTCATAAGGTCCTTCCCACTTAGGAGCTAACTTTCCATCGGCAGGATTAGTAGTATTCTGAAAAGCTTTCCTTAATACCCAATCTCCAACTTGAAATCTTCTCGTCCTTAGATTCTTGTTATATGCTCTGGATATCCACTGTTGGTATACTGCCATTCTCAACTTTGCCGCACTCTTGTCTCATCAATAGTACCCAATTCTTGAGATAGGGCTTCAGGATTCTTCTCAGGATCCCGGAGGTTGGATCTTGCTGTAGGTATCACCATATCTGTCAGGATTACTGCCTCTGCTCCGAAAACTAAGGAAAATGGGGTTTGCCCAATTGCACTTTTCACTATTGTCCTATCAGCCCATAAAACAAAGGGTAATTCTTCTGCCCATCTTCCTTTCTTAGCTCCTAGTCTCTTCTTCAAATTGTTGACAATTATCTTGTTCGAGAATTCTGCTTGTCCGTTCGCTTGAGGATGCACCGGTGTGGATGTGATCATTTTGATTCCCTAACTCTTACAAAAATCGGTTGTCCTCTTACTGATAAACTGAGAGCCATTATCACAGATTATCTCAGCTGGTACCCCGAACCTAGTCATGATATTCCTCTTTATGAAAGATACTACTTCTTGATCTCTGACTTGGATAAATGCCTCAGCTTCAACCCATTTAGAGAAATAATCAGTCATTTCCGGCATAAAGACTTTTCCTCCTGGAGCCTTTGGCAATTTTCCCACTATGTCCATACCCCACTTCATGAATGGCCAAGGGGAAGCAATAGGATATAGTGGTTCAGCAGGTTGATGTAATATATTACTATGCCTTTGACATGCATCACATCTTCGAGCATATTCTGCAGCATCTTTCCTCATCGTCGGCCAATAGTATCATGTTCTTAACACCTTTGAGAATAATGATCTGCCCCTTGTATGGTTACCACAATCCCTTTCGTGTATATCTTGAAGCATTTCTTTAGTTTCGGGATCCTCCAAGCACCTCAGGTATGGTCCTGCAAGATATTTCTTATACAAAACATCATTTATAATAATGAATCGTGGTACCTTCATTCTAAAGGCCTTAGGATTCTCATCCTGTGGGATGTGTCCTTCCTTGAGATATCTCATGATTGGAGCCATCCAGGACTTAAGATCCTCCTAAGGATATTCATCATCAGGATCCTGGATACTTACTACTTCCTTATCCTGAGATTTGAGAAGATCCATTGAAGGATATAGGATATGTAGTATTGGTATTTGGGTTCCCTCCAGTATTCTGACTTATGATCCTAGACTTGCCAAGGCATCTGCTTCAGCATTATCCTCTCTTGGTACCTGTTCAAGTATAAAAACATCAAAATATCCTGCTAATTTTTTGAGAATTTCGAGATACTCGATTAACTTCTCACCTTTGACTGCATAGGATCCATTAAAATGATTAGTAATTAACAAGGAATCAACAAATACTTGTAAACTTTTAATATTCATATTCTTGGCCAACTCTAATCCTGCAATTAAAGCTTCATATTATGCTTCATTATTAGTGGCAGGAAATTCACACCTAATAGCCTGGGGTAATATGTCCCCCTGTGGCGATTTTAGTAGTATACCCAATCCTACACCTCTTACATTAGATGCCATAACTAGGGCAAATATCAATTTTTCCAAATGAGAATATCTAGTTTCAGCATCTAATATACTTTTGCTAACATAATAGACAAGATACTGCTGACCTTCGTGATCCTTTACCAGAACAGCACTTACTGCATTCCCTGATACTGCAAGATACAGGGATAATGGTTCACCATCCTCGGGCTTCATCAATAGAGGTGCAGTTGAAAGATATTGCTTCAATTCTTGCAAGGCTGCATCATGCTTCTCTCCCCATTCGAATTTCTTATTCTTCTTTAGGATATCATAGAATTCCTTGCATTTTTCCGAGGATCTCGATATAAACCTGTTTAATGCTGCTACTCGCCCTGTTAATCTTTGTACATCTTTCATGTTTGAAGGTGACTTGATATCCAGGATAGCTTTAATATGTTACGGGCTTGCTTCAATCGCCCTTTTAGTCGCCGTGTATCCTAGAAACTTTCCTGCCCCCACTCCAAAATGGCATTTGGTAGGATTTAGTTTCATGTTGTACTGGTCCAGGACATTGAATGCTCCTTCAATATCCCGGAGATGATCCTCAGCCTTCTTAGATTTTATCACCATATCATCAATATATATCTCCATGGTGTCCCCAGTTTGTCTTTGAACATCATGTTCACCAATCTCTGGTATGTTGCACCTGCATTTTTCAAACCAAAAGGCGTAACAGTATAACAATAAATACCTGTTGGTGTCATGATAGCAGTATCCTCCTGGTCCGAAGGTTCCATTTGTATCTGCTGGAATCCTGAGGATGCATCCATGAAGGTTAACATTTCATGACCGGCAGTAGCATCCACCATTGAGTCGATATGAGGCAGAGGGAATGGATCTTTAGGAGATGCTTTGTTTAAGTCTATGTAATCTACACAAACTCTCCATTTCCCATTTTTCTTCTGGACCACAACTACATTTGCTAACCATTTGGGAAACTTGACTTCCCTAATCATCTTGCTCTTTAATAATCTTTCAACCTCTTCCTGAATGATTGCGTTCCGTTCAGGAGCAGACTTCCTTCATTTCTGTTGGACTGGCTTGAAAGACCTGTCAATTCCAAGCTTGTGAGTTATAACATCCTTGGAAATACCTGTTACATCCTCATGTTTCTATGCGAATGTTGACATCCTGCATTTCAAAAAGTTTATCAATTGATTTTCAATATCCTGAGGGATATTGGTTCCTACGAGCACCGAGATATCTGAATTATCCTGATCCAGGATAATTTTCTTAACATCTTGCTCTGAAGCCTCCACGATATCCTGGGCTCGCATCTTTAATTGCTATCCTACTTTGGGCTTTGTTGGGGATTTCATCAAAGAAGAATAACACTCCTTCGCTTCTTGTTGATCACTTTCCACCTTGACAACCCCCTAAGGGGTAGGGATCTTGATACACTGATGATAGGTCGATGGCACAGCTTTCATATCATGGTCCATGGCCTACCCAATATAAAATTGTAGCAGGATAAGAAGTCCATGACATAGAAGCGTTGCATTGAGTTGACTCTTCAACATAAACTGGCAGCTTTATCTCTTCCACAGTATTCCTGGCCTCTCCACTGAACCCGACAAGTACAGTAGATTTTGAAGTGATATCCATTGGGGAAACATTCATCCTTTTCAGCATTTCTAGCTGAATAATGTTGACAGAGCTGCCATTATCAACCAGTATCCTGCGCACAAAGTGATTAGCAACATATAAAGTTATTACCAAGCCGTCATGATGGGGATCCTGGGCAGTATCCATGTCATCACTGTCAAACGTTATCACTTTATCGGTTGTGAGGGTTGTCGTCTTGGTTGGCTTATCTCCCCTTTCTGCCTTAGCCTCCTTTGCATGTCTTTTTGCTGCAGAATAAGAAGTTCCACAGATATCGGATCCTCCTGAAATAAAGTTAATTATCTTGGCATCCGCAGGAGGTGATGTTGCTCGTTCAGGATCCTTCTCAGTCTCCTGACCCTTATTCTTCTTTCTTCCCAGGAGATCCTTCAGATATCCTTTACTCAGGAGATAGCTTATTTCCTTCCTCAGAACAATGCAATCTTCCGTAACATGTCCAAAATCCTCATGGAAGGCACACCACTTGGATTTATCCTTCCAATTAGCTTCCTGTTGGTTCTTCATAGGCCACCTCGCCTTGTCTCCCAAACCCTGCATAGCATACATCAGTTCAGGTATATTAACAGAAAAACAATATTCTGACAACTCAGGATACTCCTCTGGATCCTCGTCTTCAACAGCATTCAGTTTCTTGTTGTCATTCCTGCCATATGGCTTAGAGCGATATGGTTTGTATGAGGATTCTGACTTCCTTTTAATTGATTCATAGGTTGATGATGAATTCATCCTCTCTTGCATCTTTTTGTCGTCTTCCAGCCGAATATATCTTAAAGCCCTATTTCGAGCCTCATCCAGGTTCCTGCAAGGATTCATTACAAGATCCTGATAAAATTGGGAATCCTTTTGCAACCCCATTTTGAATGCCTGCACAGCTGTTGCAACATCAAGTTGTGGGATATCCAGAGATTCCCTGCTAAACTTGTTCACATAATCCCTCAAGGATTCATGAGGTCCTTGAGTTATCCTGTAGAGATCACTGGTTAGTTTTTCAAAACTTTGACTGCAAGAAAATTGACTATTAAACAAATTGACTAAATGAGCAAACGATGTAATTGAATTAGGTGGAAAATTTAAGAGCCATTTTAAGGCTGGTCCTGTCAAAGTAGAACCAAAACCCTTGCAGAGGCATGCTTCCTTGAGATCTAGAGGGATAGGATTAATTTCCATCCTTTCCCTATAATGAGCAATATGCTCCTCAGGATCCGTAGTTCCATCATAGAGCTTCATGTTGGGGGTTTGAAATCTTTTTGGGATTTCAGCATCACAAATAGTATATGCAAACCGGGATATCCTGTGGTTGTCTTGGGACACTTCTAGAATTGGCTGGACCACCCCAGGTACACTGGATATCATATCCTTCAATTTCTGAAGCTCCCTAGAAAATGTTGACGTCATACCTGCATCCTGCAAAGATCCAAGACCATTAGTAACAAGAGTATTAGTATTATTAGACACGTTACCTGTCTGAGGATTCTGGCCATATCCTGAAGCATATCCTGAGCTTCTCACAGTTGATACCCTGACCGAAGAGGGTATCTCAGGAGTATGATTCTGAGTATGACTATGCACAATATTGCCCCTGTTATCCTCGGTATACACTGCCGAACTGAAGTTCAAAGCCCTGGGCTGCAAGGGAGTGACGGTATCCTCAGCAGGACTGCTCGAGCTAGATTTCAAGAGTTGTATCTCTCTCATCAGCAACTGGTTGGTCTCCTGCTGTTGCTTCATCTGATCCTGTATACTACCAAACAAAGTCAGAATTTCATCATTAGAAGCCAAAATAGGAGTACCCCCTAAGACAGAAGATCCTTGAATATTCCGAGTGGGGATAACATCCCGAGCCACATGAGTTTCAGTTCTTCTTGAAAGATCCTGAGGCTGTGAAGAGGCTTGCGTCCTCGGAGGTGGTGGGAGCTCCGAACCAATGGTTGCAGAGGTTGTGACAGACACGGTGGAAGAGCTCATGTTTGATCTTGAGGCCATTGAAAATAGTGTGGCAAAAAGTTTTGAAAATAGAAAACCAAGTAACGATTTTACGAAAGCTTTTAGTAGAAATAGCACCACTTGCCCCACGGTGGGCGCCAAATTCTTTTGGTCAAAAATTACCGAAGCAATTAAGTGAGCAAATTAGTTAAGTGAGGTAGTGTGCTAGAGGTGTTTGTGAAAAATATGTTGGTTAAGTCGTTAACAAAAACAATTTTCAGGATATAGCTCAGGATATCGAGCTATATCAACAATCAAACAATGAGCTGAAAAGTAAAGAGTGACACGAGATGTACGAGGAAAGCCCTTGATCAATCTAGATCGCTGGCATAAAACCTCGAGAGCTGACAATCGCAGCTGCCTTGTTCTTCTTATTACTTCAAACTTCAGGATACAGTGCATGATATGATGCGGATCAACTAAGTGTTACAATGCAATTCAAGTACAAGTGTAAGTGTTTGTGAATGATTGCAGCTAGTAGAGAGCAAGAGTGTACGAAAGTTGTGTATGTTCTATCTGATCCGATCAATCCTATTTATAGTAAAACGAAACTAACAAACTAGCCTATAAATCTGGGATACAGCGAATATTCCCTTTGTGAACATTGTAGTCCACTTCTTCCGGCTTCAACGTCCCTATTTCAACGGATTAGCCCGAGTCTTTGGGAGAACAGGTCAACTCGAATGTTATATGCCTGCCTTGTTAATCTGCACATGAGCTAATTAGTTATTATCAGGATACTGCATCAGGATGTTACCAATATCCTGATCCGGTATCCTGATCACAGCAAAAGAAATAAAGTCAGAATATTATCCAGGATATATGAGCAGAAAACCATCCATAACAGTTGCATCCACCATTGAGTCTATATGATGCAGAGGGAATGGGTCTTTAGGACATGCTTTATTCAAGTCTGTGTAATCTACACAAACTCTCCATTTCCCATTCTTCTTTTGAACAACGACCACATTTGCTAGCCATTTGGGAAATTTGACTTCCCTGATCATCTTGGATTTCAATAATCTTTGAACCTCTTCTTGAATAATCATGTTTCATTCTGGAGCAAACTTCCTTCTCTTTTGCTGAACAGGCTTGAAGGACCTATCAATTCCAAGCTTGTGAGTTATAACATCCTTAGAAATGCCTGTCATATCCTCATGCTTCCATACGAATGTTGGCATCCTGCATTTCAAAAAGTTAGTTAACTAATTTTTAATATGCTGAGGGATATTGGTTCCTACGAGCACCGAGATATCTGGATTATCCTGGTCCAGCATAATTTTCTTAATATCCTGCTCTGAATCCTCCACGATATCCTGGGCTCGCATCTTTAGTTGCTATCCTGCTTTGGGCTTTGTTGAGGATTTCATAGAGGAAGAATAACATTCTTTTCCCTCTTGTTGATCACTTTCCACCTTGACAACCCCCCAAGGAGTAGGGATCTTGATACACTAATGATAGGTTGATGGCACAGCTTGTAACACCTCGTAAAATCATGACCAATGATGTGTTGACACGTGTATAAACCCTAATGAAGTCAAACGTTGACTATAAAGGACTAATTTTGCGAAAAATCGAAAACTTTGAATACAAAAGGACTAAAAGTGTCAACATGTTAATTCTTACCTCTGAGTGACCATTTAATAAACCGAGAGCTTCAAGATATTGATTATACTCTCGGGAATGCCTAATATTGGCCATTTAAGGCTTTTACGCCAATAAGTGAAATTACGCACAAGTTTGCAAGTTAAAGGGGTTAAAAGCGTCAACATGTTTAATTATACCTCTGAGTGACCTTTTAACGAACCCGAAGAATTATGAAGTGCAATCATACTCTTGAGAATGCTTAATATGGATTGCACAGGGCTTTGATGCTATTAAACGATGATACGCGCAAATTTGCGCGTTAGAGGGACCATAAGCGTCAATGTCTATAACTACACCTTAGAATGATCGTTTAAGAAAACTGGAGCACTGTAATATTCGGTCATACCTTCGGGAAGTGTCTAATACTGGCCATGTAAGACCTTTATGCCGTTTCACGAAACTACACTTTAGGGTGGCCTTTTAAAGGAACCGGAAACTCCGTTAAGCTCAGTCATACCCCGGATGTGCCTAATATGAACTGTTTAAGGCTTAGATGCCATAGAACGATGATACGCATAAATTTGTACGCCAAAAGGACTAAAAGCGATAACTAGCGAAACTACGCCTTTGAGAGGCCCTTTGAATGAACCGGGAACTTCGTGACGTTCAGTCGTCCTCCCGGGTATGCCGGAGTTGGGCCACTAACACTTTTGTAACTTATATTAGAATAACATATTAAATATACCAAGTCTTGTGCCAAAAATGCAAACTTTAAAAGTATAAAAGCGCATAAAAGATGACAGGGGCTAAAGCAGCACATCTGCCAAACTTGGGGTGGCTGGGCTGGGCAAGTAGCAGGCCGTGAAGCCCACTGGACCTGCTGTCGTGGGCTGCCAGCCCCTAAACAGCAGCAAAACAACAGCAAAACAACTTTTATTTTGATGGTTTTGTTAATTCTTGATGCCCACACTATACACAAACCATTTTTTAGCAAACTATGGATTGTTATACTTATTTATTAGCTGGTTTTACAATTGTTTTAATCCTAGAACTCCCTAGGACACTTGTTGATCATCCAAGCATCCTCTAAACTCTATAAAATGGGGTGTTGATTTCATTTCAAAATCACACTTCCTTCTCATTCTTGCTATCTCTCTCAATTTGGAGGATCCTGAATATTTTGGAACCTTCTCCGAGTTATTTTCAGTCCTAAGGACCATATGTAAGTGTCCTTTCGTGACTAGTTTATTTTATTTGGCGTTTAAAGCTAAAAAGTCAAGCATTTACGACGAACGCTTTGACTTTTAGTAAGATCGTAAACGGTTGAGCCATTCTTCACAACAAACATAGCTACGTGATCGTAATTAGGTAGGTGTTAAACCCTTAAAAGGGCACTTCCTAAGAATCACGTATGCTTGGTTAATTGACGAGTCAACTTAATATTGTTTTAAAAAGTCAACGGAGCAGTTTTCGAAATAATTGCGATATGAGTTTAGAATTGTGCTAAAATACGTTTTATCACTTGAACAACTTGGTAATAATTATTAGAACATGTGTAAACATGTTCGGCTCATCAATTCCAGTTTTAGGGTCGGTTCGCAACCGAAAGTCGCGAAGTTTGACTTCTCCGTTGACTTTCGATTATGAACCGAATTAGATTAGTCTGCTACTGATTTTAGGTTCCGTTATGATCGTATTATAATGTAGCATAACCCTATAAGGTTATATTACACGATCATATTAGAAATCTGAGTTTTTGCACATGTTCCGTTAATATGCTTAAATTTGACTATTATGCCCTTATGTTATAAAAACGAGATTTTTGAAAATGTGAGAGGACAAAAAGCTTTATTACTGATATATAAATATGTCCACAAAATTTGACATCAATTTCTGGTCTCAAACTAAAGTTATGCAAGATAACGTAAAATGAAACTTTTTGTTAATTAAATGACATTTTTAGCATAAATCATGTTTAAACCCAAATTTTGGCATCAAACTCCTTACCCATTGTTATGATATAATTTTTAGGGGTTTTTGGAATTTTTGGTCAGATTTTATACTGACCATAATATAGAGTTCTTGTATGAATTCGGTAATTGACGATAATGCCCTTTTCATTAATAAAATGAGATTTACATATCAATAACATACCAAACCTTTTCCTAGTGATGTTATATGAAAAATAAATTATTTTGAACATTCAAGACTGATCAAGATCGTCAATTATCGACTTTTACGCAAATTAGGCGCATAGTATGATTTAAAACCATATTTAACACCTAAGACTTGATACATACTGATTTTATAAATGAATTTTTATATTTTAACAGTAAGTATAAGTCTTGAACTCAGACTTCTAACTTTGTCCTTAAAACATATGTGAAATGACCAAAATGTCCCTACGGTGCATAGTTAGGCCATAAATGGTAAACCTCACATATGTATGATATTTTACTGATTTAACATCATAAAATAAATATATTTACAGAAGGTTTTAGACCAGAACCTCAGTTTACTATTAAACCTCGTTTATAAGCTTTAAAATGACCAAAATACCCTTACGGGACTTAATTTGGTTTTAAAATCTTTTTGGGCATATTTGCTGATATCCTACTGATATCATAACATATTTTAAGCATAATAACTTATGGGACTCATGTAGGACCGGTTTTTGACTCCGTAACGATTGCGAACCGAACGTGTGACGTGCGGAATCCGTACACGAATGTGACCGAACACAAGAACGTACAATTAATGTGATTCTTATTGATCAATATGACGATTACAAAGCACCGTGAATCACCTTCGAGCACCTTCTCTCTCTAGACTTTCTCTCTCTAAGCACCAAGCTCTAAATCTTCCAAATGGCCAAAAGTCCCAAAAGTCCTAAATCCTAACCCTAAGGATTCTATTTATAGGCCAAGGATATAAGGAGGTTCTCCTTATTTACAAGATTGCCACCTTGCCCAATTTATCCAAATATTACAATAAAAGCTCTAGATTTCTTCAGTGTCTTGCTACGATTCTGATTGACGGAGACGATAGACATACTTCACTAACAGACTCCCCCTTGGATATTGTCGCAGTCAATCTCGTAGCGTATTGTCTTTCTCTCTCTCTCTGAGTCTTCTTGAAGGTTTGATATCATCAGCAACCACAGACTCCCTCTTTCTTGAACAGAATCCCCGTGGATCTGTCTTCAACTTCAGTTGCTCCCCCTTTCAGTTAGACTGTTTCTATTCAGGCTCCCCCTTTCGTAAAGCTTCCGTGCTTTTGAGATCGACACCTGGCTTTCCGGATACAAGCTCCCCCTTACGTCGAGCTCGTCTTTAGACTCCCCCTTAGACTCGGCTATCGGGATCGTAATCTGGCATAGCATCTGCAAATTTCTCAAACATTTATAAGTAAGAATGTTTTGAATGTCCAGGATTGATGACCTGGCTCTCTCAACATATTCTAAAATATTTTTACAGTGAAAGCATTTTCAGATGTACAGGAATCGTAACCTGTCTCTTTTAAAACTTTTAAATCAAGATCCTGGCTCTAAATATGATAATATGAATATATCCAGGATTACTTGACTCTCTCCCCCTATCAAACAAACTTCATAGATTTGGCAGTATTAAGAATCCAAAATCGAAAACTAGCTCTTTAAAACAGATTTTAACAATTTAAGCATCCAAAACCTTCACGATTTATCATCCAAGCCCAAATTAATGACCTTGGAGATTTCATAAACTGTTTTTGATTTTTGTATAAAACTTCAAAATTCAAATTAATGAACTTGTTTTATTTTCAGAAACACGATCAGCATACTTAGATTTTGAAACTCAGCTTCTCAGACATCGGTTGTCGAAAATAAATCAAAATCAAAATCTTTTTGTGATTTTCTGAAACATAAAGCAGTAAAGAAATATTTACAGATAATATTTTTGTTTGAGTTCGCTTCAGAGGATCATATCAGTTTATGACAAATCATTAGTACCGTTGAGCTTTAAACACTTTAAGTTCTAAATGATTCACTTAGATTGTCAGTATACTGATCTACTTAAATTTTCACACAAAGTTCAACTGATTCGAGATACGGAATTAGTGTTTTAAGGACTTAACTTATTCGCGTGTCCCACCTCAGAATATACTCCCGTATCAAAATTCCCTAGATTCAGTCTTACAGGTGAGTATACCAATCTGATATCTATATCCGGGGTTAGTGCGAGACCTTGAGAGCTCAGGTATGAACTTCCGTTCATTCAAAGAGATGAAGGCTCGACTTTTGGTGTGTTCCCTTTAGAGAATCTTTTCTTCAACTGCAATTGATTCATATCTTTCGATATTTTTCAATTTTTATGCAGAGGGTAAGCTTTTTAAAGGGCGTTAAAGTATTATACGAGACTAGGCCATTGCTTCCGCAATATCAGAAGTCCAGGTATAATACCCCAGAAATCAAACAATATAAAGACCTAGTATCTCAGAATCAGACAATCTCTCAATCAAGATTTTGGGGGTTACCCATATATCCGAGAGATGTTCCCCACGAGATAAGAAAGTATAGAGTTTTAGGTTTATATCTCGAAAACAATCTTCTAAGTGTGTAAAAACCTACTTGCATATCATCAGTGAGACCGTTTATCACATCTTAACATTCCATTTCTTTAGCGTACTGTGATTGTCTACTGATGTACTATCATTTCCTCTTTTTACACAAAACTCATTTTTGAATTTTATCATGTTTTTTGCTTTTTCAAATTTTCTAATGTTTTTGGATTTTCTGAAATTTTCTTACTCCCCCTAAAATTCAAAACATTTAAAGAAAATTGACAACCTGATATTGATAGCTTTGTCTCGCCATACATTTTCTGCTTCTCATGCTCTGTTTTGTAGAAAATATAATGTACCCCCATGATTTACAATCCTTTGATTTTCAACAGTTTGAAAACCGTGTTTCAATCTTGTGAAAGTAATCATGTTTGTTCAGCCGTGAGGGTTTCGGCGTATTCAATCAACATATTTTTTGTAATTTTTGATTTTTGACAAAATTTAAAAACAAACATATTTTTGTTTTTTCAAGCTTTTAACAAAATAAAAACATATTTTTGGTTTTTTTTTAATTTTTCAGTTTTTAGGGTTTTTGAAATATGGTTTATTTATGTACACAAACTGATAAACTCCCTGTTTAACCAAACCAGGGTTCAGCAGCCTTCTCCTCCTGTGCCATGCTGCTCCTCAATTCTTTTTCTTGACAATCAAACTTTATGAGCACCTTCACATTCACAAAAACTCAATTACTTGAACAATTTAGCCCAGGTCTGTTTGACCTTAGGCATTTCAACACAATAAGCTTCATTTAATTTTGGAAAATCTTTGTCAGTTTTCAAAAAGAATTTTTCATCTTTGACTTCAACTTTTTCATCATTCACAGAAGTCACTTGTTTCTTAATCACCCAGTTTTGTCCTTTTGAAGCACTTCTTTTGTAAAATCGTGATTCGTTTTGATTATTTTGATTTTGAACAACAACTTTTGGTTTCATAAATTGGTTTGGTTTTGTCATATCAACCGATGTTTGCCAACTTTGTGTTGTTTTGAATATGGGTGTGTGAGAATTCCGAGTTTGTCTTGAATCAGACCTGGTCTGTTTTGGTTTCCAAGTTTGATTCGAAGCCAACTTGTTTGTGTTGAACCTCCAAGTTTGTTTTGAATCAAATCTGGTAGACCTTTGTTTCATATCCTCAGATTTCTGTTTTTCAACATCAACAAGCTTTGGGTTTGGACATTTTCGTGCAGGATGTCCAGTTTTATCACATTTAAAACAAGTTTTCCTCGAAACATCCTTAGCCTGTTGTTGTTGCTTTTTCTGAGCATAGAACTCTTCATTAGACTGTCTTCTAAATTTGAGTTCTTTCTCTTCTTCCGAACTTTTCCCGTGAACGAAATTCATTTTCTTTTGAAAAATTTGCTTCTCAAACTTTTTATCTTGATTTTGTTTCTTTTTATAACCCAACCCTGCTTTCATATTCTTCTTTTTGTAACCAGGTTTGTTATAAAAAGTTTTCTTGCTACTTCCAGCAAATTTTGAAATTTCTGACTTTTCAATCCCTATCAGTTTGAACACTTTGTCAATTTTATCTGCAATCACATTCTGAATCGGGAACTCATTATCTGAAAATAATTTGTCCAATCCAATCATGGTATAAGCCAATCCTTTTGGATCATCATTCACAACATTCGCAGATTTTGAATGTTTGTGATAACCATCATGAAAATTTCCCTTATTTTCTTCCTGTGATTCAGACTTACCTTTGGTAGAATCATCTTTCAAAACGCTTTCAACAACCTTACTTACCACCTCTGAATCATCAGCTTCATCAGATTTGGCGTAAGTCACATCGATACTTTCAGGTAATTGGTCAACTATATTCAGACCTTTTAACACCTTTTCCTCATCATAAAAAGTATAGTTATTTCTCAATAGTGGTGGTACCTGATGATATTCTGAACCTATACCCTTTTTATTCTTATCAGTATCTTTGTAATCTGGTGTGATGTTGAATTTGCGTTCGAGAATGTACGAAGAACTATGATAACTTTGAAGTTTTGTAACAATCTTTTCTTTTTCAACCAGAACTTGTTTAAGATTAGCAACTTCATCAACACACTTGTTTAATTCAAGTTATTTTTCTTTAAACTTTCTGTCATAAAGTTCCTTTGTTGTTAAGGTTTCAGACAATCTTTCATCAAAACATTTGACTTGTTTCTTCAAAGTATCATAAGCTTCTTGTACCCTCTGACTTGACCATTTCAAATTATCATACTCTTTTTGAAAATCTTGAAACTTATTATCCTTCTTAACACATCCGTCACATTTTGCTGTACACATTTATCTTAAAATTTCATTTTCCTTTTCAAAATCATGACATTTCAGTGTCAGCTTTTCAATCTTTTGTTTCAAAATTTCTTCATTTTCAAGCATTTCTTTACATTTTGTTTTGAAAACATTTTCAATTTTATTTATTTCAATATCTTTTGTTTTTATCTTTTCATCTTTATCAGTACAGACTTTGCACATTTCTATGCAATTCTTACACTTATCTCCAGTTTTATTAACATTTTCAACATTTGATAATTCAGAAGATTCAATTACCTCAGTGTCATCTGACACTTATGATTCTTTTGTTTCAGCTTTCTGATCCTCTTCCTTCTTTTGTTCATCTTCATCAGCCCTCCTCTGCCATTCTCTTCACCTCCTCTATCAGCTTTTCCAGCTCCTCTTGTTTCCTCTTTTTCATTTCTACCACCTTTGGTAGACTTGCTTCAAAAATTTCTTTCACTTTGTTCATCAGATCAGCTTCATAATCTTTTTCAGATAACCTTCTAGTATGATAAGTGTCCTGATCTGGAAAAAGATTTGTTACTGCATCAAAATCCACCTTAGAAGGATCAACCACTGGATTACCCTGTGGATCCATGTAACATTCCAATTCAGCATTCCATCTTTTGGCTCTCCGAGCCTCTTTGAATGGAGCACTCAATTTACTGATCTCATATCTCGCACTATCTCTTTTCCACAGTTTATCTTGATCCACTTCGGCTACAAATGCAGATCCAACATAATCTTCTTTTGGAAGAACTTGACTCCAGTCATAACCTTTGTCTTCTTGAATAACAACCATCACCCTCGATCTTTCCTTTGATGAACCTTCATCAATTTGCTTTTGATTCATCTTTGATAACCCGCTGTTTTGATGATAAATTGCTTTCTGATAATAATCATCTCTGAATGGATTCATGGGTTCGTCAGTTTGCCTGTTTGTGCATTCTCTTTTAAAGTGCCCTTTCTGTTTGCACTTAAAACAGGTAACTTTTGCCTTATCAAATCCCAATTTTGAATAAGTAGATCCCAAAGACGATCTTCCAGTGATCTCCATGAAGCGTTGTGCTCTCCTCATTGCGCTAGCCATGCACCATTTAATATCCATTAGCTCCATCTCCTCTGGATCGATTTGGTCATAATCTTCCTTTGTCATTTTTGGATTTCCAACTTTTCCCGCGATCAGACTTTCGTACGATTCCAGAACAGATGCTAAAAACACCATTTATTGCTTGGCAGCTTCTGCATTCAGACTTTGAGAGTTTTTTAGATCTATGGCGATATTGCAATGGACTATGTTCGGACTTGATGAATTTGAACCAATTGAATGATAACCCGAATCTCTTGAAGAACTTTGCTGAGGTGAATCCCTTGAGCTTCCAACTCTAAATCCCGTTTTTGACTTTTGATCAAACATGTTTCCTCTGTAGTATAGATCGACATTTTGTTTATACAGCTGGCTTCCTATTTTGTTTTGTTTCTTGATTTCTAAATCATGCCCCTCAAACTTCTCAATCAGCCAGTCCAGAGTCACCTTGCTCATATCATTGTTGTTTTTGAGAATCATGACATAGTGTAACCAGTCGTCTTCATTCGGAACAGATTCTATCAACCTATCAATGATCTCTTCATTATCTTTTAACACACCAATTCTCTCCATTTCAAGTTTAAGGTGACAGAATCTTTCAATCATTTGTGGTACAGTTTCACCTTTCATACAAGCAAATAGATCAAATTCTTTTTTCAATAATGAACGTTTGTTTTTGATAATCTCCTCACTACCAGTACATTTTCTCTCTAATGCCTCCCACAAACCTTTTGACGTTTTCGCATGTTCAAGTAGTGAAACAATATATTCTCTTACCGATTGATATAACAATGTCATCATTCTTTGTTCAACTACAACATGTTTTATTTCTTTTTCTGTGAACTCTTCATTAGTTAATAAAACTCCTCCTTCTTTTGTTGGTTCTTTATATCCTTGTTTTAATTTTAACCAACTTTCATGTGCAAAAGCTTTTACCCAACCCTCAAACCGATTTTTCCACCAGTTATAATCTTCAACACTCATTAATTTCGGTGGTTTCTGTTGGTTTCCGTACATATTGTCGTATTTCAAACTGTCCGAAATCTCTTTTGAAAGATCTTTTGTTTATGTTCGTTTTTCAGATGATTCTGAAGTGAATGCATTATAAAACGTATTGTAAATTTCTTCACCGCCTCCTGACATTTTCAAACTACGTCCTGATATTCGCACCTTGTAAATCACCTGCGAACGAATCACACAAACGATCAGATAAAAACGAGAAATCAGAAAATAATGAAATGGATCAGATAATGACACTCGATTATATGTATAATGTCACTTGATTTGATGTGTAATGACACTCAATCGGATGGGCCAAAACTACTTGTTCGGATGGGCCTTGTCACTGAATCGGATGGGCCAATGTAAACTCGCTCGGATGGGCTAAAGGTGGCACGAGTGGATGAACAATAGCTGCCCGAGCGGATGGACAATAGCTGTTCGACCGGATGGACTTAGCTGTTCGACCGGATGGGCTTAGCTGTTCGACCGGATGGGCTTAGCTGTTCGACCGGATGGGTTATGTGATTCTTTGACAATCACCTGTATCACAATCAAACTGAAATGATTAGGATCGGGTGGCAACTCGCTCGGATTGCCACTCGATTCGTTGCACCTTAAACCTTTGAACAAACCAAATCCCTTGAATCGTATTGTGACCCGATCGGGTGGGTCAACAAAAGTCAAACTTTAAAGAAATGAAATGAATATGGTGGGATATCTTTGAATCGTATTGCCGCCCGAGCGGGTGGTGATCCGATTGGGAAACAGTAACAATAATCAAATTTTCAGTGAATAGGGTGGCAACTCGCTCAGATTGCCCCTCGTTGGATGACACAACACGACAAAATACTTTTAATTTTGTTTTAAAATGAAACTTTGATCTGACAATCAATCGTATGCAAATTAACAAATTCAAGACAAATGGCCGGCAAATTTTTTTAACATGCAATTGTCATAACGTCTGTTCTGAAAAAAAATTCAATTATCATAAGATGCATTTAATGATCTGACACAAATCACAATACTACTCATGCAATGATTGCTGATATAAGACTCACGTGATATATGACTCGATCGAGTGAGTCAACAAAGTCAATGCTTTTAATGAATTGCAGTGAAAACAGGTAAGGTGTCTTTGACTCGGATTGCCGCCCGAGCGGGTGGTAATCCGATTGAGTGACGGTCAATAAAGTCAACTATTTAATGAAATGAAACGATGAATCGGATTGCCGTTCGAGCGGGTGGTAATCCAATTGAATGACAGTCAATCAAAGTCAACCTTTAATGAAATGGAACGATGACTCGGATTGCCGCTCGAGCGAGTGGTAATCCGATTGAATGGCAGTCAATCAAAGTCAACCTTTAATGAAATGGAACGATGATACTTGAGTCGGATGGTCACCCGGTCGGATTGCCACCCGACCGGTGAACATCAAGAACAAAGGCAACAACAACAGTTAGCATTTTGTCAACTTTTTTGAACAAAAAAAATCTAGATTTCTCACGAACGGCTTAGAATTAAGATCTGAAATTTTGAAGGCTTGTAGATCAAGTGTTTTCTCATATAATATCCAAAAATTAGCCGATTTTACCCGTAAAAACCATGTTAATTTTGCAATTTTCGGATAAAAACGTGAAGATATGAAAAGATGAAGAAATTGAGCAAATCTGATGAGATTTTTTATCTGAATCTCATGAAATCCTGTACGAATCTATGTGATAGATCTGTGCAATCGAGCTCCTGCTCTGATACCACTTGTAGGACCGGTTTTCAACTCCGTAACGATTACGAACCAAACGTGTGACGTGTGGAATATGTACACGAACGTGACCGAACACAAGAACGTAGAATTAACGTGATTCTTATTAATCAATATGGCAATTACAAAGCACCGTGAATCACCTTCGAGCACTTTCTCTCTCTAGACTTTCTCTCTCTAAGCACCAAGCTCTAAATCTTCCTAATGGCCAAAAGTCCCAAAAGTCCTAAATCCTAACCCTAAGGATTCTATTTATAGGCCAAGGATATAAGGAGGTTCTCCTTATTTACAAGATTACCACCTTGCCCATTTTATCTAAATATTACAATAAAAGCTCTAGATTTCTTCAGTGTCTTGCTACGATTCTGATTGACGGAGACGATAGACATACTGCACTAATAACTCGTATATGACTCATCCGGTTACCCGTTTATGCTTATACGCGTTCGGTACGGTTTATGTAACTAGTTTGCATAAATTGGCCGAAACGGGTCAAACCATATCATTTTTACTTCAAAATTCAGAATGCATTTAGTTTACCCATATTATACAAGTCTTCATACTTGTTAGGTCTAAATTACATTTTATTCCGGTCATTGCTTCATCTAGCGTATCGTACCGTTTTTAATACTTTAAGTTAGCCGGTCTAGGTCTATGACCTAAATAAGACCCGTTAGCATTCTAAATTGGTTATTTATACCATCATTCCAGACTAGAGCCTTCCGGTAAATTGTACCTACGCTTACTTAATTGAATACAGCTGAGTTATCATAAATCTTGCAATTTAAGACAGGAACTAGCTCAGGTAAATACTCTTAACCTATTTTCCCTTATACGGGCTTGGGATACGGTAATATAATTACCGCATGGTCAGGTATGGGATTTGAAGACCAATAAGTTGGGAAATTCAAATAACATGTTTTAATTCGTATTGCTTGACTGAAACATTGGGGGTTAATGCGATCGTGTCCTGGATATCCTTGACTCATTAATTGCAAATGGCCACGACCTAAGCACGGGGTGTAGGCATATACCCGACAGATGCGACATGGTTTATTATATAATTTTATACCCAATATGGGTTTCCTAATAAGGGAATAAGTGGTGTGTCGGTTAATCATGAACCGGCATAGTACCGGGCCCCGTATGTAGAGCAAGTTATGTAAAACTGATAACATGAGATATAGTTTGTCCCAAGTATAAAATATTTTCGTGCCTTGTGCACTTAAACTAATTTTCATAACATTTTCAAATGTGTCGGTTGATTGTATTTACCAGTGAAAACTGATGTATTTTCAAAAGTCTAAGTGACAGTACAAATACGTAAATAGGCTGGAAGCTGCTCGGAATTATTAGACGAGGAATTTGCAACTCCTTCGCATAAGCCATTAGTTTGATAAAGTCCTTTTGTTTTAATGATTCGCCTGTGGATTATTACAAGCTTGTCTGTACTAAATACTTTGATATATTTTAGACATTTGTGTTTGTATTAATATTTTATATTCCAAGACTTCCGCTATGCTATTCTGTGTATGTTTGACTATGACGATACCAATCTTACTTCACGATACTCCCCACCGTGCTGAGCTGTAAATATCGGGGTGTGACACAGCTTTCATATCATGGATCCATGGCCTGCCCAATATGATATTGTAGCAGGATAAGGAGTCCATAACACAGAAACGTTGCATTGAGTTAACTCCTTCAACATATACTGGTAGCTTTATTTCTCCCACAGTATTCTTGGCATCTCCACTGAACCCTACAAATACAGTGGATTTTGAAGTGATGTCCATCGGGGAAACATTCTTTCTTTTCAGCGTTTCTAATTGAATAATGTTGACGGAGCTACCATTATCCACCAGTATCATGCGCACAAAATGATTAGCAATATATAAAGTTATTACCAAACCATCATGATGGGGATCCTGGACAGTATCCCTATCATCACTGTCAAACGTTGTCACTTTATCAGTTGTGAGGGTTGTCATCCTGGTTGGCTTATCTCTCCGTTCTGCCTTAGCCTCCTTTGCATGTCTTTTTGCTACAGAATAAGAGGTTCTACAGATGTCGGATCCTCCTGAAATAAATTTGATTATCTTGGCATCAGCCGGAGGTTATGCTGTTCAATCAGGATCCTTCTTAGTATCCTGACCCTTATTCTTCTTTTTTCCCAGAAGATCATTCAGATATCCTTTGCTTAGCAGGTAGCTGATTTCCTTCCTCAGGGCAATACAATCCTCTGTAACATGTCCTAAATCCTCATGGAAGGCACACCACTTGGATTTATCTTTCCAATCAGCTTTTTGTTGGTTTTGCTATGTCACACCCCTTTCTAAGGCGGAAGCACGAGGTGTGATCATGAAAGGTTTTCATTGCATACGATTGGTAAACATACTACATGCTCATAAAATAACTTCAAACACCATTACCATTACATAACGGAACACATAGTTAAGAGTTTACATCACGAAACAACATATTGTCTGAAAGTTTAGAACTTATTTAAGACAAACATAAACGACATCCACGAGCATGAGTAAGACCGCGCGCACATCCACTTTTAGTTACCTGAAATACATGTGAGTTTTGGAAAAACGTCAACATAATGTTGGTGTGAATTCATGCAGTTCTTGTATTGAACGTTTGTATACTTGTATGAAAAACATGGTATGGGTCTTGTATAAATCAAGTATTCATGTGTAATTCAAGTATTCTTGTATATATCAAGTTGTTAATGGGTTGCAAGGCCATTAACATGTGACACGACATAGGAAGCAATCAAACCATAGGCATTTTTCTTGTTGTCGATTTACGACGGAGACACAAAAACACTACTCGGTACTAGTTATCACCAAGAGTGGGGCTGCCCTAGTACCCATTAGATCTAACCTTTTGCTCTGCGGTCTAAGTATGTACACGATTAATGGTGCTTATGGTACCCTATTCGTGACACGATTTCTCGTATCATTTCTCGTATCATTTCTCAAAATGCATCATACTTGGTACTAGTTATCACCAAGAGTGCTTCTTGTTTTTGTATCATACCATTTATAAACATTGTAATATTTGTAACATGTATTTCACCCCCGAAGTTATAAAACTGAAAACAGTTAAAAGAAAAGGGGGAGCATGAACTCACAACTTTGCGTTCCTGCGTCGTAAACTTCACCGGATTTGCTTAACTAGCTTCGTGACCTAAACGTGTTTTATTATCGTTAGTCACTAGACTTGTATCGCACAAGAACAAGTCACCATCTTTTATGTATTTGTTCTTGTGTTAAAAATAATTTATATTTTTAACTAAGTGTCTTACTTATATTATTTTCTCAACAATAAATATAAGTATCTTGTATTTTTCACCCGAATTAGGTATTTTGTCCAAAACTTCATTTCATGTTCATAACTTTATCCAAGTTATTTATTCTATCAAGTAATATATTTTCACAAATATATTTTCATGTATTTGTCTAAGTATGTTGTATGTATATTTTTGTATTTTCACTCCTTAGGAGTGTTTAGTGTATTTTCAAGTCCTACTACACTATCATGTATAATACATACTACATACACTTAGCACAAAATTTGGTGATCAAATAAAATATATATTTTTCTCAAAAATATACATACTTAATGTCAATTTTAACCTTGAAGAAATCATCATTTCTTAACACAAAAATTAGGGAAACCTTGGTAAATGTTTTTAGATACATTTTTAGGGGATAAGTTTCTCAAAAACTTATATTTTTCTAAGTGTCAAAATTTATAGAAATTTTGACAGAGTTTCCCCTAAAAACGGAGATTTCCCATGTTTTCAAAACATGTGTTTATTTTCTTTTAAATAATCAACAACATCAACAACACAATCAAGTCTTACCATAAGCCTAGATCATGTAAATCACACAACATCATGAACTTGAAGTTCTTGTAAAAATTTGTAGTAATTTACTAGTGTTTTTAGTAAGTCTTGTTACCCTTTAAAGTGTGGTTGATCTTTTAAAAACATCATTCTTAAAGAATTTAGATCTTTACAACTTATGATCATATTTTCTAAAAATGTTTCTTCATGGATTTTTCTTGTTACTTACATACCTCTATACTTTATTAACCACCAAAAATAAGGTTTATTTGTTTAAGAACCAAGATTAAGTAAAACTTGTATTTTTAACTTGGTTTCTTGAGAAATCATCCATAAGTCTTTAGATCTACAAGTGTTATTACTCACTTTGATCATTATTTTTCAAGAAATCCATGTATTCTTTCAAGTTCATGCTTCTCATGAGGATAATCCATTAACTTTCATCAAGTTCATCCTCTCATCTTGCTAGATTATGTTTTTAATCATGATCTAGCAAGATCACATGATGATCAACATCATTTTCATAAACAATCAACAATCATCAAGCATAACAACTCATATTCATCAAGATCTCTCCATATTTTAAGCTTATGTTCAAGTTTACTTCTTGTGATTCTTAGTGTTCTTCATTGTTTAACATTATGATTCCTCTTTTAACCACTTAAAATGGAAGTAAAATAGCAAGATCAAGGTTCTTACCACTAGCACAAGGCTAGGGATGATCAAGTGAAGAAATAGAGTGGATAAAAGAAAATGAACGAGGTCCTTGAACTTCCGAAAGCTCCTAGCTTCCTTATGCACCTTCTAACACCCTTGAGTATGCTTGGAATTGTATGAAGATGATTGAATGATGGTGATGTTGGGGGGGGGGGGGGGTTGTTCTCGGCCGTGACCAAGCAAGAGAGGAAGGGAGAAAGTGTGTGTGTTGGTGTGTGAAGGAATGAGAAGTTATGTACTTAAGGTCTTACTTATAATCCTCAAAAAACACATCTACCATTGGTTTATATGTTTAACAAAGAGAAGGCAAGATCTAATATTTAATCAAAATAAAATTAAGAGTGGGGTCCCTTGGTTGGGCCGTCCACTAGGTGGGGGGGGGGGGTATAGGTGTAGGGTTTAACCATAAGTTAGTTACTTAGTTAGAAATCAAGTATATACTTAGGGATTTAGTTACTAGATATTTATATAGTGTGTTATGATGTTTGGGGACCATAACTAGCTTGGTAATGTTAAAACAGTGCTTCTAGTGAAAATTTGGTGTTTCGGGTAGTGTCCGGTTGTTCGGTTACATACCGGTTCGTTAAAGTGCTAAATTGCACCGTTTAGTGTCCTTTATGTCCCCTTTTGTAACACTTTCAATTCCCGACACTTAGGGAAGTATTCTGGATGATAAATCATGAATTCTGCATAATATTCATGTGTCAAAAGCTGATTTATAGATGAATTTAATAAAATTCTTCACTTAAAGTGTGTTTCTGGTGCTTTTTAGTGCGTATTTTAACTTTCGGAAAGTCTATATGTTAACCCTTGTATGTATTCTTGGGTTTTAATGTATCTTTGATGTTGGACCTACAACTAGGCCTCAATTCTAATGTCTGACTGTTTTCTGCAGAATTGTTGACACAATGTGTCTTACCAGTGAGTTTACTAGTATTTCTGACGCAACGCTGTTCATTAATGCATAAAGTAATTCTTGTAGTATAAAACGTGCATGAATTCACAAGTATAGTATGTGATCAGACAATGTTGACATTTAAGCACATAATTGCAGTCATCAAATAATAATTAATGTGTACGGAAATTACCGGTTTGGTGCCAGTTGTCACAGTCTCCCCCCGTTAAAAGAATTTCGTCCCGAAATTTAGGCTGAACTAACTCTCACAGGAGTCTTCTTGAACAGGTGGGGATACATTTCTTTGAACTGGTTTTCACGTTCCCACGTGTACTCGAGTCCGTGCTTAGAGTTCCAACATACTTTGACAAGTTTGACACTGCTCCTTCTGGTCTTATTGACTTTCCAGTCGGTAACCTCAATGGGTTGTTCTGTAAATCGGAGGGTGTCATCAATATGCACTTCATCCACAGGGATGATCACGTCTTCTTGTGTTGGACTCTTCTTGAGGTTAGATACATGGAACGTATCATGTACTCCATTAACTTCTTCCGGTAATTCCAACTTGTATGCCACGGTACCAATTCTTTCTAAAATCCTGAATGGTCCGATGTATCGTGGGTTCAGCTTCCCACGTTTTCCGAATCTTACTACGCCCTTCCAAGGTGAGACCTTCAACAAAACTTTGTCTCCCACCTTGAATTCTAATGGTTTTTGTCTTTGATCAGCGTAGCTCTTTTGTCGATCTCGAGCTGCCTTAATGCGCTCTCGGATCTGCATAATCTTGTCGTTGTCTCTTGTACAAGTTCAGGACCAACCATACGTTTATCTCCAGCGTCTGCCCAACATAAGGGCGATCGGCACTTGCGGCCATACAGAGCTTCAAACGGTGCGGCTTTTATACTTGTATGATAACTGTTATTGTAGGAAAACTCAACCAAAGGTAGGTGAGTATCCCAGCTGTCGCCTAGGTCCATGACACATGCACGAAGCATATCTTCTAACGTTTGTATAGTCCGTTCGCTCTGGCCGTCCGTTTGTGGATGGAATGTCGTGCTTAGATCTAGCTGAGATCCAAAGGCTTCCTGAAAGGATTGCCAGATTCTTGAGACAAAGCGTCCGTCTCTGTCTGAAATGATTGAGATAGGCACTCCATGACGTGCCACAATTTCTTTTAAGTATATCTCAGCAAGCTTTCCAGTGCTGTCTTTTTCTCAGATCGGTAGGAAGTGCGCAGACTTCGTTAATCGATCGACTATCACCCATATCATATCGTGCCCTCTAGGGGTCTTGGGTAATTTTGTTATGAAGTCCATTGAGATCTGCTCCCACTTCCACATGGGAACTTCTGGTTGTTGCAGTAGGCCAGACGGTTTTTTATATTCAGCCTTAACCTTAGCACAGGTAGGCACTTTCCAACATATATAGCAACATCGCTCTTGAGTCTCGACCGCTAATAATAGTCTTTCAAGTCTTGATACATTTTCTCCGATCCTGGATGGATCGAGTATCTCGATTTATGCGCTTCATCAAGGATGACTTCTCGAATACCGCCATAGAGCGGAACCCAAATACGCTTCTTAAAGTATAAGGCTCCCTCTTCATTTGGCACCATATATTTCAACATTCCACGGAGGTATTCAGCTTTACGGTTTTCCATCTTAAGGGCTTCTTGTTGGGCGTCACGAATACGTGCTGTGAGGTTTGCTCGAATCGTCATTTCCAATGCTCGAACCCTTAGGGTCTTAACCCTTTCTTTTCGACTCAATGCGTCTGCTACAACGTTTGCCTTCCTAGGGTGGTACTTAATCTCACAGTCGTAATCATTTAGCAGCTCGACCCATCGCCGCTAGCGCATGTTCAATTCCTTCTGATCAAGTATGTGTTGCAGGCTTTTGTGATCTGTGAAAATTGTGCATCGAGTACCATATAGATAATGTCGCCAGATCTTCAAGGCGAATACCACCGCGCCGAGTTCCAGGTCGTGAGTGGTATACTTTCTTTCATGAACCTTCAATTGTCTTGAAGCATAAGCGATGACTTTCTGGCGTTGCATGAGCACGCAACCCAAACCTTGTCATGAAGCGTCACAGTATACCACGAAGTCTTCAGGGCCATCGGGCAAGGATAGTATTGGTGCATCACATAGCTTATTCTTGAGCAGTTGGAAGGCTTCTTCCTGTTTATCACCCCAATCGTACTGCTTGTCTTTCTGCGTGAGGGTTGTTAGCAGTTGAGCTATCTTTGAGAAATTCTCAATAAATCGTCGATAATAGCCCGCTAAACCCAAAAATTGTCGAACTTCAGTTGGGGTTTTGGGGGCTTCCTAATTCTTTATGGCTTCAATCTTGGATGGGTCTACATGAATGCCCTTCTCATTCACAACGTGACTGAGAAATTGTACTTCGCGAATCCAGAATTCGCACTTTGAGAACTTTGCATAAAGTTTCTCTTTCTTCAGTAGTTCCAAAATGGTTCTGAGGTGTTGCTCGTGCTCTTCTTTCGTTCGCGAGTAAATCAAGATATCGTCGATAAATACAATCACGAATTTATCGAGATATGGTTTGCATACACGGTTCATCAGATCCATAAATACCGCTGGCGCGTTCATCAGTCCGAATGGCATCACAAGAAACTCGTAGTGCCCATAACGCGTTCGGAATGCAGTCTTTGGTACGCTTTCTTCTTGTATCCTTAACAGATGGTATCCAGATCGAAGATCGATCTTGGAATAGTAGCTTGATCCTTGCAACTGATCAAATAAGTCATCAATCCTTGGTAGCGGATACCGATTCTTGATAGTGAGCTTATTCAGTTCCCTGTAATCGATACACATCCGCAGAGTTCCATCCTTTTTCTTCACGAACAATACTGGAGTTCCCCAAGGCGAGAAGCTTGGCCTTATGAATCCTTTATCCAACAACTCCTGGAGTTGTGTAGATAATTCTTTCATCTCGGATGGTGCAAGCCGATAGGGCGCCTTGGCTACAGGAGCGGCTCCTGGAACCAAGTCTATACGGAATTCGACTTGTCGTTGCGGAGGTAGTCCTGGCAGATCTTCGGGAAAAACATCAGGGAATTCCCTCACCACAGGAATGTCTTCGAGTTTCGGCTCCTCAGCCTTCTTATCTACAACGTGAGCTAGGAAAGCAACGCATCCTTTCCTTAAGCACTTCTGTGCCTTCATGCAACTGATGATTTGCAGAGGCGCGTCTCGTTTTTCTCCATGTACGATGAGAGTTTCATCATTTGCCAAAGGGATGCGAATAATTTTCTCATGACAAATAACTTCAGCTTTGTTCTTGGACAACCAGTCCATTCCGACCACTACATCGAAGCTACCCAATTGAATAGGTAAGAGGTCGATGTTAAATCTTCGTTCACCAAGTTCTAGGTGCAGCCTCTAACAACTTCGCCCGATTCAACAAGTTTACCATTGGCTAGTTCTATGGAGTAAGGAATATCCAATCTACTAGACTCTATCCCAAGCATATGTTTAAATTCCACAGACATGAAACTATAATCGGCACCAGTGTCAAATAATATGGATACAAAGTGATTGTTAACGAGAAACGTACCGGTGACCACGTTAGGGTCCTCGCGTGCGTCCCTTGCTCCAATCACAAATGCTCGAGCCTGAGCGTTGTTTCCCCTGGGCAATCTTTCACGAAATGATCCTTGCTTCCACAACTGAAGCATCCTTGGTTCTGCCCATCTCCATTCCCAGTTCGGTTACCATTGCCATTCCCATTTCCACCATTTCAATTACCGTCACCGTTGTTGTTTCCATTCCCGTTCTTTCCTTTACCCCAACAGTCTTAAGTGCGGTGACCCAGCTTTCCACACTTGTCGCATTTTGGAATGTGACAAACTCCTTCGTAATGACGCTTGCACTGATTGCATTTGGGCAGAGTGCCCAGGTATCCCTTAGCTGGAGCGTCATTCATGGCTGTAAGAGGTTTCGCCTCCTGAGGTGGGTTGGGGCCACGCTTCTTGTTGGAACCCTTGTTGTTGCGAGTTGCGTGATTCAGATTCGCATGTTTACTTTTCTTGTCCCCAGACGACTCAGCATGCGTTTCAGACTTTTCTGCTGGGTTAAGAGATAGCTTCTTCATATGAACACAATCTTCAGTAAGGCTGACAGCCAGAGTTACAGCCTCAGTAATTGTTTGAGGTTTGGCCGAAGTTACCATGCCGCGAAATTCTGAGGCCAATCCCCTGATGTAGCGTTCAACGCGCTTAAATTCGAGAGTCACCATGTAGGGAAGCACTCTAGATAAATCGTGGAACCTTCGAGTATATCCATTAATGTCAGCACCTTCCATGGTCAAGTGCCAGAACTTTGTTTCCAGTCTTTGGAGTTCAGCACGGGAGCAATACTTTTCTCTCATTTTCTCTTTCAGTTCATCCTAAGTAATGCCATACGCGGCATCATCACCCAAAGTTTGGACTAGCAAGTTCCACCAAGTCAGAGCTTCATCAACAAACAACCCAGTAGCAAAAGTGACTTGCTGATCCGCAGTACACTTGTTCATACGGATAGTGGCCTCTGTCTTCTCCAACCAACGTACAAACGCCACCACACCTCCAGTGCAGTCGTAGTTCAGCGGTTTGCAATCGAGGAACTGCTTGAAAGTGCAGCCCTGAGCTGCGTTTCCTCCAGATGAGTCTCCATTACCATTTTGCCTAGCATTGCTTGGTCCTCCACTGTGTTCAGTATGGTTCGCCTCGTACTTGGCGATAGCTGCGGAGATCATTTCTTCCAGTAGAGCGTTAAGCTCTTCAGCAGTTCTTGGCAGTGGGGGAGGAGGAGGTTGATCAAGAGCATTCACGGCTCTTCTTGGTTCCATGTTCTGAAAGAACACAACACAATAGGGTTAGATATTTGTTTGATATCGTCATACGAGATAGTAGTAGTAGTAGTAGTAGTATATATATATATATATATATACGCTGGCATATACCACATAAGTGACATCAAACAATCCGCCAAACGTGTCAATTCATACAACAACAAGCATGCATAAATAGATAAATACTGTTGTGTTATAAGATATTCACATTGGCGGTTCTTGTCTTTATACCCTAAGTTATTACTCTAAAAGAGTATTTATTAGGAAGGGTGTTCACATTTGCCATTTTTCTTGTACTGAGGGAATCTATACGTGACAAGACTTGTTGTGGTTTCTGTGCACTGAATTCCATAATTATGTATGCATCCATAATTACGTAACTCCTTGCACAGTCCGCACAGTTCGTTTCATCCTCGTATCTCTTCCTTCAGACAGGTCACAGTTTCCAGGCAAAGTCACATATACCTATGACATTCTACTTCTAGTATATGTATATATCAATTATCACACATAATTGCAAGTAATTCTTAATCACCGACAAGTGATACTCCAGTGCACCCTAAGTCTCGTAGTGTCTCTTCTTGACTCTTTGTAAACAGTTTCAGGTAGTGGATGTTGGGGGAAGTTTTATGCAATGAAAACTTTTTGAAAATTGTTTTCGTGAAAGGATCTTAGAGATTGTAGTCTAGACTCAAGAAGGAATCCTGGTTCACTACAATCGCAGCTCTGATACCAATCTGTCACACCCCTTTCTAAGGCGGAAGCACGAGGTTTGATTATGAAAGGTTTTCATTGCATACGATTGGTAAACATACTACATGCTCATAAAATAACTTCAAACACCATTACCATTACATAGCAGAAAACATAGTTAAGAGTTTACATCACGAAACAACATATTGTCTGAAAGTTTACAACTTATTTAAGACAAACATAAACGACATCCACGAGAATGAGTAAGACCGCGCGCACATCCACTTTTAGTTACCTGAAATACATGTGAGTTTTGGAAAAACGTCAACATAATGTTGGTGTGAATTCATGCAGTTCTTGTATTGAACGTTTGTATACTTGTATGAAAAACATGGTATGTGTCTTGTAAAAATCAAGTATTCATGTGTAATTCAAGTATTCTTGTCTGTATCAAGTTGTTAATGGGTTGCAAGGCCATTAACATGTGACACGACATAGGAAGCAACCAAACCATAGGCATTTTTCTAGTTGTCGATTTACGACGGAGACACAAAAACACTACTCGGTACTAGTTATCACCAAGAGTGGGGCTGCCCTAGTACCCATTAGATCTAACCTTTTGCTCTGCGGTCTAAGTATGTACACGATTAATGGTGCTTATGGTACCCTATTCGTGACACGATTTCTCGTATCATTTCTCAAAACGCATCATACTTGGTACTAGTTATCACCAAGAGTGCTTCTTGTTTTTGTATCATAACATTTATAAACATTGTAATATTTGTAACATGTATTTCACCTCCGAAGTTATAAAACTGAAAACAGTTAAAAGAAAAGGTGTTTTATTATCGTTAGTCACTAGACTTGTATCGCACAAGTACAAGTCACCATCTTTTATGTATTTGTTCTTGTGTTAAAAATAATTTATATTTTTAACTAAGTGTCTTACTTATATTATTTTCTCAACAATAAATATAAGTATCTTGAATTTTTCACCTGAATTAGGTATTTTGTCCAAAACTTCATTTCATGTTCATAACTTTATCCAAGTTATTTATTCTATCAAGTAATATATTTTCACAAATATATTTTCTTGTATTTGTCTAAGTATGTTGTATGTATATTTTTGTATTTTCACTCCTTAGGAGTGTTTAGTGTATTTTCAAGTCCTACTAAACTATCATGTATAATACATACTACATACACTTAGCACAAAATTTGGTGATCAAATAATATATATATTTTTCTCAAAAATATACATACTTAATGTCAATTTTAACCTTGAAGAAATCATCATTTCTTAACACAAAAATTAGGGAAACCTTGGTAAATGTTTTTAGATACATTTTTAGGGGATAAGTTTCTCAAAAACTTATATTTTTCTAAGTGTCAAAATTTATAGAAATTTTGACAGAGTTTCCCCTAAAAATGGAGATTTTCCATGTTTTCAAAACATGTGTTTATTTTCTTTTAAATCATCAACAACATCAACAACACAATCAAGTCTTACCATAAGCCTAGATCATGTAAATCACACAACATCATGAACTTGAAGTTCTTGTAAAAATTTGTAGTAACTTACTAGTGTTTTTAGTAACTCTTGTTACCCTTTAAAGTGTGGTTGATCTTTCAAAAACAACATTCTTAAAGAATTTAGATCTTTACAACTTATGAACATATTTTCTAAAAATGTTTCTTCATCGATTTTTCTTGTTACTTACATACCTCTATACTTTATTAACCACCAAAAATAAGGTTTATTTGTTTAAGAACCAAGATTAAGTAAAACTTGTATTTTTAAGTTGGTTTCTTGAGAAATCATCCATATGTCTTTAGATCTACAAGTGTTACTACTCACTTTGATCATTATTTTTCAAGAAATCCATGTATTCTTTCAAGTTCATGCTTCTCATGAGGATAATCCATTAACTTTCAGCAAGTTCATCCTCTCATCTTGCTAGATTATGTTTTTAATCATGATCTAGCAAGATCACATGATGATCAACATCATTTTCATAAACAATCAACAATCATCAAGCATAACAACTCATATTCATCAAGATCTCTCCATATTTTAAGCTTATGTTCAAGTTTACTTCTTGTGATTCTTAGTGTTCTTCATTGTTTAACATTATGATTCCTCTTTTAACCACTTAAAATGGAAGTAAAATAGCAAGATCAAGGTTCTTACCACTAGCACAAGGCTAGGGATGATCAAGTGAAGAAATAGAGTGGATAAAAGCAAATGAACAAGGTCCTTAAACTTCCGAAAGCTCCTAGCTTCCTTATGCACCTTCTAACACCCTTGAGTATGCTTTGAATTGTATGAAGATGATTGAATGATGGTGATGTTGGTGGGGTTGTTCTCGGTCATGACCAAGCAAGAGAGGAAGGGAGAAAGTGTGTGTGTTGGTGTGTGAAGGAATGAGAAGTTATGTACTTAAGGTCTTACTTATAATCCTCAAAAACACATCTACCATTGGTTTATATGTTTAACAAAGAGAATGCAAGATCTAATATTTAATCAAAATAAAATCAAGAGTGGGGTGGTCCCTTGGTTGGGCCGTCCACTAGGTGGGGGGGGGGGGTATAGGTGTAGGGTTTAACCATAAGTTAGTTACTTAGTTAGAAATCAAGTATATACTTAAGGATTTAGTTACTAGATATTTATATAGTGTGTTATGATGTTTGGGGACCATAACTAGCTTGGTAATGTTAAAACAGTGCTTCTAGTGAAAATTTGGTGTTTTGGGTAGTGTCCGGTTGTTCGGTTACATACCGGTTCGTTAAAGTGCTAAATTGCACCGTTTAGTGTCCTTTATGTCCCCTTTTGTAACACTTTCAATTTCCGACACTTAGGGAAGTATTCTGGATGATAAATCATGAATTCTGCATAATATTTATGTGTCAAAAGCTGATTTATAGCTGAATTTAATAAAATTCTGCACTTAAATTGTGTTTCGGGTGCTTTTTAGTGTGTATTTTAGCGTTCGGAAAGTCTATATGTTAACCCTTGTATGTATTCTTGGGTTTTAATGTATCCTTGATGTTGGACCTACACCTAGGCCTCAATTCTAATGTCTGACTGTTTTCTGTAGAATTGTTGACACAATGTGTCTTACCGGTGAGTTTACTAGTATTTCTGACGCAACGCTGTTCATTAATGCATAAAGTAATTCTTGTAGTATAAAACGTGCATGAATTCACAAGTATAGTATGTGATCAGACAATGTTGACATTTAAGCACATAATTGCAGTCATTAAATAATAATTAATGTGTACGGAAATTACCGGTTTTGGTGCCAGTTGTCACATGCTAGGCCACCTCAATTTATCTCCCAAACCCTGCATAACATACATTAGTTCAGGTATATTAACAGAAAAACAATATTCTGACTGTTTTGGTCAAAAATTAGACTAGGATTATGCAACCAAATCTTATTTTGTGAGGTGTGATGCTTGAATTGAATAGTGAATGTATGAACAAACTTCAAATGAAATGAACAAGTGACACAATGATTTATACGAGGAAAAAGCCATTGATCAAGAGATGATCTCCGACATACAAAACCTCGGGTGATGGAAACTACCGATCACCAACTATAATTAAACAAATGATGAATACAACTCGGGATGATAACAAGCTTGTTACAAGGATCACTAGAGTGTAATGTGTATGTAATCGCCAATGAACTGTTGAGAGCTTGCCAGTGTGTGTGTTTTTGCTAACTTGTTCTAATTCAAGCTCGTTATCCCCTTTTAAAAATAGAAATCATCTAAAAAACTAACTATCCACTAAATGTGCAAGCTACCCACGACTTCTAAAACGGTCACCAAGCTATTCACGTGTGGAATATTGAGAGCATATTCCCCAAGAATATCGGCAAGACCAAGTCCAATGCGTATACTCCCCAAGAATATAATGAAAGAAAACGTTAGTATAAGGATAACAATGAGGATCCTAGATCCTGATCCTGCAACGTCTTTTGAGGATCCTTAATTAATTGAGGATCCGTGATCCTTAGGTTTAGAAAATCTATCCCTAACAATTGCCCCCAATATATGAGGAATAAAATATCACTTAAATGAGTCACATTTTTTATCTTATCCCTAACGAACTGACTAACAGATATATAGCCGTTAAACTTGAACTAGCCGTTGCAGATTATACGTCAGCGACAAGACATCCTCCAAAACCATCATTATAAATTTGAGATTAGAGATAAGGATCGATAGGCATTTAAATTCGTGCGTTACTTCCCTTTAAATCCTCATCCAAAGACCGATCATGTATCTCTCTTCTCCTTCTCTCTTCATCTTCTTATTCTGATCTTCATTTTTCTGAACACCCATGACGAAGATGGTTCTTAGATCCTCACCGGCTAAGGACCCAAAGAAGGATAGTCCTTTGATAAGCCAAGGCATTATCCAAAATCCTTCAAAGGAACTCTGCTGCTTCTTCACCAACCCGGAGATTGACCGGATTCGCCATTGTTTTCAGGCGGATACCGTTTTCAAGCCTTTTGACCCTACTGCCAAAAGTGACTCCGTCTCTGACACTTGGGTTTCTTTTCCGGCCACCCCATTCCTGATAGGATTCTCCTATCCTTTCCCTGCCTTTACCCAATCCTTCTTTGCACTCACCGGTATGTGCTATATCCAGGCCATGCCGATGATGTGGAGGGTTTTACATACCTTAGAAAACATCATAGAGCAGGAAGGTATAGAGATAGGAATGTCGGAACTGGCTGAGCTGTATAATCTTGTGAGCCATGGTTCACACCGCTTCTTATTCAAACATAAAACTGGTGATCCTCGCCCAATCCTCAAGGCCACAAAAAACGATACCAACGGGAAAAAGCGTTTTTTCTTTCTTAGGAGGGACTCTAGCCCAGTTGGCCACCGGCCACCTCGTTGAGGTCTCTTGTGGCCTCCCATTCGTGGAAGGTCTTGGGTTCGATCCCGAGCAAGTTGATTTAGAGGATGATTTACCGCCAGGGCGCATTGCCGGGTTGCAAGCTGGGGAGCACGCTCCCGGGGTTAGGGATACCCTGCACATATCCTTTTTTTTTATCCCGTACGGGAAAGATCTCCCCAAAAAGTGGACCACCCATGGTAGGACATAGGATCCTTATAGAAGGATCATAGGATAACCCTGTTTCTGTTGAGGATAACTGATCCTTTTCTGTTTTTTATGCAGCTATCTCAGTCTCTCATCTCATTCAGTCACCTGCAACAAAAGAAAGGATCGCTGCCTTTTGGTGTCACACCCCGAAATTATCTGAGCATTGGCGTGACTGGACTGGTATCTTCATTGCACAGCGGAAGCAAATAAGCAAAGACTTCTAGAAACTGAACGTCTGCTAAGTACTCGAATTCTCGATGGTCCTCCTATTCCAACCGTGCCTTGTCTTAGAAAAGTAACCTGAGAAAGAAACATGCGAAAAAATTCAACGTAAAGTTGAGCGAGTTCATAGTTTGTTCGTAAAAGATTTGAGATAAATCTTTTGAGTTGTGAAAGATTTGAAATAAATCTTTGGAGTAACCGGTTTTTGAAATAGTATTGAGAAAACGATTCAAAAGTCATTTTCTTGCCAAGTTATATGGAAACGTTGTGTTTGTAACACAGTATGTTCATAAAAACCATGTATTTGTAAAGTCTTGTATTTGTAATGTTCGTATAACCGTCAATGCCCACCCTGACTTTGACTCCATACCCGCATAACGCTTTGAATTTGTATAAAACATGGTAGTTAATTTGTATGAACAAGAAGTTTCCGTAAGTATAAAATCCCTGGTATGTAGCAGATAAGGAAAAAGAGATCACCAATGGTTTGCAAGGCCATTGATATGTGTGAAGTGCAAGTAGGAAGACTCAAACCTAGCAGATTTTGCGTTGGGCACAAAGTCACCCCAAGGTCCGTTCTGCTGGGCCTGGGGTTGGGCTCGCTACACCCAGATAGATCTACCGCTTATGTCCCTCGGTCCTACAATGAGGATTAATGGCCTCCAGTTCCCGCCTACCCACTCACATGATCTAAGTAGTAACCCTCCTTACGCTAACCATACCATGTATAAAATAAATCCCTGGTCACCCTGACCGAATCCCTGGTCACCCTGACCAAATCCCTGGTCACCCTGACCGAATATCATTCCCATTTCGAAAATAAGCATTTGTTTTTGTAAAAACCGGTATGTTTAGTATAAACCTTTCGTAATTCATTTGTGTTCCTCGAAATCCCTTCGTAATATGATTTAGAAATACGAGTTTTGCGTTTGTTCAAAACTTTGTATGTTTTTGCAAAACGTGCATGTCTTTCCACCCCGAAAACATTTACAAAAATGTAAAACAGTAAAAAGTGGGGGTTATGAACTCGCCTGAATATTCCTTGTGCAAAGCTAGCTAATTACGACTTCGATGATGTCGTTTTCAAGACTTGACTTGCTAGCGGGCATTCTACAATATTCCTATCACGGAATACCTAATAAGTTTCTAAATAAAAGCGGTAACTACTCTACGTGTCACCGAGCTCTACCGAATCGTTAGCCGAACGATTCGACAGTAAGTTGTTAACTTGAAAGAAGCGAAGAAGTTATGCTTGCGTAATTCGTTTATTCGTCGGTATTTAAGAAGTCTCGAAAAGACTTAGTTCTCGTGAGGTTTAAAATATATGAATATTTATATAAAAGTATATAAATATATTGATATAATCGCGTTAGTTGTCTCGAGAAATCGTACGTGTATGTACAAAAGTTTGTATGAAAATAACGTATAACCAATTCGTATCATATATACGTCTCGTATGATATTTATGAAAGTGTATGTCTATGCCATTTAGGCGTTTGACGTGAATATAAAAAGTCATATTCATGAAAGAATCGTCGGATTGTCGTGTTTGAAAATAAATATATAACTATATTTATTTTTATAAACGAATGTGTGTTCGGCGTTTGAAACAATATAAATAATTATATTGACTTTATATAGGAGTTGTCGAAATTCCGAAGTGTATAATAAATATAATAATTATATTTATTTGTTGTAAATAAATTTCTGACTCGTCGTGTCGTTTGATATTTTGAAATGGCATATAAACTATATTCAAGTTTTCGAAAAGATTTCGTATTGTTTGATACTTGAAAGGATTGTCGAAAGTAATAAAAGAATTGAAAATATTATTTCATGTTTTATTTTATAAAAGCATTATCGAAAAAATATCCAAATTGTCGTCTTTGTAAAAGATTATTTGAATCCGATAATAAAACGCCTTTTGTGTTTGCGGATTTTCTCGAAAAACGGGCAGAGTTTTCCTTGTTTTTGGACGCCCCGACAACACAAGTTGTCGTCATTTTTCAACATTCAATCAATTTTCCAAACAATATAAACATTATTTATATAAGATTTTGTCGAATAAGTTGAGATATAACTATACTCGTAATGGATCGGTTCGAGCTCGTTCACGTTAATAATATAAATTATTAAAACGGCATAAATAATCGCGCCATTAAAATCATTTACCAATTTCTCCGCGTCGAGTTGTCGAAACATGGACTGAGTTGACTCGCCGTGTCGACTCGCTGAGTTGACTGGGTTGACTCTGTTTGACCGAGTCGACCTGACCTGCTTCACAAGCTGACCCCAAACCGTCTGACTCGAACCGTCCGTGGACCCGTTGACTGCCTTTGACTGAAACTGATCCGCGTTGTTGACCCTAGTTGACTCGGGTGTTGGCCGAGTCAACCGGGTTTGACCCGTACCCGAGCTATCATCTGACCCGAGCCTCCCAAAAGACCCGAACCGCTGCTGTGACCCGAACCATACTCAACCCGAACCCAAAACTGTTGAAACATAACCCGAAACAAGGCCCGAACTGCACACGAACCACTCCTGTAACGAACCCGTAACTAATCTGACCCGCTTGAAATAAAACTGAACATAACTACTCGGTGAACGAAAGAGAAGAATGATTAAACGGAATGGATAATAAAACTCACCAGAAAAGTAACGGCTGTAGCCGTTCGTCTTCATCATCATCGGCTTATCACCATCACCACCACGTTCAACATCATTATCATCGTCAACAACGGCAGTCGCCGCCGTTACCGTCGTCTCTGCTCCCTCTCCGCCTGCTCACTCTCTCTCTCCGCGTCGTCTAGCACCACCCACCACAGCTCCGCCGTCTGTGGTGGTGGGGTCATTGCTGTTGGTGTCTACCGCCATCAAATCGATGGTGGTGGCCGGTGATATAAGAGAAAAAAGGGGTGGGGGTGGGTGTTTGTCGGTGTGGGTGTGGCTCGTCGGAGCTCCGATCGGAGCCGGTTCGTCGCCGGAATAAGCACCGGAGAGGGAACCGAGAGATGTGGGTGGTTGGATTTAAGAGGAAGATGGAGCATTTTATATTTGTTTGTGTGTTCTGTTTGTATTGAAATCGAGAGAGAGGAGAGGGTAGAAGATAAGAAGACATTTGTTCTTATGTGTGTGTATGTTGAATCTGCTTAAAGGAAATTAAGGGATAGACCCTCATTTATAGATGTTTGATGAAATCTTATATGATCTTTAGAGATCATGTATGATCCTTATGAATCTTGAGAAAATATTTTGTAGAGATTTCCTAGATTTAGTGAGATCTTGTCTAGATCTTCAAGAAATAGATATAATATGCTCAGGTTTAGGCTTGTGGGTTTTGGGCTCGGGCCCACGGCCCGCAATTCCTACGAGACCCGTTGTCAAAACCCGAACTCCGTTTAACATCAAAATATAAAATTTTAGTGTTAAAATACATAAAATACGGTCGGTAGTCGTTGTTTGCACGCCCGTTCGTCGATTATGGTAATAATCGCGAAAAATTGTATCGTTGCCGTCTTTAATCCGTTTTTGATCCCGTTTCTACTGTAGTTACTAAAATTTCGTTACGGAGCTAAACATAGCGTAAAATGTAAGTTCTGGAGGTGACAGGCGTCTCCGTCGCTTCCGTTTTGTTGCCGATGCGTTTCCTGCTATCGCGTTTTTAGTTCACGTTGCATTTGTGTCGCACGGAAGCAAAATAAATTCACCAAATTAATTTCATAAACATAAAATATTCGTGTAACATTCATACTTGTCAGCGTTGTCAGTATTTTGTACGGTATCAGTTCGTTGTCGCTTGATATTCAGCAGATTTCCCGTAAATCACCATACGCGCACTGTATAATCGAATAAACGTTCCCTGGGCACTCCAAAGGCCTAATTAAATTAATTTGTGTTTTAAACACTATTTATTATCACGTTAACCGCCCGTTAATTACGTAATTAAGGGTCGTAAATCACCGGTTGTCACATTTGGAGCCTTGATCCTGCAGTTAGAACATTCCAGGCCAACACAAAGGATTCACAGGAAGTATCCTCTGGTTCAGTCACCATGTTAAGTAAGTATTTATATTTATGTATGATTAAATAGATATAGATCAAGGATACTTATCTGTTGTTTGCCGTTTGTAGGTGCTGGAAAGTCCTCGAAATCAGCTTCTCGCTTCAGCGTCAGTGATCTTGATGCTGTCGCTGCCCGGTCCGGTAAGAAACGAATTGCTACCAGCCCTAGCGTCCAATCCCAAGCCTGTCACCTCCAAGGGCAAGGGAGGAAAGAAGAGGAAGACCGCTGACGATCTAGAAGGCCTGCCCCTCTCCAGCATCAGTTTGAAGAATACTTCTCTGAGGTAAGGATCTCTGATCCTTAATTCTATCCTGCCCATTTGAGGATAACGGATCCTGAATTGTATCATTTCTTTTTTGCAGAAATTTGCTGAGATCCAGATGCTCTTGGATGCGTACACTGAAGAGGCTGAGCAGAAAGAGCTGGACTTCCAGAAGATCTTCCTGGCAAAGGATGAGACCATCTCTACCCTCAAGAAGGAGCTTAATTTGGCGAAAAAGCAACTGGTCATGGCCCACATAAATGTTGATCATGAGAAGGCTGAAGTGATGGCTTTCTGCCGCCATTGCTATGCTCAAAATCAAACTGCAGATGGCCAAAGAAGCTGAGGATCCTAACTTTGACAGGACTGCCTGGGACCAAGAAGGCTGGAAGGCCATGCTAGCTGAGCTGGACGATGAAGAGGAGACTGAAGAGGTCCTGGCTATCGAGGCTGGCAGCAGTGGGCTGAAGGATAAGGCTGGTGACGCAGAGGCTGGAGGTGATGGTGATGCAGCGAAGGTGTGAGCTGCAAAAATGGGCGATGATGGATTTATCTAGATGTGGCCGAAGCCCATTTTTTATGGTTTGGTAGTTTTTTGAATGTTGATGTTTTTCTTGAACAATGGTTGGTCTGTACTTAAACAATAGTGATTAGGTTTAAGGATCACTGATCCTTCAGACAATAGGTAGGATTACAAATGGTGGAGGGATCCTCTGTTTGGGGGATGAAGCCATTATGATCCTGCCGTCTTTTTATTCCTGCACTTAGACCTCCTTAATATGGACACCCATTGCCAACCCAAGTGGACGGGCCACGTTTTGCTGGTAGAAACCTGTGTTGGCAATTTTGACAACCTTTAAAGGGTTTAACTTTTTGCTAAATAAATAAAAGCTTAATCTTTTGACTATCTCATGTGTTCTTATATTTGTGAATACTTTGTCTTTCAATCATTATGATACATTTTGCTTGAATTCATAAATTAAGAACAAAGGTTTAGTCGATTAAGTTAAAAAGTTTAGGATATGATCAAGGATTAAATATCCTATAATCGAAAAATTCTAAAAGTGATCTGACTTAAGGATCATGTAAGTTGTTGTCAAAGAATAAGGGTCAGTTAGACAAATGAAGTATAAAATTAACGTGATTAAGGATCATACCTGAGAATCCAAGTTAGGATCCTAAACCTTTAATACTTACAATTAGGATAACCAAAAAACAAACCTTAATAAAAGGTTAGGATCAAGGATCCTTAGCTGTTTAACTTCAAAAACCTGAAATGGAACATAACTTGGGACTAAGCCAATATAAGAGAAGAGTTAGCAACTGGGGACAAGCCCAACAATTCTGGGGACAAGCCCAAAAAACTGGGGACAAGCCCAAAAAACTGGGGACAAGCCCAAAAACTAGGGACTAGCCCAAAAAAACTGGGGACAAGCCCAAAGGATATTGTGTAAACTGGAGTATGGCCCTCACTAGCGACTATCCAAACTTAGTGACATGAAAATGCCAAAACCTTAGCTAACGTGAAAATGTTAGAAACCTTAGCAACGGATGTATGGTACGTCTACCATTATACGTAGGATCCTAAATACAGCCAGTACAATGAAATTGTTAGCCCCTAAAGCGGGTACTGGTCCCATTGCCTTAAACTGACCAGGATCATCGTGCGCGACTGGCGATACTGGGGACAGGCCCAACAACTGGGGACTAGCCCAAAAGACTGGGGACAAGCCCAAAAACTAGGGACAAACCCAAAAACTTAGGAGACTTCTGTAGATACTTGATCCTTCGTTAAGGATATATCAATCTTCTGCAAAACTCAGAACTAAATGAAAGAAGGATAAAGGATCCCGGATCCTTCTCCTAATATATAATATAATTAAAGAATTAAACAGATTGAAATTAGATCATTACCAGAATGAGGATCATCTATCCTCTAAGGATCCTTCGAGGATATCGGTCATGAATATAGCTAAGGATCCTGGATCCTTATTACATGAAGTATTTCTTCAAGTGGACAGCATTCCAAGCTCTTGGTAGTAAATCACCTTCCATTGTTAGTAATCTATATGCCCCCTTTCCTGCTTCTGCTTCAATAAGATAGGGGCCTTCCCACTTTGGTGCCAACTTTCCATCAGCAGGATTTATGGTATTCTGAAATGCTTTCCTTAACACCATATCACAGACTTGAAACTTCCTGATCCTGACATTCTTGTTATAAGTTTCAGCCATCCTTTGTTGATAACTAGCCATTCATATTCTTGCCAAATCCCTGAGTTCTTCTATGGTATCCAAGTCTTGAACCAAGTTTTCAGCATTTCCTTCAGGATCACGGATGCTTGTTCTTGCAGTAGGAACCACTATCTCTGTAGGGATCACTGATTCTGCCCCAAACACTAAAGAAAATGGAGTCTGGCCAGTAGCATTCTTGGGAGTTGTCCTATCAGCCAATAACACATAAGGTAGTTCTTCTACCCATTTTCCTTTCTTGGATCCAAGCTTCTTTTTCAAGTTGTTGACGATGATCTTGTTGGATGATTCTGCCTGACCATTAGCTTGTGGGTGGACTGGTGTTGATGTCATCGTCTTAATCCCCCAGCTGTCACAAAAGTTAGTAGTTCTACTCCCAATAAATTGGGATCCATTATCACAAACAATTTCAGAAGGGATACCAAATCTGGTAATAATATTTCTCTTAATAAAGGATATCACTTCTTTTTCTCTGACTTGAGCAAAAGCTACAACTTCTATCCACTTGGAGAAGTAATCAGTCATAGCAAGCATGAACACTTTTCCACCAGGTGCCTTAGGAAGTTTGCCAACTATATCCATTCCCCATCTCATGAATGACCAAGAAGAGGATATAGGATGCAGGAGTTCTGCTGGTTGGTGAAGGATATTACTATGTCTCTGACAAGGATCACACTTCTTGGCATAATCCACAGCATCCTTCTTCATATTAGGCCAATAGTATCTTGTCCTAAGGATCCATGAGAACAATGCCCTGCCCCTAGTGTGGTTTCCACAATCTCCTTAATTAAAATCCTTTAGGACTTCTTGAATTTCAGGATCCTCTATGCATCTTAGATATGGACCTGCAAAGGATCATTTATATAACATGTTATTTAATATTATAAATTGAGATACCTTGATTTTGAAAGCCCTGGGGTTTTCTCCTGTAGGAATCTCTCCATGTTGTATATATCTCATGATTGGAAGGATCCATGATCCTGAATGAGCCTGTGCACCATCACTAGGAACCATTGCAGAATCCTGTTCTATCTCCATAGTTGTGTGATCCTCAATAGCAGGAGCCAAAGTATGGATGATAGGGATCTTGATATCCTCTGGAATTTTCAAGGATGATCCTAGGTTGGCCAATGCATCAGCTTCTGCATTTTCTTCTCTGGGTACCTGTGTCAAACTAAAGGAAACAAAAGAGAGTGCCAATTCTTTGACTATCTCTAAATATTTGATTAGCTTTTCACCTTTAACAGCATAGGATCCATTAAAGTGATTAGTAATTAACAATGAATCTACATGTACCTCAAGATACCTGATCCTCATATGCTTGGCAATTTGCAAACCAGCTATCAAGGTTTCATATTCAGCCTCATTGTTAGTAGTTTGAAACTCACAAGCTATTGAGTGGGGTATTATGTCCCCCTGTGGCGATTTTAGTAGTATTCCAAGTCCTGTTCCTTTGACATTAGAGGCTCCAGCAGTGAAGAGTATCCAAGGATCCTTAGTCTCTTCAAGCTGCTGAACTTCCAACTCAGCTTCTCTTTGGAGTCACTACTAAAATCTGCCACAAACTCAGCTATGGCTTGGGATTTAATGCCATCTTCCCTGACATTTCAGGTTTCCTGAGAACATTCTTAATTGGAAAGTTAATCTTAACAATAATGGCATGAGTTTCAAAATAATGTCTTAGTTTAGTGGAATCCATAATCAAAGCAAGGATAAGTTTTTCTAAATGTGAATACCTGGATTCAGCATCAAGCAAACTCTTACTTACATAATAAACATGATGTTGTGTACCTTCGTGATCCTTAACAAGGACTGCACTTATTGCTTTAGAGGATACCGCTAGATATAAGGATAATATATCCCCTTTTTCTGGTTTCATCAAGGCAGGAGCTGAGGATAGGTAATCCTTAACGGCTTTGAGAGCATTTTCATGCTTTTTAGTGCACTCAAATTTCTTGTTCTTTCTCAAGATGTCATAGAATTCCTTGCACTTTTCTGATGACTTTGATATGAACCTATTCAAGGCTGCGATCCTCCCTGTTAACCTTTGCACATCCTTGGCATTGGCAGGAGATTTGATATTCACAATTGCCTTAATTTGCTCTGGACTTGCTTCTATGCCTCTTTTTTGTTACCATGTAACCTAGGAATTTTCCAGCTTTAACACCAAAGTGACACTTTGAAGGATTCAACTTCATATTGAATTTCTCAAGGATATTGAATGCTTCTTCCAGGTCTCTGAGGTGATCCTCAGCTCTCTTGGACTTAACCACCATGTCATCTATATAGACCTCCATAGTGTGTCCTATTTGTTCCTTAAACATCATATTGACTAGCCTTTGATAAGTAGCACATGCATTCCTTAGTCCAAATGGCATAGCAATATAACAATAGATACTAGTTGGGGTCATAAAGGCTGTATCCTCTTGGTCAGATGGTTCCATCTGAATTTGTTGAAATCCAGATGAAGCGTCCATAAAAGTTAACAACTCATGACCCGCGGTAGCATCCACCATGGAGTCAATGTGGGGTAATGGGAAAGGATCCTTGGGACATGTTTTGGTCAAAAATCAAGCAAAGATAATGCAACCAAATCTTTTGTTGTGAGGTGTGATGCTTGAATCAATGAACAATATTAAGGATCACTTAGAAATGTAATGAACAAATGACACAGAGATTTATACGAGGAAAAAGCCCTTGATCAAGAGTTGATCTCCGGCACAAAAAACCTCGGGTGATGGAAACTACCGATCACCAACTAAGATTAAACAAAAGAAGTTTACAACTCGGGATGATAACAAGCTTGTTACAAGGATCACTAGTGTGAAATGTGCAAAAATGTATGAAATCGCCAAGTAAACTGTCGAGAGCTGTTCGAGTGTTGTTACGAGAGTGTATGTATGCCAAAATTAGCTAAGTGTTCTACTCCAGCTTGTCATCCCCATTTTAAATTAGAAATAACTAAGTTAACAAACTATCCGAAAATTATGCAAGCTCCCCACGATCTCCACAACGTCCATAATGGTCAAACACGTGCGGAATATTAAGGGAATATGCTCCAGGAATTTCGGCGAGACTTGGTCCATGCCTTTGCTCCTGCAAAACAAGCTTACGTACAAGGTAGACAATTGTTAGTATAAGGATATCAATAAGGATCCTGAATCCTGATCCTGCAACACCTACTGAGGATCCTTAATTCAAACAGAATTGAGGATCCATGATCCTGGTAGCACTTCAAGACCCGTGATCCTTAGGATTAGAAAATCCTCCCCTAACAATTTCCCCCAAAATATAAGGAGTAAAGTGTAAATTTTGGTGAGTTATATTTTCCTAATCTTATCCGCAACAAACTAACGGATATATAGCCGTTATGATCGAACTATCCATTGCAGATCCTACGTCACTTGAAGCGACATCCCTGCAAAATCATGATTATAAATTCAAGTTAGAGATAAGGGTCTAGAGGCATTTAAATTTGTGCGTTACATCCTTTAAATCCTCATTCGAAGATCAAGCAGGTACTTCTCTCCCCTTTCTCTTTTCTCTTTCTTGCTCTGTTCTTCTTCTTTCTCAAAATCTCTGAATCACAATGAAGCTAAGATCATCCCCTACTAAGGATCATCGAAAAGATAGTCCCATAAAAAGCCAAGGGATCATTGAATACTCATCGAAGGAACGTTGCAGCTTTACCGATCCTGAGATTGACAGGATTCGTTATTGCTTTCCGGCGAGCACTGTTTTCAAACCCTTTGACCCTAACGTCCCGAGCGATTTTATCTCTGAAACCTGGGTTACATTTCCAGTTACCCCTTTCTCGATAGGATACTCCTATCCATTTCCTGATTTTACCCAATCTTTCTTCTCCCTTACCGGCATATCCTATATCCAGGCTATGCCAATGATGTTGAGGGTTCTGTTTACCCTTGAGAGGATCATTGAGCAGGAGGATATAGAGTTGGGAATGTCGGAGTTGTCTGAACTATACAACCTTGTGAGCCATGGTTCAAACCGCTTTCTATTAAAACATAAACCCGGTGAACCTCATCCAATCCTGAAAACCACCAAGAATGATACCAAGTGGAAGAAACGCTTTTTCTTCGTCAGGAGGGATTCTATCCCTGATGGGAAGGATCTCCCCAGAAAATGGGCCACTCATGGTAGGATAGAGGATCCTTATAGAAGGATCATAGGATAACCTGTTTCTACTGAGGATCACTAACCCTTTATTTCTATTTTGTGCAGCTATCTATGTTTCACACATCATTACATCACCTGAAACAAAAGAGAGGATCAACGCCTTCCTGAATCTTGATCCTGCATTAAGAACATTTCAAGCAAACACCAAGGATTCTCATGAAGTATCCTCAGGCTCAGTTACAATGTCAAGTAAGTATCCAAATTTACATATGGTTAAATGTTGAAATACAAATAAAACAAGAATACTTATCTGTTGTTTTGGATTGATAGGTGCTGGAAAATCCTCAAGGTCTGCCACCCGTTTCAGTGTTACCAATCTTACTATTGTTGCTCCCAGGTCTGGGAAGAAGAAGACTGCTGCTAGCCCAAGCACCATAGTCCCCAAGCCTACTACCTCCAAGGGGGGAAAGAAAAGGAAGGACACCGAAGCTGACAATCTTGAAGGCTTGCCCCTTATCCGCCACCAGTTCCAATAATACTTTGCCGATGTAAGGATCACCGACTATGCTTGATTATCCTGCCCACTTGAGGATCACGTGATCCTGAACTTTACCTTGACCTTTTGTAGAAATTTGATGAGGTCGAAATGTTGTTTGATGCTTATGTTGAGGAGGCTGATCAGAAGCATCGGGACTTCCAAAAGATCTTCTTGGCTAAGGACGAGACCATCTCTCGCCTGGAGAAGGATCTGAACTTGGCAAAGCAGCAGGTGGTCATGGCCCAGATAAATGCTGATCATGAGAAGCACGACCTGCTGGAGGATGCTAAAGTCTCTGCTGCCATCACCATGTATAAGATCAAGTTGCAAATGGCTCAGGAAGCTGAGGATCCTGACTTCGATAGGACCATTTGGGACAAGGAGGGCTGGAAAGCAAATCTAGCCTAGTTTGAGGATGAGGAGGAGGCTACCGAGGTCTTGGCGATTGAGGCAAGTGGCAACGGGAAGGATCAGGCTGATGGTGATGATGCTGGTGGTGATGCAGCCAAGGTGTGAGCTGCAGAAATGGGCGATGATGGATATTTCTAGACGCGGCCGGAGCCCATTTTTTAGGATTTGGTAGTGGTTTTTTGGTTATGGTGTTTTGAAACAATGTTGGGTTGTAATTTGAACAATAGTTTTTAGGATTATGGATCAAGGATCCTTAGACAATAGGTAGGATAATAGGTGGTGGAGGGATCCTCTGTTTGGGGGATGAAACCACTTGTTATCCTGCCATCTTTTATTTCCTGCATTCTTAAGACCCGTTAACAATGGACACCCTTTGCCAACCCAAATGGACGGGCCACGTATTGCTGGTAGAAATTTGGGTTGGCAATTTTGACAACTTTAAAAGGGTTTAACCTTTGTGAATAAATAAAACTTTAAATTTTTGGTTATTTCCTGTGTTGTTATCCTTGTGAATTCCTTATTTCTCTATTGTAGTTATCCGATTTGTTTGAATTTATCAAGTTTAATAAGTCATGTTTAAAAAATTTTAGGATATGATCAAGGATCAAATATCCTATAGTCGATAAACTTAGAAAAGTTATGCAACTTAAGGATCATTAGTTCTATTGTCAATAGATAAGGGTCACTTATATAAATAAAGAATAAAATAAAAGTGATCAAGGATCATACCTGAGAATCCAAGTTAGGATCCTAACCCCTTAATATTTATTATCAGGATAAGCAAAAGAAAAACCTTAGTAGAAGGTAAGGATCAAGGATCCTTGGTCGTTTAGCCTCAAAAACCTGAAATAGAATATAACTTGGGACTAAGCAAATATAAGAGAAAAGTTAGTAACTAGGGACAAGCCCAACAATTCTAGGGACAAGCCCAAAGGATAACTGGGGACAAGCCTAAAGGATCTTGTGTAAACTGGAGTATGGCCCTCACTGGTGACTATCCAAACTTAGTGACATGAAAATGCCAAAACCTTAGCTAACGTGAAAACGTTAGAAACCTTAGGAACGGATGTATGGTACGTCTACCATTATACGTAGGATCCCGGATACAGCCAGTACAATGAAATTGTCAGCCCCTAAAGCGAGTACTGGTCCCATTGCCATGAACTGTATCAGGATCATCGTGCGCTACTGGCGAAACTGGGGACAGGCCCAAATAACTGGGGTTAAGCCCAAATAACTGGATACTTCTGTGGATACTCAATCCTTTGTTAAGGATACCTAAACCTTCTGCAAAACTCAGATTCAAGTGAAAAGAGGATAAAGGATCCAGGATCCTTATCCTTGTATATAAGATAATTAAAGAATGAAATAGTTTGAGATTAGATCATTACCAAAATGAGGATCTTCTGTCCTGTAAGGATCCTTCAAGGATACTTGTTAGCTAAGGATCATGGATCCTTATTACATGAAGTATTTCTTCAAATGGACAACATTCCAAGCTCTTGGTAGCAAATCACTTTCCATTGTTAGCAATCGATATGCCCCCTTTCCTGCTTCAGCTTCAATCAAATAGGGGCCTTCCCACTTTGGTGCTAACATTCCATCAGCAGGATTTGTGGTATTCTGGAATGCTTTCCTTAATACTATATCACCAACTTGGAATTTCCTGATCCTGACATTTTTGTTGTAGGCTCCAGCCATCCTTTGTTGATAATTGGCCATCCTTATCCTTGCCAAATCCCCGAGTTCTTCTATAGTATCCAAGTCTTGAACCAAGTTTTCAGCATTTTCTTCAGGATCACGAATGCTTGTTCTTGTAGTAGTGTTAGGGGTGGATTTCTAAGTGACCCGTGATCCTCAAATATTATCCTGTTTGGTGATCCTTACTTCTGTGTCAGTTAGTGATCCTCAGAAGTGCTTCAGGATCAGGATCATGGATCATCCTAAGGATCCTTATACTAATGATTTTATGTTTTGAATTCGTAACTGTTTTGCAGGAATATCAATTGGTACTTGGTCTTGGCGATATTTCTGGAGAATATTCCCTGCAATTCTACACGTGCTGGACCATTTGTGAACGTTATGGAGAACGTGGGGAGAAGGCACGAAATGCGGATAGTTAGTTAAGCTAGTTATTTTCTGATTTAAATGGGGTAGCGAGCTAATTAGACAACACTTATGCTATTTTTGGCTACACACACTCTGAAAACCGCTTAACCCAGCTCTCGTTCATTCACTTAGCGATTTCATACACTTTTTACACGTTACACTATAGTGATCCTTGTATTTAGCTTGTTATCATCCGAAGTTGTAACACATTACTTGTTTAATTTGAGTTGGTGATCGGTAGTTTCCATCACCCGGGGTTTTTTGTGCCGGAGATCAACTCTTGATCAAGGGCTTTTTCCCCGTATAAACCTTGTGTCACTTGTTATTTATTTTTCATAGTGATCCTTATTGCTATAAACCAATTCGAGCATCATACCCTTAACAGAAAGTTTGGTTGCATTATCCTCATCAGATTTTTTGACCAAAACAGTTTGGCACCCACCGTGGGGCAGTTGGTGCTTCATTTCTAAGAAATCCTCATCTTTGTGATCATTCCGGTTCATTGCATACGAGCAAATGGCTTCATCAACAAAGAATACCTCTAGTGCGATGTCTGCAGTCAATTCATCCCAGGGCATTCCACCTTTGCCTCCACCACCTTCTGGACCTCAGAAAAATGCTGAGAAGAAACCAACTCCCATTTTCTCAAAACCTCCAACTTCTTCTGCTTCTTATACTCCTACTACTAGTGACTTGTTTACTCTGATTTTGCAGATGAAGGAGCATATCCAGCAGCAGGACAAGACCAATGAAAGAATCCTTGGAGAAATTGGAGACATCAAGAAACAAAAGAGATCGGCAGAGGATCATTCCCCACTAATGCCCAGATCTTTGAATTTTGATACTTCGGTTATAACTTCTCAGCCTTCGGTGGTTCCAGACGTTCAATATGTTGGAGGACCAAAAGGAGTGCATTACGGATCATCAGCAATGACTCAGGCTACAGGGTTACACTTTCAACCATCAGGATCCCATCCTCATCATATAGGATCCTTTGCAAGCTCAGGAGGATACTCGGGAGCGCAGCAGATTCAAGGGTACTGGCCGTTTCAAGGATCCTCCCAGATTCAAGGATCCTCCCAGCTTCAAGGATCCTCCCAGGTTCAAGGATCCTCCTATGTCCCAGGATCCTCCCAGGTCCAAGGATACTCACAGTTTCAAGGATCCTTCCAGATTCCAGGATCCTTAAGGAGTTTGCAATCAGGAAGTTCCGACATCCATCAAGGAGATTTCATTCCAATGCAAACCATTGCTTCTACTGGTCCATCGGTCATTCCAGAGCCCCAACAATATGGATTAACATCCACTCTTCATAATTTGAATCCAATGGGAGGTAACACTTTTAATAATTCTTATACTACTAACCATGGCCTTATGCAGGATACAGGTATCAATCATACTATGGCCAGAGAATTGCAAAAGTTAAAGGACATGATATCAAGTGTCCCAGGAGTGGTCAAGCCTATCCCAGAGATTGCGGATGGGAGCCACAAGATATCTCGTGTTGCACCACCAATCTGTGATGCTGAGATACCCAAGAGGTTCCATGTACCTACCATGAAGTTGTATGATGGTTCAACGGATCCTGAGGAACACATAGCTCAATACAGGGAAAGGATAGAGATCAACCCCATCCCAGAAAGGTTAAAGGAAGCGTGTCTGTGCAAGGGATTTGGATCCACTCTTACTGGATCGGCTCTTAAATGGCTGCTAAGTCTTCCTCCTTACTCTATTACCTCATTTGCTAACCTAGTTAATCTATTTAATAACCAATTTTCTTGTAGTAGGAAATTTGAGCGTTTAACTAGTGATCTGTATAGGATAACCCAATAATGAATCATTAAGGGATTATATCACTAAATTTAGTAAAGAATCCTTAGATATTCCTAATCTGGATATAGCTACGGCTATTGAAGCCTTTAAAATGGGATTGCTTAGGGATTCGTTATTCTTTGATGATCTTGTTATGACACCATGCAGGAACCTAGATGAGGTAAGGACCGGGGCCCTTAGGTTCATCCGGCTAGAGGATGACAAAAGGATCCAGGAGAGGTTAGCAGGATCGTCAAAGCAAGAGAAGCAAGGATCCTCATTCAGGAACAACAAGTTCAGATCTTATAATAAATCCGATAACCAGAATGTGCATGCTGTTGAACAAGAAGAGGATGATGAGGATTATCCTCCAATCTCTGAATATTGTTTTTCTGTTGATAACAATGAACTAATCCTTGCGATGCAGAATTTAGGTGATAAAGCTAGATGGCCTAGAAGAAATGATAGACCAGCTGCAACTAAAGATAAATCAAAGTGGTGTGCATACCATGAAGATTTTGGGCATCTCACAGAAGAATGCATCGCATTAAGAAAAGAAATTGGATACTTGTTGAGCAAGGGGCACTTGAAAGAATTATTGGGGAGAAAGAAGTCAAGGACTCAGGATCCTGAAAGGATCCCAGAGAAAGCTCCAGCCCCTCCAGCAGATGCACAAATTATAAACTTTATATCTGGAGGATCAGACATTTGTGGAACATCCTTTTCCGCAGCCAAAAGACACGCGAAGGAAACCAAGATGGATAATGGAGATAGACCCATTCGAACATCTAGTGTCTCCGAAGGAAAAGTTATAACTTTTGATGAGGATGATCGTGCTGACATCCAGGATCCTCATCATGATGGTTTGGTTATCACTCTTTTTATTTCTAACCATTTTGTTCGCAGGATCCTTATAGATGGAGGGAGCTCTGTGAATATTATCCAGCTAGATGTTCTCAAGAAGATGAACATCCCTGAATCCGACATCATACCAAGATCCTCTGTGCTCGTGGGATTCAGTGGCGAGACCAAGAATACTCTGGGGGAGATTAAACTCCCAATCTATATCGAAGGCCTACATTCTTACCAAAAGTTTTGTGTTATTGACTGTTTATCTTGTTGTAATGTGATCCTTGGCAGGCCTTGGATACACGATATGAAGGCAGTCCCATCCACTTATCATCAATGTGTGAAGCTTCCTAGCCCTTGGGGAATAGTGAAGATTGATAGTGATCAGCAAGAGGCTAAGAACTGCTACACCTCATCAATGAAACCAACATCAAAGTCTAGGGAGCAAGAAGTCAAGGACTCAGGATCCTGAAAGGATCCCAGAGAAAGCTCCAGCCCCTCCAGCAGATGCACAAATTATAAACTTTATATCTGGAGGATCAGACATTTGTGGAACATCCTTCTCCGCAGCCAAAAGACACGCGAAGGAAACCAAGATGGATAATGGAGATAGACCCATTCGAACATCTAGTGTCTCCGAAGGAAAAGTTATAACTTTTGATGAGGATGATCGTGTTGACATCCAGGATCCTCATCATGATGGTTTGGTTATCACTCTTTTTATTTCTAACAATTTTGTTCGCAGGATCCTTATAGATGGAGGAAGCTCTGTGAATATTATCTAGCTAGATGTTCTCAAGAAGATGAACATCCCTGAATCCGACATCATACCAAGATCCTCTGTGCTCGTGGGATTCAGTGGCGAGACCAAGAATACTCTGGGGAACATTAAACTCCCAATCTATATCGAAGGCCTACATTCTTACCAAAAGTTTTGTGTTATTGACTGTTTATCTTGTTGTAATGTGATCCTTGGCAGGCCTTGGATACACGATATGAAGGCAGTCCCATCCACTTATCATCAATGTGTGAAGCTTCCTAGCCCTTGGGGAATAGTGAAGATTGATAGTGATCAGCAAGAGGCTAAGAACTGCTACACCTCATCAATGAAACCAACATCAAAGTCTAGGGAGCAAGAAGTCATGGACTCAGGATCCTGAAAGGATCCCAGAGAAAGCTCCAGCCCCTCCAGCAGATGCACAAATTATAAACTTTATATCTGGAGGATCAGACATTTGTGGAACATCCTTCTCCGCAGCCAAAAGACACGCGAAGGAAACCAAGATGGATAATGGAGATAGACCCATTCGAACATCTAGTGTCTCCGAAGGAAAAGTTATAACTTTTGATGAGGATGATCGTGTTGACATCCAGGATCCTCATCATGATGGTTTGGTTATCACTCTTTTTATTTCTAACCATTTTGTTCGCAGGATCCTTATAGATGGAGGAAGCTCTGTGAATATTATCCAGCTAGATGTTCTCAAGAAGATGAACATCCCTGAATCCGACATCATACCAAGATCCTCTGTGCTCGTGGGACTCAGTGGCGAGACCAAGAATACTCTGGGGGACATTAAACTCCCAATCTATATCGAAGGCCTACATTCTTACCAAAAGTTTTGTGTTATTGACTGTTTATCTTGTTGTAATGTGATCCTTGGCAGGCCTTGGATACACGATATGAAGGCAGTCCCATCCACTTATCATCAATGTGTGAAGCTTCCTAGCCTTGGGGAATAGTGAAGATTGATAGTGATCAGCAAGAGGCTAAGAACTGCTACACCTCATCAATGAAACCAACATCAAAGTCTAGGGAGCAATAGCAATCAAAGTATCCTCCAAGGGATGTCTTGGAGGCAAGAGAACAGGATATAGTAGAAATCCTCATGGATCCTGATGATCCTGAATCTATAGTTTATTTAGGATCAGGGATCCTTGGCGAAATGAAGGAAGACCTCATATCCTTCCTCAAAAGGAGAAAGACTACCTTTGCATGGAAACACGAAGACATGACAGGCATATCTAAAGATGTAATCACTCACAAACTTGGCATCGATAGGTCCTTCAAACCAATCCATCAAAGGAAAAGGAAATTTGCACCAGAAAGAAATGCCATTATCCAGGAGGAGGTAGAGAAATTACTCCGAGCAGGTATGATTAGAGAGGTCAAGTATCCAAGATGGTTGGCTAATGTGGTTGTTGTTCAAAAGAAAAACGGAAAGTGGAGGGTATGTGTCGATTTTACCGATTTAAATAAGGCATGTCCCAAGGATTCTTTCCCATTACCCCACATTGACTCCATGGTGGATGCAACTGCGGGTCATGAACTGTTAACTTTTATGGATGCTTCATCTGGATTTCAACAAATCCAAATGAAACCATCCGATCAAGAGGATACAGCCTTCATGACTCCAACTGGTATATACTGCTATATTGCTATGCCATTCGGACTAAGAAATGCAGGTGCAACTTATCAAAGGCTAGTGAACATGATGTTCAAGGATCAGATTGGACAAACTATGGAGGTTTACATAGACGATATGTGTTTTGGTCAAAAAATTCTATTTATGATATGCAACCAAACTCTTTGTTTCGGGGAATGATGCTTAAAATATGTAATAGCGATGAGGATCACTTCAAGGTAAATTGCACTAACAACACAAGGATTTATACGGGGAAAAAGCCCTTGATCAAGAGTTGATCTCCGGCACAAAAAACCCCGGGTGATGGAAACTACCGATCACCAAGCTCAAATAAATGATTAAATGTTTACAACTTCGGATAGTAACGAGCTAGGTACAAGGATCACTATCGTGAAATGTGTATAAGTGAGTGAAAATGAATGTATGTTCGTCGAGAGCTTCAAGTGTGCGAGTATACGAGTGTGTGTAGCTGCAAAAAATGGCTAAGTGTTTTTTCTACTAGCTCGTTACCCCTTTTAAAATAGAAATCTAACTACCAAACTAACTATCCGACTTTCGTGCCATGCCTCCACGTTCTCCACAACGTCTATTTTTGGTCAAGCACGTGCATAATAGTTTGGGAATATTCTCCAGGAATGTCGCCAAGACTTGGTCAAGCTTGTTATACCTGCGAGATAGTACAAAACATAAGTAAACAATCGTCAGTACGAGGACCCTTAAAGTGATCCATGATCCTGATCCTAAAGCTCTTCTGAGGATCACCACCTGTCACAGAAGTAAGGATCACTAATTAGGATAACGAATAAGGATCACTAATTGTTAGAAAATCCTCCCCTAACAATTGCCCCCAAAATATAAGGAGTAATTTGTAAAATTAGCGAGTTATATTTTCTTGATCTTATCCGCAACTAACTAACGGATATATAGCCGTTAAAATAGAACTAGCCGTTACGATCATGACGTCACGGAAGTGACAATCCTGCAAAATCATAATTATAAATAGAGATATAGATAGGATCATCATGCATTCAAATTCGAAAGAAACTCCCTTTAAATTCTCAGTCGACGATCAACCAGGTATTTCTTTCTCCTCTTTCTTCCTCTCTTACTCTGTTTTTCTTTCTTTATCTCCGTCACTTCGAAAATGTTGCTCCGAAATTCTCCGGCCAAGGATCACAAAAAAGGATAGCCCTTTGAAGAGTCAAAAGATCATCAAAGACTCAATGAATGAGAGGTGTTGCTTTAACGATGCATAAGTAGATAACATCCGTCACCGATTTCCGGCGAATGCCTTTTTCAAACCTTTCGATCCAACTGCCCTGAGCGACTATGTTTCAGAAACATGGGTTGCCTTTCCAGTTACTCCATTTGCCATAGGATACACCTATCCTTTCCCAGAATTTACACAATCCTTCTTCTCCCTTACCGGCATCTCTTACATCCAAGCCATGCCGATGATTTGGAGGGTTTTGTATACCCTGGAGAGGATCATCGAGCAGGAGGGCATTGATTTGGGCATGTCAGAACTGACACAATTGTATGACGTTACCACCTTTGGATCCCACCGTTATTTGTTCAAACGAAAACCCAGTGCAGAACACCCCCTTCTCAAAGTCACCAAAAATGACAAAGATTGGAAACGTCGCTTCTTCTTTGTAAGAAGGGATACCATTTCAGATGGAGAGCATTTACCAAGAACATGGTCCACCCATGGTAGGCCGGAGGATCCTGAGAAGGATTAGCAGGTAGTCTTGTTTTCGCAATAGGATCACTAACCCCTTTTTTGTCTTGTGTTATGCAGCTATTTCTGTCTCACACATCATCACATCACCTGAAAGCAAGGATAGACTCGCTGCTTTTTGGAAGCTTGATCCTGAAATAAGGACATTCAAGATAGACACCCAAGACTCACAAGAAGTATCCTCAGGTTCCATTACCATGTCAAGTAAGTATCCTGCCTTTTACATAGTTTAAATATTAAAATAAATGAATAAATTGAAATAGGATAAGGATACTCATCTTGCTTTAAATGTGTAGGCGCTGGAAAATCTTCCAAGCCTGTATCCCAATTCAACACGGCTGACCTTGATGTCGTACGACCCAGGAAGAAGAGGTCCACTACCAGTCCTAGCATCTCCATTCCAAAGGCACCCACTAAAGGAAAGGGTGTCAAGAAGAGGAAAACTTCTGATGCTGAGGATCTTCAAGGCCTACCACTGATCCGCCACCAGTTCCTTGAATACTTCAATGATGTAAGGATCCTTAATTCTGCCTAGGTGTCCTACTCGTATGAAGATCACTTGATCTTGAACTGCTTTATCCTCTTCTTTGTAGAAATTTGCCGAGATCGAGGATTACGTGGGGAATGTTGAGGAGCAGGACAAGAAAATTGCTGACCTCCAACAGGTTGCCGTGCTCAAAGACCTTGCACTTGCTGATCTTCGGAAGGAACTCCAAGATGAGAAGACCAAGACGGCCAAACTTCTGATTGACCTTGACTATGAGAAGCATGATCTCATAGAAAATGCTAAGGTTTCTGCCGCCATCACGATGTATCAGACAAAATTGAAGATGGCCCAGGAAGCTCAGGATCCTAGTTTTGATAAAAGCAGCTGGGATGTTGAGGGCTGGAAGGCAAGGTTGGCTGATCTTGAGGATGATGAGGAGGAGGCAACTGAGGTCTTAGCGATCGAGGCAAGTGGCAGTGGAAAGGATCTGATGAAGGATACTGCAGCTGGAGGGAAAGAGGATGCAGCAAAGGCATAGGTTGCATGAATGGGCGATGAAGGACATTTCTAGACGTAGCCGGAGCCCATTTTTTAAGTTTGATAGTTTGTTTTGGTTGTGGTGTTTTTTGCTAAACAATGATGGGTTGTACTTGAACAATAGGTTTTAGGATTAAGGATCATGTATGATCCTTTGGACAATAGGCAGGTTTGCATATGGTGGAGGGATCCTCTGTTTGGGGGATGAAGCCATTGTGATCCTGCCGCCTTTATATTCCTGCACTACTTTCGAACTTGTTATCATGGACACCCTTTACCTACCCCAGCGGACGGGCCACGTTTTGCTGGTAGATGCTCGGGTAGGTAATTTTGACAACCTTTAAAGGGTTAGTCTTTTGTTAATAAATAAAATCTTAACCTTTTGTCGCCTATCTTGTGTTGTTATCCTTGTGTTTCTTTGATTTTCCTTTATTTTGATGCATATTTATTAAACAAAAAATTTTGAATAAGTCAAATTGAAAATACTTAGGATATGATGCATGATCAAATTTCCTTTAGTTAAAGAATCTCAGAAAGCAATATGTTTTAAGGATCACAAGTCTAGTTGTCAAACTTTAAGGGTTATTCAAATAAATAATGAATAGAATTAAATATAGTTAAGGATCATACCTGAGGATCCAAGTTAGGATCCTAATCATTATAAGGATAACTACAAGATAAACCTTAGAATAAAGTAAGGATCGAGGATCCCTAGTTGCCTATCTTCAAGAACCTGAAATAGAGCATAACTTGGGACTAAGCCAATATAAGATAAGAGTTAGTAACTGGGGACAAGCCCAAGGATAACTGGGGACAAGCCCAAGGATCGTATGTAAACTGGAGTATGGCCCTAACTGTCGACTATCCAAACTTAGTGGCATGAAAATGCCAAAACCTTAGCTAACGTGAAAACGTTAGAAACCTTAGCTAACGTGAAAACGTTAGAAACCTTAGAAACGGATGTATGGTACGTCTACCATTATACGTAGGATCCTAAGCATAGCCAGAACAATGGAATTATCAGCCCCTAAAACGAGTACTGGTCCCAATGCCTTGAACTATACCAGGATCATCGTGCGCTACAGGCGGAACTGGGGTCAAGCCCAAATAACTGGGGTTAAACCCAAGGAACGGATTGCTTCAGCAGATAACCAATGTTATGCTAAGGATACCTGAACTTTCAAAACTTGAACTCTCGTGAGAGATGGATGAAGGATACATGATCCTTATCCTTATATGAGAAAATAAAGGAACGAAATAGTTCAAGTTTAGGATATTACCTAAGTAAGGATCACCAGTACTTCGAGGATCCTTTAAGGATATCCCTATCGTGAGGATCATCTCTGCCATGAGGATCCTGCTCACATGAAATATTTCTTCAAGTGGACAGCATTCCAAGCTCTTGGTAGCAAATCACCTTCCATGGTTAGCAATCTATATGCCCCCTTTCCTGCTTCAGCTTCAATCAAATAAGGGCCTTCCCATTTTGGAGCTAACTTTCCATCAGCAGGATTGGTAGTATTCTAAAATGCTTTCCTTAATACCATGTCTCTAACTTGAAACCTCCTGATCCTGACATTTTTGTTGTAAGCACCAGCCATTCTTTGTTGATAACTGGCCATCCTTATCCTAGCCATATCCCTGATTTCTTCAATAGTATCCAGGTCTTGAGCCAAGTTTTCATTATTTTCCTCAGGATCACAAGTACTTGTTCTAGCAGTTGGAACCACCATTTCTGTTGGGATCACTGATTCTGCCCCAAATACCAAAGAGAATGGTGTTTGACCAGTAGCATTTTTAGGGGTTGTCCTATCAACCCAGAGCACATAGGGTAGTTCTTCTGCCCATTTCCCTTTCTTGGATCCAAGCTTCTTCTTCAAATTGTTGATGATGATCTTGTTAGATGATTCTGCTTGGCCATTGGCTTGTGGGTGGACTGGTGTTGATGTTATCATCTTAATCCCCCAGCTGTCACAAAAGTTAGTGGTTCTGCCCCCAATAAATTGGGAACCATTATCACATATAATCTCAGAAGGAATTCCAAATCTAGTTATAATATTTCTTTTAATGAAGGATATAACTTCCTTTTCTCTGACTTGGGCAAAAGCTTCAGCCTCTATCCACTTGGAAAAGTAATCAGTCATAGCTAGCATGAATACTTTTCCACCAGGTGCCTTAGGGAGCTTACCAACTATATCCATACCCCATCTCATAAATGGCCAAGAGGAGGATATAGGATGTAATAATTCAGCTGGTTGATGAAGGATATTGCTGTGTCTCTGGCAAGGATCACATCTTCTGGCATACTCCACAGCATCTTTCTTCATGGTTGGCCAGTAGTATCCTGTCCTCAGGATCCTTGAGAATAATGCCCTGCCCCCGGTGTGGTTTCCACAATCTCCTTCATGGAAGTCTTTTAAAACTTCTTGAACCTCAGGATCCTCAATGCATCTCAAGTATGGTCCTTCAAGAGATCGTCTATACAACATATTATTCATAATTGTGAACTGAGATACCTTAGATTTGAAAGCCCTAGGGTTTTCTCCTGTAGGAATCTCTCCATGTTGTAAGTATCTCATAATTGGTGAGATCCACGATCCTGATCCTGAATGGGATTGAGTATCCTCACAAGGGATAATTGCAGAATCATTTCCTATCTCCATAGCCTCGTGATCCTCGATAGCCGGGGTCAGGATATGGATAATAGGAATCTTGATATCCTCCGGGATCTTCAAGGATGATCCTAAGTTAGCCAATGCATCAGCTTCTGTATTTTCTTCCCTTGGTACCTGTGACAAACTAAAGAAAACAAAAGAGAATGCCAAACTTTTGACTATCTCCAAATACTTGGTTAGCTTTTCACCTTTAACAGCATATGATCCATTAAAGTGGTTTGTAATCAACAAAGAATCTACGTGTACCTCAAGATACCTGATCCCCATATGCTTTGCAATTTGCAAACCAGCAATTAAGGCTTCATATTCAGCCTCATTGTTAGTGGTTTGGAACTCACAAGCTATAGAATGGGGTATTATGTCCCCCTGTGGCGATTTTAGTAGTATTCCAAGCCCTGTGCCTTTGACATTTGAGGATCCATCAGTATAAAGTATCCAAGGATCCTTGGTCTCTTCTAGCTGCTGGACTTCTAGCTCAGCTTCTTCTTGTAAATCACTACTGAAATCAGCCACAAAGTCAGCTAATGCTTGGGATTTGATGGCTGTCCTAGGCTCATATCTTATATCATATGCACTCAGCTTCACTGCCCACTTAGCCATCCTTCCTGACATCTCTGGTTTCCTGAGGACATTCTTAATTGGAAAATTAGTTTTAACAATGATAACATGAGTTTCAAAATAATGTCTTAACTTGGTAGATGCCATAATTAATGCAAGAATAAGCTTTTCAAGGTGTGAGTACCTAGATTCGGCATCAAGTAAACTTTTACTTACATAATAGACAGGATGTTGTGTACCTTGATGATCCTTAACAAGGACCGCACTTACTGCTTTTGAGGATACTGCAAGATACAAGGATAACACATCACCTTTTACTGGTTTCATCAAAGCCGGGGCCGAGGATAGGTAATCTTTGAGGGCTTTTAAAGCATTTTCATGCTTCTCCGTCCACTCAAATTTCTTGTTCTTCCTTAGGATATCATAGAATTCTTTACACTTCTCAGAGGACTTGGATATAAATCTGTTCAAGGCTGCTATCCTTCCTGTTAGCCTTTGAACATCCTTAGCATTGGCCGGAGATTTGATGTTCACTATTGCTTTGATTTGTTCTGGGCTAGCTTCAATGCCTCTCTTTGTCACCATATATCCTAAGAATTTACCTGCTTTAACAGCAAAGTGACATTTTGAAGGATTAAGTTTCATGTTATATTTGTCAAGGATATCGAATGCTTCCTCCAAGTCTCTTAGGTGATCCTCAGCTTTTAAGGATTTTACCACCATATCATCTATGTAAACCTCCATAGTTTGTCCAATCTGATCCTTGAACATCATATTCACCAGCCTTTGATATGTTGCACCTGCATTTCTTAATCCGAACGGCATAGCAATATAGCAGTATATACCAGTTGGAGTCATGAAGGCTGTATCCTCTTGGTCGGATGGTTCCATTTGGATTTGTTGGAATTCAGATGAAGCATCCATAAAAGTTAACAGTTCATGACCCGCCGTTGCATCCATCATGGAGTCAATGTGGGGTAAAGGGAAAGGATCCTTGGGACATGCCTTATTTAAATCGGTGAAATCGACACATACCCTCCACTTTCCGTTTTTCTTTTGAACAACAACCACATTGGCCAACCATCTTGGATACTTGACCTCTCTAATCATACCTGCCCGGAGCAATTTCTCTACCTCTTCTTGGATAATGGCATTCCTTTCCGGTGCAAACTTTCTTCTCCTTTGATGGATTGGTTTGAAGGATCTGTCAATGCCGAGTTTATGAGTGATAACATCTTTGGATATACCAGTCATGTCTTCGTGTTTCCATGCAAAGGTAGTCTTTCTCCTTTTGAGGAAGGATACGAGGTCTTCTTTCATTTCGCCAAGGATTCCTGATCCGATATAGATTTTGGATTCAGGATCATCGGGATCCATGAGGATTTCTACCACATCCTGCTCTCTGGCCTCCAAGACATTCCTTGGAGGATACCTTGATTGCTATTGCTCCCTTGACTTCGAAGCTGGTTTCATCGATGAAGTGTAGCAATTTTTAGCCTCCTGCTGATCACTATCAATCTTTACTATTCCCCAAGGACTAGGGAGCTTCACACATTGATGATAAGTAGATGGGACTGCTTTCATATCATGTATCCAGGGCCTGCCAAGGATAACATTACAACAGGATAAACAGTCAATAACACAAAATTTTTGATAAGAGTGTAAGCCTTCAATATATATTGGGAGTTTAATGTCCCCCAGGGTGTTCTTAGTTTCGCCACTAAATCCCACGAGCACGGAGGATCTTGGTATGATCTCTGATTCAGGGATACCCATCTTCTTTAGAACATCAAGCTGGATAATGTTCACTGAACTTCCTCCGTCTATAAGGATCCTGCGGACAAAATGGTTAGATATGAAAAGAGTAATAACTAAACCATCGTGATGAGGATCCTGGATATCAACACGATCCTCTTCATCAAAGGTTATGACTTTTCCTTCGGAGACACTTGATGTTCGAACTGGTCTTTCTCCATTATCCATTTTAGTTTCCTTTGCATGCCTTTTAGCTGCTGAGAAGGATGTGCCACAAATGTCGGATCCTCCAGAAATAAAGTTTATCACTTGTGCATCTGCTGGAGGAGCTGGAGCCTTCTCAGGGATCCTTTCAGGATCCTGAGTCCTTGATTTTTTTCTTCCCAACAACTCTTTTAGATGCCCCTTGCTCAACAAGTATCCAATTTCCTTTCTTAATGCAATGCATTCTTCTGTGAGGTGCCCAAAATCTTCATGATATGCACACCACTTTGATTTATCCTTAGTTGCAGCCGGCCTATCATTCTTTCTCGGCCATCTAGCTTTATCACCTAGGTTCTGCATAGCAAGGATTAGTTCATTGTTATCAACACTAAAACAATATTCAAAAATTGGAGGATAATCCTCATCATCCTCTTCTTGATCAACAGAGTGCACGTTCTGATTATCAGATCTGTTGTAGGATCTGAATTTGTTGTTCCTGAATGAGGATCCTTGCTTATCCTACTTTGAGGATCCTGCTAACCTCTCCTGGATCCTCTTGTCATCCTCTAGCCGAATGAACCTAAGTGCTCGGGTTCTTACCTCATCTAAGTTCCTGCATGGTGTCATAACAAGATCATCGTAGAAAGACGAATCCCTAAGCAATCCCATTTTGAATGCCTCAACAGCCGTGGCTATATCTAAGTTGGGAATGTCTAAGGCTTCTTTACTGAATTTGGTAATGTAATCCCTTAAGGATTCATTATGACCTTGGGTTATCCTATATAAATCACTAGTTAATCGTTCGAATTTTCTACTACAAGAAAACTGATTATTAAACAAGTTAACTAGGTTAGCAAATGAAGTAATAGAATAGGGAGGAAGACTTAGCAGCCATTTGAGAGCTGATCCAGTAAGAGTGGATCCGAATCCCTTGCACAGGCATGCTTCTTTTAACCTTTCTGGAATTGGATTGATTTCCATCCTCTCCCTGTATTGTGCTATGTGTTCTTCAGGATCCGTTGAACCATCATACAACTTCATTGTTGGCACATGGAACCTCTTGGGTATCTCAACATCACAGATTGGTGGTGCAAAACGAGATATCTTGTGGCTCCCATCTGCAATCTCTGGGATAGGTTTAACTACTCCCGGAACACTTGATATCATATCCTTTAGCTTTTGCAATTCTCTAGCCATGGCATGATTGATACCTGGATCCTGCATAAGACCATGGTTAGTAGTATGAGAATTATTAAAAGTGTTACCTCCCATTGGATTCAAATTAGGAAGAATGGATGTTAATCCATATTGTTGAGGCTCTGGAATGATCGAGGGACCAGTAGAGGCATTGGTCTGCATCGGAATAAAATCTCCCTGATGGACATCTGAACTTCCTGTTTGCAAATTCCTCAAGGATCCTGACATCTGGAAGGATCCCTGAAACTGGGACGATCCTGGAACAAAGGGGGATCCCTGAACTTGGGATGATCCTGGAACGAAGGGGGATCCCTGAACTTGGGATGATCCTGGAACGAAGGAGGATCCTTGAACCTGGGATGATCCTGGAACGAAGGAAGATCCTTGAACCTGGGATGATCCTGGAACAAAGGAGGATCCTTGAACCTGGGATGATCCTGGAAGGAAGGAGGATCCTTGAACCTGGGATGATCCTGGAACGAAGGAGGATCCTTGAACCTGGGATGATCCTGGAAGGAAGGAGGATCCTGGAAGGAAGGAGGATCCTTGAACCTGCTGCATTCCTGAATATCCTCCTGAACTCGTGAGAGATCCCATATGCTGAGGATAGGATCCCGCTGGCTGGAAATATGAACCTGATGCCTGGGTCATTGTTGTTGTTCCATAGTGCACTCCTTTTGGTCCACCCACATATTGAATGTCTGGAACCACTGATGGCTGAGAAGTAATCACCGGAGTATCAAAATTCAAAGATCTGGGCATCAGTGGGGAACGATCCTCTGCTGTTTTCTTCTGTTTCTTAATTTCATCAATCTCCCGGAGGATCCTTTCGTTGGTCTTATCCTGCTCTTGTGCATGATTCCTCATCTGCAAAATCAAGGCATAGAGATCATTAGTAGTAGGATTAGTTGAAACAGAAGAAGTAGGTGGTTTTGAGAAAATGGGAGTTGGTTTCTTCGCGGCATTCTCAGTGTTCTTTTAGGGTCCAGAAGGTGGTGGAGGCAAAGGAGGGACGCCTTGTGAAGAAGTGAATGAAGGCATCAAGTTTGAAGCATTCTTCGCTGAGGAAGCCATTTGCTTGGTTGTAGTGAACCGAAATGAGCACAGAAATGCGAATTTCTCTAAGGACGAAGCACCAATTGCCCCACGGTGGGCGCCAAACTGTTTTGGTCAAAAAATTCTATTTATGATATGCAACCAAACTCTTTATTTCGGGGAATGATGCTTAAAATATGTAATAGCGATGAGGATCACTTCAAGGTAAATTGCACTAACAACACAAGGATTTATACGGGGAAAAAGCCCTTGATCAAGAGTTGATCTCCGGCACAAAAAACCCCGGGTGATGGAAACTACCGATCACCAAGCTCAAATAAATGATTAAATGTTTACAACTTCGGATAGTAACGAGCTAGGTACAAGGATCACTATCGTGAAATGTGTATAAGTGAGTGAAAATGAATGTATGTTCGTCGAGAGCTTCAAGTGTGCGAGTATACGAGTGTGTGTAGCTGCAAAAAATGGCTAAGTGTTTTTTCTACTAGCTCGTTACCCCTTTTAAAATAGAATTCTAACTACCAAACTAACTATCCGACTTTCGTGCCATGCCTCCACGTTCTCCACAACGTCTATTTTTGGTCAAGCACGTGCAGAATAGTTTGGGAATATTCTCCAGGAATGTCGCCAAGACTTGGTCAAGCTTGTTATACCTGCGAGATAGTACAAAACATAAGTAAACAATCGTCAGTACGAGGATCCTTAAAGTGATCCATGATCCTGATCCTAAAGCTCTTCTGAGGATCACCACCTGTCACAGAAGTAAGGATCACTAATTAGGATAACGAATAAGGATCACTAATTGTTAGAAAATCCTCCCCTAACAATATGGTGGTAAAATCAATAAAGGCTGAGGATCACCTAAGAGACTTGGAGGAAGCATTCAATATCCTTGATAAATATAATATGAAGCTTAATCCTTCAAAATGTCACTTTGGTGTTAAAGCAGGTAAATTCTTAGGATATATGGTGACAAAGAGAGGCATTGAAGCCAGTCCAGAACAAATCAAAGCAATAGTGAACATCAAGTCCCCTACCAATGCTAAGGATGTTCAGAGATTAACAGGCAGGATTGCAGCTTTAAACAGATTCATATCCAAATCTTCAGAAAATTGCAAGGAATTCTATGATATCCTAAGGAAGAACAAGAAATTCGAGTGGACTGAGAAGCATGAAAGTGCCTTAAAAGCTCTTAAGGATTACCTATCCTCGGCCCCGGCTTTGATGAAACCAGAAAAAGGAGAGGTGTTATCCTTATATCTTGGGGTATCCTCAAAAGCAGTAAGTGTCGTCCTTGTTAAGGATCACGAAGGTACACAACATCCTGTCTATTATGTAAGTAAGAGTTTACTTGATGCTGAATCCAGGTATTGACACTTAGAAAAACTTATCCTTGCATTAATTATGGCATCTACCAAATTAAGACATTATTTTGAAACTCATGTTATTATCGTTAAAACTAATTTTCCAATCAAGAATGTCCTCAGGAAACCTGAAATGTCAGGAAGGATGGCTAAGTGGGCAGTGAAGCTAAGTGCATATGATATAAGATACGAGCCCAGGACAGCCATTAAATCCCAAGCATTAGCTGACTTTGTGGCAGATTTCAGTAGTGATTTACAAAAGGAAGCTGAATTAGAAGTCCAGCAGCTAGAAGAGACCAAGGATCCTTGGATACTCTACACTGATGGATCCGCAAACATCAAGGGAACAGGACTTGGAATACTACTAAAATCGCCACAGGGGGACATAATACCCCACTCTATAGCTTGTGAGTTCCAAACCACTAACTATGAGGATGAATACGAAGCCTTGATAGCTGGCTTGCAAATCGCTAAGCATATGAGGATCAGGTATCTTGAGGTACATGTGGATTCTTTGTTAATCACTAATCACTTTAATGGATCCTATGCTATTAAAGGTGAAAAGCTAATCAAATATTTGGAGTTAGTCAAAGAATTGGCACTCTCTTTTGTATCCTTTAGTTTGACACAGGTACCAAGGGAAGAGAATGCAGAGGCAGATGCACTAGCCAATTTAGGATCATCCTTGAAGATCCCGAAGGATATCAAGATCCCTATTATCCATATCCTGACCCCGGCTATCGGGGATCATATGGCTATGGAGATAGGAGAGAATTCTTTAATTATCCCTAGTGAGGATACTCAAACTCATTCAGGATCATGGATCCTCCCAATCATGAGATACTTACAACATGGAGAGATTCCTACAGGAGAAAACCCTAGGGCTTTCAAAATTAAGGTATCTCAATTCACAATTTTAAATAATATGTTGTATAGACGATCTCTTGCAGGGCCATACTTAAGATGCATTGAGGATCCTGAAATCCAAGAAGTTTTAAAAGACTTCCATGAAGGAGATTGTGGAAACCACACTGGGGGGCAGGGCGTTATTCTCAAGGATCCTGAGGACAGGATACTACTGGCCAACCATGAAGAGAGATGCCGTGGAGTATGCTAAGAGATGTGATCCTTGTCAGAGACACAGCAATATCCTTCATCAACCAGCTGAATTTTTGCATCCTATATCCTCCTCTTGGCCATTTATGAGATGGGGTATGGATATAGTTGGTAAGCTCCATAAGGCACCTGGTGGGAACGTATTCATGCTCGCTATGACTGATTACTTCTCCAAGTGGATAGAGGCTGAAGCTTTTGCCCAAGTCAGAGAAAAGGAAGTTATATCCTTCATTAAAAGAAATATTATAACTAGATTCGGTATTCCTTCTGAAATTATATGTGATAATGGTTCCCAATTCATTGGGGGTAGAACCACTAACTTTTGTGACGGCTGGGGGATTAAGATGATAACATCAACACCAGTCAACCCACAAGCTAATGGTCAGGCAGAATCCTCCAATAAGATCATCATCAACAATTTGAAGAAGAAGCTTGGATCCAAGAAGGGGAAATGGGCAGAAGAATTACCTTATGTGCTTTGGGCTGATAGGACAACTCCTAAGAATGCTACAGGCCAAACTCCATTCTCGTATTTGGGGCAGAATCAGTGATCCCTACAGAAATGGTGGTTCCAACTGCTAGAACCAGTATTCGTGACCCTAAGGAAAATGATGAGAACTTGGTTCAAGACCTGGATACTATAGAAGAAATCAGAGATTTGGCAAGGATAAGGATGGCCAGTTATCAGCAAAGAATGGCCGGTGCATACAACAAAAATGTGAGGATCAGGAAATTCCAAATTGGTGATATGGTACTAAGGAAAGCATTTCAGAATACCACCAATCCTGCTGATGGAAATTTGGCACCAAAATGGGAAGGCCCTTACTTGATTGAAGCTGAGGCAGGAAAGGGGGCATATCGATTGCTAACAATGGAAGGTGACTTACTACCAAGAGCTTGGAATGCTGTCCATTTGAAGAGATATTTTATGTGATAAGGATCCATGATCCTCACATGATAAATATCCTTAAAGGATCCTTAAAGCACAGATGATCCTCATTTTTGGTAACATTCTAATCTTAAACTATTTCATTTCCTTACTTTTTCACATAAGGATAAGGATCTCGCATCCTTTATCCCCATTTCACGAGATTTTGAGTTTTGAAGGTTCAGGTACTCTTAGCAAAAGCATGATTATCCACACAAGCAACCAGTTACTTGGGTTTGACCCCAGTTATCCTTGGGTTTGACCCCAGTTCCGCCAGTAGCGCACGATGATCCTAGTATAGTTCATGGCAGTGGGACCAGTACTCGTTTTAGGGGCTGATAATTCCATTGTACTGGCTATACCTAGGATCCTACGTATAATGGTAGACGTACCATACATCCGTTCTTAAGGTTTCTAGCGTTTTCACGCTAGCTAAGGTTTTGGCATTTTCATGCCACTAAGTTTGGATAGTCGCCAGTTAGGGCCATACTCCAGTTATCCTTTGGGCTTGTCCCCAGTTATCCTTTGGGCTTGTCCCCAGTTGCTAACCTTTATCTTATAATGGCTTAGTCCCAAATTATGTTTTATTTTAGGTTTTCGAAGTTAAACAACCAAGGATCCTTGATCCTTACCTTTTATTAAGGTTTGTTGTGTGATTATCCTGGTTATAATAATATTAAGAGTTAGGATCCTAACTTGGATCCTCAGGTATGATCCTTAACTATTTTGATTTCATTCATTGATTATTTGAATAACCCTAATACTTTGACAACTGAACTCATGATCCTTAAAATATACCACTTTTTGGAATTTTTCAACTATAGGATATTTGATCCTGCATTATATCCTAAATTTTTTATCTAAGTTGTTCAACTTTTCTTACTCAGACAAGTGTAAATCGAAACAATTGAAAAATAAAACAACAACAAGAATATCAACACAAGATAAGCCAAAAAAGATTAAGGTTATTTTATTAACAAAAGTTTAACCATCAAAGGTTGTCAAAATTACCTACCCCGAGCATCTACCAGCAATACGTGGCCCGTCCGCTGGGGTAGATAAAGGGTGTCCATTGTCTAAAGGTCTTAGTAGTGCAGGAATTAAAAAGATGACAGGATCACAATGGCTTCATCCCCCAAACAGAGGATCCCTCCACCAGTTGTAATCCTACCTATTGTCCAAAGGATCATTCATGATCCTTAACCCTAATAGCTATTGTTTAGTTATTACAAACCATCATTGTTCTAAAAACATCACAACTACAAAAAACTACTACCAAATTTAAAAATTGGGCTCCGGCTACGTCTAGAAATGTCCATCATCGCCCAATTGTGCAGCCTACACCTTCGCTGCATCCTCATCCCCTCCAGCTTCGGTATCCTTAACCTGATCCTTCCCGCTACCTCCAGCCTCGATCGTCATAACCTCCTCAGCCTCCTCATCATCTTCAAGATCAGCCAACCTTGCTTTCCAGCCCTCAACATCCCAGCTGCTTCTGTCGAAGTTAGGATCTTGAGCTTCCTGGGCCATCTTTAGTTTTGTCTGATACATTGTGATGGCAGCAGAGACCTTTGCACCTTCTATGAGATCATGCTTCTCATAGTCAATGTCGATCAGGATTTTAGCCGTCTTAGTCTTGGCATCTTGAAGGGCCTTTTCAAGATCAGCAATCTTGAGATCCTTAAGTACTGCAACTTGTTGAAGGTCAGCAATCTTCTTATCCTGCTCCTCGACGCTTCCTACATAATCTTTAATCTCAGCAAATTTCTGCAAAGAAAAAGACAAAGCAATTCAAGATCAGATGATCCTCAAATGAGTAGGATACCTAGGCAGAATTGATGATCCTCACCTCATTGAAGTATTCAAGGAACTGGTGGCGGATCAGTGGTAGGCCTTGTAGGTCCTCGGTGTCAGAAGTTTTCCTCTTCTTGCCACCCCTTCCTTTAGTGGGTGCCTTGGGAATGGAGATGCTAGGACTGGTAGTGGCCCTCTTCTTCCTGGATCGAACAACATCAAGGTCGGCCGTGTTGAATTGGGAGGCAGGCTTGGAAGATTTTCTGGCACCTACACATTTAAAGCAAGATAAGTATCCTTATCCTATTTCAATATAACTATTTATTTTAATATTCAACTATGCAAAAAGCAGGATACTTACTTGACATGGTGATGGAACCTGAGGATACTTCTTGTGAGTCTTGGGTGTCTATCTTGAATGACCTTATTTCAGGATCAAGCTTCCAAAAAGCAGTAAGCCTATCCTTGGTTGCGGGTGTTGTGATGAGGTGCGAAACAAAGATAGCTGCATAACACAAGACAAAAAAGGGTTAGTGATCCTTTCACAAGAGCCAGATTACCTGATGATCCTTCTCAGGATCCTCTGTCCTACCATTGGTGGACCACTTCCTGGGTAAATGCTTTCCGTCTGGAATGGTATCCCTCCTGACAAAGAAGAAGCGTCGTTTCCAATTTGTGTCATTCTTGGTGGCTTTAAAAATGGGGTGTTCTTCGCCGGGTTTTCGCTTAAACAGATATCGATGCGATCCAAACGTCGTGAGATCATACATCTGTGTCAGCTCTGACATTCCTAAATCAATCCCTTCCTGCTCTATGATCCTCTCCAGGGTATACAAAACCCTCCAAATCATCGGCATAGCTTGGATGTAAGACATGCCGGTAAGAGAAAAGAAGGATTCTGTAAAGTCTGGAAAAGGATAGGTGTATCCTATGGTGAATGGAGTAACTGGAATGCAACCCATGTTTCAGAAACATAGTCGCTCAGAATAGTGGGATCGAAGGATTTGAAAAAGGTGTTCGCCGGAAAGCAGAGACGGATCTTATCTATTTGAGCATCGTTAAAGAAACACCCCTCATGTATTGAGTCTTTGATAATCCCTTGACTCTTCAAGGGGCTATCCTTCTGGTGATCCTTGGCGGGGGAAGACCGGAGCATCATTGATGTGGGTAAAGAAAGAAAAACAGAGTAAGAGAAGGAGAGATAAGAGAAGAGATACCTGATTGATCTTCGACCGAGAATTTAAAGGGAGTTTCTTCGAATTTAAATGCATATTGATCCTATCTCTAACTCCTATTTATAATGATGATTTGCAGGATTGTCACTTCAGTGACGTCAGCTTTGCAACGGCTAGTCCATCTCCAACGGCTAGTTATCTTTTAGTTTGTTGGGGATAAGATCGAAAAAATATAACTCGTTTATTTACGATATAACTCCTTATATTTTGGGGGCAATTGTTAGGGGTGGATTTCTAAGTGACCCGTGATCCTCAAATATTATCCTGTTTAGTGATCCTTACTTCTGTGTCAGTTAGTGATCCTCAGAAGTGCTTCAGGATCAGGATCATGGATCATCCTAAGGATCCTTATACTAATGATTGTCTGTTTTGAATTCGTAACTGTTTTGCAGGAATATCAATTGGGACTTGGTCTTGGCGATATTTCTGGAGAATATTCCCTGCAATTCTACACGTGCTGGACCATTTGTGAACGTTATGGAGAACGTGGGGAGAAGGCACGAAATGCGGATAGTTAGTTAAGCTAGTTATTTTCTGATTTAAATGGGGTAGCGAGCTAATTAGACAACACTTATGCTATTTTTGGCTACACACACTCTGAAAACCGCTCACACCAGCTCTCGTTCATTCACTTAGCGATTTCATACACATTTTACACGTTACACTATAGTGATCCTTGTATTTAGCTCGTTGTCATCCGAAGTTGTAACACATTACTTGTTTAATTTGAGTTGGTGATCGGTAGTTTCCATCACCCGGGGTTTTTTGTGCCGGAGATCAACTCTTGATCAAGGGCTTTTTCCCCGTATAAACCTTGTGTCACTTGTTATTTATTTTTCATAGTGATCCTTATTGCTATAAACCAATTCGAGCATCATACCCTTAACAGAAAGTTTGGTTGCATTATCCTCATCAGATTTTTTGACCAAAACAAGTAGGAACCACCATCTCTGTAGGGATCACTGATTCTGCTCCAAATACCAAAGAGAATGGAGTTTGGCCAGTAGCATTCTTGGGAGTTGTCCTATCAGCCCAAAGTACATAAGGTAGTTCTTCTGCCCATTTTCCTTTCTTGGATCCAAGCTTCTTCTTCAAATTGTTGATGATGATCTTGTTGGATGATTCTGCCTGGCCATTAGCTTGTGGGTGGACTGATGTTGATGTTATCATCTTAATCCCCCAACTGTCACAAAAGTTAGTAGTTCTACTCCCAATAATTTGGGATCCATTATCACAAACAATTTCAGAAGGAATACCAAATCTAGTAATAATGTTTCTCTTAATAAAGGATATCACTTCCTTTTCTCTGACTTGAGCAAAGGCTTCAGCCTCTATCCACTTGGAGAAATAATTAATCATAGCAAGCATGAATACTTTTCCACCAGGTGCCTTAGGAAGCCTACCAACTATATCCATTCCCCATCTCATAAATGGCCAAGAAGAGGATTTAGGATGCAAAAGCTCTGCTGGTTAGTGAAGGATATTACTATGTCTCTGACAAGGATCACACTTCTTGGCATATTCCACAGCATCCTTCTTCATAGTAGGCCAATAGTATCCTGTCCTCAGGATCCTTAAGATCAATGCCCTGCCCCCAGTGTGGTTTCCACAATCTCCTTCATGGAAATCCTTTAGGACTTCTTGGATTTCAGGATCCTCAATGCACCTTAGATATGGGCCAAGAGATCGTTTATATAACATGTTATTCAATATTGTAAATTGAGATACCTTGATTTGGAAAGCCCTAGGGTTTTCTCCTGTAGGAATCTCTCCATGTTGTATGTATCTCATGATTGGAAGGATCCATGCTCTTGAATGAGATTGAGTATCATCACTAGGGATGATTGCAGAATCCTCTTCTATCTCCATGGCTACATGATCCTCGATAGCAGGGGTTAGGATGTGGATAATAGGGTTCCTGATATCCTTCGGGATCTTTAAGGATGATCCTAGATTGGCTAATGCATCAGCCTCTGCATTCTCTTCCCTTGGTACCTGTGTCAAACTAAAGGAAACAAAAGAGAGTGCCAATTCTTTGACTATCTCTAAATATTTGATTAGCTTTTCACCTTTAACGGCATAGGATCCATTAAAGTGATTAGTAATTAACAATGAATCCACATGTACCTCAAGATACCTGATCCTCATATGCTTAGCGATTTGCAAACCAGCTATCAAGGCTTCATATTCAGCCTCATTATTAGTAATTTGGAACTCACAAGCTATGGAGTGGGGTATTATGTCCCCCTGTGGCGATTTTAGTAGTATTCCAAGTCCTGTTCCTTTGACATTCGAGGCTCCATCAGTGAAGAGTATCCAAGGATCCTTAGTTTCTTCTAGCTGTTGGACTTCCAACTCAGCTTCCTTTTGCAAGTCACTACTAAAATCTGCCACAAAGTCAGCTAAGGCTTGGGATTTTATGGCAGTCCTTGGTTCATATCTTATATCATATGCACTAAGCTTCACTGCGCACTTTGCCATCCTTCCTGATATTTCAGGTTTCCTGAGAACATTCTTAATTGGAAAATTAGTCTTAACAATAATGCCATGAGTTTCAAAATAATGTCTTAATTTAGTAGATGCCATAATTAATGCAAGGATAAGTTTTTCTAAATGTGAATACCTGGATTCAGCATCAAGCAGACTCTTACTTACAAAATAGACAGGATGTTGTGTACCTTCGTGATCCTTAACAAGGACCGCACTTACTGCTTTAGAGGATACCGCTAAGTACAAGGATAATATATCCCCTTTTTCAGGTTTCATCAAGGCAGGGGCTGAGGACAGGTAATCCTTAAGAGCTTTGAGAGCATTTTCATGCTTTTCAGTCCATTCAAATTTCTTGTTCTTCCTCAAAATGTCATAGAATTCCTTGCATTTTTCTGAGGATTTGGATATGAACCTGTTCAAGGCTGCGATCCTGCCTGTCAATCTTTGCACATCCTTAGCATTGGCAGGAGATTTGATATTCACAATAGCCTTGATTTGCTCTGGACTTGCTTCAATGCCTCTTTTTGTCACCATATAGCCTAGGAATTTACCTGCTTTAACACCAAAGTGACACTTGGAAGGATTTAGTTTCATATTAAATTTATCAAGGATATTGAATGCTTCCTCCAAGTCTCTAAGAGGATCCTTAGCTTTCTTGGACTTAACCACCATGTCATCTATAGAAACTTCCATAGTGTGTCCAATTTGTTCCTTGAACATCATATTGACTAGCCTTTGATAAGTAGCACCTGCATTCCTTAGTCCAAATGGCATAGCAATATAACAATATATACCAGTTGGGGTCATAAAGGTTGTATCCTCTTGATCAGATGGTTCCATCTGAATTTGTTGAAATCCAGATGAAGCATCCATAAAAGTCAACAACTCATGACCGGCGGTAGCATCCACCATGGAGTCAATGTGGGGTAATGGGAAAGGATCCTTGGGACATGCCTTGTTTAAATCTGTAAAATCGACATATACCCTCCACTTTCCATTTTTCTTTTGAACAACAACCACATTGGCTAACCACCTTGGATACTTAACCTCTCTTATCATACCTTCCCAAAGTAGTTTATCTACTTCTTCCTGGATACTGGCATTCCTTTCAGGTGCAAACTTCCTCCTTTTTTGATGAATTGGCTTGAATGACCTGTCAATGCCAAGTTTATGAGTAATTATATCTTTAGATATACCTGTCATGTCCTCATGCTTCCAGGAAAAGGTAGTTTTCCTCCTCTTAAGGAAGGATACTAGTTCTTGTTCAATGTTGCTGAGGATCCCTGATCCTATGAAGACGATGGATTCAGGATCATGGGGATCCATAAGGATTTCTTTCACATCCTGTTCTCTTGCCTCCAAGACATCTCTTGGAGGATACTTTAGTTGCTATTGCTCCCTTGGTCTTGAGGCTGGCTTCATTGATGACGTGTAACAATTCTTAGCTTCTTGTTGATCACTCTCAATTTTCACCACTCCCCACGGACTAGGAAGCTTTACACATTGATGATAAGTAGATGGGACTGCCTTCATGTCATGTATCCATGGCCTGCCAAGGATAACATTACAACAAGATAAGCAATCTATAACACAAAATTTTTTATAAGAATGGAGTCCTTCAATATAGATAGGGAGTTTGATGTCCCCCAATGTATTCTTGGTCTCTCCGCTGAATCCCACAAGTACTGAGGATCTTGGGACAATGTCTGATTCAGGGATGTTCATCTTCTTGAGGACATCAAGCTGGATGATGTTTACTGAGCTTCCTCCATCTATCAGGATCCTGCGAACAAAATGGTTAGAAATAAACAGAGTAATAACAAGACCATCATGATGAGGATCCTGCACATCAACACGATAATCTTCATCAAAAGTTATAATTTTATCCTGTGTGACAGTGGAGGTCCGGATGGGTCTGTCTCCATTATCCATCTTGGTTTCCTTGGCATGTGTTTTGGCTGCTGAAAAGGATGTACCACAAATGTCTGATCCACCGGATATGAAGTTTATAACTTGTGCATCTGCTGGAGGAGCAGGAGCCTTTTCTGGGATCCTTTCAGGATCCTGAGTCCTTGACTTCTTTCGTCCCAAAAGTTCCTTCAAGTGCCCCTTGCTTAACAAGTAACCAATTTCTTTTCTAAGTGCAATACACTCTTCAGTGAGATGTCCAAAATCCTCATGATATGCACACCACTTGGACTTATCCTTTGTTGCGGCTGGTTTATCACTTTTCCTTGGCCATCTTGCTTTCTCACCTAGATTCTGCATTGCAAGAATTAGTTCATTGTTATCAACAGAAAAACAGTATTCAGAAATTGGAGGATAATCCTCATCATCCTCTTCTTGTTCTACTGCATGCACATTCTGGTTTTCAGACTTGTTGTAGGACTTGAACTTGTTATTCTTAAAGTAGGATCCTTGCTTTTCCTGCTTTGAGGATCCTGCCAATCTCTCCTGGATCCTTTTGTCATCCTCTAGACGGATGAACCTAAGGGCCCTGGTTCTTACTTCATCAAGATTCCTGCATTGGGTCATAACAAGATCATCATAGAACAATGAATCCCTAAGCAAACCCATTTTAAAGGCTTCTACAGCCGTAGCTATATCCAGGTTAGGGATATCTAAGGATTCTTTACTAAACTTAGTGATGTAATCTCTAAGTGACTCATTTTGACCTTGTATTACCCTATATAGGTCACTAGTTAATCGTTCAAATTTTCTACTACAAGAGAATTGACTATTAAACAGGTTAACTACATTAGCAAATGAAGTAATAGAGTAAGGGGGAAGACTTAGCAGCCATTTAAGAGCTGATCATGTGAGTGTGGATCCAAAACCCTTGCATAGACATGCTTCCTTTAGCCTCTCAGGAATTGGATTGATCTCCATCCTCTCCCTGTATTGAGCTACATGCTCCTCTGGATCCGTTGAACCATCATATAACTTCATAGTTGGTATCTGGAACCTTTTGGGTATCTCAGCATCACAAATTGGTGGTGCAAAGCGAGATATCCTATGGCTACCATCTGCAATTTTAGGAATGGGTTTAACCACTCCTGGTACGCTGGATATCATATCCTTAAGCTTCTGAAACTCCCTAGCCATAGCCTGATTGATACCTGTATCCTGCATAGAGCCATGGTTAGTGTTATAAGAATTATTGAAAGTGTTACCTCCCGGAGGGTTCATGTTTGGAATCCCAGATGTGAATCCATATTGACGGGATTTCGGTATGATTGAAGGACCAGAGGAAGTAATGGTCTGCATCGGAATGAAGTCTCCTTGATGAACATTTATGCTTGGGGGTTGTATACTTCTCAAGAATCCTTGATCCTGAGAGGATCCTTGAGGCTGAGAGGATCCTTGAACTTGAAAGGATCCCTGAGGCTGGGGGGACCCTCGAACCTGAAATGAGGATCCTTGAACCTGAGAGGATCCTTGAACCTGGGAGGATCCTTGGACCTGGGAGGATCATTGGACCTGGGAGGATCCTTGGGCCTGGGAGGATCCTTGGACTGTGTGCATTCCCAAATATCCTCCTGAGCTGACGAAGGATCCCTGATGCTGAAAAGAGGATCCCAATGGCTGAAAACAGGATCCTTGAGGCTGGAAGTGAGAGCCAAACGCCTGACTCATAGTTGTTGCTCCATAACGCCTTCCCGATGGTACAGTTTGGTACTGGATGTCTAAGGCTGCAGATTGCTGGGAAGTTATAGCTGGAGTGTCGAAATCCAATGACCTTGGTATAGGAGGAGAGTGATCCTCCACTGATTTCTTCTGTTTCTTGATATCACCAATCTCCCGGAGGATCCTTTCATTGGTTTTGTCCTACTCTTGTATGCGATCCTTCATCTGCAAAATCAAAGTAAAAAAGATTACTATTAGTAGGATTAGTGACAACAGAAGAAGTTGGTGGTTTTGGAAAAATTGGGCTTTGTTTCTTCGCAGCATTTTCAGCATTCTTCTGGGATCCAAAAGGTGGTGGAGGCAAAGGAGGAACGCCCTGTGAAGAACTCATTGCCGGCATTGAACTTGAAGTGCTCTTTACTGAAGAAGTCATCTACTTGGTTGTAATGAACCAAAATGATCACAAAAACAAGAATTTCTCAAGAACGAAGCACCAATTGCCCCACGGTGGGCGCTAAGCTGTTTTGGTCAAAAATCAAGCAATGATAATGCAACCAAATCTTTTGTTGTGAGGTGTGATGCTTGAATCAATGAACAATATTAAGGATCACTTATAAATGTAATGAACAAATGACACAGAGATTTATACAAGGAAAAAGCCCTTGATCAAGAGTTGATCTCCGGCACAAAAAACCTCGGGTGATGGAAACTACCGATCACCAACTAAGATTAAACAAAAGAAGTTTACAACTCGGGATGATAACAAGCTTGTTACAAGGATCCCTAATGTGCAAAAATGTATGAAATCGCCAAGTAAACTGTCGAGAGTTGTTCGAGTGTTGTTACGAGAGTGTGTGTATGCCAAAATAAGCTAAGTGTTCTACTCCAGCTTGCCACCCCTTTTTAAATTAGAAATAACTAAGTTAACAAACTATCCGAAAATTATGCAAGCTCCCCACGATCTCCACAACGTCCATAATGGTCAAACACGTGCGGAATATTAAGGGAATATGCTCTAGGAATTTCGGCGAGACTTGGTCCATGCCTTTGCTCCTGCAAAACAAGCTTACGTACAAGGTATACAATTATTAGTATAAGGATATCAATAAGGATCCTGAATCCTGATCCTGCAACACCTACTGAGGATCCTTAATTCAAACAGAATTGAGGATCCATGATCCTAGTAGCACTTGAAGACCCATGATCCTTAGGATTAGAAAATCCTCCCCTAACAGGACATGCCTTGTTCAAATCAGTAAAATCGACACATACCCTCCACTTTCCATTTTTCTTTTGAACAACAACCACATTTGTGACACCCCAGGAAAACTTCGCAAACTTGCTCGGGGAGCCGCGATGCGATACAGGTAAACGTCACACCACTAGCTTCCTCAGTAACCGCATGCTAAATTTCGGGACGAAATTTCTTTCAAGTTGGGAATAATGTGACAACTCGAATTTCCGACATTCTTTATTCGCATGTATTGCACGTTGACCGTCTAGATTATTGCTTACACGAATTATTTACCTGGTAATTGTGCACACTAAATTATAGTTAAGATGATAATCTTGATTTTTGAGTGATAAGGTGTAAGTACTTGACTGCATGATTTACTGTAAACTGTTTGAGACCTGAACAACTCGACGAAACACAATATCTGTTTCGCCATAACCACTCTCGACGAAACAGATTGTTTCGCCAACAACCCTCTCGACGAAACAGGCTGTTTCGCCGAGCCCAGATCCACCGAAGCCCAGTTCGGGCCCAACACGTTATTTTGAGTCTTAAAACGTGAAACATCATCAGTTTCACACATTTTATCATAACAACCGAAACCCTAGAACACTCTCCCTTTCTGTGCGACGACAACAACCATCGTTCACCATCATCCCTAGCTCTCGAATCCTTGTTCCTTCATCTCGAATCGGTTAGTGTGTGTTTGTTAGTCGATTCTATGTTTCTGTATTGTATAGATTCTTGTTGGTGCATATGATTGATGTGTGTTACTGCTGTGATGAGTGTATGATGGTGATGATATAGATTTCGATGTGTATGATATGATGTAGTAGGATATATATAAATGATATGCGAAACTTGATACAATCGAATGCTCGGTTCTGAATGATTGTTTATATGGCCTGATTCTGATTACATTAGTATCTTGATAGGGAATTGATGTGATGATGTTGTATGTTATTTGATATGCTATACACATAAACTAGGGTTTATGCTAGACAATGATTCTTGGATGGTTGATTTATGATGATTCGATATGCACAATGATCTTCATATGATTTCTGTTGTTGTTGACGGCTGCTAGAATGATTAGGGTTTATGCGTTATTCGCATCTGCTGTAACTGATGTCTGCGAAGCTGAACTGTCCGACGAAACAGGACTCTCGGCGAAACAGAATGTGTTTCGCCAAGAGTCATCGACGAATTAGAATCCTGTTTCGCCAATTAAGACCACGACGAAACAGAACGTGTTTCGTCAACTGTGTGTTTCGCCAACTTATGTGTTTCGTCAATATCTGTGTTTCGCCAACATGTGTGTTTCGCCGAATAGCTGATCTGTGCAGGAACTTGAGTTAATTCTGTTAAGTGTTAACTGGAATATGTAACTGCTGTTAAATGTTAAACATGACTGGTGTGATTGTGATTACGTGTTACCTGCTTACACATGAACAACTTAAACACAAACTGATTATGTATACGTGCGTACTTTAGGATGTGATTGATTAACTATGAGCATACTTAGCATACCGAGCAAACTCAGGTGAGTTCACACCCTTTCTAAGGCATGGGATTCCCGGTGGTTTGGGAATGGGTTAAGAAACTAAAATGGAACCTACATATCCTCCTTGGGTAGGATATGTACCGCCATCCTCCTTAGGTAGGATGCCAATATTAATCCTGCGTATTCTCCTTGGGTAGAATACGTACGTTCGTCCTCCTTGGGTAGGACAACAACCTTAACGTACGTAAAACCTACGTACACTCACACTCGCTACGGTCCTTGGATCAAGAAGGGCGCGTACAAATACGACTAGTCTACACATGGGAAGCCCCCACTAATCTTCGCACAGATGCCTGCAAAGGCCGCGATACGGCCACAACCTTCGCACAGATGCCTGAAAGGGCCGCGATACGGCCACTAACCTTCGCACAGATGCCTGGAGGGCCGCGATACAAATATAACTATTCTAAAGAACATGGGAAACCCCCACTAAACTTCGCAAACATGCCTAGAGGGCTGCGATACCATTACTTACGATACATGAATGCTAAACGAACTTACGATTTACGATACGAACACTATAACTGAACTATTAACTGTGAACTCGCTCAACTAGTTGTTGACTCTCTATTACATGCCTTGCAGGGCTATTGGTACTCTTGGAGCTTGCACGGGAGGCGCGGTCGTTGTGGGCACGGATTGTGGATGTTTTGATAAAAACTTTATGACTCTTTAAACTAAACACTTGTGTTGGATGTTTATAACTATGCTTCCGCTACCTATGCTATGCTTTTGATTTAACACCAATTGTATTGTGGTGGACTACGTTTACTTTTACTGATTACTTATATGTTCAATATGATTGGTGGCTTGATCCTGGTCATGTCACGCCTCCAAGCGGTGGTACTCCGCGTGTGGATTTTGGGGGTGTGACAACATTGGCTAACCACCTTGGATACTTGACCTATCTTTTCATACCTGCTCGGAGTAGTTTATCTACCTCCTCCTGGATAATAGCATTCCTCTCAGGTGCAAACTTCCTCCTTTTCTAATGTATGGGTTTGAATGACCTGTCAATGCCAAGTTTATGAGTAATTATATCTTTAGAGATACCTGTCATGTCTTCATACTTCCAGGCAAAGGTAGTTTTCCTCCTCTTAAGGAAGGATACCAAATCTCGTTCAATGTTGCTGAGGATCCCTGATCCTATGAAGATTTTGGATTCAGGATCATGAGGATCCATAAGGATATCTTTCACATCCTGTTCTTTTTCCTCCAAGACATCTCTTGGAGGATACTTTAGTTGCTATTGCTCCCTTGGTCTTGAGGCTGGCTTCATTGATGAGGTATAGCAATTCTTTGCTTCTTGTTGGTCACTCTCAATCTTTATCACCCCCATGGACTAGGAAGCTTCACACATTGATGATATGTAGATGCAACTGCCTTCATGTCATGTATCCATGGCCTGCCAAGGATAACATTGCAACAGGATAAGCAATCTATAACAAAAAAAAATTATAAGAATGAAGTCCTCCAATGTAGATGGGAAGTTTAATGTCCCCCAATGTATTCTTGGTTTCTCCGCTGAATCCCACAAGAACTGAGGATCTTGGGACAATATCCGATTCAGGAATGTTCATTTTCTTGAGGGCATCAAGTTGAATGATGTTTACTGAGCTTCCTCCATCTATCAAGATCATGCGAACAAAATGGTTAGATATAAATAAGGTAATAACAAGACCATCATGATGAGGATCCTGGACATCAACGCGATCATCCTCGTCAAAAGTTATAACTTTTTCTTGTGTAACAGTAGAGGTTCAGATGGGTCTATCCCCATTATCCATCTTGGTTTCCTTGGCATGTCTCTTGGCTGCTGAAAAGGAAGTACCGCAAATGTCTGATCCACCGGATATGAAGTTTATAACTTGTGCATCTGCCGGAGGAGTAGGAGCTCTTTCTGGAACCTTTTCAGGATCTTGGATCCTTGACTTTTTTCTTCCCAAAAGCTCCTTCAAATGCCCCTTGCTTTACAAGTAACCAATCTCTTTTCTCAGTGCAATACATTCTTCAGTGAGATGCCCGAAATCCTCATGATATGCACAGCATTTGGATTTGTCTTTTGTTGCAGCTAGCTTATCACTTTTTCTGGGCCAACCTGCTTTGTCACCTAGGTTCTGCATTGCAAAGATTAGTTCATTGTTATCAACAGAAAAACAATATTCAGAAATTGGAGGATAATCCTCATCATCCTCTTCCTGTTCTACTGCATGCACGTTCTGACTATCAGACTTGTTGTAAGACTTGGACATGTTGTTCCTAAAGTAGGATCCTTGCTTTTCCTGCTTGGAGGATCCTGCCAGTCTTTCCTGGATCCTTTTATCATCCTCTAATCGGATGAATCTAAGGGCCCTGGTTCTTACTTCATCAAGATTCCTGCAAGGGGTCATGACAAGATCATCATAGAACAATGAATCCCTAAGTAAACCCATTTTGAAGGCTTCTACAGCCGTAGCAATATCCAAATTAGGGATATCTAAGGATTCTTTACTAAACTTAGTGATATAATCTCTAAGTGATTCATTTTGACCTTGTGTTACCCTATATAGATCACTAGTTAATCGTTCAAATTTTCTACTACATGAGAATTGACTATTAAACAAATTAACTAAATTAGCAAATGAAGTAATAGAATAAGGGGAAGACTTAGCAGCCATTTAAGAGCTGATCCTGTTAATGTGGATCTGAAACCCTTGCATAGACATGCTTCTTTTAACCTTTCTGGGATGGGATTGATCTCCATCCTTTCTCTGTATTGAGCTACATGTTCTTCTGGATCTGTCGAGCCATCATATAGCTTCATGGTTGGTATTTGAAACCTCTTTGGGATTTCTGCATCACAAATGGGTGGTGCAAAGCGAGATATCCTGTGGCTTCCATCTGCAATTTCAGGAATGGGCTTAACCACCCCTGGAACACTGGATATCATATCCTTCAGTTTCTGTAATTCCCTAGCCATAGCTTCATTGATACCTGTATCCTGCACAAAGCCATGGTTAGTGTTATAAGAATTATTCAAAGTGTTACCTCCCGGAGGATTCAAGTTTGGAATTCCATATGTGAATCCATATTGACGAGATTATGGTATGACTGAAGGACCAGAAGAAGCAATGGTCTGCATTGGAATGAAGTCTCCTTGAAGAACATTTGTACTTCCGGGTTGCAAATTCCTTAAGAATCCTTGATCCTGGAAGATGTTGGATCCTTGATGTGTTGTGGTTGGGGGTCTTGGAGGATAATCCATGGGTCCGTAAACCTGAGATGAGGATCCTTGAACCTGAAAGGATGATCCTTGAGCCTGAGAGGATCCTTGAACCTGAGAGGATCCTTGAACCTGAGAGGGTCCCTGAACCTGAGAGGATCGCTGAACCTGAGAGGATCCCTGATGCTGGAAGAAGGATCCTTGAGGCTGAAAGGTGGATCCTTGAACATGAGAGGATCTCTGATGCTGGAAGAAGGATCCTGAAGGTTGAAAGTAGGATCCTAGAGCTTGAGTCATTGCCGATGATCCAGAGCGCATTCCTGTTGATCCACCTCGGTATTGGATATCTGGAGCTGCAGATTGCTGGGCAGTTATGACCGGAGTGTCGAAATTCAACGACCTCGGCATCAGAGGAGAGTGATCCTCCACTGATTTCTTCTGTTTCTTGATGTCACCAATCTCCCGGAGGATCCTTTCGTTGGTTTTATCCTACTCTTGTATGTGATCCCTCATCTACAAAATCAAAGTAAAAAGATCACTGTTAGTAGGGCTAGAAGAAACTGCAGAAGTTGGTGGTTTTGAGAAAACGGGGGTCGGTTTCTTCGCAGGATTCTCAGCATTCTTCTGAGATCCAAAAGGTTGTGGAGGCAAAGGTGGAATGCCCAGTGAAGAAGTGATTGCCGGCATGGAACTTAAAATGTTCTTTGCTGAAGAAGCCATCTGGTTAAACCGAAATGATCACAATGACTAAAATTTTTCAGAAATGAAGCACCAATTGCCCCATGGTGGGCGCCAAACTGTTTTGGACAAAAATCAGACTAGGATTATGCAACCAAATCTTATTTTGTGAGGTGTGATGCTTGAATTGAATAGTGAATGTATGAACAAACTTCAAATGAAATGAACAAGTGACACAATGATTTATACGAGGAAAAAGCCCTTGAACAAGAGATGATCTCCGGCATAAAAAATCTCGGGTGATGGAAACTACCGATCACCAACTATAATTAAACAAATGATGAATACAACTCGGGATGATAACAAGCTTGTTACAAGGATCACTAGAGTGTAATGTGTATGTAATCACCAATGAACTGTTGAGAGCTTGCGAGTGTGTGTGTTTTTGCTAACTTGTTCTAATTCCAGCTCGTTGTCCCCTTTTAAAAATAGAAATAATCTAAAAAACTAACTATTCGCTAAATGTGCAAGCTACCCACGACTTCTAAAACGGTCACCAAGCTATGCACGTGCGGAATATTGAGAGCATATTCCCCAAGAATATCGGCAAGACCAAGTCCAATACGTATACTCCTGCAAAACAAGCTTAAATATAATGAAAGCAACCGTTAGTATAAGGATAACAATGAGGATCCTGGATCCTGATCCTGCAACGTCTTCTGAGGATCCTTAATTAATTGAGGATCCGTGATCCTGGCTGCACTTGAGGATCCGTGATCCTTAGGTTTAGAAAATCTATCCCTAACACTGACAATTCAGTATACTCCTCAGGATCCTCGTCTTCAACAGCTTTCACTTTCTTGCTGTCATTCCTGCCATATGGCTTAGAGCGATATGGTTTGTATGAGGATTCTGACTTCCTGTTAGTTGATTCATAGGTTGAGGATGAATTCATCCTCTCTTGCATCTTTTTATCATCTTCCAGTCGAATATATCTCAGAGCCCTTTTTCGAGCTTCATCAAGATTCCTGCAAGGATTCATTACTAGATCCTGATAAAACTGGGAATCCTTTTGAAGTCCTATCTTGAATGCTTGGACTGCTGTAGCAACATAAAGGTGTGGGATGTCCAAGGATTCCCTGCTGAATTTGTTCACATAATCCCTTAGGGATTCTTGAGGTCCTTGGGTTACCCTGTAGAGATCACTGGTTAGTTTTTCAAAACCCTGACTGCAAGAAAATTGACTGTTAAATAAATTGACTAAGTGATCAAATGATGTAATCGAATGAGGTGGAATGTTTAAGAGCCATTTTAAGGCTGATTGATGTGCTAATTATGGTCTAATATAAAAAACTACTAACCTAATCTAGACACCCTAGTTTTAAATTTATATACTAAGACTCTCTAAATGCTAGACCACTGACAGGCATGTGTACCTATCGTACGTAGTAAAGCCTAATGAAGTCCGAGTATCCAACCCACGAGACACTAGCGACGCTAAACTAGACTCTGACTCAACTAATTACTTAACTGGTTTTAATTTGTGTTTTGGATTTGAGGTTTTAACTAATTAAACTAAATAATTAAGAATATGGCAAACACGACAAACAACGTGAAACAAACACGAACACGAGAGCAAAGTTTGATCAAATATATATAAGACAAGGACTACCTAGGTGTCGAATCCCGAGAATCATGCAATGCTACTCTGACAGTGACCATGGTTAAATATCCTACTCCCTCGATTAACCCCCCGCTAGAGATGTATCAAACGAAAGATAAAGACGAAATGTGAAGTGCTAGAACAAACCGGTTCGACCTATTGATACCAAATCCTACGAGAATCAAGCAATGAAAGTAACTCTACCCCCAAAACTCTCAAAACGCAAAGCAACCCAAACCTTGAAGATTGAAATCCTAGGAAACCTTAACCACGATGTAATAAACGAGCCCGAGCTATCGGTCACCCAATCTACCCACCAATGATTAGCTAATAACCTAGCTCACCTTAATTGTCTTTCGAGTCACAAGATGAGGATGCAAGTTTTAGTATATTGATTTTAATTATTAATCGAATTGGTCAATTTCTCAACTCAATATTCAAACCGAAAACCCTAAGATCAACGATTCAAATTAAACTCTAAGTCTAGGGGATATTTCTATGTGCCTAAACCGCTGAATTCATCAACCAATAACCAATCAAAACACACCAACATGCAATATCAAGATCAATCACAAGGCAGAGTTATGTAAATCACATCAAATACCCATTATTATGTCAAAATCGCATTACAATCATCAAGTTCATCTAAACCCAGGTAGTATGAAAAGTTTAGCAAAAAATCATAGTCTTAAAAATAATAAAACAAAGTCTCATAACTGAATTCATTGAATCAAATAAGAAAAACTAGAAAACAAAAGAAATCAGAGAGTTAGAACCCGTAAAGCTTCAACTTCCCGCTTCCCTCTTGACTCCCAATAATTCCTAGTCTTGAAAAACTGCTCTTCCAATTCGTCCAGTAAGTTACGTCTGCTGTTGATATAATATCCCCTGTTGATCGAACTCCACAACTGCTGTCCACCAAAATTTACGTCCATATATATGGATATATATCATGCCTCTTCCTTTAGGGTTGAGTTTTAATGGCCCAATCCCCCAAAAGTTCACATAATCGCTGGGCTAAAGCCCTTTGGCGGCCCACTCTCAGTTTCTTTGCTGTTGTCGAATATAATAGGCCACCCCCACTGTTGCTTTTGAATTTATAAAACAATAATAGGTGCTTATGCCTCTCGAAAATAATAGGCCTCTTCAACTGCCTATATGTCGCATGTTGCTTCCCTTTCTTATTGCCGTCCACTTTTCAATATATATATATATATATATAGTATTAATATATAGGCTTTTCAATGAATGATATAGTATAGAGATTAGTGGGCTCGGTCCAATCACGGAAAATGACTGCAATTTTTATTCAGTTCCTGGCACCTCACTATGCCCAACTGGCTGGTTATTTCCGTATTACTCGTTTTCGCTCCATTTACATCAGGATCTGGCCCAACACAAAATAATATAATATAATACTAAAAACTAAATAAAACAAATAAAAACTATACAATAATTATACATTTTACACGGGACAAATATTTGTATTTTACCACACATCACTGATCCTGTTAGAGTAGAACCAAAACCCTTGCAGAGACATGCTTCCTTGAGATCCGGAGGGATGGGGTTAATCTCCATCCTTTCCCTATACTGAGCAATATGCTCTTCAGGATCCGTGGTTCCGTCATAGAGCTTCATGTTAGGGGTTTGAAATCTTTTTGGGATTTCAGCATCACAAATAGGATATGCAAACCGGGATATCTTGTGGCTATCCTGGGACACTTCTGGAATGGGCTGAACAAGCCTAGGTACACTGGATATCATATCCCTCAATTTCTGAAGCTCCCTAGAGAGTGCCGACGTCACACCTGCATCCTGCAAAGATCCAACACTGTTAGTAGCAGGAGTATTAGTATTATTAGACACGTTACCAGCCTGAGGATTCTGGCCATATCCTGGAGCATATTCTGAGCTTCTCACAGTTGATACCCTGGCCGATGAGGGTATCTCAGGAGTATGACTTTAGGAATGACTAGGTACAATATTGCCCCTGTTATCCTCAGTGTATACTGCCTAACTGAAGTTCAATGCTCTGGGCTGCAAGGGAGTGACAGTATCCTCAGCAGGCCTACTTAAGCTGGTTTTCAAGAGTTGTATCTCTCTTATCAGCATTTGGTTTGTTTCCTGCTGCTGCTTCATCTGATCCTGTATACTAACAAACAAAGTTAAAATTTCATCATTGGAAGCCATAATAGGGATTCTCCCTGAAGCAGCGGATCCTTGAACATTCTGAGTGGGAATAATATCCCGAGCTACATGAGTTTCGGTCCTTCTTAGAGGAGCTTGAGGCTGTGAAGAAGCTTGCGTCCTTGGAGGTGGTGGAAGCACCGAACCAATTGTTGCAGAGGTTGTAGCGGACACGATAGAAGAGCTCATGTTTGATTTTGAGGCCATTGAAAGAAGTGTAGCAAAAATTTTTGAAAACAGAAAACCAAGTAATGATTTTGCGAAAACTTTTAGTAGAAATAGCACCACTTGCCCCACGGTGGGCGCCAAATTGTTTTGGTCAAAAATTACCGAAGCAATTTAGTGATCAAATTGGTTTTGTGAGGTAGTGTGCTAACAATGTGTGTTGAAAATATTCCGATTATGTTGCAAACAAAGACAGTTTTCAGGATATAGCTCAGGATATCGAGCTATATCTACAATCAAACAATGAGCAAAAAAGGTAAAGGGTGACACGGGATATACGAGGAAAGCCCTTGATCAATCTAGATCGCCGGCACAAAACCTCGGGAGCTGACAATCGCAGCTGCCTTGTTCTTCTTATTACTTCAAACTTCAGGATACAGTGTTGTAACACCCTTATTATTATTTAACGATTTTCGTATAATTTACGAAAATAAACAGGTAATTAGAATTTCAATACATTGAAAATACGGGTTTCATTAAACTTTATTTACATATTTAAAACTATACAAAATAACATGTTTGAGTTCGTCATTTAACAAAACAACGATACATAGTGCGGAAGCTTATTTCTTGATCGTGTTCGGTTCTTCTTTGTGCTTGATCGTCCGTCGGTGCTAAAATAATACCTGAAACTCATAAAACATGAGTTGGATTAGTCATACGTAACTTAGAACGTATTTAAACGAGTCCGGGAAGCGAAACTGATTAAAATAAAAAAAATTTCGCCAAAACAGGGCTCCGTCGCGCCACGCGACGGCGCCACGTTGCTCCCTCGCGCCACGCGGGGGAGACCAGTTTCCAGCAGGCTGCAGCTCAGTTCAGCTATGCCAGTTTTTACGGAAACGGCCATAACTTCTTCGTTATTGATCCGTTTTACCCGATTCTTTTTCCTACGCGTCCGTAATTTAATCCTCCATCTTATGGAGTTAAAATCCTACATCCAACATAAGAAATTTTGAGACTTATAAGCCTTTGACTCGTTACCTTTTTACCGAATTTTAACCCGTTTATGCATTTTATCAAACAAACGTATTTGTTTGATTCCTATATCACATACACTTCTTCAAATTAATGTTACCTACCATATTAGGTTCTAATCATAGGTGTATTACACAATTTAACCCCGTTTTTGCTCGTATGCTTATTTTGACCCATTAAGGGTATTTAAGCACTTTAAAGCTTGAAATCGCTTTCATTCATTTCTAGCATCTTATTCCTACATTTCTTATCAAGTAATCTTCCACCACAACTATAATTGTGTTGGATCTAATGTGGATATCTATATGTTCCGAGTTTTACCCCTCGGATTATTATTTTACGGCAAGACTCAAATAGAGCAATTTGGCTAACGTATTACATCTTTCAACTTCTATGCTTATTCTAAGTATTTATCTAATCACGAAATTCATTTCCAAACAACCTTTAAGGGTTGTTTTTTCAATTTAGCCTACAAGGGCGTTTTGGTCGATTTTGGTCCTTCTTTTACAACGAAGGACTCTCACCAATTATTCGACCAAAATAGCACTTTTAACTACAACATAATTATGCGTACCTGGCTCAGATCAACATATTGACCCGTTTTAATACCTTTCGCTATTAATATCTAGATAATAGCAATGCTAACCATGTGTTAATTCCTGTGATCACAAAACTCAACAAGAAATCATCAAATATTATTGACAAATGGTGTTAATAGCACCATTTGACCCGTTTAGTCAAAATGACCAATTGTCATTATAAGATGGAACTTAATTACCATATCATCCCTTTAACCTATCCCGGTTACTTTCTGAAATCATCCAACTTGAAAGTCGTTTCGTGTTTTATTTGGCCCATTATGACTTATGCCAAATGGTGTCGTTTTAAATCCCTATATCTATTCGTTAACCCATGTCCGGATTACCATTTCACCATTTTCACTTGTTCCGACTAGCATTATATCGCGCCGGAACATCATGTTTCATTTACTTAATATAAATCGTATTGCATGCTCACAAATAAGCATTTTGTAATAAAAGTAAAAAGGGCGTAAGCTTAACTTACCTCACATCCGAACTACGCTTTTCCTTTCCTTCTTGATTCGTTTGACCCGCTCCCTCATCAAGCTTCCACCTAGCTTGTTACGCGTCAAACTATCATCATCGCTTTCAAGGTGGTTAGTTTAATCATAATTTAATACGATTATTCCACCTTACGCATTTCATATCAAAAATTACCATTTATCGTATGGTAGGTCGGTTTGACTTTTTAAAGTCAAATGCCCATTAATATACAAGATGCACATTCAAGTTCATCAACTAGTTTAGGCATTCTTTGATTACTCGGTAGGCATTATCTTTAGGCCACACTTTTAACCAAGGTTCTAGCCGAGTTTATTACATTTTCAACACTTTATCTTGTTCAAGTGATTATCAAGACTAATTTGTTCATTCAATTTGCAAGGACTAAGGGTCCCTCATATACGAGTGAAACCCATTTCGTCATACCACTAGCATTCATCCGAACGCCTAATATATTCAAGTTCTACCTATCAATTAGTAGTTAACATGATTTCAAACATCCATATTCATGAATTAAATCACTAATTTCACTACAACATTCAAAACCCATTTCGAATCATGTATAAGAAAATACTCAAACTTGCAATTTGTTTAAGTAGCTTGCTTCAACTATCAATTATGACGATTTCTAGCACAAACATATCATCATCTTCATTATTTAGCCAAAACCCACTTAGCACATACAAGGGAATACATCAAATCCTTAGTTTTTAACACTAATCCTTTGAGTTTTCAACTAGGGTTTGTTTCTAAACATGAATTTCATCACAACTATACCCATAGATTCATCATTCACTCCAGAATTTCGATTATGATAGTTCATCAAGATTTCAAAGTTTCACCAAATAGCAAAATTCAACATACCTTGTGATCCCCATGACTAGGTGATCGTTTTTATGTGTTCATGCAGTGATTTGAGTCTTGATTCGAGCTTCAATTTAGCCATTTAGTGTGAACTAGGGTTTTGCTCCTTGGAGCACCCTCCTGGTTGATCAGAAGAACATGCACACACTGTGTGTGTGTATTTTATTTTTTTTTATTAAATAACTTTTTAAGTTATCCTACATTGGCCCCTCTAGTTTGTAGCTTTATAATAAGGGTTATTTCCCAAGTTTCCTTCTTTGTTTTAAGGCACATATTTAACTAGGTTGATATTCCTAGTTACTTGGTGGGTTCGGGGAAATTATAACCCGTTTTATTTTTAAGTCCCGTTAACTCGGGCCTTTTATAAACTTATTTCCTTAAAAGTATTCATTCGCATTTTATTAAATATTAGGTTTATTCATTTAAATCCTAATATTTATCGGGTTACTTCTACCGCTAACGGTACTTTACCCGTCTTTTAGTATTAACGGGGTTTGATTACCAAACCCGTTTTCGGGGTGTTACAAGTCTACCCCCCTTAAAGAGGTTTCGTCCTCGAAACCTTTTCTTACATAATTCATTGAGTTTAAACTCAATGTATTCAATCCGAGAAATATTTTAAACATTACTTATACTTTTTAACCAATCGTTAGTATTACCCGAAAAGTACGGTAACATCTTTTTGGTTACTAATTGTCTACATATCTCATACGACATAGTGTAATTTCGAAATAACGTAATCTCGTTATTTCCACTAGTTTAGTTAACTTAGCGATATCCATCGCTTTCATATACTATCGAATTTCCTTATGAATCCGTGACTTTGACCCGTTTAAAGGTCTTTAGTGAAATCTTTCACTTTTAGCAACAATCTCCTTTGTTTTCAAATTCATTTATTCGGTTCAGTTATACCGAATCCACCGCTTACAAGCAACCAACTTACTTAAATGACCTTAACCGGTCTCACTAACTAGACTTATTAGTCCAGTTGCTTTTTACCGCTCGCTTGGTGATAATGTGATTCCACTTCACATTGCATTTCTTGACCGTGATCGTGTCACGTCATGTTTAATTTATATCAACCTTTCATTTTCGAAAATACCACTTTTCGAATATATCGTCTTGCACCTATCGATGTTAAGACCTATACTCTTTGATATTTGTTATTTCCAAATTCATCTTATAGTATTCATATTTATTAAAACGTTGTTTCTTACTAAAACTGAATTTTAGTTTAACGTTTTTCCTTTTAACTATGTCAATTACTCATATTAAGGAAATTTGACAACCCATAATTTATTCTTTTCCATTCTCATTTTATGCGGGGAATCATAACTAGTTCCCTTGCTTTACACTATTGACCCGTAGGTTCTTTCACTTAGCCTCATAGGCTATTTCTTTAAATTTTTCACCTTTTTAAGGTGAGACATTAACAACTCGTTTCCTTCTCTTTATGACCCGAGGGTCTTTTTGGTCCCGTAGACCTTAACACTGCGTTTAATCTCGTAGGTTATGATGATCCCGTAGATCATCTTTTATTCTTGTCTATATTCAAATGTACATATACATATATAGCTTCAAGGCATCTCTTATTATGTTTGGAATCGTTTATTTTTGCTCTTGAACTTCAATTGACCTTGACCGTAGTCTAAGGCTTCATTAGTTTACTTCCGGACTAATCCTCCGACTTTATGACTTCTGACGTTATTTACGCGTCAATTTGTTCTACGCTTACCGTTTCCCGGTTCATACTTATACTTCTATACAACCCATTACCCGGGTTCTTTTATCTTAACGTTCTTAACGCCCATAACCCTTTACATAGATTAGTTAACATCTCACACTTTTACTTATTCAGTCCGCGCCTACTTACATTAGCAAGCGTCATCATTTATTTAATTCGTTTGACTTGTTCGTGTGAGATTTCATCACTGGTGAACGTCAAATTTCATTCTTTGTTCGACCCGTTCGACTTTTAACTAGTCGAACGTAATTTTTTAATTTTTTTTTATCAAAATTTATGTTTGCGAAAATTCTTGTCATCTTTTAGTCATGACTCATATTCCGAGTCTTTTGACTTTCTATTTCGCGTTCCTGTTTCTCAGTCTACGCATGCATTTAAATCCTTACCCACCAACCGGGTGTTTTACCGAAGTTGTTATTATTGCAACCCTTACGGTATGCATTATGACTTCGTTTCGCTTTTATATTCCTACTTTGTTCTCAAATTTGGTGTTTTACAAAATCGGCCCGTTAAGAGTCATATTTGCATTCTCCGGGTTCGAGTGTAAGCACACCCCACCCAATTTCATACCTTAATCCTTTTACATTAATCTTTGTCCCTTCGCTCGGGCTCATCATCCTAATGTAATACGCTTCCGTCACCCGGCTGTGCGTTTACATTATTATCAAATATTTTGCTCATTTGATTCATTTGGGTATTTTTAAGTTAGTCCCATTCATCCCGCCCTTACTACATCGGATGTAAACGTGTCCGCCATAAGAAGTTCATGGTATCATATGCCACTACTTACTTGGCCAGAGTAAGCGATTAACACATGACACACATGACCTTTTTATAGTTTTCACATCACGCCCTATGTAAGTAACGCCTCTATTTATTTCTCTTGGAAACAATATCCCGAATACATTTTCTATTCGGGTTTTTTTCCAAGGTTTTAATCTACATATGCAACTTTCAATTATTACTTATTTGTTGCATATTACTATTTGTGTGATTATTTAAAATGTGCACCTGGTAATGTTTGCCCCGACGGGCGTTCCTTGCCATTAACCTTGTTCGCAGTCGTTACGCGATTTAGTCCTCGGTGAGCATGCTCCTCTTGTCATACTTCGGACCGTTCCATCATCCTATCCACAATTCGTTTGACTCTAGTCGTCTTCAGACGCGAGTGTCCTTCAATTAAAACATTCACAAAAGTTAGTAACGCCAACTTCAATAATCGCCCGTATTATAATACAAGGCTTTTTTTTCTACTATACGCGTCAACGCGCGTATTTTCGTCAACTATATCAATCATTTTAATTGGGGTAATGTGTATCACACGATAGCCCTATGTGTTGTTTACAACACTTTAGCATGCTAAACTATTAACATACATGTACTTACCGGATTTGCGATCAAGCCTCGAACCGAACACATTTGTCAACAACCTTGAGCTCTGATTACCAACTTGTAACACCCTTATTATTATTTAATGATTTTCGTATAATTTACGAAAATAAACGGGTAATTAGAATTTCAATACATTGAAAATACGGGTTTCATTAAACTTTATTTACATAATTAAAACTATACAAAATAACATGTTTGAGTTCGTCATTTAACAAAACAACGATACATAGTGCGGAAGCTTATTTCTTGATCGTGTTCGGTTCTTCGTTGTGCTTGATCGTCCGCCGGTGCTAAAATAATACCTGAAACTCATAAAACATGAGTTGGATTAGTCATACGTAACTTAGAACGTATTTAAACGAGTCCGGGAAGCGAAACTGATTAAAATAAAAAAAAATTCGCCAAAACAGGGCTCCGTCGCGCCACGCGACGGCGCCACGTTCCTCCCTCGCGCCACGCGAGGGAGACCAGTTTCCAGCAGGCTGCAGCTCAGTTCAGCTATGCCAGTTTTTACGGAAACGGCCATAACTTCTTCGTTATTGATCCGTTTTACCCGATTCTTTTTCCTACGCGTCCGTAATTTAATCCTCCATCTTATAGAGTTAAAATCCTACATCCAACATAAGAAATTTTGAGACTTATAAGCCTTTGACTCGTTACCTTTTTACCAAATTTTAACCCGTTTATGCATTTTATCAAACAAACGTTTTTGTTTTGATTCCTATATCACATACACTTCTTCAAATTAATGTTACCTACCATATTAGGTTCTAATCATAGGTTTATTACACAATTTAAACCTGTTTTCGCTCGTATGCTTATTTTGACCCGTTAAGGGTATTTAAGCACTTTAAAGCTTGAAATCGCTTTCATTCATTTCTAGCATCTTATTCCTACATTTCTTATCAAGTAATCCTCCACCACAACTATAATTATGTTGGATCTAATGTGGATATCTATGTGTTCCGAGTTTTACCCCTCGGATTATTATTTTACGGCAAGACTCAAATAGAGCCATTTGACTAACGTATTACATCTTTCAACTTCTATGCTTATTCTAAGTATTTATCTAATCACGAAATTCATTTCCAAACAACCTTTAAGGGTTGTTTGTTCAATTTAGCCTACAAGGGCGTTTTGGTCGATCTTGGTCCTTCTTTTACAACGAAGGACTCTCACCAATTATTCGACCAAAATAGCACTTTTAACTACAACATAATTATGCGTACCTGGCTCGGATCAACATATTGACCCGTTTTAATACCTTTCGCTATTAATATCTAGATAATAGCAATGCTAACCATGTGTTAATTCCTGTGATCACAAAACTCAACAAGAAATCATCAAATATTATTGACAAATGGTGTTAACAACACCATTTGACCCGTTTAGTCAAAATGACCAATTGTCATTATAAGATGGCACTTAATTACCATTTCACCCCTTTAACCTATCCCGGTTACTTTCTGAAATCATCCAACTTGAAAGTCGTTTCCTGTTTTATTTGACCCATTATGACTTATGCCAAATGGTGTCGTTTTAAATCCCTTTATCTATTCGTTAACCCATGTCCGGATTACCATTTCACCATTTTCACTTGTTCCGACTAGCATTATATCGCGCCGGAACATCATGTTTCATTTACTTAATATAAATCGTATTCCATGCTCACAAATAAGCATTTTGTAATAAAAGTAAAAAGGGCGTAAGCTTAACTTACCTCACATCCGAACTACGCTTTTCCTTTCCTTCTTGATTCGTTTGACCCACTCCCTCATCAAGCTTCCACCTAGCTTGTTACGCGTCAAACTATCATCATCGTTTTCAAGGTGGTTAGTTTAATCATAATTTAATACGATTATTCCACCTTACGCATTTCATATCAAAAATTACCATTTATCGTATGGTAGGTTGGTTTGACTTTTTAAAAGTCAAATGCCCATTAATATACAAGATGCACATTCAAGTTCATCAACTAGTTTAGGAATTCTTTGATTACTCGGTAGGCATTATCTTTAGGCCACACTTTTAACCAAGGTTCTAGCCGAGTTTATTACATTTTCAAAACTTTATCTTGTTCAAGTGATTATCAAGACTAATTTGTTCATTCAATTTGCAAGGACTAAGGGTCCCTCATATACGAGTGAAACCCATTTCGTCATACCACTAGCATTCATCCGAACGCCTAATATATTCAAGTTCTACCTATCAATTAGTAGTTAACATGATTTCAAACATCCATATTCATGAATTAAATCAATAATTTCACTACAACATTCAAAACCCATTTCGAATCATGTATAAGCAAATACTCAAACTTGCAATTTGTTTAAGTAGCTTGCTTCAACTGTTAATTATGATGATTTCTAGAACAAACATATCATCATCTTCATTATTTAGCCAAAACCCACTTAGCACATACAACGGAATACATCAAATCCTTAGTTTTTAACACTAATCCTTTGAGTTTTCAACTAGGGTTTGTTTCTAAACATGAATTTCATCACAACTATACCCATAGATTCATCATTCACTCCAGAATTTCGATTATGATGGTTCATCAAGATTTCAAAGTTTCACCAAATAGCAAAATTCAACATACCTTGTGATCCCCATGACTAGGTGATCGTTTTTATGTGTTCATGCAGTGATTTGAGTCTTGATTCGAGCTTCAATTTAGCCATTTAGTGTGAACTAGGGTTTTGCTCCTTGGAGCACCCTCCTGGTCGATCAGAAGAACACGCACACACTGTGTGTGTGTATTATTTTTTTTGTTTTATTAAATAACTTTTTAAGTTATCCTACATTGGCCCCTCTAGTTTGTAGCTTTATAATAAGGGTTAATTCCCAAGTTTCCTTCTTTGTTTTAAGGAACATATTTAACTAGGTTGATATTCCTAGTTACTTGGTGGGTTCGGGGAAATTATAACCTGTTTTATTTTTAAGTCCCGTTAATTCGGGCCTTTTATAAACTTATTTCCTTAAAAGTATTCATTTGCATTTTATTAAATATTAGGTTTATTCATTTAAATCCTAGTATTTACCAGGTTACTTCTACCGCTAACGGTACTTTACTCGTCTTTTAGTCTTAACGGGGTTTGATTACCAAACCCGTTTTCGGGGTGTTACAAGTGTAGGATATAACACGGATCAACTAAGTGTTACAATGAATTTCGAGTGTAAGTGTTGATGATTTAGAGTGATTGTAGCTAGTAGAAGGCAGAAGTGTGCGTAAAAAGTTGTGTGTTCCTATGATCCGTACATTCCTTTATATAGTAAAAGGAAATAACAAACTATCCTAAGAACGGGGGATGCTCCGAATATTCCCTTTAGAACGTTGGAGACCCCTTCTTTGCAGCTTCAACGTTCCCTTCTCAACCATCTAGTCCGAGTCTTCAGGAGAAGCAGTCCTCTAGACCGTTATAAGTATGCCCTGCTAATCTGCACGTGAAGTAATTAGCTATTACCAGGATACTGCATCAGGATGCTACCAATATCCTGATCCAGTGTCCTGATCATAATCAAAAGTAATACAGTCAGAATATAATCCGGGATATATGTTCAGAAAACCACCCATAACAATTACAATCATCATACGCCATTAAATCAGCAAGATACAATCCGAAAACAAAACCCTCTACACATATCATCATAGAACAGAAAACGCAGTCAAGATTCAATGGATTTAGCAACATAATTTGTATAAACTAAAAGAACTAAACATAAAACTCATCACATACTAACCTAGCAATCAAGAGAGTTCGGTTGCCTTAAAAACGAGATCTTGAAGCTCCTTTGGAGTCCTATTTCTCGTCCACAGAAACAAGAAGGAAAAGAATCGCAAGTTTGTTGGGTTTAGGGTTGGGGGAAGTGATAATATAATACTTGTTTTGTTAGTTTACGTACCCCATTAAATGGGAATACAAGTGGGGCAGTTAAGGACTTGTTTAGGCTGAAGGGGTGTCTTGGGATTGGTTTACATGGGCCAAGATAAAAGGGGAGGGGAAAAGTGGGCAGCAAACGATGCATGATGTTTTGTTAAAATCAATTTCTTTTTTTTATATAGAATCAATTAATTATAAGAAAATATAATTAATCAACTAAAAAATATAATGATCATGCTATGGTTCAGCCTTATAAATTTCGAGTTACAGGAGTGGGTTGGATCGACAAGCGATTTCAGGCTTTGGTTCAAAAGTACAAACGGTTCAGGTCAGTTCAACACTATAAATTGGATAAGTGTGTAGGATTTGGTCTCGTATAAAAGTAACGTGTAACATAAAATGATTTACAAGAAAAGTGAAGCGAACAATGCTAACCTCACGAGCACGGGTTGTCACAAATTAGGAGGCCTATTAAATCAAGAAATATAGACCTATAAGGTGAGTCATTCTCTTTTACTCAAAAAATTTTGCAAATTTTCAAGTTGTATTTACGGTGATTAAGTCTTTGTATTCTGAAATTACTGACGGTATGTGGGGTTTTGTATACACTAGTAGTCCAGTGTTGCTATTAGACAAAGAGTTAGCCAATAGTAATATGACCACAGTCACAGGAACTGCCACCGTGTAACAAATACAGATTTGAGTAATTGAAAGATATAAGCAAATGTAAAAACTCTTAATGTTGTAAATTACAATATTGTGTCTTTTTATACAAAGGAAAAATTACAAGTTTTGTCCTTTATCTTAATACTACTTATCAGGCGGTGTCCTTTTTAACTAATTTTACCATGTTTTGCCCTTTACAAGGAATTTTGTTGCACATTTTGTTCTTTAGGCTTAACCCAGTTAGATTTTCTTGTTAAATCTTGTCACCCAAGGGTATTTTATAAATGGGTAAAAAGACTAAAATACCCTTGGGTGACAAGATTTAACAAGAAATCTAACTGGGTTAAGCCTAAAGAACAAAACGTGCAACAAAAGTCCTTGTAAAGGGCAAAACATGTCAAAATTCGTTAAAAAGGACACCGCCTGATAAGTGGTATTAAGATAAAGGACAAACTTGTAATTTTTCCTTTGTATAAAAAGACACAATATTGTAATTTACAACATTAAGAGTTTTTACATTTGCTTATATCTTTCAATTACTCAAATCTGTATTTGTCACACGGTGACAGTTCCTGTGACTGTGGTCATATTACTATTGGCTAACTCTTTGTCCAACAGCAACATTGGACTAGTAGTGTATACAAAACTCCACATACCGTCAGTAATTTCATAATACAAAGACTTAATCACTGTAAATACAACTTGAAAAACATTTAGGGTTTTGCAAATCTTTTTGAGTAAAAGAGAGTGACTCCCCTTGTAGGTCTATATTTCTTGATTTAACAGGCCTCCTGATTCTAAGCCTTCTGATAGTTAAGTTGTAACCCTTGTGCAAAATTTTGGGCTTTCAAAAACTTTTTCTTTGAAAGCAATTCGATAATCGATGCTTGAACACAATCCGTTTAACGCGACGTACACACCAGGACAAGGAAATAAGCTACACATACCCTAAATACCCTTTACATAACTTAGAAATAAGTTTCGAAGGATTAGGGATGACGAAAACATGTTAATGCAAGTACGAAGACTATTTTCTACAAACTACGAAAGTCTGCCAATTCTCTTAGCGACGTACACTCCGGAACAAGAACATAAGTTAAACATAACCTAAATATCCTAAATATAACTTAGAAATACGTTTTGGAGGGTTCGGTTTGTGAAAAATATGCATATTTGGTCACAGGGACTAAATGCGTCAAAATTGCGAAAGTATGCCATTTCGCGTTTATTCTGCGTTCTGACCATATCCGTACATCCAAAAAAATTTGTAATAATTAAAATATTTTATTTTAGTGATGGGAATGCAAAAATACCATTCGTTTCGCAATTTGGATCGTTTTCGCGTCCGTTACGACTTTCGTCGTAATTAACCAAAAAACGCAACCGTACAACCGAACGAACCGATATCCATGACATTTTTTAGCATAATTCAAGTTAAATATACTTTAACTTCATTATGGAGCTTAAAAATGGGCTTAACGGGTGTTAGAAGTGCCAAAACGCGATAAAACAAGTTCAGGGACCAAAGCTGTCAATTTTCAAACTTTTGCCTTGTTGCAGCCTTTACGGTCCTCAAACCTTTACCCTTACGGTCCGTAAAGCTTCCCCAGCAGCCTTTATTGTCCTCAAACCTGCCCTTGCAGTCCGTAAATAGTCCCCAGCACATCAGAACCTTCCAAACAACTGCACAACTGTTGCAACTTGGTTTATTTCCACTGTTTTGCAATATTGTGGGAAATTTAAGTGTTCTCCAAGGCTTGCTAGCTGGTCCACACACTTGGCATGATCTTTTTCTTCCTTGCAGGCCACACAAAAAACTTGTCATGATCTTGTTACTCCTTGAACACTATAAATAGCCACCTTCATTTCATTCTTCATTGCTCAATTCTTTTCTTTCTTCACACCTGCTCTAATTGGAGGCTACCACATTGTTGGAGTCTTCCTAATTGAGTTTTCTTCATCCTAGAACACATGTGAGTGTTCTAACTAGTCTTGTTTATTTATTTTTAGCTATTTCAAGCTAAAAGTCAAACAGTGTTTGACTTTCGGCTTTGACTATGAATTGGTCAAGACAAAGTTCAATTGAACTTTGCAACGTGATCGTAATCACGATGATTATAATCCCTAGCGATTATACCTACTGATTACCACGTTTACCAGTCGTAGTGACGAGTCAAAGTTTTGGTCAAAATGCACGTTTATGTGCATTTTAAGACGAAACTATTTTCGGGTATCAAAACACTTTGTTTTGATACAAAATCAGTTTTCTAACTTAGCTAAACATGTTTTAACATGTTTAACTCGTCACTTCTAGTTTAGTGCTTATTTAGGGTCGTAAGTCAAGCAGTCTTGACAACCACTTAGACTTTCGAACCTTACCCGTTTGGTCGATTAATAGGATCCGACCAAACACATATTGTGATCATAGTTGTATAGGGAATAACCTCTAGAGGTTATACCTTATGGTCACTTCGTTTGGTTAGTCGTATGATAGGTTATTTATATGGCTTTAGAAAATGACCAAAATGCCTTTTTTTGTGCATAGATTCAATTTAAGAATATGCAACCTAATTTTTGACACTTAAACTGATATTGTAACTTTATTAAACATGTTTAGGCATATAAGACTTACCATAGGACTAGTTTGATCATCCGAACGCGTAGTTACGTAAACGACACGTTAAAGTAGCGTAAACTATCTTAACGAGTCATAATAGGGCAAAAGCGCTTAGGATTCATTCCAAATCAGAATGTAGCCTTTGTTAAACCATTTCATATATGTTCCAACACTCATTTGGTTTACAAGACCCCATTCTATCCGATTCCTCAATTTATGTCCCGTTACACTAACATAGTATCCGATACACTAGGAACCACTTCAACACTTGAACTCTTGATCCTTTGAGCTTTGTTATATCATTTGAGCAAGGCCTAAACGCAATCCCAAGTGAGTACATAGATCCCCTCTATTACAGTTTTCAAATGTTTGGGGTGATTCATATGTGTAACCGATTTATTTACAAATGTATGGCATATATGTGTTTACTATGTGCTTTTATGTGTATTATTCCGATTATGCAAACACGACGATTATCCAAATCCTTATAGGATCTATTTATCTTCATAGTTAGATTCTTATAGGATATTTGAAGTACAGTCTTAGATCTTTCTATCTCTATAGTAAGATTTTTAAGAATTACTTTACAAGATCGATGGTTATTTTTTATGTGTAGAGATTGTTGCTGATTTATATAAGAAACTAGAGTAATACAATAAGAACATGGTGGATACGCCGCTGGTACTTCCTATATATAAGTGTGCTTATTGTAATACCCTTCGTAGCGTTATCCTGAATCACCATTAGGATTTAGGATGTTATGATTCAATGATTCAATGTGACGAAACCAAATCCTTTTAGCATCTATCTATCTTCATAGATTGATTCTTCTAGGATGTTTAAAGTGCTAATATTGAAGCCCTTGATTGGATTTAATTATGTACTTTAATGCGCATTTGACATAGCAATGTGACGAAACCAAATCCTTATAGCATCTATCTATCTTCATAGATTGATTCTTGTAGGATGTTTAAAGTGCTAATATTGAAGTCCTTGATTGGATTTAATTGTGTACTTTAATGCGTATGTGACAAGGCAATGTGACGAAAACCGGATCCTTGTAGTATCTATCTATCTATCTTCATAGTTAGATACTCGTGGGATGTTTAAAGTACAATTGAAGCCCTTGTTTGGATTCATTGTGTACTTTAATGCGTGTTTACAAGTTGTTGACAAGTTGACGATTTATGTGTTTATGTGTTAGTTGTGATTTAGATAACGAAACGAGTGTAATACCATAAGAACATGGTGGATACGCCGCTGGTACTTCCTATATATAAGTGTTCTTATTGTATTACTCTTGTAGTTTTATCCGAATCACATTAGGATTTATGTGTTCAATTGATTAAATGTTCAAGTATCCAAATCCTTATAGAATCTTCCATATCTTCATATGTTAGATTCTTAGAAGGATATCCAAAGTATTATTATAAATCATTGACTTGATTTTAATAATACTCACACAAGTTATGACAAATTTCAATATTGTTATTACTAATCCTTGATTGGATTTCTAATAACACAGTCACAAGTTTTATGCCGATTTCAATGTGATTACAAAGTACAAATTTTCAATGGCATAAAAATTTCCTAGTGATAATCATATTGCCATATACATAACTCTTGGTCACAAGTTTTCACAATCAAGACAATGTATTGCAATATGAAACCTTTTGCCATTCTTTGGCTTCAAGATTTCATTTTCAATTGACAACTCTCGTAGTTGTCAAAGTATTGCAATACCAAACTTTTTGCCATTTATTTGGCTAACAAAACCTATGTACTCGCCAGCTTTATTGCTGACTCTCATTTTCACATATGTTTCAGGTTTTTCGATTATTCAAGCATGCAACGCGTAGGATTGCATCAGGGCCTTAGACTTCTGTAAACAAAAGACGATTACATGTATTCTATGTTTTATAAAACAAGGTTAACAATAATGAAACAATTTAGTGCCAGTTGTTCTAAGCAATTTGTAACGTGACTCCCTGATATTTCCGCCGCGTGTTACGCGATTGGGGTGTTACATAAGCATCTACTTTTATAGTTATGAATATTCTAGTTGTGGATTTCACTCCTAGCTTAATGGTGGAATTTCATGCAAAAATAGTTTAAGGTAGAATGAGAGTCGTTTACCAAATTGTGGGTTTCACGCCTATTTTGGTAAACTTGTCTCGTTTGTGTTAAAAGAGTATACAAATAAACAAAAGCGTATTCATGTTAACCTTAGGAAAGGCATATAAATTTAATCAACAAGAAGTATAGCTAGGAAGCATGCATGGTAGAGTACAAAAGTTTTAAACAACACATTAGAGGCAAAATTCCTAAAACTATAGATTAGGGCAAAAGCATGGCAATTTTTCCTAATTCCCTATAGTTATGGCTCTGATACCAATCTGTCACACCCCAACCGATGGTGGAAACATCGGGATGAGACGAAGTGTGTATAGATTTCAAGAGACTTCATAACACTATGTGACAATATTTAATTAAATTCGAATTTCATTGCAATTGCTAAATTGTCATACAATAATCAAAACAAAATACAACATTGTTTCAACAAATAACATAACATTAAAAGATAAACGATTTATAGGTGTGTATCTAGTCCACCCTATTCTTGTTTCATCTTTCATCATACTTCAACAATTTAACCTGCAACATGTATTAAAATAGAGTTTCAATGCAAAAGCAAAGGCGAGTATACAAGTTTGTTTACATAGCATAATAGAATAAAAACTCAAGTCCAACATGATTCATAATATGTGATTACTAGTATGCAATTTTTGGCGTACAATATGATCAAACCCGAGAATACAACGCATAAAAGAGCCTAATACCCAAAAGTATAACGGGCGGGGCGTTAATCCTATAGCGCTATAATTGTTAAGGTGGGCGAGCAAAGTTAATGAGCATATAACGTTCCAAATCGTTCACATAGCATACGAGAATAACAAGTAAGTCACATTAGTTTCATGTTTAATCATGGATAGAGTAAGTTGGTAATTAATGTACCTATAAGTAGGTATTTATGTGGGTAATAAACCCTTAAAAGGGTACTCTCTGATTCCCACTCTAACTAGGTCAATTGTCGGGTCAAACTTGTTATTAAAAAGTCAACATGATGCTTATTTTCAAATTAATGCATAATTAGCAATGTAGGAGACATGCAACCTGTTTGATCACTAATATAACTTGGTAATTAATGTAAAAACATGCCTAAACATGTTCAACCCGACAATTTTCAGTTTAGACTCGGATCGGAACCGAAACTCGCATAATTTGACTTTCGCTTTGACTTTCAGTTCTGACCCGTATAAGCATGTTTTAGAATTGCCTTAGAGCTTTATTTGGACCAGGTTTCATATAAGTATAACTCTCTGAGATTATACAACTTGGTTCATTAGTTATCCAATTCATATGCATGTTTCCGTTAAGTGCTTAAATGTTGACTATTATGCCCTTTTGACTATAAAACATGATTTTTTTAAAAAGTAAAAGAGTAGAAACCTTAGTTACTGATTTATAAACTTACACCTAAAATTTGACATCAGTTTGAGGTCTAGATTAAGAGTTATGCTCATTAGCGTAATTAGAAAGCTTTTTATTTAATAAACGGCGTAATTAGCATATAACCTATCTAAACCCGATTTTTAATACCAAACTCTTTACCCACTGATATAAAATAATATTTTGAGATTTTTAAAGATTTTTATTTAATTTTTGGCTGAGCATAACATAGGTCTCTAAGCTTGATTCGGTAATTGTCGGTTTTGCCCTTTTGGGCTATAAAATGAGTTTTACAAATAATTTTGATACCAAACCTTTTGCTACTGATTTTTTATGATAAATAAAATATTTTGAGCCTTCTGGAATATTAAAATTTTCAGCTTTCCTTTAAAAACCCGGAAATAGCTCAAAATCGCCTTTTTAAGCGTTTTTAACGCATAGTATGTATTAAAACTATTTTAAACATATAAGGTTTGATGCCTACTGATATTTTTAGTAAATTTTTATGTTTTAATAGTAAGAAAAAATTTTAAACTCAGATTTCCAGTTTTGACCTTTTAAGCCTATGTGAAATTACCAAAATACCCCTAAGGTGCATAGTTTGGTTTTAAATGATAAATTTCACATATATCTAGTACCCTACTATTATAACTTATTAAATTAAGTATATTTACTAAATAAGTCAGACCTGTAACTCATATTACTAATTAAACTCTTTTATAACCTTTTAAATGACCAAAATGCCCCTACGAGGCATAGTTTGAGTTTAAATCCAATTCGGGCATAATGGAAGACATCTTACTGATGTCACAACATATTTAAGGCATATTAACTTAGGAAACTTGCATATGACTCAATTGGTTACTCGTTACGCACTTTTCGCGTTCGGATCGGCTTATGTAACTAGTTTACATATATTAGCCTAAACGGGTCAAACCTTATCATTTTTGTCTCAAAATCCTGAATGTGTTTAGTTTACCCATATTATACAAGTCTTCAAACTTGTCGGGTCTAAATCACATTCTAATCCGGTCTTCGCTTATTCATGCGTTCGAACCGTATCTTCCTTTAAAACTAACCGGTCTAAGCTTTAGCTTAATTAAAGACCCGTTAGAAATCTAATAGGTTATTATAAACCTTTGTTCCAGAATAGGAGACCCAGTAAAAGCTACACGCACTTGCTAATTGTGATTTATACTTGCAAAGGTAAATACTTTTAACTTATTTTCCCTATACGGGCTTGGGGTATGGTATATAAAATACCGCTTGGTCGGGCATTGAATCTTTAATCGAATAGAGGTTAAATCATTGATATGCTCCATTTGGAAATGTTTTGTTTGCTTAAAGCCTTTGGGGGGTTAATGACCATGTCCCGGATATCCTTGGCATCATCTTACGAGATGGCCACGACCTAAGCACGGGGTGTAGGCGTACACCTGTCAGTGCCTAACCAAATAATGTGGTATGTCTATTGATCTTTAACCCGGTCTACGGATCGGGCTACTGAACGCATAAGAAACATGTAATTCTTTTACAAGATTATATTCAAATAATTATCCCAAGTTATAAAATGTTTTGTGCCTCGTGCATTCAAATAAATTTTCAAACATTTTCAAAACGAGTCAGTTAAATTGTTTTTACCAGTGTAAACTGACGTATTTTTCCCAAAAGGTTAAGTGCAGGTACTACTCGAACTAGGCTGGCTTTCTCCTAGCGTCCACAATAAGTCTCGCAAGCTTGGATGTCAATAACACTGTTGAACAATATCTCCTTTTTATTTTGATCCACCTGTGGATTTATTTCAACTATATCGTGATATTTAATATTACAATTCATTAAAGTTGAAATGAATCTCTCTTGCTTCCGCTGTGTATTTATATATTGTGTTGTTTGACTATGATGATATCAACTACGTCACGATACTCCCCACCGGTAATACGTGGAAATATCGGGGTGTGTCAGGTTGGTATCAGAGCCAACGCTGAGTGAATTAAACACTAGCCTTTTGTGTTTAATCTCAGTTACACAATTGCACATTCCTCCAATTTTCGAGTCTAGACAAAGAACATAGGAATAATCCAAATTGTTTTTTTTTTAATTCTAACTTTGTCCTTTATATTCTTTGTTGTATCTTTTTGTTTTTGACAGGAAATATGCCGCCAAGATTCTTCAGAGGCAGAGGAAAGGCACCGGTAGGAACCCACTTCCAGGAGGCCGGGCCTTCTCAAAGGCGAACTTCACCCGTTCCTGTTAGCACCAGTCCTCAGGGAGACTGGAGATCACACCTGAAGCCAGCGAGACGGTCTGTCTCGTTAGCTTCGTCACCTTCTTCCCTACATTCCTTTGGACCCCATTCCGAGAACGAACCAGATAACCCACAGCCTTCGTTTATCCCTTTACAGCGCTCCAACTCGCGCCATTCTTTTGATAACCCGTCCTATCTCTTTCGCAGCCGGTTCAACCCGGCAAACTACCTAGAGGAACCAATGGGTGTTAACCCGTTGGGGCCAGAAGACCACTTTCCAGGGGATCACGTCATGGACATGGATGAGGATACCGACCCTACAGAACCACCGAGCGGTACCCCCACACACCCTATTGAGATCTCCGATGGATCGTCTTTTCATGGATCACCTTACCGTTGTCCAGACAGCTTTCAAGCAAGGATGAACCAGTACGAGTGGTATTTCACACCCTCTTAGCATTCAACGCCCCAGCAGCAGCAGCAGCAGCAATCGGATCCTTCCAGGGATTCTCGTTTTGTGGCAGTTACCCCGCCACCACCACCGCCTCAGCAGCAACCTCCTGAGCCGCCGAGGCGAAGGAGAACAAATGCACGGATGTCCGTGCAAGGTAGAGGGGTACATATCAGCACGCCCCAACCATCGAGTAGCAGCCACTATCCGCCGCTACGAGGAGACCAGCAGTTTGGGGGACCTTCAAACCCCAACCCGGAAGTAAACTCTACGCATGCCATGCCACCACCATTGGGCTTTGACAACCCAATTCCCACGTACACTGGCCCAGCAACGTATAATCCCTTCGAGCAGCCGGCTCACAACAGTTTCAACTATGCGGAGATCGATCCCTACCTGGCGGCATGGAACTACAATGCTGTTAACCCCGAAGGGCCTTATGGAGCTCCTTGGGGAGTTAGATACCCAGCTTATGGGTACCAACAGCAGCCGTCTCTTCGACCTACATATCAGTCGCAGCCGCAGCTGCAGGTATCACAGTTTTCCCCGCCAGAAAGGGAGGAAATTCTCCAAAGACTGGACCAGGTTGAACATCAAGTTCACAGAGATCGAAGGGAACGACATGGTTTCCTCAAGGGATTAGCAAGTTTGATAAAAGGGAAGAGCAAGAAGGACCGTTGAATCCTTCAATTGTTGGTTGTATTTCTTTTTCCGTTGAGCCCCTGCGTGGGCCTGTCTTTCTGTTTTAACCCCTGCGCGGGTATGTTTTGTTAGTTAAGCCCCTGCGTGGGCAAGTCTTTCATTTTGACCCCTGCATGGGTATAATTGTTTGGTTAAGCCCCTGCGAGGGCATGTTATTTCATTTGAAAGTCCCGTTCAGGCCAGACTAGTATTTTAATTCATGTGGTGAAATGGTTAGATTTAAATTTTACTTTTAAGTATATGCATGAACAAAAATATAAAATAAATAATAATAATATTTATACAAGATCTATCATTATATTAAAATGAAAAAAAAAATCTAAAAGGACCAGACCTAGCCTTGTGTCATTTTAAGACAGGGCCAAGATGGTAGTTCCCCAATTAGATTCAGATCCTTATCAACATCTCAATTTAAAAATTGTTCTGCGTTGATTATTAAAAAGAATCTTAAAAGGTAAAACCTAGATTGTATGTCATAATAAGACCTAGCCAATATGGTAAAACCTGTTTAAAAGATTCAAATCTCTCTTAACATCTGCAAACATGTTAACATTCTTGGCTAATGTGATCCGCAAAATCACATATGTTACCCTTATGATTGAATTAACCCAATCCTTTATTATTATTTAAACATCCGATTGAGATGTAATGCCTGCGGGCTATAATTATTGTCATATAAGACAAAAGACAGTCATAGCTTATAAACTCCCTGTCTAGAAAGGTAATGAACTTTGATTCAACCCTTAATAGCTGGATCCTATAAGATCTTGACCTAAAATTTAGAAATGTCCCTGTGACTAGGCCTATTGTGCCATTATTATATTTTATTCTAGAACTAAGGGTTACTAAGTCCCAAATGAAATTTCTTAACAAATTAACCAATATGGTTCTTCAATTACCATGGTTAATGAATTATTAAGATAAATCATTGTCATCATCTTATGTAGCAGTTCAACTACATGGCCGAGTCTGACGAGGTCAACAGTCGGCCAAAGGAGAATCATGACACCACCAGGATTAATATAACTGGTGCAGAACTCCAAGCATTGGTAGACACTGCTGTTACCAAAGCCATAAATAGGCAGTATAGTGAATCGAGTAGTACTCGAAGCAGGACCCAATCAACACCCCATTCTAAGCCAAAAACACATTCTGAGGCTCATAGTAAGCCACCCTCTAAACTAGATAAGCCAAAGAAGGATGATGAAGATCATCACTCCTCGAACCAGCAAAGTGTTCCATCAAAGAAGATCGGGCTTAAACAGGAACCGCGTGGTAAATCCTATACTTATAAATACTTCGTCTCATGCAAACCCAGAGACTTTACTGGGGAGAAAGGAGCAGTTGACTGCATGACATGGTTGGATGAAATCGATACCGTGGTTGATATCAGCGGGTGCGCTGATAAGGATGTAGTAAAATTTGTATCTCAATCATTCAAAGGTGAGGCCTTAGCCTGGTGGAGATCGTTAATTCAAGCTACTGGGAAGATTCCACTGTACAATATGTCATGGGAACAATTTGTTACCCTCATCAAGGAGAACTACTGTCCTCAGCATGAGGTTGAAAAGATTGAGTCGGATTTTCTATCATTGGTAATGAAAAATCTGGATTGCCAAGCTTACCTTACGAGCTTTAATACACTGTCAAGGTTGGTTCCTTATCTTGTGACCCCGAAACACAAAAGAATAGCTCGTTTCATTGGGGGCTTAGCCCCAGAAATTAAGGCAAGTGTAAAAGCCTCTCGGCCAGCTACATTCAGAAATGCAGCTGATATATCCTTGTCCCTCACACTGGACGCGGTCAGACAGAGATCGCTGAGGAACACGGATGCCGAGAAGAGGAAGCGTGAAGATGACAGTTCACGACGTTCAGATAAGAAGCACAGGGGAAACAATGACCACAAGAAGGGGTCTGGATCTAAGAAGGATGGGCATCAATCTGGAGATAAGCCCAGATGTAAGGTTTGTAAGAAGCACCATTTTGGGAGGTGCCGACTTGAGTCGAAATCCCAGTCCCAGCCGAGGCCATGTGGGATCTGAAAATCTTCGGAACATAAGACCCTAGAGTGCAAGAAGCTGAAGGACGCAACGTGCTACAGTTGCAATGAAAAAGGGCACATTAAGTCCAACTGCCCAAAAGTCGCAAAGAAGAATGAGGATGGGAAAAAGACCAATGCTAGGGTCTCAGGATGGATGCAAAAGAAGCTGTTCAGGACGACAACGTGATCACAGGTACCTTTCTCATAAATGATGTTTATGCTAGAGTGTTGTTTGATTCTGGAGCAGATAAGTCTTTTGTGGATAAAAGTTTTGTGAATTGTTGACATTGCCTGTAAAAGCCTTAAGTGTGAAGTATGAGGTGGAATTAGCTTATGGAACCATAGAAACCGCCTCAACTGTGTTAGATGGATGTGTTATATCCATTAAGAATCACTCTTTTCCTTTGTCCTTACTTCCCTTTAAGCTAGCCGGTTTTGATATAGTGATAGGTATGGACTGGTTATCGCATAACCAAGCCAAGATTGTGTGCAACAAGAAGCTAGTAGTAGTCAAGACCCCGTCTGGTGAGCCACTTACCATTCAGGGAGATACCCAGTATGGACTACTTGAGCAAGTATCTATGCTCAAGGCATCTCGATACCTGAAGAAGGGTTGTGTCATTTATATGGCACAGGTTACTATTGATGAGCCGAAACCTAAGATAGGAGACATTCCCGTCATTTCGGAATATCCCGAAGTTTTCCCCGAAGAACTGCCTGGTTTACCACCAGATAGGCAAGTAGAATTCAGAATTGACATCATCCCTGGAGCAGCACCGGTAGCGAGAACGCCTTATAGGTTGGCACCAACAGAAATGAAAGAGTTGAGGACGCAGTTAGATGATCTGCTAGCCAAAGGTTTCATTAGACCTAGTTCGTCTCCTTGGGGAGCGCCGATCTTGTTTGTCAAGAAGAAGGATGGATCGATGCGTCTGTGCATCGATTACCGTGAGCTTAATAAGGTCACTATTAAGAATAGGTATCCTTTGCCCAGGATCGACGATCTGTTCGATCAATTACAAGGGGCAAGCTACTTCTCTAAGATCGATTTGAGGTCAGGCTATCATCAATTGAAGGTTAAAGATGAAGATGTACACAAGACTGCATTTAGGACTCGTTATGGTCATTACGAGTTGCTAGTGATGCCTTTTGGGCTCACTAATGCTCCTGCCGCATTCATGGACCTCATGAATCGCGTCTGCAAGCCCTACTTGGACAAATTTGTCATCATCTTCATAGACGATATCCTCATCTACTCGAAGAACCAAGCTGACCATGAGAAACACCTTCGCTGTATTCTTAAACTTCTACATCATGAGAAACTCTACGCCAAATTTTCGAAGTGTGAATTTTGGCTTCGAGAAGTCCAATTCCTTGGACATGTGGTTAGTGAGCGTGGTATCCAAGTAGATCCCGCCAAGGTGGAAACAGTTATGAACTGGCAAGAGCCAAAGACGCCTACAGAGATTCGTAGCTTCCTGGGTTTAGCAGGATACTACAGGCGATTCATTGAAAACTTCTCAAGGATTGCTGCGCCCCTAACTTCATTGACACGTAAGAAGGTTAAGTTTGATTGGGGCCCTAAGCAGCAGGAATCCTTTGACATTCTTAAGAAAAAGTTGAGCAATGCACCAGTGTTAACATTGCCTGATGGAATAGAAGAATTCGTGGTGTATTGTGATGCATCGCACACCGGTATGGGCTGCGTACTTATGCAGAAAGGCAAGGTTATTGCCTATGCTTCACGACAGTTAAAGGTGCACGAGAAGAACTACACCACCCATGACTTGGAGCTGGGTGCCGTTGTATTTGCACTAAAACTATGGAGGCATTACTTGTATGGAACCAAGTGTGTGATCTACTCGGATCACAAAAGCCTTCAACATCTATTCAATCAGAAGGACTTGAACATGAGGCAGCGACGTTGGATGGAAACTTTGAATGATTATGACTGTGAGATAAGATACCATCCAGGCAAGGCAAATGTGGTTGCCGATGCCTTAAGCAGGAAGGAAAGAGTGAAGCCTATAAGAATCAATGCCAAGAGCATTGAGATAAAGAATAGTTTGAACGAAAAGTTGTTAGCTGCACAGAAGGAAGCTGTGTTGGAAGCTAACTATCCTAATGAAAAGCTAGGAGTAACTGAAGAGCAGTTATCCTATGACAAGGATGGAATCCTAAGGTTAAATGGATGAATATGGGTTCTAGTTTATGGAGGACTTCGGGATGTTATCCTCCAGGAAGCTCACAGTTCCAAATATTCTGTTCATCCTGGAGCTGATAAGATGTACCAAGATCTAAAGGCAAACTATTGGTGGATAGGCTTGAAAAAGTCTGTAGCCGCCCATGTAGCTAAATGTTTGACGTGCGCCCAAGTCAAAGCTGAACATCAAAAGCCGTCAGGTTTGCTACAACAGCCTGAACTTCCCACATGGAAGTGGGAGATGGTGACAATGGATTTCATCACCAAGTTTCCAAAGACAAGGAAGGGAAATGATACTATATTGGTGATAGTAGATAGACTGACTAAGTCAGCACACTTCCTACCCATTAAGGAGACTTACAGCTCCGATATGTTAGCACAATTGTACGTAGATAAGATTGTAGCATTGCATGGCGTTCCAGTGTCAATTATATCTGACAGAGATATGAGATATACATCACATTTCTGGAAGAGTTTCCAACAGTTTTTGGGCACGCGCTTAAATTTTAGTACGGCTTACCATCCACAGACAGATGGGCAAAGTGAGCGTACAATCCAAACTTTGGAAGACATGTTTCGTGCATGTGTGATTGATTTAGGTGGTAGTTGGGATAACCACCTGCCACTAATCGAGTTCTCCTATAACAATAGCTATCATACCAGCATTAAGGTTGCGCCTTTTGAGGCATTATATGGTAGAAAATGCAAAACACCTATTTGTTGGGCGGAAGTAGGAGAAGTCCAATTATCAGGACCTGATTTAGTCTTTGAAATGACGGACAAGATTTTCCAGATTCGTGACCGCCTGAAAGCTGCCAGAGATAGGCAGAAAAGCTACGTAGATTTAAAGCGTAAACCTCTGAAATATGATGTTGGTGATAAGGTTTTGCTTAAGGTATCACCCTGGAAGGGGGTGATGCGATTTGGTAAGAAAGGTAAGCTAAGCCCAAGGTATATAGGACCATTCGAGATCATCGAATTTGTCGGGTCAGTAGCTTACAAGTTAAAATTACCTGAAGAGCTCAGTGGTATTCACAACGTCTTCCACGTCTGCAATCTGAAGAAATGCCTAGCTGACGAATCGCTAGTCATACCACATATGGATGTGCATATAGATGAGAGCTTCAAATTTGTGGAAAAACCATTGTCGATTGAGGATCGACAGGTAAAGAAGCTTCGAAGGAAGCATGTGCCTATTGTAAAGGTCAAATGGGATGCCCGTAGAGGTCCTAAGTATACATGGGAGGTAGAGTCCACAATGAAAGAAACATACCCTCATTTTTTTCAGTAAATCTCGAGGTCGAGATTTCTTTTAAGGGGGTGAGGATGTAACACCTCGAAAATTTATGTCCAATAATGTATTGACGTGTGTCATAAGCTTTGAACGTGTGAAAGAATACTTTAGAGGGACTAAAGTTGACAAACAAGGAAACTATGTGAATATAAGGGTCCAAAGTGTCAACAATGGATAAATATACTCTACAATAGCCCTACATGATGTTTATACCCTTAAACAAATAAATCAAGGATCATACGAAGCAAATCGTGGAAGAAAGTGAGAGATTACAAACTACGGGGGTTAAATGTGCCAACATGTGAAAGTATACCTCTGAGTGACCATTTAGCAAACCTAAAGCTTTGTAACGGTAAATTATGCTCACTAGAATATGTGGTAAAAATTTCACCAAGTTTCGATATCGTATGAGAAATTTATGACAATATTCGTATACGAGGGGTTAAAAGCGTCAACGTTGAAATTTGTGACTTTTCGGGTAAGTACAAAGTTAACCAAGGACTTAACCAAGTTTGTAAAAGTCTTAAGGTCCTTAAAAATCAAGTTAGAGGGCCAAAAGTGCAAGAAAAACACTTAAAACCACGTTAAAAAGGACCAGGGGCTAAATTGCAAATCTTGAAACTTGTTTAGCCAGTTGCGCCACTTTTAGGCGACCCGCGAGGGGCCTTACGCGGCCCGCGAACAAGTGCCAGTAACAGAAAAGTGCGAACAGCTGCCAGTCAGACCTGTAAACCGACTTTAAAACTTGTTTTTACATACCAGGGGCTGCCCCAATGGTATTTCATGCATAAGGGGGCACTTGTCTTGATCTGGAAACATTTGTAGACCTCCATGGCATGATCTTGTTGAATCAAAGTGACTATATAAGAGGAGCATTGTTGCAACATTGATGCTCATTCATTTGCAAAGTTCACAAGTGCACTTCTGGAGCTCCCCTGATCAGCAACAAGCTTCCTAGTGATTCCTAATCATACTTAGGACCTTTGTAAGTGTCATAAACCCTTCCTAATTCAGTTTAGCTTAGTTAAATAGCTAAAAGTCAAACCGTCGTAATTAAAGTTTGACTTCGAGATTAATCAAAATTTGTTCAGTCAAATCTCGAATTAAAAGTACCTATAAGTAGGTATTTATGTGGGTAATAAACCCTTAAAAGGGTACTCTCTGATTCCCACTCTAACTAGGTCAATTGTCGGGTCAAACTTGTTATTAAAAAGTCAACATGATGCTTATTTTCAAATTAATGCATAATTAGCAATGTAGGAGACATGCAACCTGTTTGATCACTAATATAACTTGGTAATTAATGTAAAAACATGCCTAAACATGTTCAACCCGACAATTTTCAGTTTAGACTCGGATCGGAACCGAAACTCGCATAATTTGACTTTCGCTTTGACTTTCAGTTCTGACCCGTATAAGCATGTTTTAGAATTGCCTTAGAGCTTTATTTGGACCAGGTTTCATATAAGTATAACTCTCTGAGATTATACAACTTGGTTCATTAGTTATCCAATTCATATGCATGTTTCCGTTAAGTGCTTAAATGTTGACTATTATGCCCTTTTGACTATAAAACATGATTTTTTTAAAAAGTAAAAGAGTAGAAACCTTAGTTACTGATTTATAAACTTACACCTAAAATTTGACATCAGTTTGAGGTCTAGATTAAGAGTTATGCTCATTAGCGTAATTAGAAAGCTTTTTATTTAATAAAGGGCGTAATTAGCATATAGCCTATCTAAACCCAATTTTTAATACCAAACTCTTTACCCACTGATATAAAATAATATTTTGAGATTTTTAAATATTTTTATTTAATTTTTGGCTGAGCATAACATAGGTCTCTAAGCTTGATTCGGTAATTGTCGGTTTTGCCCTTTTGGGCTATAAAATGAGTTTTACAAATAATTTTGATACCAAACCTTTTGCTACTGATTTTTTATGATAAATAAAATATTTTGAGCCTTCTGGAATATTAAAATTTTCAGCTTTCCTTTAAAAACCCGGAAATAGCTCAAAATCGTCTTTTTAAGCGTTTTTAACGCATAGTATGTATTAAAACTATTTTAAACATATAAGGTTTGATGCCTACTGATATTTTTAGTAAATTTTTATGTTTTAACAGTAAGAAAAAGTTTTAAACTCAGATTTCCAGTTTTGACCTTTTAAGCCTATGTGAAATTACCAAAATGCCCCTAAGGTGCATAGTTTGGTTTTAAATGATAAATTTCACATATATCTAGTACCCTACTGTTATAACTTATTAAATTAAGTATATTTACTAAATAAATCAGACCTGTAACTCAGATTACTAATTAAACTCTTTTATAACCTTTTAAATGACCAAAATGCCCCTACGAGGCATAGTTTGAGTTTAAATCCAATTCGGGCATAATGGAAGACATCTTACTGATGTCACAACATATTTAAGGCATATTAATTTAGGAAACTTGCATAGGACTCAATTGGTTACTCGTTACGCACTTTTTGTGTTCGGATCGGCTTATGTAACTAGTTTACATATATTAGCCGAAACGGGTCAAACCTTATCATTTTTGTCTCAAAATCCTGAATGTGTTTAGTTTACCCATATTATACAAGCCTTCAAACTTGTCGGGTCTAAATCACATTCTAATCCGGTCTTCGCTTATTCATGCGTTCGAACCGTATCTTCCTTTAAAACTAACCGGTCTAAGCTTTAGCTTAATTAAAGACCCGTTAGAAATCTAATAGGTTATTATAAACCTTTGTTCCAGAATAGGAGACCCAGTAAAAGGTACACGCACTTGCTAATTGTGATTTATACTTGCAAAGGTAAATATTTTTAACTTATTTTCCCTATACGGGCTTGGGGTATGGTATATAAAATACCGTTTGGTCGGGCATTGAATCTTTAATCGAATAGAGGTTAAATCATTGATATGCTCCGTTTGGAAATGTTTTGTTTGCTTAAAGCCTTTGGGGGGTTAATGACCATGTCCCGGATATCCTTGGCATCATCTTACGAGATGGCCACGACCTAAGCACGGGGTGTAGGCGTACACCTGTCAGTTCCTAACCAAATAATGTGGTGTGTCTATTGATCTTTAACCCGGTCTACGGATCGGGCTACTGAATGCATAAGAAACATGTAATTCTTTTACAAGATTATATTCAAATAATTATCCCAAGTTATAAAATGTTTTGTGCCTCGTGCATTCAAATAAATTTTCAAACATTTTCAAAATGAGTCAGTTAAATTGTATTTACCAGTGTAAACTGACGTATTTTTCTCAAAAGGTTAAGTGCAGGTACTACTCGAACTAGGCTGACTTTCTCCTAGCGTCCACAATAAGTCTCGCAAGCTATGATGTCAATAAAACTGTTGAACAATATCTCCTTTTTATTTTGATCCGCCTGTGGATTTATTTCAACTATATCGTGATATTTAATATTACAATTTATTAAAGTTGAAATGAATCTCTCTTGCTTCCGCTGTGTATTTATATATTGTGTTGTTTGACTATGATGATATCAACTACGTCACGATACTCCCCACCGGGCCCACCGGTAATACGTGGAAATATCGGGGTGTGACAGAAGATAACAAACTCATCCTATAAGTTATATATTAGAAATCCTATAAGTTATACCGAACAAATCAAATTTTAGATTGTTAAGATGCGATGAAGAACATATATATACTTATGTACACATTATTTTATAGGTTTTGAAAATATCAATTTTACTTATAAATCCATCAATAAAATATATACTTATGGCCAAAATCACATTTTAATATCAACCATTTATTTATTCACTAAAACACCATCTATCTTTATGACAGTTATTTCATTTACAAAATTGTAATCCAACAATCATAAAATCTATGACATCTCTAAGCCTAGAGCTTATCATAAAGATTTAGAAAACGATAAATTTCATGATATCTAGTTAGTTGTTTTCATATTTTATATAATTCCTTTGTATATATTTTGCAATAAAAATTCATAAGATATTAAAACGAATCCTAAAAAGTTCACTAAACTAATCTAATATGGTGAGGAACAAAACCCTAATGTCAATTTAATCAAAACGCATGAATATGATCAAAAGTCCTAATTTTTATCATCAAGAACCCTCGAAAAACTAAGGAGATTAGGCTTTTAAATTACCTGAATTGGTGTCCGTATGAATGAGATATGATGGATCACAGTTGCAAGCCTTAGTTTTGATTGGCTTCAAATTCGTGAGAATTGATTTGAGTGTTGCATCGCATGCAGGTTTTGTGAATTGTTAAGGTTGTGTGATGGTGTTTCTAATCGAAAAGAACTAGTACATGTTAAGTCTTAGTTTGCCAAATTAATCCGAATCCGTTCGAGTTCTTAACCACCTTTAATGGAGGCATAAATTTCCAATTAAAAGCCTTAACTCGGGAGATATAGATCAATTGAAAGGTGGTATTGATGATTCTCCATGTTCCCAAACCTAATAGCACCAAAGGGAAACTGAAACAACTCACAACCAATTCGAAAATGCTGAAACGGAGTGGAGGATCTCGGGTGGACGCGCAGAGGGAGAAGACGAACAGCCTGTTGGCTTGGCTGTGTTTAAAAACTATACAGGCCTGAACCTCTCACATCTGGACACGTAGCCCAGTTCGTCACTACGTGAGCAGAGTTCCAGAGCGGCCCGAGTTTGAAACTCGTCTGGTATGCATGTGGGGGAGCGGTTTCCCCTTTTGTATATGTGTTTTCATTATCACAACATAATGTAGTACTACGTATTAAATAAAGAGCTATTTACCAAAATAGCCAAAAATAAGTTTGACTTACCAAAATTGCCACTTCATGAGTCGGTGGAGCAGGGCATCACGGATTCAAATGTGTGGGATGCCTCTTTCAAGACCCCTCATGCATCTTTAAATATGGAAGTGACACGTGTCTCAATGATTAGGTAGACTCCTCCAATGCCTCAGCAGACTCTTCCAATGTCAGGCAGACTCATCCAATGCCCCTCAGCAGACTCATCCAATGCCTCAGCAGACTCTTCCAATGCCTCAGGCAGACGCATCCCGGCACGAATAATGACGCACATCTGGGAAGTGCCGGGATGCGTCTGGAAGTGCCGGGATGCGTCTGGGAAGTGCCGGGATGCGTCTGGAAGTGCGGGGATGCGTCTGGAAGTGCCGGGAAGCGTCTGGGAAGTGTCGGGATGCGTCTGGAAGTGAACGGGATGCGTCTAAAAGTTGCAGTCATCTCTGGCGAGTTGCAGACGCCTCCGGCTCCGTCTCCGGCGAGTTGCAGACACCTCCAGCTTCGTCTCCGGCGACGTTTCCGGCGAGTTGCAGACGCCTCCTGTCACACCCCCAAAATCCACCATGCGGAGTACCACCGCTTGGAGGCGTGACATGACCAGGATCGAGCCACCAATCATATTGAACATCGTAATTAAGTAAATAAGACCAACCACAATACGATTGGTGACCAAAGCCAGTTAACCATGTTTAGTTTAAACAGCGGAAGCATGAAAATAAATCCAAAAGCACAAGTTCACAGTTTATAAGTTAAAGTTCAAAACGCAAGTTTAATAAGTTCATGAGGATTTAAATAATAAGCACGGAACATAACAGTCCGTACGCCACAACGACTCCTTCCTCGTGCAAGCTCCATCTAGCGACCTGTAAGGCATGTAACAACGAGTCAACAACAAAGTTGAGTGAGTTCACGTTTGGTTGTTTGGTTTTAAGTTGTTTCTGAAAAACGTGGTTTGACTTTCGTTGGCTTATTTGCCGTGGGGGTTACCCCGAAGTTGAAAGTATGTTTAACCATTTCCTTTTTCTTTACCCAAACCGTATCCATAATTAGTGGGGGCTTTCCCCGTGTGAACTACTAGACGGAAAGATATAGACTACTACGAACAGTAGTTGTGCCCTACATCAGTGTCTATCATCACTGACAGTTTGCCATAGTCCATTAGTACACGCCCGTCCAAACGGCACGGTGTGAGGTTTGTTAAACCTAATAGCGCTATTAACTAATGACCCGCTCGCCATTGGCCTCGGCGATTAAGTCGATATGAAGAGGAACTTATTGATAGAGTTTTGTCTAGCTAGTTTTAAGGTTGTTATCCTGCACCAGGAGGACGAACGTACGTATTCTGCACCAGGAGAATTCGTAGGTTTAATAATGGCATCCACTCTATGGAGGATGGCCGTACATATCCTACCCAAGGAGGATATGTAGATTTAGTTTTAATTCTTTAACCCATTCCCAAACCACCGGGAATCCCATGCCTTAGAAAGTGTGTGAACTCACCTCGGTTTGCTCGGTTAGATTCTCAAATATAGCTAACGGTCAAGGTCGGTCAATCACGTCCTAATATGATTACCAGTTAGTCATTTAGTGACTTTCAAATAGAGCACAAAGTTCCTACATGTATCTATCACATAACATGCATCACTTTAACGGTTTATGCCCATCCAAGTTTCTCATCCGTTCCCCACTCAAAATCAAACATACAATAATGCACATAACACATATAACATGTTAGATCATTCACAGATAGCATACTCGACATTTAGACACGCAAGTCACAACTTATGTCATTTCAGCATTAATATTCAAAACCGGCTGTTTTCGGACATTTTAATAAAATAGTTAAATTAATCCAAAAATTCCCAAATTTTTACAGAATGTCTTAAACGTTCCATGTTTTATTACGTAAAAATATCGGGGTCCGGTTCATTACCAATATTTTATAAAAAATCATATTCCGGACTGAACTCAGATTTATGTATTTCTGACCACAGTCCACGGAACAATTTATTTAAAATTCCTCGAGTGTCCGATTTATGAAATTCCAGTGGGGTAATTACAAATGCATCGGTTTTCATTTACTGTACAAATTTCATGGTCCGATTCATCACAAAACTCAGGTTATGACTGAAAGTATGACACCCATTTATTGCTGTCAAAATTCAGCTTAAGCTGTTGTTACAAATCGACACATTAAAAATAGTAAAAGAAGTCCAAAAATTACGATTCCGGTGCCATTAGAACCGTATTTCATAATAACATATTTTAGATTCAAAATATCGGTTTTTTGTTGAGTTTATGACCTGTTTACAGCCTGTTAAAGGCGGCTGAAAATACACATCAGCAAGCTGTTATCAGTCTAAAGGCTACTAAAACGCACACATATGATTACCATTCATTCTAATAATGATTTACAACAGGTTATAAGTTATTTACAGCAGACTAATACTCATATATTTCAGATTCATCTTGTATTACCATGTTTCATCATTATTTACTCTTTAACCAACAAGTTCATCACTCTAGCAAGACTTTTTAGTTTTGATTTTCAGTGTTCACGATTTTTATCCGTCAAATCTCTTATTAACCACTCTAGACAAGATCAAGAAGAGGTTTAGAGTCACTTACTACTAGCTCGAGGCTAGGAAAGAAACTAGATGAAAAAATAGGCGGTTAATAGCGATGTGAAGAGGTCCTTGTGTTCCCGAGTGCACCGAGCTTCCTCATACGTGATCCTTCACACTTGTAAGTATGTAAAATTGCTAGAACAAAATGGAAAGATGGATGTGGGTGGGGCTTGGTTCTCAGCCGATCATCAAAGAGAAGAGGAAAAAAAAGTGTGTTGGTGTAAATGAGTCTTTATCCCTTATTCTAATTTATAAACCATCACTTAATTACCCATAGGATAAAATGTCCCTTAGATATTTAACAACCATAATATAAAAATCAAGAAATGTGAAGGTGTGTCCCCCACATGGGGAATTCCGATCGGGTTGGGGGGGGGGGGGTGCAATGTGGTTCCATTTCAACTATTAGTTATATTGTTTAGTTAATAAATTTGAATAAGGTATTGTGTGTTGTAATTTACAACGGGTGTTAGGGTATTCGGGGACCCTAACTGGCTCAGAAAAAGAAAAACAATGTTATTGACATAATTTTTATGTTCCGGGTAAAGTCCGGTTGTTCGGTTCGATACTGTTCCGTTAAACTGCTTAATTAATCCGCAAAGCGTCCTATATGTATATTTTTGTAACTTTTTTAATTTCTAACACTTAGGAAATCACACAGGACTATTTAGTAACTTTTCTGTACACTACTAGTGTGTTAACAGGCGCATGTAAATATAACACAGATATCAGAAGGCAGTTAAGTAATTCCACACAGTCGTCAAGCACTTTCATTATCCATAATAAATTGTACGGAATACATGGAATTTTGAGGGTTGTCACACCTCCAGATCGTTTTTCCGGCAACCATGGCGGCGGTTGAGATTTTGGGGTGGAGATCCGTGGCCATTTTCGCAAGTGACACAGGACTGAAACATAAACTTGTGACTTTCTGCAACCATAAACTTGTTACACATGACTAAAAGAGACAGGAAATGGAGCTGAAAGAGACAGGAAATGGAGCTGGAGGCTAGGGTGTAGGTGTAGGTGTGATGTGGGGGTGTAGGGGCTATGGTGGGGTGATAGATGGTGGGTCCCAAATGTATAAAATTCCCAACTTTTACACATGTCCATTTAAGAATGAAGGAGGCATAAGATTACATCGGGATCTGTGATGCGTTGTTCCAAGAGGGCATGAGATGGCCATTTTCGCAATTGAGTTTGGTCTTTGGCTATTTTTGTGAATTTCTCTTAAATAAATATGACGATCATAATTCTCGATGATCGTAACACAGCATGGGCTGGGGCCAGCTTGTTTTTGCGCTTTTATCATCACGGTTGGGTCACGGAGAATACCGGCCTAATCATTTATTTTTTGGTGTTGTTTGTTTTATTTAACACAATTTTATCACAAGGCTCCTCCATTTGTACTTGATTTGATATTATACACTAACTTAGTTAAGTCAAATTATTTCCAAAATCTAACCTAAAAAAACCTAACTTCACTTTCATTAAGACTAACCTCGTTAAATGATTTCTTTAAAACCCTAACGGAAATTAACTTATTTTATTTAAAAGAGTAAATTACGTTTTTGGCCCCTGTGGTTATATCAGTTTTACTATATTGGCCCAAAATAAGATTTTTTTAACAGGTTTGCCCTCATGGTCCTTATAACTAACTGTTTTGGCCACTAAATCTAACCAACCCCTAACTCTGGTTAACTTCTTGGTCACATGGGTTGCACATGATGGGTAAAATTGTAATTTCCCCTCCCCTTTAAATCTTGTTCTCTCTTCTTCTTAGAACCCTAAACCAAAAACACAAACAAAACTTAAACAACTCCTCAATTCCTTCACATCTCAAACACACCTACACATGACACACTCTCCTGCTCACCCTCTTCCTTCTCGATGAAGGCCAGCAGCCGACAACACCCACACCTCCCCCGTACCCCCGTTTTCCGGCGATAAAGATCGAAGAGAGAGAGAGGGCGACGAGATGATTAGGCGCCGCCGCTCACGACGGCGGCAGTGGAAGCGACAGCGGTGGGTTGAGGGTCCTCCGATGAGCGATGTCAGACCTAGGTGTTGGTTGTGTGTGATTCTTTTTGAATGATTCTTTTTTCGTTTGAAGATTTGGTAGAAGTAAATTTGGGTTATTTATACCGATTTGGGGGATTTGTGGTAGTTGCAGCAGAAAGAGAGGGTGAAATCATGAAGAAAAGACGGTCGCAAAGATCTGGAAATTGATTTGTGAAGAAAAGATGTTATTGAATTTGGGTTTTGGTTGTTTTTGATTTGTTCTTGTTCATGAAGATCTGGAAACTGAAATGTGGGTTTTGGTTAGGGGATGATGATTATAGTTGAAGATGATTAGGGGATGATGATGATGGTTGAAGGTGGTCAGGTGTTTGTGTTTTGTTAGGGTTTGATTAAGTATGTTTTTTATTTCTTGTAGATAGTGATACTTGTTATAATGATATTCTTGTTCTAGGTTATGCACCGTAGGATATTAGACTTTATTTTGTATGATTTGTATTTTGTTATGTGGATTTTCATCTTCAGGTTTGGATTTTGTTATGTTTTTTTAACAATGATGATGGTTGAAGATGATGATCTTGTTACCCAGATCTTCAAGAACATCTTCAAACCACTTTCAAACCCAGATCTTCAAGAACATATCATCATCAAATCGAGATCTTCAAATACATAACCATCATCTTCATTCCCTGAGTTTATGTGGGGCCACCGCTGTGCACCACCGTGCGCCGCCACCTGCGGCTGCCATAGAGATGAAGATGATGATGTTTGGTTGAAGATGATGATGTTTGGTTGAAGATCTGGGATTTTTTTGGTTGAAGATCTGGGATTTTTTTACTAAGTCATTAAAAGGGGGAGGTGAAATTACCATATTACCCATCATGTGCAACCCATGTGACCAAGAAGTTAACCAGAGTTGGGTTTTGGTTAGAATTAGGGGCCAAAATGGTTAGATATAGGGACCATGGGGGCAGATACGTTAAAAATTCTTATTTTGGGCCAATATAGTAAAACTGACATAACCACAGGGGCCAAAAACGTAATTTACTTTATTTAAAATTAACGTTTTCAAATATAATTTTATTTATACGAACGCGTAACTCCATTAACATAAAATAAATAAATACAAAATATCTTTTTATTAAACTTCACAAGAATTCGGTTTACAACACGAGTCGGGTTTTAGGGATCCGTTTTCGATGGATATTACACTATAATCCAAAAGTCATGGAAAACTTTTGAACAGTCTTACAGAAAAAACATGGTTATGCTAGATGGATTGTAGATTTACAATAAGAATAGAAGATGGTTTTTGTAAATACGATGCCTGAAACTACTCATGTGACCAGAACAGATCAAGACATAGTTGTTGGCACTTATACTATTGCTATGGATGAACCTCCAAAAAGAAGATCCACAAGATCCACCACTTCAATCAATGGCTCTTACTAAGGTATTAGACTTGCCTCACAACCTCCCTAACCCAAGGATTATGAGATGGAAAGCAATGTAGGACTCTAATGATGTGGAGACCTTTAGAGAAAATGGCTCTAAAACCTAGGTGGACGGGTATGAAGTTCTGAGTTTGTGCCCAGAAGACCTCAAAGTCATTCTTAGTCTTGAAATTGAAAGGATGTTGATGATGATCAAGCGCTAAATCTGGAACTTGGCATCAAAAGTATGATTATGGAAAGAACGAAGGATTTCATCAAATAAAATAATTAAAGAAAAACATTCGTCCAGAAGTTTCCCCCTAGAAAGCCTCACAAACAATTACTAAAAGTGCTGGAACATATTACTGCCTCAAAGAACAGAAGAGTAGAAGTACAAGTGTTGGATTGTCAAAGTGTTGGTTAACTAGTCAATAGCTAAGTCAACAAAAGTCAAAGTTGAAGACCAAGTAAACAGTAGACTAGAAGTACTGGATTTCTAAAAGTGCTGGAATCTTCCACCAGTTTAGGAATCCAACTGTTTTTTCGTCTTTATTAGAGTAGTAGTTTAATGTAACAGTATCCTTTGTAACTATCTAGCAGTTTTGTTAACTGCTGGTAGTTACACCATTAATTAGGTTGTTCAGGGTTGCTTTCTGTGACAACCGGTAGTTTACGGCTCCTAATTACGCGCAAAACAAACATTAGGACGATCTAATCACTATTTATTTATTAAATTACGAACATCTAGACTTAATTATATCATTAATTGAGTCTATAAAGCCTAGCAATGTCCGGGTTTGCATTTGATGTCATTTGGTATCGTCTTATCGTGTAGCGATTAAAAAAAATATAGACACGGTTCAGATATGCCTGGAACCTTAAAATTTATGGCATTGTTATATGTTTTGGTGTGAATGTTAGATCAAACTTAATACGAATATAAAAGTATCGTATTTTTTTCTATTCATCGCTTAAATGCTATTTTTAATCGCATTTTAACACCTACACTTATAATCTTTTACCAAACTATGTAATTTGGAGTAGAAATTGTATTGACTAGTAACGTTTATTTTATACATATACTCAGTTAAATGGTTAGTAAATGGCTAAACAAGATCAAAACTAGAGTTGGATTACAACCAAATCACATGTAGTATTGTTAGGAAACATCTTTAGATATTTAATTTAGTGAATTGCAAAAATTATCCTTTATCTTTATACCACTTTTCAAGTGGTGTCCTTTATGTTTAAAATTGATGAGTTTTATACTTTATTTTTTAAAATCTTGCATTGTTTGTTCTTTAACCCTAACCCAGTTAATTTTTTCTGTTAAATATGGTCATGTGCCTTACATGTAAGGGCATTTTTGTCATTTCATCTTTAAAATGATTAATTATGTAAGTAACTTTAAAAATTAAAAAACAAGATTTAAATAAATAAAAAAATTATATTAAGATACTTTCTCATTCCCTCTTTGTAATCTGTATAATTACTTAACCACCACCATAAACCATCTACCAACACCATCCACCTTACTGCCACCACTTACCACCACCTACTTCTATCACCTACAACCCAACCCACTCAAAGTCTCTCTCTCTCCCAACCGTAACCCAATAACAACAATTAACAATGAAACCCACCCATCTCCCCCTCTCTATCCTAAACCCCACAAACAATGAACAATCAAATCCCACATCTTAAATTCAAATCAATACACAAATCATCACTCCTCGTAGTTTCTCTTAAATCTGACTAAAGTCAAATCAAGACACAAACTCGTGAAATACCAATTCGCAGTTAACAACATCCGAACCACCATATCTCTCTTAGATCTAGGGAAGGAACTGAATACGGAACGATCGGGTTGAGAGACGAACCACCATATCTCTCTCAGATAGTCAAATCGAGGGAGGTGGCCGCCGCCGCCTTTCTTCTCATCCTCAATTCTGGGGCGGTGGGTGGTGATTGCGAGTGGTGTGGTGTGGTGTGGTGGGGCGGTGGAGAACTGATGTAGAGAGAGGGGGTAGAGGGTGGCGGTTGTTTGTGGTGGTTGGTGGGAGGTGGCCGTGAGTGGTGCGGTGGAGAACAAATGTAAAAAAAGGGGTGGTTGGTGGCGGTTGTTTGTGGTGGTTGGGGGTGGACATATGTAGAAAGAGGGAGAACAGTAGAGAAGGATAAAGGTTTTGCATTATATACTATACACATATATTACTTGTATATTTTATTATATTAGTTTCTTAAATTTGCTATTGCTTTATTGTTAATGAAAATATTTATATATACGTAAAAAAACCAAATTACTCTTGTGTGTTCTGATCTAACAAAAAATCTAACTAAGTTAGGCCTAAAAGATAGAACGTGTAAGATTTGAAAACATAAAGTATAAAACTCATCAATTTTAAACATAAAGGGCACTGCCTGAAAAATGGTATAAAGATAAAGGACAATTTTTGCAATTCACTCTATTTAATTTACTTTTGGAGTCCGTGCCATTCCCAAAGAACACCCTTACGGTTAAACAACTCATCATTTTCATATGTTGGGTGTTGACTTGGGTAAGAAAGATGTGACCTGAATGTAATTATCCCACATATACATTTTACAAGTTGAGGGAATAGTGTCAGGCAGCTGCCTGGCACTCCCCTATTGGACCAACGAGTTTATTATTTTATATCCATTTTAAAATTACGTTTTTGCTCCTGTTTAAAATACATAAGACATTTCAATAGAAGGAAGATAAAAAAACCCCATCTCTTTCTTTTTCTCTGCAATCCATCTCTAAACATACTCAAATATGAACAAACACAGAGACCTCACTCTTCACAACACAAACAACTTATCCTCTCCACCCCCCCTCTTCTCGATGTCTGACCGGCGATACACCGGCCGGCCGCCAGTAACCTGAAAGGCAACACACACTCACCGGCGTCCTCCCTTTTCTACACACCCTCCTCCTTCTTCTCACCCATACCCACCTCCCTTCCAATCGACAAAGCGAACGACCACCACCAGTCCACCACCGTCCGGTGGTGGTGCGGCGACGAAGATAAGGAGATAGAGAGGAGAGAGAGAGTGAATGTCTAGAGAGAGAGAACAATGAAACAGAGGAGGAACCGGCCACCTCACAGCGTCGGTGACGGAAGTGCAGCGGTGGCAGGTCTCGGCGGTGGATAACCGGCGACGGTGGTGTTCTTGGTTTCCGACAAGTTTTCTGGTAAGCACTTGCTTCTAATCCCCTGATTCCTTTTACTTCTCAGATGAAGATGGTGGATCGATGTTGTCGACGGTGATAATGATTTGATGATATTGAAGGGGGTTGATGAACTGCAGATGTTGGAGACGGTGGTAGTGGTGCGACACCACTTCTGGCGACCTCTGGCCGGCGTAGACGGCGGAGGTGGAGATTATGTTCAGCGGGTTTGAGTCTGGTTCAATGATTCGGGTTATGACGGTTCGGGTTTTGGGTTCGGTTCAACTCGGGTCTTGGTTTAACTCAGATTTTGGTTCGGATTCTGCGTCACTCGGCTCGATGTTAGGGTCTTGGTTCAGATGCGGTCAAACGTGTCGACTCGGGTCAGACAAGTCAACTCGGCTCAGCCCGGTCAACCCAGTCAACTCAGCGGGTTGACTGGTCAAACAGGTCAACTGGGTCAACGGCTCGGGTCAACAGTATTCAACGGTTTGGGTCGGGTCAGTTTATGAAGCGGGTCGGGTCGACTCGGTCAAGCCTGGTCAACTCAGCGAGTCAACTCGGTCAACCCTGTTGACTCGGTCAACTCAGCTTTTCGACACGAGATTTTGGTAAAGTCTTGGCGCGATAAACAATTATGTTATTTTTATAATTTTAATATTACGTGATAACTCGAACCGACGCGATTATAGTTTACGTTTTATGAAATATTTGATGAATTTGATATATTGTTTAAATCTTGATTGAATTTTGAAAAATAACGACAACTTGTGTTGTCGGGGGCGTCCAAAAAGCAGAGGAAACTCTGCCCGTTTTTCGAGAAAACCCGTAAACAAAATATATTTTATAATAAAGCGAACTTTACGGATTCGAATTAAACTACAAAACAAATATGTTTATCACGATTGTTTTAAATAAAACGACGATTCGGATATTATTTACAACAATAAATATAGTTATCATATTTGTTTTATAAACTTCGAAATTTCGAAAATTCTTTTATAAAAATACATATAGATTGGATATTTATTTCGAATACCAAATAACTTGGATTTTTTTATAAAAATAAATATAATTATATATTTATTTCAAATACCAAACAACACGCATTCGTTTTATAAAAATAAATACAGTTTATGTATTCATTTCGAATATCAAAAACAAGACGATTATTTTACAAAATAAATATAGCTTGTATATTTATTTCAAGAGTGAATTGCAAGAATTGTCCTTTATCTTTATATCCATTTGCAGGCGCTGTCCTTTATGTTTAAAATTGACGAGTTTTGTACTTTATGTTTTCAAATCATACACGTTTTGTCCTTTAGCCCTAACCCAGTTAGATTTTTCTGTCAAATCTGGTCATGTGCGATGCACATGAGGGTAAAATTGTCTTTTCACCATATTCTTTAAAAATACCACCACCAAAGCCTCCTTCCAACAACCCCCACCTGCCACCAATCTCCACCCCACCTCAAAACTATTTCTATCATAAACACGTAACAGGTGAAAAGATTACCTGTAAAATTTTTCATAGTTAATTTTGTTGAATTAAATTGGTTTTTATATAATTAATTTTTCATGCGAGTTTAATATTGCAAGATATCCACCATTCACCACCACTTAATCAACGCCATCGGTCTCCACACTATGTCAGTACTGCAAAACTAGTTGCCATAAACCTTCTAGTAACACCATTTATCTATACTCTGGTGCTCAGTCGCATCTCTGGCGATACGAACGACCGGGACGGCCGATTGAGGCTACAGTGGTGGTTTCACAGTGCAACATGTAACCGCAACAAGATTTTCCAACACTTAGACCAAATCCGTGTTTCGCGGCGGTTAGGGTTTCAATATTTGGGTTTCACAGCGGTCTATCAGTGGCGTTGGGATTGCGATTCCAGCTACAAGGGTTCCAATGGACGGGTTGGAATGATGCAATAGCTTGGTGGTGGTGGTGGTTGTACAGACGGTGGTGAACGGTGACGGTTCTATGAGTGGCGCTGGGGTTGCGATTCCGGCTACAAGGGTTCCGATGGACGGGTTGGAATAAAGCAATAGTTTGGTGGTGGTGGTTGTACAGACGGTGGTGAAGGGTGATGGTTGTTGTGGCTAGGATAGAGAGAGAAAGATGGGAGAGAGTGTCTATGTTTCTAGATAGATGAAGTGTTGGTATTTTTAAAGAATAGGGTGAAAAAGACAATTTTACCCTCATGTGCATTGCACATGACCAGATTTGACAGAAAAATCTAACTGGGTTAGGGCTAAAGGACAAAACGTGTATGATTTGAAAACATAAAGTACAAAACTCGTCAAGTTTAAACATAAAGAACAACGCTTGCAAATGGGTATAAAGATAAAGGACAATCCTTGCAATTCACATCAAACGACTTGTATTCGTAAATATAGTTTATATATTTATTTCAAACATTCAACAATGATACTTTTTATAAAATAAATATAACTTTATATCTTTATTTTAAACGCCTAAACGGCGTACTATATATCAACGTACAACTCCTCAGGACGACTAACATTATTCTGTCGATATATTTATATTTTTGTGTAAATATTTATATATTTCGAATTTCTCGAAAGCTAAGTACTTTCTAGACTTAGTAAATCATTAACGACATTAAACGAAACTTAACAAGTATAACTTATTCGTTTCTTTCAAGTTAAAACTTACCGTCGAATCGTTCGGTTAACGATTCAGTAGAGCTCGGTGACACGTAGTTAGTTACCGCTTATATTTAGAAACTTATAAGATATTCCGTGTTAGGAATATTGTAGAATGCATGCTAGCGAGTCACGTCTTGGAAACGACATCACGAAGTTGTATTTAGCTAGCTTTGCACATGGAAATCCAGGTGAGTTCATAACCCCCACTTTTTACGATTTTACGTTTTATAAATGTTTTCGGGGGTGGAAAGACATGCAAGTTTTGCAAAAGTAAACAATTTCTCAATAAACGCAAACTCATTTCTAAACCTTGTTACGAATGGATTTCAAGGAACTCAAACGGCTTACGAACGATTTATACTGAATATACCGGTTTTACAAAACAAATACGTATTCTCGAAACATGCATGATTTTCATGAGTAAGGATGGGATCGTCCTAGTTATAATACGGGGCTGGGTTGGTCTGCGTACGTAAAACGAGACAACCCTGTGAGTTCATGTCCCCCTTTTTTTAAACTGTTTTGTTTTATAACTTCGAGGGTGAAGTACATGTTACAAAATTATTACAAACAATTACAATTGGTATGGTTAGCTTTGGAAAGTACAGTAGATCATGTGAATGGGTAGGCGCACTCCTAAGACCATTAATCCTCCTGTTAGGACCGAGGGGCATGAGTGATAGATCTATTTGGGTGTAGCGAGCCCACACCTATGAGGACCGGGGATTGGCCCATGAGGTGACTATGTCTTATAGCCAGAGGCCCGGTACAAAATCTGCTAGGTTTGAGCCTTCCTACGTCGTTGCACGCGTGTTAATAGCCTTGCAAACCATTAATTGATCTGATTCCTTGTTTTGCTTTCACACCGGGGTTTTACAAATACATACATGCACACTTACAATGATTACAAATGTTTACAAGTTTATTTGGAGCTCACAGTTTTCATATAACAGGTCGAGAAAAGTGATTTTAATGTATTTTCATAACAACTTTTAAAAACCGGTTATTCAAAAGATTTATTTCAAATCTTTTACAAACAAACTATGAACTCGCTCAACTTTATGTTGATTTTTCGCATGTTTCTTTCTCAGGTTGCATTTTAAAGTCATGGCACAGTTGGAATAGGAGAACCATTGGAGATTTGAGCACTTAGTGGGCATTCAATTTCTAGAAGTCTTAGCTTATTTGCTTCCGCTGTGCAATGAAGATACCGGTCCAGTCACGCCAAGCTCTGATATTTCGGGGTGTGACACTTTCAGGGTGACGTCACCAGCAGTTCTCTCCTTTTGTACATAGTTCATGTATGTTTTTATACTTGTTCAACACCTAGAGCCAAAAGGCATAAGAACTAAGTGAGAGAGAGAGAGAGAGAGAACACCTGGTGAAGGGGAGTACATTTTGTACTATTAATTGTTTTGTAAACATTTGAATTGAATGAAATCATTATACAATCATTCCCAAATCCAATTGTGCTAATGATAATGATAATGTGTTTGTATTAATTGTTTAGATTGAATGTCCATATCTATTCTATTGTTTAATAAAAAACACACACCCTTCATACTCTCGAATCCAATAATTCCCCTAGAGTTGGAATCTAAGATCAGGCGTGTTTGGGGTAATAGCCCACAATGTTTTAAAAACTGGTAAATACTGGCCGGTTATACCGGTATTACCGTTTCTAGATGTAAATCCGGTACGAAACACCCCGGTAAATAAGTGAAACGGCATAAGGTTTGTACCGGCGGTAAAATCCGGTATACCGGTTTGAAACATAATACCGGTACCGGCCCAGAGTTATTTTAGCGTGGGTTGTTATTAATTTTTATTATATATGTTACTTATCTTACGTAATTTTTATATATTATGATTATTCGTAACTAAAAGTTCTTATTTAGTATTGTATGAAACGAGAATAGTTGATGTATTCGACACTCAAATGGCTTAAACATATAGCACACTTTCATTTAAAAGAGCTTGTTGGAAAATTGAATGATTTCGATTATCTTTTGGATTATTTTTTATTATGGATTTACGTTTGGATCATCTTTCAATATGTAATCATGCATGTTTGGCTTAATTTTTGAGTTGATATTGTAATTTATGAAATTATAGAGTTAGCTAGCCAACCCGGTTGAACCACTCGGTACAACCTGGTTCAACCGGTTGAACCATTTTTTAGCCTAATCCGGTTTGATTTAAAAACCGGTTTTTAAAACATTCATAACCCATTGTAGAACATGGAAACCTGTTGCCATACTTCTAGTCCATGGTGCGGAGAATTTCTGAAAAGTTCTTTAAAGCATTCCCATGTTTCATATAAAGATTCCCCATCATCTTGAAGAAAAGAATTAATTTCAGTCATTAATTTAGCAGTCTTAACCAGTGGGAAATATTCATAAGGAAAATTTTAAACAAGGGATTCCCAACTGGTTACGTTACATTAGGAAGGTTATTCAGCCATGCCTTTGTTTTATCTTTTAATGAAAATGGGAACATGCGAAGTCGAATAATGTCTTCTAAAACGCCATTGATTTTAAAAGTCACACACACTTCCAACAGTTGGAAATATGGAGATGGGTGGTATACGTCTGGTAGCCCATAGTAAGTGGACGAGTTTTGAAGCACTTGGATAAGGGGCGACCTTAGTTCAAAGTTGTTTGCTTTCACCCAAGGGGCTGTTGTTAGTGTATATGTCTGTCGCCTACGTCTTAATGTAATAAGGCTTGTAGCATCAAATATAAGTTTATGTTGTAAAACCAAGCTCATCCGTACGGAGGAGGACATCCGCACGGATGAAGCCCATCTGCACGCATGAGCAGGTTCGTGCGAGGGTGTTTCACTAGTCCGTACGAAGGTGTCAGCCTATATATAGGTGTTCGGACTAAGTGAATAGGGAAGGATGTGTGTGAACTTGGAGCGAAGCGCGGTCAAATTTGTACCGTGATCAAAGAGTGTTTATAAAACATAGAAAATTGTGAAATCTTGTGTTTCTGCCTACGTTGGATGGATTCCGCACAACAAACATAGGTTTGGATATCACCGTGACGTAATTGAGCGATCCGCAACCTGGACCTACAAACATAACTAAAAATCCAGTTCATCACTCAAAAACTAAACATATCGAGATACGACATCACTTTATCCATGATTGCTACGAGAAAAAGTTGATTCGTAGTGAGAAAATCCACACTGATGAACAAAAGACTGATTTTTACACAAAACCATTTGATTGCACAAAATTTCAATATCTTTTGAAATTAAATGGTATGAAAAATTTGTCATCAGGGGGAAACATTAGTGAGTGTGAAGCCAAGACGGATGATGATTTGAAGTATTTGTCAAATTTTTCTTTCTTTAAAATGTTTTTGATTTTAGGGGGAGAAAATGTGGTGAAAAATACAAAAACATATAAAATTTGAAAAGTACAAAAACATAGAAAAGACAAAAAGAGTTTTCGTGTATAAAAGAGGAAATGATAGCACATCGGTGGACTATCACAATATGCTAGAGAAATGCAAAGATAAAATGTTTTTAAACGGTTTCACTATGACGTGCCGGTAGATTTCGCACATTTAGTAAATTGTTTTCGAGATATAAACATAACGAAACTTCTTAATTAGTGGGTTAACATCTCTCGGATATATGATCTTAGTACACCAAAATTTCGTTTGAGAGATTCCCTGATTCTAAGATACTAGGTCTTTATAACTAGTTGATATCTAATGTATTATACAAGTTCTTCTGATTTTGCGTCAGCAATGGCCTAGAAGTTGTAGAATACTTTTGCTTAAACCCGAACAAATGCATAAAAACTGAAAATATCAAAAGATATGACAATTGCAGTAAAAAGATTCCAAAATATGGAACACCACTTATAAGTCGAGCCTTCATCTCTTTGTTTGTACAGTGGTACTAACATGAGCTCTCAAGGTCTCGCATAACCTAGAGACAGATATCAATTAGGTATATTCACCTGTAAGATGAAATATAGGGAATCTTGATACGGGAGTATATTCGGAGGTGAGAAACACTGGTAAGTAAAGTTCTAAGACATCTAATTACCGTATCTTGAAACAATTGAACTTTGTGTAGAGATTTAAGAGGACAAACATACTGACAATCCATGTGAATTGTTTAAACTAGGTGTTTCTTAAGATCAACAGTGCATCTGATGTCTCAGAAAAACTGATATGATCCTCTGGCATGTTTTCTCACAAAAACAGTAACTGTATATATTACACTAGCCTAAGATCCCGCGAGTTTCGCGGGTGGCTTAACACAAACATATAATATCTATTGGCATTAAACCTCATGTAGATCATCACTTTTGTTCTAGGTCTTTCCAAACTTAGGCTTCACGTCTAAGGGTTCAAACATGTCCCAAACAGACAATACATGACCTTAACCGGTACAAACCCAAAACCGAACAGAGTGATCACTTCCCTCTCCAAAAACCTGTTACATACCAGCGAACCTTTAATAGATCAACGAAAGGTCATGGTTTTCATCTTTGGATTGACATAAGGTTTATATAAACTTCAATATCTAAATTCTTATTTAAATTCATATTAGTTCATATAAAACTTTAGTTACATATGTGTAAACCCAAACATGTATTTTTAAGAAACAAATTAGAGCAATTTTTAATGTATCAGTAAACAACACAAATAGTACAATGATTTCTAAGTTCAACTCTTACCAGCAAGAAGTAGCTTCATCCAATCACTTGTTCGACACGGATGTAACGTGTATCTTGTATATATTTATACGGGTGCTCCTACAATTAAAATAATGAAAGCATAAACTAACATAAAAGCATTATATATATAAATTTATCATGATATTAAAATTACCGATATCCCACATATATCCAACCGTGATAACCGATATCTCAAATATCGGTCCTTAACCGATATCTGATATTTTACCGTATTAACTACTTAGACGATCACACCACCCTGCACCAAATACCCTTCCTTATAATATATAAATGATTTCAGCTAGAGATTTAGAATGTATACTTTGTTTAGAAATGAGTAAGGTATTAATTTTGGTTTACATAACAATTTAACTAATAAGGTGTTCTTTAAATAAATTAAAAGTTGTAATTTTGAAGTGGGTATTTTATTATCCAATCGGTCACAATGAATAGCAAGATACCTTTTTAAAAAGTAAAAAAAAATGGTCAAACCAAATGAAGTAGCGGACCGTCTACACCCTATTGATTATCCAATCGGTCACAAAGAATAGCAAGATACCTTTTTGAAGTGGGTATTTTATTATACATACAGACCGTCTACACCCTATTGATTATTCTCCATCCCCACTACAAATAACACACATGTATGTCAACATGAAACATAACAAAATCAATTATTATAGGCTTAATATCACTTGGTTAAACAAATTATAGTGTAAAAACTCATTAAGGCCAAAATTTATTAGACTTACATGGCTATAAGTCAAGCCAAATTCCTTGATTTTATGGTTTGTGTTGACCTGCAAGATATGGCCACCCCAAGCTCACGGAGTTTGGCCTCCAGCCTTTCTTTCACATATGCAGGAACTTTGTCTCCTAGTCCATTTAGTTGTTTCTCTGTTTGGTTCTGCGTGTCAATGGTTTCTCTTTTTTCCTTCTCTTCTTTTGCGAACTTGTCAGCTTCGTTAACCATTTCTTTCTACCTATCACACATCCAAATAGCCATATATCCCATCTCTGGTTCTAGGTACAATGCAGATCTAAACACCACCTGTGCAAACAATAGTCAATACTTGACCAAACACCCCAAGAAGATAGTTGTCTCATACCTACCACACTAATGACGGATCAACAAATGAATGCTCAGGTTGCTCCAAAAGATGAATTAACAAATGAATATCCAGTTTAAGAATCTATGTCGTCAAATAAGCTAATGACTACCGGAAGAAACAAAGCTAGTAACAACAATAACACATGAAACCCTTGATAAACCTAAACTAACAAAATTCACTATATATATAGGGCACAGTTGCTGACTTCGGGTCGTGGATCAGATGTCAGATCAGATAAACCAGCCAGCATTGGGAACCAATAAAGCTTAGTAATATCGACACTTGCATCTGCATTGTCATCAATGGGCTTCACGCTGCCACCAGGCACAAGGCCCTGAAAGATAAAAAAAATTGATTAACTTTTGGAGAAAGCGTGTTTTGTGGGGTCAACCCGACCAGACTCATTTCGACACAACAAATATACCCATTAGAAAAAAAAACAAACCTTTGCAAGTCGGTCCTCGCATATGCGAAGAAGGGCAATTGCCTTTAAGCTGACGCGGTGAGAACTTTTATTGTTAGAAAAACCAATTAGACAATTAACACAGTCCATAAAATAGTCACCAACAACTTGATCAAAGTGTTCCAATATAACTGCAACTTCGATTGATGTTGATAAGTCGAAACCATTTATCTTTAAAAGAAAATAAAGACATTAATGTTAATAATCAGTAAAAATATAAAATACCATGTTCTAAATTCTCAAAAACACTTTCAACAATTGGTTCTAAGTCGTCGTCTGCAGCAGCTTTGAAAATCATGTAAAACACTTCGCCAACCAGATTTTAATGCTTCCAACTTCTGGTTTGATCATCTATAATTATCTAATTCTATGGCTATTAATTATCTAGTTGTGAGTAGTCAAAATCAGGTAATCATTTTAAAAAGGCACATAAAAAGGGTGACTCACCTGAATAGAAAACCCGAATGCCGGACTTGAGAAGGGAGGCAAATAAAGGAGTCAATCACTCACTCGCCGGTTCTTCCATGTTCGCCATGTCATACGCTAAAACTATGTTATGAAATAAAAAAAAAAACTTTAGTTATCGAACTTAGAATAATTGACTTGACTATGAACTTGGGTTCACGTGATACCTACTACTCAGGGTCCATTCGTTGACATTCACAAGGTGAGCATTGAGAGCGGTTGGACCCCCTTTCAGTTCAAGAATTTAGTTCTTCATCCTCCACACAAACATCTATTTTGCTTCTGGATTTGCAACAAAACATTTTGGGAAACGCTACATCACATTAAAAAATAAAGATGTATAAGCGCCAACCTAAATGAAAATAACTCATCATGAAAATAATTAATAAATTTAACTTATTTGGAATCATGGCAGACTTACAAATCGGTATGTCAGGACACACTCGACTTCATACACATTGGCAACAGGTAGAGGGGGGTTCTCGTGAATAGCCAGTACTTTATCAAAATGTTGGTCGTCGTTAGGATCGTAATCCGGATCAGGTACTTCAACAACAGTGTCAACATCAACATCTTCAGGTGGAAAATTATCTTCATCCATGCCATGTTGGATTTCTTCGTCAATATCATGGACAAATACATTTTCTGGCTCAGTTATAGGTTGGTATTCAGGCAATCTACATGCAAGGACAGCAACCAACGCCCCAACATCATTGGGGCGAAAAATTATCAGATTAAATGTATAGTCTTCAAGTTTTTTAAACACCAAACAATCCCACCTCAGCAAAGAAATATCAATTGAAATCTGTGAGAAGTCGAGTATGTAGTAATGAATATTCCACAACTTGTTAATCTTAAAAGTCCATTCATTAGGCCCATAACGAATGGTGACAGTATTTTTTAAAAGGTCGTCATTAAAATTATGTTCCGTGAATTTTCTTGGCAGCCAAGGCAAATAGTTAAAATAAAAATTATCATCAATCAAAGATGCAAACCTGTTATCAACGTCACATGACCAACAGGATAGCCTATATATCCATCACCATAGTTGTAAAAAGGCGGCATAGGTTGTAATATTTGTTGAGATAATCAGTTTCCGAAATATAACACAACTAAAAATAAAAGTATAATGAAATGTTACCAGATATGATGATGAAGCATATCCTGAATAACCTTTATAAACCCTGGAACCATTGCTATATATTGCTATACAAAAAAAAAAAAAAAATATTACTCATTAGTCATCTTTGAATGTATCGGCTATACATGCTAAGGAACATTACATAAGAACAACTTTGTCATACATTTACAAAAAAATCAGCCAACAGAAGGCACACGTACAAATCATCAGATATTATATGCAACTTAAAACAAACATCAATAATAAGATTCTTGAAAGAAATACAAATAAATTCTGGTAATGTTAATATTATCTTAACATTATATAAAGAAGTTTAAAAGAAACATCAATAATAAGATTCTTGAAAGAAATACAAATAAATACAGGTAATCTTAATATTATCTTAACATCATATAAAGAATCTACTTTGAGATGAAACACACGATGGATTTGTTATTTTTCCCAATTAAGACAAACTTCATCATGAAGATTATGAAATACAGGTTTGAATTAACAATAAGAAAAAAATTCATTAACAATTCCAAATACAACTTTCAAGTTAAACAAATCAAACAACACGGAATCAAACATAACGAAAAACAAATAAATCCTGCACTTTATTTTCGGAGGAATTCAATACAAGTATAGTTTATAATGTACAAAATCAATTAAAAAAACGGATTTTCCATAAGAATAGGCTGATAGGGTTTTATAATAACATCAATAATAAATAACATAAACATAGATTACTAAACAAAATTAAAGGAAAAGCAGCTTTCAAGTTACACAAAACAAACAACACGGAATCAAACATTACAGAAAACAAATTAAACCTGCACTTTACTTTCGGATGCATTCAATACAGTTATTAGGGTTCATAATTATTAAATAAGTGTTATACTTCTTTGTAATTTATATTTATTATTTAGTCCTTATGTGTGTGTATATATAGTTGTTGTAACTCCCTGATGTATTCATTCAATCAATTACACATTCATGGTATCATTGCTTAGTGATTGAGATTCTCCCACTTGATCTTCCCTCATCCTTTCATTTCTTCTTCCCCCTCCTTCCATGGCTTCTCCATCTTCCTCCATCACCCCTCCCTCAACCGATTCTCCCCTTCCCTCTCTTGCTCCCACCATTGCTATCAAGCTTGCACCCACAAACTACTTGTTTTGGAAGACCCAAATGGAACCATTACTGAATTATCATCAACTTATGGACCATGTTGATGGCTCATCAGTACCACCCGCCAAGACCACTCTTGTTGATGCCAAGGTTGCTCCAAATCCAGCCTACAATGAGTGGTACAAACTTGATCAAAAAGCCATTATCATTCTTACCTCCTCCTTGACTAAAGAAGCCCTTGCAACCATTGTTGGTCTTCAGTCCGCAAGAGATATTTGGACTACTCTTGAATCAGCCTTTTGTAACCCCTCCGTTGAACGGGTACAAAATCTTCGTGACTCTCTTCGAACAATGCAAAAAGGTTCCAGAACTGTTGCGGAATTTGGTCGTGCCTTCAAGGCAACTTGTGATCAACTTTCCGCTATCGGTCACCCGGTCGATCTGCATGATCAAGTGCATTGGTTCTTATGTGGTTTGGTTCCTACCTTTGAAGGTTTTTCCACAACTGTTCGTGCTATGGCCTCCATTCCTACTTTCTCGGATCTTCTCATTCGTACCGAAAACCACGAGATCTTCTCCAGATCTCTTCATGGAATGTCCTCACCTACTCTTGCTTTTTCAGATCCAACTCACTATCGTTCAATTGTTGGTGCTCTTCAATATTTGACCATTACAAGACCGGATCTTTCCTATGCGGTGATTCAAGTCAGTCAGTTCTTGCAAGCACCTACCATTGACCACTTTCAGGAAGTCAAGCGTATTCTACGCTATCTTAAAGGAACGGTTTCTTATGGTCTTCATTATAATCGGGTTCAGTCTCCATCGATCATTGGATACTCTGACGCTGACTGGGCGCGGTGCCTTGAAACACGACGATCCACCTTCGGCTACTCCATTTTTCTGGGTGGAAATCTCATCTCTTGGTGTGCTAAGAAACAAGCAACAGTTGCTCGTTCAAGCTGCGAGTCGGAGTACCGGGCTATGGCTCATGCGGCAGCAGAAATTATTTGGCTTACTCATCTATTACAAGAACTTCGGGTATTACCACCTTCAAGACCTACCTTGTTATGTGACAACCAAAGTGCCCTGTTCATGACTCAAAATCCGATATCTCACAAACGTTCGAAGCATATTGATCTTGACTATCACTTTCTTCGGGAACTTGTTCTCTCTGGTCAGTTAGCCACTAAATACATTCCAACCAAGCTTCAGGTGGCTGATATATTCACCAAAAGTTTACCTAAGTCATCGTTTTATCAACTTCGTGATCAACTCAATATTCGTCCACCACCGTTCAGCTTGCCGGGGGATATTAAATAAGTGTTATACTTCTTTGTAATTTATATTTATTATTTAGTCCTTATGTGTGTGTATATATAGTTGTTGTAACTCCCTGATGTATTCATTCAATCAATTACACATTCAATAATGTACAAAATCAAATCAAAGAAAAAGGATTTTCCATAACAATCGGACAATAGGGTTTTATAATAACATCAATAATCTATTACATAAACATAGATTTACTAAACAAAATCAACGGACGAACACATAATGGATGAATTAACAACGAATTTAAGAAACATACCTTAAAGATATGATTGAGTGATCGATTAACAACCGAATTAATGAAGAAACAGAGTAATGTACGTAATTCATTTATAGATCTAGGTTTTTTTATAACAATCATTCTTACATATGGAAACTGATTCATATTTGGAAGATGATTTGAGAGAAGATGAAAGGACGATTGTGTGGGATTTGGGATTCTTCTGGCGTAAGTTATCAATCGTAGAATAGGAAGAGTGTATTGAGATTTTCCGCTCAAAGGAAAAATTGAGGAAACAATCAATTGCCACGTGTCAGACACATGGGTAAGAAGATGACATGTGGCCTAAGATTGTTTTGTTTTATTAGAAGTTATAGATTTTAGTTTGTTTACATTTTAGCATTTTATATTCAAAAATCCAAAAAGATTTTATTTCAAAATCTTCCATTGAGACTGAATAATGTTGAATTTGAACCGGACCAACGAGACTGTTGAGGAATTGTTCGTGTGTGGTTACGTTTGTTTATTCTTAAAAGTCAAAATCTGAGAGATGATGAGCATCATTCAAGAGGGAGTCTGTGGATTTTAACTTGAAGATGTAGATCGAGACTGAAGATTAAGACTGCGGCAACAACCAAGGGGGAGACTGTTAGTGCATATGTATGTCGCCTACGTCTTGATGTAATAGGGCTTGTAGCGTCAAATATAAGTTTATGTTGTAAAACCAAGCTCATCCGTACGGAGGAGGACATCCACACGGATGAAGCCCATCCGCACGTATGAGTAGGTTTGTGCGAGGGTGTTTCACTAGTCCGTACGAAGGTGTCAGCCTATATATAGGTGTTTCGGACTAAGTGAATAGGGATGAGATTTTTTACCGAAATACCGGTACCGTACCGGTACCGTACCGATGCCGTACCGTACCGATGCCGTACCGTACCGATCATAAACGGTACCGGTATCGGTAATAGATTTTTCGAAATACGGTATCGGTAAAAAGCGGTATCGGTACCGGTATTTTTCGGTAAATACCGGTATTAATACCGAATTTAATAATGACTTTATGTGTTTTTTTATTATCTTAGATCCCACTATGAAGTTATATTTTCTTGAACATTGTTTTACAAAAGCCAATATCAAATTTCTTTTGTTTGGTTATTTTTAATCAATTATGATGATTTTTTAGACATGTTGGAATTTGGATGTTAAAAGTCGAATTCATGGATGTTTACCTTTTGATTTTTTTAACTATTTAATATGTTTACCTTTTGTTTACATTCCTCTATATATTACTTAAGTTCAGTTAATAATGGATGGATGGGTTGCACATGAAATTTGTTAGGTAAAATAATGGATGACACCAAAGCGGTACCAATGTGGTAAAGTACCGAAATACCGGTACCGATACCGGTACCGTACCGGTACCGAATCTATAAATACGGTACGGTAATCGGTATCCACATTTTCTCAATTTCGGTAACGGTATTTACGGTATCGGTACCGGTACGGTACCGGTATCATGCCTATCTCATCCCTATAAGTGAATAGGGACGGATGTGTGTGAGCTTTGAGCGAAGCGCTGTTAAATTTGTACCATGATCAAAAGTGTTTATAAAACATATAAAATAGTGAAATCTTGTGTTTCTGCCTACGTTTGATGGATTCCGCACAACAAACATAGGTTTGGATATCACCGTGACGTAATTGAGCGAATCCGCAACCCGGACCTACAACTGTAATTGTTGCCCCAAAATTATCCTAGTTTTGCCTTAGAAAGTCCATGGGGGTCCTTTCTTCTGCCATTGGTTTTTCTATTACTTCAACCCATAGTTGTTAAAAGTCATCGCCTCTTGCGCCTAGGCCCATTTTTCAGGCGAGGCGAGGCAGTTGCGCTTTAAATCGAGGAATTTGCGCTTTAACTCTCCAGGTGATGGTTCAGGCGCACATTCCGGCGAGATTCCTAAATTCCGGATAGTTTCCGGCCAAATTCTCTAAATTCCGACAAGATTCTAGCCAAATTTCTACTTTTATCTAAGGAAAACTACTTTTCTACACTACTACACTAATACTTTTAGAACTTTTGGTTCTAAATAGATGATATATAGTTTTATATAATAGTTTTTGTTTATTTTATTTGAAGAATAGTATTCTTTTTCTAATACATAATATATTTTTAGCTTTTTTTCATTATGCGCTTAATTTTTCTCAAGCCCTCGCTTTTTTTGCTCTTTGCGCTTAGGCCCCAGGCAAGGCCTATGCGCCTTGAGTGTGCTTAGTGCCTTTAATAACTATGCTTCAACCATGAGTCTCTTTCTTTGACGAATTCTGCTATGAAAGTATCGTTCTAGATGAACGGGTAAAGCTTTGAATCACCCGAGGAGGTAGAGGACATGCACTACCTGCAACAAGAGATAAGAATGAATGCGTAAACTGTTCCAAGAAAAATACAATAAAAATTAAATAATATTATGTTGTGTGTCGAGGCACTGCCTGTGTCTGGGAGGCACGGCCGGTGCTAAGAATAGGCAGAATCTGCTACTGGGCACGAGGCATGGCTCGTGTTTCATTCTGAACATTTTTTTTTTGAAAAAAAAGTGTTTTAGACTAAGCCGTTAACTTGGACTTTTCCCAAAATCTTTGTATCCCCGGCAATAGCGCCAAAAACTTGGCGTGCGTGAGTGTGCTTATTAAAAGATTGTTGATTTTAGTTGTTTTATGCACTAGTTCAAGTTAAAATATTTGTAAAAACACGATATAATACTATCACACTAAAACTCATGTTGAGCAAGTGCACTCATTGTTGTCGTAATATAGTGATGCTAAAATACCAAGGTCGTCCAAGGATACATGAGTTTTAGTACCGAGTCTTTGTTAATATGTAGTCAAATCCAAAAGTAAAATTTTTAAAAATGGCTCAAAAGAAAAATGAAGAGGAAAATAAAAAGGTAGTAATCAATAATAGGAACAGGGGGTGTTTAGGATCAACATACCTCTTAATGCATGTTAACTAGCTCTTACCATAGGGTAACAAGGGCTCGATTGTTAGACGACGAATTGTGTGTGTGAATGCGTATTGTTGTGAGTATCTTGGTCCGAATCCTAACACACTCGATCTTGTTGCTTACAATTAGTAGGGAAACGCCACTCGAGGCTGGAATTTAGTGTTAATTAATTAGATAGTTTAAGGAGTTTAAATTACTTGTCCCTATTAGTCTGTCGTTGAGTCGTCATTTCCCCTAAGGTAGTTACTTGTATATAAACTAAGTCCTTTACACTTTGGTGCTATCTTCGTGCAAAGGAAAGAGCTTACCCAACTCGAAGTCCCATCCAAAACCTTTAACCTCTGTTAAGAACATCCACATGTTCTGACTCTACATAGACATGGAAAACATGAATGGCCTAAGTTAATGGCGTTGCAAGATTATTGGTACATTTTAAGGATTAGGCCCGAAATACTAATGACCCAAGTTAATGGCGACATTATTATTTCACTCACTTTCAATAAACTATTTAATTAGTTAAAGTACACACATACCTTATTCACCAATGATCTTCCTTACTTATCTCAACATCAAGGGGGTAAGTTTCCCCCAAACACCCTAAAGAATCTAGCCAAGAATGGCCATGGAACTAGATGTTACCAAACTTGAAAACATTATATAAATCATAAATAACTTGATTACACTAATGGTTTTTGAGTATTTCCTAATGATTACAATGATTAGAGATAGTGGTGTAGAAGAGAAGTGTGTGGTGGAGAAGAGGGGAGAAGATGGTCAAATCTAGTAGTTTTGGCTTTCAGAATCAGCAGTTCCTTTCAGGATACAATAATTTACCATAACGTATGTTTACTTTGTTAAAAAAACATGTCACTACATTCTTTTCACATTTTTTCTTGCAGGTCGAAAGTGAAACCAAAATCAATGATGGAGACCAAGACCTTGAACCGGGCACGGATGCAATCACAGTAGTATTTGGCAAGGAAAGAGGTGGATTTTTTAAAAGGGATTGGCTATGAAGTGACTTCTAGGGGATATTGGCAAGTTCCTCGAACACAAGAATCAGCAAAGGAATGAATTGCGTAACTTGAGTTTGAAATACAAAAGGGGAGAACTGAGGCTGAGAAAAGAGAACAATGATATCAGGCCCTGACTATACAGCTGATACAAACCACTGAAAAAACATAATTCGGTTCTAGCTCATCTGGCTCCACAAGGCCTGCAATTACCAAACTCCCAATCTTCGAAAAATAAAATGTCACCACCACAAGTAAGTGACTTATTTTATTGACAAGAATTAATGCATTAACATTTGCCCCTTCATTGTTATTTTTTGTAGATAAAATGTGTTGACAATCATGTTGGATCTATTGACAGTACCAGTGCGACCAAATCCAAAATGGTGCATAAGAAAATGGTAATTCTTTTTTACATAATTTTCCATGTGGTTGTTGATTTTCCATAACCTATTTAATTGAGTTGTTGGTTAATTGGGTGGATAACAATCTTGGATCTCAAGACAAAACAAATGCATCATGTAAAGCAGTGCAAACAAAAGTGGTGCACAAAAAAACTCACAATGGTAAGTATTTAACAATTTCATTATTTTATCTTTTATATAATTTTCCATAACGTCTTTTAGGTAAATGTAAAAACAAGAAACAAAGGTATGCTTGAACCTCCACTTCCTAAGACATCTTATTTGGAACCACAAGAAGGTGTCCCACAAATATGTATTGCACGAAATTTACACATATCTATTGACTTTGACTTATCATGTTAATATGACATATATTTTTGTAGAAATCTAAGTGTGCCCTGTATTATTTGAATAAATGTGTGGCATTGGGTACAATTTACCATTTACCATTTACCATTTCCGGGGATAACAAACCATTCATGAGTTCTAGTTCAAGAGGATTGTCATAGAGTTTCTGTTGATGAAGCTATAAAGATGGCACCATCTTTACCAATACAAACAGCCGACTTGAAAAATTTGTGGATGCATTAGGTAGTTTTGTTCCTTAGCTAAGATCCCTTGTCAAATCATTAGACCAAAAGGTTTGTTTCTTAATTAATATCTGATTAAGTACAACTAAAACAACTATTCATAGTTATTTCCATGTTTTGTTGCTCCAGGTACTAGATCCGACAACCAATCAAAGACAAAATACTTCAACTAGACTTGCTAAGAAATAGAAGAGATGTTTTACCATGGTGGATCACTTGCAAAAAAAAACAATGAAGAAGAAAAAAAACCAGCCAAGAAATGGTTTTTTTTTAATATTTAGCTAATGACATCTAAAGACTTTGATTTATTATTCTATATATTAATGTTATATTTTAGCTTTTCACTTGTTTAATGTTGTTTTATTTTTATTTTTTTTTGTGAGATTACACTTAAATGGTCAAATAAAACCATAGTAAATATGTGTGACTAAATGTTAAATAACAACCACACGTATAACTAGAAAATTTCATGTGGCTTTACATAACCATTAGCCACATTACCATTACTTTGCTTTTTGTTTGTGTGACAGAATCATAGCAAATTTTATGGGCAAAAGAAATTATGTGTGGCCAAAGGTTAGGCAATAGCCATGCTAAAGATCTTAATTTTTCATATAACCACTAGCCAAACCATCTCCACTCTTTTTATTTATTCTATGACAAAACAATAGCAAATGTCACGCCCCCAAAACATTATTTGTTACCGGAGGTAAGACAATGGCCACACGAAACATTACAAATATTCATGTGGCCTTAAGTAATCGATAGCCACACCATTGTTGCTTGTTATTTTATTTGTGTGATGGAATGATAGCAAATGTCATGGGAAAAAAACATATGTGTGACCAAAGGTTAGACAATACTTACGTGTAAAATTACAAAATTTCTTGTGTGTCTAGATATAATTTATAGCCATACTTATTGGCACAAAATGCTTGATTACAGCAACCCTTTTGTCACAGTATACTTAGATTAGTGTGGCTAAAACAAACTTTTTTGCTCGTATTTGTGACTATATAATACAAATGGCCACACTAATTAGAAATTCATGTGACTGTTACGCTTTAGCCACACTTAATGGAATGATTGCTGGATTCTAGCAAGAATCATTGAAACCTTTTAGCCACACATTCAAGTATCTATTGCCACTTATCGTCAAAGTGGTCGTACGATGCCTACGATGACTCGACCTTTGGTCACACTTGGACTCAAAAAATACGTGTAGCAGTTGGCCGCCTGTGGTCATAACGTTTTTGTGTGATCGTATGTGATTTTTGATGCAGTGACAAAATTCATGATCCTCACTTGATAGGTAATAAAGATTTCAAGTGTGGGGATCATGTGCTTATATACAACTCGAGATTGAGGCTATTTACTGGGAAATTAAAATCGAGATGGACAGGACCGTTTGTTGTGAAAAAAGTTTACACATATGGAGCGGTTGATTTAATAAATGAAGGAGAAATGCTCAAAGGTAATAGGCATAGACTAAAGAAGTATATCAATGGCCATTGACACAAATGAGATGGAAGAGTTTGATCTTCACCCTGTGCCTGAAGAGTAAATTAACGCAAGTTATGTCTCTGGCAAAAGATGCTTAAACTTAGCGCTTCCGAAAGACAATTTTCAACATTTTGAGCAGAAAAGAAATTTGAACATCGAAATTCGAGATGCCTACTAACCTAGAAGGCATACGACCGGTATGGATCGTACCCATGTGGCTAGAGTCCATCTCGTTAATTGGGCTAGCTGACGGCCTGTACGCAGGTAACCCTGGTACAACCCATTCACTTCGGAACCGCCCTATTCTTTCTAAAATCTAAATATTTAATGCTTGAAACCCTAGTTCTCTCATCCTGGTTAATTGCATTCGAGAGACATCAAGCATTTAAACGGTTTTGAGTATGGATAGCTTACAGGTTAGTTCCCATTGTTCATTCATGCATACTATATCTTTCATTAGTTAATTATGATTTTGGCAGTGGTTTTTCAACGAAGTTTTACATTACTATTCATAAAGTCATCTATTTTATCTAATGTTGAAACCCTAAAAACTGATTTTGAAGTCGATCATATTATGACCAGTACCTTGCAGACTCGTACCCTTATTTTTCAGACTAGGGTTGACACTACAAGAATTTTGAGCTTTAGTGGCGACAGTATTAGTGGCGACAGCTAATATGTCGCCGCTAAAGGTGGATCCGTGTCATGGGACCATTAATCGCTTATTGGCCGTTGGATGAAGACCTGATCTAACGATCAGGGAAATATCTCATTTGAGTCGCCACTAAAGGGTTTTAAGCGGGATAAAGTCCTTATCCATTCCCTTTCCCTCCATTCTACCCTGCACATCTCCACTCACCATCTCCAGAGCCCTAATATGGTTCTAAAGGGTTTCTGGTGTCTGTAAGCCCCGTTCCAAGCTGTGCTCCATCCACCTCACTCAAAACACTAAAGATTCCGGCCGCCTCCACTCAATTTCTACCACCTCCGGTAACATCCACTGAAATCCAACCACCTCCGGCGACATACACGGTTAGGGTTCTTTATATTGTTGTTTATTTTAGTTATATAGTTATATTTCTTGATTTTGTATAGTGTTTGTAGGTCACCTCCACTAAAATGCAACCACTTCCGGTCATCTCTGCTGAAATCCGGTCACCTCTACTGAAATCCAGCCATCTCCACTGAAATCCGGTCACCTCTGGTTAGTTCTTTTCAATCTCTCTTTTAATTTCTTAATTTTGTGTAGTACAGAATGAATCTTTAATATAAGTTGAGTGGTGTATGGTGTGATATATAGAAGCTTCAGCTGTGCAAATGGCCCTTAAGATATTCATATAATTCTGACAAATCAGTGGAATAGAAGCTTTGAAGGGATGGAATAGAAACTGCATTATTTGATACTTGACTTGTTAAATCATTAAAAAGAGATTCCTAAATTTAACGAATATCAATTAAAATACAAGATTTAGACTCTGTGTGCATAGAATTTGGCAGGTAAATATATATAATTTAGAGCTATTGAGAGTTTCCAAAGTCCACATTTACAAGGCTTTCTGTAAACTTGCACCACCATCATCAAGCAACAAGTTGCTCAATACCTCCACACATCCTCACAAGTGACGCTAGAGTACAGTAATGCAAGCCACAACACCAAACACCAAAATAAACATAACTAAAATTGTTCAAAAACACCAATGCAGCTGCGACTGCACGCACGCCGCAGCGGCGACTGCATGTTCCAAAAGCCAGATTTTAGAAATGAACTTCAAAACTTTTTGAGTTCGAGTTACCCGACAAAGTTTGGAAGCAAAGATGTTGATGGTGAAGAAGCGGATGATGGCAGCGATGATGACATGGATATGATTTAAAATTATGACATTTTAGATGTTAAGTAGTTTTATGACGTATTAGTGACTTAAAATGATTTCGGATTGTGACGTTTATGTAGTTTACGCTTATGTAATAATAAAGAAAAAGGCCATTCCATTTCAACAAAAGACCCACACCCAAGTTCCATAGCTTTTGGTCTGCTATCCCGGTCATGATTTTCCTACCCCCAGAGGGAAAGGCCCTTCCCTTTTGGGCCGGTTGTGGACGAGGAGGGATTCGAACCCCCGACACTGTGGTTTGTAGCCACGTGCTCTAATCCTCTGAGCTACAGGCCCCACTGCGTCTCCACTGGATCTGTTCCCGGAAGTACCCTCAAAAAAGGTGGCTTGTGAACTAGAAATGTACAGGTTTTAATATGAAAAAAAAACTGGAAAAAACCTGAAAAATCCAAACAAAAAAAAAAAAAAAAACCGTTTTAGTGGCGACAATCATCGTCGCTATTGAGTAACAGGTTTTAGCGACGAAATCAGCAATAGCGGAGACATGCTTTAGCGAGGAAAATCAAGCAATAGCGACGAAGCTGTAGCGGCGACAGCTTTAGCGACGACAGGTCGCCGCTATTGCCTATTTCTAGCTTTAGCGGCGACTTTTTCTAGCTTTAGCGACGATTTTTGTAGCCACTAAAGCTGAAATTTCTTGTAGTGATATTTTTCCAAGAACAGAATGTTCTGGAATCTTCCTGAATCCATACGACTCGTACTGTTCTTCATCGTACTGATCGTACTCTGGTTTAATCAGTGTGTTCTATTTTGTATATTGTTTTCAGTAGAAAGGTCAAGACTTGTATGAGGTTCCACAGAAACGTGGAAGGGGGAGACCAAGGAAAAATCTAGCTGAACCTTAATCCCAAAGTTCAGGTGTATTTCCACTCTTTGAACTACGTGAGAGGAGATTGAAGAATATGCAAAGGCAATTAGCTGATTATCATATGCATGTTATTAGGAGGGTCATAGATGTTGAGAGCAGCCTTAAGGACCTTAGGGGTGACATATCTGAAATGTTGTTTAGCATTCCAGCCCCTAAGCCTTTTGAACAACCAAAACCTAAGGCGCTTGCACCACCACCCTTTATTCCAATGGGGTATGGTTACTCACGTTATAAACCTCGCCCTCCTACTACACCTTTTGTACCCGCTATGAGTGTGCCTAACACCACAACCTGCTAAGAAGTTATACAAGTCCTACAAGAATATGCTCATTTATATGAAAGCTACTTCAGTGTGTGAAGTGGGTAAGCCTTCTAAGAAACTAGAATTGCCTATGTTGCTTCCTCACCAACATATTAGAGCTTTTTATAAAGCATGTGATGTTGATGCTTTGACAGTGAAGGAGGAAGAGGAGGAATATGAAGATCCAAAAGAAGATCCATATGCACACCATGTGATGATCGAGAGGAGGAGGATCCACGTGAAGGCCAGAACTACACAGAGTGACATGTTAAGGTGGCCCTTTACTTTGTTGTTCTTGTCATATACATAGATATCTTGTTCTATATTTTTAGTATTTGGGGTTGGTTGGAAATCCATGTGCGGGATGCGCTAGTAGTTACATATCTTTGCAACGCCACTTTTTCATTTTCAAGTAATCTAGGAATTTTCAATCCATTTTATCTTTTCGCTTTACTTTTGTTTAGTACATTGGGGGAAATATACATCTTAAGTGTGGGGTATAGGAATTGTCTCTTTTTTATGCATAGATTTTTGAAACTTCTATTTAATTTTATATCATTGTTACTCATAAAGGCGTAGATACTTGGACAATGCGATGTTTTAAGTCATAAAATTGAGTTTAATTTCAATTGTAAGTTTTAGGATAGAGTATTCCAATACAAGTAAAATTTTTGAAATGATACGAAAAGAAGTGCTTAAGTTAGTGAAGAAAGCTTAATAGATAGTTATATTAGTACATATCAGTAACCCTAATTCTTTCCATTTAGGTGAGTGTTTGAGCCTTTTACCATATATATGTTCTGTTTGTTGAGAGATACTAGTATAGCTATATTCATTGTAGAATTTGTGCATGTTATACAATTAGCTAGTTGATACAGTAATGTCTATACATATATGATTAAGTCAAAAGTAGGAAATTATGAGCTTTTGTTTACCTTGTACATTTGATATTCCTCCTTTATATTTACCCTTTAGAAGCCCTCTTGAGCCTAAATCTAGTTCATTCATTTACCTATTATTTTCACCCAAGTATACCGTTTGTTAACCTATTTTGTTTGATTACCCAAAAAAGTAGTATGATTCAATGAATATAAGGAAATGATGGTAACACAGAAAAAGATAGAAAAGAAGAAAAAAATATAAGATAGTATGAAAAAGATAAGTGCGGGGATCAAAGATCCCGATGCAAGAAAAAGCAAAAGAAAAAAGTTGAAAGAAATAAAGAAAATGGTGAGAAAGAGATGAAAAGTTGAAGAACTGCCAAAATTGGAGAGCTGTGAATGAAGAAGTTGAATCATAGTATTGTTTAGCCCTTTGTTACCTGATTTCATTAGTTAATTTACTACCTTTTACCATAAACCAAAAACTCATATAAAGTCCTTATGATCTGTTTAGTATTATTTGTTGATATGGGTTGTTGATTTCTGTAAAAGCTTATGAGGATGGTAGTTATATCTAGGTTGTGAGGATAATTCGTAGTACTAGCACATTTTATGCTAGATTCAAAAAAATAGCCGAGATGAGTGTATATTGTGAGGGGTATGTACCGTGTCGGTATTCTATAGGAGTGGACCGACCGAAGCTATGATATCTTCTTGTTTTTAAAATGTAACATCCAAATAACTTCTAGAGGTTGTTAATCTCTTGCATTTGTTAGTCTTGGGGATTGTACTGAGATTTTGGCGAACCTCGACAGGCTTCCGACTAGATATGCATTGGCAAGGCGGAATATAAACATTCCAAATGTTTTACGTCCGATGTGTGGCGAAGCGCAAGAGACTACAAAGCATATTTTTGTGACTTGTTGCTTTGTTCAGATAGTTCAGATGGTTTGGCAACTAGTTTCACAATGGTATAAGCTCTAGTCGATATTTGCGTTCCAGGTAAGGGATCTCCTTGATTTACACTTGTATGTTGGTGGTTCGGCGAAGTTCAAGACCCTATTAGTCTCAGGTCTTATTTTATAACATTCGATCAGCCTATGGTTCCTTCTAGTACGAACAACTTGTAATAATTTTGTACTATACTTTATGGTTTGTACTTTTGTATAATGTATTTTAAAATCTTATCTTTCGGTGTGCATTGTGATTAGTGATATTAATCATCACGCATAGACCCCAACTCCGGGCCCACCGGGAAACCAGGGTGTGACACAGGCTATGAGAGATTTTTCATCAACACAGCTGTCACAACCCAGCTGATGGCGGAAACATCAAGGCAAGACGTAATCAATTTTTCAAAGACATCATAGCACTAAATTGCGATATATTAAGATTTAAAATTTTCATTGTCATATAGTCAAATAAAACATTACATCGTTCAAAAACAGAAACACAACAATCAGAAATTACATGACTTAAACATCATTATTGCATTGATAAAATAGGTGAGTTTCTAAATCCAACCTAAGTAGTTTCTTGTGATAGCATCTCAAACGTTTCCTGCAACATGTATAAAATATCCGTCAACACATAAATATGTCGGTGAACATACTAGTTTGATTACATAGCATAGATAAGAATAAATCTCAAGTCCACATATATAGCATAGTAAATTATGTATCATACTAGCATGCAAGAGCTAAAAATCAATCCAACGTTTGGCACTAGCATATCCTTATCACCGAAGCAAATAAGGACGGATAGAATAAGTTAACAATGAGCCACAAAACGGAGTGATGTGCTAATCCTATAGCGCTATACATGTTAAGGGATGCTTGTAAGGTTAATGATAGATAGTTAAGCATAAGAATATTCTTGCATGTATCCATAATTAGCATAACAAATAAGCATGTTAAAGGATTATGTTTTTTAATAAGTTTGCTTGTATACATGTTGTAACGCCCTCTTTTTCGTATTTTCCTTAATTAGAAAGATCGTCTTGTATTTCTATTTTTGGAATCTTGTATTCTTGTATTTCGTACTTCATTGTATCGTTGTAAAATCCAAGACTTGGATCATAAATAAAATTTGTTATTTCATACAATTCATGCTTTACATATTCATACGTGTTCGTACGTTTGAATTCATAATACGCTTGGTACTTTATTCTTGATCCTTGAAATTGTGTGGTAAACTTACAAATACGTGACTTACATGAATTATAGGCTTTCTACACATGGTTTGGACTTAAACGATACTTATTCATGATACGTATACTTACATCACGCTTATCCATACTTGTTTTATGTTAATGATACTTAAAAACCCCTTATAATATGCTTTTATTACATAAAACACCCTTAAAATACAATAGAACCTAACCTAAACAAACTAAAGGGACCAAAATCGCCAAAATTGAAAATTGTTTCCGGAATCACCACCCGTCACGCTGCGCGACAGGGAGACCCTCATACGGTCGTCGGCCGCGAGCCCTTCAATCCGGTAGTGAGTTGTTCCCAGCTCGATTATTGGTCATTTTTGTGTTATTTGGTTGTGTTTTCTCCATTTAATGAGCACCTAACTTGACCTAATCCTCTCCAATAAAACCCAACTCATTTTCACACTTCTCCCACTTTACAAACATTTCATTATCACTCTCTAATCACTCCAAATAAGTTGCAAATCAGTAGCAAAAGTCAGATTCAAGACAGTTTATAAAAGTGAGTTTAAACTCACCTATCTTCCATCTTCTTCACTTCTTCTTGCTTCTTAACACTTGGAACACCTCTAGGAGTGTTTCCATAGGTTTTCAATGGAAAACCAAAGATGGAAAATCACCACATTGAGGTTAAAAGTGTAAGAACTTTCTGTTTTGAATAAAAACTTTATAAAACCTTCTTAAACTTATGTGTTACCCATACAAACCTGTAAGACCCGGCTTAATATAACTGGTTTAAAGATATACAACTTACATTTAATACAACAATTTAGAGTTTACAAAAATTTTCGATATTTTAAGACCATACCAAAACATAATATTCACGTTATAACCCTACTAATCAAATGTTCAAGACAGTACTACTAGTGTTTACATATTTCTAAAAACAAAATAGATCAAGTGCGGAAGCGTTGATTTGAGTGTTCGGTTCGGATGCATTTGCTTGATCATCATCCACTTACTTGTATTACCTAGAAACTGAAAATTTAAAATAACATTAGCATTAAAACCCTTGGGAATTAATATAATCGAAACTATGTTCAAAAACAAATACAATTAGCCAATAACATAAAAACTCAGCATTTAAAACTGGGTGCTACCGTAACTTACGGTAGCCACCGTAAGTTACGGTGGCCCCTGTGTAACAGTAGTCTGCCATAAGACAGGAAGATCCCACCGTAGCATTTTGTTTGCTACCGTAAGTTACGGTATCCACCGTAACTTACGGTAGCTGCAGTACATACTTTCTTGTTTTGTTGTTTTTGCCCATTCAATCGCTTTGTCACCGTAATTTAATTTCGAATATGTTTATCACATGACTAAGGCTATTTACTCATGTCTAGATTTTACCAACTATGGCGTTTCGCTTCCCTTTCAAGGGATTGCTTACGCAATAATCTACATGCCTGTTTCCAAGATTTCAACTTGGCTTTTTATACTACTTGACATGCTTAAGTTTCCGAACGTTAACTCCCTTATTAGGGGTTAAGTTTCTCAACTAATTTAGCGTGTCCGCTACACGGCTTTCGCTTTGTTTATAACCATTTATCAAGTGATGGTAACGAACTTCAAAGTTCACTACTCAATTTGTTTTGACCCGTTTGGATGACGAAATTAAGGCATCATTCAAGATATTTCAAAAAAATCCATTTCTATCACTTGTTTTGGGCCATTTTAATTGTTTAAAACACATAGTCACTTCCGTGACATATTGGTTTATCTTGTTTACCATGTTTCAATATGACAACATAAGACTAACAAATAATTGTAATGTAACGAAACGGTAAATTTCGTACCTTTAGAGCACACCTTTCCCACGCGTATTCCCTCCGGCTTGTCCGCTTGAGGATCCGGACTCCTTGCCTAAAGAGTTCAATTTACAATTAATTTAGAACTCTTTTTATGATCATTAACGCATCATTATCAACAATAATCGAATCTGCGTTTTCATCCAATTTTAAACATTTCAATCTCTACTTAGGCATTTTATCAAACACCTAGCGGGTCAGATTTTTATATAAACCAACCCAAGTTCATGACTTGAAATTAGCATCTAATTTAACTTCAATTAGACAATTCCACACATGTCTTAACATCAATATTTCTGAAATTACTTCACGAATTCAGATTGTGCTAGAACAAGAATCATAATTCTAGTATTTATCAAGTTTCCTCAAGCTCATTAATCCCCTACCATGTAAATCACAACCCTACAAATATGATGCAAGGTTTTCACAAGAAATCATCTAGGGTTCAACTCTAGACATCATATTACTTCAAGATTCATTCATGCATGACATATTTAGGCTCAATTTCAGTTTTTCACAATTAACCTAGAATTCATGATGAATCAAAACATCACAATTTTACATACCTTATGACCCTTTCAACTAGGTGATCATGAATCTGTGCTCGAAAATTGATTTAAACTTGATTTAGGCTTCCAATTTTGAGCTTTTGTGAAGAATTGGGTTTGAAAAGAAAACCCTGGTCGCCCCCTCTTGTTCTGTTCGACCAGACACTCACGTATGTGGGTATTTGGTATGTTAATTTCTTATTTTTAACATTAACTTTCAATCTTTGCAAGTTTGGTCCCTAAGCTTTGTTTAATTTATAATCTAAGTGATTTAATCTTATTATATGCCACCTCAAGTCTTGTATTTAACTAGGCCATAAATTCCTTGTATTTAACTAATGAGGTCCATGAAAGCCGCGGGTGCATTAGTCAACCCAAAGTACATTACAAGGAACTCATAATGCCAGTACCGCGTATGAAAAGCCGTCTTCGGTACATCCTCCTCCTTGACTTACAGTTGGTGATAACCCGATCTGAGATCAATCTTTGAGAAACAACTTGCTCCTTGAAGCTGGTCTAACAAGTCATCAATTCTTGGAAGTGGGTATCGATTCTTTACCGTGAGTTTGTTTAACTCTAGGTAATCAATACACATGCGCATACTGCCGTCTTTCTTTTTCACGAATAGAACTGGTGCGCCCCACGGGGATATACTTGGTCGGATAAACCCTTTGTCGAGTAATTCTTGGATTTGAGACATCAATTCTTGTAGCTCTGATGGCGCTAGCCGATACGGCGCCTTGGCCACAGGTTTTGCGTCTGGAATCAATTCGATTCCGAACTCTACCTCCCGTTCTGGTGGTATTCCCGGTAGTTCTTCCGGGAACACATCTTCATAATCACGTACCACCGGCAAGTCTCCAATTTTGAGGGATTCATTCTCCGACTTGCTTGCGTATACCATGTAGGCCTTGCATCCATGTTTCATAAGTTTGTGGGCTTCAAACATTGAGCATACCACCGGGTTACCCCCTTTTTCACCATATATCGTAACGTGCTTTCCGCTAGGAGACGTCAGTTTTATCTCCTTCCGGAAACAAATCACCTTCGCGTGGAATTGGGACAACCAATCCATCCCTACAATCACTTGGAATTCTCCCATCGACATCGGGATCAAATCTATTGTGTATTCTTCGTCATCAATGCTCAATTTACAGTTTTCACATACGTCGCAAACAATAAAACTTTTGTTATTACCTATCTCTACTTCTAAGGGCATAGGTAATTTTGTTAGAACAAATGAAGGATGTCGAATAAATCCATATGAAATAAAGGATTTATTCTCACCCGTATCAAATAATACACGTGCAGGAATCGAGTTTACAGCAAATATACCTGAGACCACTTCAGGTTCAATTTTTGCTTCAGTGGCAGTCAATTGGAAGGATCTTGCCTTTGCTTTTGGGGCTTCACCTTTCACGTCTTGCCCATCTTTCCTTCCAATCAGCTCTGGGCATTCCGACTTCTTGTGACCCGGTCGATAACAATTGTAGCAAACCGTCACTTTCTCCGGGCATGATGTAGCCATGTGTCCCGTCTTCCGACATATGGGATAAGGTTTATCCTTGAAGCGGCATTCGCCCTTATAACCCTTTCCACATATTTTGCAACTTGGAGACCCGCCTTTTGCATCTGATTTCTTCCCTGTTTCATTTGTTCGCGCTTTCTTGTTAGGGCTTGGATTAACGTCATGTGCCCTTCATTCACCCCGTTCAACTTGCTTTTCCAGTTCGATCTCCCGTCCCTGAGCAACATTTATGATCTCGGTAAGGGTCTCGTATTTTGAAGGAGTCATAAACTCCCTATATTCAGCGCTCAACATGTTATAGTAATAGTATATCTTCTGTTCTTCATTCGTCACCAATTCATCGCAAAACTTCATCTTATCCATAAACATTCCCGTGATCTTGTCTATGGACTCGCCCTTGTGCCTAAGTTGCATGAACTCTTCCTTGATTCTATTAATGACCGCCTTGGGACTATGATGTTTAAGAAACGGTGTCTTAAACTCCTCCCATGTCATAGCCTTAGCTGCTTCGCTTCCAATTTCTTTCTTTTTGTTATCCCACCAGTCTTTCGCTTGACCCCTTAATTGACCCGTACCATAAGCTACGTAATCATCTTCATCACAATGGGTCCTCTCGAATACCCCTTCAATATCGCTTAGCCACCGCTGGCATACGATTGGGTCAACCTCCCCATTATAGACTGGCAATTTGCATGCCATGAACTCCTTGTAGGTACAAGGCTTTCGTCCTCCGGACTTTTCCTTTGCTAGATTGTCATTATCTTCCAATTTCTTGATTCTTTCCTCAACCACTGATAGTACCGTGTTCTGGATCTTATCGATGAAACCAGACAAACTATTTTCGATTGCCTTTCCAACCTCCTCGGCAATCACTTCTCTTGTTTGCTCGGTGACTCTCGGCACCGCATCATTGTTACTTGCATCCGCCATCTTTAATGCTGAAATGTTTACATTGATCGTTAAAAATTTCATTTATAACATATGATTTACTTGTTTTGGTTTAATCAAGTTAATAACTTGATTCGACCATTCTTGTTTCATGCATTTCTTGTGTTTGAGTGAACTTACACACTCTTTTCATGCATATTTGTTCCTGTTTCATTTCTATATTCTGTAAATTTACTTAAACAATTAACTCTTACCGGATGCTTGATCAAGCTTGAACCGAACACACTTTATTGACAACCTTTAGCTCTGAATAGCAACTTGTAAAACCCGGCTTAATATAACTGGTTTAAAGATATACAACTTACATTTAATACAACAATTTAGAGTTTACAAAAATTTTCCATATTTTAAGACCATACCAAAACATAATATTCACGTTATAACCCTACTAATCAAATGTTCAAGACAGTACTACTAGTGTTTACATATTTCTAAAAACAAAATAGATCAAGTGCGGAAGCGTTGATTTGAGTGTTCGGTTCGGATGCATTTGCTTGATCATCATCCACTTACTTGTATTACCTAGAAACTGAAAATTTAAAATAACATTAGCATTAAAACCCTTGGGAATTAATAGAATCAAAACTATGTTCAAAAACAAATTCAATTAGCCAATAACATAAAAACTCAGCATTTAAAACTGGGTGCTACCGTAACTTACGGTAGCCACCGTAAGTTACGGTGGCCCCTGTGTAACAGTAGTCTGCCGTAAGACAGGAAGATCCCACCGTAGCATTTTGTTTGCTACCGTAAGTTACGGTATCCACCGTAACTTACGGTAGCTGCTGTACATACTTTCTTGTTTTGCTGTTTTTGCCCATTCAATCCCTTTGTCACCGTAATTTAATTTCGAATATGTTTATCACATGACTAAGGCTATTTACTCATGTCTAGATTTTACCAACTATGGTGTTTCGCTTCCCTTTCAAGGGATTGCTTACGCAATAATCTACATGCTTGTTTCCAAGATTTCAACTTGGCTTTTTATACTACTTGACATGCTTAAGTTTCCGAACTTTAACTCCCTTATTATGGGTTAAGTTTCTCAACTAATTTAGTGTGTCCGCTACACGGCTTACGCTTTGTTTATAACCATTTATCAAGTGATGGTAACGAACTTCAAAGTTCACTACTCAATTTGTTTTGACCCGTTTGGATGCCGAAATTAAGGCATCATTCAAGATATTTCAAAAAAAATCCATTTCTATCACTTGTTTTGACCCATTTTACTTGTTTAAACACATAGTCACTTCCGTGACATATTGGTTTATCTTGTTTACCATGTTTCAATATGACAACATAAGACTAACAAATAATTGTAATGTAACGAAACGGTAAATTTCGTACCTTTAGAGCACACCTTTCCCACGCGTATTCCCTCCGGCTTGTCCGCTTGAGGATCCGGACTCCTTGCCTAAAGAGTTCAATTACAATTAATTTAGAACTCTTTTTATGATCATTAACGCATCATTATCAACAATAATCGAATCTGCGTTATCATCCAATTTTAAACATTTCAATCTCTACTTAGGCATTTTATCAAACACCAAGCGGGTCAGATTTTTATATAAACCAACCCAAGTTCATGACTTGAAATTAGCATCTAATTTAACTTCAATTTGACAATTCCACACATGTCTTAACATCAATATTTCTGAAATTACTTCACGAATTCAGATTGCGCTAGAACAAGAATCATAATTCTAGTATTTATCAAGTTTCTTCAAGCTCATTAATCCCCTACCATGTAAATCATAACCCTACAAATATGATGCAAGGTTTTCACAAGAAATCATCTAGGGTTCAACTCTAGACATCATATTACTTCAAGATTCATTCATGCATGACATATTTAGGCTCAATTTCAGTTTTTCACAATTAACCTAGAATTCATGATGAATCAAAACATCACAATTTTACATACCTTATGATCCTTTCAACTAGGTGATCATGAATCTGTGCTCGAAAATTGATTTAGACTTGATTTAGGCTTCCAATTTTGAGCTTTTGTGAAGAATTGGGTTTGAAAAGAAAACCCTGGTCGCCCCCTCTTGTTCTGTTCGACCAGACACTCACGTATGTGGGTGTTTGGTATGTTAATTTCTTATTTTAACATTAACTTTCAATCTTTGCAAGTTTGGTCCCTAAGCTTTGTTTAATTTATAATCTAAGTGATTTAATCTTATTATATGCCACCTCAAGTCTTGTATTTAACTAGGTTATAAATTCCTAGTTAATTGATTATATAATTTATAATTCTAATATAAGGTTTTATATTTCCGGGTTGTTACAAAACCTACGTCCTTATGCTACTAATCAAGTCTATGATTAGTATACTTAAAAACAAGGTTGTTATATATAAAATCGGAGTGTTTTATCATTCCAAACTTTCTGTTTTATAAGGGTTTCAACCCACAAGTGTTGTATCCACCAAGCTTGTTCTTGAAACAAGACTTGTGTAGGATGTGTGTGATTGTTTGGAAGCCTTGGCTTCCTACCTTCAAATCCACCACCTCACTTGATGATTTATCCCTTGAATAGTTAGTTTATTTCATTTTCATTCTTATTGTATTCATAACCATCCTTTTTGTTCTTGTAACAACTTGTGCATTGGTGAAAATACGAAAGAGGTCTTAAATGGAAGGATTATCCTCCTACCTCCTTGCATGACTTATATGAGATTCTTGTAATACATAATAGACTATAATCATACTATATACTATATATAAAACATATAGTAACCAAACCCTTGATGATAATCAAATGATTATTCGTAAAGGTACTAAGTTACATCACCTAAGTACTTCGTTTCTCATTACAATTCTAATGGGTATTTAAACCCATGAAATCATTCTAACCCCTATGGGTTTTTATAGTGTCAATAACGAGTGCTAAGTCTGGATGATTATTTTCTTGTATACTTACTCTTGTTATACTTTAAATTCTGAATCTAAATCCTCTGTTATCATCCAAAATACTGACACACCTATGTTTCCTCGTGTAGAAGGACTCGGTGTTCCACCTCCAAACCAACAAACTCTTCACAGACTAACAAGTGGAAGCTTGCAAAACCGTGAGTACACTTGACCGTTTTACTTTTAAAACACTTTGGGTTGTAACATGTTAATATATCAAATTCACAACACACACTTAAACATGCTTTCTAATCTCAATCCTTATACATGCTACTTGTTTACTTAGGTTCATGCTAGAATCATACATGCTTTATGTCATTAACTTTGCTAGCCCGAACTTAACATATATAGCGCTATAGGAGTAGCACGCCGCCCGTCGGGGTCTTGTTAAGTCTTTTATTCGTAAACTAGTCCCGTTACTTTTGTGGCGAGGGACACTTAATTCTTGTGGACACTTTGGGTTTGACATATAGTGATGCATGCTAATTACCTTGTATACAATAGCTTTGTGGATTCGAGAAAATGCTTTTCATACTTATGCTATATTTATACAAGCCTTGTGTACTCGCTAATGCTTTTGCGTTGAAACTTTATTTTAAACATGTTACAGGTTGAGGATTGATGCCATGATGAATCTAGTAGGGATGACTAGAAACACGCTCAAGATACTAGATTTGCATATGTTATGTTATGTTATTGTTGTTACATTTTGTTGTTTCCATGTTGCACTTGTACTTCTTTCGTTGTATTGACAATTTATGTGTATTAATGAAATTCGGTTTTGAATTAATTATTGTCACAAAATAGTGTTATGTGTGATGAGCAATCTATTTCGTCTCACTTCGATGATTCCGCCATCGGTTGGGGTGTGACACGTGTTTAGTACAAATACATGTTGCAACCCAAATAGTGTTTAAAACATAAAAGGGAATAGTATTAATTCACGGTTTGTGAAGAAAATCAACAAGATGCGAGCGAGCGGGTTTGGGGGATGGAGCACCAAAGTCACCCTAAAATGGTGAACAAAGGTATATGAATATAATGATTGGAGATTGGAAAGTAATCGAAAATTACGAGTATGAAAATACATAAAACATATCCTGCCTAGACACTTATTTGGACATTATTATTAGTGTGTGTTTTTCATTAGTGTTAAACACCCATTAGAAGTCCATAATAAGGAATCTAGGACTAGGATATTCTCCACCTTAACATATAACATTCAACCATGGGTTGGTTGATATTATGGTTTCCTTTAACATGGAAACTTGTTGGTGACTTGGTTTGGTGTGAAGAAGTTCCAAAAACAAAGTAAAGAAAACATGTTTATAAAGTTTGAGAAAAATCCCAACTTGGTCCTCAAAAATAGTGGTTTACCATCCTCATTTACCTTGGTAAACATGTGGTATAACTCCTAGAGACTTTTCCAAGTATGGGGAAGAATAAAACAAAAGAAATATGCAAGAAGAAAGCCAAACATCATTGTTTTGGTCTTTGAATTCACCATCCAAAGTTGGAGAAGTGGATGGTTTGAGAAGCTTTTGGAGTGGTGAAAATGTGTAGGAGGTGTTAGGGGTTAGTATTTATAAGTAGGATTAGGGTTTGGTGTATTAAATGAGTTGGTTGGGGTTAGAAGGAGGGAACACTAAAAAAACGCAGTTGTCATGAATCTACTGCCAGACACACCTCTTGCGGACCGCAAGGGTATGAATACGGTCCGCAAGGACCTCTGCAACTTAAAAAAAAAACAGTTTTAGTCCCTAAAGTTGTTTTGTTTGTAATGTTATGCAAAAAAAACTCACACTTAAGCATGTTTTTGGGCATTTAAGTGTATGCAAGCATGGTAAGTAAATAAAACACTTATGAGATAAAATTCAAAAGAAAGTAGAATCTCGATTCTTTGCTCGGTTTTGAATTAGAATGCGTATTCGTGAGTGTTTAGGCATTATGCAAGAAATAACTAGGCAAAAATTGTAACAACCCGCACGTTCGTGCGTTGTTACTACTCGATATACTCGTTACGCCAAGCACCAGAGATTCGGATCATAATGTACCTATATCGCATATATCGCTATATTGCAGTATTTTCGCATAAATTCGCGTACTTTATCACTATCACCTCATATTGTACTTGCTGACAGCCACGAAGATGTCGAGCGAGGACCTATTCTACCCTCCTTGATAGCCGTGATGTGTCGCAGTGCAACTCATCACTCAAAACGCACATCGCATCACACACATTAACGTTCACGATGACGTTGAGTGAGGACCTATTCTACCCTCCTCGATGACCGTGAAGCATTGCAAAGTAACGCATATTCGAAACGAAACCCGGTTATTGTATCGCAACTTTGAAATATGGATATGTATACGACCCTATGTGACTAATTATAATAAATATAAAAACGAAAATGAGGATGGAAAGTGTGTAACCAAACCACCGCAACGCTTAACGATCGAAACGGAACGCCAAGACTCAGCCGTCCGAACGAACAAGCTGTCGTCCGAACGGACAGGCCAACCGATCTGACAGGCTGTCGTCCAAACGGATAGCCATCCGAACGGACAGGCTGCACCATCTCCTCTCCTCTCCTCTCTTGCCTATAAATACCCCCACTCTCACATCAATTGCCTTGATGTGACAGCTCCCACTCGACCAGCACGCTTGTGGGCATTTCTCTCGATTTCTCGCAATTCTTGTAAGTTTCCAACTCAAATCTTGTACTTCCATGATCTACACGCACTTCTTCATCATTTTCTCTCTAAATCTTAACTTTTAACCATGAAATCAATGGATTTGAGGTGTTCTAGGGTGATGTTATCACAAAGTTCTTATGAACTTCAAGTGTTGGCCTCATTCCACCAAAAACAACTCAGATCCGAAGGATTTCCACAAGAATAAACAGCATTTTCACACAGATCTACACAAAATCATGAATAAAAGGATTGAAAGATGGTTTTCCAACTCTCTTTCGACTCTTTTACACTTAATGAACACAAGACCGATAGAAACGGAGCTTGTACCGACCTTCTACTCATTCTTAGTGTCGTGTTGGTTCAAGATCTGGTTTCTGACAAAGAGACGACCGATTTCGGGTTGACCAAGAACGACCATCATGAATTAGTAAAGCGGTCGGATTTGGGTGATTCCTGTCCGATCGCGTCCCTTGGTTCGAGATGGGGTTTCTTCTGGTTAGCACGTCACAACGCCGTCTCGATCAAAACCTTCAAAGTTAGTTAAGGGCCAAGGATGACCAGATTGGTTGGACGGAGTGTTGTCCGATCGGACAGTCATCCGAACGGACAGTCGTCTGAACGATCAGGCTCCCGTCCGAACGGACAGTCGTCCGAACGGTCAGGATCTCGTCCGAACGGTCAGGCTCCCATCCGAACGGACAGGTTCCCATCCGAACGGATTTCACCTTGGGTCCCACACCTAACTTTAATTTCAACAGTTTGGAGTATTGTCCGATCCATGGAGACCTTGCTCCGTCTAACGCACAATGCAACGCTCACGCTATCGATCTGTAATCAGGGTAATCTCAGACGCGCTCCCTTCAAACCAACCAAGTTGTGGTTGCTTGCCGAACACCGACTGTGAGTATACTTGAACCCTTTTTGCTTTTGCACTTTTGGGTGTAACATACGTTGCTATCAAATCGAATCACATCAAATGCTTAAACTAGTTATCACTTGCGAATGACTTACGTGCATAGTTATACGTGATGCTAGTTACATATGTGCTAGGACTTATACTCGCGACGTCCTACCATGACTAGTATAGTACTATTGCGCCTGACGGGGTCTAGTTTAGCAATCGCGATCGAAGCTCGAGGACTTAGCTGGTAGTATCAGTTTTGTGAGTATATATGTCATGTATTACGTTTATGTATGTGGAAATTCGCAGCTTTTATCTATTACACTATTACATATCAAACCTGTATGCTCGCCAATACTTTCGTATTGACATTATTTTAACGTATGTTGCAGGTTAGATCACAGACTACATCAAATCAAGCTAGGAAGTCTAGAAACTCACCTAAAATCTAGGTTGTCAGATTTGTATTCTTCGAGAGGACAAGAAATATGTGATAACTTATGTGATTGTACTGATTGTTAGTATGGGATAACAAATGCAATAAATATTGTCGCAATTTAGTTGTTATGGATTCTCTTGAGCAATCAGATTCACCTAGTGCCGCGCCCCGTCGATTCCGCCATTGGTTGGGGTGTGATAGATTGGTATCAGAGCCATAACTATAGGGAATTAGGCCAGACTTGACCTAGTCCGGATCGATGTCTTAGAATTGACCTAGTCTATAGTCTAGGAACCAACGGGCCGACTCGTGCGAATCCAGTAGGGTTTGCACGGGCCCACTTGATACCCTCGCTCGAATTCGCTAAAAGCTACTACTTCGCGTGAACACCGCATACTACAATTTCACGCGAAGTGCCTTTCCTAAGGCTGGAATATTACTTAGCCTTTCCTAAGGCCAACACAATACACACGTTTTCGAAAATATTCGCGTAACACAACCGAATGGTCCAGTCGAGATCAGGCGTGAAAACCAAGAACTCTCGACAAGATCGCTCACCCAGCGCATTTTCTAGCACGGGAACTTTCCGTTGAGCTAGGAGTGACATCCATATCTCAACGAAAGTCTCCATTTCAAAATCTAGTGGAACTCCCGAAATTATTCGAGGAGCACAACCACAGCTAGGAGCGAAGTTATTAAGTCAGGGGTGAAACCCGTATCTTAATAAACCGTTCCGCTCTCTATAAAAATGGTTTTCAAAAGCTCTCACCAAGGACTCGACTATAACGATAACTCGAGCCACGCGGTGACCATGAAGATGAGTGCCATGAGCTGCATCCCGGTGGAAGCATAAGCCTTCTAGGGCAACGCGCATGCACAAACTTGTCGGGTGTAGTTGGGTTACCTTGGGCAGTCGACGCCTAAACACCTGAGGCACTCTATCTACTTTTCTAGCTTACGACTCGCCGATTTTACGCTATATGGAATCTATTTACGCTTATGTGTTTACAATTTAAACTTTACGCTTTATCGATTTTCGCTCCCTCCTTTTGTAAAACACACAACTGGCATAGCCATCGCAATGGGTGTCCCGATGGTTTTCGTACTACTTGCGATACCGGAGTATTCCAATCGCGAGCACTCGACTGGTGGACAGCCGAACGTAACAAACGTGGGATCTCCGCAGCCTACGCTCTCTCTTGGGATGAGCTGAAGGAGCTCATGAAGAAAGAGTACTGCCCTCCCCACGAAGTCCAGAAACTCGAAGACGAATTTTGGAAAATCAAGCAAGTCAAAAGTGACAATGTTGGCTACACGGCAAGGTTTAAACAGCTTAGCATAATCTGCCCAAGTCAAGTCAACACTTTAGAAAAAGCCATCACGAAGTACATTCGTGGCTTGCCTGAGTGTGTGGGCGATTTTGCCGAAGCTGCAAGACCTTCTACCATCGAAGAAACCTACCGCTTGGCCGCAGAAATCAATGACAAACGAGTCTTGGACGGATTTTTCTCCAAGAAGAATCCTGTCAAACAAGCTCATCAAGCAATCGTCATCGACTCTTCCGACGATTCCTCCGACGATTCTTCAGGTGAGTCTTCAGACGGATCCTCCGATGCCAACGCACCGCTTCAGGAAGCTCAGTCCAACCGCAAACGAAAGACCATGAGCCCAAACTCTTCAACAACCGAACTGTCACAGCCAGAACCTCTCCAAGAAATTCTGTAAGGACCTTTAAAAATGTCCCAAAGCGACCCGTAAGTGAAAACCCGGACCCCTGAAACCCTAATCCATATCAAAAATCAAGAAAATCATATTTTAGACCCTCTCGCGGGCCGCGTAAAGAGTAAGCAGACCCTTACGCGGGTCGCGTCAACTTAAGATTTGACCGGATAAGCATCCGGCCACGTGTTGTCCACCTGGCACACCTACTCGTGACCCAGCAAGCTTACACGTAGACTAGGCAGCCCTCACGAGCCGCGTAAGATTTAGAGGGGGCTTACGCGAGCCGCGTAAACCCCAAATTTTTGCTATAAATTGTTCAGTTCACGAGCAATTCATCTGTGTCGAAATTTCAATCAAAAACACGAAGGATACTGCTCAAAAGTCGAAAATCATATTCACAGTAGTGAAGCGCTGCTACGATACAGGGTATTAACTCGATCGCTGCTACGATTCAATGTCCGATCGATTGAAACTATCCAATGGATGTTTAAGTGCTGCCCACATTAGGGCCATACTTTGTCATTCGTCATAAATTTGATGGATGTTTAAGTAATGCACTTTGTCATTCATTGTGAGGGTTTTAATCTCGTGAGTTATCGTAAATGTTGTATTAGTTACTGACCTAGTTCGTGTGCGTTGTTATTTAAATTAGGTTACAAGGCTAATCAGTAGGCTAAAACTCTGCCCGTTAAATCTGCAATGTGAGTCATTCTCATTTATCAAAAGTATTTTACAATACTCCAAATTATTTTCAAAGGTTATAATTACTGGGATTAAGTCGTGGTTATCTTGAATCACTGGCTAGTGGGGTATTGTGCACATTACTAATTTCTCACGTTTAGGCTAATAAATTCTAATAGTGATAATCATCACTACTTGGGGAAAGACCCAATAGTGGTATGACCATCGTCACCAGGAGGTGACACGGCGCCAGATAAAAATAAGATAAAAGCCATTGTAATCGCTCTTATGCTGTAATTTATAACTATGTGTTGTTTTATGCAAAATGAATGATTCACCAGTATTTCCCCGCTGACAAAATATTTTTTCAAAACATGTTTCAGGTGACTACTGTGAACCAAGGAAAAGTGCTACGGAGCACTAACAAAGCTTGAAGTAGTGGCTCAGTTAAAATAAATAAACATGTTTTGAAAATCAGGGAATTTCCTTGTAAAATTCCTCTATTGTAAATTACGGGGTTTATCCCGAATTATGAAATAAAACAATCGGGCATTTCAAGTTTTAAAAGATGCTGTTAAATCTTCCGCTGTCAACTCAATTATTAAAAACCACGGGTTTCTGTCCCGCGGCTCCTTGACCGGGTAAAACCGGGACGGGGTCCGTGACAGAAAAAGGTGGTATCAGTGCCACTTATTTAAGCCAATTAAGTATTTAGAAATATTTAAAATTTTCTGATTGCCATCCTGTGATTATGTGTTTTGATAACTGACTACTTGTTAGTTACAGTATGGTTAAGCAAAGACTTTCGGACATCTATCGTCAATTAGATATTTCACCAAAAGATAAGGGAACCTCATCCGAATCAAATTCCTCAAGATACTCAGCAAATACTGAGGAAGGAATATTTGTTCGTAAGGCACAATTTGAGGAACCTCTTACCACTAATAAAAGAAGTTGGATTATTAGAAAAAGTCAAGAGAAAATCAAAAAGTCGCAACCAAAAGAAATGATGATTAATAAGGAAACTCAGAAAATAGGCAATAACCCACCATGGGAAGATGAATTAGATGAAAAATGGGCAGATCTTTATATGCTAGCCACTACAGCAGTAAATGTTAACTTTTAATTAAGTTAAACTGCCAACACCCTGACCCAGTACTAGCACTCATATCACTTACAAGAAACTTTGCCCATTAGATAAACAACTTAGTACGAGAAGATGGATTAAAATAAATTATGAATACACAACCTCTAGTATATTTTGAGTCTCAGTTGTAATGTGTAATAATTATATATAAAGGTCGTAAATTGAATAATGATATTTGAGTAATTGTACTAAATATTACCCTGTGGAAATTTAATCTACAAAATTTTAACCTAGAATTTTGTATGTTTTCTTCATATATGCTAAACAGCATGAATGAGTTGTCTGAAGCTCTTCAGAATCTCAATCTCTATCCTGTGAATGTGGAAGTTTCCAAAGACTTTACGGGTTATTTGGCCGATATGGAGGAACCTATAGAATTTCAAGCTCAACCTCCGGAGAAACCAAAGCCAAAGAAAAGAAGAAGAATTGTGGGCTGGAGGCGTGTACGCAGGAGGAAACCAGCAACTAGGAAAGTGGCCAAGACAGAGGACCCAATGGATAAAGGAAAAGGAATAGAAATTGGGGAATGTTCTAGGCAAGCCGAGGAATTGCCATTGCAGGAAGAGCTGAATCGCATCCTAGCAAGTTGTGATATCATTAAGCCTGTCAATGAAAACCTCTTCCCTTATTCTGCTGAAACCCAACTTCCAGTGAATTTAGAACCAGCCATCCCAGATTCCCTTGTTAATACCCGACCTCTGGGAGAAATGGAGGAATGGTGGACCAACGATTGGCAATTTCAGAACCTCCTAAATAACCCTTATACCGTTTTCCCTCAGTTCGACCCAGAGCCTACACCAAACCCACCAATGAGTAATGAGAATTTGGCTGAACTCCGCCATTTTGGTGAGGAGCTGGTAGACGCAGGGAATAGAATCAAGGAGGTGGGAGAACAGATCTCCTGGAAGTACGACGAAAGGGAACGTTGCTTCTGAGGTGCCAGCTGATGGGGATGGTGTGACGGCAAAGTAGTGGTTGTATAATAATAATAGTAGTAAAATATAATCCTGTAAAATAACCTAAAAATAAAAATTTTGTAAGATAACAAGTGTGTACGGACGCATAATATAATTTATAAAAATGGAAGTCGAGAAATCGACAATTTTGGCTATACGTGTGTTGTGATTATTGCGCGATTGTTTTACATATAGTTGTTATTTATTTTATGCTAATAATTTATATATATTAAATTACCAGATGGAACACGCTAGTAATGAACCAGTTAACGAAGTTAACCAGTCTGAGCAAAATAATGAGGATCACTTCCTCAATAGGCAAGATATCGAGAATATTGTTGCTCAAGGAATAGCCAATGCTATTCCCGCAATCCTTGCTGCTGCTCAGAAACCTGTTGAACCTCAACAAATTATTCCTAGTAAACGTACTCATGAAGATAACTTCAGTAATAGCGTAAACGGAGGCGGCAACCATACTAACAACAATAATGATGTACTGCAAGCCCCAATTCTCAAAAGAATGAAATCTGCAACGCCTGGTTGCACTTACAAGGAGTTCCTTTCCTGTAAACCTGTTGAGTTCGCAGGCAATGAAGGGGCGACTGTGGCACTACGTTGGTTAGAGAAAACCGAGGCAGTAATTAAAATAAGTAAATGCGCCGAAGAAGACAAGGTCATGTACGCGTCGCATCTTTTTAAAGAATGGGCACTAGAATGGTGGAATACGGTACTTCAAGCCAAAGGAAGCGATGCGGCCTATGCCATGAGTTGGGAAGAATTTAAGCGACTGGTAGAAAGAAAGTTCTGTCCCGAATATGAGAAGGAACAAATGGCGAATAAATTCCTGAACCACCGGATGGTGGATGTCGATTGTCGAGGATATACTTCGACATCCTTCGAGTACGCTAGAGTAGTACCAACCCTGGCTTCGCCAGAACCGGTACTTATTTCCCGCTATATTTGGGGATTGATTGGTGAAATCCGTGATACCGTTAAAGCTGTGAGACCTCGCACTATTGACGATGCTGTGGAATTAGCCAACACTTTGACGGATGGACTGGTACGTACGCGAGAAGAAAATAAAAAAAGGAAGTGGCCCAAAAGATTACCCAGGGATTACGTATAGGTAACCGTAGCAATTTCAAGAAAAAGGGAACTGGGCAATCATTCACTGTTCCATTTTGCAATGCCTGTAAAAGAAAGCATTTTGAAAGATGCAAAGGGTATTGCAATTTCTGCAAAATTCCAGGGCACCAAGAGGAAGAATGCAGGAAAAAGAAATCCACAATCTGCTATAACTGTGGAGAAGCTGGACATTTCAGGCCAGACTGCCCAAAATTGGGCAAATCAGCTGATAACAAAGCCAAACCTGCAGAAGGAACTACCAAGAAAAACGCAAGAGCCTTCCAGTTGACTACTCAGGAAGCAGAACTGATTCCTGACGTAATAGTTGGTACGTTCTTAGTTCACAACGTATATGCAAAAGTATTATTTGACTCTGGTGCAAACCAAAGTTTTATAAATACTTCATTCTGTCAAACTCTTAATCTACCCTTAACCAACCTTAGGCAGATTTTTACAGTCAAAACGGCAGATGGGAATTCTGTTAACATAAATAAGGTTTTGCAAGAAGGAAAGATAGAACTCTTAGGTCATAGATTTTCTGCAAACCTGTTACCTATGAATTTAGCTGGATTTGATGTCGTGTTAGGAATGGATTGGTTAGTAGCCAACCATGCTCGAATTCTCTGTGATAAAAAATCCATAGAAATTCATACACCTACAGGAGAATTAGTGGTGATTACAGGAGATAAGCCACGAAAGCCACTGAAATTCATTTCAGTAATGAAGTTGGCCAGTTTTTCAAGAAAACAAGAAGTAGTGTATATGATTTCAGTGATCATTAACACGAAAGGTAAGGAACTTAAAGAAATTCCTGTAGTAGCAGAATACCCAGATGTATTCCCCGAAGAACTACCCGGATTACCACCCAATAGGGAAGTAGAATTTAGAATTCATCTAATTCCTGAAACTACACCGATAGCCAAGGCACCTTATCGGTTAGCACCCACCGAAATGCTAGAATTGAAAAAGCAGTTAGATGAATTATTAAGCAAAGGATTCACACAACCTAGTTCATCCCCTTGGGGAGCTCCAGTGTTATTTGTGAAAAAAGAAAGATGGGTCAATGAGAATGTGTATCGATTATAGGGAATTGAATAAGGTTACAATTAAGAATCGATACCCGTTACCTAGGATCGATGATCTTTTCGATCAGCTTCAAGGAGCTAGATATTTCTCTAAGATAGATTTACGCTCCGGATACCATCAGTTGAAAGTACAAGAAGAAGACATACCTAAGACTGCTTTCAGAACTAGGTATGGTCATTACGAGTTTACAGTCATGCCCTTCGGACTAACAAATGCTCCTGCAGCATTTATGGACATGATGAATAGAATCTGTAAACCGTACTTGGATAAATTTGTAATTGTCTTTATCGACGATATACTTATTTATTCCAAGAGTCAGGAAGAGCACTGTTAGCACCTGCATGCACTCTTAACTTTGTTAAGAAAAGAGAAGCTTTACGCCAAATAGTCGAAGTGTGAATTTTGGCTAAAGGAAGTGCAATTTTTAGGTCATATGGTGAATCACGAATGTATTCACGTAGATCCTGCTAAGATAGAAGCGATCACCAAATGGAAGGTTCTGCAATCAGCTATGGAAACTAGAAGTTTTCTAGGTTTAGCCGGATACTATAGACGATTCATTAAGGATTTTTCCAAGATAGTTGTACCATTAACTAAGCTAACATGTAAAGCAGCTAAGTTTGAATGGGGACCTAGACAAGAAGAAGCCTTTAGGATTTTGAAGCAAAAGCTAACCAATGCCCCAATTCTAGCATTGCCAGAAGGAACAGAAGATTTTGAAGTATATTGTGAGGCTTCTAAGCTAGGATTAGGATGTGTGCTAATGCAACTCAAGAAAGTAATTGCATATGCCTCAAGGCAATTGAAAACGCATGAAGAAAACTATACGACGCATGACTTAGAATTAGGATCGATAATTTTTGCCCTTAAGATTTGGAGACACTATCTGTATGGAACTAAGTTTACAGTTTATACAGATCATAAAAGCTTAAAGTATATATTTGGGCAAAAAGAATTAAACATGAGGCAAAGGAGATGGATGGAGATCCTAAGTGACTAGGACTGTGATATTCAATATCACGAAGGAAAAGCAAACGTAGTTGCTGATGCTTTAAGTCGTAAGTATCATGCGAAACAACGACGAGTTCGTGCTCTTAGATTAAATCTACAGTTAGATTTAATGGAACAACTGAAGAATGTTCAGGAAACAGCAATCAAGGATGATGCTGAAGGAATGAAAGGAAGAGTAAAAGAATTAGAGCAAGGAAGTGATGGAATTTGGAGATTCCATAAGAAGAGAATTTGGGATCCTAAGCAAGGAGAATTAAGAAATAAGATTTTAGAGGAAGCCCATAAATCTAGGTATACCATGCATCCTGGTAACAATAAAATGTGCCAAGATTTAGAAAATAATTTCTGGTGGATAGGAATGAAAAAGGACATAGCTAGATACGTTTCTAAATGTCTTACTGGTTCACAAATTAAGGCAGAACACCAGAAACCCTCAGGTCTACTACAACAATTAGAAATGCCTGTATGGAAATGGGAACTCATAACAATGGACTTTGTTACTAAGTTACCCAAAACCAGAAAAGGTAATGATGCGATTTGGGTAATTGTGGATCGATTAACCAAATCAGCTCACTTTCTACCCACGAAAGAAACCTTTAGCATGGAAAGATTGGCAAAGTTGTATGTAGATGAAGTAGTATCCTTACATGGAGTTCCACTTTCCATTGTATCGGACAGGGATAGTCGTTTCACTTCCCATTTCTGGACAAGTTTCCAGGAAGCAATGGGAACCCGACTCAATTTAAGTACTGCATATCATCCTCAGACAGACGAACAAAGTGAAAGGACGATCCAAACCCTGGAGGACATGCTTAGGGCATGTGTGATAGATTTTGGTGGAAACTGGGATGACCACCTACCCTTAATCGAATTCTCCTATAACAATAGTTATCATACAAGCATACAAGCTGCCCCATTCGAAGCACTGTATTGGCGAAAATGCAGAACTCCAGTCTGCTGGGCAGAAATAGGAGAAAGTCAATTATCAGGTCCTGAAATCGTACAAGAAACCACCGACAAGATTACTCAAATCAAGGAAAGACTGAAGACGGCTCGAGATCGCCAGAAGAGTTATGCAGACAATAGACGCAAGCCGCTGGAATTTCAAATTGGAGATAAGGTACTCTTGAAAGTTTCTCCTTGGAAAGGAGTAGTACGGTTCGGCAAGAAGGGAAAGCTAAGTCCAAGGTACGTAGGACCATTCCCAGTAATCCAACGTATAGGACCAGTTGCCTATCGCTTACAACTACCAGAAGAGCTAGCTGGAGTACATGATGTATTTCATGTATCCAATCTCAAGAAATGTCTATCTGACGAATCCTTAATAATACCTCTTCAAGATGTAGAGGTAAATTAGAAGTTAAAATTTGTTGAGAAGCCACTTCAAATAGAAGACAGAAAGGTCAAGTTTCTCAAGCACAAAAGACTAGTACTAGTCAAAGTCAAGTGGGATTCAAAAAGAGGACCCGAATACACTTGGGAGCTAGAATCGGAGATGAAGCGAAAATATCCTCACTTATTCCAGTAAATCTCGAGGACGAGATTTTAAATAAGGTGGGGAGGATGTAAGGACCTTCAAAAATGTCCCAAAGCGACCCGTAAGTGAAAACCCGGACCCCTGAAACCCTAATCCATATCAAAAATCAAGAAAATCATATTTCAGACCCTCTCGCGGGCCACGTAAAGAGTAAAGGGACCCTTACGCGGGCCGCGTCAACTTAAGATTTGACCGGATAAGCATCTGGGCCATGTGTTGTCCACCTGGCACACCTACTCGTGACCCAGCAAGCCTACACGTAGACTAGGCAGCCCTCGCTGGCCGCGTAAGATTTAGAGGGGGCTTACGCGGGCCGCGTAAACCCCAAATTTTTGCTATAAATTGTTCAGTTCACGAGCAATTCATCTGTGTCGAAATTTCAATCAAAAACACGAAGGATACTACTCAAAAGTCGAAAATCATATTCACAGTAGTGAAGCGCTGCGACGATATATGGTATTAACTCGATCGCTGCTACGATTCAATGTCCGATCGATTGAAACTATCCAATAGATGTTTAAGTGCTGCCCACATTAGGGCCATACTTTGTCATTAGTCATAAATTCGATGAATGTTTAAGTAATGCACTTTGTCATTCGTTGTGAGGGTTTTAATCTCGTGAGTTATTGTAAATGCTGTATTAGTTACCGACCTAGTTCGTGTGCATTGTTATTTAAATTAGGTTACAAGGCTAATCAGTAGGCTAAAACTCTGCCCGTTAAATCTACAATGTGAGTCATTCTCTTTTATCAAAAGTATTTTACAATACTCCAAATTATTTTCAAAGGTTATAATTACAGGGATTAACTCGTGGTTATCTTGAATCACTGGCTAGTGGGGTATTGTGCACATTACTAATTTCTCACGGTTAGGCTAATAAATCCTAACAGTGATAATCATCACTACTTGGGGAAAGACTCAATAGTGGTATGACCATCGTCACCAGGAGGTGACACGGCGCCAGATAAAAATAAGATAAAAGCCATTGTAATCGCTCTTATGTTGTAATTTATAACTATGTGTCGTTTTGTGCAAAATGAATGATTCACCAGTATTTCCCCGCTGACAAAATATTTTTTCAAAACATGTTTCAGGTGACTACTGTGAACCAAGGAAAAGTGCTAGGAGCACTAACAAAGCTTGAAGTAGTGGCTCAGTTAAAATATATAAACATGTTTTGAAAATCAGAGAATTTCCTTGTAAAATTCCTCTATTGTAAATTACGGGGTTTATCCCGAATTATGAAATAAAACAATTGGGCATTTCAAGTTTTAAAAGATCCTGTTAAATCTTCCGCTGTCAACTCAATTATTAAATACCACGGGTTTCTGTCCCGCGGCTCCAGGACCGGGTAAAACCGGGACGGGGGCCGTGACAAATTCCAATTCACTCGAAGCGCGACTACAACGGAACTCATCCCCTGTGTCTCATATGTACGTATCATCACCCGCCAGAAGCTAACTGTCGCTATTGCGCAAATTGCAACTGGTCTGGTCATCTTACCCAGCAGTGCCGCACGGGGCCGCAGACTTGAAGAATCTCAGCAACGATCGCAGACTCCGCAAAAGTCCTCCACAGCAACATTTGTCATGCTTCCAATGTTGTAGTAATGCTATGATTTTCGCCGTTAGTTTCTTTTATGTGTTGAATTTGTTTTATTTCTCGACGCAATGTGGACTCTATTTATCTCTCGCTTTCTCTCTCGTCTTCGCACTTAATCTGGAATCACACACATGCTATATATTATATCACGATATAATGTGTTTTACCCTCACTACACCCTTAGAATAAGGTACGATAAACGTGCAAGGAACGACTAATCACGGGTGCACACGGGATTATTTTGGTCAGTGCACGGAGATCGTAGTGAGTTCTAATGGTGCCATAACGTTAAAAGCATGGTCGAGCGTGGTGGATACGCCGCTGGTACTTCCTATATATAAGCGTCTTGACCATGTCAACAAAGTGCGACATCTATTCACGGGATGCAAGTAGTAGGGTAACGCAAGGTGTGCTTTGCCATACTACCGAAGTCTCGTGAAGAAAGTGCCACGTGGAGTTGGACGTTATTTAGACCTATACTCTTATGGTTATTTTCGACACACTACACTCATTCGCAAGGCATAACAATTACATCGCATCATCATCGTGAGACTGGTTGTAAGTCTACAAACGCAATGCAAATGCCTCATTGATGGACTCTGGAGAGTCTACCCCCGCAGGGCAATTGCATCGCCGCAAGACTGGTCGTAAGTCTTTAATCGCAACTCAATCGAAATTTCGCTGGAATCTAACGCACGTCACCCTCGCAACACTTTAACGCTTAACGCATCTATCGATCTCATCGCTTCGATACTCGCATCGCTTATCGCTTCTAACGCTTATCGCTACTTGTGTATGTTGGCACACATGACATCGATTCACGAAACGGATCTAGTATGGATAAAACATGGTGGATACGCCACCAGTACTTCTTATATATAAGTGTTTTAGCCATATTGGCAAACTTTTGTGGAAAGATGCCATGTGGGGCTTAATGCGGGTTTTAATGTGGAATCTAATCGAAATCGCACTAATCGCTTAATCGCGTATCGTTCGTCGCCTATCGCTAACGCTATCGCTTACCGTATCTGTGTTATCCGTGTTAAGTTATCACACGTGACCTCGCTTCACGAGACGAAACTCATATGGTTAAAACATGGTGGATACACCGCTGGTACTTCCTATATATAAGTGTTTTAGCCATATCAGCAGACTTTCGTGGAAGAAGGGCCATGTGGGGTCTAATGTTAGTTAAACTTTGTGGTGTTGATAAATTCAATCAAATCGCGTTAATCGCGTATATTCCCATCGCTCGCAACGCATCGATCGTCGCCTATCGCTTGACAAATTGTCACTATCGCTTGTCACTTATCGCTTTTCGCCTGTCGCCGTTATCTTCGCTTGTTATCTTTGTTTGTGCTATCAATATTCGAGTACCGCTCATCGCTAGTAGCACTCGCTCGTATCGTTAAACTGAGCTCGAAAACGACTTCATCGCTCAGTTTGCTCAATCCTTCTCTTACACTTGGTCCGACCATCTTTCGCTTGGACCGAGGGAATCGAAATCTATCGATACTATGTCGACCCACATGGCACCGCCTCACGAGACGGAAGCCATATGGCTAAAACATGGTGGATACGTCGCTGGTACTTCCTATATATAAGTGTTTTAGCCATATTGTCGAACTTTCGTGGAAAAGTGCCATGCGGGGCCGACCTTCAAAATTAAGTTTTTGATATTATTAGAAAAGCTTTGTTTACCCAAAGTTTAAACCGACCTTTCTTACAAAATTTTTCTAAAAAAAATTTGATCAAAACCTTTGTATAAAACGAGATTACCTCGTAACGTTGGTGTGACAATCGACTCGAGTTACTACCGCGTGACGAGGAAATTTCATAAAACGAGTTTCAAACACCCTAGAATCTTTTAGTAAACCTAAATAAAACCCTACTCATAGCACTGGTGTGAACATCGAAACAGTTTAACGCCGCACTATGGGAGGATTTTTCATAAACAAGTTTCTTCAAACCTTTTCGAGTTAATCAAATTTTCGAGAATTCAGGACGCTTTGGGATCGCTTTTTGTGTGTTGCCGTCTCTTGTATACGAATTTCCTTACTCACTGCCATCGCCAGTCATCGCAACACTCTCGCTCCTCAAATTTCAATCGATCGCTCGCTTATTCTCGACGCTTTTTTATCGTTACTCCAACTCGCATCGATCCTCGCAACCCTTCTTATGGATTAATTTCGGGACGAAATTTCCTAAAGCAGGGGAGACTGTAACAACCCGCACATTTGTGCGTTGTTACTACTCGATATACTCGTTACGCCTAGCACCAGAGATTCGGATCATAATGTACCTATATCGCATATATCGCTATATTGCAGTATTTTCGCATAAATTCGCGTACTTTATCACTATCACCTCATATTGTACTTGCTGACAACCACGAAGATGTCGAGTGAGGACCAATTCTACCCTCCTTGATAGCCGTGATGTGTCGCAGTGCAACTCATCACTCAAAACGCACATCGCATCACACACATTAACGTTCACGATGACGTTGAGTGAGGACCTATTCTACCCTCCTCGATGACCGTGAAGCGTCGCAAAGTAACGCATATTCGAAACGAAACCCGGTTATTGTATCGCAACTTTGAAATATGGATATGTATACGACCCTATGTGACTAATTATAATAAATATAAATACGAAAATGAGGATGGAAAGTGTGTAACCAAACCACCGCAACGCTTAACGATCGAAACGGAACGCCAAGACTCAGCCGTCCGAACGGACAAGCCAACCGATCTGACAGGCTGTCGTCCAAACGGATAGCCATCCGAACGGACAGGCTGCACCATCTCCTCTCCTCTCCTCTCTTGCCTATAAATACCCCCACTCTCACATCAATTGCCTTGATGTGACAGCTCCCACTCGACCAGCACGCTTGTGGGCATTTCTCTCGATTTCTCGCAATTCTTGTAAGTTTCCAACTCAAATCTTGTACTTCCATGATCTACACGCACTTCTTCATCATTTTCTCTCTAAATCTTAACTTTTAACCATGAAATCAATGGATTTGAGGTGTTCTAGGGTGATGTTATCACAAAGTTCTTATGAACTTCAAGTGTTGGCCTCATTCCACCAAAAACAACTCAGATCCGAAGGATTTCCACAAGAATAAACAGCATTTTCACACAGATCTACACAAAATCATGAATAAAAGGATTGAAAGATGGTTTTCCAACTCTCTTTCGACTCTTTTACACTTAATGAACACAAGACCGATAGAATCGGAGCTTGTACCGACCTTCTACTCATTCTTAGTGTCGTGTTGGTTCAAGATCTGGTTTCTGACAAAGAGACGACCGATTTCGGGTTGACCAAGAACGACCATCACGAATTAGTAAACCGGTCGGATTTGGGTGATTCCTGTCCGATCGGGTCCCTTGATTCGAGATGGGGTTTCTTCTGGTTAGCACGTCACAACGCCGTCTCGATCAAAACCTTCAAAGTTAGTTAAGTGCCAAGGACGACCAGATTGGTTAGGCGGAGTGCTGTCCGATCGGACAGTCATCCGAACGGACAGTCGTCCGAACGGTCAGGCTCCCGTCCGAACGGTCAGGCTCCCATCCGAACGGACAGGCTCCCATCCCCATCCGATCGGATTTCACCTTGGGTCCCACACCTGACTTTAATTTCAACAGTTTGGAGTATTGTCCGATCCATGGACACCTTGCTCCATCTAACGCACAATGCAACGCTCACGCTATCGATCTGTAATCAGGGTAATCTCAGACGCGCTCCCTTCAAACCAACCAAGTTGTGGTTGCTTGCCGAACACCGATTGTGAGTATACTTGAACCCTTTTTGCTTTTGCACTTTTGGGTGTAACATACGTTGCTATCAAATCGAATCACATCAAATGCTTAAACTACTTATCATTTGCGAATGACTTACGTGCATAGTTATACGTGATGCTAGTTACATATGTGCTAGGACTTATACTCGCGACGTCCCCCCATGACTAGTATAGTACTATTGCGCCCGACGGGGTCTAGTTTAGCAATCGCGATCGAAGCTCGAGGACTTAGCTGGTAGTATCAGTTTTGTGAGTATATATGTCGTGTATTACGTTTATGTATGTGGAAATTTGCAGCTTTTATCTATTACACTATTACATATCAAACATGTATGCTCGCCAATACTTTTGTATTGACATTATTTTAACGTATGTTGCAGTTTAGATCGCAGACTACATCAAATCAAGCTAGGAAGTCTAGAAACTCACCTAAAATCTAGGTTGTCGGATTTGTATTGTTCGAGAGGACAAGAAATCTGTGATAACTTATGTGATTGTACTGATTGTTAGTATGGGATAACAAATGCAATAAATACTGTCGCAATTTAGTTGTTATGGATTCTCTTGAGCAATCTGATTCGCCTAGTGTCGCGCCCCGATGATTCCGCAAAAAGTAAAGGGGTTCTCTAGGTTGTCGGATTTGTATTGTTCGAGAGGACAAGAAATCTTTGATAACTTATGTGATTGGCATGGATTGCTTATGTGTCAGTTCACGTCAGCAAAAAGTAAAGGGGTTAACTTTCAGTTGATAATTAATAGCTAAAGAAAAATATGTTTAAAGTTCAGACAGTTTGTAAACATTTTCTGAGTCGAGATTAATCCGAACAACCAGTCAAAGTGATTATTATTTATTAAAATCCAATTTCCCCTAATGGGTATTTAAAAGTTAATACAAAGTTATAAACAAAATAATAACAATTGATACTATTAATAACCATAATAAATATAATATTTATAATTATAACATTTATTATATTTTTTATTTTCTAATAATCTATTTTCCATTTCAATTTTATCATCCTAAATATCAGTTACGCTTGTTCAGTTTTTTCCTCTTCGTAATCAAAGAAACCAAAATGAGATCCATATCATTTAACCTAATTATCACTTTTTATATATACCCTCATAAATCAAATCACACCAATTTGTGCATCAAACAATTTACTATTTTTCAGATCGTATGCGACACCGTCAAAACTTTAAAAATTCTCAAGTAAGTTCTTCAAATCTTTATTTATTTTTTGTTGATTTCGTAATCGTTAAATATAATCGAAACGATTGTTTTATTTATTATATATGGATCAGATTTACATATTTTTGATCATGTTTGAATCGGTTATTATTGTATGATTTACGTATATGATTTGTTTTTGCATGCGGGATTTTTAGGGTTTCGTTTTTGATCGAGGGAAAAATTTTTAGTTTTTTTTTAATATCATTTTATGTTATTTTAATTATAGATTACGTATCTTAATTTCTAATTGATAAATAGAATTTAAATTTCTAGAAATTCTTTGATGTCATAAATCAGTCCCAATATATGATGGATGAACGTATACAGTTGGTGGTCATGAGTTAACTCGGTGAGTTGGGAAATATATGGTTCCGAGTCAAGATGATCGAGTTACTGTAATTGAAAAGTTAATAATCTCCTCTTTATTTGTTAATTGTTTATACTTATTATTATATGATATAAATATTTTAGCTCAACATATGTAAAACAGTATTTATATGTAATTATATTATTATATAAAAATATATTATAAATGATATCACATTGATATGAATAATATTATAATTATGATTTATAAATTATATAAATAACAGGCTCCTTTAGCTCGTGAACCTAATCGGTGTTTGAAGCTTGGCTCAAGCTCGTTTATTAACTGAAACTCGATTTATGAAGTAGTGGCTCGACCTACTTTACTATTGGAAACTCGTTGTATGTAGCTTGGCTAAAGCTTGTTTATTAACTGAAACTTGGTGTATGAAGTATGGGCTCGAGCGCCTTTAAACTAAAACTTGATGCATGAAGCTTGGCTCAAGCTTGATTTATCAACTAAAACTCGGTGTATGAAGTATTGGCTTGAGCTCGTTTATTAACTGACACTTGGTGTATGAAGCTTGGGCTCAAGCGTGGTTTAGCTAAGACCATTTTAAGCTTTTAACAAGTCGATCTCGAGTAATCCATTACGGCTCTCCTCATTTACATCCCCTTATGGCCATAGTTGTCGATAGCGAGCGTAGCGATCGCTATAGCGCGCTACGTAGCGTATAGGTCTAGGCTCGCTATTAGGGTTGTAGTGATAATAGCGACAGTTTATTTTTTTATTTTCATATAAATCAATTAAATGTAGCTATAAAATAGCTAGATTTCTTGTTTTTTGTTATATATACATGTAAAATAGCGTATATACCAGGGTATTTTGATAAAACATACATATAAATTTTTAAAAATTTTCTTCTAGCGTATCGCTATTTATAAAATAGCCGCTCGCTATTTATCACTATTCGCTATGTGGCATATAGGTACCTTATCGCTATCTCTCGCTATTTTCCATTAAACTATGCTTATGGCCAAATTAATATTTATAGATATGAATAGTTTTTAGGAGAATCATTCTTTTTTGCAGAGTAGAAAACAATAACATAATGTTTCCCTTGAATTTTTTTTGAACTTTAATAGTGTATGACCTGATAAAGAATGTTTGACATTTGTTGACTTTTTTTTTGTTTTTATATAAAAAAAGAGTTTTGCAGAATGAATCAACAGAACATATCAAAGACACCAGATCTCCTAGTGAAGCGTAAGCGCGGTCGTCCACGCAAGGATGAGAGCGTAGCGAGAAACGTAAAACAACACACTCAACCACCTCTAGCTATGGCGGCACCACAAGCAGCCACTATCTTTCCCGCTAGCAACAATGCTAGTAAGGTTGACCCTAACATGGTAGGACAAGTTGTTACATGTGTGATTGATGGTATCTTTGACAACGGGTACCTCCTATCCGCCTGTGTGGGTCCCAATAACACGGTCCTTCGTGGCATTGTGTTCCAACAAGGTCACGTTGCTCCTGTTACGCCTGCGAATGACGTGGCGCCACACGTTGAGATGTGCACAAGAGGTGAATTTCCAATCCCGCCCTCGAATCCAGGAACCTCGATACAAATTTCTACTCCTGAATTACCAAAACAGCCTGCACAGCCCGTGGCAATGCAAAATTACCAAACTACCCCTGTTATGGTGACAGGAGGAAGTAGCAGTTCACTACAACAGGAAAGTTTAACGATGATCCAGCAAAACAATCTTATGGATGTTTTTGAGATGTCTAAAACGGTTGAAGGGTCGCAAGCTTGTGATCAAAGGACTAGAAACGAGCATGTGGTATCTGATCCAACGGCTGAGAATTTCCCTGAAAGAGAGACTGTTGTCCCCAAGGCTACTGAGCTCGAACCAGTGGTCAAAGAGCAGCCCGAGGGTGAAAAGCCCGAGGTTATAACTCCTGTAGAAACTGTTGTGGAGAATCAACCATCAATGGCAAATGACGGGCTGCAGCAAGAAAGTCAAGCGCAAACAGGTATGGAACAGACTAAATGGGAGTGTTTGGATGTTGGTTTTGAAAGTGATTATATTATGGTTACAAAGTTTTCATGTAACGTATTTTGCAGGCGAAATGAGCAGCATTGATGCAAATCAAGTGCAGAATCGAGAAATAGGTGTGGATCTTTCTCTGAGCAACTTTCCTGATATCTGAATCGAGTGAGCAGCATCAAGAACAGTCTTTTTTTATCTTTGTTTTGACCAAATTTTGTTAATTGCTTTCGACGTTCTTACAATCGAGTTTATGCGCATGAATATTGTTAATGTCGGTTTTTAATGAGTTTTTTGGTATGTGCTCTTTTTTTTCAAGTTTCTTGATAATGAACCGAGCCTGGTTTAGTTTGTTTTGGTTGGTGATAAATGGGCGAGTTGGGTTAATTTAGAAGGGCGTAAAGACTTGACCGTATAATCAATGACCTCTAATGCGTTCGATACTTCAATATGTTTTTGTCTTTTAAATTTTACCAGTTTGACCCATTAGCAATAAAACGTAAATATCCCCGATTAGCCTACTTACAACTGAATGGATTTGTGACTCCTAAGCTCCTAATAGGGGTGTGTAATGCCGCTTAAAACAACGCAAATAAACCGGTCCGGCCTGTTTGAAAATCCCGATCGCACCCTTTGAAAATTTGGTTAAACCCCTTGTTTGCAAGGTATCTATCTTTTTCATCCCACAACTCTCATCGCATCATCCGTACATCACATTTTTTTCATACCATCTATTCATTTCATCTTTTTCATCCCATCCCACACATCACGACCAGTTTATTATAAAAATTAAACCAAAAAGAAATGGTTTGCATGAGATGAGTGGCTATGTGAAAAAATGGGGTATGGATTTCTCAAAGGATAATCAATGAAGCATCCACCTCCAATCCTGATTTGTCTCAGTACTGCCAACACCCGGGATGGTGTTGCATGCGGTAACAAGCCATGAGGTTACCAATCCGTTTGGTACCAAATGTGAATTTGGGGCCATCCTGTTCCGCCTTACTATATATTTAAAGAACTAAAAAAAAAGAATAAAAATCATATCTGGAAGACTCGAACAGGTTGAAAGTCGTTTAAAGAACTAAAAAAAAAAAAAAAAAATCAAATGAATTCAACTGCATAAAACATCCACAATAGCTTTATTATAATAATGTAATGTTGCAATGATATTTAGAATAACAATTATCTATAAAAGTAAAACATAAAGGATAAAAAGCTTTTACAAGTCGGTCCAAGTGACCCGGCCCGTTTGACCCCGCCAAACTATAATCCGCTCTGTGTGTCAAATCGAAACACATCGTTTGGCAACTTACCATGCTCTCTGAAACTCTTCGACACCATTTTTTTGCAACAGGCAGTGCAGCGATTGTGTAAAAGTACGGTTTTACCCATCCCTTGGCCCAAGTAGTCACACACGACAGAAACGAAACTCTAGAAGATTCTATTGGGCCCACCAAGGAGGACCAGCCTCATAGAAATGGTCACCTTCATCCCATGAAATCTGACAAGCTTGCAGGGCGATTGCCACCCTAGGTTCCTTCCCATGTTTTGCAGCCCATTCTTCAGCAGCCAATTCTCTCTCTGCCTCACTTTCAAATTGCTTACCGTACTTCCCAAACGGGTTTAGCCCGGGACTGGCTAACTCCGCCATTACAGCCGGCATATACATCGAATCACCCACTATTGGTGCACCACACCCTGCCAGTTGAGCTCGTATCTGTACCGCGCAAATATTGTAATAAATATAAAGAAAAAGCATATGACAGAATGATGCACAGCATACTTCATTTAGAAAACTGCGGGTGTAAAGGAGCCAAGCTCAAGCTCTGCTTAGGCACAACTCGTTTATTATTTATTAAATATATAATTATTTTATTTATATACATATATGATTATTTATATAGATTTTTAATTAAAATTTTATATATCAAATTGAATGAGTTAAATGCCTGGTTGGTCCCTGTGGTTTTGCACAGTAGGTCCTCAATTTTTAATAATTACACGATGTTAGCTACTAAGGACCACCCTTGTTACATTTTGAGGTTTGTCAAAAATAACGGTTTCAGTCCATTAGTTTAAAAATTGCGATTTCAGTCCATTAGTTTCATTTTCGTAACCATTTCAGTCCACTAGCTTAACTCCATCCATTTATTTTGTTAACTTTGAGTTAACTAACTAATTCAGGAACGGTTTGCGTCAGTTTTAGAAACACAGGGACTTAAGTGTAAACTCTAAAACATTAAAACAAAAACAATAGTACATTCCAAAAAATCAAAAAAATTCCAAAAACCAAACAAATTCCAAAAAATTCTAAAAAATAATAAAAATTCTAAAAAATCATAAAAATTCTAAAAAATCAAGAAAAATCCGTTTCGGCGCGAACTGTTTCGAACCCGAACCGTTTCGAGCTGAACCGTCCGTACCGTTTCGACCCGAACCGTTTTGAGCTGAACCGTTTCGAACCGTACCGTTTCGAGCCGAACCGTTTCGACCCGTACCGTTTCGAAGCCGAACCGTTTCGAAGCCGAACCGTTTCGAAGCCGAACCGTTTCGAAGCCGAACCGTTTCGACCCGTACCGTTTCGACCCGAACCGTTTCGACCCGTACCGTTTCGACCCGTACCGTTTCGACCCGAACCGTTTCGAAGCCGTACCGTTTCGACCCGTACCGTTTCGACCAGTACCGTTTCGACCCGTACCGTTTCGACCCGTACCGTTTCGAAGCCGAACCGTTCGACCCGTACCGTTTCGACCCGTACCGTTTCGAGCCGAACCGTTTCGACCCGTACCGTTTCGACCCGTACCGTTTCGACCCGTACCGTTTCGAACGGTTGTTTGGGTCGAAACGGTTCGGCTCGAAACGGTTCGGCTCGAAACGGTTCGGCTCGAAACGGTACGGGTCGAAACGGTTCGGCTTCGAAACGGTTCGGCTCGAAACGGTACGGGTCGAAACGGTACGGGTCGAAACGGTTCGGCTCGAAACGGTACGGGTCGAAACGGTTCGCGTCGAAATGGTTCAGCTCAAAACGGTTCGGGTCGAAACGGTACGGACGGTTCGGGTCGAAACGGTTCAGCTCGAAACGGTTCGGGTTCGAAACAGTTCGCGCCGAAACGGATTTTTTAGAATTTTTATGATTTTTTAGAATTTTTATTATTTTTTAGAATTTTTTGGAATTTGTTTGGTTTTTTGGAATTTTTTTGATTTTTTTGGAATTTACTATTTTGTTTGTTTTAATGTTTTAGAGTTTACACTTAAGTCCCTGTGTTTCTAAAACTGACGCAAACCGTCCCTGAATTAGTTAGTTAACTCAAAGTTAACAAAATAAATGGATGGAGTTAAGTTAGTGGACTGAAATGGTTACGAAAATGAAACTAATGGACTGAAATCGCAATTTTTAAACTAATGGACTGAAACCGTTATTTTTGACAAACCTCAGGGACGAAAACAGTAATTAACTCTTTTTACAATCATCAAACCAAGTGTGTAATAATTAGAAGTTGAGGACCAACTGTGCAAAATCTACAAACCACAGGGACCAACCAGACAATTAACTCAAATAAAATATTATAGAGTTAATTGCCAAAATCGTCCCTGAGGTTTGGGCACGTTTGCCATTTTCGTCCAAAATGACACTTTTGTACCAAAGTGCCCCCAACGTTTGTAACTTTTTGCCATTTTCATCCAAACCACTAACTTAGTTTATTTTTTCTGTTAAGTTGAGGATATTTTGATGAAACTGGCAAATATAAAACCACAGGGACGATTTTGGCAATTTACTCAAACCCCTTTTAATATACATGGAGTTTTTTGAAAAAAAAAAATTAATAGCTTTGTCACATAATTTTTATAAATTTTCATCCAAATCACTAACTCAGTTTATTTTTTCTGTTAAGGTGAAAGATGTTTTAAATTTTATAAATTAAGACATAAATTAATTTACAGCTTCTTTATATAAATCAGTTTTATAAAGAGGAAACGTCATTGGTGTGCAACACATAACAATCGATTACAACTTTTAGTATTTATCAGTTGTAGAGATAAAAAAAAATTGTAAAACATTACATATTTTTTAAATGTGTTGAGCACCTAGGAAATATGTTGGTAGAAATAATATATTTATTTAATGAAGATTATGAGGGTAACTAACTAATACTTATTCTGAGTGGCTTGAGTAAAGAAACTTTTGGTTCATAGCATTATAATTACAATTTGGTGGGTAATTTTAAGGTTTGGTAACGATACGTTGTTTGATGTGTGTGTGTGTGTGGGGGGGGGCACTGGCTTCTGTTTTTCCTTAGGAGCAAATTTAAAAGAGTAGAAGATGAATTACAAACTTGGTACATATGATAAGTTTTTTTATTTGACCTTTTTCAATAAGGTCACCAGCATTTTAGTTTTATAAAATTTAGAGGTTAAGTAGATTTTATTTTTATAAAACTGATCTATATAAAAAATTAGAAATTAATTTTTGTCTTAGTTTATAAACATCCTTCGCCTTAATAGAAAAATTAACTTAGTTAGTGGTTGGATGAAAATTTATAAAAATTATGTGACAAAGCTATTATTTTTTCATATAAAAATTGCATGTATATTCTTTTTTATTATATATGTAACAAAATTAATTAAATAAAAGAAATTTAAAAGAGTTTGAGTAAATTGCCAAAATCGTCCCTGTGGTTTTATATCCAACTTAACAGAAAAAATAAACTAAGTTAGTGGTTTGGATGAAAATGGCAAAAAGTTACAAACGTTGGGGGCAATTTGGTACAAAAGTGTCATTTTGGACGAAAATGGCAAACCTGCCCAAACCTCAGGGACAATTTTGGCAATTAACTCTAAAATATATATTATTAACTTATTTTTATCATAAATTTATATATAATAATATTTGTTATGTATTTAGTATTTCTTACATAAAACAAAAATTATTATGTCGATATGAATAATAGGTTCATTTAAGCTCGATATGTGAAGCTTGGGCTCCAACACGTTTATTATATGAGCTCTAATTTAGACTTGGACTCAAGCTTATTTATTAAATGAGCTCAAACCAGGCTTAAGCACGGCTCGCCGGCTCATTTTAAGCTTTTAGTGCTAGCCAGTCTCGAGTAGCTCACAAGCGGCTCGGCTAGGCTCGTTTACACCCCTATAGCAAATTTTCTATGACTAAATCACTAAATAATAATAAAGAGTATAAGCATCAAAAATAGGGTAAAAGAAGGCCCTGAGATGTATAATTACCTGGTGGGTACGCCCGGTCAACAGGTTGACTTTGCACTCATATGCAAACTCTTTATTAGGCCAATCAATATTCTCAATTCCATATTTCTCTTCAACTAAAGCATCTGGCCACGGAACTCTCCTGCATTCTAGGACCTCAAGTTGGCACACGTTCCATCCCTTAATAAAGTCTGCATGTTTAAAAGAAACGTGAACGTGTTAAGGTATGAAAGACTCATGGGCCCCACCAATACCCTGCTAGAGAGAATTCAGACGCTTAGAAAATGTATGAAGTTTTGTAGATGTACCTTCGGATATAACTTTAGGGGACTTTCTAAATGGCCGCATGTAATGAGTCATGACTCCACATGGCACATAAGCAGCAGCAAGTGCAAGATAAAGCTTCTTCACTTGTTTCTCCTGATATAACTCGGATACTTAGAAGTTAGAAGTGTAAACGAATTTAAAAACAAGTATAACTAGGGTTGTAAATGAACCGAATGATCGGTGAACAGTTCATTGACGGGAAGTTCGTTTAATAAATGAATGAAGACGAGCAAGAAATTTCATTCAATAAGTTAAACAAAGGAATATGAACAAAGGCTGTGTTCGTTTATGTTCCGTGAACATTCGGTAATGTGTTCATTCATTTAAAGGTTTTGTTAATGTGGTATTTTTATTTTATTGGTTTTAGTTTTTAAAATTTATGCTCATGAACGTCCATATGTGTTCGTTTGCGTTCGGTAAGTGTTCAGGAACATGTTCATTTCTTTATTGAACGGACACCGACACGAAATCTCATTCGGTAAGCGTTCGTGAACCGTTCATGAACATGTTCATTCCTTAATGAACGAACAGGAACAAGGACTTGTTCGTGTTCGTTCAGTTCGTTTACAGCCCTGTATAACCAACAAACAGTAACAGAGACTGGTACCCTGATCTTTCTATGAAAAACCGAACAGTAATCCTTAGTTCTAGCTAGCACAACACTACAAAACAAACATTATGAAGTTTAGTCATTAACAAAAACGCTAACAAAGAGACTGATCAAATTTGAACTTGAGATAGTAGTACAGTACCAGCCTTCGGTGCAATTATCGATCTGATGTGTTGTCCTTAACGGAGGGGTTAATTTCAACGCACGGGTGGCGAAAGTTACACAAGTTTCTTCAATGTTGTCTGTAGTTCCACCTACCTAAGAAAAAGGGAAGTGAGTGACACAATAAAGAAACAAAAACCCGCTTCGACCCGTTACACGACCGTATGATTTACATACCGAGGTGCCAGCAGGCTTGTTGAGAACAACGTAGGACTCTGTCACAGCAATTATTCTGGATTTCCAGTCAACTTCATAGCATCTGGTGAAGAACGAATGCATTAATATTAATATAATCATGAATCGAAATATGCATTACTGTTGTTTGTACATTATGCAGTACCTTGGAAACCGTTTTGGGCGCACATGAACCCTCACATACGTTCCTGCTTCAACCAACTGATCAGGTTGGGTAACCCTGAATGTGTTTTGTGCCTCTCTTACGGTTTTTCCTTTGATTGATGGTCTCTTTCTTAGGACTGATGGTTTAGTAAATTCTTTGTATAACTTGATTTCCTCTGAGGTGGCAGTTAACGGAGGCTTTGGGCATACTAGTGCATAGTGCACCGCTCCAAAATGAATAAGATCTGCAACATACCTTCAAATTTCAACCGTATTAATCAACATAATAGACCATTGTTTGAAAGACTAAGTTGTTTTTTATATAACCATTTCTTTACAATGCATATTACCTTCTTCAAGTACAAAAGAACTTGACATCATCTTTAAATTTTCAAGTTCCACCATTAAATGAACTTTTAGTACATGGGAACTTTTATTCTTTACCAAACGTAATCCTTTATAGTTTCATTTCTAGTGTAATGTCTTAAATCACAAACTAGTTATAATATATAAACACCAAGTTCTTTAGCTAAAACAAATTTCGATAGCAAATTTAATCAAGTTAAGCCATGTCAACCTTCAAGGGTTGGCGTAGCGGTAGGAACTGATTCCCCTCTGGCAGAGGTCTTAGGTTCCAATCTAGCTTACACGTGTTCCCATGGTTTAAAAAAAACGGTCGAGGCGGTAAGAAAACGTGTCTAAGGCGGCGCCTCATGGAGTTATGTTTGTACGTACGCCTCTGAGGGCCGGCCGAGGTGGTAAGAAAATGTGCGCCTCATGGGGTTATGTGTGTTTTTGACGTTTTAGACTTTTTGTGTCCATTATTATATTTTTGATGTGCGCTTTTGATGTTTTAGACTTTCTGTGTCAATTATTTTCTTTTTTATAAGATATATAACTTTTATATTTGTTTTCTCATTCCGTCTTGAGGCTTACGCCTTGTGAGGCGAAGAGAAAACGCCTCGACGCTCGATTCCGTTGTTTTAAACCTTGGGCCTTCCTGCCTTCATCCCTTGATGGCCACTTACCTAGAGTAAATTGTGCTTTACACGGTCCCATTGATTAGCACGTTATTGCTATTTGGTAGCCCCCGTGGGTTTTCCCTAGCTGATATTGGTGGGGCCCGCTTCTTTTAAAAAGAAGCAAAAGCACACCACGTTTCGTACTTGAGGCACAATTTAGTTAAAGATATTTTTTTATATATATGCAAGTAACCTAAAAGGCATTATCACAACAATGTTATATAAGGTAAAAGAACATATGAACTCACAAAGGTGGAAGATCCAAAGCTTTGGCAATGAAGTCAAGAACAGGTCCGTCTTCTCTAACAACTAAGTGTTCAATGTTCCTTGGTAGAACATTCTCAGAAGGGCACGGAAGCAACCGACCATATTCCTCATGCCTGTAAAAAACATGTGTCAAATGTCAATTACCAATTAACAACCATCGAAACATTCTTCACGGGAATAAAAACACAATTTAACAACACAACACTATAACAGATTGTGAGAAAACAGAAACCTAATTTCGAGTCTAACAAAAACACCATTTAACAGTAGATTTTGATCCTTATAATTCCAATTCCTTGGAACGAACAACATAAGAAATGGAATCTACATTCGAATTCCATTATGTGAAAAGAACACACCCTGATTAAAAAAAACAATTGAACAGTACAATAATAGGTTATGAGAAAATAAAACCCTAACTAACACACCCTGATTAAAAAAAACAATTGAACAGTACAATAATAGGTTATGAGAAAATAAAACCCTAACTTTGAGTCTAATATCTACAAGTTAACATTTGAAGCTATAGCAAGTAGAAGGAAGATGTTGTATGAGGGTTTTGAAGGCATTAAAAAGGGAGTAGATAGAGTACCGTACAGAATTGAGAGTAGACATAGATTGAGAAGCGGATGCGACGGCTGTGCGGCGGTGGCGGTGGCGGTGACGGTGACGGTGGTTGGCGGCGGTTAAAGCTCGTTGTACTGCGACAGGGGCGATAATGAAGTTTCGGATTTTGGGAAGCCATTGGAGTGATGATGAAGCCATAGCTAACTACTGAAGTGAAGGTAGAGAATTGTTTTTGTTTGAAACCGATTTAACCCAAGACAGAAATTTGAGTAAGTGAATAAAACCGGACCGAATTTGTCTTTTAGGTATCATCTGATTACGGATAATGGTAAAAAATAAGAAAAAAATTAGTTGATTTATCTATAATACTATATAAAGGAAAAGTGATAATAGATGTAATTTCATCACGCGTACAAACTTTAAAGCATTATGTACAAGATACATCAAGCCATTTGAGAGGGGGTGGAATCAAAGTTTTAAGACACTTCAGTATGTTAACTTGAAGATGAACTTGAAAAGATCCATGGTTAAACCGAATCAAAGTTTTAAAGCATTATTAGATCTAACAAGTTTAAGCATGGATCTTGAAAGATCCATGGTTAAACTTGAAAATGAAGTTGAAAAGCCTTTATGTAAACTTGGAAGATGAATTTTAAGTATGTTCTTGTGTTCTTGAAGAAACTAAGACTATGTAAAACTAACTAATGAGACTAAACATCCTAAAAAGTTTGTAAAAAGTTCATCAAGAAACTTATTTTTGAAAGATTCAAGTACGTTAAGCATGGATCTTGAAAGATCCATGGTAAAACTTGATGATGAACATAAAGATAGTTTTAGAATATGTTTTTCATGGTTTTAAAACCCTAAAATTTGTGAACGGTTTACTTAGTAAAATAAAGTTTCACACAAAGTTTGTAGAAATTAAACAAGAACGCTTATTTTAGAAAGATCTTTGTATGTAAAGTGTAGATCTAAAAGACTACACATTTTTAACAAATATCAAGTTCATCATAAGGTTTTTCATGGTGAATTTAGTGTATGTTGTGTGTGAAATTTGTTGGAAAATGATTTTGGATGATGAAAAGAAAATAAACACATGTTTTAAAAACATGGGAAACCTCAATTTTTAGGAGAAACTTTGTCAAAATTTTTATAAAATCTTGACACTTAGAAAAATATAAGTTTTGGTGAAACTTATTCCCCAAAAATTCACCTAAAAATATTTGCAAAGGTTTCCTAATTTTTATACAGAAATTTCAAGTAAGAAATAAGGATTTCTTCAAGTATAAAAACAATATTAAGTATGTATATTTTTAGGGAAAAATACATATATTTAGTTGTCACAAGATTATGTGCTAAGTGTATATTATGTGTATTATATGTATTAGTGATGTTAGGAACTTGAAAAATACATTAAATACTCCCAAGTAGTATACTACAAAAATACACATACAAATACTTAAGAAACACAATGATGCAAGTATACAAAATTACATATAAAAATGATACATGGACAAATACAAAATATATATATCAATATACATATATTTTCTACAAAATTTAGGACTTGGACAATTATTGGACTTATTAGACAATTTTATATAATTATGGACTTATAAAAAAATTACTACAAGTAATGGAAGAATTATAAAAGTGTGACAAAATATATATAATCCATAAACCTTAAAAATATTATTATTTTTAAGAAATAAAAACTCCGAGAAGTAATAAAATCAAAGAATTGATTTTTGGTAAATAAATACAAATATACAAGTATTTACACTTAAAATACAAGTATACTTTCCTAAGTATACTTACACCTAAAAATAATATTGGAAATACTAAATAACAAATTACTTATATTTATGTTTGGACAATTAATATAAGTGACATATATTTGGTAAAGTTAAAAATATATTACTTTTAACATGTAATATTTTCAAATCCTACTTACACAAATATATATATATTTTTGGGATAAAAATATATAACAAATACAATATTTGACATAATGTGACATACAAATATTACAAGTTAGGTGAATAACATACTTAGAACGTCTATAGGTCACGACATTCAAGTAGCAGAAGCTGGTGTAACTAGACGCTCAAGACGCGAAGCAGTGAGTTCATGTCCCCACTTTTAAACATTTTTACTGTTTTCAAACTTTGGAGAAAAATACATGTACAAATTGGTATGTTTAAAGCAAAGGAATAATACGTAGATCATGTCACGAATAGGGGATACGTAAGCACCATCAATCTAGTTTAGACCGAAAGAACAAGGGTTAGATCTAACAGGTCCGGGCAGCCTCACTCTTTTTACAATACATAGTCATGGAGTGTCTAGGGTCACAGTTGTAGGGTAAACGATTTTAAAAATCGCCTAGGTTGCTTCCTATGTCGTCACATATGTTAGTGGCCTTGCAAACCATTAGCGATCTCGATTCCATTTCATTAAAATTTACAAACTTACATTTTACAAATTATATACCATGCTTTTACACAATTACAAATGTTACATTTTACTCAATCTGCATGAATTCACACCAACTTTTGTTGATGGTTTTTAAACTTACATGTATTTCAGGAAATTAGTGGATGATGTTCGCGGGCTCCATTTCCAGATGATTAGTGTCTAGTCTTTGTTGCCATCTTTTGTGGATTTCTTTACTATATCCCGCCTCCTGTGGTGATATAGGAAACAAAACCTTGATCTTTGTTTTGAAGTTATGATGTGAACTTTCAAACAATTATCCTTTATTTCTGATGTAAACTTTAAACTAATTTCTGTATTTTGGATAATCAAACTTGAATGGCAATTTGGAGTATGTTTTAATTCATGTAGAAATGTTTACTTATCGTATGCAATGAAAACCACTCAGGTCACACCTCATGCTTTCGCCTTTGAAAGGGGTGTGACAGATTGGTATCAGAGCTACGATTGTAGTGAACCAGGATTCCTTCTCGAGTCTAGACTACAATCCTTAGGATCCTCTCACGAAAACAATTTTACAAAAGTTTTTCATTGCATAAAACTTTCCGCGACATCCACTACCTGAACTTGTTTTGCTAGAGTCTAGCAAGGACACTACTTGACTTAGGGTGCACAAGAGTAGCACTTATCTTCAACTAGGGACTAGTTGCTTATTTGTGTGTAACTATATATATATGTGTGTATATTAGGTAGAATTTATTAATATGTATATATATATATATATATATATGGCGTAACATTTCTTTACAAGCTATCATGTCTTCCTCCATAAGTAGCGGGATATATGACGTGCACGACCCGATGGCTATTGTCTCTGACGATGATGAGATTCCAGTATCCCAAGAAGACCTCGCCAACACGGATCTCGAGGATGGAGACGTTTTCGACATCGCTATGCTAGACGTAGCATCTCCTGTTGTGTCTGTCATCGATCTTTCTTCTGATTCTGACTTTGATTCTAACGCTGGTTCCTTCGAGTCAGTGACCTCTTCTGCCCTTCGAGCCGCAGGATTAAAGGCTTACCCTACTGACGATGATGATGCTAGATTGGTTGCACCGGCTACACCTACTCATATTCCCACTCCTACTGATACACCTCCTTATACTCCGACCCATGTTGCCGGTGACAACTCTTCACAACCACCTGTCCTAGTGGACCATTCTAGCTGGACATGTAGCATCCGTTATGCTTCAGCTTTTCCACACACACCTCCTACTCATGAGGGAGAGCCCTCAGGACACCCACATATACCTCCACCTGAGTCGAGTCCATGTCTTCAGTCACCTCGATTATTCCCTCCATATACTATGCCGTTGTCCGATCCGTATCATCCTTCTCATCATTCTGGTTACACCAGAGATGATCTCCTGCTATCACTTCAGCTTCAGGTAGAGATCCTATGTCGTAGGGTCTATGAGCTGGAGAACGAGGCTGATGCTAGACGACCTTCCCCACCGGACTTTCCGCCACCAGTCACACCGCCACCACCTTCTTCACCCCCACCAGCATCTCCACCACCACCACCTGTACATGCACATGTTGATGGTCATGCTGCTCGATTCCTTACACTAGAGCAGCAGGTTAGTTTTCTGATCCGTCGAGTCCACGAGCTCGAGGATGAGGTAGCTCATCTTCGTAGTTTGGTTCTTCCTACGCCCCCACCCTCTCCACCAGCTCGTTAGATTTTCCTTGCAGGTAATGTATGTTGGAGCAGTATTTTTGGGTATGAAGACCACAACCGAGTTTTGGGTAAAACTTGAAGACGAAGGACCACCAATGTGAAGAAAGATATTTTGCCTTTTATGTATTAAAACTTGTACTATTGGGTGATGTAACCCTTATGCATTTTTGTTTTCTTCATAAACAATTATGTAACAAGTTGTCCTAATATATAAAAACTCGGTGATTATCTTTGTGACGCATTATTATTTATCGGTTTGTGCATGCTTGTTGCTTGTATGAATTGATTTATATGTTTAGTGGATTGTTTGGTTGTGTGTATATATGTATCTATATATATAAATATATATATATATATATATATATATATATATATATATATATATTCTTTTACTATCTAGTACGATGGTATCAGACAAATGCCTAACCCTGTTGTGTTGTGTTTTGAAAGAAACATGCCACCCAGGAGAATCATGAACACTCGAGGTTCTAACCCATCCCTACCAATGCCGAGGACTGCTGAAGAGTTGAACTCTCTTCTTGAGGAAAGGATTTCTGAAGCTCTCGCCCAGTACAAGGCGAACCGTGCTGAGCACAGTGGAGGCTCAGGAGGTACTGCACGAAACGGTCATGGAGATTCATCTAGAGGAAACCCTAACCAAGGTAACATTGAGTTGATTTGCTACAATTTGATGGAACTTATGAACGGCCATTGTTTCATTGTTTGCTCATTTACGAATCGGTTGCATGAATTCCAGGTTGCACCTACAAGCAGTTTCTAGTCTGCAAGCCACTGAATTATGACGGCACCGGAGGTGCAGTGGCTTTCGTGCGATGGACTGAGAAAACTGATTCCACGATCCGAATGAGCAAGTCTACCGTGGTTCAAGAAGTTACTTTTGTTACTGGGTTATTTGTAGATGAAACTTTGACTTGGTGGAACCTGCAAGTTCAAACTCTGGGTGATGATGCAGCGTATGGTATGTCTTGGGATGATTTGAAGGAACAGATGAGGGAGAAATATTGTTCACGTGCTGAACTTCAGAAGTTGGAGACCGAGTTCTGGAACTTGGCTATGGTTGGTGTAGATATCGTTGGGTACACCCAAACGTTCCATGATCTCTCAAGAGTGATCCCCTATCTTGTGACCCCTAAATTCAAGCGCATTGAGTGCTACATCTGAGGATTGACTCCAGAGATTCGTAGTATGGTGACATCGGCTGAACCTGCAACGATCACTCAGGTTGTAACTCTGGTTGTCAGCCTTACGGAAGATGCTGTTAGATTGAAGAAGTTATCCCTGAAGATAACTGAGAAAATGGAGACACATGCTGAGTCGTCTGGGGACAAGAAGAGGAAACATTCGAGCCTTACCCAAGCAACCCGCAACAACAACAACAAGAACTCCAATAATAACAAGAAGCGTAACTTAAATCCGCCCCGTGAGGCGAAGACGTTTGCTGCTACAAACGAGAATGGGGTTAAGAAGTATTTGGGTAACCTGCCCAAGTGTGATAAGTGCAAGTATCACCATCTGGGTGCTTGTCATGGGCCGAAGTGTGAAAAGTGTGGTAAACTGGGTCATCATACTGAAGATTGTTGGGGAAGAGGTAATGGAGGAGGAAATGGTACTGGTAATGGGAACCACAATGGAAACAACGCTGGTGATAGAAATGGTAATGGAAACGGGAATGGAAATGGCACTGGTAATCGGAATGGAAACAGAAATGGATGTAATCAAGGATGTGGTGGTAAGGAGCACTACAAGAAGGATTACCCGAAGGAGAACAATGCTCAGGCACGAGCATTTGTCATTGGAGCAAGGAACGCTCGCGAAGACCCTAATGTGGTCACCGGTACGTTTCTCGTTAACAATCACTTTGCATCCATACTGTTTGACACTGGTGCCGAATATAGTTTCATGTATGTGGAATTTAAACGTATGCTTGGAGTTGAATCTAGTAGATTAGATATTCCTTATTCCATAGAATTAGCCGATGGTAAACTCGTAGAATCGGGCGAAGTAGTTAGAGGATGTACATTGGAACTTGGTGAACGGGAATTTAGCATCGATCTTCTACCTGTCCAGTTGGGAAGTTTTGATGTTGTAGTCGGCATGGATTGGTTATCCAAGAATCAAGCTGAAGTAGTTTGTCATGAGAAGATTGTTCGCATCCCTCTTGCGAATGATGAGATTCTCATAGTGCATGGAGAGAAACGAGACACGCCCCTGCGAATCATCAACTGTATGAAAGCACAGAAATGCCTATGAAAAGGATGCGTTGCCTTCCTAGCACACGTAGTAGATAAGAAGGTTAAGGAGCCGAAGCTTGAAGACATTCCTGTGGTAAAGGATTTCCCTAAAGTCTTCCCCGAAGACTTGCCAGGATTACCTCCGCAGAGACAAGTCGAATTTCATATTGACTTGGTTCCAGGCGCCGCTCCTGTAGCCAAGGCACCATATCGACTTGCGCCATCCGAAATGCAAGAATTGTCTACTCAACTCCAGGAGTTGTTAGATAAAGAATTCATAAAGCCGAGCTTCTCGCCTTGGCGAGCTCCAATGTTGTTCGTGAAGAAGAAGGATGGAACCCTGCGGATGTACATTGATTACAGAGAGTTGAATAAGCTCACCCTTAAGAATCGGTATCCCCTACTGAGGATTGATGACTTATTCGACCAATTGCAAGGATCGAGCTATTACTCCAAGATCAACCTTCGATCTGGATATCATCAGCTGAGGATTCAGGAGGAGAGCATACCAAAGACAGCATTCAGGACTCGTTATGGGCACTACGAGTTTCTAGTTATGCCATTTGGATTGACGAACGCACCAGCAGTTTTTGTAGATCTAATGAATGGCGTATGCAAGCCATATCTCGATAAATTCGTGATTGTGTTTATCGACAATATCTTGATATACTCGCGAACAAATGAGGAGCATGAGCAACATCTAAGAACCATCCTGGAACTGTCGAAAAAAGGAGAAGCTCTACGTGAAGTTTTCAAAGTGTGAATTTTGGATTCGTGAGGTACAGTTCCTTGGTCATGTTGTGAATGAGAATGGTATTTACATAGACCCGTCAAAGATCGAAGCAATCAAGAATTGGGAAGCACCCAAAACTCTGACCGAAGTACCGCAGTTTCTGGGATTAGCGGGCTACTAACCGAAGGTTTATTGAGAATTTCTCCAAAATTGCTCAACCGCTAACTTCCCTTACTCAGAAGGACAAGAAGTTTGAATGGGGAGAAAATATGGAAGAAGCCTTCCAACTTCTCAAAGATAAGCTATGTGATGCGTCGATCTTGTCGCTGACCGAAGGTACCGAAGATTTTGTGGTGTACTGTGATGCTTCGCGTCAAGGTTTGGGTTGCGTGCTTATGCAAAGACAGAAGGTCATTGCATATGCATCGCGACAGTTGAAGGTTCATGAAAAGAATTATACCACCCACGACCTGGAATTGGGTGCGGTGGTATTTGCTTTGAAGATCTAGCAGCATTATCTTTATGGTACTCGATGTACTATCTTCACAGACCACAAGAGTTTGCAGCACATATTTAATCAGAAGGAGTCAAATATGCGTCAGCGATGATGGGTTGAGTTGCTGAACGATTATGACTGTGAGATCAAGTACCACCCTGGAAAGGTGAATGTAGTGGCAGACGCCTTGAGCAGAAAGGAAAGAGTTAAAACTTTAAGGGTGCGGGCTTTGGAGATGATGATCCGGACGAATCTTACTATACGTATTCACGACACCCAACAAGAAGCATTGAAGGAAGAGAACCTTAAAGCTGAACTTCTCCGGGGTATGGAGAAACAGTTGGTGCCAAACGAGGAAGGAACCTTATACTTCATGGGACGCATTTGGGTTCCGCTCTTTGGCGGTATTCGGGAAGTTATCTTTGATGAAGCCCACAAGTCAAGATATTCGATCCATCCAGGATCAGACAAAATGTATCAAGATTTGAGAGAATATTATTGGTGGTCGAATCTCAAGAATGATGCTACGTACGTTGGAAAGTGCTTGACCTGCGCTAAGGTCAAGGCGGAGTATCAGAAACCGTCAGGCCTGTTGCAACAACCAGAGATTCCCGTCTGGAAATGGGAACAAATATCAATGGATTTTATAACTAAATTACCCAAGACCCCTAGAGGCCATGATATGATATGGGTAATAGTTGGTCGATTGACCAAGTCTGCATACTTCCTGCAGATAAAGGAAAAGAATAACACTGGAAAGCTTGCCGAATTGTATCTGAAGGAAATTGTGGCACGTCATGGAGTGCATACTTCAATTATTTCCGACAGAGATGGATGCTTCGTATCGAGAATCTGGCAATATTTTCAGGAAGCCTTTGGATCTCAACTGGATCTAAGCACTACCTTCCATCTGCAAACCGATGGTCAGAGCGAATGGACTATACAAACCCTTGAAGACATGCTCCGTGCGTATGTCATGGATTTAGGCGGCAGCTTGGATACTCACCTACCTTTGGTCGAGTTTTCCTATAATAACAGCTATCACACAAGCATTAAAGCCGCTCCGTTTGAAACTCTGTATGGTCGCAAATGTCGCTCACCTGCAGTATGTTGGAACTCTAAACACGGGCCCGAGTATATTTGGGAATGTGAAGGCCAGTTCAAGGCCAAGTACCCCCACTTGTTCGAGGAAGCTCCTGCGAGAAATAACTCAGCCTGAATTTCGAGACGAAAATTCTTTTAACGGGGGGAGACTGTGACAACTTGCCCAAAACCGGTTATTTCCGTACTGTTTTAATTAATATTTATTACCTGCATTTATGTGTTTACACATCAACATTATGTGCTCATTTGATATACAATTGAATTCATGCATATTTCATATATTAACTATCACATCATACAATATTTTAAGCATTGCGTCTAATTGATTAGTAAGCTCACCAGTTAGACAAGCTACGTCAGCATGTCTGTAGAAAACAATCAGACAGTAGAATTAGGACTTAGAAGTAGGTCCAACATCAAAAATACATTGGAAACTAAGTAGGTGAACAAAAGTTAACATAAACACTTTCCGAAAGCTAAAACAGACACCAAAAAGCGCCCGAAACGCACTTTAAATGTAGATTTCTGCAAAAATTCAGCAAAAACAGCATTTAAACACTAAGGTACTATGTAGAAATAAGCTTTAAATGTCCAGAATAACTTGTAAAGTGTCGGGAATGAAAACTGTCTTAAAAGATACCTCATAACTTACAAAACTGCGTAATTTAGCACTTTAACGAACCGATAACCGAACGAATAACCGGACACTACCCAAAACACCAAAAATAGACTAGAAGCATTGTTTTAGTGATATAAAGCTAGTTATGATGCCATAACACATTAAAAATCATGAAAACACATAAACACACTTAACCTTCCATTTAACCCCTAAACTTACATCTTCCACCCACAACTTCCAAACTTTTACACTTTACCCCCCCCCCCTCATTTCAAACTGACCCCAAGGTGGCCCCACCATCTTTTTCCATTAAAATATTGAACATGCTAGCTAGATATGGATCATTATGACTAATGGTTATTGTTTTGTTGGAAAGATTATAACTTGAACCTAAGGACTTCATTTCTTCATTATCTTCATTCAACTTTCACCCATTTTCTCTCTTCTTCTTCTTCTTACCTATGGCCAACCACCATCACCATACATCCTCCATTTTCTTCAATAATCAAGCCATTCTAAGGTTAACATAAGGTGTAAGAAGGTGATCCATGAAGGTGTGAAGTGCTAGAAGTTCAAGAACCACTTGGAGGAGCTTTTATCCACTTGATTTCTTCATTCTTCATCTTCATCTTGTTCTTACCACTTCCCTAGCCACTAAAGCTAGTAGTAAGCTTCAAAAACTCTATTTTATTTCATGTTAGTTTTATGTATAAGTTACACTTTCAAAGAAACTAAACTTTAAAGTATGAAGACATAAAGATCTAACATAATCTAAAGAAAAACAAGTATTTTTAGTGATATTTGATGTATGTGATTAAGTTGTTGTTGTTGAATCTTGTGTGCATGTGTAGATCTATCATGTTAAAGCTTGTTAAAAGCTTAGATCTAACAAGTTTAAGCATGGATCTTGAAAGAGCCATGGTTAAACTTGAAGATGAACTTGAAAAGCCTTCATGTAAACTTGGAAGATGAATTTTAAGTATGTTCTTGTGTTCTTGAAGAAACTAAGACTATGTAAAACTAACTAATGAGACTAAACATCCTAAAAAGTTTGTAAAAAGTTAATCAAGAAACTTATTTTTGAAAGATTCAAGTATGTTAAGCATGGATCTTGAAAGATCTATGGTAAAACTTGATGATGAACATAAAGATGGTTTTAGAATATGTTTTTCATGGTTTTAAAACCCTAAAACTTGTGAATGGTTTACTTAGTAAAATAAAGTTTCACAAAGTTTGTAGAAATTAAACAAGAGCACTTATTTTAGAAAGATTTTTGTATGTAAAGTGTAGATCTAAAAGACTACACATTTTTAACAAGTATCAAGCTCATCATAAGGTTTTTCATGGTGAATTTAGTGTATGTTGTTTGTGAAATTTGTTGGAAATTGATTTTGGATGATGAAAAGAAAATAAACACATGTTTTAAAAACATGGGAAACCTCCATTTTTAGGGGAAACTATGTCAAAATTTTTATACAATCTTGACACTTAGAAAAATATAAGTTTTGGTGAAACTTATTCCCCAAAAATTCACCTAAAAATATTTACAAAGGTTTCCTAATTTTTATACAGAAATTTCAAGTAAGAAATAAGGATTTCTTCAAGTATAAAAACAATATTAAGTATGTATATTTTTAGGGAAAATACATATATTTAGTGGTCACAAGATTATGTGCTAAGTGTATATTATGTGTATTATATGTATTAGTGATATTAGGGACTTGAAAATACATTAAATACTCCCAAGGAGTATACTACAAAAATACACATACAAATACTTAAGAAATACACAATGATGCAAGTATACAAAATTACATATAAAAATGATACATTGACAAATACAAAATATATATCAATATACATATATTTTCTACAAAATTTAGGACTTGGACAATTATTGGACTTATTGGACAATTGTTAGGAAACTTTATTTGTAAGTATTGAAGAAAATCACAATCAACTGGATCTATGAAGAGATAATAGTCCTGAAGATCACAACAAGAAGAAGAAGAAGATCAGATAGGACAACTGAAATGCACTACATCTACTTCAAAGAATCACATGTTGATCAAGAGCTGATTTGGATTATCAGAGAAGGTCATTTCTGATGGATCTGATGATATTTCTGATGAAATATCATCAGTTTCTGACGATTCTGATCATCAGATTTTATGATGATTTGTTCACCAGAATTTCTGATGAAGTGGTTTATCAGAAATTCTGATGAAAACCCCACTTGTCTAAAACCAAGCTCTATCCTGCCACCATGACCGAAGCAACTGGACATTATTGGATATCATGATTACAAAGGCAACTTGAACATTGGATTCAATGAATATGTCAAATTGCTACTTTTTGTAGGACTTATTGCATGACTAAACTATTGTTTATTCATGTACCCAGCCTTCTATAAATAGAAGGCTCAACCAGCAGAAGACAATTGAGTTTGAAGCTTAGCATTCATATACAATACCATACAAACTCCATTGCCCTTCTCACCCACAGAATTCAAGATTCATTTGTATTAGATAATAATCTTACAATCACTTTGTAAACTATTTTGTTTCAAAGTGATATAAACTTGATAATTCTGTAGGTCTTGTTTCTGAAAGTCTGATTTCCATTTCCGCTCATCTTTTTCACATATACTGAAATCACTTGCCATATTACGTGAGAAGAAGTTGTTTAGGCCATACTGGGTCCAACAATTGGTATCAGAGCAGATTGAATAAACTATTTTCAAACGATCAATCGCTCATCTTCTTTTCTCTAAATATGGCCAGCTTTCAATCCTGGAATAATGCTTTTAATATTGGTTCTATGTCTAAACCTCCGACTCTGGTCAGAGAGGAATACCCCCAATGGAAAATCAGGATGGTCAATTTCCTAAATGTTCATGAACGAGCTCTGTTTCAATCCATTGAAAGGGATCCACATATACCAATGACTGATATACCAGCAGTTCCAGCAACTGACCAAACACCAGGAATCCCTGCCTCCCGTGCTCCCAAAAGTGAAATAAACTGGAGCGCGGAAGACAAGGAACTGGTGGCTGGGGATAAAAGGGCAAAGTCACTCTTAATAATGGCCATCCCCAATGACATATTTTCACAAGTTGATGCATGTGCATCAGCTAAGGAAATATGAGATCAGTTGGAAAATCTTTGTGAAGGAGGAGAAAGGATGAGAAGAAACAAGAGAACAAACAATGTTTCCTCATATGAGAGGTTTAAAAGTTTACCCAATGAAAGATTAAATGATACATATCAAAGAATTACAAAACTTTTAAACGAGCTAAAGAAATTTGGTATAACAAAATCAAATGATGAAAGAAACATAAAATTTCTTGATGCTTTACCTAGAGAATGGAGAAGTCTGACCATGACTTTGTCCTCAACCTTAGAACTAGGTAACATGAGTCTTCATGACTTATACAGCATCTTGATCCCCAGAGAGGAAGAAATATTTGAAGAAACCATTCAAAGAGGGGGATCTTTAGCTCTTATCTCAAACTCACAAAGACCAACACCTACCAATGATCCATAACCTTCAAACAGCCAAAGTTTTGAAATTTCTGATACTTCATCAGATTTTTCAGCTTTTGCTGAAGCAATAGCACTGCTCACCAAAACATTTGAGCATAGGTTGGGGGAGGAGGCCAGAGATACCAGAGAAGTGACAGAGGGAGGATGGATGGAAGATCTAAGGAAGAAGTTAGATCTAAGGATAAAGGGAAGGCTGAGGTTGTGTGCTACAAAAGCAAGCAAAGAGGTCATTATGCATCAGAATGCAAGACCAAGAAGCTGAAAGATGTTGCTTACTATGAGAAGAAGCTTGAAGAAGCTAAGAAGCAGCAGCAGCAAGTCAGCTTAATTGCAGGGAAAAATACATGGCTATCTGGTGACTCTTCGGATGAAGAAGAAGAAGAAATGGCCAACTTCTGCTTCATGGCACTTTCTGATGTGTAACACCTGTGTCATTTCAACCATCAAACAAATGCCAAACCAATGAAATATTGTATTTCATACTTGGGATTTGTAAAAATATGTGTATCGATTGCACATATCAATTCTTGTTCGATTTCAAGCTCTAAATCGCTTTCTGGAAGGTTATACGCGCACTGACGCGTAAATATAACCAGTTTAATCCAACGAACACTCCGGAATAGTGAAATAGGCTTAACATACCTTGAATAACCCTTACATAACTTATATATAAGTTTTGGAAGGTTTGGTGTGGTGAAATCAAGTTAAATCGCTTACAGGGACTAAAGTTGACAAACTGCGAAAGTATGCCAATTTGAACTGTAACAGACCTTCCGGAACATGACCATAAGTTAAACATACTATAAATATCCTTTACATAGCTTAGAAATAGGCTTTGAGGGGTTCGGTGTGCTAAAATAAACTTTTGGGTCATTCAGGGACTAAAAGTGTCAAAAAGTGCACAAGTTTGCATTTTCGCGCATAACTTACGTTCTGAATACATCCGGACATCCAAAAATTTATGTAAGCACTAAAATATTTTATTTTAGTGTTCGCCATAAGAAAAATCCATTCGTCACGTCATTTGGATCGTTTTTCGCATTCGAGACCAGATTCGATGTATTAGCCGTTGTTTAATTCACAACCACACATTCTAAACTTGCTTAGTCAGCGGATAAGGATGGAATTTTGGTACCATAACTTTGCAACACATGTATGGATGGAATTTAAACACCTAAACACCATAACTTTTCAACACATGTACGGATGGGATTAAGGCACGTTTTCCATGAAACGATCTTAACGGTTTGGGTATTCCTATAAATACCCCATACCCCCCATTGCTAAAATCACTAGAAACTTGATTTGAGAAACTCTAAGTTGAAACAATTGTTTCATACCTGAGATTTTTGAATCGAGTTTAGCATTCGGGGACCCTTCGTAAGTATTCTTTCGTTCTTTTCCTTATTTTATTGCTTTTCGAGTCCGAAAGTCAAACTTTGTTTGACTTTCAGCGTTGACCAGTAATGGTCAATGCGAAGTTCTTTTGAACTTCGCAACGTGAGTGTAATCACGTTGGTCATAGTCCCTTGGGACTATGCCCACTGATTACCACGTTGTCTAGGGTCGTAGGGTAAGCGATCTAATGAATCGCTTATACCTCGAACCCGACCCAGTTTGGTCGATCATTAGGATCCGACCAAACACATTAGGTGACCATAGTAGGTAGGGAATAACCTTCCGAGGTTATACCCTATGGTCACATCGTTTAAGTAGTTGTATGATAGGTAGTTTATATGCCTTAGGTAAATTACCAGAATACCCTTTTCAGGTATAATTGGTAATTAAGCATATGTAACCTAAACCTTTGTCACATAATTGATTATGTAATATGTTTAGGCATATAACACTTGTCATAGGGCTAGTTAGGCGGTCCGAACGCGTTTCACGCGAACGACGCGTTAAAGTAGCATAAGCTACCTAAACGGGTCGTAATGGGTCGAAATCACTCAGGTTAAGTTTCATTTAGTATGTAGGCTTTGTTAAACCAAATGACACGAGTCTCTACACTCGTTTGGTTTACAAACCCTAATGCTACCCAATCTTCCGATCTAGGTCCGGTTTATTAACATAGTTACCTATACTAGGTGCCGTTTGATATCCGCGATCTCTAGCATTGTTTAGTTGTTACTCAAGGAATACTGAGCAATCTCAAGTGAGTACATAGACCCCTCTTTTACTGTTTTCCAAACTGTTTTGGGGTGAAACACATGTGCCTACTTGTTACTTTCATGCTTTCCTGTTTTCACATCATATACTTGTTATGTTCATTAGTACATTATAGTACATGATTTCATTACATTTCATACTAGGTGTGCCATTGTGTGCATTACTTAGTACATTGTTTTACATTACATCACATGCTACGTATGTCTATTGTTGCATACTTAGTACAGGTCGCATGCTACGTATGTCTGTTGTTGCATACTTAGTACAGTTCACATGCTATGTATGTTCAATCGTTGCATTGTTCTTCATACTTAGTACAATTGTTATTCATCACATACTTACATTTTGGACGCATATTACATGATTTACATTGATCATGCAGTTACTACACAAAACATAACTTTGATTTAAACCAAGTTTTACTTCAATACTATGTTCTTGTGCATATGGTTTAGTTGATACATTTCACTAGCCATACATATCATTTTGGTTACACATTACATGATTTACATCTTGACATAAACATTTTGACATATTATTCAATACATTTGGCAATTGGTTTAAACATAGACATCTTACATTGTTTGGTTTGGTTGGTGTAAGTGATTTAAGTAACGAGGCGTGTGTAATATGATACAAGCATGGTGGATACGCCGCTGGTACTTCCTATATATAAGTGTTTGTATGGTATTACATATTGTAGCGTTATTTGATTCATTTCAGTTTGATACATAGAACATTTTATACAAATAACATATTTTTCACAAGACATTGATTTACAAACAACTTATCTAATACAAACTCATTTTACATGGTTATTCATTTAACCATACATTATTTATACATATCATCTGATCTTATCGATTTTCAAATGATTTACAAAACAAAGCAAATAACAAGGTTCATGACTAAACATTTTCTCAAACATAAGTCATGAAACCTATTTTCACAAAACCTATGTATCTCACCGGCATTTTTATGCTGACGTACCTATTTTCACATGTGTTTTTCAGGAGCTGTTACATAAGATGATCAAGATACACATAGGCAGACTTGGGCTTTAGTGACAATAAAAGATGCAAGAATAGTTAATTATGTTGTATTTCTTTGCTTGTTAAGACATTGTAACACTTTTAATCAATAAAACGAAACTTAAATTGCCATGGATTTGAAACGATTAATTCTGTTACAACACTCCCCGACGTTTCCGCCACGTTTTGTATGTTCTACGTGGTCGGGGTGTGACATGATGACATACCAGAAACATCAGGACAATAGGTAAATTTAGATAATCTTGATCTTGAACACAAGCTAAATGAGCTCATGTCAGATTTTCTAAATTCGCAAGTTAAACATCAATCAGATAGTGAAAAATCTGATGAGTTGCAAAGGACAATGAACAAAATTATTCTTGAAAACCAATTACTCACAGAAGAAAGTTTAGATCAAAGAGCTAAAATTGAGTTCTATGAAAATGAAAGAAAAGATCTTTACAAGAAAATCAATGATAAAGAAATTAATGTAAGAGGTTTTCAACAAGCCAAAGAATTTATAAACTTCATTGAGTCCATACCAAAGAATAAAGGAGAGGGTTTAGGATATGTAAGAACAAGAGATAGTAAACCCATTGTCTTTGTAAAAGCAACTCAACAGATTTTTGATAAATTTTCATCAGAAACTGATTCTGAAACTTGCAAGTCAACCTGTTCTGAATACTCTTTTGATAAACCCAACTTTGAACCAAAAAGTAGTGATTGCAAACAAAAGTCTGTAGAAACTCCAGAAGCAGTTCACTCTTTTTTTCAAAATTATCCACTCATTCCATCACAAGAAAGAATATCAGAAAATTCTGATAGAACTTGTATGTGTGTTGACATATTGAAGCTTGTTCAACATCATCTCCAAAAGAAAAATGCAAAATCTGTTAATGGCTCAGCATATAACAGAATTTCTGATGAAAAGCCAACAAGAAAAAATAATTTGTTTAAAATCTCATCAGAAAGAGTACCCAAGCATGCCTGGGTACCAAAAACCCTCTAACCATTCCATTTCAGGACCATCATGTGCAGCAGATCTGGTACTGCGATTCAGGAAGCTCCAAGCACATGACTGGGGATAGGAGCTTACTCAGCAACTTTGTTCCAAAGCTGGGTAAATTGGTAAATTTTGGGAATGGAGTGAAAGGAAGGATCATGGGATACGGATGTATAAGGTGTGGATGTCTGACCATAGAGAAAGTAGCCTATGTTGAAGGCTTGAAGTATAATTTGCTAAGTTGTGGTCAATTCTGTGACAAAGGTTTTCAGGTAACCTTTTTACCAGAAAAATGCTTGCTAATAGGTATGGATGATAACAAAATCTATTTAAGTGGAAAAAGAATAAGACAATCAATATACTATTTTGATTTCAAAGAAGAAAATGAACATCCAAAATTATGTTTATTTTCAAAAATCAACAAAGGTAGTAGTTGGTTGTGGCATAAAAGGTTGGCTCACTTAAATTTCAAAAACCTAAGCAAACTAGCAAGCAAGGGTCTGGTAAAAGGATTACCTTTTATATCCTCAAAGAAGGATAAAATTTGTGATGTGAGATGGGGAAATCCAAAAGAAGCTCACACAAATCAATTTCTGAGTCTTCTATTACACAAAATTTGGAACTTTTACACATGGATTTGTGTGGACCCATAAGTATTGTTAGGATCGGAGGCTCTCATGATTGTGGTTGTTTGTATGATTTGAACACTGAATGAGTATGAAACAATGTAAAGTGCAGCGGAAATGAATAACAAACTTTGTAGACACAATCAAAGGAGAAAATAGTTTAAAAAAAACATATGCAATTCATTTAGTCAAAAGATTTACAATACGAATCAAATGATTACAGACATGCTTACAAACTAAGCTCCCCCTCAGCCTGATGCCCCAAGGTTGGATTGCACAAGATGAAAGGATTGAATTGAGGAGAGGAACTCTCTCAAAACGAATCAAATGTAATAGTACAGAGTACTGCTCCATTTATAGACAAACCAAACCGCTGAGGCATCTCAGCTGACGTCACCATGAAAGCGACGTCTAACAGCCTAACAACCTGTATCTACTGCTCTTATACAATCACTGCTAAACCTAACCACTGACTATACATAAAACATATGATATACTAAACTATCGTTCTCTCTTTATGTCAGTTCTTTCCTCAAGGTTGATCAGTCCTTGATTAGGCAGTGCTTTGTCATCAGCAGTGCTTAGTTCTCAGCAGTCTTTTGGCTTTATCAGTAGTTAGAAGAACAGCAGCATTTGTATCAGGACAGTGGATGTAAGACCATCAGATGTTATAATCACTTTCAAGGGAGAAGACTTAGCGTAAACTGCTGCTTATTGTGAATCCACTGATATGATCCGGTTTTGGCTTTCATTATCTGTTCCTCTGGTAGGGTTCAATCCCAACAATCTCCCCCTGGAACAGATAATGCCAAAACCCTTCATTATTCTGGATCTTTATTCCTCATCAGAAGTTCTTTGACTTGTTCTTTAAATTTCAACTCAAAATCCTGAGAACTTGTATCATCTTCATCCCGACACAGTGTAAGCTCAAGGAGATCTTGTAGATCTTCAACACCCAGGCCTAGTGCTTGATTCCTTGATATATGCTTCACTTCACCATTGATTCTGACCAGAGTCAATAGATGGGTCTTTTGATCAGAGAGCCACTTTAGTATTTTTAAACCAAATGGGTTTCTAGGGAGAGATTTATTTGAAGATGAGCTTGAAGTTTTTGGCCTTGAGAAAAACTGTAAAGCAGTATCTTGAACTTCAGACATTCTTTTAAAAGCTTTTTCTATGACTTCATTTGCTACAGCTATATCTTCTGCAACTTCTTTGTCAATCAGCTCTTATCTCTATTGTTGATCAAGCTCACTGTCTGTGCTATCCGCTGATGATGATTGGCTCAAAACCTTTTTGGCAAGATCTTGTAGCTTTGCTAAGTTTTCTTTATCTAAAGCCATTTTCTTGATGGCTTCTTCAAAGTGATCAGTTTCTTTTTCTTTTTCTTTTTCTTCTCCAACAGTCAGTTTTTCCCTCTTTTATTTTCTCAACATTGTGACAGAGGTTTCTGCTGCATTGATCTGTGTTTCAAGAGTCTTGATCTGCTCTTTTAGCTTTTTGTAGTTAGACTTTTTAGGAGTATCAGAGACTGTCATCATCCTTTTCTTAAGTCTTTCATAAGCTTCATCTGTTTGCTGCTTAGTCCATTTTGCTATGGCATTTGCAGTATCCACCCTTGCATCCACCAGCTCCTGCTTCTTTCTTTTATATTCAGAAGTAAGATCAACTATGAGCTTCCTGTATTTGGTCCAATTTGGAGCTGTCTTCTTCTTTCTTGGATCATTTTTAATCTTTTCAATTATGTTAGCCTCATGCTTTAATGCGACTATTGGCCATTCTTTGAATTGTGTTTCTTCAGCAGGATAGTACTTTTCTTTCATTATGTATGCAAGGTATTCTTTTCTCAATTCATTTCGTTGATCTGCTTCAGGAACTAGGCTTGATATTTCTTTGTTCAGATCGCTTGTATATTCTTCTATTTGCTTAACTTTGTTGAGCAGGAATTCCCTTCTTTCCAGAATGGCTTCATCACCTTGATCCTTGCATTCAACTTTGGCTCTTATCCTTGCTTGTCTTGCTTTCATTTCGAGATATTCATCCATGTTTTCTGGAATTATGAAACCTATGAGAGAAGGAAATTTCCTTTTTGAAGGATCATCTTCAGTGTAAAATTGTTTCATCTCATTTTTCACAGCTTCTAATTCCAGTGGATATTTAGCAGCAACAGGATCATACTTTTCATCAGTAGCCTGTGTTGTTTCTCTTTTTCTTTTGTGAAGCTTTGGAGGTTGTGATGTAGGAATGATGAGAGCAGTGGTGGATGGTTGACTAACAGCTGTTGAAACTACTGGTGTTTCAACCTCTGTTGTCATTACAACTACTGATGTGTCAGTAGATGTCTTCTGCTTTTGAGCAGGGGTTGAAGTGGTTTTTGATGGTGGTGATGATGGTGGTGACTCATCATCAGGAATGAAAACCCTTCTCCTTTTTATTGTAGGAGAGGCTGATGATGTCGTTGGTGGATCAGTGGTTTGAATGATGGAAAGTGTCTGACAAACAGTTGTTGAAACAACTGGTGTCTCAACCACTGTTGTCATTACAGCAGATGTTGTAACATCTGCTGTCTTCTGCTTTATGGCAGGAGGCAATGGTGGTGATATGATTGTAGATGAAGATGGTAGTAGAACAGTGGTTGTGATGGTGTGTGTTGATGAAATGGCAGCTGTTTGGCTACTGACAGCAGTTTTTGTAACCACTGTTGTATCAGCTGTTTGGATGAAAGTTTCAGATGTTGAATCTTTTGAGATTTTAGATAGTTGTTTTCCTTGTTCTGGTTCAACATACAGACCATCTTCAATTCCCTTTTTTCTTCATCTTTTTGACACTCTCCCCCTTTTTGGCATTATCTGCAAGAGGGTTATCCATAAAAAGGACAGTAGAGGGAACTTTTCCAGAAGTGCTATGGAGATGAGCCTTGATAGCTTTGATGTCTGCTTGAGTATCTTTGAATCTCGACTCCACCATGTTTGTCAGCATTTTCACATGTATCTCATGCTGCTGATCAGCCATCTGTTTTTGTTTCTCAAGCATGGGTTGAAAGATATTCCAGAGCTCATTTGCAGCAATTGCTTGTGGTGGAGCAGATGCTTGAGTTGGAACAGGTGCTTGTGGTGGGGCAGCAGTGGATTGTGCTTTTTGAGCTTTTAAAATCTCTTGCACCATATCCTTTATTTCAGCAACTGAGGTTTCCAGTTTTTCAACTCTTCCCGTCAATTCCTGGTATTTTGAATTATCACCCACTTTAATGGGATCATCTGAATCCCCACCTGCAGTGGTTGTATCAATGTGTGACTTAGGAACTGAGTCCCAAAAATCACCCATTGATGCCCCCTGTTCTTAGTACTGGGGACTTCTTTCTTCAGCACTTGATAAACCTTTGATGGTACCAGTGGTTAGAACCAACTCACTGGTGGTTACCGATGGTGCTATGGAAGAAATTGCCTTCAAGGGAGTCTTACTAATGAAACAACTGTCCAACTGAAGATCTGTTGATCCATCAGTTGTAGTTGCTGCTCCACTTGAACTACCACCGAGAGTTACTTGTAACTCAGGGGGTGTAACCTCCTCAGTTGTTGCTGGGATAGCAGAGGTATAAGCATCAGACCCAGTCACTTGTGGGGGTATACTCTCAGTGACAGGTGATAGAGAGGAACTGGTTTGTGTCTGAGCTATAACAACTGCATGCAACAAAGGTAGCATGGATTGTGGTAATATCATTGGTGAGGGTATGGGAGTTGAAAGAGACATGTCCTTGGGATCAGGATTGAGGAAGATGGATCCGATTGAATCCAGAGCTTCATATTGTGGGGTCCCTGTGCTTACAACCTGATCCTTTTGTGAGGATGCAGGAGGAGTTTTAGGCAATGGTGGAGATCTTTCTACCAACTGCTGTGAGGAAGTAGCAACAGTGGTTTGTGGTGACATTTGTGTTGTCACAGGCATTAGCTCTGGGATCTCATCTTCCAGAGTTGCCTTTGTTTTGGGTTTTGGGGGCTTTCTGGATATTTTCTTTTTGGTCTTTTTGGTAGTGGCAGGTGTGGGTTTCAAAGCAGGGGTAGTGCTTCTATGATCACCTGGAGCAGTAGGCTCAGCAGCAGATGTCTGAGGAGCAGTGGTAACTGCTAAATTCTGCTCAGACACCTCTGCTTTTGTTTTTATTGGTGCCAACATTCTAGTGAATGTTTCAGGTGTTAAACTTTTTATTTGAAAATAAACACCTTGTTTTGGCAAATTTTCATTTTCTTTTTCAAATTTTTGTTTAAAAAAGTAGCTTAGAAACCTTGGAAAGAGTAAAAATGTTTTGCTATCAACATTCTTTACCAAGTCATTGAAGATTTCCTGGGAATAGTTGTAATCTTTATTATTTAAAATAGCATAGCCCAGGCATTGAATCTTCAATGGTATTTCGTTGAACGTTGTTGTTTTATTTGAAACACACGACAAAAGTGTGTGAAATAGAAATCTGGGTGCAGAAGGAAAATAACCTTTTTGTAAGGTATCTACCTTTGATTGTTCTGCATACCCTCTTTTCAAAAAGTCAGTTTTTAACTCGGTTTTGTCAAAAGAAGTTTTACCTTTCTGATCATCGAGTTTAAAGACTTCTGAGATTGTTTGTGGAGTGATTTGGATCGCTTTACCCTGTATCGAGGAGTTGATGGCTACTACTTTATCGTCTTGTTTCTCAAGAGTAGCATTTTTCCAGAACTCTCTCTGGGTTTGCAAGTAAATGGGAGCGTGTGCTATCAACAAAGTTTTGTACTTTGATTCAGATAGTGTGTCGATGACGGAATCGAAGGTGCGGTTGTTTGAGGGTTTTGTGAGGAGACCCAAGTAGTTGTGCGGTGATTTGTATGGGATTTCAATGGTTTCTTCGGCCGTTTGAGCGACCTCTTTTGAAGATGATGGTGATTTTGGTTTAGATTTTGATTTTGATTTTGACTTCGTCATTTTGATGAAGAAGAATCAGAGAGTGATTTGGGAAGAAAGGTTGGAAACTGCTTTGAGAAGAGAACTTTGGAATTCAATTCAACAGTGTAAAACCCTGTTTGGGGGTTTTGATCAGGGTTTTATTTAGGGAAAAAAGTGATCGCTGATGTGGCAGCGGTTATTATGATCTGAAGGCTAAAAAATGACCACGTGTCAAACTCTGATGAAATGGATGAATAGCAGAGGACAGTTGTTTTGAAAACCACTTATGAAGCAAACATCAGTGGTTACAACGGTAATAATGTGACATCAGTGGATGATTTTTACTATCAGTAGATAGTACATCAGTGGATAAGACACTGATTTTGAGCATCAGTGCTTGCCAGGAGAAATGATGGATCAGTGGATGACTTTCAGCAGTGGACAGTATTTAGTAAAAGATGTTTGAACAAGACAGTGGTTAAAGGTAATATAATGGTAATGATTTGAGAGATTAGTATATCAGCAACAGTTTTGAAAATTTTCATTCAGGGTTTTGCCACATGTCAATTACACATTTTGAAGCCTTTACAACTCCTTGACAGTGGTTTAGTACCCCAGATAATGTGAACTTTTTACCAAAGTTACTCATCTTTGTAATAATATTCGAATTAAAACATGAGTACCCAGGTATTTTAAGATCTGTTGACAATCAATCCTTTTCAAAGATTAAGAACAAACTTGAGTTTGACATGACCATGACAAATATACCATTTCCTTTTGATCTGCTTGAGGATAAATTAACCAACAAAAATAAAGGTTATCTATCCTGACAGGAGATTGAAACTTTTACTATCAAAAACCAGTAAAAGTTCAAAATATATCATTCAAAAAAAAATAGAAAATAGTATATCCTGCTTTATTCGAGAAAATCCTTCTTAAAAAAAATTAAAGGATTTTCTAAAAGCAGCACCAAAGGAACCTGGTAAAACAATAATAAAGCACATAATCATCTCATGCTCAAGTTTATGAGAATGGTCAGTGGTTGAAGACGGTGGTATGAATTTTAACTGCATTTTATCCACTGCTTGGTACCATTTTCTTGTTGATGACTGACAACAGAAATGAGAACACATGTTCACATGAGTTTTTGAAAACTCAGTTGTAGACTTTGTTACCATGTGAAAATTCTGAAAATTTGTCTAGTCCTCTTTTAAATACATTTACTGGGAATACAATTGTTCCCTGAATTTTCTTAAATCAATGATTGCACATAGTTTCTTAATGACCACAATTACCCCAACCTTTGACTCAAAAGTGTTTTATGTTTATACTCTTTCCTGTTGACTTCAAAAGTTTTGAGATAAACACACTTCTGAGCTTTTGTTAATTTTCTTTTTCCCCTTTCACCCTTCCCATTTATAAGTAATGAATTACTTACTGGGAGATCTTTGTTGAGAAAAACCTTAATCCAATATCATTTTGTCGTAATGTTTTGAGAGAATTGGTCATGTCTACACAAGTTTTTCAACCAATCTCACACTACATATGATATGGACTATGTTGATCCCTGATTTTCTGAATGTATTTTAACATAGTTGATTTTGTCCATTTGAGGATCCTTAACCTGTTTTTCAACACACCAGATCTTATGACTAAAGTTTTAAATTCCCTCTTTCATGTTTACCAAAAACACTAATGTTTTAAGAACATAGGTTTTGTTCATCTGAGGTTCATACTTTAGTATTAAACATGATGAAACAGCACAAAATTCACAACAATAGTTGAAATCAATTTTGAAAATAAGAGATAATCCCATAGTTTTAATAGATATGTTTTCAGATCTAGAAACCATGAGTGTCTTGTGCATGAAATCACTTGTTGTGTGAGATTTGTGTGTCATATGACATCTTGGTTGATTTACAGAGTTTTTGAACAACCACTTTGAACATGGTTTACTCGGTACTCTATTTTTCAACTAAATGCACCCAACCTTAGTATCAATGAATTATGAGCCGAACTGTTATGTCAAATTGATTGTTAGATCTAATTTGACTGTCCTGGCTCTGATACCAATTGTTAGGATCGGAGGCTCTCATGATTGTGGTTGTTTGTATGGTTTGAACACTGAATGAGTATGAAACAATGTAAAGTGCAGCGGAAATAAATAACAAACTTTGTAGACATAATCAAAGGAGAAAATAGTTTTGAAAAAAAAACATATGCAATTCATTTAGTTAAAAGATTTACAATACGAATCAAATGATTACAGACATGCTTACAAACTAAGTTCCCCCTCAGCCTGATGCCCCAAGGTTGGATTGCACAAGATGAAAGGATTGAATTGAGGAGAGGAACTCTCTCAAAACGAATCAAATGTAATAGTACAGAGTACTGCTCCATTTATAGACAAACCAAACCGCTGAGGCATCTCAGCTGACGTCACCATGAAAGCGACGTCTAACAGCCTAACAACCTGTATCTACTGCTCTTATACAATCACTGCTAAACCTAACCACTAACTATACATAAAACATATGATATACTAAACTACTGTTCTCTCTTTATGTCAGTGCTTTCCTCAAGGTTGATCAGTCCTTGATTGGGCAGTGCTTTGTCATCAGCAGTGCTTAGTTCTCAGCACTCTTTTGGCTTTATCAGTAGTTAGAAGAACAACAGCAGTTGTATCAGGACAGTGGATGTAAGACCATCAGATGTTATAATCACTTTCAAGGGAGAAAACTTAGCGTAAACTGCTGCTTATTGTGAATCCACTGATATGATCCGGTTTTGGCTTTCATTATCTGTTCCTCTGGTAGGGTTCAATCCCAACAAGTATAGAAAGTTTTTCTGGAAAGAAATACATACTAGTAATAGTTGATGATTTTTCCAGATATACATGGGTCGAATTTTTAAGAAAGAAAAGTGAAACACCTGATCTGATCATTAATTTTATCAAGAAAATTGAAAATCTGTTAAAACTAACGGTCAGAAGGATCAGATCAGACAATGGGACAGAGTTTAAAAATTCAAAAATTGAGAGCTTTCTTGTAAGTAAAGGAATCTCTCTTGATTTTTCTGCTCCCAGAACCCCTCAACAGAATGGGGTTGTTGAAAGAAAGAATAGAACCTTAGTAGAAGCTTCCAGAACAATGCTTGCTTATGCGAAAATGCCCACTCACTTTTGGGCAGAAGGAATAGAAAATGCATGTTTTACTCAAAACAGAACCCTAATCAACAAAAGGCTAAACAAAACACCTTATAACATTATTAATGGAAGGATTCCAAGTGTAAAACTTTTACACACATTTGGTTGTAGATGTTTTGTTTTCAATGATTTTGAAAGCCTTGAAAAATTTGACAGAAAAGCAGAAAAAGGTATTTTTCTTGGATATTCTTTGTCCTCAAAAGCTTATAGAAAATTTATTCTTAACACAAGGACAATCAGAGAAAGTTTGTATGTTTCATTTGATGACTCCTCAGAAACAAAGATTTCTGATGAATACATGAAAGAAATAAATTTTTCTGACAAACAAGAAAATTATGAACATCTCTTTGAAATGATATCTGAAGATTTCCTAGAACATGATAAATCTCTCACATACAAATCAACAGATATTTCATGTACTAACCCTGCAGAACAAGTGAGTAGTGCATCAGAAAATCAAAATTCTGGTACACTACCCACAACTGAGTCAACTGTTCAGGGGGAAACTTCAAATCCATCAGAACAAACAACTTTTCACAACAAGTTAAGATGGATCAAAGGACATGTTCATTCTGATATCATTGGCAATCCAGCTGATGGTGTGAGAACAAGATCTGCAACTGCACATGAGTGTGCATTTGCTGGGTTCTTAAGCAAGATAGAACCCAAGTCTGTCAAAGAAGCTCTGAATGATTCAGATTGGATTCAAGCTATGCAAGAAGAGCTTGATCAGTTTGAAAAGAGCAAGGTATGGGATCTGGTACCCAAGCCTAAGGACAAATCTGTCATAGGCTCAAAATGGGTATTCAGAAATAAATCTGATGAGAATGGCATAATCACCAGGAACAAAGCAAGGTTAGTGGTCAAAGGTTATTGTCAACAAGAAGGTATTGATTATGATGAAACTTTTGCACTGGTAGCTAGATTAGAAGCTGTAAGAATTTTTCTTGCTTATGCTGCATCCAAGGATTTCAAAGTTTATCAAATGGATGTAAAATCTGCTTTCCTGAATGGTAAAATTGAGGAAGAAGTTTATGTGCAGCAACCAGAAGGCTTTGTTGATCCAAAATTTCAAAATCATGTTTACAGATTAAACAAAGCCTTGTATGGGTTGAAGCAAGCTCCTAGAGCCTGGTATGAAACATTATCAAACTTCTTACTCAATTCTGGGTTTACCAAAGGTACTATTGACACCACACTTTTCCTCAAATCACACAAAGGTCATACTTTGTTGGTCCAGATATATGTTGATGACATTATATTTGGATCAACAAATGAAAAATTTTGTAAAAAGTTTCAAAAGTTGATGACCAGCCACTTTGAAATGAGTATGATGGGTGAGTTAACCTTTTTTTAGGGTTACAAGTTAAACAAAGAATTGATGGAATATTTTTGAGTCAATCAAAATATATGAAAACAATTCTACAAAAATACTCACTTGAAAACTGCTCTGTTTCAAAAACTCCCATGGCTACAGGGAATAAATTAGATTCTGATAAAGATGGAATATGTGTAGATATTAAAACCTATAGGGGGGTGATAGGATCATTACTGTATTTAACTGCAAGCAAACCAGATATCATGTTTGCAACATGCTTTCTGGCCAGATATCAATGTGATCCTAAAGAATCCCACTTAAAAGCTGTAAAAAGGGTTTTCAAATATCTAAAAGGCACATCAGAACTTGGTCTCTGGTATCCAAAGGATACAAACCTTGAATTAATTGCATACACAGATGCAGATTATGCAGGGTGCAAGATTGACAGAAAAAGCACATCTGGTGCTTGTCAGATCTTGGGAGAAAAATTGGTATGTTGGGCAAGCATGAAACAAAACTGTGTTGCCACATCAACAGCAGAATCAGAATATGTAGCAGCAGCAAGTTGTTGTTCACAAGTGTTGTGGATGCAAACTCAACTGAAGGACTATGGAGTAAATCTGACAAAAATACCAATCCTATGTGATTCAAAGAGTGCAATTGCAATAACAGAAAATCCAGTTCATCACTCAAGAACCAAACACATAGATGTCAGATATCACTTCATAAAAGATCATGTGGAGAAATGTAACATAGAAACGTATTTTGTTCCAACTGAAAACCAAATTGCTGATATCTTTACAAAGCCTCTTGATGAAAAGAGACACAATTTTTTTATCAGCAAACTAGGCATGGTTAATATAAAAGGTGAAAATTTTTCAGAAAACAAAAAGACACAAATTGATGATCATCAAAATTCTGATAATAAAAGATTAATTAAACAAGATTCTGATAAAGAAATCCATCAATCTGATGGAACATCAAAAGGTCTGATAAATCATCAATGAAAGTGATGATTTATCGGAAAATCTGAAGAAGTATCAGAAAGTCTGATGAAATCATCAGAAATTCTGATACAACATCAGAAACTTTGTTTAAACATCAAAATGATCATTGATCATCAAAAATCTTTCCATCCTCATGCAAATCCCATATGTAAAAAAAATCATATTTGTGCATAGTCTATTTTTGTATTTTTTTTGTGTGTTTTGTATTTTATTAAAAAAAACAAAAAGGGGGAAAAGTAACATGCATTAAGATAAAATTCAATACAGCAGAGAAAAATCAACCGTCACAAGAAAATTTTTGCAGAAAATTGAATTATTCTTACAATACCAATGCATGCAACATCATTTTTCCATAAGAAGTTTAAGAGACACGTAGGCACTAAAATGATTAGGAGCTATGAAAGTAGCCGCCTAGCTATTAAATGCTTACTCACACATGGGGCTTAGTAGACTGTCATATTCACTGCAACAAATATCGTCTTAATTGAAGAGATGAAAATAAAAACCTTTTGCTGTTAATATCATTTATAAGGAACTATCACTTTCATCTATTAATATTAATAACCTGAAAAGGACTTTCTTCACATCAAAATCATCTCTTCAAAAGCCCTTCATCAGAAACTTCTTATTTTAAAATGGGTCGCCCAAAATCAATGAAAGTTTCACAATTCCCTCTCCCTCTTCACAAACATCATAATCTTAGGCTAAGAACTAACTTGGAAGGACCTGCATGGGAGGACTGCAGGTATGTGTATAATATGATCATGCGAAGTCCCTTGGGCTTTGCTGTATCAACACATGTCACCATATATCCAGAACTTGTTCAAGAATTCTGGTGGAATGCTCAAATCGTTTTAAGTGGGACTACCATGTGGATTGATAGCAAGGTTATGGGGGTAAAAATCACCCTAAAGGAGGAGACACTCAGAGATATCCTCCGGTTGGGTGTTGATCAAGAAAACACCTTCCTGGATAAGGCAGATGTGCAACAAACCTTGACAGAAATGGGCTATCATTCAAACAATGTGTCAAGGCAAGTTAGCAAATCTGGTTTTATACCACCTTTCCAGTATCTGGTGACACAGCTAAGTGTCTGCTTTTCTAAAAAGATTGGGCACTTCAACGAGCTGTCCTATAGGATGATGGAAGTGATTCATGCTGTTGTACAGGAAAAACCTTACAACTACACTAAGTTTCTCATGAGAGACTTAGAAGCAAACATTCATGACCGTCAACCTTTTCTGATCTACCCTCGATTCGTAACCAAGGTGATCACTAGTCAGCTAGACTTCGGAGGAGTGAGGAGCTGGTATCCAAGGGCTGAGCTGGCACTTCAAGAAAACATAAGAGATCCTACCCTGGTTCCATCAACGAATCACACTGGACGAATAACCAGTCTCTGGTTATATGTGAAGTGCATGCATAACGTGCTGGATGAGGAGGAGGAGTAGTTGGTGTTTGCTTGTTTTGTTTGTTTATTTTGTGTGTTTATTGTTTTTTTTATATATATTAAGTTTGCCTTAATTTTTTTTACTTAAAAAAAACAACAACAAAAACATGTCAATAGATCTAGGGGAACTTAGACAACATGCCTGATAAAAACAAGGAAAATCTGGGGAAAATCAAAAGAAATCTGATAGGATTTAGTGAAGCTCAGAAAATCTGATGATCAATCAGAAAAACTGGTAATTTTTCAGAAAACCCATCAAGCCATCAGAATCTATTAATACACCAGAAATTTCTCAAGATAAACTGAAAATCTGATAATATATCAGATAATCAATTTTTTATCAGAAAAATCTCTTGACAACCAGGAAGTTTGACAAGTCAACAGAAAGAAACATCAGAAAACACTGTCTTTAACCAGATTCAAAGAAACTTATGACCATCTAAATCTTTGAAATAAGTTTCTTTCAAAATATTTTTTTCTGAGGACTAGAACAAGCTATATGACAAATACTTCCTGAAAATCAGAACAAAGGTGTGGAGTTCAAAACTGCAATGTAAGTAAAAATCTTCGAACTCTACTTATTCCCTCTCATCTCAAAAAAAAAAAAAAATATGCTGATTATATATAAAGGAAATTCAACTCTCAAAGGCATTACTCAAAGATTTTATGATATATATCATCAAAACTTGGGAAGATACACAATCTCAGAAAAGGTTTTTATTGGACCTTTTTGAAACAAAAGGGGTCCCACATGGAGAAAAGGTGCAAGTTGGACATTAGTGTTTATCTGCTAAATCCTTGGTATCTCTAATTTTCATTAAAAGATTTACATTAAATTAGAGACAAACCAAAGGTTTTTCAAAAACGGTTGTTTCCTAATTGGATTAAAACATCATTAAGGTGTCATTAACCACCTTGAATACAAACAACCCACGAAAAACACTCAAAGATCTCTGTCTCTATTCACTATAAATATATCATTCGAAAAACAGAGACTTCCATCTTCAACCTTCAAACTCAAAACCCTAAAACCCTTTTCCGAAATAAAAACCCAAATTCTCAATGGCAGCTATCAACATCAACATACCACCAATCGAACACTCTGTTCCTTTCATCACTGAATGTTGGTGCATGCGTCTGTCAATTTCGTCTTGTATCGAGTCTTGTATTGTAATGGATAGATCAGGGCACGGAAAATGAGGAAATGCGTATTTTTAGGTAATTTTGCTTGAAATGACACAGGATCATTTCAAACGAAATCAGGCTGGTATTTCACACGAAATCAAGTTGTTGATTTCGTTTCAGTGATTTCGCTTGAAATGTGATTCCGCTTGAGCATGTTCAAGCGAAATCACCATGCCTATAAATATCATTCATGCGAAATCATTTGGAATGCTTCTTGGTTCTGACGCCGAAGTGCTGTCGAAGTGTCTCTGGCCTGAAAACTGTTATCAGTTCAATAAATAAGACAGATTAATGATGTTCTAGTGTTATACAAGCTAAACGAAGACTGAATCAATGAATTCCGCCTCTGGTTTGGTCTAAGAATTCTTCTAATCGACTCATTTGGGTCAGAAAACGATTCTACATGTGGTATCAGAGCTCAGGAGGAAGAGTTCTTACCATTTAGCTTGGTTTCACTGGAAAATTCTGATTTCTACACCTTCTTTTCAAAATTAATCAAGATTTCACGGTTAAAATGGACTGATCTTTTGATATTGTGTGTAAAATACAGTTTTAACAAACCCTTGAAAGAATCAGACCTAAATTCAGATTAAAAGTGACAAAAATGGACCAAAAGGTTAATTCCGTTTGAACGTGCACTTGATTTCGTTTGAAAGGTTGAGGTTTTTTCATACGAAATTACCTGATTTCGCTTCAAAGTGTGATTTCGTTTGAACTGTTTCACACGAAATTATCTAATTTCGCTTCAGAGTGTTATTCCGTTTGAAAGTGTGACATTTCAAACGGAATCAGTGATTTCGCATCAAAAAGGTTATTCCATTTGAAAGTAATTCCGTGTGAAGAGGTATTCCATGTGAAATAGGGATTTCGCTTGAGATAGATTTCGTTTGAAGATAATTTCGTTTCAAGTGTTATTTCGTTTGAAAGTGTCTAAACTTGTGAAATTTGTTATCAAAGCATGGATTCTGAAGAAGATATAGCAGTGTATTACTATGTATCTCAACAAGAGAGTTATATTGAGATTGAAGAAAAACCAGTTTTTGAAAAATCAATTTCAAGAGAATCAGTTGCTATAAAAAAGGATTCAGAAATTGTGCTAGATAAAACTGAAAAGGGTTTAGAAGTTGATTCAGAAAAAGCTGAAAATATTTCAGAAAATGTTTCAGAGAAAGCTCCAGTTTTTGACAACTCATCTGATGAAGAGTGTGATGATGATAGTAGAGAAATTGAAAAACTGGAATTTTATAAAAGGTTATTTTTGTCAGAAATGTTTAATGAATCCTTTGCAAAACAAATTAAAAGCTCAAGAATTGCTGCGAAAAAGATGAATCAAAAGGCAGCAAATGTTGAAGAAATTGTTGAATCCGAGAAGACTCAGATTATCAATGCTCACAAAGAAAAATTTAAGATAGATGATTCAACTGAGTTGTCACAGAATGATGAAGTCAAAGAATCAAGTACTTCAACAAATGTAACTTCAATTCTGAATCAGTAAACTCAAAAGTAAAATCTAAGGAAGAAGTTCAGGTGGTAAAGGAACAGGTTAAAGAAATTCCAGCTTTCAAGGATGAAAAGAAAGCTGATGTAGAAAAGATGTCTGATACAGAAAAGATGTCTGGGATGTGCTTAAATTGTGATAAATCCAGATCAGAAAATGTCAAACTCTTAAAAGATGTGGAGAGTTTGACATTGGAAAACAAAATTTTGAAAGAAAAAGAAAAAGATTTTGAAAATAAAATAAAAATGTTTGAAAATGAAAAATTAAAATTTGAAAGAGATTTTCAGAGTCAAATAAAGATTTTAGAAGATGAAAAGTCTGTTATTTTTAAAAATAATATTGAAAAACAGATTGCAATAAATTCTCATCTTCAGAAAATCATTCGGCTTGAAAATGAAGCTGAAATTGCTCGGAATAAAATTGATGAGCTTGAAAAGAAATTGAAAGGTTTTGTGACCTCGTCAGAATTTCTGAATCATCCATGTCCAAAACCGATCAATTCAGTTCCAATAAGTGACAATGTCACAAATTTTGACAAAGTCAAAATTGAAGATTGTGATGATGGATCTGGTGACATAGAAGAGAAAAAGAAAAAATTTTTGAAATTAAAAGAAAAATTTCAAGAAACTGTTTTGCAATCGTCTGAAAAGGGTGAATGCTCTACGCAAAAACCTTTGAAGAAGAAAGTGGAACAAAAACAAAATATGAAAAATGTGAAAAATTTTCAAAAAGATAATAAAAGGTCATCAGTTCAATCATCCAATCGTGATAAAAAACCACAAAAATTTGAAAATCAAAACTAAAAAACAGTTGGTAATAAGTGGTGCAGGTTTGACCACAATACTCAAAAGCCAAATCCAGCTTTCAAGAGGAGTGATGATTACCATAAATCCAATCAATGTTATGATCTGAGTACGTGGATTGATAGTGGAAAATGGTATGATAACAGAGTGTGTTACTCCTATGGTTATCAAGGACACATTGCTGTTAACTGCCAAAGTTGGAGTTTTGAGATGAGAAGATGCTTTGAATGTCATATCAAAGGCCATATTGCAAGAGATTGCCCAATGAGATCAATGGGAAGATCGAGGGCTAAATCTCAAAAAATGACAAAGAAGAAACCAGTCAAAGTCGAAGAAAAGCCCAAAGAACAGAAAGTTCAAGAACAGAAAGTTCAAGAACAGAAAGTAAACCTTTCACAAGGGCAGAAAGACAGACTGAGAAAGAAAAGGAAGAAAGCACGAGAGTATCTCGAAAGGATTTTGTCTTCGGGTACACCTGTTGGGTCTAATAAGAGTTCTGATGAATCGCTTCACTCAACTGCAAAGTCAAGTAAAACAAAATCATCAGATACAAATCTGAGGACAAAAGGGATACTAAAGAAAGAAAAAATGGTTAATCAAGAGGTTAACAAATCAAAGAAAGTGAAATTTTTACTTTCTGGTGATGAGTTTGCTTCTTCGGAAACAAAGGAGCCATGTTTTGGCAATGAATCTGGCTCATCAAAGTTAGACAAGCCACGATCAGGCAATGAATTTGACTTGACAAAGTCAAAGGAGTCACGTTCGGGCGATGAACCTGGTTCATTAAAACCAGAAATGCCATCTGTTGATCTAAAAAGTGATAATTCCGTTAAGACAATGGATGATGCAAATTTTCCATCATTGTCTAACGGAAAGTTAAAACAGAAAATTGAAAAGAAACCGAGTGACGATCACTCAAAAACACCTAAGGTTCGTCAGGCTTGGGTGGATCTGTTTAAATAAAAAACCTGACTTGCCGGAGCTCCCAGGTTGGTAAGAGTGGAGCAGGAATCGGCATCTTTCTTGAGAAATTCACGTTTGTGATATTTCGATTTACAAGTGGTTAATCAGGGACATTAAGTTGTACTTGATTTTCTACATGTGGTATTGTTGTTAAAATCGGGAAATGTTAAATTCCTATATGATGAGATTGAAATAACAATGTGATGATACCCCTAACCTACAAGTGGTATGAGAAATCAACAAAACTAATTTTTTCGGAAAAACCATTTTGATTAACACAAACTTAAGTGTTTTGAAATCATAATGGGAAAATAGTTTGTTGTCAGGGGGGAGTTCTGATTTTTTATGCCAAGTGAATGGCGAATTGAAGCGATTCGATATCATGTTGTCATTTTGTTTGTACAGTTTGTTTTTAAATTTTCCCAGAAAATTAAAATTGAAATAGATTTTGATTTTAGGGGGAGTAAAAATTTTAAAAAAATTAGAAAATTTGAAAATGTCAAAAACATTGAAAAGCAAAAATGAGTTTTGTTGTGTATAAGAGGAAATGATAGAAAATCAGTAGTCGATCACAGCATGCTAAAGAAATGAAATGCCAAATGTGATAAACGGTCTCACTAAAGATGTGACGGTAGGCTCAGCTAGACTAGTAGATTTGCGATAACGATACAAACTTAAATGAAAAAGCCTAGTTCTAGTGGGAAACACGGTTGAAAGCATAGTACTTAGTTTTGTCCTTCTTGATTGGGTGCCTACTCAGTAATCGCTGATTGTCGAAATACATAAAAATTGGTTAAGTCTGTTAGCTTTCACAACTTTGCTGAAAAAGTCGCTGTGATTGTTCATTTCATTTTGCAAAGATTTAAACTTGTTTTATTTCTTTATTTTGTTTAAGCATTGGACATCCTCTGCGTATACGTGAGTATCGACCTGGATGTTATTGCCTAAACGTTCTGCTTTATTTTCTTTGGTGTTTCATTTAAGCTTTGGATCACCTCTGCGTATACGGGAGTATCGATCTGGTGGTTAAAGCCTAAACAACTTCAACTTGTTTTATTTTTCTTATTTTGTTTAAACATTGGACTTTCTTTGCGTATACGGAAGTATCGACCTGATTGTTAATGTTTAAACATTCTGCTTTGTTTTCGCACATATCACAGTTAATAAAAGTTTAAAGGCATTACTTGAGTCTGTGTATTGCATGATGAGGGGATATGCTAAGATCGTGGGGTCCATAAGAATTTAGTGCAAAATTAATATATCTTAATGTATCGGTAAGCATTTCGAAATTTTTTAGATTGAGTTTAAGTGGACAACAATATCGTCAATCTATGTGAATCGTTTAGAACTGAAAATGTTTATAGCTTAACGGTGCTAGTGATTGGTCACATAAACTGATATGATCCTCTTACATAAACTCACAAAAAAATAGTGTCTGTAAATATTTCTTTATTGTATTTCAATATTGTTCTGTATAGAGTTTAGTCTTTATCTGAAAATTAAAAAAGATTTTCGACAACTGATGTTGAAGAGCTGAATTTCAAAATTTTAAGTACTAAACATGATGAACAGGGTTGGGAGTGTGTATTTAAACGAAGAAATTTGTTTTGAAGAAAGAAAGTTTGATTAGTTAATCAAGGTCATTAATTTGAACTTGATATAACTATTGTAAAAACTGATGTGGTTGTGAGAAAGTTTGTGCAGGAAATGTTGAACAAAGCAAAGTTTCGATTCCTGATGTTGAATTCCAGGCTTTCGTTACTATGCTACAAGATAAAGAATTCCAGACTGCGATCCCAGTTGAATGAAAGGGGGAGTCTAAAGACAATGAAGCTAGGTTTCTGATCCTGTTGCTATGGAAAGCCAGGAGAAGTTCCTGAAGTTTAGAAGACCGATCAAAACTGAAGAATGAGAAGACTCGATACTTCAGACTCGTCAACATCCGAGGGGGAGTCTGTTGGTGCATGCTTCTGTCGATTTCGTCTTGTATCGAGTCTTGTATTGTAATGGATAGATCAGGGCACGGAAAATGAGGAAATGTGTATTTTTAGGTAATTTCGCTTGAAATGACACAGGGTCATTTCAAACGAAATCAGGCTGGTATTTCACACGAAATCAAGTTGTTGATTTCGTTTCAGTGATTTCGCTTGAAATGTGATTCCGCTTGAGCATGTTCAAGCGAAATCACCATGCCTATAAATATCATTCATGCGAAATCATTTGGAATGCTTCTTGGTTCCGACGCCGAAGTGCTATCGAAGTGTCTCTGGCCTGAAAACTATTATCAGATCAATAAACAAGACAGATTAATGATGTTCTAGTGTTATACAAGCTAAACGAAGACTGAATCATTGAATTCCGCCTCTGGTTTAGTCTAAGAATTCTTCTGATCGACTCATTTGGGTCAGAAAACGATTCTACACCGAAGCTGAATTTCTTCCATTAAAGAGCAACAATGAAGCAATGAATGATAACATTGAAGAATATGATATTAAGTGTCAAATTCTCATTGAATTTCTGATCAGAAGCCTGATAGCTCAAGCTTTAACAAAGACCAGAGAGGTACCAGAAAAACTCTTACAACAAGTGATAAGAACTCTCAAAGTCTCAAATCAGATCGAGCTAATAGCACATGTGTGGGGAAATATCTTTATTACAATCTCACCAGAGGTAATAAGGGAATGTTTAGAACTACCCTTAAACCAAAACTATGAAGAAGCACCAGGAAAAGAAGATATGTTCTAACAACTTGATGCGGTAATGGGTTACAAGACAAAGGTTTCAAAAATCAATGAATTCAAGAGAAACAAGCTACCTGCCTTCTGGCAAGTGTTAATGGAGATTCTAAACAAGTGTTTATCATCAAAAATTGGAGGTACAGATCAGATAAATATGAATGTTTTGACAATCATGTTCAGTCTCATTAGTGGGTTGAATATTGATTTTGGAACAGAAATATTTAATCTGATCAGAAGATCAATTCTGACTAAAACTGGAAGGATAGATTCACATCTACCCTTTCCCAGGTTTCTGTCAATCATAATTTTTTATGCATTTTCTGAAAGGAACTTAGAAATTCCAGCATCAGAAAATATGTGGAAAACAGAAATCATGAGACCTTGGACTGCTGTAGGGTCTTGGAAGTCAGATTATGATGTACCTGTTCTGTCAGAAAGAATGATGTATCAGATACCAGAAGATTCACCATACAGAGCAGAATACCTAAAGATGTTAAGCAAAAAGCTAGAAAACAAAGAAGGTTTTGAAAATGTGTCCCCCATGGAGCATGATGCACAAGAGTCAAGCACACCAAGAATGGAGCAGCAGGGTGAATTTGATCCTCATCCAGCTGATGAAGATGTGAATATGAGTCATGTGGCAGAAGAACATCATGCTGAAATCTCACATATGGGAGAAACAGGTGCACAACACTCTAAACTCAATATATTTCATAATTATGAGAGTGATTTTGATGAGTCAATTCAAGGAAAGTATGAAATTTTACATAGAGGCACTGTTTCTACAAAACAAAATGTGAGTGAAACCAAAGACCCATTTTCTGAATCAGATTTTGAGGAGGAAAATGTGGTGGCAACAGGTGGAGATCAGTCTACTGATCAAGGAAACCTGGATGAGAAAACTAAGAGTTTCTCAACAACTCATGGAGAACCTGAAAGAGTTCAAGGATATGAGGAAAACCAGGACTTGAATATGTTTCAGTTTTCTGGTGAGGGAACAGAGAATATGGAATATTTCCATCCTTTTAACCTTAGAATAGCAAAGAATGTGTTTTCTGCTGGAGTTAGAGGTAGAACATCTATTGTTCCTCCTATTTACCAAGGACATCAATCTATGTCCACTGAACAACTTCACAAGGAACTTGAAGATACAACTGCCACTGAGAAAACAACTACAGAAAGAAAACTTGATCTGATACTGGAAGAAATCAGAAATAAAAAATCAGAGATCAAAGTTTTATCAGAAATTGTCAAAGCTGTGCAGAAGAAGACAGAAGACAACACTGCAGCTCTCAACAAACTACAAGAGTCATCAGAAAACAGAGAGAGCTCATCAGAATTCAAGAAAGCTCTCAATGAACTACAAGATATCAAGAAACAGATGGCTGGAGTTGCAACTGCACGAGAAAGCTCAAGTTCAGGAAGAATTCTTGAAGAAATACAGTTCCTCAGAGCCAACAACAGCAGCATGGCTGAGGCTTTTGAGAAACTGTTGGTGGAATTGACTGCACAAAGAAATCAAGAAAAACAGGAGTTTTAGAAAATGAAGAAACAAGAAGAAACAAATACTCAAGCTCTTACTAATGTTCATTTGTTAGTAAAGAGATTGCAGTATAATGTTGCCAGACTAGCAAAAGTTGATCTTCATGAACTGAAAGCCCCAATTCCACAAGAAAGACAAGCAAGAGGATCAGAAACTACTCAACAACAACCAGAAAACATTCAGCAAGGTCAAACCAAACAAACAGAAATTCCAACAGCTCAAAAACAAAATCACCCCATGGGTCCACCTCCAGATAAACAAAAGTTACTCATAGGGTCCTCCACCAAACGTGCCAAAGCCAGACACTTCAAGGGTCCAACAGAAAGAACATGTTCCAGTTCAGTCATCATCTACAACCATCACAGGAGAAACAGATTTTAGTAAAAAGATGGATACAAAAGAAAAGAGAAGAATGGAACATAAAGTGACCTCCTCAAAAAGGCCAAGAAAAATAATGAGAGAAGATTCAGAAGGAAACATCAAAGAAGTTGAAGTGCTGAAAGGTGATTTACACACAATCATGTACCCTGAAGAACATCTAAAGCACTACTACTGGAAAGGTCCAGAAGACAACCCAAAAAGGCCACTCTCCCCATTGAGTAAAGCTATTGTTGAAAACAGAAACAATGGAGGCTGGGAAATTCTGCACAAACACATGACCAATCCAATAGTATTTATTGAAAGAATCGATACTTTAACCACTGGAGGAGGCATCTTAGGTTATGAAGGACAAAACAAGTATACCCTGATCAGAAAAGATAAAAGTGAACAAAAGGTTACTGATGCAAATCTGGCTGATGATATTCACCCAATGGGAATAGTCAAAATGAAGAATATCATTGATAGAGAGAAAAGCAGTTCAGTCGTGATTAGAAGAGCCCTTGACAGTCTCAAAAGTGCAGGAGCAAAGTTATACAACAGGGCTGCACTGACAGACTTTGATCTATGTATCAATTTTGAGTATAGCAACAAAGTGCTAATACCTCCTCCCAACACCACAATTCCAGCTGAAATTCCTTCTAAACTGGTGAGAACTGGAGCAATCTTTGACAAACCAGAAATGTGTGTAGTCTTCAAAGATGCTCATGAAGAGAAAGCTCTGTTCAGAATCAGTGAAATATGTAGGTATTCAAATCAAACTTTGAAATATATAAGAAACTGCATGAATGAGAAACAAGAGCAGCTCAAAAAGAAGGGAAAGAACAATGAACAACTGAGAAAACACAATTGAAGATTGCATTAAAAACTGGATGGAGTGAAGAGGATGGTACAAAGAAATGTACAAGGAAACTCAAAAGGCAATTGATCACAAGAAAAGGCTGAAACCAGGGGATAAATACAGAAGTGAAGTGAAGATTAATTAATGAATTGATGAGATTAAACTGCTGTTTTTGAACAATATTTTATATTTGTCTGTTTTGAACAATGGTTGGTTTAATTATGTTTTATGTTTCTGAACTTAGTTGTTTGATTTTTCTTTTCAAGGATTAGTTGAAAGTTGTTTATGTTGATATAGATATAGATAGTTCATTTTCTTACAATACTTAGGGGGAAATTGTTAGGAAACTTTATTTGTAAGTATTGAAGAAAATCACAATCAACTGGATCTATGAAGAGATAACAGTCCTGAAGATCACAACAAGAAGAAGATCAGATAGGACAACTGAAATGCACAGCATCTACTTCAAAGAATCACAAGTTGATCAAGAGCTGATTTGGATTATCAAAGAAGGTCATTTCTGATGGATCTGATGATATTTCTGATGAAATATCACCAGTTTCTGACGATTCTGATCATCAGATTTTCTGATGATTTGTTCACCAGAATTTCTGATGAAGTGGTTTATCAGAAATTCTAATGAAAACCCCACTTGTCTAAAACCAAGCTCTATCCTGCCACCATGACCGAAGCAACTTGACATTATTGGATATCATGATTACAAAGGCAACTTGAACGTTGGATTCAATGAATCTGTCAAATTGCTACTTTTTGTAGGACTTATTGCATGAATAAACTATTGTTTATTCATGTACCCAGCCTTCTATAAATAGAAGGCTCAACTAGCAGAAGACAATTGAGTTTGAAGCTTAGCATTCATATACAATACCATACAAACTCCATTGCCCATCTCACCCACAGAATTCAAGATTCATTTGTATTAGATAATAATCTTACAATCACTTTGTAAACTATTTTGTTTCAAAGTGATATAAACTTGATAATTCTGTAGGTCTTGTTTCTGAAAGTCTGATTTCCATTTCCGCACATCTTTTTCACATATACTAAAATCACTTGCCATATTACGTGAAAAGAAGTTGTTTAGGCCATACTGGGTCCAACAACAATTTTATATAATTATGGACTCATACAAAAATTACTACAAGTAATGGAAGAATTATAAAAGTGTGACAAATTATATATAATCCATAAACCTTAAAAATATTATTATTTTTAAGAAATAAAAACTCCGGAAAGAAATAAAATCAAAGAATTGATTTTTGGTAAATAAATACAAATAAACAAGTATTTACACTTAAAATACAAGTATACTTTCCTAAGTATACTTACACCTAAAAATAATATTGGAAATATTATTTAACAAATTACTTATATTTATTTTTGGACAATTAATATAAGTGACATATATATATATATATATGGTAAAAGTTAAAAATATATTATTTTTAACATGTAATATTTTCAAATCCTACTTACACAAATATATATATTTTTGGGATAAAAATATATAACAAATACAATATTAGACATAATGTGACAAACAAATAAGACACCTTAAATCCAAATAGTAACTTGTACTTAGAGGTTTACAAGTTAGGTGAATAACATACTTAGAACGTCTATAGGTCACGACATTCAAGTAGCAGAAGCCGGTGCAACTAGACGCTCAAGACGCAAAGTGATGTAACGTGTGTTACGAAAACGAAGATCAAACACGTTGATTCTACGAATACCCGTGTAGTTCTTCCCCAACCCCCACAATTCAACCCAAAGGGCACAGAATTTGAAGTGAAAATGAGTTAATTCAAAATTCAAGTCTGATCTTTCAAATTACTAGAGAAACATATAAATAGGAACATAAATTCGAAATGGGCCTCAAAAAGACAATGGGCCAAAGACAAGCCAAAAAACAAAATGCCCAAAACACTTCAAAAAACATAAAAACGTAAATACCTAATAGAAATAAGCGTTTTTTTGTCCCATACGATGACCCGGAGGCAGTTTGCAGCAAGATGGAGCTCGTTCTAACGTTCGTTTTGCCTGGTCGCACGCCCAAAACGGACCCCCGTAGCCCAAGTTAGAGCTATTTTAGTGAAGCCCCTTTTGTTACACGATCTTGGGCCTCCAAATACAAGATGGCCCGTTCCTCCACACTTGGGCCCGCATCACAAAGCAGCGAGTTCATGTCCCCACTTTTAAACATTTTTACTGTTCTCAAACTTTGGGGAAAATACATGTACAAATTGGTATGTTTAAAACAAAGGAATAATATGTAGATCATGTCACGAATAGGGGATACGTAAGCACCATCAATCTAGTTTAGACCGAAAGAACAAGGGTTAGATCTAACAGGTCCGGGCAGCCTCACTCTTTTGACAACACATAGTCATGGAGTGTCTTGGGTCACAGTCGTAGGGTAAACGATGTTAAAAATCGCCTAGGTTTGGATGCTTCCTATGTCGTCACATATGTTAGTGGCCTTGCAAACCATTAGCGATCTCAATTCCATTTCATTACAATTTACAAACTTACATTTTACAAATTACATACCATGCTTTTACACAATTACAAATGTTACATTTTACTCAATCTGCATGAATTCACACCAACTTTTGTTGACGATTTTTAAACTTACATGTATTTCAGGAAATTAGTGGATGATGTTCGCGGGCTCCATTTCCAGATGTTTAGTGTCTAGTCTCTGTTGCCATCTTTTGTGGATTTGTTTACTATATCCCACCTCCTGTGGTGATATAGGAAACAAAACCTTGATCTTTGTTTTGAAATTATGATGTGAACTTTCAAACAATTATCTTTTATTTCTGATGTAAACTTTAAACTAATTTTTGTATTTCGGATAATCAAACTTGAATGGCAATTTGGAGTATGTTTTAATTCATGTAGAAATGTTTACTTATCGTATGCAATGAAAACCACTTAGGTCACACCTCGTGCTTCCGCCTTTGAAAGGGGTGTGACAAAATAAACTCCCCGAACGAACTCCCCGACATCATACCAAGTACCCTAATACTGAAAGTTGAACCAAGCTTGAATTTGGTTTTCGGTTTAGTTCGGTTTTGAAAAGTACTTAAATTTGGTTCCGTTTGGTTTTGGTTTTGGTTTTCGACTGGAAAATTTTCAAACTGAATAATGTGAAAACCAAACCGATAAACACCCTCGTTCATCTCAACTCAATTAATTTGGTTGTTTTGGGTTTTAAGAAGGGTAAAAACAACAAAATTACATGTTTTGAAACCTGTAAAGTGAAATGACTTATGGCTCGTAATTTGGGATTATCTTAAAAAGAACTTTAACTGAAATCAATCCGTGTCGATTTGGTCAAACCAATTAGCTCGTACACATTTTCATGTCGAGTTCAAGGCACATTAGTTCGCATAAATTGGAGATACAAGAAAATCAAAATAATAGAGTCAATACGAAGAACTCTCTAATCAATGAGACTACGAGTGATCCTAATCTATCATGAGTGCCTTTTAACAGTTGTGGACTCAGAAATAATTTCCTGGGGGTGCGGAATATTTTTAAATATTTTAGGCCCCTAGCTATATAAAAAATCGGTTTATAGCGGGTGGGATCGGGTCAGGTAATATAAGACAAAAGAACATCAAACTAAAATTTATATAATCATCAAAAGCACATCAAACGTCATTACAAACGTATTTAAAATTGTGCCTAATTGGTTTTCATTTTTTGAAATCTATCTAAAACATCATCTAGAGATACTAAACACTCCATAAGTTCATTACATTCTTACTCATGGTTCCTATCATATATTAATCTCTCCATAAGTTCATAAACCAACACTAAACACTTGAACAAAATAAACAATCATGTTCAACCATAATCCATAATTTTAAAATTTATTTTCAAACATTCAATTCTTAGTATTAAATGTTGAATATTTGTAACTAATCATTTAAACAACCAAAGCTATAAATAAAACAACAAAATCATTTAACTACAAGTCTAGAACAACCAAAAAAACATCAAAAAAAAACAAACCCTTATACATCTATATTTCTCCTAATCATCACATAAAACAATCAAAAAAATCAATAAAGAAAGCATACTAGTTCTATATCGGAATTCTGGCGTAATAGGGTCGGTCCTGTCGGAATTTTGGTTTTTCCTGCAAAAAAAGGCGTTCAGTCGTGAGCAGTGGCGTCAAGTCGTTGGGAGTTTTTTTGGGCGGGACGAATTGGAATGGGTAGATGGGTTTGGGTTATTTTATTTAGTTCAAGTTTCTTTGGGTTGGGTTGGGTTTGGACTTGTATTAATAAAAACAGATTGTAGATTGAGCTTTGATTTGGTTAAATAATTAAGTGAATAAGTGGTTAAAGAATAATTGTATAAATTGTGTTATATACTTATATATTAAATAATAATCAGTGTTTAATTTTTTTTTAAATTCATAATATTTTTTTCTAAGTGGGGCGGTTGAAAATTTTCAAGTGGTGCTGTTGGAAATTTCCAAGGGTGCGACAGGGATTTCGGGCAAAAAATAACACTAAATTATTTTTTTCAAGGGGTGCATCGCCCACCTCTGGCCTTTAATTATTATTTTTTTAGTTTTGCTCTAGTTCCAAAGTGTTCATTAGCGACTCTGCAACTACCCACACACCTAGCTACCTCGACGAGTCGAGGAGACTCCTCTTGGCGTCTTGCTATAGTGATTTAAAACCTAAAATAGCATCTCTTATAAACCTATAAAGGGGTGAATATGTTCATTTTTATTGAAGTTTGGATGAAGTTTTATAACAACTCAATAAAATATTAACTAGTAATGTAAATAAGAGATGTAAATAAGTCGCCACACAAAGACGGTGATGTGGTTCGGGTGGAAGTTAACAAACCCAGCGTACGTCCACTTCTAGACCTTCGGAGATCACCTTGACATATCCCTTGTTGCACAAAGGAAGGGATTACCATTAATCTTCTCGCTATTAAGAAAGTGGTAACCTTTATGGAAAATATTGGGAAAACAATGGTTTAAATTGATATTCATGAAACTTAATTTTATTAACATTAAAAATAAGTAACATGTGGTATGAATTTCTTAATAAAAGATAATCATATGCACATATAAGTCCTTATACACTCAAGTCATTAAGTATACTTGTTCATCTAAGATCAAGTCACTAAGTATACAAATACTACAAGATTATGTCATCATGTTATCAATTATGCCAAGACATCGATATGTGGAATTCAATGGGAAATTGATACATGCCATCACTGAAGATCAATATTTGGTTTGAATCATTAAAGTATTATATGGAGAATCAATGCAATAACCCAACACATATTTGTTAATCGAAGATTAGGGCTCGATTTGAACAATCAAAGTATAATGTGGGGAATCAACAGAAAAACAATATATGCTACATTGATGAAACAACAACTAGGCTTTGACATGAAGATTGAAAATGAGTCGGTATGAAGATTGAAAATATGTCAACAAGAACCTAACACGAGCAATCAAGACAACAAATGACAAACATAATATGATATGGAACGAGAATGATCTAGAATGTTTTCTAAACTAGACCAAAGAATTCTAAAAATATTTTTTTTTTATAAAACAAAAGTCATTTTCTAAAATCGTTTTATGAAACCTAGCCAAGTTTTCATATAATGATCAAACCAAGCAATTAGAATGAAAGTGTTATGTATTCTATTAGGGTTTGAAGGGGGAAAGAGGGTGGATTGAGTATTGTACAAAATTGAGGGTATACATAGTTTGAGAAGCGACAGGGTGGGTTGGTGAATTATAGGTGCTAATTGTGTTTAATTTCATGTTTGTATAATCAATTATGTGTTGATTGTGGTGATTGTGCGGTGGTTATTGATTATAGGTAGTATAGGGGATTGCGCGTAGAAGATCAAACAAGAATGCACAAAGAAATCTCGTCCGCTAAAGGAAAATGATCAAATATCATGTGAGACGTTTCAGTTGGGCCTTCAACGAAATGTTTGGGCGTTCACCATCAAGATCGGCATTCCAAACACCCATTTTGGTGTTATGAATGCGGGGTCAGATTCAGTTCGTGATTCCTAATTAACCTAAGGTAAAAAAAGGTTTAAAGCTGGGGTGTTGCAATTAACACATCTTGGAGGCTAAGGATTAAGGAACAAACCAAGGGAATTTTTTTGGTGATCTTGGGAATTCACCAAATTTAACTCGCATCAATTCTCAATTATAACAAGATGCAAGAAATCAACAACACCATGAGTGGCTAATACACCTATGATTGAACTCTGGTGTAGGGTATTAGAAATTTGTATTCAAACTTGTCTTTTTTTTTTTTAACATGAATTAAATGTATTGCTTCAATCTTTTGATGATCACCATTGATTTCGTGTGTTTGACTAATTGAGTTTTCAAAGAGACAATTAATCAACTTTGCAACGTAATATGTCAGTTATTGGTTTTTATAATCAATAACAATCATGAGACTTTGTAAAACTAGGGGATTAGATTGGTAATTGTTTAGACAACATCATAGCTCGAATCTTTATTTGGTTTCGTATCATTAAGCAATTTGGCTGGATTACTTAGTCTTGGACTTACCCTTTAAACTATTTGGTTAATCAATTATGTCTATGTAATTGTCAATCATATTAACACAACCAAGTTATACATTGTGGTTCTAAAACCTGAAACTCGGGTGCTATCATCTTTTACTCATTATTTACAACTCAATCAACTTTGGTTTTTGCTAATCTCAAACAGTCAAATAACTCAAGCAACAATCAAGTTTACATTTAATGGCTAAGTTAAATAATCAGTTACATTAGTTACATTGAAACACCATCTATTTAACTCCTCCTTGATTCGACACCCTACTTACCCTAACTAGTTAATTTATTTGGTACACCATTTTAAACTCTATTTTTATGGACCTTTCGACCTCGGTCAGGTGGTGGTTGGTAGTGGCTGCTAAAGCTCGTTGTAGTGCGGCAGGGACGATAACAAAGTTCCAGAATTTGGGAAGTGATTGTAGTGATGAAGCCATCACCACTACTAAAGGAGTGTTTGCAAGTAGTTCAGAGTGTAGAGACGGAGAAGGGGTGGTATAATTTTTTTTGTTTGAAACCCATTAAACTGAAAATCGAAATCTAATTAAACGAATAAAACCGAACCAAATAACAAATCATGGTTATTTAAGTTTTATCATTTAGTCCTATCAATTTACAATTTTAGTATTATCTTATTTAACCCAATCCATATCAATAACAAATAATGGTTAAAAAGTTTTTTTTTTAAGGGTATTGATGGGTTCTGTTCGGTTTCCAGTTAGATTTTAAGCTCCTTAAATTTGGTTAGGGTTGGTTTTGGGTTCCGACCGGAAAATTTTTGAAACCAAATAAACAGAACAGAATAAAACTAATAACCTCGAAACCAAGTCGATGAACACCCAAATTTATAGGTTTCAATGTGAATTTTTGTTTTTTGTTTTTATACCTTTCTGAAAACTTAAAACAATAAAATCAGATTAGCTGAGACACCCAATGTCTGCCCTTATGTCTATGGTCACCTCCTCATGCATTTTGAGCTGGGGTCTAACTGGAATCAACCTCTCTATTCTTACAGGGTAGAGATAACATGGGCGAAGTATTGTGGGTACCCGGGGGGTGCACCCGCCCACCCCAATGTTTCGGTTAGAAGTGTATAAGTTTCGATTTTTCGTCCGAAAATTTTAAAATTATATAGGATTGTCCCCCCGATTATTTTTTCTAAATTGTATATCCTAAATATTTTTAAGAGTTAAATGCCATTTTAGTCCCTGTGGTTTGGGCCATTTTGCCAGTTTAGTCCAAAGGTTTCATTTTTCCACCTGTGGGTACAAAAATGTTTCACCGCTGCCATTTTAGTCCACTGGGTTAATTTCATTCATTTTTTCTGTTAATGAGAAGGCCAATTCGGTCATTTTATATGGCCGAATTGCCCTAATAGTGAACAGAATTACATATAAAATGACCGAATTGGCCTTCTTGTTAACAGAAAAATGAACGAAGTTAACCCAGTTGACTAAAATGGCAACGGAGAAACCTTTTTGGACCCACAGGCTAAAAATGAAACCTTTGGACTAAACTGGCAAAATGACTCAAACCACATGGACTAAAATGGCATTTAACTCTATTTATAAACTTTGTATATAAATGATGGGTAGTTTAATAAATATACACTTTGTTTTATTTGGAACTATTATTATTTGACCCGGCTTGAATTGAATAGTCAACCTGACCCGACCCGAAACATAACGATAGGAAAAAAAAAATTTGAGTTCCATCACTTTACGCCCCCTTGAAACTTTTAGTCAAGCTCCGCCACTGAGAGATAAGACTGTCTATATCTTAACCTCATTAAACCCTACCTTAGCTTTGTTATTGATGGGATTTCCTGAGTATGATGATTATAAAGTTTTATGAATAGTAAAAAAAAAAATCACACATTTTGAATGACTTGTGGCTGGTAATTTGTTTGGAATTATCTTTAAAAATATTTCTAATTAATATCAATTCGTGTTAATTTGTCTTGAACCAACTAGCTCGTACGCATTTTTAAGCCAAGTTTGAGTCACATTAGTTCGCTCGAGTAAAATGGGCATATAAGAAAAGCTAACTAAATAGAGTCGATAACAAAAGTTCTGGTGTCAACAAGTGATTCTAATCTACCATGAGCACCTTTAATTATTAATATGCGGCATTCTGACCATCCTCATTTTTTTGAGTTTTGCTCTAATTTCATAGTACTACCTAGGGTATGTTTGGCAAAAGTAGCTCTTGGCCGGTAACTGGAAGCTGGTGGCTGGAAGCTGTTAGTTGTAGCTGGTAGCTAGTAGCTGTAGCTTTTTAGATATATTTGGTGTTTGCAGAGTAGCTGGAGCTTTTAATAAAATGTATAAAATGATCAAAATGGACATAACTAAAAATTTAAAAAGTTTTTTCATTAAAAAGTTCATTATCTTTAAAGGATAAAAAAGTCATTTTTTCCCAAAAAGCCTGTAGCTCCTTCTAAACGCTACTAGTAGGAGCGTTCAACCAAAAGCTTTAAGCTACTAACCTAAAAGCTTCAAGCCCCTTCAACCAAACAAGACTTTTTATTGAATATGAGTTTTTTCTTAAAAGCTTAAAGCTAGAAGCTCTTAAAAGCTCCAGGCCAAACATACCCCTAGCCATTCAGTACGCGAAAAAGAAGCATGTTACCAGAGCTCTTTACATCGGCAATAATCTCGACGCCTACAAGAAAGGAAAAGAGGAGTTTAATTTCAAAAAGGACGACGGAAATTTAATTGCTTAGTTCACAGGGGCGGATCCAGTCCACATTTGTAGGTTCCCAGTAACCCAGTGCGTTTGGAAAAAAATGGAAAAAAATAGGGAGAACCTTATTGAATTTAGGAAAAAAAATAGTGAGAATTAAAGAGAATTTACCAAAAAGAACCCATTAGAATAAAATTCTGGATCCGTCATTATTATTAGTTCATAAGTTTTATGTTTTTGTGTTTTGGTTTTTGAACGGTTTGATTGATTTAGACATTTAGTCATCATGTCCGGTTAATCATTTTTTAGTTTTGACACTAAGGTTTACTTTATTGGTTTTGATTCGAACATTTAGGCTAGTAGGTATGGTGAGGGTCATTTCCAAGGGGATGAGTCGCCATGTAGGACGCCACGTTCTCATTCTATATGGGATGACCTTCTAAGCATTTTTAAGGGGTGGAGGATGGGGCCCCGCAACAAATATTTTTTATTGTTTATCTTTTTATTTGGTTAACTTTATAAAAACAATTAAAAAATTAAATAAAAATACTACATAAAAGAAGGAAATTAAATCCATTACATAACATAAATAATGTCACACCCCGAAATATCAGAGCCTGACGTGACTAGACTGGTATCTTCATTGCACAGCGGAAGCAAATAAAGCTAAGACTTCTAGAAAACGAATGCCCACTAAGTACTCGATTCCACATGGTTCTCCTATTCCAACCGTGCCATAACTTTGAAACTGCAACCTGAGAAAGAAACATGCGAAAAATCAACATAAAGTTGAGCGAGTTCATAGTTTGTTTGTAAAAGATTTGAATAAATCTTTTGAATAACCGATTTGTGAAATATTATTGAGAAAACGAATTTAGAAATCATTTTCTTGTCAAGTTATATGGAAACTTTGTATCTGTAACGCATTATGTTCGTAAAACCATGTATTTGTAAACTCTTGTATTTGTAAAGTTTGTATAACCGTCAATACCCACCCTGACTTTGACTTCATGCCTGCATAATCCTATGCTTTGAATTTGTATAAAACATGGTATGTAATTTGTAAAACCCCGGTATGAAAGCAACAAGGAAAAACAGATCATTAATGGTTTGCAAGGCCATTAATATGTATGACGTGATGCAGGAAAGCTCAAACCTAGCAGACTTTGCACCGGGCTTCCGGCTGTAAGACATAGCCACTCATCGGACTCATGGGTGGGGCTCGCTACACCCAAATAGATCTATAACTCGTGTCCCTCGGTCCTACAACGAGGATTGATGGCCTTATTCGTCCTACCCACCACTCACATGATCTAGATGTACCATTCCTTAGCTAACCATACCAATTATTAACGTTTGTAAACAGTTGTAACATGTACTTCACCCCCAAAGTTAGAAAACCGAAAACAGTTAAAGAAAAGGGGGAACATGAACTCACTGGGTTGCCTCGTTTTACGTACGTAGACCAACCCAGACCCGTCATTGTAACTTGGACAATCCCGTCCCTACTCATGAAAATCCTTCACATTTCGAAAATACGCATTTGTTTTGTAATACCAGCATATTTAGTATGAATCATTCGTAAACCATTTGTGTTCAATGAAAATCACAAATCATTTGTGTTAGTTAAAACGTGTTGTAACATGGTTTAGAAATATATAGTTTTTGTTCCTTCAAAAACCTCGTATGTTCTTGCAAAACGTGCTTTGTCTAAAATATGCAATCTCTGTTCATCGAAAACTTTGTATGTTTCTGAAAAACGTGCATGACTTTCCACCCCGAAAACATTTATAAAAATGTAAAACCGTAAAAAGGTGGGGTTATGAACTCACCTGGATTGCCTTGTGCAAAGCTAGCTAATTACGACTTCGTGATGTCGTTTCCAAGATGAGACTCTCTAGCGTGCATTCTACAACATTCCTAACACAGAATATCTTATAAGTTTCTAAATAAACGCAGTAACTAAACTACGTGTCACTGAGCTCTACCGAATCGTTAACCGAATGATTCAACGGTAAGTTGTTAAGTTAATGGAAACGATTTGGTCATATTTGATAAGTATCGTTTATCGTCGATAAAAACTAATTAGTCTTGAAAAGACTTGATTCTCGAGATATTCAAAAATAAATAAATATTTATATCAAAATATATAAATATATCGTTAAGATCGCTTGTCGTCCCAAGAAGTCGTACGTGTATATAAAGAATATTTATATAAAAATATCGCATAACAAACTCGTATTATGTATCGCATCTCGCGCGAGAAGTATCAAAATATAAGTATATGTCGTTTAGGCGTTTGAAATAAATATAAGGGTTTAATGGGTAAATTACACTTTTCGTCCTTTATGTTTGTACTGGATTGCAACGGATAGCCTTTAACTTTAATAATTACAGTCACAATCCTTTATTTGAAAAACTTATTACACCTTTCGTCCTTTAGCACTAACCCAGTTAAAATTATCAGTTAAGTGTGGTCATGTGCAAGGCACATGAGGGCATTTAAGTCATTTTACCCTATCTTATATAAAAAGCAACTTAAAAATGTCAAAATAAAAAACATATATAAAAGTATAAAACCCTATCAATTCTTTTTCACTTTCACCAGCCACCATCACTAACCAATCACCACCACCAACAACACCACCCACCACCACCACCATTACCCCTCAGTCTCTCACCTACGGCCTTCTACACCCATCCAATTCTCTGGTATACCAAATGAGCCAAACCAATGAGCAGATTTGAACATATTTTAAACCAAGCTGTTTGCCCCAAAATCTACCCCTAAAAGATTGAATAATACTATAACCTTTTTCTAGTTTTTTCTTCTCTTATTCTGAAACAGAGCATATTTATCAATGAACGATCAACAACAATAAAAGAGGTTAAGATTTCAATTATCACAGTCAAAATTAGTAACAGTCATAGGTCAACACATATTAATATTCACTTAAAAGAAGAAAATTAAAGACTCACCTAAGGAATCTCTTAGATCCAGACAGAGGGTCGACTTTGAGCTAAGTATAAACACCGAGAACACCGTGGCAAGCAGTGAATGTATTGAGAGGGGAAATGACTGTCGGAGAGTGTGCTGGTAAACGACGTTTCCTGTTGTTGCTGGATCATCAGCGGAGGAGGATGAGAATCGTTGTGAACGTTTCTGGATGTAATTGCTGTTTTTCTAGTTTTTTAGTTTAGTTATTGTTTCTCGAATTATGAATTCAGCAGGGGGATTGTGGCTGCGGTGGTGGATGGGTTGCAGGGGGCGGTGGTTGTAGGGGGTTATTGGTTGCGGTGGTGGATGAGTTACAGGGGGTGGCGGCTGCTGGGTGAAGATGGTGGTGGAACTTGGTGGGTGGTGGTCAGGATACAGAAAAGAAAGACTTTAGAAAGAGAAAGTCTTTAAATAAATAGAGAAGTAAAATTACTAATCTACCCTCATGTGCAAGTCACATTTCATATTTAATCAAAAATTTTAACCTGGTTAGTGTTAAAGGACGTAGAGTGTAACGGGTTTGCAAATAAAGGACTGTGACTGTAATTATCGAAGTTAAAGGCTATCTATTGCAATCTGGTACAAACATAAAGGACGAAAAGTGTAATTTATCCTAAATATAAAAAGTTATATTTATTTTATAAAAGTATCATCGTTTGATGTTTGCAATAAATATAAAAGCTATATTTATTTTGTAAAAGAATCGTCGTGTTTTTGGTATTCAAAACAAATACATAAACCGTATTTATTTTTATAAAATGAATGCGTGTTGTTTGGTATTTGAAATAAATATATAATTATATTTATTTTCTATAAAACGAGATTGGTTTGTTTGTTGTTGGAAATAACATATGAAATCTCATTTGTGTTATCGGCATTTGAAAATAAATATAAAAGTTATATTGATTTTGTAGAAGAGTTGTCGAATTTTTGAAACGCCCACTTTTTCACATCCGAAAATAACAAAAATGACATACTAATTTTAACAAAAATTGGGCATGACCCGTTCGTACGATAAACAATTCCCTGTTTTTTTAAAAGACATAAAAGTATTAACCATACAATATTTAAAATCCTAACCTACTTAGGAAACATCCTAGACATAAATTTAACATTTACATTATGAAAACGTTTTGACCCATTTACAAAAGACGACTTAACCGGAAGCGCATAAAGGGCTATGTAGTGTGTTCGGTCCGAGCTCGCATCGTCAAGAGCGGGATTTACCTAACATACATAACACAAACATTCATTAGTTCAGATCTCAAAACAAATTTAATGACTATCATTCACTTATTCTAATTCAACCCATTAGCGAAATAAAACATTTTATCAACATCCTTATTAAAATCATTCTTTTCGTTCTAGCATGAAATTTCTTCATGCTCATTTATTCTTGTCTTTCGAATACATTCAACATGTAAGTCTTTCGACCCATTCATAACGGATCAATTCATACCAAACACTCTCAACGCTTTTTCCTCATTCCGACTCGTTATCTACAAGTCTTTACTTAACCATTACATTATCCTTCCTTTTAATATTTCGACCCACTTGAACCGGGTTAAAACACATCCATTGCTAATACACTTCCTATCCATTACCAATACTCAACATAACACAATTCTACCATGAACAAGCGTAAAAATTCCACACTAGGATTTAATTACCCAAACTAACATTCGTGAGTCTATAAGTAGAGAAGATGAAGTTCATATGAACTTACCGCGATCTTGCGTTTCTTGCGTTATAGAATGAATTGCTCCTCCTTCCTTATTTGTTTCTATACATCACAACTTCATATACTTAGCTTTCGAAAATTTCATTATTCTCATATTCTTTATCATACAATATGACGTTTATGAACCATATGCATTCCCACCATAATCATATTTCGTCAACTTAGCAAATTTTCATACAAAATCACAATTTCATTAATTTAGACATTTCATCGAACACATGGCGTGCTTACGTTCTAATAAGCATGATGTACAAGTATTTATAACACATTCATCCTAAATTCATCAAATAGATCAACCAATTCTTTCAAAATCAATAATCATAACCATACTACATATGATTCAAATCAAGTCACTCATCAAAACACTTCTATAACATGAGTTTAACATCAACATTACATAATTCATCCATAACTTTTACTAATTTCTACTACCTTACATAAACTCAAGTGTGTTTTACCCCAACTACTAGTACAATCGAAATAACACATAATATAACTCCTATTTGTTCATATCATCCAACATCTAGGTTCGATTTCATACAAACATCATAAATTATACATAACCAACTTCATGAAATCTCATAAAAACATCAAATTTAAACTTACTAGATGTCAAGAACACTTAGATAATCAAAGTTCCAGGCTCATGCATTCGATTAATCCTTGATTCCCCTTTCAATTTTGTAGAAATTTGGAAGACTAGGGTTTCCTTGGCTCCCTCTCTCTTGTTCGATCGAACTGGCCAGGAGAACACTGACTTCTCTCTTTTCTTTTTTTATCAAATTTTATTACATATTTACATTATTAGCCCCTTGTCTTTTAAAGTATGATTAAAAATGGCTATTCCCCATACTACCTTGATTACTTCCATTAACATAAGGGGTTTTTATTTCATTATTTCTTATAAAACATTCAATATGATAAAAAAAAATATATGTTTATCATTCCTTATCACTAAAGCATCACAATTAAATTATTATTCTAAGTCATACGAAATTTTGGGGTGTTACAAGTCTACCCCCTTAAAGAAGGTTTCGTCCCCGAAACCTAAATACATACATTTTTACGAGTTTATCTATATCCCTTTGCGATTACATACCTCGAACTTCGTTAACATGCCTTCATTCGACCATCCCTCGTGATGAGTCAGTCGTTAGTACTTTAAACTTGTCTAATACATTTGGTAATTCAATCTTGTATGAATCAAAGCGATCCTATTACGTTATTTCATAATTATCATTAAATTGTTCAAGCTGATTTTTTAAACCTTATCTGTCAGATTATTCATTCCCGCATACCTCTAACATCTACTTAGAGGAAATAATTATCATAATATTCATACTTGTTCATTCCTATTCATTCATATTAATTTACAAATCAAACATCATTTAATAGTTTCTAACTATTTAGTTTCTAGATACTCCCTATCCTACCAAGGCCAATATCAAGCAAAGTTTCTTTCATGTCGTTTGCTTGATAGTTCTTTTCATACTTTTCTTGCAATACATTCGTATAATCTTTACCCGAGACTAATATTTCTTTCACTGATGATCTATCATAACTGCATAGTTAACCACAACTTAATGTATACAGTTATACAAATTGTATACATACTATCTTGCTCTAATCTTTTACCGTCTATCCCTAGGTTACAAGGGCCAACATAAATCTTTAATCATGCTATCAATATGATCATGTAATCAATACTTACATTTGAGCAACTCATATTACACCCGAGGTGTCATACTCAGCTATACTTGTCATCACATTTCATAGCTTTCATACATACGTCATTCCTTCTAGCAATTGTGATACTAAGGAAATTACCTAACATTGTACCTAAAAGGGTTAATTCTTATCAACCTAGGTTCCGCTACATACGAGATTATAAGCTTATTACATATGCCCCTCCATTTTACGTATGAATTACATAAAACTTGGCACAACCATTCATTCGATAATTGAGATTACACTCTACCACGTAGGGTTTTTTTAGAGTAGGAATCAAGAATCATGCGTATAAAAACTTTAACTCTCGAACATTTCTTTAGAGGTTTATCTTCTAATAATTCCTCACATACGATAGGGAACTCGACACAGGGCAAGATTTATTCAAATATCATTCAAATATTCATCATATTTTACATTCCACTCAACCCCTCTTTATGTAATTTTCCTCCTCTAATAGTTACGCATTCTTATATTTTCATTCTAGCTTCCTTCGACGTTAACCTTTCACCTCTTCCATACAGTTCTTTCTAATTATTCTAAATTTGGCATACTAAGTGTGTATCCCGTTTTTTTAACAGTTCCTCACTTTTCTTTCCTTTCTTCTACCCATTTTCCGATATACGGGTCGACTTTTACCATCTTTCCATCATGACATTTCAAGACATCTAATAACCGTACTTTACAATAAACAAGAATTTAGAGCCACCATTATTTCCTGTATTGACCATACTTACTCCTTCACCATGTTGTTAGAAACAATAATGCTCACCATGAGCCTACTACTTGGTTCCTCTATTATTAATATCATCATTCTTCCTAGTCACCCCCTCTTGTGACGTAAAAACTTTGACTACTATGTATGTGTGTGTATATATATATATATATTCATATACATATACTTGCCTCAAACATTTAGTAACTCTATTACTATTAGTTGCTTGTTAATCCATTCCTACAGTATGGACTAATCCTCACATTTGTACTTTCTTATTGATTTTAGACATACTTGTTATCATTTTACCATTTCTTACAAAAATCTCTATCCTCATCGATGCTTAAATCATCCATCTAGGTCTTAGCCCATTATTCATTTTAGTCCTCATAAGTCGATCATCACATGCTTAATACACAACGTATTCGGAGCATACTTCTTTCATTATAATCTTATCACCTCCACGTCTTTCTATGTATATATATATATAATTACTTACACCATCATATGTTACCACATTTGTCATATGTTTTACTCTTACTCGTAGATCCCATTTAGGTCTACGACGATTAACTATCAACCCATCCCTACTCATATTCCCACAACCAGCGGAAACATATCTCACATACGTTCACATACACATCACTTATATATATATATGTGTGTGTGTGTGTGTGTGTTCTTTTAGTCCTACATTATGCTTGACCAACCAGGCTATCTGTGCCATTTACTTGTTATGTTTATTCTTATCTTTAGTTAGGTGGAGAAAAAGCATCTCCTCATTTGCTTTCATACTTTCCTTCCCACCTAACGACTCTAACTTTCATCCGTCTACCACCCTTTCTTAAGGCTGTATCTATGCTTACCACATAAATATCTTCCCTTAAAATTTTAATTCTACTAACATTTACTTTTTGTTTGACAATTTTTTTTCTTTTTTTTATCCTTAGGACCATACTATTCTCGAAATTCTATCATCCTTTCATGTTTATTATTTTCTAAGCTTAATCGTAATTATCATTCCTACCTTTCATTACATTCTAGGAACATACCATCCTCTTTCGTAATAACTGCTTTTATTCCTTCCCACCATGTCATTTGTTATCGTTTGTGTTTCCTTCGTCCATTATCTACAATTAAGCATTTTCTACATTCATTACTTCATATACTTTCCATGTCATCTCAAGTTACATTGATGCATTCATAATCACATTTCAATAACTTTCATTCCACTTGTACATTATCATCAACGTTGGTCACGATAGGCCACATCACACATGCCTTTCGTTCATAGGGGAATAGAATCCCTCATCCTTCTTACTTACTTTCTCTCTCCACACGCTACTCGGAACATATTTTATTAACAATTTCTTCGCTTTCATCAGCCATCTACTATATCATTCGAGATCATTATTAAAATTTAATCCTTGGTCATGTTCTTTCCATTCTATCATTTTAATTTTTTTTATACTTTCCTTTCTTTCATGCTAGGTGTTAACGGTCCTTTATAACTACACCACCTATTTCTCATTATAGGGTTGTAAACCCAACTAAAACTTCATTCACAACCTTCCAGTCATATACGTTCTTACTTCTAAACATTTCAACATGACCCGGTTGACACTTAGAGGATCCTAATATCATAGGTTGCATTTCGGAAACTTAACGAAACTTTTGGATTTGCCTTAAAAAATATTCTACCACATAGTTTAGGAAATATGTTAATATGCCTAACATATTTCAATGACTTTCATTCTCTTACTTATTAGACATTCGTTAATTTTATATATAACTTTTCACTTCGTTATATGTTAATTCATGTCATTATGCTTACGTCTTATTGACCTTTATCCTTTTTTTTTATTATGGTTATCATGTTTTTATTTCATAATTCCGGGTGTTAATAGCCACTTAGTGACCATACCGCATTCCTTTCATCATCCTCGGTGTTAACGGCTACTTCGTGCCCACACCGCATACTATTCATCATTCTTGGTGTTAACAGTCACTTCGTAACCTCACCGCATACCATTCATCATTCTTGGTGTGAACGGTCACTTCGTGACCTCACCGCATATCGTTCATCATTCTTGGTGTTAACGGTCACTTCATGACCTCACCGCATACCATTCATCATTCTTTTCTTTATCATTCATGCATTATTTTGCTTTCAATAATTGAAGAAACACTGGATAAAAGGATCGGAATCAGATTATCCAGGGGTTATGTCCTGCATAAAAGGGTGGTTCTCTCTCGTTTGATTTGATGAGACAGACCTTCTTCTCCGGTAAACTCTGCAAAACAAAACACCGTTAGCCTCGTCAAGGGGAGAAGAGGAGTTATCTCCTTGACTCGACTCCGGCGTGAGAATAAGTAGGTGTTTATGAAGAAGAAGAAGTATTGACGAAGTGTGTGTAACTTGAAGTTCATACCTGGATTATTCTCTTATTTATAACCGGGAGTTTGGGCGGGAAAACTCGTTGGTGAAATATTAACGGAAGATGCTGACACCGTAAGCGGTTATTTTCCTTTCGTTAATTCTTTTGATCAGATGGAGATATCACACGGATCGTGATCTTGATCGACAGCTAGGGTTCCGCCACGTGGAAAGTAAGTAAATGGAGATTTCTCTCCAATTTCGTGCCATCGTCGTGACTTCAGGGAGGCCTGAGATAATGACACGTGTCCAGACGGTTATAACCGTCTGGTGGTGCACGATCGAGTTCTTCTAGAAGGTTATTGCTTTAATCTAGTGTGGCTCTTTATCGTGTGGTACCGGTTGAGTAAATAATATTCAAGTCTGGGTATATTTAAGTGGAGGTATTTAAACTAGGATTCTTATCCTTTGTTTGTTATGGAGAAAAGCGCAAGGGTTTATTAACTTCCTTTTGGCGCGCAGGTGTTGCCTGCTATCTTTCTCTTAAGCTCTCTTGTGAGACCAGTGCGCGGCCGCGCAAGGTCAAAAGAAGGCTAAGAGGTGAGGTAGTGGTATGGTCCTGAGTACTTGATATGAGGTTTTTGGGACCTTACCCCTTCAAGTCCCCTCAGTCTAGTGTTGCTCTTATGCAAATAAGTGGAGCACTGGACTTGTAAGGGAGACACTTTTTACTGTAGAGTTCTTTGACGTGAAGCTGAAGAATCTTTTTTGGAGGGGAGATTTTCTTGCTCATTGAGACCTCTGGGGGAACTCGTGAATTTCCCTTTATTGATCTGACCCTTTTTAATTATGGTCTGACGCTTGATGTCGTCACTTGTAATAAAAAATTAGTATTCGCGATACTTTTCTTCCTTCTTGTCTTGGGATACGTACCGACGCTTGTCAGGCTTCATTTATGGGATATGACACTTGTTCTTGTAGCGCCATTTAGAAAAGACATTTGACAGTTGATCATGATTATTTTCCCCTTTCCCGGAGTTAGTTCTTCTAAATATATATGTTTGAGGGTTTTTATCCTTTTGCTTGATTTGGAACATGAAGGCGAAGCATTCCTTTCGTACCCGGCGATTATTGGATATTTTAAGGATTTATGAGGCCGCTGAGGGTCTCTTGCTTCTTGCTGGTTCACCGCCATTAGTGGCTACTGGAAAAGAAAGGCCGTTCGACTCTGTTCCTTCCATGGTTGAAGGTTCTGATTGTAAAGCTTACCGGCCAAAAGACATTGTTGACGAAAGGGTCGGTGTATTATCTGTTGACGACTTGATGATATGTTTTCCGATGATTCGGAACGGTGGATATCAGCTGGCATACCGTCGTCGGAAAAATCGCCGTGCTGATCAGGCGCCGGTTGTTGATGATGGGTTTGCTGCTGATTAGGTTAGGTTTAGAGGACGGTGTATACCTCTTTTGTTGTTTGTAAGTATGTTTGTCTTGCTACTGGAATTTTGGAAGAACACTGTTGTGTTCTTTGTAAATGGTTCTTTGAAGTGTCGTTGTTACACTTAATGATATATTTTTTTTGATGCACTGTCGTGCATGTATGCTTTGGTGTTTTATTAGTTTGTGTTTGAATTACAATATGTTGCATATGTTTAATTGCTTTGTGTAGGTAAAGCGAATGTTAGGACCGGTTTTGACTCCGAAACGATTGCGAACCGAACGTGTGATGTGCGGAATCCGTACACGAACGTGACCGAACACACGAGAACGTAATATAAACGGTGATTCTATTAACAGATCTGAAAGCGTACAACACCTGAATCACGTATACAACACTTTCTCTCTCTAGCACTAGAGCTCTCCAAAGTGCAAATGGTCAAAAGTCACAAAAATTCTAAATCTAACACCTTTGGTTCCTATTTATAGGCCAAGGGGCTTTAATGAGATTCCTCATTATTACAGAAATGTCACCTTGCCTTTTACTAACTAATATTACAATATAAGGCTAGTATAAAACAGTTTCCGCTACGATTTGAGATGACGGAGGTGATAGACATAAATGCACTAACAGACTCCCCCTTGGATATTGCCGCAGTCAATCTCAACCATTGAGTCAAACTCGTAGCGTCTTGACTTTTTCTCTCTCACTGAGTCTTTTTGAAGCTTTAACACGTTTTCAGCAACGAAGACTCCTTCTTGCTTGAATAGAATCCCCGTGGATCTGTCTTCAGCTTCAGCTTCTTTCTTTCGGTAGACTCTTCAGGCTCCCCCTTTCGTCAAGCTTCCATGCTTTTGGGATCGTCACCTGGCATTCCGGTTACAAGCTCCTCTGGGATAGATACCTGGCTCATTGCACGCTTCCCCTTGCGTTGAGCACGTCTTCAGACTACCCCTTAGACTCGGCTATCGGGATCGTAGTCTGGAATAGCATCTGCAATTCTCAAACATTTATAAGTCAAAATGTTTTGAACTTCCAGGATTGAGACAACCTGGCTCTCTCAGCATAAGCTAAAATTTTAACAATGAAAGCATTTTCGGTTTTCCAGGAATCGTGACCTGGCTCTATTAAGCTTTCTAAATCAAGATTTTGGCTTTAAGATATAATAAAATGAATATATCCAGAAATACTTGATTCTCTCTCTCTCTATCAACAATCTTAAAGGATTTGGCAGTATTAATAATCCAACATCGAACACTGGCTCTATTACAACAGATTTTAACAATCTTAGCATCCAAATCCCTCACAATTAATCATCCAAGTCCAACTTAATGACCTTGGAGATATCACAAACTGTTTTTGATTTTTGATTTTAAAACTACAAGTTTCAAATTAATGAACTCGATTTATTTTCAGAAACACGATCAGCATACTTAAATTTTGAAACTCAACTCTCAGACATCGGTTGTCGAAAATAAAATAGAAATCAAAATCTTTTTGTATTTTTCTGAAATGTAAAGCAGTAAATAAATACTTACAAACATATTAAAGACAATATTTTTGATTGAGTTCGTGTCAGAGGATCATATCAGTTTATGACAAATCACTAGTACCGTTGAGCTTTAAACACTTTAAGTTCTAAACGATTCACTTAGATTGTCAGTATATTGATCCACTTAAATTTTCACACAAAGTTCAATTGATTCGAGATACGGATTAGTGTTTTAAGAACTTAAACTTATTCGCGTGTCCCACCTCAGAATATACTCCCGTATCCAGATCCCAATATTCAGTCTTACAGGTGAATATACCTAGATGATATCTGTAAAGGGTTAAATTGCGAGGCCATGAGAGCTCATGTCAGAACTTCCGTTCAGCAAAGAGATGATGGCTCGTCTTTCGGTGTGTTCCCTTTAGAGAATCTTTTCTTCAACAGCACATGATTAGCATTTTTCAATGTTTCATCATTTTTTATGCTGAGGGTGATGCTATATTTCAAGCAAGCAGAAAGTATTATACGGGGACTAGGCCATTGCTTCCGCAAAATCAGAAGTCCCGGGATAATACCCCAGATATCACTAAGCATAAAGACCTAGTATCTCAGAAAGAGGGGTCTTTCAAACAAGATTTCAGGGGTTACCTATATATCCGAGAGATGTTCCCCACGAAATAAGTAAGTATTTGATATTTAAGTTTATATCTCGAAAACAATCTACTAAGCGTGTAAAAACCTACTGGCATATCATCAGTAAGACCGTTTATCACATTTAACATTCCATTTCTTTAGCGTAAGCGTACTGTGATTGTCTACTGATGTACTATCATTTCCTCTTTTTACACAAAAACTCATTTTCATTTGAATTTTATCATGTTTTTGTCTTTTTCAAATTTTCTAATGTTTTTGGATTTTCTAACAACAATACTCCCCCTAAAATGCAAAACCATTCTAAAGAAAATTTGACAACTCGATGCTGATAGCTTCATCTCGCCATCCATTTTCTGCTTAAAGTGCTCTGTTTTGCAGAAAATAACATACCCCCATGATTTACAACACATTGATATTTTACAGTTTGAAAACCGTTTTTCAATCTTGTGAAATTAATCATGTTTGTTCAGCCGTGAGGGTTTCGGCGTATTCACTCAACATATTTTTTGAAATTTTGTTTAATTTTTGACAAAATAAAGACATATTTTTGGTTTTTAAATTTTCAATTTTTAGGGTTTTATGAAATATGGTTTATTTATGTACAAAAACAAACTCCCTGTTTAACCATCGCAAGGACCAGCAGCCTCCTCTCCTCGTGCCAGGCTGCTTCGACATTCTTCTTGTTGACATTCAAATTTCTTCGGAAGCACCAGCACATTCAATAATTGAATAATTTGAACAATTTAGCCCAGGTCTGTTTGACCTTAGGCATTTCAACACAATATGCTTCATTCAACTTTGGAAAATCTTTGTCATTTTGTACAAAGACTTTTTCAATTTTAGCATCATCTACCGAAGTCATTTGTTTCTTAACAGACCATGTTTGACCTTTTGGAGTCCCTCTTTTGTAAAAATGTGACTCTTTTTGAACATTTTGATTCTGAACAACAACTTTTGGTTTCCAAAACTGGTTTTGTTTTGTTGTATCAACTGTTGTTTTCAACTTTGTGTTGTTCTAAGTTTGGGTGTCTCTGATTTCCTGGTTTGTTGTGAGTCAACCTTTGACATTTTCGGCTTCCAAGTTTGCTTTGAATCAAACTTGGTTGACTTCTGAGTCACAACATCAGACTTTTTCTTCGTCTCAACATCAACAGGTTTCAGATTTGGACACTTGCGAGCAAGATGTCCAGCTTGATCACATTTGAAACATGTTCTCTTTGAAACATCTTTCACCTGTTGTTGTTGCGTTTTCTTTTGAGCATAGAATTCTTCATTAGACTGTCGTCTAAATTGGAGTTCTTTCTCTTCTTCTGAACTTGTTCCGTGAACAAAATTCATCTTTGTCTGATAATTCGGCGTTTCAGTTTTCTTCCAATTTTGTTTCTTTTTATAACCCAACCCAGCCTTCATATTTTTCTTTTTGTAACCTTGTTTGTTATAAAAAGTTTTGTGACACTTTCCAGCAAACTTTGAAATTTCAGACTTTTCAATCTCAACCATCTTGAAAACTTTGTCAATCTTTTCTGAAATCACATTCTGAATCGGGAATACAACATCTAAAAATAATTTGTCCGATCCAATCATGGTATAAACCAATCCTTTTGAATCATCATTCAAATTTTTCTCAGATTTTGAGTTTTTCAGATATTCTTCATGAAAACTACCTTCATTTCCATCCTGTGATTCAGATTTACCTTTTTCAATCGACTCTTCTTTCAACACACTTTCAACGACCTTACCTACCACCTCTGAATCACTAGAATCATCAGATTTGGAATAGGTTACGTCAATGTTATCTGGCAATTGATCGACCATGTTGAAAGCTTTCTCGACCTTTTCATCATCATAAAATGGAAACTTTTCTGGTGGAGGAACTTGATGAAACTCTGAGCCAATACCTTTCTTGTTTTTCTCAGAATCATCATCACTCGGTTTTATGTTGAAAATTCTTTCAAGCACATATGATGACGCATGATAACTATGTAACTTGTTGTTATCCTATTCTAAATCAGCTATTTGACGCTTTAGCTTAGCAACATCCTGAATGTACGATTTGACAACTTGTTGCTTTATTGAATACTGTCGCTTAAGCGTATCAGTTGTTTCAGAACAGTATCTCAATCTGGATTGAACAAGTTTCATTTGACTTTTCACATTTTCATATGATTCTTTTGTAATGTGATATGCCAATTTTATTGAATCATATTCTTTCTTCATTTCTTGACAAATAATTTCTTTTTGATCACATTCTTCTGTCTTTTTCAAAACATTTTCTTTTAAAATTTCATTTTCTTTTTCTAACTTTTTACATTGTTCCAAAAGTTTTTCATCGTTTTCTTTCAAAACTTTTCCGTTTTCTAACATTTCTTTGCATTTATTTTTGAAAACTTCTTCAATTTTATTGAATTCAAGATTTCTTATTTTGAATTGTTTATCTTTTTCAGTACAAGCACTGCACGTTTCCATGCATTTCTTGCACTGTTCAACAGTTTTTAAGATTTCAGAATCAGAAATTACCTCAGTGATTAGCACTTCGGTATTTACTGCAACTTCTATCTGAACAGTATCTTTCTGCTTTCCTTCAACACCAACCTCATCACCAGTATCACTAGCAACCTCCAAAATCTCATTCTTTACTTCAGTCAAACTTTCAATTTTCTTCTCATCTTCTACAACCTGCTGTTCTTCAGTAACAGCTTTCTCAACCTCTTCATTCACCTTAACTTTTTCTTCAATCTTTTCTTTCTCAGTAACCTTCAAATCTTCCTCTTTCACAACTTCGACTTTCTTCACAACCTCAACTTCAACAGCTTTAGCTTTAACCTCTTCAGCAGCTTTCTTCAAATTGTTTACCATTTCTTCAACATTCTTCGTCATTCTCTCTTCATCCCTCTACCTCAAACACGATGTCATGACATATCTTATTTCCTTTTCATGCCTTTTTGCATATGTGTCATCTTTTAGTACATTCCTATAGTATTCAGCAGATCGAGGAATTATGAGAAGAATGTCTTCAAAAATTATGTCTTTCTTCGGAACAACAGGTTCACCTTCTCTGTTGAAATAACACTCTCTCTTCTTATCCCATCTCTTACTGATGACAGCGCTCATATACTCTTCTTGCATTTCATTCATTCTGTTCAAAGCAATGTTTCTTTCACGATAAGTTTTCTCATTCAGAATCTCTTCTCTGGTTTTCTTTTTTACCTCAGCAATAACATTTTCTTCTTTGTTTTCCTCTTTTATTTCTGCAACAAAAACATAATGGTTGTTCTTTGATATAGTTTTGCCATGAGCTGTAACTTGATTATCCAAACGATCTTCTTCTGGAAGAATCTGACTCCAATCATACCCTTCATCATCATGGATTACTGCATATGCTCTTGACTTCTCTTTGGGATTATTTTCGATCATTTTTGGCTCTTCTTTGCTTCGGTGGTAGATCGCCTTTCGGTAATAATCATCACTGAAAGGATGTTCATTTCCATCAACTGCAGAGTTGTTGCATTCTCTCTTGTAATGACATTTTTGCTTACATTTGAAGCATGTCACTTTGGATTTGTCAAATCCCAGCTTAGTTGATGGTCCACCGATGCTCTGTTTCCCAGTAATCTCCATGTATCTCCGAGCTCTGCGGATGCAACTTGCCAAACACCAGCGAATGTCTATGAGTTCCATTTCTTCCGGATCAATCTGGTCGTAGTCTTCTTTGGTCAATTCAGAATTTCCAATTTTACCAGCTCCTAGACCTTCATATGATTCCAGAACAGATGCAAGGAAGCTCATTTGCTGTTTTGCAGAATTGATGCTCATAGCTGGAGAATTCTTCAATTTGAGAGCAATGTTGCACAGTATCTCCTCTGATTCCTCAGGATTAGCTTTTGAAGAAGATGAATGATATCCCGGATTGTAGCTTGATGAGCCTTTTTGTGGTTCTTTCGTCTTTTCAACGCTAAATCTGGTCTTTGGTGAACTATCAGCTTTCACCGAAGGTAAATTACCTTTGTAATACAAACCAACATTCTGTTGATGTGAAGAACTGCTCATCTTGCTTTGTTTCTGCAATTCAAGCTCATGAGTTTCAATCTTTTCAATTAACGCATCAAGAGAAATTGTTTCATACAAAACATCATTTTTCTAAATAAACACAAATGTTTGCCACTGATAAGCTCGTGGTAACGCTTTTATGATTTTGTCTATTATTTCTTCTCTTGTTTTTTCAATCTTAAATCTTTCCAGTTCTATTTTTAGATGACAAAAACGTTCAATCATTTGTCGAACTGATTCACCGTTAAGACTGTCAAACAAATCAAATTCCTTTTTTAATAAAGCAATTTTGTTTTTCCTGATTTGTTTACCCCCTTCTGCCTTAACCCGTAAAGCTTCCCAAATAGATTTTGAAGATCCATCGTGTTGTAACAAAGTAAACATGTCATTTCTGACGGATGATTGAATTAAGCCAATCATTCTTTGTTCAGCTGCAAATTCGGATTTGTCTTCTTTAGATAATTTCTTGAGTGGAAGATCTTCTTCTTTATCATCTTTTGGTCTTTCATATCCAACCTCCATACAAAACCAGCTTTCGTGTGCATAGGCTTTTGCCCAGTTGATGAAACGTTCTTTCCACCAAGTGTAGTCTTCAATACTTTCGAGCGTTGGTGGTTTTGAATGTGTTCCGTAGATGGTATCATGTTTAATGTTTTCATTGATTGCTTTTGTTATGGTTTTTGGTGTGACAGTTGATGTTTCGGAAGACTCAGACGTAAAAGCGTTGTAAAACGTGTTGTAGAACTCTTCAGCCATGACACTTCTTGTTTATCACTTCGAATCACATCACCTTTTTAATCACCTTGAAACCTGAATCACGCAAACAACAATGATCAGTTCTAAAAATTATCAAACAACTTGAATCGGACGGGTATTCGAACGAGTGAGTCAACAAAAGTCAACAGTGAAAATAATCAATGTTGTCCGATCGGGTGGGAAAGCTGTCCGATCGGGTGTGATTTTATCTTGAATCGGGTGGTGATACTGTCCGATCGGTTGAAGTTGCTGTTCGATCGGTCAGGGGTGCTGTTCGATCGGACTGGGTGCTGTTCGATTGGACAGGGTGCTGGTCGATCGAACGGGTATTTTGTTGAACTATCACCACAAAGATGCTGTTCGATCGATGAACACTTCAAAGTAATATGAATATCAATCAAATCACATGCAAACTGTCAATATCACTTTATCACATGCACATAGATAATGATATCACATGAATTTATATCAATGATAGTCAATCAATTAATGAATCTTCAAAAGATGCGACTAAATAGGATTCAATTTAAATGAATCACGTGACTAGGTGATTAATAGGGACAAGAGCTTGTTGACAAGTGAAATGAAAGTCACATGCTCACCAAATTCAATTAATGACTCACGTGAATGTTACTGACAAAAGCATAATATGTTGACTTAATGACTTGATCGGTTGAGATATGTGAAACGAGTTGCCGGTCGATCAGTCAGGGATGCTAGCCGTTCGGCCAGCTGTCCGATCGGTTAGGTCAACGAAGTCAAACGCTTTTAATGAATGAGTTATGTAATGATACGGTTTGCTGACCGTTTGGCTGGCAAGTCAAAGAAGGTCAATAACTTAAATGAAATGCAATGATGAATGCTTTGGTACGAATTGCTAGCCGATCGGTCAACTAACCGATCGGTCGGCATTCAAGTTAAACTCAACAATAACAGTAAACATGTTCATGTATATTTCGAACCAAAAATCTTTAATTTCTCCCAAACGGCTAGGAATTAAGATCTGAAAATTTGTAGGCTTGTAGATCAGTTACTTTCGCACAACATATCCAAAAATCAGCAATTTTTAACCGTTAAAACCCGTTTAGTTTTGCAATTTTCATTTAAGAACGTTAAGAGATGAAAAAGATGAAGAAATTGAGAAAATCTAATGAATTTTGGATCTGATTCTGATGAAATCCAGTACGAATCTGTGCGTTTGATCTTCGCAACCGAGCTCCTGCTCTGATACCACTTGTTAGGACCGGTTTTGACTCCGAAACGATTGCGAACCGAACGTGTGACGTGCGAAATCCGTACTCGAACGTGACCGAACACACAAGAACGTAATATAAACGGTGATTCTATTAACAGATCTGAAAGCGTACAGCACCTGAATCACGTATACAGCACTTTCTCTCTCTAGCTTCTCTCTCTAGCACTAGAGCTCTCCAAAGTGCAAATGGTCAAAACTCACAAAAGTTCTAAATCTAACACCTTTGGTTCCTATTTATAGGCCAAGGGGCTTTAATGAGATTCCTCATTATTACAGAAATGCCACCTTGCCTTTTGCTAACTAATATTACAATATAAGGCTAGTATAAAACAGTTTTCGCTACGATTTGAGATGACGGAGGCGATAGACATAAATGCACTAACAGCGAATGAGAATGGTATTGAACTCATGATTGAACGTAGGTCTAAAATGTGCGCAAAGTTGGCTTATTTAGACTGTTCATGAGGCGTTCAATGTTTACCATATTGTTTTCGCGCAAACCAAAAGAATTATATGCAATTTGTAACAAATAGTAACGTGTGTAAGGATAAGTTTTGCATTAACAAGGCGCAGGGCCGATAATACAAAGTAAAATAGTAAAATACATTGCCTGTATAGATCTGCTCTGGCTGAATAGCTTGGCTATATATAACACCTACGCAGCTGCTGCGCGTTCCAGGTGCGGGGGACTAGAGTCCCATCAATTCTTTTCAGGGTGTACACCCCTTTGCCTAGGACTTCATTGATAATGTATGGTCCTTCCCATTTTGGCGCTAGTTTGCCTGTTTTTTCGGCGTTAGAAGCTTCATTGTCGTGCAAGACGAAGTCTCCCAGAACGAACGTACATACGCGTACGCGCGCGTTTTAGTACTTTTCAAGTTTGGATTTGTACCTTGCCTCTGCGATGGCGGCATTCTCGCGCCTTTCCTCAAGAAGGTCTAAATCCATTCTTCGCTCTTGCTCGTTGTTTTGCTTTTCCATGGCGAGCATGCGCAGCGATGGAAGGCCAATTTCGGCTGGGATTACCGCCTCTGATCCGTAGACAAGACTGAATGGGGTTTCCCCCGTGCTAGTCTTTGGCATGGTACGATGGGCCCCTAAGATGCTGGGAAGTTCATCAACCCATCCTTTGCGTGCTGTTCTGAGTTGCGGTTTTATGCCATCGACGATCTGTTTGTTGACACTCTCAACTTGGCCATTTGCTTGTGGGTGTGCCACAAAGGCAAAATTGTGTTCGTTCTTCATTTCTTTGAACCACTTCTGAAGATCTTCCGAGGCGAAGTTGGTGCCATTGTCGTAGATAATGCGCAATGGTAATCCAAATCTGCAAATAATATGTTCCCATATAAATTTGCGGATTACCATTGCTGTGGTTGAAGCTAATGCCTTGGCTTCGACCCATTTTGTGAAATAGTCGACTGCTACGATGATAAATTTTACTGCGTCAGGCGTGTCAGGGAATGGGCCAACAAGGTCAATGCCCCATTGCTGGAAAGGCCAAGCGGACGTGACTGGTACGAGCGGATTCTTTGGACGGAGTGTCTTTGGCGCGTGGCGCTGACAAGCCGCGCATTTTCGTAGTAATTCTACCGCGTCTACGTGCATTCCCGGCCAATAGTAGCCCACATTCATTATTTTTGCTATTACCATGCGCGGTCCGGCGTGTATCCCATATAAACCCTCATGGATTTCCCTAACTAGGTATTGCACGTCTGTTTTGTCGACACAACGTAGTAGCGGTATCATGAATGACTTTCGGTACAGAATCCCCTCCTCCATTTCATAGTTTATTGCCTTGTTCTGGATTTTCCTAGCTTCTGCCTTTCCTTCCGGTAGTTTCCCATGTTGCAGATACATGATGATCGGGGACATCCAAGATGGATTGCCGATCTCTATGACATTTACTTGTTTGAGAGGGACAGAAGGATTGGACAACACTTCGATGTGTACCTCCTTTGCTAGGTGTCTGAAGCTGGTGGCAGCCAATTTGCTTAGTGCATCCGCGTGCTTGTTCTCGCTTCTGTTTATGTGATTGACTTTGAACGTTTGGAATTGGCTGATTAACATCCGCGCTTGTTCCAGATACAACGCCATAGCTTCACCCTTTGCATTGTAATGCCCATTGACTTGCTCGGCCACCAGTTTTGAATCAACGTTAGGTTCGAGATTTCTTGCCCCCATTTTGAGCGCTAAACGAAGGCCTGCTAGAAAGGCTTCGTTGTTCGTGCTTCGGAAGTCCAGGTATATCGCATATGTAAGCTCATGATCATCTGGGCTGACTAGTCAGAGACCTGCGCCAACCCCGTCGTCGTTAGAAGCTCCGTCTGTGTGCAGAGTCCAGACCCTATCATCGAAAACAGGAGTAGGGTTCTGGATTGCTTCACATTCTTGGACTTTATCTATGGGGACTTCTGTAGTGAAATCTACTAAAACTTGACCTTTAATTGCTGGTCACGGTCTGTATAGGATATTGTATCCTCCCAGCTCAATAGCCCATTTGGCTAATCTTCCTGCCACATCGGGTTTGGATAGGATTTGCCCCAAGTGGTAATTAGTGAGAACTGTGATGACATGACTGGAGAAATATCGACGTAAGCGTCGGGATGCATGAACCAGGGCGAGCACCAGTTTCTCTATCATTGAGTAGCGTGTCTCCGGGCCAGTGAGCATTTTGCTTATATAGTAAATTGGAGTCTGAATGTTTTCTCGTTCCACCATTAACACTGCGCCGACCGCTACTTCCGCGACGGATAAATACAAGATGAGTGGCTCTTTTTCGCGCGGAGCTGTTAGCGTTGGCAATTGAATTAAACATTCTTTCATTTGTTTGAAGGCTACTTCCGCTTCTGGTGTCCACTGGAAGTGAGTTTTCTTGGTGCAGTTACGTAGTGTGCTGATGAACGGGTAAGAGTTTGCAGCATGATTTGCCAAGAACCTGTTCAAGGCTGCTAATCGCCCTGCGAGTCTTCGCATCTCTTTTATTGTTGCAGGTGACGGCATCATCTGGATAGCTTGCACTTTCTCTAGGTTTACTTTAAAACCATCTCTTATCACTATGAAACCCAGAAATTTTCCTTCCTCCATCCCGAAGGAGCACTTCGTTGGGTTGAGCTTTAAATTTACGCTGTGCAAAGAATCGAACGTGTGCTGGATATTTGCAAGCATTGTTTCCTCCTCATGGCTCATGATGACAAGGTCATCCATGTATACCTTGACTGTTTTGCCAATGTCTTCCCCGATGACTGTATCCATTAAGCGCTGGTAAGTAGCTCCTGCATTGCGGAGACCAAAGGGCATTTTTGTGTAGCAGAAGATGCCCTTGTCCGTGCGGAAGGCAGTTTTGTCCTCGTCCTCCTCTTTCATTTGGACCTGGTAGTAGCCCTTATAACAGTCGAGGAAGCACTTCCAGCGAAATGATGCCAGGGAGTCAACTATTTTTGTCTATCTCAGGAAGAGCATAGCAATCTTTCGGGCAGGCTTTATTTAAGTCTTTGAAGTCTACGCACATTCGCCATCCGCCACTGTGTTTTTGGACCATCACTAGATTGTAGACCCAGGTGTGGTACTGGACTTCGCGCAAGAGTCCGACGTTAATTAACTCTGTTATTTGTTCATTCATGGCTTTTACTTTTTTGGCGCTGAGGCTGCGTCTTCCCTGCGTGACAGGTTGTGCAGAGGGCCGGATGTTCAAACTATGTTGCGCTATATCTCGCGGAACCCCGGTCATGTCTGCTGGACACCAGGCAAATATGTCCTTATTGTTGGACAGTAATTCTTTCAATTGTATTCGTACTGTTGGCGAAATGGCGTGCCCTAGCAAGATGGTCTGTTCTGGATATTCTTCGTTCATGATCCATTTCTCTGGCTCATTTGATGCTGAGGGCTTTGCCACTTTTGCTGGTGGCTCGTCGTCAACGTACATGACCTCCTTGCTTGAGTATAAAATTGCGACACCAGTTTCTGTTGGAAACCCGCATGCAGCATGTGGAATAGAAGTGATCATGCTGAATTCTCTTTGAGACCTTCTTCCGAGCAAGACATCGTGGCGTGATGTTGCTGGCATAACCATGAAGTTTACTGTGACTGTGTTCGAATGCTCGCCATCAGATAGAGTCACAGGGAATGCAATTTGGCCTAACAGGAATACAGCTTCGTTGCAAAATCCGGTGAGAGGGAAATCAACCGGCTCTAGATGTGCTTTGTCCTCTGGATCAAGTTGTTTGAAGCACTGCTCGTATATGATATCTATCGAGCTTCCTGGATCTATAAACATATAGTCCGTTCTGTAGTGGCCGAAGATGCCAGTAATAATTACTGGTCGTTCTTCCTGAGGGCCTCCAGGGACAACAGGAAAAACAACTTGTTGTTCTCTCCAATGCTGATTGTAGTTTCGTTTATTCGGCCTTTTTGAAGGACCTCCTTGTACCATGTGTATTTGTTTTGGTTCGGCTGTCTGATCGTTGGTACCTTCTGATCTTCGGATTATCTCAGTATGGCTGTTAGATTGGATGTCCCACTGACCAGGTGTCTGTGGGTCCAATACTACAGTATCAATTTTACCCTTGCTTTCTTTCATAGTACCAGATCTGATGTTTAGCGACTCAGATCTGTTAATTTGTGTGAAAATTTGGTTCATAGCAACCTAGAATCTGTCGAACCAGTATTCTGGAGCTCATTCTATGAGTTGTTCTTGTTAGTACAGTATGTCTATCGCCTCCGTCATCTCAAGACCGTAGCAGAAATAGATTAAGTTTAGTACTTATAGTGTTATATTTTAGTAAAAGGCAAGGTGGCATTTGTGTAAATAATGAGATATCTCATTATGTCCCTTGGCCTATAAATAGAGAACTTAGGGTTCTCATTTAGAACTTTTGACACTTTTACACATTAGGAGCTTTGGAGATCTAGAGCTAGACAGAGAAAGTTCTAGAGAGAGAAAGTGCTCCACGTGATTCAGGTTCTTGTACGATTTCAGATCTGTTAATAGAATCACGATTATATTACTGTTCGTGTGTTTCGGTCTCGATCGTTCACGGATTCCGCACGTCGAACGGTCGGTTCGCAATCGAAACAGAGTCACAACCGGTCCTAACAGTTCTGAAGAGTCATTTTCTACTGAATGACCGTTGTTTTTGTTGATTCCCATGATTCCGTCGATCTGGGTTTCTTGGGTTGCAGAACCCTTGAATTCAGATCGAGGACCTGATGGGTGGAGTGATGAATTCTCTGCCATGTGATAACAGAGAATAATGGAAAACAAATCAAAACGAGATGAAAACTGATAAAACAGAGAAATCAGTGGGCGACAATGAAAAAACACTGGATAAAAGGATCGGAATCGGATTATCCAGGGGTTATGTCCTGCATAAAAGGGTGGTTCTCTCTCGTTTGATTTGATGGGACAGACCTTCTTCTCCGGTAAACTCTGCAAAACAAATTACCGTTAGCCTCGTCAAGGGGAGAAGAGGAGTTCTCTCCTTGACCCGACTCCGGCGTGAGAATAAGTAGGTGTTTATGAAGAAGAAGAAGAAGTATTGACGAAGTGTGTGTAACTTGAAGTTCATACTTGGATTATTCTCTTATTTATAACCGGGAGTTTGGGCGGGAAAACTCGTTGGTGAAATATTAACAGAAGATGCTGACACCGTAAGCGGTTATTTTCCTTCCGTTAATTCTTTTGATCAGATGGAGAGATCACACGGATCGTGATCTTGATCGACAGCTAGGGTTCTGCCACGTGGAAAGTAAGTAAATGGAGATTTCTCTCCAATTTCGTGCCATCGTCGTGACTTCAGGGAAGCCTGAGATAATGACACGTGTCCAGACGGTTATAACCGTCTGGTGGTGCACGATCGAGTTCTTCTAGAAGGTTATTGCTTTAATCTAGTGTGGCTCTTTATCGTGTGGTAACGGTTGAGTAAATAATATTCAAGTCTGGGTATATTTAAGTGGAGGTATTTAAACTAGGATTCTTATCCTTTGTTTGTTATGGAGAAAAGCGCAATGGTTTATTAACTTCCTTTTGGCGCGCAGGTGTTGCCTGCTATCTTTCTCTTAAGCTCTCTTGTGAGACCAGTGCGCGGCCGCGCAAGGTCAAAAGAAGGCTAAGAGGTGAGGTAGTGGTATGGTCCTGAGTACTTGATATGAGGTTTTTGGGACCTTACCCCTTCAATAATTCATTTCCGCAGGTCATAAAACCATACTATCCTTCATACGAACATTCTAGACATGTTAATCAAAACATACATTCATTCTTACACTTACTTCTTATTCCTTCGTTCTTTAACTAATTGCCTTCGTGTTAGTCAACTTATATTCATGGTTTCATTATCATTCACGTTTACATTGTCCGCCAACTACATAAAACATTCATTTCATTCATTAAATTTCTTTTCATAATTCTTTTCATCATATTTAAACTCATTTTATTATACTATAATCAATTTACGTTTCATGCTTCATGCATTATCGTCATCGACGATCATGTCGTATCGTGTAGATCAAAATCTTTGTTCGCAACAATTTTACCCCATCATTCTTAACATAAAAATTATCTTAAACATTGATTATGAGGCTTTAGAAACTAGCTAAAAGCAGTCCCCTAATCAAATTCAGCAAAATAAAAAAAAATTTGCCTACGATTGAAGCCCTTGCGGGCCGCGTAAAACTACTCCTATTCTGTCGCGGGGCGTGACAGACGTCGCGTGACGCGACGGTAAATCTTGTTGGGTGTCACGCGACGCGACGCCCCATTTTGGACAGAAGGTTCGGTGTTGCGTTGCTGCATTTGCCCAGCTCCAACCTTTTCTAAATTCCTAACTTTAAAACCTCATATCTATAGTTCTACTAGTCCGTTTTACTCGATTCTTTTTCCTATGTGTCTGTAATTTAAATACAAACACGTTTAACATCATCAATTTCCTTAAAACTCAGTTTATAAACAAAATCATACAAATCCCTTTTTATTACTAGCTAAAATCATAATCATATTTACGATTTACTTACTTGCATAGCGCTTCGGAACGAACACACCTTCATACGAGCTTTCGGTTTGAGTTCAAGCATTTTAGCTCTAATACTTGAATCCCTCAAACCTCGGCTCTGATACCAACTTGAAAGGCCCACTTTTTCACATCCGAAAATAACACAAATGACATATTAATTTTAACAAAAATTAGGGGGGCATGACCCGTTCGTACGATAAACAATTCCCTGTTTTTTTAAAAGACATAAAAGTATTAACCATACAATATTTAAAATCCTAACCTACTTAGGAAAAATCCTAGACATAAATTTAACATTTACATTATGAAAACGTTTTGACCCATTTACAAAAGACGACTTAACTGGAAGCGCATAAAGGGCTATGTAGTGTGTTCGGTCCGAGCTCGCATCGTCAAGAGCGGGATTTACCTAACATATATAACGCAAACATTCGTTAGTTCAGATCTCAAAACAAATTTAATGACTATCATTCACTTATTCTAATTCAACCCATTAGCGAAATAAAACATTTTATCAACATCCTTATTAAAATCATTCTTTTCGTTCTAGCATGAAATTTCTTCATGCTCATTTATTCTTGCCTTTTGAATACATTCAACATGTAAGTCTTTCGACCCATTCATAACGGATCAATTCATACCAAACACTTTCAACGCTTTTTCCTCATTCCGACTCGTTATCTACAAGTCTTTACTTAACCATTACATTATCCTTCCTTTTAATATTTCGACCCACTTGAACCGGGTTAAAACGCATCCATTGCTAATACACTTCCTATCCATTACCAATACTCAACATAACACAATTCTACCATGAACAAGCGTAAAAATTCCACACTAGGATTTAATTACCCAAACTAACATTCGTAAGTCTATAAGTAGAGAAGATGAAGTTCATATGAACTTACCGCGATCTTGCGTTATAGAATGAATTGCTCCTCCTTCCTTCTTTGTTCCTATACATCACAACTTCATATACTTAGCTTTCGAAAATTTCATTATTCTCATATTCTTTATCATACAATATGACGTTTATGAACCATATGCATTCCCACCATAATCATATTTCGTCAACTTAGCAAATTTTCATACAAAATCACAATTTCATTAATTTAGACATTTCATCGAACACATGGCGTGCGTACATTCTAATAAGCATGATGTACAAGTATTTATAACACATTCATCCTAAATTCATCAAATAGATCAACCAATTCTTTCAAAATCAATAATCATAACCATACTACATATGATTCAAATCAAGTCACTCATCAAAACACTTCTATAACAAGAGTTTAACATCAACATTACATAATTCATCCATAACTTTTACTAATTTCTACTACCTTACATAAACTCAAGTGGGTTTTACCCCAACTACTAGTACAATCGAAATAACACATAATATAACTCCTATTGGTTCATATCATTCAACATCTAGGTTCGATTTCATACAAACATCATAAATTATACATAACCAACTTCATGAAATCTCATAAAAACATCAAATTTAAACTTACTAGATGTCAAGAACACTTAGATAATCAAAGTTCCAGGCTCATGCATTCGATTAATCCTTGATTCCCCTTTCAATTTTGTAGAAATTTGGAAGACTAGGGTTTCCTTGGCTCCCTCTCTCTTGTTCGATCGAACTGGCCAGGAGAACACTGACTTCTCTTTTTTTTTTTATCAAATTTTATTACATATTTACATTATTAGCCCCTTGTCTTTTAAAGTATGATTAAAAATGGCTATTCCCCATACTACCTTGATTACTTCCATTAACATAAGGGGTTTTTATTTCATTATTTCTTATAAAACTTTCAATATGATAAAAAAATCTATGTTTATCATTCCTTATCATTAAAGCATCACAATTAAAATATTATTCTAAGTCATACGAAATTTTGGGGTGTTACAATTTTGACGTTTCAAATAAATATAATGACTATATTTATTATTGTAAATAATATCCGCATTCGAAGTTTTCGTATGTTTGTAAAGCATCGTCAAAAGTAATTGCATATTTGATTTTGTCTTTCTAAAAGTTTAATTGAACCCGAGAGTTTAAAACGCGTTTGTTTTACGGATTTTCTCGAAAAACGGGCAGGGTTTCCTCTGTTTTTAGACGCCCCGACAACACAAGTTGTCGTTAAAATCTTCAAAATTCAATCAATAGTTAATCAATAAAAATATATCAACCTTTGCCAAATAGGTCAAATTATAAACCATTATTTTAATCGATCGGTTCAAGCTCGTTTTCACGCATATATTCAGATTATATAAAAAAAACAAAACAATCGTGCCGTTAATCTTTACCAAATTATCATGTCGAAACGCCGAATCCTGTTGACTGAGTTGACCGAGTCAATTGAGTTGACCGAGTCAACTCGCTGTGTTGACCTAGGTTAACCGAGTTAACTCGGTTTGACCAAGTTGACTCGAACCGCGCTAAAACTGAATCTGAACGTGTTGACCGACCCGAAGCTTGACCCGAACATCTCTGTTGACCAGCCGTTGACCCGAACCCATCTGTTGACTGAGTTGACTCGGTTAACCAAGTCAAACCGAGTTGAACCAAACACTAACCCGAACACCGAATCTGTCAAAACAGAACCCGAACCAAACTTAAAACAATGTGAACCAAGCACCCGAACATCATCTAATCTGAACCTGTGTTGAACAAAGCTGTGCCACCACATTCCTCCGCCACCATCGCCATCAGACCACCTCCATGTCGCCTGCTGTCGCCGTTAATAATCATCATCCTCCTCGGGGTTTGAAACCCGTCGGACCGAAACAAGAACCGCCGGTCCGAGACAAGGACCACCGGACCAAGACAAGGACTCAAAACACCTGAACTTGAACCGGGTTGTCTGAACTCGAGCTGTGAACTCATCGGAAGAAACAGAGCACCACCGTCATCGCCGCCGCTGACGGCGTTGGTCACCGGTGACGTCGCCAGCGGTGGCGTCTCTCTCTCTCTCTCTCCTTCGTCTCTCGGTCTCTTTCTGATCTGAGCTCAACATGTGGAAAGGAGGAACTTACTCGTGTCGATCATCAAGAAACACGACTGCCGGCTTCAAATCTGCTATCTCCAGTACTCTGATTGGAAAATGAACGCCGGATTCGTGCTCAGAAGGCTTGATTTAGGGGGGTTACGCGTGCTCACGTGCCGGAATCATCACCGGAAAAGGTCTCCGTCGCCGCCACGGACGGCGGCGCCGCAGCGTCTCCGCCGCCGATCGTTGCTGGCTCCGCCAGGTGTTCACCAGGAGGGAGAGAGAGATCAGGTGTGTGTGTGACTGATTTTATTTGAGAAAAATGAGTTGTGAAAAGGTTTGAGTTCTATTTATAGCAAGGGTTTTGAGTGGGTTTGGGCCCAAGGCCCACAAGCCCACTTTTAGTGCTTTTAAGAGGCCCGATCACACCTACGAGCCCCATTTTCGTATCCGAGACTTGTAAAATATAATGCAATATATTTTTAGAACCGAAATCACATAAAATGTATGCTAGTAGTTGGTTTTTGACGTGCTCGTTCGTCGGTTGCGTTAAATCGCGTAAAACGCGTCGTTTGTCGTTTAAATCCGTTTTTCGATCCGGTTTCAACTACGATTGTTGAAATTTAATTATGAAGCAAAGTATATCGTAAAATTTAAGTTTTGAAGGTAACACGCGTGTCCGATGCGTCCGTTTCGTTACCGGTGCGTTTCCTGCAGTAGCGTTTCTCGTTCCTGTTTGCGTTTTGCGATGTACGGAAGCAAAATAAATTCACAACATTAAATTAATAAATATAAAATATTCATAGAAAATCCGTATTTGTCGGCGTGGTCAGTATTTTGTACGGTTCCATTTCGTTGTCTCGTAATATTCAGCAGATTTCCCGTAAATCACCATACGCGCACTGTAAAGTCGGATAAACGTTCTTAGGCACTCCGAAGGCCTAATTAAGTTAATTTGCACTGTGAACACTATTTATTATCGCGTTAATCATTTAATAATCACGTAATTAAGAGCCGTAAATCACCGGTTGTCACAAATAAAAATTACATAACCTAAAAAATAAAGTTACGAATCCTAAAAACATAAAATTACGAATCCTAAAAAAATAAAATTACGAATCCTAAAAAAATAAAACATTAAGGCGAACTAACCTACGACATCCATTTTTGTTAACTTCCTCTTTCATCCTCCGGTAAACCTCGCGATCATCCTCCGGAACCGAGTCGAGATCCAACCTCATAATCCTAAAATCCTCCGCTTGAGCATGGTCGGCCGACAAGTTTTTCTTATAACCGGGCATCGAAAAAAAAGTTAGCTTGATTTGGGTTTGGGCTGGGATTGTTCGGGTTGAACGGATTCATGATTGTTTTTAGAGTTATATGCCCGGATTGTCCCTGTGGTTTGTCATTTTTCACCTTTAGTCCCTAACTTTCTAAAATTACAGCTATTTTCGTTCCCGGATAGTCCCTGTGCCTAACATCAGTTAGTTTTCTCAGTTAACAGGGTGTGAAATGTGACAACCCTCACAGATCCAGGTATCCGTACAATTAATTAATCTTGATTAGTGCTTAATGACTGTGCTTAATTACAACTGATGAGTTAAACTGTTTTCTGATTTCTGTATCATACATACATGTGCATCACATTTCATACTGTTACACCATTTATCACATACAAACTTTAGTGACATACATGATGCACAAAGTTCAGTTAGCACAGTTAGCGGATAACTCAGAAACATGCTGACAATGTCAGTACATAGACAGACAGTGTTTTTAGACCCCGTAAGGGCCAGAGACACGGTACTACACTAGTATGGAGTGTAGGGAAGTAAGGACCATAAAACTGCGTCACTAGGTGATAGTTTAAGTGCCGGAAAGTGCCTAAAACTCACTAAAAGTGCATAATTCTGCATTAATCAGCAAAAATCAACATTTTAACATGCTAGTAACATGCAAAAATATGGCAAAATGATCCTGTATGCTTCCTAAGTGTCGTGAATTAAAAGTGTCACAAAAAGTTACATAAAGGACACCATACGGTATAACTTAGCACTTTAAGGAATCGGTATCTCATCGAACAACCGGACATTATCCGGAACACCAAAATATTGCTAGAAGCATTGTTTTATTATTTTTGAACTAGTTATGATCCCCGAACACCCTAACACCCTATATATGCATCAAACACTTGAAACACTAGATATTACACATAACCTCCAACTAATTACCTACATTATCATCTAAACTTGCACTTAGACCCCTCCCCCCCTATATTTTCGGTCACAAGGTGACCCCACCTCCCAAAATCTTGTAAGATTACTTAAATCTTCCATTGATCTTCTTGGGATTTGATTTGATCATGCTTGTACTAATTGAGACATTATACCCTTTGGATAAAACTCTAAGTTGGTTATAAGTACACAAGATCACACCATCATCTTCACAACACCTCACCTCTCTCTTCATCTCCCTCCTCTCGGCCGTAAGTAACACCACCACCATCACCATTTTTCGATCATCCATCCTCCAATCCAAGGTCATCTCAAGGTGTTAGAAGGTGGTTAACGAAGCTTGGAACTCTTGGATCTTGAAGGACCACTCACACAAGCTTTTATCCACTCCATTTTCATCATTGTTCTTCCCTAGCTTAAAGCTAGTAGTAAGATCCTTTTTAACCTTTGTTACTTCTATTTTTAGTGGTTAAAAGATATGTTATGATGCAAATAACAAGAACACTAAACGACATACACTTGAATCTTGAACATAAAGCTTATCATATGATGAAATATGGATGAAATGATGTTGTTTAGTATATGTATGATGTTTGATTGTTGTTTACTAGAGATTGTGATGTTGATCATCACATAGAGCTTGCTAGATTGTGATAAACACATGATCTAGCAAGTGAGAGGATGATTTTGTGACAACATAAGATGATCATCTTCTTGTATGAACATGAACTTGATGAATAAAGAGATTTCTTGTAAAATAATAAACAAAGTGAGCTAGTAAACTTATAGATCCAAGACTTATGAATGATTTTCCAAGAAATCCAAGTTCAAAATATGATTTTTGAAAGATCATGGTTTTACTTAAACTTACACTATTTTTAGTGGAAAAACAAGTGTAGAGATACTAGAGAAATAAGAAGATGTTATAAATAAACATTTTTTGTAAAATGTGATTACAAGTTGTAAACACCTAGTTTCTTTAAGAATGAGATTTTTAAAGGGATAAACACATTATAAAGGGTAACTAAACCCACTAAACACCTTACCAAGTCACTACAAGTTTTTGTGAAAAGATCAAGTTCATATTGTATGTAAAATGTATAGTTTTTGCACTTGGTAAGTGCAAGATGTTTAAGGTTTGATTGTTGATCATTGTGTGTTGATTTTGAAAAGAAAATGATATGCTAAATAGCATGGACACCTCCATTTTCAAAGGAAACTATGGCAAAATTTTCTAAAAATATAAACACTTAAAGAAATATTTTCTAGACAAGTATTTACAAGTGTGTTTTAACTTTGGTTTTCCATATAAACTTTGCCATTGGTTTTGTTACAAAAATACAAAGTATCGGAGGTTGGTTTTTGTAAATAAAAATGGGTGAATATATATTTAGAATATATATTTATACTAAAGACACTTGTGTGAATATTTGTATACTTGGTGGACTAGTCATATTATTTTAGGGTAAAATAATATAACTTAACAAATACCATGAAATTTACAATCCAAAAATAATACCAAGAATATCAAGGAATAAATATATAAGTTACACACTTAAATATTGAGAAACCAAACGCAAGAACGTAACTTCTAAAATATTCCGGAGCATACCGTTATAAATATATTTTTGGTAAATATTATTTTGGATAGAAGAAATACAAATATGATTTTTATACATATTACCAAGTATATCATATTTTCGACAAAGAGAAAATATATTATTTTTGGCAAGTTAAAATATATTTTCCTAGTATATCTAGAAGATATATAATTTTTGGGAAAAATATATATTTTCTGGACAATACATTATTTTGGACAAAATAAGTTTAGATATATTTTCTAAAGTGAGACTTGGAAATATATTATACAATAATACAAATATACATGTATAAGATACCCCCATCCTTGGGGAGGAAAACACTTGAGAAGTATTATTACAGAAATATTGTTTAACGATTATTCCAAAAATTAAATATAATTTAAAGTTAAAATAATTTATTTTAACAAGAAATTATCACTTGGAATAATATTGGGAACATAAGAAACGCAACTAAAAAACGTTAAATTCTAAGCCAAGCCACGGCCCGTTCGTCTAATAGACATTAGTACACTGTAGGTAGTCGTGTTTGCTGCGAAGACTTGATTTGCTAATTCTGAAGACGCAATACAGTGAGTTCATGTCCCCCTTTTCTTTTAATTGTTTTCAGTTTTATACTTCAGGGGTGAAATACATGTTAAAATTATTACAAACGTTTTATACATGGTATGGATAACTTAAGGAGGGTTTACTGCTTGATCATGTGAAAGGTGGGTATAACACTTAAGGCCATTAATCTTCATTGTAGAACCGAGGGACATGAGTGATAGATCTATTTGGGTGTAGCGAGCCCACACCCATGGGGACCAGGGTGGCCCATAGGGTGACTATGTCTTCCAGCCGGAGGCCCGGTAACAAATTTGCTAGGTTTGAGTCTTCCTGCACCATTTCACACATACCATTGGCTTTGCAACCCATTGGTGATCTGTTTTCCTTATTGCTACATACCAGGGACATACATACATACAGACATATTTCAAAGGTTTATTCATACACACATACATATGAACTCGCTCAACTTTTGTTGATGTTTTTTTTTCAAATTACATGTATTTCAGGGAACTAAACGGATCTGGCAGGTGTTGCATGTTTGTCAAGCTGCGTACTAAATAAAAGATGTTATCCATGGTTGTTTTATTTAGGGGGTGTATCCTATTCCTGGACGGGATACATGTTTCTAAACTCAGGTTTTATTTAGAGTCTTTTGTGGAGTCTTTATGAACTCAGTTGAACATGTCATGGTTTGTAACTTAATTTGGTATCGATGTTTTCAAGACAAGTACATTGTGGTATTTTCTAAACTTTATTAATGGATAAACATCTCGTGTTTTTATCATATAGCGTTGTTATGATTGAATGCTATGGTATTAAGAAGTCACACCAAATAACCACGCTTTCGCAAAAGTCAGGGTGTGACAGCTTGGTATCAGAGCCTCGATCGTAGCGAACTAGGATTCTTTCTCGAGTCTAGACTACGATCATTAGGGCTCTCACGAAAACATTTTCAAACATGTATATATTGCATACACTAAATGTCCAGATCTAGGGAACAAACATTTTTACAAACAAAAAGGGCACAAAACACATTTCAAAACTTATATTTATGATTCAGTCTTAGAGACTGGGGAGGTTCAGTCTTAGAGACTGGGGAGGTTCAGTCTTAGAGACTGGGGAAATTGAGTCTTAGAGACTGGGGGGAAATTGAGTCTTAGAGACTGGGTAGTCAATTTGAGAAACTGGGGAGTTTTAGTCTGAGAGACTAGGGAGTTCAGTCTGAGAGGCTGGGTGGGATAGTCTGGGAAGGCTAGGATGATTACATGCTTACATTGTCATTACTTACATGCTTACTTGATGATTGTTGATGTATGTGCATATGTTGTGATTGTTTGTTACAGACACTATGTCATCTTCTTCTGAGAGTGGAGTATCCGACACAGTAGATCCTATAGCCATAGTCTCGGATGATGAGATAGCCACAGACCCTGAGGTTTTTACATCTGATACCACGAGTGACGACGATGATGACCTTCAGGCCTTCTGTTGGTGCACAAATGTCTGTTAACTTCGTCTTTATCGAGTCTTATGTTTAGATAGGATAAAACCAGTGCTCAGCAGGTTAAAAACTATGATTTATGTGTGTTAATGTGTAATTTCGCTTGAAAGTGTCACTGACAGTTTCAAAAGAAATTAAACATGTTAATTCCGCTTGAAATGGCTAGTGCCACTTTCAAACGGAATTACCAACACTATATATAGCTGAGCTTGTGGTTTCATTTGAAACTTTTCCGATTCAGAGCCGAGGTGCTGCCAATCTGTCAAACGATCTGTAAAAGCTTTAGAATCAATAAAAGGAAGATAATTAAGAGGAATCTAGCTGTTTTCACATCGATATCATTGATTCCGCCTTTGATATTGATGTTAAACTCTTCTGATTGACTCATTAGGGTCACACAACGATCCAACAAGTGGTATCAAAGCTCAGGACGAAGAGTTTATACCAATTCAGCTTGTTTTCATCACTTCTACTCTTTCTTTTCAAAATTAAACAAGATTTAACGGACAATTTGGACCGATTTTCACATATATCATGTAAAACACTGTTTTAACGAATCCTTGAGAGAATTGGACCAAAATTCGATCAAAATCCGGATCAATTTGACAAATTGGTGGCCGACAGGATGATGTCATCCTAATTCCGTTTGAAATCGTCTTGTTATCTCACACGGAATTACATTTTGGGACTAATTCCGTTTGAAACTGCCACTGATTTCACACGAAATCAGATTCCGTTTGAAAGTTTCAAACGAAATTAGCTATTCCGTTTCAAAGTGACTTGATTCCGTTTGAATCAAATCTAATTCCGCACGAAATTAGATTTCGTTTGGAGATTTCATTTGGAAAACCCTGATTTCGTTTGAAAATCCTATTCCGTGTGAAAAGGCTTATTTCGCTTGAAAGCTTATTTCGCTTGAAAAGCTGATCTCGCTTGAACTGATTTCGCTTGAAATTGTTGTTGTTAAAATCCAAAAAATTTTCTAAGTGTTTGTTGATTGTTTCAGATACGTGAAGATGGATGAGTTTATGAATCCTTTCAGTGACATGTTTGCTTTCACGGGAAACACCGGAGATGATACATTGAACAACACAAATGAAAACGTTTCAAATCCAAGTGCGAAGAAAACTCTTTCTGATGCTTTGAGTGTGGAGAGTGCATATGGCACGCACAACAAAGCTCCCAAACTGATGGCGATTGAAGAATACAATAGATGGGCTACAAGGTTTGAAGAGTGGCTAAAAGCGTTTGCATATCCAAGTTGGAAAAGCTTGAAGAATGGTTACAATATCGGAAGATCAGATTATGAAAATTTAGAAGGCACTGATCATATAGAAAGTTTTGTTGCTGAACAAAAGTGCATTGCATTACTTCATCAGTCTGTGAGAGATGATATGATATCATTGATTGAGTACACAGATGCAAAAGATCTATGGGAGAAACTGAGAGTGAAATGTGTGGGTAGTGCTGAGATAGTTAAAAACAAAAAGAAATTGTTAAGAAAAGAATTTGATTTGTTTGGATGTTTGAAAAATGAATCTGTGCCAAAGATGATTCAAAGATTCGGGCATTTGAAGCTGGAACTTGCAAGACACGGAATCGTGTACACTCGAGAAGAATTGGTTGACAAACTGTTTGACTCATTGCCTGATGATAAAGACTGGCAGTATTTTGCTTTGATGTTGAAAAACACAATTGAACCAACCAAACTGACGGTTGATTTGTTAATCGAAAGATTGGAAAGTCATGATTTGGAGATCAGGAAATCGAACAAAGTCAATCATTCCTCATATCAGCAGAATGTGGAGTTGTATTACCAAGGAAGTATGATCCCGAAGACTGTGTCCCCCAAGACAACTTTCTCAGCTGAAAGTTCTAACACGTTAAATCAAGAAAGTTCAAGCAGTGGTTTTCATAGTGGTTCATTGTCAACTACTTCAAGTCAATCAGTTCCAAAGAATTTGTTCCAATGTAATATTGCTCTGGATCTGAAGAATGCTCAAAATTTCAGTGAGGAATCCGCAAAGCAGCAAATGGTGTTCTTAGCCTCTGTGTTAGAGTCTTATGAGAGCCTTGTTGCAGGCAAGATTGGAAACACTAATCTCACCAAGGAGGATTATGATCAGATCGACCCAGAGGAGATGGAGTTGATCGATATCAGGTGGTGTATGGCTAGTGCAGTTAGACGAGCCCAAAGGTTCATGGAGATTACAGGTAGACATTCAATTGGAGGACCGTCCACAAAACTTAGTTTTGATAAATCAAAGGTCACGTGCTTTAAATGTAAACAAAAAGGTCATTTTAAAAGAGAATGTCGAAATGCATATGCTGATGATACGGAAAATCCGTTCCGTGAAGATTACTACAAAAGAGCAATCTATCATCAAAACAAATCTGAACCTCCCAGAATGAAGCAGATAGAAGAAAATCCCAAAGAAAAATCCAGAGCACTTGCTGTTATTCATGACGATGAGGGATATGATTGGAGTGAAGTGTTACCAGAAGAAGACGCAGTGGGCTATGCGTTTGTGACAAAGATTGTTCCTTTCAAAGATTCCAGAACAGAAGAAGTGAAATATGTCAACAGAAAGATGGTAGCTCAGAACAGGATGATTAGAATTTCTCGAATATACAAAGAAGCTAAACAGGCAAAAAGATGGGATGCAGATAGAGAATGTTACCTAGATCCTAATGGAAACATTGCTGTTGATCCAAATATTGTTGATGTTCAAACTTTCATCAAAGAAATTGCTGATGAAGAAGAATCCAGACAGAGAGAGTGGTGGGGAGGTGGAGAAGCTGAGGAAAAAGAGAAAGAGAAAGAAAAAGAGCCATAGCCAAAGAAAATTGATGATGGGATTATTGATACAACACAAGAATTCACGGCTGAGAATTTGAAGAAGATGGCTAACAAAGTGTTTGTTGCGAAAGAGCTAGAGGTAGTTTCTGGTTCTGGCACTGAGTCTAAAACTAAGGTCAGTCAGAATGATGCAATCAATGAGTCAGGTAAGAAGGCTAAAAATGAGAGTGACTGCAAAAATTGCATGAAAAACTGCAAGGTTTGTAGTACATTTGCTTACCTTAATGGTGAAAAGACTGCAGCACTGACAAAAAGAGTTAGTGACGTTGAAGATCAGATCTTAAACCGTGACAAAATGTTAAAAGCTTCAAATGATCGTTTAAAAGAATTAACTGAGAAAATTGAAAATGATAAAAGTGACGTAGAAAGAATTAGGAAAGAAAATGAAAAATTGATTCTTGAAAATCGTCAACTTTCAGAAAATTTTGAGAAGCTAAAATGCACGTTAAAAGATTCTGATGAGAGAAATGGTAAGACATACAAAGAAAATGTTCAATTGTCAGGTGTTTTTAGGGTAAAAGAAGAGCTCATCAATCAACAACTGGATGAAATTGCTAAGTTGAAGCTTCAGTTTAAAGAAGCTAAAATTGAAAATGAACGCATCCAGTTGAAACTGAACAGTTACAACTCCGTAAGTTTTGTTCTTCAACATATAGTTCCTAAACCAATTGGGAAAAACAAAGCAGGCGAAGATGTATACTTTGATGGAACCGGGGTTGGGTTTCATCAGGTTCCACCACCAGTTCTAAATAATTTTTCAAAGAAAAAATCAGGGTTGGTTAATGATGAAGAAGAAAATGAAGTTAAGCTTCCAGACACGATTGATGCCACATTTATCACATCATCCGATGAAGGAAGTGTTCAATCAGAAGTTGCTAAAAGTGTGGTTGAAAGTGTTTTGAAATCTGAAAGTGACACTTCTGAGGATGATGAATGCTTTTTGGACAAATATATTCCAAAATCAAAATCCAAAAACAACTTAAGTGAAGAAACACATCTTGTGATGTACAAGATGGCAGGATCAGATAAGTTGTATTCGGATCGTGATTTTCCTTTGGAGAATGTGAATCTTGTAAAATTGAGAAATGTGTTCAAGCTGATTGAAATTGATGTGTCTGAAATTGAAGGTTTGAGAAATGTGAAAAGGCAACTGAATTTTGAAAAAGATAAAGCTTACTACAAAAAACTTGCTGTTCCACCGCGTTTTTATAACAACCAAAACAGATGGTCGGGTGGTTATCAGGGTGGTAAGAAAAATCAAAGAAAGAATTTTCAAAACAAGAAGTTTGCTGAGAAAAAGGTGTTTGTAAAAAGCTCGAGTTCTCATTCCGAGCAAGAGTCTGAATTTTTTTCAAAATCAAATGAAGAATTTTTTGAGGAGAAGGCCTCACAGCCTCAGATCGAAGGCACAAGTCGGGTGGTTGATACTCGTACATGCTTTAAGTGCAACAAAGTTGGACATATTGCACGAAAGTGCACCAACTTAAAGCCTAAGTCTGAAGTTACTGAGAGACAGAAAAAGAAAGCTGATGCAAAAGGCAAAGCACCAATGGTTGTTGCGAAGAAAATTTTGAAAAATGAAAATGCAAAAATCAAAATTGAACTCGTAAAGAATGTGGTAACTAAAACTGATAAGTTTTACAAACGGGTTGCTTCGCCTCAACAAGCATGGAAACCAAAATCAGTTGACAAGAAATGAAGTTCTTCAAAACCAAAGGTGTCTGAGACTACAAAAACATCATCTTCAACTAAGAAGATGTATGTACCTGTGGATTACTATGAGAAACTTGAAAAACAAATGTCTACTACTTCTAAAAAGAAAAATGAACCAAAGAAAGACCAACCATCTGGTCAACCTCAAAAAGACGAATTTTTCTTGTATAAAGAGGTTGAGGTTGGGTCTGCAGAGAGCTTAAAGATGAATGATAAGAATTTTCCGCCACTTTACACTATAAAATCTCATCTCAAAGTCCAGTTACCCGAGTCGAAAGAGGCTTGGGTGGCATCAAAATCTAACTAAGTGTTTTTGAAATGTGCAGGAGCTTCCAAGATCCGTTTCACGTTGGATTATGGATAGTGGAGCTTCTCGGCACATGACAGGGAAGAAGACCCTATTGTATGATGTTAGAGGGTTTAATGGAGGTTATGTAGGTTTTGCAGGAAATCAAGGTGGTCGAATAGTTGGTGAAGGAACTTTATCGAATGGTATTGTCACATTTGAAAGAGTAAACTACATCGCCGAGCTTGAAAACAATCTTCTGAGTATTTCTCAGATATGTGATCGTATGTATACAACACACTTTACAGACAAAGAATGTTTGATCTTGAAACCAGGATTTGTTGTTCCCGAAGAGTGGGTTATCATGAGAGCACCCAGAGTGAATGATCTGTACGTGTTAGACATAAGTGTAGCAACTACTACCACGGGTCAAGCTCACTGTTTATGTCATGAGCAACGGAAAAAGAATCACAATTGTGGCATCGAAAGATGGGCCACATTCATTTGAGAAAAATGAATCATCTGGTGCATAACAACTTAGTTATTGGTGTTCATGTAAAAGGTTTTCATCCTGAGGGGGAGTGCATTAGCTGTGTCAAAGGCAAGCAAAAGAAGAAATCTTATCCTGGAAAGAAAGTCAACTCAGTATCAAGACCGTTAGAGAGACTTCATATGGATCTTTTTGGTCCAGTAAACGTCAAAAGCATAACTGGAGATCTCTACTGTCTAGTAGTAACTGATGATTACTCGATATTTTCTTGGGTATCATTTCTGAAGACAAAAGATGAGACGTTTGAAAGTTTGATGACGTTGTTCAGGAAAATTGAAAACTTGTACTAAACTCGAATCAAGAAGAAGGAAGTGAACCCACCAGCTGAGGTTAAAACTGGTGCTGAAGTCAAGGGAAAAGGATACATGGGCGCTCTGCCCAAATGTGATGTATGTCAGTACCATCATTCCAGCCAGTGCAGGTTAAGGAAATGTGAGTCTTGTGGGAAGACTGGCCATTCGAAGGAAACATGCTGGGCTGATACTGTTACAGGTCGTGGTGGTCAGCGAGGTTATGGAAATAGCAATGGAAACCGCCCGCAAAGAGGAAATGGCGGAAATGGTAATCGTGGAAATGTTGGGAATCAAGATGGTAATCGGGGAGTAAACAACAATCGAGGTGGTAATGGGAACGGTAATGGTCGAGGACCAGGTTGTTTTAATTGTGGAGACATGGGGCATTTCAAGAGAGAATGCCCAAAGCTCAATCAAGCACAAGGAAGGGTTTTCAACATCAGAGCGAGAGAAGCTCGCCAAGATCCAAATGTGGTTACTGGTACGTTCCCTATCAATCAACGTTTTGCATCTGTACTATTTGACACTGGTGCCGATTATAGTTTTGTATCGCTAGAATTTAAGGATATTCTTGGGTTGGTAGCTAGTAAGCTAGACATTCCGTATTCAATAGAACTAACTAATGGAAAGCTAGTAGAAACGAATGAAGTCATCAGAGGATGCGTGATATAACTGGGAGAGCACGAGTTTTCACTTGATCTTCTGCCCGTCGAGTTGGGAAGCTTCGACGTGGTAGTGGGGATGGATTGGTTGTCCAGCAACCGGGCAGAGATTGTGTGTCACGAGAAGATCATACGCATTCCAATGGTGGATAAAGAAATGATTGTGGTACTTGGAGAGAAGAGCGATATGCCCTTAAGGATCATCAGTTGTTTGAAGGCTCGAAAGTGCTTGCAGAAAGGATGTATTGCCTTCCTGGCACACATTGTGGATAAGGAAGCCGCTGGACTGAAACTAGAAGATATTCCAGTCGTGAAGGAGTATCCTGAAGTCTTTCCAGAAGACTTGCCAGGATTGCCGCCACAAAGACAAGTCGAGTTTCATATTGACTTAGTTCCAGGCGCCGCGCCTGTAGTTAAGGCACCTTATCGACTTGCGCCTTCAGAAATGCAAGAGCTGTCAACACAACTCCAGGAGTTATTGGACAAAGGATTTATCAGGCCAAGCTTCTCGCCTTGCGGAGCTCCAGTTTTGTTCGTTAAGAAGAAAGATGGTAGTTTCCGCATGTGTATCGACTACCGCGAGCTTAACAAGTTGACCATTAAGAATCGGTATCCTTTGCCAAGGATTGATGACCTGTTCGATCAACTACAAGGTTCAAGTTTTTACTCCAAGATCGACCTTCGATCAGGTTATCACCAGTTGAGAATACAAGAGGAAAGTATTCCAAAGACGACCTTTAGGACTCGCTATGGACATTACGAGTTACTGGTTATGCCGTTTGGTCTGACAAATGCACCAGCAGTATTCATGGATTTGATGAATAGAGTCAGCAAGCCCTATCTCGATAAGTTTGTGATCGTGTATATTGATGACATTTTGATCTACTCGAAGACAAAGGAAGAATATAAGCAACATCTAAGAGCCATTTTAGAGCTGCTTAAGAAGGAGAAATTATACGCGAAGTTCTCGAAGTACGAGTTCTGGTTGCGTGAAGTTCAGTTTCTTGGTCACGTGGTTAACGGAAATGGAATTCATTTGGATCCCACAAAGATCGAGGCGATCAAGAACTGGGAGACTCCGAAGAAGCCAACCGAGATTCGACAGTTCCTAGGTTTGGCAAGATATTATCGCAGGTTTATTGAGGATTTTTTGAAATTCGCTCAACCATTGACCGCCCTCACTCAAAAAGACAAGAAGAATGAATGGGGAGACAAGCAAGAAGAAGCATTTCAGTTGTTAAAGAACAAGCTTTGTGATGCACCGATTTTATCTCTACCCGAAGGCACTGACGACTTTGTGGTATATTGCGACGCCTCGCGTCAAGGTTTAGGCTGCGTGCTGATGTAGCGACAGAAAGTTATAGCTTATGCTTCGCGTTAATTGAAGGTCCACGAGAAAAATTACACCACACATGATTTGGAATTAGGCGCGGTGGTGTTTGCATTAAAGATCTGGCGACATTACTTATATGGAGCGCGCTGTACAATGTGTACTGATCACAAGAGCCTGCAACACATATTTGACCAGAAAGAGCTTAACATGAGACAGAGACGCTGGGTTGAGCTGTTGAACGATTATGATTGTGAGATTAAGTATCACCCAGGGAAGGCGAATGTGGTCGCATACGCCCTGAGTCGGAAGGAAAGGATCAAGCCTATAAGGGTTAGGGCTTTGGAAATGATTATTCAAACGGACCTCTTATTGCGCATTCGTGCCACACAGAGGGAAGATCTTAAGGAAAAGAATCTTGAGAATGAATATCTTCATGGGATGGAGAAGCAGTTGGTACCAAATGAGGAAGGAACGTTGTGCTTCATGAAACGAATTTGGGTTCCCTTGTTTGGTGGTTTGAGAAATGTTATTTTTGATGAAGCTCACAAGTCACGGTATTCGATCCATCTAGGATCGGATAAAATGTACCAAGATTTAAAGGATTTTTATTTGTGGCCAAGATGTTGGCAAATGTTTGACTTGCGCTAAGGTGAAAGCCGAGTACCAGAAGCCTTCAGGTCTCTTACAACAACCTGAAATACCCCAGTGGAAATGGGAACATATTTCGATGGATTTTATAACGAAGTTACCAAAAACACCCAGAGGTCATGATACGATTTGGGTAATCGTAGACCGTCTGACGAAATCTGCGCATTTTCTGCCAATCAAGGAGAAAGATAACACGAGAAAGCTTGCTAAGCTATACCTCAGAGAGATTGTTGCACGACATGGAGTGCCTCTCTCGATTATCTCTGATAGAGATGGAAGGTTCGTATCAAGGATTTGGCAATCCTTCCAAGAAGCTTTTGGTTCTCAATTGAATCTGAGTACTGCCTTTCATCCGCAGACAGATGGATAGAGCGAACGAACGATTCAAACGTTGGAGGACATGTTGCGAGCTTGCGTAATGGATTTGGGTGGTAGTCGGGACACTCAGTTACCCTTGGTAGAATTTTCATACTACAACAGTTATCATGCAAGCATTCAAGCCGCACCGTTCGAAGCTCTCTATGGACGCAAGTGTCGATCACCGTTATGCTGGGCTGACGCGGGTGATAGACAACTTCACTACAAAAAAATGCCATTTAGTGGCACTTAACTTTTGTGTCACTAATTTTAGCTTTCGGTGGCAATTTTGGTATGTTATACTTTGTTAGCATACACTTTTAGTGGCATTTAGCTATTAAGCCACTGTTTTAAGTTTTTAATGGCACTTTATATATTTTATATATGCCACTAAAAATTTCTCACCTTAAAAGTTGAAACCCTTTGAAAATTTTTTATTTCCCTCTTGTACCCGTAATTATTTTCACCCCTGAATTTCAATTCCCACCATTTCTTGATTATATACCCTAACCTCTCCTCTATCTCTCCTCTCAAATCCCCCACCCACAAGGCCACAACTCCAATCTATTTCTCATGTTTCCTCTCTATCAATTTCAAAATTTTTGAACCACCTTGAGAAGGCCCCTTCATCCTCGTTCAACAACCCTTCATTCTCGTTCAACGGCCCCTACGGATTTTAGTTTGAAGAGGATTTATTGTTTTATCTTATTTGGTGCCCTAATCAGTACCACACCCACCAACCGGGCACCAGACGCACCCCCACCTTCCACCTCCGTCTTCATCCACCGCTCGGAAACCAACACCAGTTGCCGTCATCACCAGCAACCCACCGTCATCACCAACAACCCACTAACATCCAAAATGGGTATGTACATTCCTAAGTTCTTTGTAATTTCAGTAGATTTGTGACATTTTTTAGTTTAATACACATAAGTTATTGATGATTTTGGTGGTCTGGATGAACTATTTGTCAAGTTACGGTTACGTGTGTTGTTAAATGTTGTTTTTTTCTAGAATAGATCCAGTTTGTGTGATGTTAATTGAGTGTTTATGTAATATCTTATGATTTTCATGTTGTTTATGAACTGAATTTAGGTTGTGTGTTGTGAATCGGAAGTGTTTGCGTTAGATCTGTGAGTTTTAGTTGTAATCAGATTAGAGTGTTGGTAGTTTTTGCTTTAGTTTAATCTCTACTGCAGTTTATTGTGATTTTTAGCTGTTCAATTGCAGTAGAACTGAATAATAAGCAATAGTGTTGGTTTAGTCCTTTAAGCAGTTTAGAGAATTATAGCAAATGCTATGTCGGTTTCAGTTCTTTACTTTCAGTTAGAGCACATGTAACCAATGTTCAGGTAATGCTTAACTGTTTATGTTCATATTGTATATTGCGTGCTTCGTTGATTGATCATCAGTATGGGAAACTTATAAGTTTGTTTATTTTGGTTCGGGTAAAAATGGATTTGGGTCATAACAGGCTGATTTAAAAAAAATGATTATTTTGACTTTATGCAGTTAACCAATATGTAAACAAATTAGACAGTTCATTGCCAATGGTGGAGCCGTGGAGGCATAAGAATATCCTGACCCAAAACACAAATTTTTAACAAATTAGACCATTGATTGAACCGATCGGATGATAAGGATATCTTATATTTTAGTGCTTAAAAGTTAACAAGTTAAAAATATCATCTATAAATAGCTTTTTAACAAACGCTTCGCAACATCATGCGTCGCCTTTTGGGATCAAAACGCATTGGAGTGCCTTGCATACATGTTGATGTGTGAAATTGATTATGCAGATATCTGATAATCAGAATTGCTTATTGCAACTTGATGTGTTAAAATGCAGATCCAAGCTCTACCTTGTGCATAATACTTAATTTTTATATTTTATGTTTCATTGATCATCCTGATGGGAAGCTCTTGTTTTTTTGTTGATTGCAGGATCTCCCTCTAGTCCCTCCGGTGACTGTAACCATACAACCCCATCATCAGACACTTCCGGTTGGAGCTGTATTATCGGTAAGCTCACTAAAAATAAAGGAAAAACCTGCTTTAGTTTTGTTCAAATTTAGGCCTGTAAACAAACCTAAGGAACATGAACAGGGTTTGTATGTGAAAAAAAAATAGTTTTTCTTGTTCATGTTTGCTGGTTATGAAAATGACTCTGTTCGTATTTTTGTCTATATGTGTTTTTTAATTTTTTAAACGAACGTAAATTAATGGAATGAACGGACATCAACGAAGAAAATGAACGTGTGGGATCGTTGTTGGACCCAACCGAGTTGTTCAGAGGAGCTTATAATCTGATTCAAAGGCAGAATCAGTGAAACGGACGTGGAAACAGCTTGATGCTCTTTAATTTGTCACTATGATTGATTTAGCAAAGACTACAACCTGGACAAATTTTCGCAGCACCTCGTTACAATTTCAGGAACCGTGTACCAAATGAAATGACAAGTGCCCTATATATAGTAGGCTGATTTCGCTCGAAATGGACCAAAGCAGTTTCGAGCGGAATCAGAAAGTTCTGATTTCGCTCGAAATGGTCTTGTGTTGTTTCGAGCGGAATCACCTCCTAAATCCTGAAAATCTGTTTCTCGAACCTCGGCACTAAATATCCTATCCTATCTGATTACATGATACAAGACGAAGTCAATAGACGTAGTGCACTAACAGACTCCCCCTCGGATATTGACGAAGTCTTCAGTGTCTAGTCTTCAGCATGACACATCTTCGGTCTTGATCATTCTGCCTTCTCATCCAAATTGTAACATTATAAGCATCCATCAATCCTTTTCTTCTTCCATCAGCTTCAGGCTCCCCCTTTCGTCAAGCTTCTGTGCTTTGGGATCGACACCTAGCTTTCCATCTACAAGCTCCTCCTTGCTTCAAGCTTGTCTTCAAACTCCCCCTTAGAATCTGCTCTCGGGATCGTAATCTGGACTATTTGTAATCACTCAAACATCTATAAATACAATGTTTTCATATTATCAATCAAATTCTCTAATCAACTCCCCCTATAAACAAACTAAATGATTTAGCAGCATTAAAGAATCCAACTCCCTCACAGTTAATCATCCAAGTCCAAACTAATGACCTTGGAGATATCACAAACTGTTTTTTGAAATTTTAATTTTTACTATTTCAAGTTTCAAATTAATGAACTTGTTTTATTTTTAGAAACACAATCAGCTTACTTAGATTTTGAAACTCAGCATCTCAGACATCAGTTGTTGAAAATAAAGCAGAAACAAAAATCTTTTTGTATTTTTCTGAAAATATAAAACAGTAAAAAAATATGTACAAACATATTTACAGACAATATTTTTGTTTGAGTATGCGTCAAAGGATCATATCAGTTTTTGACAAGTCACAAGTACCGTTGAGCTTAGTTACACATTAAGAATTAAACAATTCACTTAGATTGTCGATATACTGATCCACTTAAATTTTCACACAAAGTTCAACTGATTCAGGATACGAATTAGGTGTATTAAGAACTTAAACTCATTCATGTGTCCCACCTCTTGAATATACTCCAGTATCCAGATCCCAATATTCAGTCTTACAGGTGAATATACCACAGATGATATCTATAAGGGGTTAGATGCGAGGGCCGTGAGAGCTCAGGTCGATACTTCCGTATACGCAGAGAGATGACGGCTTCGTCTTTTCGGTGTGTCCCCTTTAGAGGATCTTTTTTACAACAGCAATGACTATCAATTTTATTGTTTCATCAATTTGCTGAGGGTGAAGCTAATTTTCAAGCAATGCAGAAAGTATTATTCGGGGACTAGGTCAGAACTTCCATTCAGCAGAAGTCCCAGAATAATACCCCAGATATCACTGAGTATAAAGACCTAGTATTTCAGAAAGAGGGACCTTTCAAACGAGATTTCAAGGGTTACCTATATATCCAAGTAGTGTTCCCCACGAAATAAGCAAGTTTGAATTTAGGTTTATATCCCGAAAAAGTTTACTAAATGTATAAAAATCTACCGACACATTCACGGTGAGATCGTTTAACACATTTCGACTTTCCAATTCTTTAGCGTACTGTAACTGTCTACTGATGTACTATCATTTCCTCTTTTTACACAAAAACTCAATTTCCATTTTATCATGTTTTTGGCTTTTTCAAATTTTCAAATGTTTTTGAATTTTCTAACAACAATATATCTCCCCCTAAAATGCAAAATCATTTAAAAGAAAATTTGACAACACGATGCTGATAGCTTTGTCTCGCCATCCATTTTCTGCTAACTGTGCTCTGTTTTGCAAAAAAACTAATATAAAGTACCCCCATGATTTACAACCCATTGATTTTCGACAATTTGAAAACCGTTTTTCAATCTTGTGAAAGTAATCGTGTTTGTTCAGCCGTGAGGGTTTCGGCGTATTCAATCAACACATATTTTTTTTAATTTCTATTTTTGACAAAAATTAAAAACAAACATATTTTTGGTTTTTCAAAATTTTAACAAACTAAAAACATATATATATATATATATATATATATTAATTTTACAATTTTTAGGGTTTTGAAAATATTATTTATTTATGTACAGAATGAAAATAAACTTCCTGTTTCAACCAACACAGGATCCAGCAGCCTCCTCTCCTCGTTGTGCCAGGCTGTTCCAACTTCCCTTCTCACAATATTCGAATTTGTTGAGCACCTGCACATTCAAACTACTTCATTACTTGAACAATTTAGCCCAGGTCTGTTGAACCTTAGGTATTTCAACACAATAATTTTCATTCAATGCTGGAAACTCTTTGTCACCTTTCACAAAAATCTTTTCAACTTTTACTTCAACTTTTTCATCTTTTTCAAGAATCATCTATTTCTTTGCACTCCATGTTTGACCTTTAGGAGTACCACGTTTGTAAAAATGTGAATCTTTTTGAACACTTTGTTTTTTAACAACAATTTTTGGTTTCCAAAACTCTTGTGATTTTGTCATATCAACAACTGTTTTCCAACTTTGAGTTGTTCTGACTCTGGGTGTATGAGAATTCCAGGTCTGTCTAGATTCGAACCTATATGGGTTTGACTTCCAATTTTGATTCGAAGCAAACTTGTTTGTGTTGTACCTCCAAGTTTGTTTTGAATCAAATCTGGTTGACCTTTGTCTCACATTCCCAGATTTTTGTTTCTCAGCATCAATCTTCTTTTTGTCAACATCTACAGGTTTCAGATTTGGACACTTGCGAGCAAGATGTCCTTTTTGATAACATTTAAAACATGTTCTCATGGACACATCTTTTACCTGTGGTTGTTGCTTTTTCTTTTGAGCTAGGAACTCTTCAATAGACTGTTGTCCAATTTTAAGTTCTTTTTCTTTTTCTAAATTGTCTCCTTGAACAAAACTCATTTTTGCTTGATAAGTTGACACTTCATTTTTTCTTCCAATTCTGTTTCTTCTTATAACCCAAACCAGCCTTCATGTTTTTCTTCTTGAAACTAGGTTTGTTATACGAACCTCTATGACTCTTACCAGCAAACTTTGAAATCTCAGACTTCTCAATCTCAACCATTTTGAAAACTTTATCAACCTTTTATGAAATCACATTCTGAATCGGGAATACAACATCTAAGAACAATTTGTCCGATCCAATCATGGTATAGACCAATCCTTTTGAATCATCATTCAAACTTTTCTCGGATTTTGTGTTTTTTAGATAACTATCATGAAGATTTCCTTCATTTTCATCCTGTGATTCAGATTTACCTGTATCAACCGACTCTTCTTTTAACACACTTTCAACAACTTTACCTACCACCTCTGAATCATGAGAATCATCAGATTTGGAATAGGTTATGTCAATGTTGTCTGGCAATTTGTCTACCATGTTGAAAGCTTTTTCGACCTTTTCATCATCATAAAATGCAAATTTTCCCGGTGGTGGAACTTGATGAAACTCTGAGCCAATGCCTTTCTTGTTTTGCTCAGACTCACCATCTCCCGGTTTTATATTGAAAATACGTTCAAGCACATATGACGACACGTGATAACTCTTTAACTTGTTGTTATCCTGTTCTAAATCAGCAATCTATCGCTTTAGCTTAGCAACATCCTCAATATAGGAATTAACAACATCTTGTTTTATGGAATACATTCGTTTAAGTTCTTTAGTTGTTTCAGAATGATAATTCATTCTTGATTGAGCATATTTCATTTCATCTTTCACTTTTTCGTATGACTCTTTCGTAATATGATATGCTAATTTCATTGAGTCATATTCTTTCTTCATTTATTGACAAGCAATTTCTTTTTGTGAACATTCTTTTGTCATTTTAGAAACATTTTCTTTCAAAACTTCATTTTCTGTTTCTAACTTTTTACATTTTTCTGAAAGTTTTTCATCATTTTCTTTCAAAACTTTTTTCTTTTTCTAGCATTTCTTTGCATTTTTCTTTAAAAATGTTTTCAATTTTAGTGAATTCAAGATCTCTTGTTCTGAATTGCTCATCTTTTTCAGTACAAGCTCTGCACGGTTCCATGCATTTCTTGCACTGATCAATCGTTTTTAAGATTTCAGAATCAGAATGTACCTCAGTGATTGGCACTTCGGTGTTTGATGCAGTTGCCTCAGTTTGCTTTTGATCAGCATCATCTTGCTTTTCTTCAACACCGACTTCATCACCACCATTACCAGCTTCCAAATTTTCATTCTTTACTTCTTCTTTCTTCACCTCTTCTCCAATCTGTTGTTCTTCAGTAACAACTTTCTTAACCTCTTCATTCACCTCAAATTCAACAGCTTCTGCTTTAACCTCTTCAGCAACCTTCTTCAGATTGTTCACCATTTCTTCAACACTCTTTTTCATTCTCTCTTCATCCCTTTTTCTCAGACATGATGTCATAGCATATCTGATCTCCTTTTCATGCCTTTTAGCATATGTGTCATCTTTCATCACATTTCTATAATATTCGGCTCTCAAAGGAATTATGAGAAGAACATCGTCAAAAATTATGTCTTTCTTTGGAACAACTGGTTCACCTTCTCTGTTAAAGTAACACTCTCTCTTTTTATCCCATCTTCTGTTGCTCACTGCACTCTCATACTCTTCTTTCATGTCATCCATTCTGTTTAAAACAACATTTCTCTCTCGATAAGTTTTCTCACTCAAAATCTATTCTTGAGTCTTCTCTTTGATCTCAGTAACAACATTTTCTTCTTTGTTTTCATCTGTGTCATCTAAGGCAACTAACACAAACTGTTTTTTCTCTGTTACAGATCTTCCATGAGCTGTCTTACGAATATTTTCCAAGCGATCTTCTTCTGGACAAACTGTGCTCCAATCAAACCTTCATCATCTTGGATTACAAAACAAGCCCTTGATTTGGGTTTATCCTCAATCATCTTTGGCTCTTCTCTGCTTCGATGGTAGATTGCCTTTCGGTAATAATCATCATTGAACGGATGTTCATTTCCACCTACTGCAGAATTTGTGCATTCTCTTTTAAAATAACCTTTCTGCTTACATTTGAAGCAGGTCACTTTGGATTTGTCGAATCCAAGCTTTGTTGATGCACCTCCAAGAGATTGTTTCCCAGTAATCTCCATATACCTCTGCGCTCTTCGGATGCAACTTGCTAAGCACCAACGAATGTCAATGAGCTCCATCTCCGGATCAATCTGGTCGTAGTCTTCTTTGGTCAATTCGGAGTGAATAATTTTTCCAGCTACAAGACCTTCATATGATTCCAGAACAGATGCAAGGAAACTCATTTGCTGCTTAGCTGCATTGATGCTCATTGCAGGAGAATTCTTCAACTTAAGAGCAATGTTGCAAAGTATCTCCTCTTCTTCTTCAGAACTGGCTTTTGAGGCTGATGAATGATAACCCGGATCATAATTTGATGAACTCTTTTGTGGTTCTTGTGTCCTCTCACCACTGAATGCTGTCTTTGGTGAACTGACAATTTTCTCTGAAGGTAAACTTCCTTTGTAGTACAAGCCAACATTCTGTTGATGTGAAAAACCAATCATCTTGCTTTGCTTCTGTAGCTCCAGATCATGACTTTCAATCTTCTCAAACAACGCATCAAGAGTAATTTCATCATACAAAGCATCATTTTTTAGGATAAAAACAAACGTCTGCCACTGATCAGCTCATGGTAACGCTTCAATGACTTTATCGATAATTTCCTCTCTTGTTTTCTCAATTTTGAAACGTTCAAGTTCAATTTTTAAATGACAGAATCTCTCTATCATTTGCCTCACCGACTCTCCTTTAATGTTATCAAATAAATCAAATTCTTTTTTAAGCAACGCAATGTTGTTCTTTTTAATCTGTTTACCCCCTCAGCTTTAACTTGTAAAGCTTTCCAAACAGATTTTGATGACCCGTCATGATTAAGCAATGCAAAAATATCATTTCTAATTGCCGTCTGAATCAAAGCAATCATCCTCTGTTCGGCTGCATATTCTGCTTTGTCATCTTTAGGTAATTTCTTGAATGGAATCTCTTCACCTTTATCATCCTTCGGTCTTTCATATCCAAACTCTAAACAGAACCAGCTTTTATGAGCATACGCTTTCGCCCAGTTAAGAAAACGTTCTTTCCACCATGTATAATCCTCAATGCTTTCCAGAGTTGGTGGTTTCGAGTGTGTTCCGTAGAAATTATCATGCTTGATGTTTTCATTGATCGCTTTCGTGATAGTTTTTGGTGTAACATTTGTAATCTCGGAAGATTCAGATGTGAACGCGTTGAAAAACGTGTTGTAGAATTCTTCAGCCATGATGTAATCCTGGACAAATACAATCAAACAAACACAATCAGTACAAACAATATCAAATATTCTGAAACAAACTGACACTCGATTGTTGTGAAATGATCTCGACACAAAAATCCTCTTTTCAAGCTGAATAAGAATTTTGAGCGAAATCACTTATATAATTTTCAAGCGGAATCACTTGATTAGTATTTGAGCGGAATCAGATCTACACTTCAAGCGAAATCACTTGAATAACACTTCGAGCGGAATCAAGTGACTTTTCAGGCGGAATCACTATTTCGAGCGGAATCAAACGCTAATTCCAAGCGAAACCATGTTTTGGAGCGAAATAACTGATCTATTTCGAGCAGAATCTCAATGTTCGTTCAAGTGGAATCTGGTTTCTGTCCAATTTTTGTCATTTTTAATCCGTATTTCAGTCTCAAACTTTCAAGGCTTTGTTAGAATACTGTTTTGCATGTTCGGTGAAAAGTTCAGACCATTTTGACCGTAGAAACTTGTTCAGATTGAAAAAGAAGGTGTAGAAGTCAGAAAATAAATGATATCAAGCTAAACTCTTCTTCCTGAGCTCTGATACCACTTGTAGGATTGTTGTTGGACCCAACCGAGTCGTTCAGAAGAGCTTATAATCCGATTCAAAGGCGGAATCAGTGAAACGGACGTGGAAACAGCTTGATACTCTTTAATTTGTCACTATGATTGATTTAGCAAAGATTACAACCTGGACAAATTTTGGCAGCACCTCGTTACAATTTCAGGAACCGTGTACCAAATGAAATGACAAGTGCCCTATATATAGTAGGCTGATTTCGCTCGAAATGGACCAAAGCAGTTTCGAGCGGAATCAGAAAGTTCTGATTTCGCTCGAAATGGTCTTGTGCTGTTTCGAGCGGAATCACCTCCTAAATCCTGAAAATCTGTTTCTCGAACCTCGGCACTAAATATCCTATCCTATCTGATTACATGATACAAGATGAAGTCAATAGACGTAGTGCACTAACAGAACGTACAATCCTCAAAAAGCACTGAACCTTTTTCTAATTTTTTTTTAAATTTTTTTAATTTTTTTAATTTTTTTGATTTTTTAATTTATTATTTTTTAATTTATTTTTATTTTTTGATATTTTTTTTTTGATTTTTTTGATTTATTTAAGGCATTGCTTCACTTTATGTACCGAGATAGTTTACCAAACATGGAAGAGCTAACCGGGCTAGACACCAAATGGACCTCAACTTTGATGTTTCAGCATCTGCTTGCAGCTGCTGACCTGTACGGTTTAGATCGTCTAAAACACATCTGTGAGACTAATCTATGTCAAAAGTGTTGCGATAAACCACGATTGCGACAACATCACCATTTGCTGAACAACACCATTATTTCTAGTTGAAAACCGTGTATCTCAGATTCGTTGCTTTGCCTGAAAATTTCAAAGTGGTGATGCAGACAGATGGATTTGATTACCTGAAGGAAAGCTTTCCACGTGTCATGACGGAACTCTTGGAATGCGTAGCAAGGATAAGTGAACATGGTCCCATCATTAGTAAGCGTTGTTAGTTTAAATCCTGAAACGGGTCGTTTTTTGAAAGAAAGTAAAAAAGGTGAGGGTGAATCGTAATAGAGTATAAAGATAGGTTTATTTGTTTAGTATGTGGAAAATTGAACAATAAATGACATAAGTTAATCATAAGATGAATCTGAGTCATAGTTTCAGAATTCATCGTTTGATCGTTTCTCCTATTGTAAGTCTCGGTCCGTCATGAATACATATGAAATAATTATATACGACTTTCACACTTGTTATTTCGCTTCTTGTATTGAGATAAAATTTTAAGACTATGTCATGCTTTCAAGCCTCTTTTTATTGTTAACACATTTTGGTATTTCGCTACAAATTGTAGATGAGAACAAAGGCTTGAAGTTGATTGATTCCCCTTTGTCTTGTGGTTATAAAAGGGCTTCTGAAGGTTCTTTGACGGTGCGTAAATTGGTTTTTTACTGAATCTATCTCACATTTAAATTTATATCATTAACAATAATTGCTTTGTAACATCTAAGCCTTTTGGGCAATAATCATTGATTTGTACATGCATATCAGATTATGGGATCATGTGCAGATGAAGCTCTTGAGCATGCTGGTTCAGTTGTTTCAGGTAAAAAGCACTCTTTTTACCTTCATTTCTAAATCTTATAACAATTTACGATAACATTCATGACCAATATTGATTATTTTTGAGCTTTCTCTTTTCGATAGCATTAAGTGAGAAGCTATATGTGATAAAGGGGGGTTGTGGAACTGGAGTTCATATATCAATAACCAGACACTTTGGTTCACTTGTGGTTACTTTTCATTATGGTCGTTAGATGTGTATACAAAAGCATCAGTTCAGCAAATGATCTTTTTTTTTGTTGAGCTGCTGCCAATAAGAATCGCTTCTGCTATGTTAACTTCTAACTTAAAAACTGAGCCAAGCCGAGTTCAAGCTCAATTTTCAGATTGGTTATGTGACTCCGATTTGGCCCGGTTCTGCTCAGGAACAACTCTGTCCACATGGCGCCTTTTGATTGGGTTATATTTATCTGTAATCATTTGTAATGGTCAAATGCTTATATTTTTTAGAAGTTGATCAAATGTATTTAAGTAAAAATGGTCATTATATACATACATTGTTTATATTCATTTTGTGTTTTTTCACTCGGAATTACAATTACTTCACTTTTACATTTAATATTTACGAGTTCATAATCTTAATTTTTTAGGTTGGGGAGGTTGCCAAAATAACTTGCAAGTCAGATCATACCTATGGTAGTGTTGGTTCTCCGCCATAGATTCCACCAGAGTAATTACCTCATAGCTTATCGTGTCTAATATTTTGTAATTATTATTCCATGTTAACTATAGGTAGCTTGTTTTGATGTTGACTATATTGTTATTGATGGACTTCATAATGTGCAGTGCAACTCTTATCTTTGAGGTGGAGCTGGTGGCTTGTAGGCCAAGAAAAGATTCTAGTGTGGCTAGCGCCTTTGATGAAAGGACTAGACTAGAGTAAGTTATTTATCCAACTTCATAGACTTGTTCTTATATTCATTTTGGATACTTCAAGTGGCTGGTAAATTTTACAAGAAGGGTTGTCATTCCTTGTAATCAACAGAAAGAATAAATTCGTTTCAACTGGTTTTGTTAAAAAGATTGCGCGAGTAGCCAAAGGTATGATTTCCCACCACCAAATTGTTGTATAATCTAGTTCAATGTGTTTAAGTAATTTCCCATTATCTTATACATGTTTTTTTTTTCTTTTGAATCAAGAACAATGATTTTGTTAAATTAAAAAAAAATTAGATTTTTTTTTAATCAATACTAATTCTTGTTTATATGGTTGATGATGGCAGGGTAGGGTAGATATCATGAGAAACTCTGGAGCTAAGTTCTAAGACGGTGAAATTCTCACCAAAAAGAACGTTTAGACTTATCGTGTAAACATTTGGAATGTTACTTATTACACAATATTTTGCTAACATTTGAGTTATGTTTCGGATCGAACTTATTGAAGTTATAGTAGTATGATTTCCACATTTACAATTTTATCGAACTTTTATTTTATGTTTAATATTGTAAATAATGTGATTTTTGTAGCAAAGTTATGTGCCACTAAAAATTGTATATATATTTAACTAGAAATAATTGAAACTAGTATAGATATGTAATTATAATTACTTTTTAATGGCACAAAAGTCTTATATTGTGGCAAAAGAGAGTGCCGCTAAAAACCCAAAAACTTTGTGGGTCAGATCAAAGAAGTGCCACTAAAAAGATTAAAAAAGTGCCACTAAAACCCCAAAAACTTTGTGTGGCATATTGAAAAAGTGCCACTAAAAGGATTTAGCGTCAGCGCTTCTAGTGGCACTTTTTTTTGTGTGCCGCTCATTCTTACAGAGGTCTTTAGTGGCACTTTTTAGTTTTTTGGTGGCACTTTTTGTATGTCACTAAATGGCATTTTTTTGTAGTGCTTGTTGGTCCCGAATTGGTTCAAGAGACGACAGACAAGATTATACAGATCCGAGAGCGCATCAAAGCGGCTCATGATCGTCAAAAGAGTTATGCGGACCGAAGGAGGAAACCTCTGGAGTTTGTGGTAGGAGATATGGTTTTGTTAAAGGTCTCACCCTGGAAGAGTGTAGCGCGCTTTGGAAAGCGTGGGAAGTTGAACCCCAGATACATTGGTCCATTCAAAATCCTGGAAAGGATTGGTCTTGTAGCCTACAAGTTGGATTTACCCGCAGAACTGAATGGCGTTCATGATACATTTCATATATCTAATATGAAAAATAGTCCAACTCAAGAAACAGTTGTCATTCCTGCCGACGAAGTTCATATTGATGACACACTCCACTTTACTGAAGAACCGGTTGAGGTTACTGACTGGAAGGTTAACAAGACGCGCAGGAGTAGTGTTAAACTCGTCAAGGTTCGTTGGAATGCACGTCTGTGACAACCGGTGATTTACGGTGCCTAATTACATAATTAACAGGTCATTACGCGATAATAAATAGTGTTTACGACGCTAATTAACTTAAACAGGCCCTTGGAGTGCCCAGAAACGTTTGTTCAGCTATACAATGCACGTGTGGTGATTTATGGGAAATCAGCTGAATATGACGCGACAACGGACTGATACCGTACAAAATACTGACGACGCCGACAAATATGGATGTTACACGAATATTTTATGCTTACGGAGTATGGGTCGAGATATCGGGTCTCGTAAGAATTACGGGTCACTTACACATGAGATGGGATTGTGAGCCCTGGGCCCAAGCCTAAAACTGCACACAATATATTAGAGTCTATAGCAGATTTATAAAATCTATAGAAGATTTACACAATCATACTAAATCCCTACAAATCTCTCCAAGAGATTTTGTCTCTAAAGATTGAAACATGGAGACTTATGGTTAATAAATTGTTGTAAGAACCACTAAACAAAACTAAATAACATTAGTTATTGCCCACACAAATGAGCATAAAACCCCTCCCTCTCTCTTGTCTGCATACTAACAACAACACACACCAGTTAACAAACACACTCACCCTTGATAAACTCTCATCTCTCTCTCTCTACACTTGAACACGGAACCAGATTCCGGCAATCACCGGTGACCCTCCGGTGTTGTCGAGCCCCAGCAGACCCCCCCTCGACTTACCACCTCTACTCCCAATGTCACACCGTCAGGCGACGGAAGTGGCAGCGCCGCCTCAAGTGGGTGCCGGTGACGAGATCAGAAGCCGAGAGAGGAGGAGGTGTCGGCCGCTCATTTTTCCGGCGCCACCCCTCCGCCCGTGTTCGATGATGAGACGATGATGATGCTGATGAGTGACGGCGAAATCGGTAAAACCGAGAAGAAGAGAGACCGAGAGAGATAGGGAACCGGCGGTCGGAGTCTCGGACCGCCGGTCGGTTCTGTTATCCGGTGGTCAATGTTTTTATCCGACGAGCTCCGGTTCAGGTGGTGGTTCCGGTGATGGCAGTAGCGACGGCGGTGGACAACGAGGCAGTGGTGGTGGTTCACGACTCGGATTCACGGTAACACCCCCCTTGCTTATTACTTCTATATTTCTTTGAAGATTTAATGAGGATGATGATGTTGGTTTGGGTCAAATCCATCAGATTCAGGCTCGACTCTGTTCCGTACGGCTCAACTCGGTTGACTCAACTTGACTCGGTCCAACTCGGCTCGACTCGGTTCATCTCACCTCAACTCAGTCAACAAGAGCTGACGCGGTCAACTCAGTTAACCCGGTCAACTCGGTCAGGCGGCTCGACGTTTCGACGTGAACACTTGGTAAAAACCGATGACGCGTTTAATATTTGTGTTTTATATAGATTTAATCTTACGTGAACGAGCTCAAGCCATTCCGTTTATAATTTAGTTATATTTTGAAATGCTTGACGAAAACTATATATTTGATTATATTGGTTGAATATTGTTGAAATTTTGGTAAAATAACGACACTTTAGTTGTCGGGGCCGTCCAAAAACAGAGGAAACTCTGCCCGTTTTTCGAGAAAATCCGTAAAATAACTACGTTTTGTTATAAAACACTCTATCGGATTTAAGTAACTATTTATAAAAGTAAATACAACTATGAAATTCTGTACAACAACAACTTACTACTCACGAAAACGATGAGTCGAAAATTACTTACAACAAATAAATATAGTTATTCTATTTATTTTTAGACTTCGAAAATTCGACGAATTCTTTTATGAATGTAAATGTAATTTACTTCAAACGTCAAACAAAAACGACAATTCTTTTATAAAATAGATATAACTTATCTATTTATTTTGAACATCGTACAACATGAATTCGTTTTTACAAAATAAATATAGTTTGTATATTTATTTCAAGTATTAAACAATACGAATGCTTTTACAAAAATAAATATAGAGTATATATTTATTTCAACATCGAACGACTTGATGATACTTCTATAAAATAAATATAACTTTTTATAGTTATATCAAACGCCTAAACGGCATACGATATATAATACGAGTTTATTATATATTCCTTTCATAAAACATTTGTTACATACACAAACGACTTCTCGGGGCGACAAAGGATAACTTAATCATTTTTATTAAGTTAACAACTTATCGTCAACGATTCGGTAGAGCTCGTTAACACGTAGATTCGTTACCGCATTAACTAGAAACTTATAAGATATTCCGTGTTAGGAATATTGTAGAATGCACGCTAGCAAGTCAAGTCTTGGAAAACGACATCACGAAGTCGTAATTAGCTAGCTTTGCACAAGGCTATTCAGGTGAGTTGATAACCCCACCTTTTATGGTTTTACATTTTTATAAATGTTTTCGGGGTGGAAAGACATGCACTTTTTGCAAAGCATACAAGAATTACATATTTCTAAACCATTTTACAAGCAAGTATAAATGACACAAATGGTTTACGAAAAGCTTATGTTTTATACCGGTTTTTCAAACAAGCGTATTTTTTGAAATATGCATACACACGAGATTCTAGTTTTATAAACTACGGGAAAATACAAATACAAGAGTTTACAAAATACAAATGTTAAAATGTATACAAATGGTATGATAAAAATACAAGAAGCACACTTGGTGAGCACGAGAACCAAGTGTGACGAGATATAAGAATACGAGAAACGCACTTGGTGAGGACGAGAACCAAGTATTAGGCGTTATGAGAAATGATGCGAGAAATCGTGTCACGAATAGGGTACAGAAGCACCATTAATCAACAATATACCTAGACCGCAGAACAAAAGGTTAGATCTAACGGGTGCCGGGCAGCCACACTCTCGGTGAGGGCGAGAATCGAGTAGTGCTTTTGTGTCTCAGAATATACCAATTAAATGCCTAAGGTTTGGTGACTTCCTATGTCGTGTCACATGTTAATGGCTTTGCAACCCATTAACAATCCTGATACTTACAGGAATACTTTATTTACATAAAATTCATACCATACTAAAACTTGAATTATACTTGAAGTACGTGGGGTACTCAAGAAATCGGGAATTATACATGAAGAACGTGGGGTACTCAAGAAAAGCTTGAATTATACATGAGTACGTGGGGTACACATGAAAACTTGATTTATATATGAAAATGATTTTAAATTCGTTTTCACAACAATACTTCAAAAACCGGTTATTCAAAGAGATTTATTTCAAATCTTTTACAAACAAACTATGAACTCGTTCAACTTTATGTTGACTTTTTCGCATGTTTCTTTCTCAGGTTGCATTTCTAAGACAAGGCACGGTTGGAATAGGAGAACCACGAAGAGTCGAGTACTTAGTGGCGTTCAATTTCTAAAAGACTTAGCTTATTTGCTTCCGCTGTGCAATGAAGATACCAGTCCAGTCACGCCAATGCCCTGATATTTCGGGGTGTGACAGATTGGTATCAGAGCCATAGGTTACAGCCATTGGTCACCCTAGCTCTGATCCCAGATTGGTATTAGAGCTATAGGTTACAGCGAATAGGGTTCTCTGTAGAGATACCTAGGCTCTAACCTCATATTTCTCTGGGGACTTAGATTATTAAAACGTTGAATACATACAGAACGCATAGTACTCGAATATGGTCTCCAACCGTTGCCGAAAATCAAACAGTCGAAATTTTGATTTCAAACATACGCTATAGTGGTGTTTTATACACGGTACACAAAACAGTCGCATACAGTACACAAAACCCTGAGAGCTTAGGAAACATGCATTTAAGACCTTCGGAAACTTATGTTAAAGTTCATTAAAGGTCATCACGTAGGAACTGCAAATATTAATTCGGGCACACACAATTATACATATTGTCTATGATGTTTTAACTTCCCGAGCAGGCAGCCTACGCATAACGAAACGCTAGTGCACGAGAATACATAGAACTCAAATTTTACGTCAACAGATGTCGGAGTACATCACATTCTACGCGAAACAAAACGCTAGCGCACCGGTATACGTGAGACTTAAGCCATACATCAATGGAGGTTAAAGTACGACACATGCGACTATCGATTAGGAAGCGACAGTTGGCACGCGGTCCTGCAAACGACATGAATCACGCCAAGGAGAAGACGTGTGTCTCCACATTTCCCCCTATCACATCAACGACGAATACGCCATGTTCGACATTCCATGGTAATGTCACCTAACAACCGGCTATTACATGCAACCCCAGGTAAAGTCCATAAATTTCTTTTATTGAAATTTCGACTTTCACATTTACTGAGTAGATTTTCGTATCTCTACTCCTCTTAATGGTCATTGCGTCACGACCATTTCTGTCAGTATAGCGAATATTCATTTGCTTCATTTCTTGAAAATTCATATGTTACGCATGCATTGTTTGATACGCATGTGGTTTTGTTTCGAATAAAGCGTTTCATTAAAGTTCAAATACTATTTCACTTGTGATTCAAATGACCCGCATTATTGAAATTGTTGGCTTCTTTCTCAAGTCAACACGTTTTCTAAAAAAATTCTTTTCTTTTTCAAGATACATGGCATTTCTTTGTGGCCATGCCGAAAGTTTTCTTGTCGATACATGTATTTATTGTCGGCTTGCACCGAAATCAAATTCAATTGTTTGAACTTGTTCATTTCACATATTCAAATCAAGACATCATATGATGTATTGAAAACATCATATTCGAATTCGTTTTAACAAGTGTTTCATTGTCCTGAGTCGTAGTAGATTTGTTTGGTCTACGACTCCATTAAGTCGTTTGTTGATGTCGACACCTTGTGGTGTCAGTTTAAACTTGTAGCTTGGGCTAATTATGATTGAGCATTTGATGCAAAACACAGGTGATACTTGTTCAATCACCGCTATATTTGAATTGTTTCATTCACTATGACACCTTGTGGCGTCGGTAGAACTTGCAGCTTGCGCTGATCACGATCGAGCGTTTCATGCAAATTATTACCTTTGAGCTTGTTGAATCTAAGTTCACTTATTGGATACGATCATTTCTAGAATTCATTTGCATCTTGTGATATGTCCTTGAATTCACATCATTCGAATAAGTCTTGATTCGATTTCATGATCGTCCACTTTGGTACTATTCGTATTATTTACGCATAACGTAACTCTAAGGAGTTAACGTAGTCTAAATTACGAGGACGAAATTTTATTAACAGGGGGAGAATGTGACAACCGGTGATTTACGGCGCCTAATTACGTAATTAACAGGTGATTACGCGATAATAAATAGTGTTTACGACGCTAATTAACTTAAACAGGCCCTTGGAGTGCCCAGAAACGTTTGTTTAGCTATACAATGCACGTGTGGTGATTTATGGGAAATCTGCTGAATATGACGCGACAACGGACTGATACCGTACAAAATACTGACGACGCCGACAAATATGAATGTTACACAAATATTTTATGCTTACGGAGTATGGGTCGAGATATCGGGTCTCGTAAGAATTACGGGTCACTTACACATGAGATGGGATTGTGAGCCCTGGGCCCAAGCCCAAAACCCACAAGCCTAAAACTGCACACAATATATTAGATTCTATAGCAGATTTATAAAATCTATAGAAGATTTACACAATCATACTAAATCCCTACAAATCTCTCCAAGAGATTTTGTCTCTAAAGATTGAAACATAGAGACTTATGGTTAATAAATTGTTGTAAGAACCACTAAACAAAACTAAATAACATTAGTTATTTCCCACACAAATGAGCATAAAACCCCTCCCTCTCTCTTGTCTGCATACTAACAACAACACACACCAGACAACAAACACACTCACACTTGATAAACTCTCATCTCTCTCTCTACACTTGAACACAGAACCAGATTCCGGCAATCACCGGTGACCCTCCGGTGTTGTCGAGCCCCAGCAGACCCCCCCCCCGACCTACCACCTCTACTCCCTATGTCACGCCGTTAGGCGACGGAAGTGGCAGCGCCGCCTCAAGTGGGTGCCGGCGACGAGATCAGAAGCCGAGAGAGGAGGAGGTGTCGGCCGCTCATTTTTCCGGCGCCACCCCTCCGCCCGTGTTCGATGATGAGACGATGATGATGCTGATGAGTGACGGCGACATCGGCAAAACCGAGAAGAAGAGAGACCGAGAGAGATAGGGAACCGGCGGTCGGAGTCTCAGACCGCCGGTCGGTTCCGTTATCCGGTGGTCAATGTTTTTATCCGACGAGCTCCGGTTCAGGTGGTGGTTCCGGTGACGGCAGTAGCAACGGCGGTGGACGACGAGGCAGTGGTGGTGGTTCACGACTCGGATTCACAGTAACACCCCCCCTGGTTATTACTTCTATAGTTCTTTGAAGATTTAATGAGGATGATGATATTGGTTTGGGTCAAATCCATCAGATTCAGGCTCGACTCTGTTCCATACGGCTCAACTCGGTCCGACTCAACTTGACTCGGTCCAACTCGGCTCGACTCGGTTCATCTCGCCTCAACTCAGTCAACAAGAGCTGACCGGTCAACTCAGTTGACCCGGTCAACTCGGTCAGGCGGCTCGACGTTTCGGCGTGAAGACTTGGTAAAAACCGATGATGCGTTTAATATTTGTGTTTTATATAGATTTAATCTTACGTGAACAAGCTCAAGCCATTCCGTTTATAATTTAGTTATATTTTGAAATGCTTGACGAAAACTATATATTTGATTATATTGGTTGAATATTGTTGAAATTTTGGTAAAATAACGACACTTTAGTTGTCGGGGCCGTCCAAAAAACAGAGGAAACTCTGCCCGTTTTTCGAGAAAATCCGTAAAATAACTACGTTTTGTTATAAAACACTCTATCGGATTTAAGTAACTATTTATAAAAGTAAATACAACTATGAAATTCTGTACAACAACAACTTACTACTCACGAAAACGATGAGTCGAAAATTACTTACAACAAATAAATATAGTTATTATATTTATTTTTAGACTTCGAAAATTCGACGAATTCTTTTATGAAAGTAAATGTAATTTACTTCAAACGTCAAACAAAAACGACAATTCTTTTATAAAATAGATATAACTTATCTATTTATTTCGAACATCGTACAACATGAATTCGTTTTTACAAAATAAATATAGTTTGTATATTTATTTCAAGTGTTAAACAATACGAATGCTTTTACAAAAATAAATATAGAGTATATATTTATTTCAACATCGAACGACTTGATGATACTTCTATAAAATAAATATAACTTTTTATAGTTATATCAAACGCCTAAACGGCATACGATATATAATACGAGTTTATTATATATTCCTTTCATAAAACATTTGTTACATACACAAACGACTTCTCGGGGCGACAAAGGATAACTTAATCATTTTTATTAAGTTAACAACTTATCGTCAACGATTCGGTAGAGCTCGGAAACACGTAGATTCGTTACCGCATTAATTAGAAACTTATAAGATATTCCGTGTTAGGAATATTGTAGAATGCACGCTAGCAAGTCAAGTCTTGGAAAACGACATCACGAAGTCGTAATTAATTAGCTTTGCACAAGGCTATTCAGGTGAGTTCATAACCCCACCTTTTATGGTTTTACATTTTTATAAATGTTTTCGGGGTGGAAAGACATGCACTTTTTGCAAAGCATACAAGAATTACATATTTCTAAACCATTTTACAAGCAAGTATAAATGACACAAATGGTTTACGAAAAGCTTATGTTTTATACCGGTTTTTCAAACAAGCGTATTTTTCGAAATATGCATACACACGAGATTCTAGTTTTATAAACTACGGGAAAATACAAATACAAGAGTTTACAAAATACAAATGTTAAAATGTATACAAATGGTATGATAAAAATACAAGAAGCACACTTGGTGAGGACGAGAACCAAGTGTGATGAGATATAAGAATACGAGAAACACACTTGGTGAGGACGAGAACCAAGTATGAGGCGTTATGAGAAATGATGCGAGAAATCGTGTCATGAATAGGGTACAGAAGCACCATTAATCAACAATATACCTAGACCGCAGAACAAAAGGTTAGATCTAACGGGTGCCGGGCAGCCACACTCTCGGTGAGGGCGAGAATCGAGTAGTGCTTTTGTGTCTCAGAATATACCAATTAAATGCCTAAGGTTTGGTGACTTCCTATGTCGTGTCACATGTTAATGGCTTTGCAACCCATTAACAATCCTGATACTTACAGGAATACTTTATTTACATAAAATTCATACCATACTAAAACTTGAATTATACTTGAAGTACGTGGGGTACTCAAGAAAACGAGAATTATACTTGAAGTACGTGGGGTACTCAAGAAAAACTTGAATTATACATGAGTACGTGGGGTACACATGAAAACTTGATTTATATATGAAAATGATTTTAAATTCGTTTTCACAACAATACTTCAAAAACCGGTTATTCAAAGAGATTTATTTCAAATCTTTTACAAACAAACTATGAACTCGTTCAACTTTATGTTGACTTTTTCGCATGTTTCTTTCTCAGGTTGCATTTCTAAGACAAGGCACGGTTGGAATAGGAGAACCATGAAGAGACTAGTACTTAGTGGCGTTCAGTTTCTAAAAGACTTAGCTTATTTGCTTCCGCTGTGCAATGAAGATACCAGTCCAGTCACGCCAATGCTCTGATATTTCGGGGTGTGACAACGTCATGGCCCAGAATTCACTTGGGAGCATGAGGATCGCATGAAAGCAAAGTACCCACATTTGTTCCCCAAGACCCCTGCATCTAGTAGCAGAACTAAAATTTCGAGACGAAATTTTCTTAACAGGGGGAGAATGTGACAACCCTCACAGATCCAGGTATCCGTACAATTAATTAATCTTGATTAGTGCTTAATGACTGTGCTTAATTACAACTGATGACTTAAACTGTTTTTTGATTTCTGTATCATACATACATGTGCATCACATTTCATACTGTCACACCATTTATCACATACAAACTTTAGTGACATACATGATGCACAAAGCACAGTTAGCACAGTTAGCGGATAACTCAGAAACATGCTAACAATGTCAGTACATAGACAGATAGTGTTTTGAGACCCCGTAAGGGTTAGAGACACGGTACTACACTAGTATGGAGTGTAGGGAAGTAAGGACCATAAAACTGCATCACTAGGTGATAGTTTAAGTGCCGGAAAGTGCCTAAAACTCACTAAAAGTGCAGAATTCTGCATTAATCAGCAAAAATCAGCATTTTAACATGCTAGTAACATGCAAAAATATGGCAAATTGATCCTGTATGCTTTCCTAAGTGTCGGGAATTAAAAGTGTCACAAAAAGTTACATAAAGGACACCATACGGTATAACTTAGCACTTTAACGAACCTGTATCTCACCGAACAACCGGACATTATCCGGAACACCAAAATATTGCTAGAAGCATTGTTTTATTAATTTTTGAACTAGTTATGATCCCCGAACACCCTAACACCCTATATAAGCATCAAACACTTGAAACACTAGGTATTACACTTAACCTCCAACTAATTACCTACATTATCATCTAAACTTGCACTTAGACCCCTCCCCCCCTATATTTTCGGTCACAAGGTGACCCCACCTCCCAAAATCTTGTAAGATTACTTAAATCTTCCATTGATCTTCTTGGGATTTGATTTGATCGTGCTTGTACTAATTGAGACATTATACCCTTTGGATAAAACTCCAAGTTGGTTATAAGTACACAAGATCACACCATCATCTTCACAACACTTCACCTCTCTGTTCCTCTCCCTCCTCTCGGCCGTAAGTAACACCACCACCATCACCATTTTTCGATCATCCATCCTCCAATCCAAGGTCATCTCAAGGTGTTAGAAGGTGGTTAACGAAGCTTGGAACTCTTGGATCTTGAAGGACCACTCACACAAGCTTTTATCCACTCCATTTTCATCATTATTCTTCCCTAGCTTAAAGCTAGTAGTAAGATCCTTTTTAACCTTTGTTACTTCTATTTTTAGTGGTTAAAAGATATGTTATGATGCAAATAACAAGAACACTAAAAGACATACACTTGAATCTTGAACATAAAGCTTATCATATGATGAAATATGGATGAAATGATGTTGTTTAGTATATGTATGATGTTTGATTGTTGTTTACTAGAGATTGTGATGTTGATCATCACATAGAGCTTGCTAGATTGTGATTAAACACATGATCTAGCAAGTGAGAGGATGATTTTGTGACAACATAAGATGATCATCTTCTTGTATGAACATGAACTTGATGAATAAAGAGATTTCTTCTAAAATAATAAACAAAGTGAGCTAGTAAACTTATAGATCCAAGACTTATGAATGATTTTCCAAGAAAACCAAGTTCAAAATATGATTTTTGAAAGATCATGGTTTTACTTAAACTTACACTATTTTTAGTGGAAAAACAAGTGTAGAGATACTAGAGAAACAAGAAGATGTTATAAATAAACATTTTTGTAAAATGTGATTACAAGTTGTAAACACCTAGTTTCTTTAAGAATGAGATTTTTAAAGGGATAAACACACTATAAAGGGTAACTAAACCCACTAAACACCTTACCAAGTCACTACAAGTTTTTGTGAAAAGATCAAGTTCATATTGTATGTAAAATGTATAGTTTTTGCACTTGGTAAGTGCAAGATGTTTAAGGTTTGATTGTTCATCTTTGTGTGTTGATTTTGAAAAGAAAATGATATGCTAAATAGCATGGACACCTCCATTTTCAAAGGAAACTATGGCAAAATTTTCTAAAAATATAAACACTTAAAGAAATATTTTCTAGACAAGTATTTACAAGTGTGTTTTAACTTTGGTTTTCCATATAAACTTTGCCATATGTTTTGTTACAAAAATACAAAGTATCGGAGGTTGGTTTTTGTAAATAAAAATGGGTGAATATATATTTAGAATATATATTTATACTAAAGACACTTGTGTGAATATTTGTATACTTGGTGGAGTAGTCATATTATTTTAGGGTAAAATAATATAACTTAACAAATACCATGAAATTTACAATCCAAAAATAATACCAAGAATATCAAGGAATAAATATATAAGTTACACACTTAAATATTGTGAAACCAAACGCAAGAACGTAACTTATAAAATATTCCGGAGCATACTGTTATAAATATATTTTTGGTAAATATTATTTTGAATACAAGAAATAAAAATATGATTTTTATACATATTACCAAGTATATCATATTTTCGACAAAGAGAAAATATATTATTTTTGGGAAATTAAAATATATTTTCCTAGTATATCTAGAAGATATATAATTTTTGGAAAAAAAATATATATTTTCTGGACAATACATTATTTTGGACAAAATAAGTTTAGATATATTTTCTAAAGTGAGACTTGGGAATATATTATACAATAATACATGTATAAGATACCTCCATCCTTGGGGAGGAAAACACTTGAGAAGTATTATTACAGAAATATTGTTTAACGATTATTCCAAAAATTAAATATAATTTAAAGTTAAAATAATTTATTTTAACAAGAAATTATCACTTGGAATAATATTGGGAACATAAGAAACGCAACTCAAAAACGTTAAATTCTAAGCCAAGGCACGGCCCGTTCGTCTAATAGACATTAGTACACTGTAGGTAGTCGTGTTTGCTGTAGAGACTTGAGTTGCTAGTTCTGAAGACGCAATACAGTGAGTTCATGTCCCCCTTTTCTTTTAACTGTTTTCAGTTTTATACTTCGGGGGTGAAATACATGTTACAATTATTACAAACGTTTTATACATGGTATGGATAGCTTAATGAGGGTTTACTGCTTGATTATGTGAAAGGTGGGTATAACACTAAAGGCCATTAATCCTCGTTGTAGAACCGAGGGACATGAGTGATAGATCTATTTGGGTGTAGCGAGCCCACACCCATGGGGACCAGGGTGGCCATAGGGTGACTATGTCTTCCAGTCGGAGACCCGGTAACAAATTTGCTAGGTTTGAGTCTTCCCGCACCATTTCACACATACCATTGGCTTTGTAACCCATTGGAGATCTGTTTTCCTTATTGCTACATACCAGGGATATACATACATACAAACATATTTCAAAGGTTTATTCATACACACATACATATGAACTCACTCAACTTTTGTTGATGTTTTTTTCAAATTACATGTATTTCAGGGAACTAAACGGAACTGGCAAGTGTTGCATGTTTGTCAAGCTGCGTACTAAATAAAAGATGTTATCCATGGTTGTTGAGTTTAGGGGGTGTATCCTATTCTTGGACGGGATACATGTTTCTAAACTCAGGTTTTATTTAAAGTCTTTTGTGGAGTCTTTATGAACTTAGTTGAACATGTCATGGTTTGTAACTTAATTTGGTATCGATGTTTTCAAGACAAGTAGATTGTGGTATTTTCTAAACTTTATTAATGGATAAACATCTCGTGTTTTTATCATATAGCGTTGTTATGATTGAATGCTATGGTATTAAGAAGTCACACCAAATAACCACGCTTCCGCAAAAGCCAGGGTGTGACAGCTTGGTATCAGAGCCTCGATCGTAGCGAACTAGGATTCTTTCTCGAGTCTAGACTACGATTATTAGGGCTCTCACGAAAACATTTTCAAACTTGTTTATATTGCATACACTAAATGTCCAGATCCAGGGAACAAACATTTTTACAAACAAAAAGGGCACAAAGCACATTTCAAAACTTATATTTATGATTCAGTCTTAGAGATTGGGGAGGTTCAGTCTTAGAGACTAGGGAGGTTCAGTCTTAGAGACTGGGGAAATTGAGTCTTAGAGACTGGGGGGAAATTGAGTCTTAGAGACTGGGTAGTCAATTTGAGAAACTGGGGAGTTTTAATCTGAGAAACTAGGGAGTTCAGTCTGAGAGGCTGGGTGGGATAGTCTGGGAAGGCTAGGATGATTACATGCTTACATTGTCATTACTTACATGCTTACTTGATGATTGTTGATGTATGTGCATATGTTGTGATTGTTTATAACAGACACTATGTCATCTTCTTCTGAGAGTGGAGTATCCGACACAGAAGATCCTATGGCCATAGTCTCGGATGATGAGATAGCCACAGACCCTGAGGTTTTTACATCTGATACCATGAGCGACGACGATGATGACTTTCAGCCCTTCACTTTACCAGATTTTAGAGATGACATACCTATAGCAGATGGTTTTCCTGATGGGGATCTACTTCTTGTTCTGATCCCTGCTCCTTTTCCTCTCGCTGCATTTCCTCTTGAGGATCTGCCACTTGATGCTATGTCTGACGATGACATCGATCTCTTTATCGAGGGTCCCCCTGAGGATGCCCAGGAGGGTGGGGCTCCAGTTGATGATGATGATGTCGTCCCACTTGTCGAGATTCCAGTTGATGATGATGTTGTTATCCATCTTGTTGAGATTCCAGTCGCTGATATCATTGTTGTTCCATTGGTCGAGGTTCCTGCTGTTGAGATCTCATCTGACCATTCAGGTCTGACTAGTTTGAATCCGTATCATCTGCTACCTTACACGCACGGGAGGTGCAGCATTATCCCACTGGCGCTGATTCCGACACAGCGATGTCTGCCGCTCCTATCTTTCCACACGACTTTGACCCTGATCATGAGATTGAGTTTGTACCTGACGAGCAGCCATTTGAGGCACCTATCATTCCTGACGATCAGCTCTTTGATATACCCGCTGATCTTGAGTATGAGTTTTCACTTGATCTTCTGCTAGTAAGCTAGACATTCCGTATTCAATAGAACTAGCTAATGGAAAGCTAGTAGAAACGAATGAAGTCATCAGAGGATGCGTGATAGAACTGGGAGAGCATGAGTTTTCACTTGATCTTCTGCTCGTCGAGTTGGGAAGCTTCGACGTGGTAGTGGGGATGGATTGGTTGTCCAGCAACCGGGCAGAGATTGTGTGTCATGAGAAGATCATACGCATTCCAATGGCGGATGAAGAAACGATTGTGGTACATGGAGAGAAGCGCGATACGTCCTTAAGGATCATCAGTTGTTTGAAGGCTCGAAAGTGCTTGCAGAAAGGATGTGTTGCCTTCCTGGCACACATTGTGGATAAGGAAGCCGCTGGACTGAAACTAGAAGATATTCCAGTCGTGAAGGAGTATCCTAAAGTCTTTCCAGAAGCCTTTCTAGAAGTCTTTCCAGAAGACTTTCCAGGATTGCCGCCACAAAGACTAGTCGAGTTTCATATTGACTTAGTTCCAGGCGTCGCGCCTGTATCTAAGGCACCTTATCGACTTGCGCCTTTAGAAATGCAAGAGCTGTCAACACAACTCCAGGAGTTATTGGACAAAGGATTTATCAGGCCAAGCTTCTCGCCTTGGGGAGCTCCAGTTTTGTTCGTTAAGAAGAAAGATGGTAGTTTCCGCATGTGTATCGACTACCGCGAACTTAACAAGTTAACCATTAAGAATCGGTATCCTTTGCTAAGGATTGATGACCTGTTCGATCAACTACAAGGTTCAAGTTTTTACTCCAAGATCGACCTTCGATCAGGTTATCACCAGTTGAGAATACAAGAGGAAAGTATTCCAAAGACGGCCTTTAGGACTCGCTATGGACATTACTAGTTCCTGGTTATGGCGTTTGGTCTGACGAACGCACCAGTAGTATTCATGGATTTGATGAACAGAGTCTGCAAGCCCTATCTCGATAAGTTTGTGATCATGTTTATTGATGACATTTTGATCTACTCGAAGACGAAGGTAGAATTTGAGCAACATCTAAGAGCCATTTTAGAGCTGCTTAAGAAGGAGAAATTATACGCGAAGTGCGAGTTCTGGTTGTGTGAAGTTCAGTTTCTTGGTCACATGGTTAACGGAAATGGAATTCATGTGGATCCCACAAAGATCAAGGCGATCAAGAACTGGGAGACTCCGAAGACGCCAACCGAGATTCGACAGTTCCTAGGTTTGGCAGGATATTATCGCAGGTTTATTGAGGACTTTTTGAAAATCGCTCAACCATTGACCGCCCTCACTCAAAAAGACAAGAAGTATGAATGGGGAGACAAGCAAGAAGAAGCATTTCAGTTGTTAAAGAACAAGCTTTGTGATGCACCGATTTTATCTCTACCCGAAGGCACTGACGACTTTGTGGTATATTGCAATGCCTCGCGTCAAGGTTTAGGCTGCGTGCTGATGCAGCGATAGAAAGTTATAGCTTATGCTTCGCGTCAATTGAAGGTCCACGAGAAAAATTACACCACGCATGATTTGGAATTAGGTGCGGTGGTGTTTGCATTAAAGATCTGGCGACATTACTTATATGGCACGCGCTGTACAATCTATACTGATCACAAGAGCCTGCAACACATACTGATCACAAGAGCCTGCAACACATACTTGACCAGAAAGAGCTTAACATGAGACAGAGACGCTAGGTTGAGCTGTTGAACGATTATGATTGTGAGATTAAGTATCACCCAGGGAAGGCGAATGTGGTCGCAGACGCCCTGAGTCGGAAGGAAAGGATCAAGCCCATAAGGGTTAGGGCTTTGGAAATGATTATTCAAACGGACCTCTTATTGCGCATTCATGCCGCACAGAGGGAAGCTCTTAAGGAAAAGAATCTTGAGAATGAATATCTCCGTGGGATGGAGAAGCAGTTGGTACCAAATGAGGAAGGAACGTTGTGCTTCATGAAACGAATTTGGGTTCCCTTGTTTGGTGGTTTGAGAAATGTTATTTTTGATGAAGCTCACAAGTCACAGTACTCGATCCATCCAGGATCGGATAAAATGTACCAAGATTTAAAGGATTTTTATTGGTGGCCAAGATTAAAAGGCGATGTTGCAACGTACGTTGGCACATGTTTGACTTGCGCTAAGGTGAAGGCCAAGTACCAGAAGCCTTCAGATCTCTTGCAATAACCTGAAATACCCCAGTGGAAATGGGAACAGATTTCGATGGATTTTATAACGAAGTTACCAAAAACACCCAGAGGTCATGATACGATTTGGGTAATCGTAGACCGTCTGATGAAATCTGCGCATTTTCTGCCGATCAAGGAGAAAGATAACACGAGTAAGCTTGCTGAGCTATACCTCAGAGAGATTGTTGCACGACATGCAGTGCCTCTCTCGATTATCTCTGATAGAGATGGAAGGTTCGTATCAAGGATTTGGCAATCCTTCCAAGAAGCTTTTGGTTCTCAGATGAATCTGAGTACTGCCTTTCATCCACAGACAGACGGACAGAGCGAACGAACGATTCAAACGTTGGAAGACATGTTGCGAGCTTGCGTAATGGATTTGCGTGGTAGTTGGGGCACTCACTTACCCTTGGTAGAATTTTCATACTGCAACAGCTATCATGCAAGCATTCAAGCCGCACCGTTCGAAGCTCTCTATGGACGCAAGTGTCGGTCACCGTTATACTGGGCTGACACGGGTGATAGACAGCTTGTTGGTCCCGAATTGGTTCAAGAGACGACAGACAAGATTATACAGATCCGAAAGCGCATCAAAGCGGCTCGTGATCGTCAAAAGAGTTATGCGGACCGAGGGACGAAACCTCTGGAGTTTGAGGTAGGAGATATGGTTTTGTTAAAGGTCTCACCCTGGAAGAGTGTAGCACGCTTTGGGAAGCGTGGGAAGTTGAACCCCAGATACATTGGTCCATTCAAAATCCTGGAAAGGATTGGTCTTGTAGCCTACAAGTTGGATTTACCCGCAGAACTGAACGGCGTTCATGATACATTTCATGTATCTAATCTGAAAAAGAGTCCAACTCAAGAAACAGTTGTCATTCCTGCCGACGAAGTTCATATTGACGACACACTCCACTTTACTGAAGAACTGGTTGAGGTTACTGACTGGAAGGTTAACAAGACACGCAGGAGTAGTGTTAAACTCGTCAAGGTTCGGTGGAATGCACGTCACGGCCCAGAATTCACTTGGGAGCATGAGGATCGCATGAAAGCAAAGTACCCACATTTGTTCCCCAAGACCCCTGCATCTAGTAGCAAAACTAAAATTTCGGGACGAAATTTTCTTAACAGAGGGAGAATGTGACAACCCTCACAGATCCAGGTATTCGTACAATTAATTAATCTTGATTAGTGCTTAATGACTGTGCTTAATTACAACTGATGACTTAATGTTGGTGCATACGTCTGTCGACTTCGTCTTGTATCGAGTCTTGTATTAGTCTAGATAGATCAGGGCACGCAAAACGAGAAATATGGTTTTAAGGGTATTTCAAACGAAATAGCAAACAGCTATTTCGTACGAAATCAGTTGGGTATTTCGCACGAAATCACTATTTCGTGTGAAACTGATTTCGCACCAACTGTTTCGTGCGAAATAGGCTGTCCTATAAATACCTGATGTGCCTTGTCATTTGTAACTTTCCAGTTTCAGTACCGAACTGCTGCCGAAGTGTCTACTCGCTGTAAAACGTTGTTATATCAATCAAAAGACAGTTTAAAGTGAATTGCAAGCTGAATTAACTCGATACGTCTGTTTTCGTCTTTCATATTGAGCAAAAACTCTTATGAACGACTCATTTGGTCGTGAAAACGATCCTACAAGTGGTATCAGAGCTCAGGAGGAGTAGTTCTTACAGATTCAACTTAATATCTGATTTCTACACCTTCTTTTTAAAATTAAACTTGATTTCATGGTTAAAATGACTTGAATTTTTCACATTATATGTGAAACTGTGTTTTAACAAAGCCTTGAAAGAATTGGACCTAAAATCAGACTAAAACTTGATCAATTGGACAAAAATCTGATCGATATGATGACGTCAGCAGTATTTCGCACGGAGTAGATCTGTCCTATAAATACCTGATGTGCCTTGTCATTTGTAACTTTCCGGTTTCAGTACCGAACTGCTGCCGAAGTGTCTACTCGCTGTAAAACGTTGTTATATCAATCAAAAGACAGTTTAAAGTGAATTGCAAGCTGAATTAACTCGATACGTCTGTTTCCGTCTTTCGTATTGAGCAAAAACTCTTATGAACGACTCATTTGGTCGTGAAAACGATCCTACAAGTGGTATCAGAGCTCAGGAGGAGTAGTTCTTACAGATTCAACTTAATATCTGATTACTACACCTTCTTTTTAAAATTAAACTTGATTTCACAGTTAAAATGACTTGAATTTTTCACATTATATGCGAAACTGTGTTTTAACAAAGCCTTGAAAGAATTGGACCTAAAATCAGACTAAAACCTGATCAATTGGACAAAAAATTGATCGATATGATGACGTCAGCAGTATTTCGCACGGAGTAGATCTGTTATTTCGCACGAAATCAGTATATCGTGTGAGCTATTTCGTACAAAAGCAATATTTCGTACCAAAGTGTACTTATTTCGTGTGAAAGTCTGCTATTTCGCACGAAAGCACCTATTTTGCTCCAAAAATTTTCATTTCGTACGAAAGCAACTCATTTCGTTTGAAGTTGTCTTGCAGGTCATTTCGTTTGAACAAGGTATTTCGCTTGAAAAGACTATTTCGCGTGAAAGTGTATTTCGTTTGAAAACTGATTTCGTTTGAAAGTGTCTGATTTGGATAAACTTGTTACCGAATCATGGAAGAGGAATTTTATAACGCATTTGCTACTGCCCCGACTACTCTGGCTATCATTGCTCAGAGCATGAACATGGAAAATGAAACTGGAACTTTGCAAAAACCCCCGAAGCTAATGGGAATTGAGGAGTATTATGGTTGGAAAGATAGGTTTGAAAAACTGGGTTCAAGCTAATCATTTGGATCTTGGGAGTTTGTTGAGAAAAAGTATGTACTACCACGTACAGACTTGGGAGATGAAAAGAAAATTTTTGAATTTACGGATAAAGAACGAGACATGTACAAAGCAGAAAAGATGATGATTAGTTTACTCCAGCAAGCTATTAAAGAAGACATATTCATATTGCTTCAACATGATAAGACTTCACGTTCAATTTGGGAAGCACTTCGAATTAAGTTTGAAGGAAGTGAGAAAATGATCAAGAGTAAAAAATCATTGTTAAAGAAAGAATTTGATTTATTTACAAGTTTGCCGGGAGAAGATACAAAGAAATTGATTGAAAGATATTGTAACTTAGTACGGTCAATGTCATTGTTAGATATCAACAAAGATCGTGAGGAATGGGTTGACAAATTAGCTGATGCTTTACCACAGAAAGAATGGGGTACATTTTTGATGATATTAAAGAATACTGGAGAATATGATGGGTTGACAATTTCTCAGTTCATCGAAAAGATTGAAGGACAAGATCTTGAAGAACAAAAGATTGCTAGAATGAGCAATCCAAATGCTCAACAAGATGTTAAGATGTATTTCAAAGGGAGTGTTCAGAGTGTCGAAGCAAGTCCGAAAATCCAAACTGCTTTCAGTGCAGAAAACTCATCTGAATCAATCAATCAAAGTCCAAACAGCAGCAGTGGATTTTCCTCATACCCAAGTGTTAATCCGAAGGGATCAAACTCAAGTCATCAATTCCAAAGTTCAAACAGCAGTAATGGTCAAATTTTACATTGCAACATTGCGTTGCATCTTCAGAATGGTCAAAATTTCTCTGAAGATGTTGCTAAAAGTCATATGGCGTTACTTGCTACAGTGTTGGAATCATATGAAGGGTTGGTTGCAGGAAGGATCGGAAATCTTATGTTGACAAAAGAGGATTACGATCAGATCGATGCTGAGGAAATGGAGCTGATGGATATCAAGTGGTGTTTAGCGAGTGTTTTGAGAAGAGCTGAAAATTTAAAATGATTACAGGAAAAGATGATTTCCTGGATGCAAATGTATCTACTTTGGGTTTTGATAAATCTAAAGTTACATGCTTTCGATTCAGGGAGAAAGGACATTTCAAGAGGGAATGTAAAAATCGAGAAGCAAGTGGAGCACAGAATCCGTTTGGAAATAATGATTATTATCGGAAAGAGATATATCAACAAGTTGCTCATCAACCGTATCAACAAAAGGAACCACAAACTGCACATGCTAAAATGATCGAAGAAGAAAATAAGAAAGCTTATTTTGGCATAACTGATCAAGATGATGAAAAAGTGGCAGAAGGTTTTAGTTGGGATAAATACATACCACATGATTCAAAAGTAGTAGCTCTCATTGCACAAATAGTTCAAGAGCCAGATTTGATGACGGAATGTATGAAAGCGTTTGCCAGTGATGAGAAGAATCAAGATGATGAATCTAGTTCTTCAGATGATAGTTCAGAACAAACACAAGTATTTGATCAATCATCAACTGATAATAGTGATGATGAGGAAGAAAAGCATATTAATATTGCAAAAATTCATTTATCTCCTGAAAGTTTTCAATTTTATTTTGCAGCTCGTTTGGAAAAGCTAAAGGAGAAACGTGCAGCAAAGAATCAGAAACAGGTAAAAAGTGAGAGTGTTACTCAAAAAGAGAAGTCTGAACAGAGTAAAGGAGCTAAGGCTGCTGAAAAGGAAGTCAAAGTTGCTGAAAAAGTAGTTGAAGTTGAAAAGATAATTGAAGTTGAAAAGATTATCGAAGTGGAAAAGATTGTTGAAGTAACAAAACCTTGTCTAAAGTGTTTGAAGCCATGTGAGCAGTGTGAAGAGAAAGATGTGAAGTTGAGTGAGTTGGACAAGATGAAAGAAAAGTTACTGTTTGACCCCAATTATGTGAAAGCATCGTATGACGTGTTGAATAGAACAGTGAATGGTCTACAAAAGACAAATTCTAAAAGAGAAGATGCATTAACAATGATGAATGCAGTGATGATGACAAAGCAGAAAGCCATTAACCATTATATTGAAGAATGTGCAAAGCTGAAGCAAGAGTTGGAAACAGAAAATATTGAAAACGAAAGAATCAGACGTTTGTTGCAAAGTTATTCTAGTTCTGATTATTTGATTGATCGAATTTATCCAACTGTTGCAGGTATGGAAGCCTTTCAAGATGAGAAGCCAAAAGATAAGGATACTGGTAAGAAACAAAGTGCAAATTATAACAAGTGTCCGCCTCCGATTTGGGAAGGTTATTCTCCCAGAAAACCAAATGAGGAGCAAGTCAAAAAGGCTTTCAATATAAAGTTAAAGTTCGAAACAACTGATGAGTTACCAGAAAATATTGACGTCACGTTCACATCGTCTGACACTGATCATGAGTCTAAGTTAATAAAGAAAGTGGTCGATCAGGTGTTGGATAAAGATGAGGAGTCAGAGTCAAAGTCGGAATCAAAAAGTTCGAGTTCATTATCAGTTGACAGTCCAAAATTGTCGGTCAAAAGGGTTTACAATAAAGAGTTTCGGTTATCAAAATCTAATTTGAATGACGAACCAATCAAAGTGGCATATACTTTGAATGATTCAGACAAATTATATTCTGATAAGGAATTTCCAATAAGAGGTGTTAAAACTGAAATGATAAAAAGGTTTTCAAATTAATAGAAATTAATATTTCTGAAATAAAAGATGTAAGTTTTTCTGAAAAACCTAAACCTTACACCTCAAGAGTTCAACAACGTTTAAACAAGAAAAAGGGTTACAGTTCTGGTTCAGGTTATCAAAAGAAACCAAACCATAACAGTAATTTCAAAAAGAAAGGACTTGGTTTTATTCAACCGAAAAATCATAAAAATGAGAAAACTTATAAACCAAAAACTGTATTTGTTTCAGGAACAAGTTCGGAAGAAGAACAAAAGAGCTCATTCTGGAAGCAAACAAACAAAGAGTTCTTTGCAGAGAAACAAAAGTTTGAGAAGAATGGAGTTTATCAGAGAAAAGAAACAAGAACCTGTTACAGATGTCAAGAAGTTGGCCATATTGCCTGGAACTATCCAATGGCTACCAACACAAAACAGGAAGTTGTTTCTAAACTCAAAGAGAAGATTGTTGATAAAACCGAACCACCAACTGAACAATTCAAAGTGTTTAAAAACTCAACATATGAAGTTGGTGAATGTTCGAAAAGATTTTACAAAAGAAGAGTAAATCTTGACAACCAGAAATGGGTTGTTAAGAAATCAGATGTGAAATCTGGCGATGAATCTGATTTGTCAAAATCAGAGGAGCCACAAGTTGAGCTAAAAATAGAAACATCAGTACCTCCAATGGATGATGTAAACTTTCCACCATTGAAGGCTGAAAATTTTAAACAAAAAGTTGGAAAGATTGAGATTTCGAATCAATTCTATTCTGAAAAGAAAGAATTTGATGTCGAAAAAGTTTTTAATGGAAATGTGAAAAAGATTTTTGGGAAGATGGTCGATGGGAAGGTAAAAGGGGTAAAAGATTTTTATGAAACAAAGAAGGCAACTTACACCCCGAGTGAAACTGAAGAGGTAACATCCATGTTTGGTCAGGCTTGGATGTCTGTATTTCATAAGTGAAAAAAAATCTGACTTGCCGGAGCTTCCAGGTTGGTAAGTGTGGAGCAGGTATCGGCATCTTTCTTGAATTTTGTGTGTTTATGAAAACTTACAAGTGGTAAATCAGGGACATTAAGTTGTACTTGATTTTCTACAAGTGGTATTTGTTGATTGAATTTAAAACTGTTATATTTTTCTAAGTGGTTGATGTGTGTAAAATGCAACATATAAATTACATCAATTGTGGCATAAAACTAACCCTTTTTTAGTACTAATGTTGGAAAAAGTGTGCTTTTGTCTTCCTTTTTGTATTTTCAGGATTAAATGAGCTCAAATTAACAAAAGAAGCAAAAAGATAGCTAAATCTAACATAAATACAAGAAAAGGAACAAACGTGTCATGCCCGACCCCACAACAACATCTTCCCAAGCAAAACAAGAAGACAGAAGACTGAACACGCCCCGTGCTCACTGAGCACGGGGGCGTGCCCAAGTGTCAGCAGAAAAGACAAAGTGGTAGAAGCTTCCATCGCCCTCCACGGGGTCGTGCTCAGCGGACACGGGGCCGTGGTCAACTATAAGATTCGCAAAATCCAGGCAAATCTTGATAGTACAGATATGCTTCTGCACACGGGGTCGTGCTCAGCGGACACGGGGGCGTGGTCAACTAATATAGATAAACTGCATTTAATGAAGACAGAGAAGGATGTGGACACGGGGCCGTGCCCAATGGACACGGGGCCGTGCCCGAGCTTCTGTTCAGCCTATAAATAGGAGTGCTTGGCTCAAGCTCAAACCATCCCTTAGCACACCACCTCTCTCACACTTCACCCACCACCCACCACCACCATAACACCATCATCCACCACCATCATCCATTGTCCATCATAGAGTGTGTGAGTCATCTCAGGATCCAAGATTGATCGTAAGAGTTCTTGACAATCAAGGCCATGTTTGCCTAAGTCTCTTACATCACTTGGTGAAGACAAAGTGTCTAGTGTAATACTTTTTTTAATCTTTTCGCACTTTGTAATTGGTTATGTATTAATGACTTTAATAACTAGTTTCTTATGTTGAAGGTGATTTTTCCTTATTGTTTGTCCGTGGTGTCTTGGCATTATTTTACTGTCTATATAAAATAAAAGATTTTCACCATTCATATCTCCACGGTCTATATGGAGGTATGTTGGCTACCTGGTCGGGGGTTAAGGGAACGGTTTGGTAAAAGTCTTGCCTTGTTCAGTGTATAGATCCTGCAAGGGCCTGGGTCAAATTTAGTAGGACCTCCTTCAATACTTAACGGTATTGGATGGCCGGGGGTCCAAACTCTTTGATCCCCTCATATGTAAGCTACTATTAATACTTTAACCCGGCTACTTAGGACTGTATCCCTGCTGACTCAGACTACTTAGCCGAGGGTAACGTCACCTTCAAAAGAGGGGCCTACCATAATATGCATTAATAACTTAATTAATTATCTTTCAATAATCCGACCCTTTAGGATTGTATCCTTGCTGACTAAAACTATTGGGTTGAGGGTAACGTCTGTCACACCCTCCAAAAACCCCACCCCGCCTTGGAGGCGTGACATGCCCAGGATCATAGCCACCAATCATATTGAACAAAGCATGTAAGTAATTTTTATAAAATCTAACACAATACAATTGGTGTCAAAACATAGTTTGAGTTTATAGCGGAAGCACAAAACATAAGTTTAATATTAATTGAAATGTTTTCCCACAACGACCACGTCTTCTTGTGCAAGCTCCTTAAGTTAGGGATCTAACGACCTGTAAGGCATATAACAACGAGTCAACAACAAAGTTGAGTGAATTCACGTTTTCTGTTCACTGGCTTACTAGCCCGTAGGATTATCCATCCCAAAGTTTTGTTTTGTTCGTTCTACACAATGAGAACGTACGTATTCTGCACTCTGGAGAATTCGTATGATTTTAATACTGGCATCCTACCCACGGAGGATGGCCGATCCTTGTAGAGAATGTGAACTCACCTTGATTTAACAAGCTTCCTGATTCTAACTCTTCTGAGAATTAGCATCTACTTTGGTATGAGGTAGAGTTTAGCCTACTGATAAGCTTAATAACCTAATTTGCACACGAAACTAGGTAAGTAATTTAATACAGCTTTTACGATAACTCACGAGATCAAACCCTCACAACAAATGACAAAGTGCGATACTTAAACATCCAGCGGATTCACAATGAATGACAAAGTATAAACCCAATTTGAGCAGCACTTAAACATCTATCGGATAGTTTCAATCGATCGGACATTGAATCGTAGCAGCGATTGAATTAATACCCTGTATCGTAGCATCAATTAGTGATCGTGTGTGTTAATTGTAGTAATCGGACCAAAACTCAGAGAATTGAACGAATTTCTTCGTCGCTCAAACTCCAGAAACTAAGTGCCAATGTTCTGTATTTATAGCCCGATTTTGATCAGCTTACGGACCGTAACAAATATTCCCTTACGGTCCGTAAGGGACACTTAATTCTTATAGGGTAGCTACGTGTGAGACTAGGCCTGCTGAGTCAACAAAATTGATAAATTCTGTTTCGACAACGAATTTAAATGGATAATCATCAATAGAAAATACCCCCCTGAGTTTTAGGGGCCCTAATCCTGATTCTGATTCTTCTGAAAATCTTAGGGTTTATGCAGAATCACTTGGGTTTCTTAATTAGGGTTTCCTATTGGACTAATTATAATACTAAATAGGACTTTTAGTGAGAGTTGCTACATTCTCCCCTCCTTATAGAAATCTCGTCCTCGAGATTTACTCAAATAAGTAAGAATACTAGTACTAATCTTTTAAAATTTTCATTTATCTTAAAGAGATACTATCAGCAATTTGTCAAATAGACATTTCTTAAGGTTATATACATGAAACACTTAGGGATGACTTAACCTTAACCGTAGTACTTAAAAATAAATATTATAGAACACCGTAAAGTATTGAGTCTTGCACTTGGAATGAAGCATCGTTGTGGATTATTGAACACTTTACCGGTTATAGTCTGGTTTTCATCAAAAACTTTTTCCCTTTATTAAAACCAAGTTCACTATAACCAATGGCTCTGATACCACTCTGTCCTCTATTTATACCCGAAATTTTGATCAGCTTACGGACCGTAACAAATATTCCCTTACGGTCCGTAAGGGACACCTCCTTCTTATAGGGTAGCTACGTGTGAGACTAGGCCTGCTGAGTCAACAAAATTGATAAATTCTGTTTCGACAACGAATTTAAATGGATAATCATCAATAGAAAATACCCCCCCCCCCCCCGGAGTTTTAGGGGCCCTAATCCTGATTCTGATTCTTCTGAAAATCTTAGGGTTTATGCAGAATCACTTGGGTTTCTTAATTAGGGTTTCCTATTGGACTAATTATAATACTAAATAGGACTTTTAGTGAGAGTTGCTACAACGTCACCTTCAAAAGAGGGGCCTACTACAATAACTAAGATAATCTCTTAAATAGTGCAAAAGTGCGGAAATAATCAAAGGTTACACTAAACACGAGTCGGAGCCAAGTGATTCATCTTGTCTATCTGTTTTTATTTTTATTTTTATTTTCAACATTTTTAGTTAGTTTTTATTTTTTCTAGTTTAAAACCTTTTTCTAAAACTTTTGATTTGATTAGACGTTGAGGATAAACCGGTACTAAAAGCTCTTGTGTCCTTGGACGACCTCGGTATCTTACCAACACTATACTACGCTCACGATGGGTGCACTTGCCCATATGTGTGTTTAGTGTTAGTAAATATCGTGTTTTATAAATTTAAAACTTGGCTAAAAAAGTGTTAAAAAGGGCTTAATAAATACATTAAAAACTAACGACACTTCACACGCATCAAGTTTTTGGCGCCGTTGCCGGGGACACAAGGATTTTAAGAAAGTTAGGAATCAACGGCCTAATCGTTTTTTCTTATTTTTCTATTTTGTTTAGGATTTTTCTTAATTTTTCAGTTTCTGCAGAGCTCAGCACGGACCGTGCCTGGTCGGACACAGGCCGTGCCCAGCATTGTTAGTGGCAGTTTTTATTTTCCGAGTTACAGAGAGCTGAGCACGGGGCCGTGTCGATGCAACACGTGGCCGTGTCCAACTTCCCAGTAACAGGGATCCGGAAAACAATCACTGTATCTCCGACCACGGGCCGTGTTCGCTGAACACGGGGCCGTGGTGAACCTTCTGACCAACGTTCTTTTCTGTTTTTATTGCAGGACTTGGAACCCAGGCGCCACATTTGAACTTCCTACGTAGTGTATGAGCTCCAGTTCTAATAGAGACATAAAAGAACCTCTAGAAGAACCCGAACGCTTTCTCAGAGAAAGACTTAAAGCTAAAAACCAAGTGAAAGTTTCGAGGGACCCACTTCCAATGGCGGACCAACGTACCCTCATGGATTACCTACGACCCACTGTAGGTAATCTCGGCACCGCTATCAATGCACCACATGTCGAAGCCAATAACTTCGAACTTCGGCCACATTTGATACAAATGCTTCAAAACTCCACAACCTTCCATGGGCTTGCGGACGAGGATCCCCATCTACATATTACTAATTTCTTAGAAATATGTGATACCTTTCGGATCAATGGAGCATCAAACGACGCCATCCGCCTTCGGATGTTTCCATTTTCACTAAAAGACCGAGCAAAGGCTTGGCTTAACACCCTCCCAGTTGGCTCGGTAAACACCTGGGATGAACTAGCCCAAAAGTTTCTATATAAGTATTTCCCTCCTGCTAAAACGGCTAAATTAATGACTGAAATTAATACATATTCACAAGAAGATGGGGAATCCTTATATGAAACTTGGGAAAGGTTCAAGGAGCTACTAAGAAAGTGTCCTCATCATGGTCTTGCGGTATGGCAACAAGTATCCACTTTCTATAATGGGTTGTTGCCACACACAAGACAAACACTTGATTCTAGCTCCGGGGGACTTTTAGGTAATCGTCGCCCAAATGAAATATATAATCAAATTGAGGAAATTGCTCAAACCAAATTTCAATGGCACACTCCCCGAGGCAATAAATCTATTGCCCCGAGCGCCCATAAGGTTGATGAAAGCACTTCTTTACAAGCCCAAATCGAGGCCCTTTCTTCAAAAATCAAAAAGTTAGAAATGGCAAAAACGGCCTCGGTTATGGCTTGTGAAGGTTGTGGTGGGCCACATGAAAATTGGAGTTGTATGAAAGAATCAGATGATCAAATGGAAACGGTAAACTACATTGATAATAGACCTAGGCCGTCGGGTCCTCCAACGGGTACCTACAACCAAGGGTGGCGTAACCACCCTAACCTTGGTTAGAGAGATCCCGGCAATAGTAGTAACCAACAAAACCAACGAACTAACTTTCAACAACCACAAAACGTTTCTCAACAACAAGGTGGACGAGAAAGGCTTGAAGATACTGTATCTCGCCTCCTCTCCGACACCGAAAAGAAAAACCCGGATCAATTTCAGCAATTGGAATCGAATTTTAGAAATCAACAAGCTATCATTGAAAACATTGAAAAGCAATTAAATCAAGTAGCTCAAAATTTCTCCGAGAGACCACAAGGCGCGTTACCAAGCGATACCGAACCCAACCCAAAAGCGCAAGTACATCTCATCACATTGAGAAACCGAACCGTGGGTCCCGAGGAGGCTCCATTACCACCAGCAGAAAGAAGCCAATCCAGCCAAACCACAACTCCACCCGCGCCCTAACCAGAAAAGGCTTCTCCACCAAATCAAGAGCCCACCAAGACTCCTCCGGTTCCATACCCCGGTCGGTTAGTTCGTCAAAAGACTGATGAGCAATTCGCAAAGTTTGAAAATTTACTAAAACAATTGCATGTTAATATTCCTTTTATCGAGGTCCTAACCCAAATGCCTAAATATGCAAAATTTATGAGGGACTTCCTCACTCACAAAAGGAAAATTGAATCATTGCAATTAGTTAACTTAGGTGAAGAATGCTCCGCCTTAGTACTCAACAAACTCCCACAAAAGAAAATTGATCCTGGAAGCTTCACGATTCCTTGCTCGATTGGGGAATCCCCCATTCGCAATGCACTAGCCGATCTTGGGGTTAGCATTAACCTCATGCCCACATCAATGTTCAACTGACTCGGCTTAGGAAAAACAAGCCCTACAAAGATGAGAATACAACTTGCCGACAGATCCGTCAAATTTCCACAAGGTGTCGCTGAAAATCTATTGGTCAAAGTCGACAATTTTGTCTTTCCGGCCGACTTTGTCATACTAGACATGGAAGAAGACACCGATGTCCCCCTCATCCTCGAGAGGCCATTTCTAGCCACCGCCCAAGCAGTGGTGGATATGAATGACGGAACACTAACATTGAAGTTTGGGGATGAGGAAGTGAAGTTTGGAGTTGGAAAGAGAGTAGAAGACGAAGACCCGGTCAACTACATGAAGGTCATAGACTCAAGCTTGGATGACGCTCTCCGACGGTGTAGCATGGGATCCGAAATATCCCACTTGGGTAACATATGACCAGGCTTTGGGTCTAGCCAAGGACCCTTATAAACGTGGCGCACCACGGAGGCATTCCGCGGAACTATCCTTAGTTTAGCTTAGATTAATTTTTTTTATGTTTTCTAGTTTAGTTTTAATTTTCAGAAATAAAACACACTCGGGATGGCAAAGGATAACAAGGGAAACTTGAACCAGCACCACATGCAGGAAAACAGGGCCATCCGACAAAACTTTCTTCTTTACAGCAGGTTCAGCACGGGCCGTGTCCGCCCAACACGGCCCCGTGCTGCACAGTCTGCAGAAAATACCCAGTTCAGGTAAACTGGACACGGGTCGTGTTCACCCAACACGCCCCCGTGTCCAGACTTCTGTTTCTCTTTTTCCATTTTGTTACTGGCACTTGAACACGGGGCCGTGCCCGGACAACACGGGGCCGTGTCCAGCGCCCAGTAACACAATTTTTTTGCTTTTTCACACCCTTTTACACATTCAATCAACCTAAAAACCTATTTTTGGGACACATTGAGGACAATGTGTAATTTAAGTGTGGGGGATGCTAAAACCTTGAATCTTGCAAGTCCTAACTACAAACCTTACACAAAACTCTATTGGAACCGCTAATCACCCCAAATTTTTTTCAAAAATTTTAATTTTTTTACTTGTCTAGGTTTAACTCGGGAAATTCAAGTTCTAAAAAGGTTATATTTTTATAAATTTACAACCGATAGCGTCGTGATAAAAAGAACCAACATAAGAAAATTATGAAACGGCATGACAAGCTTAGTTAAAATTTGATTATATATACTTTATCACATAAAAACCCATTCCCACAAAAGTGAGTTTTGAGCCTTTATTGAGCATACAAATACATATCATTAAACTAAATGCTCATTTTTCGTTTCTTGTGTGAATAGCCGCTTGGTTCTTACGACTCTAGAACTTGCCACAACGATACATTCCCGGTCCCTACCAACTTAAACCCGAGTAAGTAAACGATGGAGGCATTACGACTAACCCTTTTTATTTCTACACCATTATTTTTTTTACCACCTACCCAAAATCCCCCTAGTTAACCCCTTTTGAGCCAAAACTTTTTCATTTCTTAACCCAAACCAAACACCCTTTTACCCACCAAAACCTTTTTATTTTTTTACCCTTTGTTTTAGTAACAAGCTCGGTTTTTCATATGACTTTGAAAAAAAATATATATATATATATTTTGTTGATGATGAAGCAAAAGAAATAAACAAACAAGTTCATCAAAAATAACTTTGTTTGAATAATAGCTTCATCAAAATAAAAATAAAATAAAAAAATAAAAAGTCTTTCGAAAACCGATGCTTTTTACGCTTTTTCGCCCTTTTCTAGTAACCACTAACCCAACCACCTACCTTTAACCCAAGCATAACCCTTCACCCAAAAGCCCTCTTGATATTTACAAAGGTATATAGTTAAAAAGGAGGAGGATTGATTGCTTGGCAAGCCTATGGTAGGAGTAAGTTCCATGCCGCTCTTGAGTGATTCACTAAAATACATCTTCGACCGAGTGTTGAGTGATCCCCCGTGAGGTATGTGAACTTGTATATAAATAGAATTTTAAAGAGGCATGTTATGCCCTAATAAGTAATTTATCTTATGAAAAGTTTTAAATAAACCATGACGAATAAGGATTGTAAATAAATAAAAATAAAACTTAATAAGGAATCTTGGAAATCCCGACACTCTATGACAAGCCCAAAAACCTTCTCTTCTACCCATTCCATTTGGGAGTGTAAAACCACATTATAAAGAGTTTTACTTGAGGACAAGCATAGATTCAAGTGTGGGGGTATTTGATGTGTGTAAAATGCAACATATAAATTACATCAATTGTGGCATAAAACTAACCCTTTTTTAGTACTAATGTTGGAAAAAGTGTGCTTTTGTCTTCCTTTTGTATTTTCAGGATTAAATGAGCTCAAATTAACAAAAGAAGTAAAAAGACAGCTAAATCTAACATAAATACAAGAAAAGGAACAAACGTGACATGCCCGACCCCACGACAGCATCTTCCCAAGCAAAACAAGAAGACAGAAGACTGAACACGCCCCGTACTCACTGAGCACGAGGGCGTGCCCAAGTGTCAGCAGAAAACACAAAGTGGTAGAAGCTTCCATCGCCCACCACGGGGCCGTGCTCAACTATAAGGTTCGCAGAATCCAGACAAATCTTGATAGTACAGATATGCTTCTGCACACGGGGTCGTGCTCAGCGGACACGGGGGCGTGGTCAACTAATACAGACAAACTGCATTTAATGAAGACAGAGAAGGATGTGGACACGGGGTCGTGCCCAATGGACACGGGGCCGTGCCCGAGAATCTGTTCAGCCTATAAATAAGAGTGCTTGGCTCAAGCTCAAACCATCCCTTGGCACACCACCTCTCTCACACTTCACCCACCACCCACCACCACCATAACACCATCATCCACCACCATCATCCATTGTCCATCATAGAGTGTGTGAGTCATCTCGGGATCCAAGATTGATCGTAAGAGTTCTTGACAATCAAGGCCATGTTTGCCTAAGTCTCTTACTTCACTTGGTGAAGACAAAGCGTCTAGTGTAATACTTTTTATTTTTAATCTTTTCGTACTTTTTAATTGGTTATGTATTAATGACTTTAATAACTAGTTTCTTATGTTGAAGGTGATTTTTCCTTATCGTTTGTCCGTGGTGTCTTGGCATTATTTTACTGTCTATATAAAATAAAAGATTTTCACCATTCATATCTCCACGGTCTATATGGAGGTATGTTGGCTACCTGGTCGGGGGTTAAGGGAACGGTTTGGTAAAAGTCTTGCCTTGTTCAGTGTATAGATCCTGCAAGGACCTGGGTCAAATTTAGTAGGACCTCCTTCAATACTTAACGGTATTGGATGGCGGGGGTCCAAACTCTTTGATCCCCTCATATGTAAGCTACTATTAATACTTTAACCCGTCTACTTAGGACTGTATCCCTGCTGACTCAGACTACTTAGCCGAGGGTGACGTCACCTTCAAAAGAGGGGCCTACCATAATATGCATTAATAACTTAATTAATTATCTTTCAATAATCCGACCCTTTAGGATTGTATCCTTGCTGACTCAAACTACTGGGTTGAGGGTAACGTCACCTTCAAAAGAGGGGCCTACTACAATAACTAAGATAATTTCTTAAATAGTGCAAAAGTGCGGAAATAATCAAAGGTTACACTAAACACGAGTCAGAGCCAAGTGATTCATCTTGTCTATCAGTTTTTATTTTTATTTTTATTTTCAACATTTTTAGTTAGTTTTTTATTTTTTCTAGTTTAAAACCTTTTTCTAAAACTTTTGATTTGATTAGACGTTGAGGATAAACCGGTACTAAAAGCTCTTGTGTCCTTGGACGACCTCGGTATCTTACCAACACTATACTACGCTCACGATGGGTGCACTTGCCCATATGTGTGTTTAGTGTTAGTAAATATCGTGTTTTATAAATTTAAAACTTGGCTAAAAAGTGTTAAAAAGGGCTTAATAAATACACTAAAAACTAACGACACTTCACACGCATCAGTGGTTAAAGAAAAACAAGGTGATAAATTGATCCCCTAACCTACAAGTGATTTCAACAAAACTAATTTTCCGGAAAAACCATTTGATTAAAACAAACTTAAGTGTTTTGAAATCAAAATGGGAAAATAGTTTGTTGTAAGGGGGAGTTCTGATTGTTTATGCCAAGTGGATGGCGATTTGAAGCAATTCACAACAGTTGTCACTTTATTTGTACAGTTTGTTTTCAAATTTCTTTTAAATACTTTTGCATTTTAGGGGGAGTAAGAAATTTTCAGAAAATCTAAAAACATTTGAAAATTTGAAAAAGTTCAAAAACATGATAAAATCAAAAATTGAGTTTTGTTGTGATAAAGAGGAAATGATAGTACATCAGTGGATTATCACAGTATGCTAAAGAATTGGAAAGTCAAAATGTGATAAACGGTCTCACTGATGATGTGCCAGTAGGTTTTTATACATTTAGTAGATTGTGTCGAGATATAAACCTAAATTTCAAACTTACTTATCTCGTGGGGAACATCTCTCGGATATATGGGTAACCCCCGAAATCTTGTTTGAAAGCTCCCTCTTTCTGAGATACTAGGTCTTTATACTCAGTGATATCTAGGGTATTATCTCGGGACTTCTGATTTTGCGGAAGCAATGGCCTAGTCCCCGTATAATACTTTTCGCTTGTTTGAAATATAGCATCACCGTCAGCATAAAAAATGATGAAACATTGCAAAATGCTAATCATGTGCTGTTGAAGAAAAGATTCTCTAAAGGGAACACACCTAAAGTCGAAGCCATCATCTCTCTGATTTTGCGGAAGCAATAGCCTGAGCTCTCATGGCCCTCGCATTTAACCCTTTACAGATATCATCTAGGTATACTCACCTGTAAGACTGAATATTGGGATCTGGATACAGGAGTATATTCTGAGGTGGGACACGCGAATAAGTTTAAGTCTCTAAAACACTAATCTCGTATCTCGAAACAGTTGAACTTTGTGTGAAGATTTAAGTGGATCAGTATACTGACAATCTAAGTGAATCGTTTAGAACTTAAAATGTTGAAAGCTTAACGGTGTTGGTGATTTGTCTCATAAACTGATATGATCATTTTACACAAACTATCAAAAAATATTGTTTGTAAATATTTCTTTATTGTATTTTTACACACTGAAAATCTTAGTAAAACCCAAAAAGAGTGTGTTTTAGCATAAATTTTTTGAAAATACAAAAAGATTTTCGACAACTGATGTTGAAGAGCTGATTTTCAAAATTCAGAGTGCTAAACATGATGAACAGGTTTGGGAGAGTGTGTTTGAAAAGATTTTTTTTACAAGTGATACATCAGAGTTTAAAAATGTTAAATCATTTTGTACTATACTGGCAGATGATGTTTTTAGTTTGTGTCTACAAGAGGTAAGCAGATAATAAATTTGTCAAAATTTTAAATTTGTGAAATTTACTTTGAGGTAGAGAATGTGCAGGTTTGCTAGGTTCCAATACCTGAGCTGAATGAGAGCCAGGTCACGATCTTGGAACAAGAAATATTTCAGACTATGATCCTAGTTTATCGAAAGGGGGAGTCTGAAGACATCAAGAGGGAGTTTAAAGATTGTAGAGCAAAGTTCAAATCTTGAAGTTCACGCAAGTTAAAGATGCTGAAGAACTTAAGGAATCAAGAGATCTGATCAAGAGAAGACAAAGCCCGGTTGAGATTCTGATAGAGAGAGAGAATAGGAAAAAAAGACAGAGATTGAGGATACTTTACATTGTTAGATATTTTGGAAGAGTTCGAGAAGACTGATTAAGACTGAAGATTGAAGACTCGACACTGAAGACTTCGTCAACATCCGAGGGGGAGTCTGTTGGTGCATACGTCTGTCGACTTCGTCTTGTATTAGTCTAGATAGATCAGGGCACGCAAAACGAGAAATATGGTTTTAAGGGTATTTCGCACGAATTCACTATTTCGTGTGAAACTGATTTCGCACCAACTGTTTCGTGCGAAATAGGCTGTCCTATAAATACCTGATGTGCCTTGTCATTTGTAACTTTCCGGTTTCAGTACCGAACTGCTGCCGAAGTGTCTACTCGCTGTAAAACGTTGTTATATCAATTAAAAGACAATTTAAAGTGAATTGCAAGCTGAATTAACTCGATACGTTTGTTTCCGTCTTTCGTATTGAGCAAAAACTCTTCTGAACGACTCATTTGGTCATGAAAATAATCCTACACTTAAACTGTTTTCTGATTTCTGTATCATACATACATGTGCATCACATTTCATACTGTCACACCATTTATCACATACAAACTTTAGTGACATACATGATGCACAAAGCACAGTTAGCACAGTTAGCGGATAACTCAGAAACATGCTGACAATGTCAGTTGTAGGTCCCTCGGAGGTTGAGGTTAAACCTTATCCTTGTTATGTTTAACACACTAGCAAGTGCGGAATCCAAGCTAGAATGCAAACCGGTAGTTTATATGAGAACACAAGCTACAAAGAGAAAGGTAGACACACGAGATATCAAAGTTTTCTCTTGTATTTCAGTGGACACGGTTACAGACCTTGACCAAACTGAAAATACGCTCTCTACAAGACTAAGTTCACTCACATTCTGAAGTGAACACATTACATGAGTATATATATCCATCACAGGTCGTCTGGTCGAAGGATCAGATAGTCAGATCGAAAGATCATCTATCGAACTGAAAACTATCGAAGGATCCACATGTACCTCGAAGGATGATATCCTTCGAGGTCCATCTATATCCATCGAAGGTTTATCCTTCGAGCTCATCGAAGGATATAAACAATCCTTCGATGACTCATCCTTCGACCCAGACAACTTACAACCATGTTCTAACTGTTTGGTCAAAGTCAAACCAGGAGGATGGTTGACTTGGTCAAACTTACATCAAAACACCTATTAACAAACAAAAGACGTATACAAGACTAACAAAAGACATCGTTTTATATCATAACAAAATACAGACAAAGTACAGACACAAGTGCACCAACAAACTCCCCCTTGGCTGTAGCTTTGTCTCGATCTTCGTGTCTTCAAGTCTCCGACGTCCTTTCAACCGTTAAGTGATGCGTTGACCATGCACTTCCCGCATTCACAAGTAGGTTGAAGCAATACAAGGCCATCTTCTGAAACTTCATTGCTTGTGCACGATCTCTAACCAAGTAGTTGATCTCGTGATCCTTAAGAATAATAATATCCGACCTGGACATGTTAGTAATCCACATTGGATCTATCATTCGAAAGTTCTCCTGACTGTCTTTGAATAAGATCACCGCTTCTCCAGTATCTGCATCATAAACCCAGCAACGAAAGTTACCCAGAAAATCTGTCTTCATTTTCAACAACGGTATTTTATTCATCAACTTCGGAGGATCATAAACCAATCGATAACGAGCAGTATTTGTCTCTGGATCAAGCGTGAACCTGATCTGCTCGTATCGAGGAAACTGCGGCTTGTATAGCGGATCCTTCCAACCTCTTCTTCGTTCCAACCTGATCTTCTTGGCGAACAAATCCACCATCTTGTCTTCGACTCGATTAATAACCTTCAGCTGAGCCAAAACCGCAACATCATAATAAGGAAGTGAAAGAATGCTGAGAAGAGTCCTGAAGTACTGAAGGTCGCATTCTCGCTTCACAACCATGCAGTGAAGCTCCTTGATGAACATCCAGCTGATAATACGGCCCCTAGCCTGATTCCTTTCCAGAATCATGTAGTTGGCCTGATCCAATGGAGGGAGCGGAGGAGGATTCCTAGCTAGGAAATCCGCTCGCCATTCGTTCACGGTCTTCTCACGGCTTTCTTGAACTGTAGGAGAATCTGAAGAAGGATTAGTAAATTCTGCTGTCTTTGCCGCCACAAACTCATCATCAAGCGTATTAAACTCCACATTATCTTGACCAACATAAACAGGACGTTCCGGATCCGAACCGATGAAGATTTCTTCAATCGTAGAGAAATCGGTTTCGTCCGGAACTAACGGAGTAGCATCGATCGTTGTCAAATCAACTTCATCCAGTTCCTTCAGAGCTAATATACGTTCATCAGACATCTCTGTAACGTGTTCTCCCTCTTCTAATAGATCACCCGTGAGTGGATGATACTGTTGAACAATTGAGGATTCAGGGAGATCGGTAAACGCTTCCGGTTCAAGACTAATATGTTCAAATCCTGCCGAAGCTTCCAATGTTTCAGACTGCTCAGACGGACCAGTAGTAGCTGTTGGAGGAGCAGTAGGAGCATCTTGAGACGTACTAGACCCACCTGCAGCACCGGATGCAGTTGCACCGGAACCTGTGACAGCTGGTTGATCAGGATTTGCTGCATCATCGTCCTTGTCATCGCCACGCTTTGAGGAAACGATGCCCAATGCTTTGCACCTTTCATTCCAAAGCGTAACTACTTTGTGATCAAATTTCTTGAAGTTTGCTTGAACAGGCTTGAAGGCTTCCATTAATCGATCATCACGATTTTTATAGCGATCCGACAGCTCTTCATGCTTCTGCTTTAACGCTTTTGCCTCACGCTCTAACACAGTGCTATGCCCCTTCATTATCTCAACTTCTCTTTCACGAGCCCTGTTTGCTTCTTTCAGTCTTTCAATCTCTTGAGCTTGTTCTTTTATCTTAAGGTTCTGTGCACTAACAATTGAGACTAGCTTGTTGTGTGCCTCCGCATCCTGTGTTCGCTGTATACGATACTCTTCAATCTTTCTAGACTGAGCATTTCCTTCACATCGTAACGTGAGCATATCCCACAAGCTTTTAGTAGTCGTGCAGTAAACAAACTGGTGGTAAATGTCTCTGTGAAGAGCTTGTGTGAGAATCATGAATGCTTTCTTTTCTAACTCAAATTTCTTCTTATCATCTTCAGACATAGTGCTGTAAGTTTGTGGATTAGATCCTGCAACTTCCAAATCATTGTCAAATGCGGTGAAGAAGCACATCCATAGATCTTGACCTTGCCCCTGAACATAAGTTCTCAGCCTTTCTTTCCACCATCCCCAATCATTGATGTGATTTAGCTTTGGCGGTTTTGTGCTTGTACCAGTTTCACTGTCGTTCTGCATCATAGCTTGAATGCTGCTGCTTTGATTTGTGACCAATGCCCATTGATTTGCAGTTATCATTGCAGCTTGAGGTGGGGCAATAGCCTGCATCCATGCAGTTTTGTTGAAATCTGACGTAGATTGCGTAGCTGATGATTGCGTAGCTGATGATTGCGTAGCTGATGATTGTGGAGTCAAAGTTGTTTGAGTCCACGCAGTTGGATCCCACTGACCGTTTGTTCCCATTTTGTAAAGAAAATTAATATATTAAGTGAAAATTGATTTTAAAATTTGAAAACAAGTTTTATTTTTTTTTATTTTTTTTTTTTTAAATTTAATTTTCACAAACTATCTTAAAATCTCGAATGATAACAACCAGTCGAAGGATCCTTGATCGAAAGACCTGAAAAATACAAACTTGTTAAACTTAAACAGACTAGGATCGAAGGAACAGAACTTGTTCGAAGGATCAACAGTGTTCGAAAGATCACTGTTGAGTTTCGAACAATGATTTCGAAAGACTCTCCAATCGAAGGATCCTTGTCTTTCGAATAAGACCTGTAGATCGACAGATATATCCTTCGAAACGATTCCTTGGATCGAAAGATAAGTCACAGACTTCGAAGGATGTTCGAAGGATGATTATCTATCGAACCTCCTTTAATCGAAAGATGATCTTTCGACTTCGAAGGATATCCTTCGATCTGCACTGACACAGTTGACAAAAGTTGACAGGTTGGTGAAAAGGTGATTGGCTGGTAAGAACTTTCGGCAGAATGTATGTTCAGACCATACTTTCTGCCAACCCAGATTTGACCAATAAAATATTGCCTAAAAAGAAGGTTCTTATCCAGAAACCGGTCACCGGAGTAAGCCGGAATTTGGCCGGAAATTACCAAACTTCTTAAAAACAAGTTTTTAAGTTACACAACCCGTCCTTTAACACACCCGGTTAGTTTAGAACACGTTTTTACGTCTAGAAATGTGAGAAAAACACTAAAAACAGATGCTAAACCATGTGAGTTTTTGTCCAAACACTCCAAAGTCTTGTATAAACTCGGTTTTTAACAAGGAAAAGAGCCACGGCTCTGATACCACTTGTAGGTCCCTCGGAGGTTGAGGTTAAACCTTATCCTTGTTATGTTTAACACACTAGCAAGTGCGGAATCCAAGCTAGAATGCAAACCGGTAGTTTATATGAGAACACAAGCTACAAAGAGAAAGGTAGACACACGAGATATCAAAGTTTTCTCTTGTATTTCAGTGGACACGGTTACAGACCTTGACCAAACTGAAAATACGCTCTCTACAAGACTAAGTTCACTCACATTCTGAAGTGAACACATTACATGAGTATATATATCCATCACAGGTCGTCTAGTCGAAGGATCAGATAGTCAGATCGAAAGATCATCTATCGAACTGAAAACTATCGAAGGATCCACATGTACCTCGAAGGATGATATCCTTCGAGGTCCATCTATATCCATCGAAGGTTTATCCTTCGAGCTCATCGAAGGATATAAACAATCCTTCGATGACTCATCCTTCGACCCAGACAACTTATAACCATGTTCTAACTGTTTGGTCAAAGTCAAACCAGGAGGATGGTTGACTTGGTCAAACTTACATCAAAACACCTATTAACAAACAAAAGACGTATACAAGACTAACAAAAGACATTGTTTTATATCATAACAAAATACAGACAAAGTACAGACACAAGTGCACCAACATCAGTACATAGACAGACAGTGTTTTAAGACCCCGTAAGTGCCAGAGACACGGTACTACACTAGTATGGAGTGTAGGGAAGTAAGGACCATAAAACTGTGTCACTAGGTAATAGTTTAAGTGCTGGAAAGTGCCTAAAACTCACTAAAAGTGCATAATTCTGCATTAATCAGCAAAAATCAGCATTTTAACATGCTAGTAACATGCAAAAATATGGCAAAATGATCTTGTATGCTTTCCTAAGTGTCGGGAATTAAAAGTGTCACAAAAAGTTACATAAAGGACACCATACAGTATAACTTAGCACTTTAACGAACCGGTATCTCACCGAACAACCGGACATTACCCAAAACACCAAAATATTGCTAGAAGCATTGTTTTATTATTTTTGAACTAGTTATGATCCCCGAACACCCTAACACCCTATATATGCATCAAACACTTGAAACACTAGATATTACACTTAACCTCTAACTAATTACCTACATTATCATCTAAACTTGCACTTAGACCCCTCCCCCCCTATATTTTTGGTCACAAGGTGACCCCACCTCCCAAAATCTTGTAAGATTACTTAAATCTTCCATTGATCTTCTTGGGATTTGATTTGATCATGCTTGTACTAATTGATACATTATACCCATTGGATAAAACTCTAAGTTGGTTATAAGTACACAAGATCACACCATCATCTTCACAACACTTCACCTCTCTGTTCCTCTCCCTCCTCTCGGCCATAAGTAACACCACCACCATCACCATTTTTCGATCATCCATCCTCCAATCCAAGGTCATCTCAAGGTGTTAGAAGGTGGTTAACGAAGCTTGGAACTCTTGGATCTTGAAGGACCACTCACATAAGCTTTTATCCACTCCATTTTCATCATTATTCTTCCCTAGCTTAAAGCTAGTAGTAAGATCCTTTTTAACCTTTGTTACTTCTATTTTTAGTGGTTAAAAGATATGTTATGATGCAAATAACAAGAACACTAAAAGACATACACTTGAATCTTGAACATAAAGCTTATCATATGATGAAATATAGATGAAATGATGTTGTTTAGTATATGTATGATGTTTGATTGTTGTTTACTAGAGATTGTGATGTTGATCATCACATAGAGCTTGCTAGATTGTGATTAAACACGTGATCTAGCAAGTGAGAGGATGATTTTGTGACAACATAAGATGATCATCTTCTTGTATGAACATGAACTTGATGAATAAAGAGATTTCTTGTAAAATAATAAACAAAGTGAGCTAGTAAACTTATAGATCCAAGACTTATGAATGATTTTCCAAGAAAACCAAGTTCAAAATATGATTTTTGAAAGATCATGGTTTTACTTAAACTTACACTATTTTTAGTGGAAAAACAAGTGTAGAGATACTAGAGAAACAAGAAGATGTTATAAATAAACATTTTTTGTAAAATGTGATTACAAGTTGTAAACACCTAGTTTCTTTAAGAATGAGATTTTTAAAGGGATAAACACACTATAAAGGGTAACTAAACCCACTAAACACCTTACCAAGTCACTATAAGTTTTTGTGAAAAGATCAAGTTCATATTGTATGTAAAATGTATAGTTTTTGCACTTGGTAAGTGCAAGATGTTTAAGGTTTGATTGTTGATCATTGTGTGTTGATTTTGTAAAGAAAATGATATGCTAAATAGCATGGACACCTCCATTTTCAAAAGAAACTATGGAAAAATTTTCTAAAAATATAAACACTTAAAGAAATATTTTCTAAACAAGTATTTACAAGTGTGTTTTAACTTTGGTTTTCCATATAAACTTTGCCATAGGTTTTGTTACAAAAATACAAAGTATCGGAGGTTGGTTTTTGTAAATAAAAATGGGTGAATATATATTTAGAATATATATTTATACTAAAGATACTTGTGTGAATATTTGTATACTTGGTGGACTAGTCATATTATTTTAGGGTAAAATAATATAACTTAACAAATACCATGAAATTTACAATCCAAAAATAATACCAAGAATATCAAGGAATAAATATATAAGTTACACACTTAAATATTGTGAAACCAAACGCAAGAACGTAACTTATAAAATATTCCGGAGCATACCGTTATAAATATATTTTTGGTAAATATTATTTTGGATAAAAGAAATAAAAATATGATTTTTATACATATTACCAAGTATATTATATTTTCGACAAAGAGAAAATATATTATTTTTGGGAAGTTAAAATCTATTTTCCTAGTATATCTAGAAGATATATAATTTTTGGGAAAAATATACATTTTCTGGACAATACATTATTTTGGACAAAATAAGTTTAGATATATTTTCTAAAGTGAGACTTGGAAATATATTATACAATAATACAAATATACATGTATAAGATACCCCCATCCTTGGGGAGGAAAACACTTGAGAAGTATTATTACAGAAATATTGTTTAACGATTATTCCAAACATTAAATATAATTTAAAGTTAAAATAATTTATTTTAACAAGAAATTATCACTTGGAATAATATTGGGAACATAAGAAACGCAATTCAAAAACGTTAAATTCTAAGCCAAGGCACGGCCCGTTCGTCTAATAGACATTAGTACACTGTAGGTAGTCGTGTTTGCTGCAGAGACTTGAGTTGCTAGTTCTGAAGACGCAATATAGTGAGTTCATGTCTCCCTTTTCTTTTAACTGTTTTCAGTTTTATACTTCGGGAGTGAAATACATGTTACAATTATTACAAACGTTTTATACATGGTATGGATAGCTTAATGAGGGTTTACTGCTTGATCATGTGAAAGGTGGGTATAACACTTAAGGCCATTAATCCTCGTTGTAGAACCGAGGGACATGAGTGATAGATCTATTTGGGTGTAGCGAGCCCACACCCATGGGGACCAGGGTGGCCCATAGGGTGACTATGTCTTCCTGCCGGAGGCCCGGTAACAAATTTGCTAGGTTTGAGTCTTCCTGCACCATTTTACACATACCATTGGCTTTGCAACCCATTGGTGATCTGTTTTCCTTATTGCTACATACCAGGGACATACATACAGACATATTTCAAAGGTTTATTCATACACACATACATATGAACTCGCTCAACTTTTGTTGATGTTTTTTTTCAAATTACATGTATTTCAGGGAACTAAACGGATCTGGCAGGTGTTGCATTTTTGTCAAGTTGCGTACTAAATAAAAGATGTTATCCATGGTTGTTGAGTTTAGGGGGTGTATCCTATTCCTGGACGGGATACATGTTTCTAAACTCAGGTTTTATTTAAAGTCTTTTGTGGAGTCTTTATGAACTCAGTTGAACATGTCATGGTTTGTAACTTAATTTGGTATCGATGTTTTCAAGACAAGTAGATTGTGGTATTTTCTAAACTTTATTAATGGATAAACATCTCGTGTTTTTATCATATAGCGTTGTTATGATTGAATGCTATGGTATTAAGAAGTCACACCAAATAACCACCCTTCCGCAAAAGTCAGGGTGTGACATGAAATGACTAGATTGCCCCTGAACAATAAAAAGAATAAAAAATACCCTCATCTTCTTCCTCCCCTCTCTCTCTTTCTTTAAAACCAAGCTCAAATCTTTGATCTATTTTCACAATCTTTATTAAAAAAGGTCTCAATTTCTCAACAAAAGTTCAAATCTTTTTCTTCCAAGATCCCATTTTCTCATTTTCTGCAATTTGGTAACATGGGTAAGGTAGCAGTGGCGGCCACGGTAGTCTGCGTCGCCACTGTGACCGCGATGGCGGTTGTGGTGGTCCGGCACCGGATGAAGAACTCCGGCAAGTGGGCAAAAGCTATGGAGATTTTGAAGGAGTTTGAGGACAAGTGTGGAACTCCGATTTCAAAACTCCGGCAGGTTGCTGATGCTGGGAGAGTGGAGAACTGGAGATGCACGCCGGACTTGCTTCTGACGGTGGTAGTAAACTCAAGATGTTAATCAACTATGTTGACAATCTTCCCACTGGGTATTATATATTTATATTTATACATAATTTATAGATATTATTGATTTGGGAATATTCATAATATTTTGAATTTTTAGTGATTCACATGGTGATGGTGGTGGGTTTTAGAAAGAGGTGGGAGGAAGAAGATAATGATGGTGGGTTATCTTTATTTTTTTTTATTATTCAGTGACATTCTAGTCATTTCACACATTTTTTACTGAGAAAACTAACTGATGTTAGGCACAGAGACTATCCGGGAACGAAAATTGAAAAGTTGGGGACTATAGCTGTAATTTTAGAAAGTTAGGGACTAAATGTGAAAAAAGGGCAAACCACAGAGACTATCCGGGCATTTAACTCTTGTTTTTATAAATAGATTAGGTTTTTTTTTATAAAAATGGTTGAGAGAAGAGAGAAGAGAGAAGAGAGAAGTTGGAAGATTTTGGATAGAGTTAATTTAAAAAAAATGGAAGAGGTGGGGTGTTTATTTAAAGTAAAAAAATCTTTTCTTTTTATAATATAGCCGTTGTCAACGGCTCTTTTTCAAAGAGTGGGCCCGTCGCGAGCGTCTGGTGGGTGACAGAGATGACGGGATGGACTGCAAGGGGGCGGTGTTGGGGTGCAACGACGGGCCTATTCGGGGCTGAGCCGGCCCCCATACCTTCCAGTCTTATGTGAATCGATTATTTTTTTTATTTTTTATTTTTGAATGGCTAACGTTGCACACCATGAGGATTGAACCCCTGACCTCTCCTATCCTAAGCTCTATCTAAACTCACCAACACCAATAGGCTATTCCCAAGTATATTCCTTGATTTAACATTCGGAATCTTTTTTTGGAAACATATTCGTTTGTCAACAGAAGTACAGAACTGACAAGTTGTTAATTTTTTTCAATAAAGTTCTTCAAGTTTTATAACGCGTGAGTATTTGATTATACGAGAGGTTTAATCCTAGTTGAATTCAACAAAGATACGTGTGCATGAAATTCGGAGATTAGTGCTAGGGTTGGCGATAAATATCTGTATAACACACGATTAGACCTGTTTATTGAAAATGTATACAATATAATTTTTTACTTTTTTAAAAATAAATATAATTATGAGGTTAAAATCTATCATTTCTGTTTCTTGGTACTTAAAACATAAAACTATGTTATGAACATGAGATATCAAATAGTTAAACGAGTTGTATTCATATTTAATACTTGTGTTATACGCGTCGTCAGAGACATGTTAAACCCGATAAAATACAATTTGCAAGCCCTAATTAGTGTATATAGGATCAATTAATACTTTAATAGTTTATTTGAATTTTAAAATTTAGAGTCATCTGGTTGTTTTCTTTGGGTCGGTAAAGTTATATTAGAATAAGAAAAGGAGGCCATGCAAGTAGAGTTTAGTATAAATACATATGTTAGGTTTCAATTTGTAATGAATCAATTTGATTTTTGAAGTTTAATAAAACAGAAAACGACGTCGTGGATAGTCCCTCCACAAATCGATTGTTTACAGTTTGTTTGGTTTGGTTCGTGATTTGTTTTGAATATCAATTGTCTCCAACATTATAATCGATACTTTTATCATTGGAACCCGTACACTAAGATCTGAACGGCGTAACCTTAGAGTAGTGGGTTAGCTCTTACCAACAAATTGCGTTTGGTTAGACATTAGACGAAGTGGACGTTAGAACTGCTCGATGCTGAGTACCGATACAAACCCAAACCGTTTAGTTAAAGAATCATTGCACTATAATTATTAATCATCGTACTGAATCAAACCAAAGAATTGTGTTAGTGTGAATTAGTTGTTAATATCTTAAACTTCCCAACCCTTTTTTGGGGTATTTGTTATTAATTTCTTATGTTTAAAAATCCTACGAAAATCTAGTTATATAATTGTCTTTTTTTTTTTTTTTTTTTTTTTTTTTTAATATTAGCTCAAACTAATTCCCTCACTTTCCAAAACAATCATATTTGCGCGTAAAACTTTTTTTTGGTATAATTGGTTAATTTGTATACCTGAAGACACGAAGCCTATGTCCATTCATACTATCATTTGTGAATCAAAGTAGGTTCATATTTTTAAACTTTCATATTATGGATTCGACACCCAACAAAGATGCTCGTGGACAGACAATTCGAATTAGCGGTGTGCAAAAACTTAATCATAACCGAAAATCGAGCCGTTAGCCAAAAAATAACCGATATTAACCAAAAACCGATCAGTTATGGTTAAGTTCATCCCCATAACCGATCTATCGGTTATGGTTACAATTAAGAAATTTTCCATAACCAAAACCAAAATCGAAATATTAAAATATACAATTCAAGTTGGTAAACATTATATTTTTTTTTATTTTTAATAACTTGAAATGTTTGTGTTGCTTGATAATCACCTTAAGAAGTCTTAACTACTATTGCTTCCAACATTAAACCATATATTATGTTTCTAGAAACGAATCTTGTAATTCGTTTCATACTTTGTAAATATGTAAGTTTATTCTTCATTTTTTAGTAAACTTCCGTTTTACTCCCTGTGGTTTGGTCACTTTAACGGTTTTGTCCCAAACCTTTAAAAATAGTCATTTTCCTCCAATAGTTTGCTATGGTTTTTCCACTTTGCTCCCTGCGAGGAGCAAAATGGAAAATCAGATAATTTGGATAAAGTTAGAGGCGGGGAGGAAAATGGAAAAACCATAGCAAACTATTGTAGGAAAATGGTTATTTTTAAATGTTTGGGGCAAAACCGTTAAAGTGACCAAACCACAGGGAGCAAAACAGAAGTTTACTCTTATTTTTTAATAAAATGTTTTCAATAATATTTATGACAAGAACCATACATATTTCCATGTACAACCGAGCTTGGAACATCATAACCAAACCATTTTTGAGTTGGAAAAAGGCGACGAAAAAAGTACATTGGACGATTAACCGAACTTAACAGAAACCGACTTATAAGTTACAGATAACCCAACGATGCTTAACCGACAATCAATTATGATTTTGACTATGCGTCTAGATTATGACTATGCGTCAATAACTGAGGCTTGGATTATGGTTATAGTTAAACATTTATAATCGAACAGAACCGACTTTGCCGACAAGGGGCGGATCTAGGCCACTTTTGTGGGTTCCAAGGAACTCATTCGGTTTAGAAAAAATGGGAAAAATTAGTGAGAACATCGTATGATTTGGAAAAAAAGTAGTGAGAATTAGTGAGAATCTATCAAAAAGAACCCTGCTAAAAAAGTTCGTAGATCCGCCACTTGTTACCGAGCCCTAGATCCAATGTGGATTGCTCTTATAGACTCGTGCAAATGTGGGATAGTTTCTTGGTCTGTTTGATATTGACTGATTTTGTTGCGTAGTTATATGCAATCTTCATGGGTTATATTTTGGTTGATGCAAGTGTTTTATGATATTTTAGTTATAGATTATTGACTGATTTTGTTGCGTAGTTATATGCATATCTAACTCACATGGTATATTTTTATTATCATAAAAAACAAGTGTCTTTTTTAATTGTGGTTTTGATTTGCCCTCCCATAGACTGCTACTTTTCGGTATCCTTCCATTTTCTTATTTTCTTGGTAAGTTAAGAAGTTAGATGATCTTTTTTAAACAATCTAGACAAAACAAAAAACAAGTATCCTTTTCATACTTTTATTTCATTACATCAATCTTCTTGTCTACCCTTTTAACTTACAAAAACTAACATTTTTGTTTTCTATAACTATTTAATATAAGAAATTAACATTTTTGTTTTCTATAACTTTTTAAAATAAGAAAAAATATATATAATCATTAGTCTTTAAGAAATTAGTAGTGTCTTTTAATATGCGTTTTTCTATAAAAAGATATTTAAATACACTTTTAGACAACTTCATTTAAAAGACCATAAAATAAATTGTTGCGTAAAGAATTTTCATAAGTAAAACACCTACCTTGTACACTAGACTACGTATAAAAATCTCCTAAAGTAATCTGACAAAAGTTAAACACTAAAACACCTACCTTGGTTAGATTTTACTCTGTCTTTTCTTTGTTGTTATATTTTTTTACAATTTTCTAACTAGAGGTAAAGTATCTTATAAAATCTCCTAAATCTAAGAAGGCTAGCTACAAAGAAACAATGGATCGAAATATATAATATAATCCCGAGAAATATGACATAATGCTAAAGAAAAAAGACACAATTAATAAAAACACACAATGACGAAAATATAAAAAGACACAATGCCAAATAAAAAGGCACAATGATTTAAACAAAAATATAAAATCTACAAGCTAAAAATTCAAAAACGAAAACCTAAAATCGTAGAGTTTGATGATACAGTTCCAAAACGTTAGAATAAGTTTGATCGAAGTACACTTGATAAGAAGGACCAAATTATTTACGCGTTTGTAGGAACTAGGTTCACGTTTTCAATAAAATATATTACAAAATAATAACGAGACTCTCGTTATTTGTGGGTAATTCTTCTAGTACAATACCTATTACAAAAATTAAATAAACGAATATAAAATACAATATAATTGTACCAATCTTGATTCAAGCCAGCGTCTTTGGAAGAACTTCAACCGCACTTTCTTGTACGAACCTCCGCTGCAAGAATGAACAAACTGTCGTTGACGGTTTTGGTTGAGGATTGTGTTTGACACGGAGCCCTTAAAACAGATTCTGCGCCTCCTCTCAGACGGTCTGTTTCCAGGATACAACAACCGAAGCAGTAGTTGTACTGCCGGAGATGGCTCTCACGCCCAAGATTACACCGGGTATAATTTGATGTTTTAGGAAAATAAAGAAAAGAAGTTGTATTAATTTTAGAGTACTCCTCTAAAATTATGTAGTGAATGTTTCTAATAGTTTTTATGAGATCCTCTCATCTCATATCTTTCGTATCTCAAATATGAACCCAACGTTCATATATATACACATTCACAAAAAGTTGAAACATTCTTTGCCTTTAATTCTCTAATTAACGAGACAATAAATCTTGTAATAAACAACATTTAATTATATTAAAATGGAATTCATGTGGTCAACGAAACTGTCATATTCATTCATGACAGAATTAAACGAGTTGAAACAACTAGTTTGACCAAGTCCAACCAGCTGTTTTGTTTCCGCTGCAAACCTGTGTGCGCGCTAGAACTGATCCGCCAGTCCGCACGCCATGCTTCAAGGATCTCATGCCACGCCATATGGAGTCGCGCACCACACGGATGCGACTACGCATACCAGGATGCCACCTGGTCATGCGCCATCCATACTCGCGTGCCACACGGATGCCACTATGTATACCAGGACGCCACCTGGTCATGCGCCATCCAAACTTGTGCGCCACTTGCATTCTTCGCCATAGCCAATGACGTGTGCCATGCCATGGCATCCGCCTACTCCACCCAAGGGTGCGCCATAAGTGGACCCGCCATGTATCTGACCATGCGGTCATAGGTAAAAATACAAAGGCGGTGTGCGAAGTTCAAAGTGCGCCACATTGGGCCTATAGCCCATGTCACGCGCGCATACATGCGAGTAAAGGTGCGTCACACCCTTTAGGATCCCACTAGTTTTGCCTTTAAGAAAACAATATACAAGGAGTGCTCCTCCTTATAAACCACTTTATGTTTTGTCATCCCACCTATGTGGGACAAGGTGACAAATCTCAATCCATTTTTCTCATCTTTGTTTGTTCCAAACATACAACTTTAAGCTTCGATATCTCATTCATCTTAGCTCTATTTAGACACAGTTTGAACACAAACCCATAAATAATTATTTATACAACACATATATAAATATTATTGATGTCCAAAATATTTAGTGAAAAACTCATTCTCAATAAATTTCCAACAACAAAAATAAAACGGATACACTAAAGATGTCTAAACATCAAATGCCAAAGTGTTATTATCTTCAACACTTTTTACCGAAATAAACGCAATTATTTCGTTCGGTGTCATGTTTTGAGGTACTCCCTCGTCTTGAAACTCTAAACTTGAATAATCACAAGTTGTCCAAAGTATAAAGTTGTTTACAATTAACTACTCGCAAGTAGTTAAGCAACTTATTATGTCTATAACAACATCGAGTTGTTTTTCACAAAATAATCTCTCCAAGACTATTATATGGTTCAAGACGTTATACTTCTCGTGGAAGTATCGAATCACTTATACTTCGCAAAGACATGTTTTATTCGTTCAAAACATTTTTTTTTTTTTTGCAAATGTTTTAATATTAAACTATATATTTATGTTTTGATTACAAATCAAGACAATAAACCTAATAATAGTTTAATAAATAAAACAATTTCAAACTCGCTTCAAACTCGCTCGTTTGAAAATAAAACGAATACACATCGTTTTAATAAATGGTTTATCATATTCAAACCATTTCTAACCGCTGTTAGATAATAACGATTATCAATCGTTAAAAAGAGTGGTTTGTATGATAACCAATTCTAATATGCTAATTAGAATTTAAATGTTGAACAAACATTCAAAATATTCGGTTTTTATAAAGTAAACCGCTTCTAACGCGCTCGTTAGAAATAAAACGAATACAATTATTCACTTATGGTTTAAATGAACGTTTTCTAACACGCTCGTTAGAAATGAACACAAATCTTTTCTAACACGTTCGTTAGAAAATATATAAAACGATTACAAATCATCTTAAATAGTTTATCATAGTTAACCCGGTTCTAACCCGCTCGTTAGAAATTAACGATTGCAAATCGTTAAAATAGTTGGTTATAAGATAAACTAATTCTAATACGCCCATTAGAAAATTAAACGATTATTTATTGTCATAAGCCGTTTTTGGTTTCTATAAAATAAACGTTTTCTAACCCGCTTGTTAGAAATAAACAATTGACAAAGTCGTTAAATCGTTTCTAACACGCGCATTAGAAAATAAACAACTATCAAACTCTTTAAATCGTTTCTAACACGCTCGTTAGAAATAATCAATTACAAAATTTGTTTCGAAGTTTATAAAAAAACTATTTCTAATACGCTCATTAGAAATAAACAAATAAAAATCGTTAAAACATATGTGGAAAAAATCCATTTCTAACTCGCTCGTTAGAAATTTAATAGTTTAGACGAAACCGTTACAAGGTTTATTATCCAAAATAATTGTCTCCAACACGCTCGTCGGTAATTATTTGAAATAATAATATTTTCTAACATGCTCGTTAGAAAATCTAAACGTATATTTTCTAGCACGCTCGTTAGAAAACCTAATCGTCTTTTAACAAGTTAGTTCTACACAATCATCGTATCTAACACGCTCATTAGATATCAAAGATGATATTAAAACTTATTATTCTATAAAATTCTAACACCCTCGTTAGAGATAAAAAGTTCTAATCTTGTTATTCTTCCAACAACGTTTCTAACACGCTCGTTAGAAAATAATAAAACTTGTTAAAATAATTACTTTCTAATATGCTCATTAGAAAATATAAATATTTAAGACTTTTAAAAACCAACATTAATATATCAATTATAGTTACTAAAAGCTTATTATTAAGGAATTAAACGTTACAAAACATTTGTAAGGGGTTATAAAATAAAGTTTTCTAATACGCTCATTAGAAAATTTAGTATTTCAAAAACCTATTGAAATACATATTATTTTGTATATGTTCGGTTTTATCTAAACACGAACAAAAACCATGAACTCCAAAAGTTGAATCAAAACGTCCATTTTTGTAACACGGTATTCGGATTAAAGATTGTACTCCAATCATAAAATTAATCCGACTCGCTTGTACTAAATAAATATTTCCCCAAAAATATTTACAAGATTTTAACAAAATCCCATTAAATATTTTAACTTTCTTGAACCTAAATCCTCGTAGAGAAGGGATTTAAGATTGTAGCAACAATCTTCACGAAAGTCTGTTTTAAGATTGTAGGAACTAGGTTCACGTTTTCTATAAAATATATTACAAAATAATAACGAGACTCTCGTTATTTGTATGAAATTCTTCTAGTACAATACCGGTAACAAAAATTAAATAAACGAATATAAAATACAATATAATTGTACCAATCTTGATTCAAGCCAGCGTCTTTGGAAGAACTTCAACCGCACCTTCTTGTACGAACCTCCGCTGCAAGAATGAACAAACTGTCGTTGACGGTTTTGGTTGAGGATCGTGTTTGACACGGGGCCCTTAAAATAGATTCCGCGCCTCCTCTCAGACGGTCTGTTTCCAGGATACAACAATCGAAGCATTAGTTGTACTGCCGGAGATGGCTCTCACGCCCAAGATTACACCGGGTATAATTTGATGTTTTAGGAAAATAAAGAAAAGAAGTTGTATTAATTTTAGAGTACTCCTCTAAAATTATGTAGTGAATGTTTCTAATAGTTTTTATGAGATCCTCTCATCTCGTATGCGTTATACCAAATATCACTTTTAGACCCACTGTTATGGGGCGCGAAGAGGGCAATTTTTGGGCCATAACGCCTAGCACACCACGACGGGCGGCGTTATGGGGCAAAAAAAGGGGGGCAGGGCTATAGATTTCGCGGCGCCATGGGGTTTGGTTTTCAAACTTTAACCAATCAAAATAAAGCAAGGTTTTTTATAATTAATTAATAAAATTGAAAATTAATAATTAGGTAATGATGGGTAGGGGCTTTATGACTACGTGCTCTAGTGATATAACACCCCATAAAGCCCCCGTGTGACGTGGCACGACACGTGTCGCATAACGCCCCACAAGGGGCTTTATGACTACGGATGGCCTAATTATTTTGATTGGTTAAAGTTTGAAAACCAAACCCCATGGCGCCGCGAAATCTATAGCGCTGCCCCCTTTTTTCCCCATAATGCCGCCCGTCGTGGTGTGCTAGGCGTTATGGCCCAAAAAATTGCCCTCTTCGCGCCCCATAACAATGGGTCTTATAAAGGTGAATTGTAAAAATGTTAACTTTTTGTTCGAAGTTTTTTCAAGTTTCAATTTTTGTAATTTCATATCTTACTATTATATTAATTTTAATCATCTCATATAGTTTTTAAGATACCATATTATATAAAATCCCGGCGTTGCGAGATACCTATTTTTATCTACGTCTCAATATTTTTTCTTGAAACCAGGTTGTGGGTAGTCGTTTTTACAAATAATTGATATAATATTTTTCGAAGCACAAACGTACATGTTACTAAAGCTACCTTGCATTTAGTTTTATTTTGTACTTGATGACGTTTACACTTTTCATTATTCTAATAATATAATATAATGCTTTATAAACTCTCAAATATATCGTACGACGTGCTTATTTTTATCCACGATTCGATAAAACTTTTGTTCAAAATCAAATGGGTCAAATATAATTCACTTTTTATTTACCATGACGAACCAAGCCGGAACCATCCGAACAACTTTGGTAGCAGTACCAATATTCGTATTTATGATTTCTAGTATAAATTTTGTTAAAACCTTGGTTGAAAAAGGAGTTGTATTAGCAATGAATTATCGTTTTTATATTGTAAGTTATAGTGAATGTCAATACGGGTTGACATACCGAATTTATATTGTCCAAACAATATTGGTATCACGTCGATTCCGACCGAAGATCGATACCAGTATCTTGACTATTGGTAGCGTTACTAATCATGACGTGTTCAATACAAAACCACTTTCAACGCTGAATTGTGATAATCATAAAAAACACTTGTACGCAATGATTTGCTATTTTAATATGAGACTTTTTTTTTGAACGGCCAACAAAAGTATGTTATTCATTGTAGCAAGATGCTACCACCATAATTACATCCGATTTTACATCTTCACCTACGACGTTACATTTTCACCACATAAGATAAAATACAATTCTTAACCAAAACAACTAAAACGGCACCAATCCTCCCATGTCAATTGCACCTCTTTTGAACGATTTTTAACCCATAGAAACGCCATTGCCTTTATCTCCTCCAAGACTTTAATGATACTCGGTGAACCTTGTCGGAAGATTACTTCGTTTCTCGATTTCCATATACCCCAGAAAGTGACCAAAACAATCGCATGAATGGCTTTCCTCTTCTTCCTTGAAGCTGAACCGAGGCTGTGTTGATCCAGGATATCTTTGACGTCGAAAGCAATGATCGGAGGTATTTTACACCAAAGTGCAATATTTTGCCAAATAGATTGCGCGAAGTGACAAGCAACAAATAAGTGTTCACAGGTTTCATCATACTCGCCACACAACGAACATCGCTGATCTTGTACTGGAATGTTGCGAGCCGATAAAGCACATTTAGTCGGTAATCTTTCCATTTCCGATCTCCACGCTACAATGGCCACCTTTTTTGGAACCCAGTTATTCCACTCAAAAACTCTGTTTGGCCGCTCCCTATTAGCCGAAACAAGGATGCACTTTAGGCCCGATACTGAAAAGGAACCTGAAGAGTCATAATTCCACCGCCACATATCTCGGCTGGCACCTAGACTGATGTTACCGAGAACTAACAGCAGCTGATGCAACTGTATACTTTCTTCGTTAATAAAAGCCGGCCTGGCCCAATTCCAGTTCAGCTACAACCCTTGGCCGCTGCTATCCGTGACCACCCTATCCGCCACCACGCATTCCTTTTCCTTTTCCATCTTGAAGAGATCTGGAAACCGAATATATAGCGGTTCCGGTTCCAACCAGCAATCCAACCAGAATTGAACATGCCTGCCATTTGATACCGAAGCAGTGACCGCCCGGACTAGATCAATATTTGCTTGAATGAAGATCTGCCGAATGCTAATAATACTCTTCCACGGACCAGGCAATGATGTTTTAACCGGAAATTCGCTCCATGCCCTTGGGTTGTGATGAATGGCCAATATTACTTTCCTCCATAAACCTTCCTTTTCTGTTTTGAACCTCCACCACCATTTCGCCAACATTGCTAGATTCGCATCCCTAAGAGAGCCGAATCCAAGACCCCCAAACTCAACCGGAGCGATCGTTTTTTTCCCATGCAACCCAGTTCATCTTAGCTTTTTCTTCCGAACCTCCCCAAAAAAATACTCTACGGATTTTATCAAGGGATTCCAATACCTGAATTGGAGCTTTGAATAAAGAGAAGTAATAAGTAGGTAGAGAGTTTAGGACCGATTTGATAAGAGTTATCCTGCCGCCATAAGATAACGTCTTTGCTTTCCATAGTGATAGTCGACTCCTAAAAATATCCAACACCGTCTTCCAATTTCGCACAAGGTTCATATTAGCCCCAACAAGAATTCCAAGATGTTTAAATGGAAATGATCCTTGTTTGCAGCCAAGTATGTTCACCATATTGTTAACTTCTTGATCACTAACCCCAATGCCATAGACACTACATTTTGCAAGGTTTACTTTCAGCCCCGAGATCAGATAGAAACATCTAAGTAACCGGCGAAGATTATAAGAATTTGTCGTGGACCAATCCCCAACGAACATGACATCATCTGCATAGGCAAAATGAGAAAGGGTATTACCTTCGTTAGTGAGCCTAATCCCATGGAATAAGCCGATTGATGCTGCTTGCTTCATGAGGCCTGACAAAGCTTCCATAGCCAAAACGAATAAGAATGGAGAGAGGGGGTCTCCCTGACGTAGCCCACGAGTGCAATCAAATTCCCGAGTAGGAGATCCATTTACTAAGACCGAAGCCCTTGCAGACTGAAGTGTAGCCATCACCCATGATCTCCATCGAATTGGGAAGTTCATTTGAGTCAAAATTGAATTAAGAAACTTCCAATTAACGGAGTCGTATGCTTTATGAATGTCAACTTTAAAGAACATACCCTTCTTTTTTGACTTCTTCAGCCAACTCAAGACCTCATTGAGGATGAGAGGACCATCCATAATATTTCTGCCTGCCAAAAAGGCCGACTGATGTTCTGAAACTAACTTCCCTATCACCCCTTTCAGTCTGTTGACTAAAACTTTAGAGATGACTTTGTTTATAACACCGATCAAACTTATAGGCCTAAAATCTGAAGGACACACAGGATCTTTTACCTTGGGAATTAAGGCAATAAAGGATGAAGTGCAGCACTTGTTAAGAGAACCATCCGAATAAAACTTCTCAAATAACCTCACAAAATCGGCTTGAAGTCCCGACCAACATCTCTTAATAAAAGTGAAGTTAAAACCATCCGGACCCGGTGCCCGATCCCCATCACATTCCCACACAACCTCCTTTATTTCATTAATTGAAAAGGGTACCTCCAACGATCCTGCCTCTTCTTCGGATAACGAGACCAGATTTGGGCAAACAAATTGAGGCCTCTCTTCCATAGACTCCGAGAATTGTTGATGGAAAAATTCATACAATGCCTCCTTAATGGCTATTGGATTAGTAACCCAATCTCCACCGATCCTCAGTCCATTCAGTCTATTAGAGCTGATATTGGAGTTAATGGTTTGATGGAAAAAAGATGAGTTCTCGTCCCCATCGATAGCCCATTTAGACCTAGCTTTCTGCCTCAAATCCAAATGCTTTTCTCTATCAAAATCTGCTATGAAATTTCTGCAAGCAGCTCTCACTGATAACTCATCTTCCGACAGCATTCTAAACTCCGCCAGTTGTTCAATGTCAGCCATTCGTCGTTTATTCCTATCATACTCCCCAACCTTACTCTGTTTCTCAACTTTCAACCAGGCCTTAATATTATTTTTTAAGCTTCTAAGTTTAATAGCCAGGGCAAGATCTGTAGGACCATCAAAATGAAACGACCCACACCTCTGTAGTACATAACTCAAAAATCCCGGGTATTCAAACCAAGAATTAAAGAATTTAAAAGGAATGTGACCAAAATCCACCTGCGACGTTGAGAGCACAATTGGTCTATGATCCGAAGCATCCCTTTCCAAAGCAATAACACTTGCATTAGGCCACCTCTCCATAAAACCCAGGCATACCAAATACCGATCCAGCTTACTTAATTTCTCCCATTATCCGACATGTACGTGAAATTGCCACCCCCCATATTATATTCAACCAATCCAGCTGATAAGATAAACTGATTAAAAGCTTCTGCGTTTGCTTCAATGAACTCGGAATTCATCCTTTCATTACTATTGCGGACATCGTTAAAATCACCCATCACTAACCACAGCCCCTATAACGAATTCCGAATACCCAACAGCTCTGACCACACCCCTCGGCGACCCACCGCATCATTCGGAGCATAGACGTTTACTATATTTATATTGCACCCAATTTGCACAAGGGAGCCAGATAAAACAATGTAATATCTATTTTGGATAATATTATCGCACCTGAAAATAGCTGGACTCCAAAGGCAAGCCAGGCCCCCAGATCTGCCCAAAGAGTTTACTGCAGCAAGTTTAAACTTCGATATACCCCAAAATTGATTAAATACGAAGGACTCTGAATCTTGCAACTTGGTTTCCTGAATGGCTAAAAAATGACAACCGTAACTTGTTTTTAAACCCCTAATCCACTCTGATTTCCTTTGATTCCGAACACCTCTGAGATTAATGGATAAAGAATTCATTGATAACCAGTGATAACTCCTTCGTCTTCAATCAGCCTACCTGTGGCTTCTTCAAAGCCATTCAGATTAATTCCAAGCACCGAACCAACATGAAGAGTATCTTCAATCTCCTTTTGCAAATCATTAATTGGAACAGAATCTCCCGTCGCTATATCAGCAACTGAGCTGGGAGTCCCTTGGCCCGAGATGGGGTTACTCAACTGTGGATCGGACCGATCTTCGAAACCATCTTCGGCACTGTGCAAAGCCTCGTTTAACCTGTCTCCTAATTCACCAGCAGGGTTATTTAGATCCAACGGATATCCAGGCGACTCATGGTTTTGGAAAAACTGCTTTTGAGGGGGACCTTGGGTGGACCCTGAAGATGGCGGACTCCTGACCTGTCTGGGCCTCTTACCAAGGTTAACAATAGAAGTTGGGCCATTCAGCCCACCATGTGGAAAACTTTGGTCCCGATTTTTATTATTAGAGTAATAGGCCCCACCATTATTATTACCAGGACTATTAATATTCACTTCAGACATACTAGCACCATGGCCCACCTCAGAGCAATTATTACTTTTATTAATGATATTCTCGGGACTTTGAATCACATTCTCCTTCTCCCCATGCACCCCATGCTCTCCATGCATATTTCCACGCGATTCAATATCGGCTGCCTGTTCAACATCCTGAGTCTTACTAGAAACCGGAGCCTGTTCATCTACCCGCGGCTCTTCATTCGTGTCGATGTTGCCGGAATTTAGAACCCCCGGCGACGGAGACTGAAGGGAATTAACATTATTTTCCGGCGGTTTTGCATTAGCAACATCTCCCCCATCCATATTCGGCCCTAACTCCCCCTCTTCGAGATCGACCATTGGGTCGTCCTCCTCTGAATCTGACTCCAAATCCGAAGAGTCCGACGCTGAATCCTCATCAGGCTTAAAGCTCCAGTTTGCCGGTACTTCAGAGACCCATGTTACTATACTTTTACTTCCCCAAGAGATGACCACTGCCTCATCAATCCTAGATTTTTGTGCAGTAAGAACCGTTACTGAACCGTAAGAATTGTCCTCCTCTTGCCAAGAGAACTTAGATGGCTGAATGATTTCACCAAATAAACCTCCGATCTGGTCGTACAATGTGTTATCTCGAATTAAAAACGGCACCCCAGTAATACTTAAATTCACCACTCGGTTAAACGGAAATTCCTCCCCATGCCATATACTGAACCTTGAAAAGATCGATGAGAACAGTTTTGAGTACGAATCCAAAACAGAACTTGCTACTTCTTTGTTTCTCAAGGTTATCAAGATGGTTAGGCCCCCTACATAAGACAACCCAAATTCTGGAATTCCTTCATCCTCTAATACCCGCTTTATATTATATAATGACAACATATCCTTAACTAGGCCAACTATCGATCTACCGATACAATGAAGAGGATACAAAGATCCTTTCCCCTGCACAACCACTTTTTTTGCACCTTGGTTATTTTCATCCTTCCTACCATTTAGCTTATCTGCATAACTAATCCCTTCCCGGACGAACGCCGGACCCATCGGTTCCGGGATATTAGTATTATTATCAGTTGGAACATTCACATTATACTTTCTTTGATCATCTTCTTTGTCGTCAAACCCAGGGTTAGTTTCCTTCTGTCTCCAAACACTCCGACCCATTCCTTCCATTGAGTGGTTAAATCTCTTATGATTCTTGTCATATTTAGCCAAGGATACCAGAAGTTTTGCATCGAACAGCCTTACCGAATTCATAGCCACCAATGTTTCTTTCATATTTTTGACCCCAACGTATCGAACAAATCCAAAGCAGCGACCTTTTGCATCCCTTTTCCTAGCAACATAAACATCCGAGATAAAACCATGGGGGGGAAAAGCACCCCAGAGATTATTCCTTGTAACTCGATCCGGCAAATTTTGGACCAGAAAAGTCAACTCCACACCACACCATCTCCTCGGTTCCTTTGGTTTTTCCGATATTGCACATCATACCAAGGGCCACTATTATCATCATCTCTCCCCATGACGTTCACAACTTGATCATAAAAAGCGACCAACCAAACAACCCAATACGCGAATGGACCAAACTGAGACCTAGGTAGAATGAAAGGTCAGAACTCGATCAAGAAGATAAGATCAGAGCGACCTCGCACGCTAAACAGGGCAAAGATTAAGTCGTCGAGCAATATCGGCGCCGATGGAAGATCGAAGTGAAAGCAATCTGAAGACGAACAGACAGAAGTAGATCAAACACTAGAGAATGCACCGCTCCAAAGGCGAATGGAAGAATCCAAATATCAAGATAGGGTGGAAGGTCAAGCCTGAAACGCAAGCGACCTCACACACTATCCCAGAAGATGTCTTCGACGTCGAGCCTCCGGTAGCCGGAAAAGGGGGTGGAGAGAGAGAGGAGTTTAAATTCTATACTTTTCTTTTAATATGAGACTTGAGAGAGAAATAGAGTGAGATAGGTAAGTGGTTGCATACCTTTCATATCTGTGTTGACAATCAATGTAGAATTTTAATTTAATATAATCCAATTTTATTGGTTAATTAATATCTCGTATTAATTGCGCGGCAGAAGCGAGTATACGTTTTTTAAGTCCAATTTAAAATTTCCGCCAGTGATCCAATTACTATTCGTATAAAAAATTAACCACAACCATAGGGTGTTTCAGATTGCGTACATTTTGACAAAAAAACCGTAGAAACACACAATGGAAACTACAAACATCACGCTAAGACCGTGGGGTATGGTGGGGCTTGGGTTGGGGGCATGAGTTGACACGTGGAGTTCGAGCCCCCCACCGGTGAGTGACGTGTCCGTGGGGTATGGCGGGGCTTGGGTTGGGGCGTGGCTTGGCAGTTTATTTAAAAAAAAAAGCGAATAGGACATGGCCAACAAAACGAATAGGAGCCCGCCACATAGGATCGCTAGCCCGCCCCACGCCCGGCTTCAAACTGCCGCCCCTTGGGCCACGCCCCTACCCAAGCCCCCGGGGTGGTGGCTTGGGCGTTTTCAGCCAACCCACGCCCCAACCCAAGCCACTTACCCCATAGTCTAATTGAAGTGCTCACGAACACCTGGAGTTCCCGAATCAACTCTTGAGATAAACTCGTAGAACGCGAAGCAAATTCCAAGGCACGCGAACAGAGTCAAGGGCTCATGGTGGTCCGGTTTCTCAAACCAGTGGAAGCGCGCGGTGGCTGGTGCGTTGGAGACCCGGTTTGAACCAGAAGCTGGTAGGTCGGTAAGCGGAGTGGACCAGGTGTCCGACGAGTAGCAGCGGAGCTCCGTGTAACACCCTGGAAATAAATAAATAAAAACTTTATATTGGAATTATGAAGTTTAAATAAATAAGAATTTGTTTAACTAGGAAATTATAACCTAGTTAACTAATTTTCTAGAAGTAACTTGAAATAGGGTTAAAAATAACCAAACTAAATGTTAGACAAAAGTGGACGGGCCTAAGTTGTTAAAATGGAAACTAATATCAATAAAATAAAATAAACAAAACACAAACTCCTTTGTCTGTGTTTTGTGGAGATCGACCAGAAGAAAGGAGCGACCCAGGCTCCTCTTCAAAACCCTAGTGCAGCATAAAATTGATCAATTGAAGGCTAATTTCTGTCCCAAATCAAAATCCGAATATAGATTAGTGATCCTCATCACAAGAGGATTACAAGGTATGTAAAATTTGGTATAAATTCTCTGTTTGAAATTCTCATGAAATTGGGAAATCTGAAAAATTATGTTGCATGTTTATTACTTGAGTAGATTAGAAGAGATAAAGTGTCTAGGAGCAAAACCTAGACAACAATATATGAAATCATGATAAAATTCTGAAAATTTCATAAACACAATGAAGGTGATTCATGGTTTTGTGAGATAATGGTAAACACTAGGATGATAGTGGTTGTTCTAGTAATGTTTGACATGTATGAAGTGATTTCAGAATTTTAGAAGATAAAGTTCATGTAAAATAGTTGATTGATGAAGAATTAGGGCTATATGATAAGTTGAGAACTTGATAATATATAGTGTAAATTTCTGCCCTTAAAGTGTTCGCATAAATGCCTCAAAGAAGGCTTAAATCTGAGAATTTAAGTTAAACCTCATGATTGTGATGTTTAGGCAAAATATGCGAATTGTGAATTGAAAAGAGTTCTAAACATGTTTTGGTTGAACTCAATTGGAAAGGATACCGGAGCTTCAAGCGGACAAGCTGGTGGCGACTTGCGTTTGAAGGGCGTGCACTAAAGGTATGTAACTTGATCCGTTACATTCGATGAATTGTTGTTAAACTATGCGTTGTTGATAAAAATTTTGTTGGTTGTAGCGATCGTGTACGTTACTTAAATCCGTAGGTTAAGAATTGGTTTGTAGTCGTTTGGTAGTCATCAAAATGGAGGATTTTCCGTAGATGGACCAAACGAGTCGAATAATGATACTTTGTAGTATTAATATTGTAAGTAGAAGGAGGTGGCGGAAATGGTCACAAGAGCACGAAGCCAAAGGTTTGGTAATGAAGTGCCAGTGATAATAAGCCCCGGAGTTTGGGTAATAAGCGCCTTAGGTTTACTAGTTAAATGGTAGTAAAATGGCTAAGTTAGAATGGGTCGAATAATTGCATATGGACATATAGTCTTTCGGTCCGTAAACAAATTTTTCGGTATGGAATTTGTAATAAGCATGTCGGTAATGAATTTACAGACGCATAGGAAAAAGAATCACCTAAAACGGACTTACGAGTCAAAAGTTATGGCTAAATTAAGTTGAAATTTGAATAAACCTTGAACTGGGAATGTACAACAACAGCACAAGAAAAAGGCTGTGAAAAACAGGGCTAGGCGTGACGCCTAGGCCCTTGTGTTGGTGCACTACGTCTGTCGACTACGCCTTGTATCGAGTCTAGTAGAGTATAGGTTAGAAAATGGCACAAAATCCAAGAAACATATGTTAGACTAGGTTTCGCTCATGTGTCATTATGATAGTTTCGCTCATGTGTCAAGTTATAACTTTGCTTATGTGTCATGTAGAGGTTTCGCTCATACGTACATGTCCGTATGAGCGAAATATGTTCACCTATATATAGGTTGTAAGAGCGAAACCACATACATAGTTCGAGGTGTTGTCTTCCGGTAAGCCACGAAGTGCTGCCGAAGTGTTGTCAGAACTTGTAATTGCTTCAGTTATCAATACAACAACAGTTTAAAGTGAATTCTGCTGAAATCGCACCAAAGCGTTAGTTTCCGCCTCTTGTTTTGGATAGAAATTCTTCTGATCGACTCAATCAGGGCCGAAAACGATCCTACAAGTGGTATCAGAGCTCAGGAGGAAGAGTTCTTGCCATTTCAGCTGCATTTCTTCTGATTTTCTACACTTTCTTCAAAATTACAAAATTTTTCTCGGTAAAACCAGCTCAAATTCACACATAGCACTCGTAATCACGTATTAATAAACCCTTGAAAGTTTCAAAGCTAAAATCGACCTAAATCTCAGTAATTTTGGGATTTCGCTCCAAGTGACTCGTGCAAAAAGTGACGTCATCAGTTAGTTTCGCTCATACAGACACTTTGGTATTTCGTTCTTGTGACATTCAAGGTTTCGCTCTTGTGACACTCAAGGTTTCGCTCCAGTGACAATTGAGGGTTTCGCTCCAAGGATCAAAGCTTGTTTCGCTTTTGTGACAATCTTGAGGTTTCGCTTTTGTGACAATCTTGAGGTTTCGTTTTTGTGACAACTAGGGTTTCGCTTATTGTAACATTTGAGATTTCGCTCCAAGAATCTGATTTTGCCTTAGCTTGGAAATTTTGTGAACTTGTGAACTTTGAACAATGGACAACGAATTCTATAATGCCTTTGCTAGTCCGATCACAATCACTCAGAATACTTTGCTTGAAAACGAAACTGGAACATCTCAAAAACCGCCTAAACTCATGGATATTGATGATTACAATGCATGGTCCGAACGGTTTGGAAATTGGGTTGAGGCGTATCATTTGGATGCTTGGGAACACACTGAAGAACCATATGTTAGGCCCACAAGGAATAATGCTCAGTTAACAATTAGGGAAATGAGTACTGAGGATAAAAAGAAATATAGAGATGAGAAATTGATGGTGAGTCTGCTTCAGCAAGCGATAAAAGAAGATATCTTAATACTGCTTCAACATAATGGAACTGCTTATTCAATTTGGACAGAATTGGAAGCAAAATTTGTTGGAAGTGATGATATGCTCAAAAACAAAATGTCTCTCATGAAGAAAGAGTTTGATCTTTTTCGGGGATTAAAATCTGAAAACACCAAGCAAATTATAGAAAGATATTGTAACTTGGTGAGAAATATGTCGAAACTTGGTATTAAAAAGGATACTGATGTATTGATTGAAAAACTTGCAGATGCGCTACCTTATGAAACTTGGGGAACGTTTCTGATGATGCTGAGATCCAACAGAAAGGATTATAAAAATTTGACACTGGGAGACTTCATCAAACACCTGGAAGCTCAAGAGATGGAGCAAAGGAAGATTGCCAGGATGAAGAACTACGATGGAGAACAGGATATTAGCTTGTATTACAAAGGTGGTGTCAACGAAAAGTCAAATTTTTCTCCAAAAGTCGAAACTGCTTACAGTGCAAAAGATTCTTCTGAAAAGAAATCATCCCAGGGATCAAGCAGCACAAGATTTTCATCATTTGATCCAAACATTTCAGCAACAAAGAACGGAAGAAAACTTCAGTGCAATATTGTTCTAAGTCTTGAAAATGATCAAGATTATACTGAAGAGGTTGCTAAAAATCAAATGTCTTTGTTGGGAATGATTTTAGAATCATATAGTAGTTTTGTGGCCGGAAAGATCGGTAATCGAATGCTCACGAAAGAGGATTATGATCAAATAGATGCTGAGGAAATGGAACTGATGGACATTAAATGGTGCATGGCTAGTGTGTTGAGACGAGCTGAGAAGTTTAAACAAATTACGGGAAGAGATGATTTCCGTGATGCAAATGTTTCAACTTTAGGCTTTGATAAATCTAAAGTTACATGTTTTCGTTGCAGGGAAAAGGGGCATTTCAAGAGGGAGTGCAAAAATCGTGAAGCTAGTGGAGCCCAAAATCCTTTTGGAAACAACGATTATCACAAAAAGGCGATTTATCATCAAGTCACACCACCAGCACCGCATCAGGCACAAACTGCACATGGGAGAGTGATTGAAGGGTCAAAAAGAGCATGTCTAGTTAATCAAGGCAAGTATGATAATTTTACCTGGGATAAATATCTTCCAACAAACAGCAAAGTGTGTTTGGCAGAACAAGATGATGAAAAGTTGGCTGAAGGTTTCTGTTGGGAAATTTTTTGCCCAGATCAAGAACTTATTGCCAAAGAGATGTCCAAAGACACTTCATATGCTAAAGCTTTCATTGCAAATGCCTACGATTTGAAATGTGCCGAAAAGTGCAGAAAAGTAATGGAAGCTGCTGAAGCAAGACGAAGAAAGCTTGAAGAAGAGGAAGAGAGATTAAAAGCTGAGGCAGAAGCTGAGAAAAAGAGAAGAGCTGAATTTTTACGATCAAACAGAACAATCAAAGAGGTTCCTGAATTTGAAGTCAAAGTTGATGCAGAACCTGTTAAAGTTCCTGAAAAGTGCATGAACTGTGATTCTTTAATCAAGCAGAATAATGAGTTGTTGCACAATATAAACAGATTAAAAGAATCTTATGATACAATGAACAGAGAAATCAACAAGTATACTGATTCAAATGGTGAACAAGTTGTGGCAATGAATACACTGAACAGAGCTTACTTAGGACAGCTTGATAATGTCAACTTTCACATAAAGAAATGTGCTGATCTGGAGTTGAAATTGGCAACACAAAGGATAGAAACTGAGAGAGTCAACAAGCTATTAGAAAGTTACTCATGTTCTACTTTTGTTGTTGACAGGATTTATCCGGTTGTGGAGAATTTGAAGACTTTTGAAGAAGTAAAGACTTCAGAAGAAGAGAAATCTGTGATAGAAGACGAAGATAAAGTGAAGATTTCTGGTAAGAAACCAAGTGTTGTCTATAACAAATGTCCGCCCCCGGTCGAAAATGGATATTTATCTCGAAATCCAAATTCCGAAAGAGTCGAAAAGGCAATAAACTTACAATGGGAGTCTGGGCCGTCGGATAACTTGCCAGAAAATATTGATGTCACATACACGTCATCTGACACTGATCATGAGTCAAAGTTGATAAAAAGTGTGGTCGATCAGGTGTTAGATAAAGATGACATAGAGGAGTCAAAACCGGAGTCCAAATCCAAGTCAAAGTCTGAGTCCGATACATCAAAGTCAACAGTCAAAAAGGACAAACGGGTTTATGATATGAAATTTTTGTTATCAAAATCTAATTTGAATGACGAACCGGTCAAAGTAGCATATACTTTGAAAGATTCTGACAAATTATATTCTGATGAGATTTTTCCAATAAGAGATGTTAAAACTGAAATGATTAAAAAGGTTTTCAAACTAACAGAAAGCAACATTTCTGAAATAAAAGATATTAATCTTTCTGAAAATCCAAGACCTTACACCTCAAGAGTTCAACAAAGATTAAACAAGAAAAAAGGTTATAGTTCTGGTTCTGGTTTTCACAAGAAACCAAACCATAACTGTAATTTCAAAAAGAAAGGATTAGGATTTAATCAACCAAAAAATCATAAAAATGAAAAAGTTTATAAACCAAAAACTGTGTTTGTTTCAGGAAACTCTTTAGAAGCTGAGAAAGAACAAGCATTCAGAAAGCAGACAAACCAAGAATTCCTTGCAAAGAAGCAAGATGAGATGAAGAAAAGTGTTATTCAAAAGAAGACTGAGACAAGAACCTGTTTTCAGTGCAAAACTGCTGGTCATATTGCTAGAAATTGTCCGAAAACATTCAAACCAAAACAGGAAGTCGCTGGTAAAATGAAAGAAAAAGTTGTTGAGAAAACTGAACTAACAACCAAAAAGTTTACAAGCTTTTAAAATTCAACCTTTGAGATTGGTGAATGTTCAAAGAATGTGGTTAAAAGAAAAGAAAATCTGAAAAATCAAAAATGGGTTGTTAAGGGTTCAGGGAACAGTTCTGGTGATGAATCTGATTCCACAAAATCAGAGGAGCCAAAAGTTGTTAAAGAAAAGGTTGAGAAATCAGTTCCGAATGTGGATGATGTGAATTTTCCACCTTTGCGAGCTGAAAATTTTAAGAAGAAAGTTGGAAAAGTTGAAATTTCAAATCAATTTTATTCTGATAAGAAAAAATTTGATGTTGATAAGGCTTTCAACGGAACTGTGAAACACATTTTTGGAAAAATGGTCGATGGTAAGGCCAAAGGAGTGAAAGAATTTTATGCTTCCAAAAGAAATGTTCACAGGTCGGTTGAAAGTAAAAATGAAGAAGAGGTTGTTACACCCAAGGAAGGTCAGGCTTGGGTGGATATATTTTTCAAACAGTAAAAACCTGACTTGCCGGAGCTCCCAAGTTGGTAATCGTGGAGCATGAATCGGCATCATTCTTATGTTGTTTGTTTGAAAAATTGAAAATTTTTGGAAATTTATACTGCAGGAATAGCCGGAACTCCCAGGATGGTAAGTGTGGAGTAGGAATCGGCACCTTGAGAATTCAACCAACAGATGATGTTTGGTTGAAAATGCTTGATTGAATTGATCTTACAAGTGGTAAATCAGGGACATTAAGTTGTATCTGATTTCCTACAAGTGGTTGAACAACAATGTGATGATTTGATCCCCAATTTTACAAGTGGTAAAATCAACAAAACTTATTTTCTGGAAAAACCATTTTGATTAAAACAAACTTGAGTGTTTTGAAATCATTATGGGAAAATAGTTTGTTGTGAGGGGGAGTTCTGATTGTTTAAGCCATACGGATGGAGAATTGAAGTGATTCGATATCAGTTGTCATGTTCTGTACAGTTTGATTTAGTTTCTGTTAAATGTTTTTGAATTTTAGGGGGAGTAAGAAATTTTCAGAAAATCCAAAAACATTAGAAAATTTGAAAAAGCCAAAAACATGATAAAATGAAAAATGAGTTTTGTTGCATAAAAGAGGAAATGATAGTACATCAGTGGACTGTCACGACATGCTAAAGAAATGGAAAGTTAAAATGTGATAAACGGTCTCAATAAGGATGTGACGATAGGCTCAGCTAGACTAGTAGATTTGCGATAACGATACAAACTTAAATGAAAAAGCCTAGTTCTAGTGGGAAACATGGTCAAAAGCATAGTACTTAGTTTTGTCCTTCTTGACTGTGTGCCTACTCAGTAATCGCCGATTGTCGAAAGACATAAAACTGGTTAAGTTTGTGAACTTTCACAACTTTGCTGAAAAGTCGCTGTGATTGTGCATTTCATTTTACAAAGATTTAAACTTGTCTTATTTCTTTATTTTTTTTAAGCATCGGACATCCTCTGCGTATACGTAAGTATCGACCTGGATGTTGTTGCCTAAACGTTTTGCTTTATTTTCTTTGGTGTTTCGCTTAAGCTTTGGACCTCCTCTGCGTATACGGAAGTATCGACCTGGTGGTTAAAGCCTAAACAACTTCAACTTATTTTTATTTTCTTATTTTGTTTAAACATTGGACTTTCTCTGCGTATACGGAAGTATCGACCTGATTGTTAATGTTTAAACATTCTGCTTTGTTTTTGCACAATTCACAGTTGATAAAAGTTTAAAGGCATTACTAGAGTCAGTGTATTGCATGATGAGGGGATATGCTGAGATCGTGGGGTCCATAAGAACTTAGTGCAAAATTAATATACCTTAACGTATCGGTAAGCATTTCGAAAGTTTTTAGATTGAGTTTAAGTGGACAGCAATATCGTCAATCAGTGTGAATCGTTTAGAACTTAAAATGTAATCAAGCTTAACGGTGTTGGTGATTTATCTCAAAAACTGATATGATCCTCTTACACGAATTAACAAAAATATTGTTTGTAAATATTTCGTTTTCTGCATTTCCGTTTCAGTCAAAAATCCAAAAAGATTTTAGTGTGTTTTGTAAAATTCAAAAAGATTTTCGACAACTGATTTTGGAAAGCTGATTTTCAAAATTCCGAGTGCTAAACATGATGAACAAATGGTTTGGGTAAAAGTATTTGAGGATTGTTGAAATGAAATAAGAAAAAGTTTTGCAATATAAACGTTATTCCTGCAAGTGGTAAATTAGATTTGAAAATCTATCCACAAATAGTTATCAGAAAATTTATTTTTGGGTAGAGTTTTTGCAGGTTGGCCAGGTTTCGATCCAGAGCAGGATGAAAGCCAGGTTATGATCTTGTGAATTCCAGACTACGATCCCAGCAGATTGAGAGGGGGAGTCTGAAGACACTATGATATTCAACATGCGAGAGAGAGGAGTTTGTTGATGATAAAGATAGAGATTGAGGATTCTTGCAATGACAAATACTTCAGAGGAAGATCGAAGACTGATAAAGATTGTAGGTTGACAATCGAAGACTCGACACTGAAGACTCCGTCAACATCCGAGGGGGAGTTTGTTGGTGCACTACGTCTGTCGACTATGTCTTGTATCGAGTCTAGTAGAGTATAGGTTAGAAAATGGCACAAAATCCAAGAAACATATGTTAGACTAGGTTTCGCTCATGTGTCATTATGATAGTTTCGCTCATGTGTCAAGTTATAGTTTTGCTTATGTGTCATGTAGAGGTTTCGCTCATATGTACATGTCCGTATGAGCGAAATATGTTCACCTATATATAGGCTGTAAAAGCGAAACCACATACATAGTTCGAGGTGTTGTCTTCCGGTAAGCCACGAAGTGCTGCCGAAGTGTTGTCAGAACTTGTAATTGCTTCAGTTATCAATACAACAACAGTTTAAAGTGAATTCTGCTGAAATCGCACCAAAGCATTAGTTTCCGCCTCTTGTTTTGGATAGAAATTCTTCTGATCGACTCAATCAGGGCCGAAAACGATCCTACACCTTGGCGTCACGCGACGCCCCCTTGAACCGGGAAAAAATATTGTTTTGTTCTTTTGGTCCTTGGAACTTGTTTATATCCATTATAACTTGATCAAAACTGACATTTGTTGTGGTTTTGATCTTAGGTGATGTTGGGATCCAACCGGAAGATGATCGAGCTAGCTTTTGAAGAACCGAACACTATTTACGAGCTTCCGCAATGTTTTAAATCCTTAATAGACTATGTTTATGGGTTGTAAACAAATTGTTAAACAACTTTTGAATGTTTTACCTTAGTCATTAGTTGACTAAGGTTTATGCTACTTATGAACTTGACTTATGAAAGTTATGTTATTTGGTATCTTTTGTATAAAAATGGCATGAATTACTATTAAATTTAAACAAAATTAGAAGGGTGTTACAAGTTGGTATCAGAGCTTAAGGTTGTCAACAAAGTGTTCGGTTCAAGCTTGATCAATCGTCCGGTAAGAATTAACTTATTATGTTAACAAAATATGTCTTATGTAAGAATGAGAAAGGAATTGATGTGCATGGGAAGAGCACTCAAACCCGGAAAGTGCATTAAATATGAACGGTTAAAGCAAGTTAAGAACTTGGCTAAACCGAAACAAATGAAGCAATGTTATGAATGAAATGTTTAACGTTTAAATGTAAACATTTCAGTTTCAAGATGTCTGATGGAAATGATGATAATCCGGTGCAAACAAGTACCGAACAAATGAAAGAGATAATTGCCGAAGAAGTAGGGAAGGCAATTGAAGGTAGTCTATCCGGGTTTATAGACAAGATTCAAAGCACGGTGTTGTCGCTTGTTGAAGAGCGAGTCAAAAGGTTGGAAGATAATGTCAACCTTATAAAAGAAAAGTCGGTAGAACGCAAAGGGTGTTCGTACAAGGAATTCATGGCGTGTAAACCGCCAATCTATAACGGGGAGGTTGACCCGATAATTTGCCAAAGATGGATAAGTGATGTTGAAGGGGTGTTTGAACGGACCCATTGTGAAGTAGGCGACTTTGTTGCTTATGGAACGGGTCAATTGAGAGGCCAAGCTAAGGATTGGTGGGACAATAAAAAGAAGGAAATGGGAGCCGAAGCGGCGAGGGTTATGACTTGGGACGAGTTTAAGGTACCATTCCTTAAACACCATAGTCCCAAAGCGGTTATTAACAGGATCAAAGAAGAATTTATCCAGTTAAGACAAAAGGGAGAATCAATTGATAAGATCACGGGCATCTTCATGGATAAGCTGAGATTCTGTGACGAGTTAGTCACCACTGAAGAGCAAAAGATATATTACTGTTACAACATGTTGAGCGCCGAGTACCGTGAGTTCATGACTCCGTCAAAGTACGAAACCCTCACGGAGATTATCAACACCGCCCGGGAGCGGGAAATAGAGTTAAAGAAACAAGTAGAAAGGGGCGAGCGGAGGGCACAAGATGTGAATCCAAGCCCTACAAAGAAAGCTAGAACTGCTGAATCAGGGAAGAAGGTGGAGGCTAAAGGCGGGTCGCCAAGTTGTAAAGTATGTGGAAAGGGGCACAAGGGTGAGTGCCGCTTCAAAGACAAGCCTTGTCCGGTATGTGGGAAGACGGGGCACACTGCATCGCTATGTCCCGGAAAAGTTTCTGTTTGTTACAAGTATTATCAACCCGGTCACAAGAAGTCTGAATGCCCCGAGTTGGTGGGAAAGAGAGACACAAAAGAGTCTCCAACAGAAGCTCCCAAAGCGAAGGCTAGGTCGTTCCAACTTACCGCGGCTGAAGCAAAAACAGAACCCGATGTCGTCTCAGGTATATTCATAATTAACTCAATTCCAGCACGTGTATTGTTTGATACGGGTGCGAATAAATCCTTCATTTCACATGGATTTATTCGACATCCTTCATTCGTATTGACGAAATTATCTGTGCCCTTAGAAGTTGAAATAGGGGACAACAAAAGTTTTATAGTTTGTGATGTTTGTCGAGGCTGCAAATTAAGCATCGACGATGAGGAATACTTGATAGACCTAATCCCGATGTCAATAGGAGAATTTCAAGTAGTCGTTGGGATGGATTGGCTATCTCAGCACCATGCAAAGGTCGTGTGTTTTCGTAAAGAGATAAAACTAACATCTCCGAGCGGGAAACACGTCACCATCTATGGCGAAAAAGGAGGTAACCCCATAGTATGCTCAATGTTGAAGGCTCACAAGCTTATGAAGCGAGGATGCAAGGCATTCATGATATACGCAAATGAACCCGAGAAAGAATCACGGAAGATTGAAGACGTACCGGTAGTACGAGACTATGAAGATGTGTTTCCGGAGGATTTACCAGGGATACCGCCTGAACGGGAAGTAGAGTTCGGGATCGAATTGATTCCGGGCGCAAAACCCGTAGCTAAAGCACCGCACCAACTCGCACCGTCGGAATTACAAGAGTTGATGTCCCAAATTCAAGACCTGCTTGACAAAGGCTTTATAAGGCCGAGTGTGTCTCCTTGGGGCGCACCGGTACTGTTCGTGAAAAAGAAAGACGGAAGCATGCGGATGTGTATCGATTACCGGGAGTTAAACAAACTCACGGTAAAGAACCGATACCCGCTTCCGAGGATAGATGATTTATTTGACCAATTACAAGGTGCGAACTGGTTTTCAAAAATTGACCTTAGATCGGGGTATCACCAACTAAAGGTCAAGGAGGAAGATGTGCCGAAGACGGCTTTCCGCACGAGATACGGACATTATGTAACACCCGTTCTTATAATTAAAGGTTTAACGTATATTTTGCGAAAACAATCATGTAATTAATGATTACATATACATCGGAAATACGAGATTTTAAAAACTTTTACAAATCATAAGTTATTTGACATAACGTGATCGGATTCGTCGTTTAAATTTACGACGAGGCAATGTGCAGAAGCATGAATCTTTATCGTGTTCGGTTCTTCGTTGAGCTTGATCGTCTTTCGGGATCCAAAATGTACCTACATTTCATAAACATGAACTGCTTTAGTCATACAGGGATTAAAATGTGTCTAAACAAATCCGGTAATGATAATGGAAGGAAAAAGAATCCCAACGTTAAACTCTTGATCTCAAAACAAAGATTTCCAACTGGCCTCTACCGTAACTTACGGTGGCACCGTAAGTTACGATGGCCCCTGTATTACAAATCTCCTACCGTACTTCAGTAGGTAACCACCGTAACGAAATCAGCTCCACCGTAACTTACGGTGGCACCGTAAGTTACGGTGGTCCCTGCATTCAACCTTTCCATTTTGCCCTTTATTGACACGAAAACTTTCGTATCTTTCAATCCGCTTATCCGTTTGACCTACCGTTTCTTCCTACATGATTGTAATTTGATTCTCCATCATATGGAGTTAAAATCCGACATTCGGCTTTATAACTTTTGAAACTTCCAAGCCTTCGACTCATTACCTTTTTACAAAGTTTTGACCCGTTCATGCGGTTATCAAACAAACTTGTTTGTGGCCCTTGTTTCTTTTGTAAACATATTATTATGATTATTTCCTATTGTACAAGGTTCAAATCACGGGTTATTACACATTCTTAACCCGTTTCGCTAATACTTCTATTTTGACCCGTTAAGGATATTTATGCACTTTTTAAACTTAATTTACGTCCGTTCCTTGTATGCATCATAATTCCACGCATCCATATTAATTTGGTTTTCCACCACAACTATGATTGTGGTGGATTTAATGTGATAGACTATTTATTCCTAGTTCTATCCTTTAGATATGTCATTTTACGGAAAATACTCGTTTCAACTCGTTGGACACTAAGGTCCCATATTATCCCTTTTTATACTTACCATAAGGATTTAATCTATCAAAACACTTATTTCTAACAACCTTTAAAGGCCGTTTGCCCGATTTACCCATCAAGGGCGTTTTAGTCAACGCTAGCCCCTCACTTGCTACGAAGGGCTTTCACTACAAATTTGGCCATCAAGTATGTTATCCACAACCATATTTACACGTACCTGGCTCGGGTCAACTATTACCCGGTTTTAATACCTTGCTTTATAATCGCTAATTAAGAACGATGCGAGTATCCATTGGATATCTATTCCTGTAAGCATATAACTCGACAAAATAATCATTAGTCGATATTGTCAAAAGGCGATGTCTACACCTTTTGACCCGGTTGGCCAAATTGACCGTTTAACTATGCGAGATGATATTTATCATCATCTCATATACATGACTCTTTACGTTTAATACCGTACGGTCATTTTACTTATAAACCGTTTATTACCACTTTCGACTCTTTATGTCTTACGCGGAAAAGCGTCTTTTTGAAACTAACGGTTATTGTCAACGTGTGACTAAATTACTGTTTTGCCTTATTATTTGCATTGGCTTACCATAAAAGGTAACCATTAAAGGTTCATTTTTCCTTTCGTCATAATATGACCGAATTATCACTTTACTTCTTTTTAACCATTATTATGGTTTCTTTCATCTTGGTTATCTTGTTCCGTACGACTACACGACGGAACATCATATTTCAATTGTTTAGTTATCTCATTCGTAATTTATATGATAAGAGAATATTCCACAACTTAAGACTAGTGTAAGCTATACTTACCTTGCATCCGAATTATGCTTTTCCTCCATTCTTGATTAGTTTGACCCGCTTTCTCCCCAAGCTTCACCTAGCTGGTTAAGCGCCAACTATTATTCATCATTCACAAGGTGGTTAGTTTAATCATAACTTAGTACGATTATTCCACCTTACGCATTTCTATATCTAATTATCATTCATCACATTGTAAGTCAGTTTGACTTTTTAAAAGTCAAATGCCCATTAGTATACTAATTGCATATTCGAGTTCATCAACTAGTTTCAGCATTCTTTAATTACCCGGTAGGCGTTATCTTTAGACCACCGTTTTAACCAAAGTTCTAACCACGTTTATCACATTTCAATCACTTTAGTTAGTTTAAGCGATTATCAAGACTAATTTATTCATTCATTTCACAAGAACTATGGGTTCTCATCTATAAGTGAGACCCGTTCGTCATATCCCTAGCATTCATCACAACACCTTATATAATCAAGTTCTTCATATGAACTAGTAGGTACCCAATTTCACTTAGGCATTTCATCGAACACCTTATGCGCATGAAATTTTTACTACTTGAAACCAAGCTCATGACTAACTATTTAACCAAGATTTAAACATCTTTTCACATGTTCATGACAATCTTCATATCAACAAATATGGATTCGCTTCATAGAGCTCTAATACACTAAGTTAACAAAGATAATCCTAGTGTTTAACATAATTCTCGAAAACCCACTTGACACATGAGAGTATGATCATGAATTCACAATCATGAACATCAATTAAACAAATAAATGACTAGGGTTTACTCCTAGACATAGTTTCATCCCTAATTTTATCAAAACAACGAACATGCAAGCTCATATTCGAATCTCACAAGTTCATCTAAAATTCAAGATGGAACTAAATAATGAAATTTGGCATACCTTATGATCCCTTCATCGAGGTGATCACGAATTCGTGCTTGGATCTCGATTTGGGTTGGATTTACCCCTTCAATTTGTTGATTTTATGCTTGTTAGGGTTTGAGCTTGAGAGCTCTTCTTGACTCCTGTGTTTTGTACGACCAGAACACACACAAAGGTGTGTGTTTTAGTGTTTTTAATTTTAATTAATAAAAACCCATTTTCTCACTTTAACCATTTTAGTCCCTCAACTTTACCCAGGTTTACAAAGGTTACTACATCAAGTTCCTCATTATTTTTAAAACACTAGACTAACTAGGTTGATATTCCTAGTTATTTAGTGGGTTCCGGTAATTATAACCCGTTTTATTTTAAGTCCCGTTAACTCATGCTCTTATAAACTTAATTCCTTAAAACTTTGATTCGTTCGTATATAATATTAGGATTTCTTATTTAAATCCAAATATTTACCGGGTTATTTTTACTATTAACGGTACGTTACCCGTCTTTTAGTATTAACAGTGTTTGATTACCAAACCCGTTTTCGAGGTGTTACAAGTCTACCCCCCTTAAAGAGGTTTCGTCCTCGAAACCTTTTCTTACATAATTCCTTGAGTATAAACTCAATGTATTTTATCCGAGAAATCTTTTAAACATTACTCATACTTTAACCAATTGTTAGTATTGCCAGAAAAAATATGGTAACATCTTTTTGGTTACTAATTGTCTACGCATTTCATACGACATAGTGCAACTTGAAATAACGTAATCTCGTTATTTCCACTAGTTTAGTTAACTTAGCGATATCCATCGCTTTCATAGACTATCGAATTCTTTATGAATCCGTTACTTTGACCCGTTTAAAAGTCTTTAGTGAAATCCTTCACTTTTAGCAACAAATTCTTTTGTTTTCAAATTTATTTATTCGGTTCAGTTATACCGAATCTACCGCTTACAAGCAACCAAATTTCTTGATTTGAATTGCTGACCTTAACCGGTATCACTAACTAGACTTATTAGTCCAGTTACTTTTACCGCTCGCTTGGTTATAATGTTATTTTACCTCACATTACATTTCTTGACCGTGATCGCGTCACATCAGTTTAATTCATATCAACCTTTCATTTTCGAAAACATCGCTTTTTCGAATATATCGTCTTGCGCCTATTAGTGTCAAGACTTGTATCCTTCATGCTTACTATTTGAATTTCTATCAGAATTTATATTTGTAAAAACGCTATTTCTTACTAAAACGGAAGTTTTAGTTTAACGTTTTATCTTTAATTTATGTCAAGCAATTTTTGACGACTCGACATTTACTCTTTTACAGTCTTTGTTTTACGTGAGGATTCTCAACTGGTTCCCTCGCTTTGTTTAAGTAACCCGTAGGTTCTCACACGTAGCCTCGTAGGATATTTCCTTAGGTCTTCACCCCCTTTTTACTGAGAACCCTAAGGTTTATTTCCCTTTCTTTTCGTGACCCAAGGGTCATTCTGGTCCCGTAGACCTTAACACTAATCGCATTCCCATAGGTTACGATGATCCCACAGATTCATCTTTTTATTTGTATCTACATTCAAATGTATATATGCATATATAGCTTCAAAGCATGTCTTGTTATGTTTGGAATCGTATATTTTCGCTTTTGAACTTTAGTTGACCTTGACCATAGTCTAAGGCTACCTTTGTTTCTACTTGGATTAACCTTTCGACTCTACAACTTCTTACGTCGTCTACAGGTCGGTTTGTTCTACATTTACCTTTGCCCGGTTCAAACCTATACCTCTTCACAACCCATTCACAGGGTTCTCTTGTCTTTAATGTTTTAACGCTTATAACCCCTTGCATAGGTTTATTAATAATTTACGTTTTTATTTATTCAGTTCGCGCTTACTTACATTAGCAAGCGTTGCTCTTTATTTAACTCATTTGACTTGTTCTTGTGAAATTTCATTACCTATAGATGTCAAACTTCAATCTTTGTTCGACCCGTTCAACTTTAAAATAGTTGAACATGATTTATCAAAACTTCTATTTACTTCATCTTGTCGTCTTTTAGTCATGACTCAAAATCCAAGTCTTTTAACTTTCTATCCGAGTTCCCGTTTCTCGGTCTACGCATGTGTTTAAATCCTTACCCACCAACCAGGTATTTTACCGAAGTCGTTATTATTGCAACCCTTACGGTATGCATTATGACTTCGTTTCGCTTTTATATTCCTACTTTGTCCTCGAGTTTGACGTTTTACAAAAACGTCCCGTTTAGAGACATATTCGTATTTTCCGGGTTCGAGTGTAAGTACACTCCCTCTCAAAGCATATCTTGATCATTCTACATGTTTATATTCTTCGGGTTCGAGTGTAAGTACACCCCCTCCTAATACATGTCTACATCATTTTACATGTTTGCATTTTCCGGGTTCGAGTGTAAGTACACCCCCTCCCAATGCATACCTTAATTATTTTACATGTTTCTTTGTCCCTTCTTTCGGGCTCATTACCCTAATGTAATACGCTTCCGTCACCCGGATGTGCGTTTACATTATTATCAAATATTTTGCTCATTTGATTCATTTGGGTACTTTTTAAGTTAGTCCCATTCACTCCGCCCTTACTACATCGGATGTAAATGTGTCCGCTATAAGAAACTCATGGTATCATACGCCACTACTTACTTGGCCAGAGTAAGCGATTAACACATGACATACACGACCTTCTTATAGTTTTCACATCACGCCCTATGTAAGTAACGTCTCTATTTGTTTTCTCTTGGAAACAATATCCTGGATAGGTATTCTATTCAGGTTTTTCCAAGTTTTCTATCTACTTATGCAACTATCAGTTTCTACGTATCTGTTGCATACTTCTATTCATGCAATAATTTAAACGTGCACCTGGTAAATGCTTGCCCTAAGGGGCTTTCTTGCCATTACTTATTTGCGATCGTTACGCGATTTAGGTCCTTGATGAGTATGCTCTTCTTGTCATATCTCGGACCGTTCCCTCATCATATCCACAATTCGTTCAACTCTTGTCGTCTTCAAACGCGAGCGTCCTTCAATTAAAATATTCACAAAAGTTAGTAATGTCAACTTCAATAATCGCCTGTATTATAATACAAGGCTTTTTCTACTGTACGCGTCAACGCGCGTATTTTCGTCAACTATATCAATCATTTTAATTGGGGTAACATGTATCACACGATAGCCCTATGTGTCGTTTACAACACTTTAGCATGCTAAACTATTAACATACATGTACTTACCGGAGTTGTGATCAAGCATCGAACCGAACACCAATCTTTATTAAGAGCATAAGGTTTAAGTCCAAGCATAGTTTTCCCACCATACTTGAATCTCTTAAACCAGCGCTCTGATACCAACTTGTAACACCCGTTCTTATAATTAAAGGTTTAACGTATATTTTGCGAAAACAATCATGTAATTAATGATTACATATACATCGGAAATACGGGATTTTAAAAACTTTTACAAATCATAAGTTATTTGACATAACGTGATCGGATTCGTCGTTTAAATTAACGACGAGGCAATGTGCGGAAGCATAAATCTTTATCGTGTTCGGTTCTTCGTTGAGCTTGATCGTCTTTCGGCATCCAAAATGTACCTACATTTCATAAGCATGAAATGCTTTAGTCATACGGGGATTAAAATGTGTCTAAACAAATCCGGTAATGATAATGGAAGGAAAAAGAATCCCAACGTTAAACTCTTGATCTCAAAACAAAGATTTCCAACTGGCCTCTACCGTAACTTACGGTGGCACCGTAAGTTACGGTGGCCCCTGTATTACAAATCTCCTACCGTACTTCAGTAGGTAACCACCGTAACGAAATCAGCTCCACCGTAACTTACGGTGGCACCGTAAGTTACGGTGGTCCCTGCATTCAACCTTTCCATTTTGCCCTTTATTGACACGAAAACTTTCGTATCTTTCAATCCGCTTATCCGTTTGACCTACCGTTTCTTCCTACATGATTGTAATTTGATTCTCCATCATATGGAGTTAAAATCCGACATTCGGCTTTATAACTTTTGAAACTTCCAAGCCTTCGACTCATTACCTTTTTACAAAGTTTTGACCCGTTCATGCGGTTATCAAACAAACTTGTTTGTGGCCCTTGTTTCTTTTGTAAACATATTATTATGATTATTTCCTATTGTACAAGGTTCAAATCACGGGTTATTACACATTCTTAACCTGTTTCGCTAATACTTCTATTTTGACCCGTTAAGGATATTTATGCACTTTTTAAACTTAATTTACGTCCGTTCCTTGTATGCATCATAATAGCACCCATCCATATTAATTTGGTTTTCCACCACAACTATGATTGTGGTGGATTTAATGTGATAGACTCGTTGGACACTAAGGTCCCATATTATCCCTTTTTATACTTATCCTAAGGATTTAATCTATCAAAACACTTATTTCTAACAACCTTTAAAGGTCGTTTGCCCGATTTACCCATCAAGGGCGTTTTAGTCAACGCTAGCCCCTCACTTGCTACGAAGGGCTTTCACTACAAATTTGGCCATCAAGTATGTTATCCACAACCATATTTACACGTACCTGGCTCGGGTCAACTATTACCCGGTTTTAATACCTTGCTTTATAATCACTAATTAAGAACGATGCGAGTATCCATTGGATATCTATTCCTGTAAGCATATAACTCGACAAAATAATCATTAGTCGATATTGTCAAAAGGCGATGTCTACACCTTTTGACCCGGTTGGCCGAATTGACCGTTTAACTATGCGAGATGATATTTATCATCATCTCATATACATGACTCGTTACGTTTAATACCGTACGGTCATTTTACTTATAAACCGTTTATTACCACTTTCGACACTTTATGTCTTACGCGGAAAAGCATCTTTTTGAAACTAACGGTTATTGTCAATGTCACACCCCGACCGCGTAAAACAACAAATCGCGGCGGAAACATCGGGGCGTGTTGCGACAGAATTAATTGTTTCAAATCCATGGCAAACAAAGTTGTATTTTATTTATAAACAAAGGTGTTACATTGTTTTAAACAGGAAATTTAAGAGTTCAGAACATAATTAAACATAGTCTATCTTCTTTTAAAGTCTCTAAGGCACAGGTCCGCCCTAGTATCATGATCAACATCCTATGGAAAAGCTCCTGAAAACACATGTGAAAATAGGTACGTCAGCATAAAAATGCCTGTGAGATACATAGGTTTGTGAAAATAAGATTCATGACTTATGTTTGAGAAAATGTTTAGTCATGAACCTTGTAATTTGATTCGTTTTGTAAATCACTTTGAAAAACGATAAGATCAGATGATATGTATAATTAAGAGAATAATGTATGGTTAAATGAATAACCATTATAAACTGAGTTTGTATAAGATAAGTTGTTTGTAAAACAATGTATTGTGAACAGTATGTTATTTGTATGAAATGTTCTATGTATAAAACTGAAATGATTCAAATAACGCTACGATATATAATACCATACAAACACTTATATATAGGAAGTACCAGCGGCGTATCCACCATGCGTGTATCATATTACACACGCATCGTTACTTAATCACTTAATCAAACCAAACCAAACAATGTAAAATGTTCATGTCAAGATGTAAATCATGTAAAAAAATGTCTATGTCAAATATCCAAGTCAAATGTCTATGTTTAAACCAATAGTCAAAAGTCCTTGTATAAACCATGTCAAATGTTTATAAGTCCAAAAGTAGTCAAGTAATGTGTAACAAATGTCATGTATGGTAAGTAAAATAAGACTACTTAAACCATAAGTAAAAATGTACAAAACAAAGTATTTTGAATATATCAAAAAGTTATGTTTTGTAAAGTGATGCATGATACATTGATACGAACATTTATGTGGTAAGTTAACGCATACATTCAAGCCTTGAGACAGTCGGATAACCCTTTCAGTCAAGGTTATCAAAAGAATTGTATTCGGATTCAGTCATTCCTTACATCCAAACAAACCCGGGATGTCAGGAATGGGATTTGTCAAGTCCTATGGTACCACTACTTACTCCCGAGCGGCGTAGCAAATGTTAATGAACGTAATAAAGACCCGTTTGTGCAAACCAAATGTCATAGTAGTTGTATACATGTCATATGAAAACAATGTACTAAGTATGCTAAGTTAACATACAAAGTAGAAAAGTCTTGTAAATCAATGTGCTAGCATGCTATCAGTCAACATACGTAGCAGAAAGGTAATGTAAATCAATGTGCTTAGCATGTTATCAGTCAACATACATAGCAGAAAAGTCATGTAAATCAATGTACTATAATGTACTAACAAACATAGTCGGTATATGATGTGAAAACAGGAAAGCATGAAAGTAACAAGTAGGCACATGTGTTCCACCCCAAAACAGTTTGGAAAACAGTAAAAGAGGGGTCTATGTACTCACTTGAGATTGCTCAGTTGTCAAAAGATAACCACCAAGTAATGCTATAGATCTCGGAATATCAAACGGCACCTAATATAGGTAACTATGTTAATAACCCGGACCTAAATCGGAAGATTGGATAGAATGAGGTTTCGTAAACCAAACGAGTGTAGAGACTCGTGTCATTTGGTTTAACAAAGCCTACATACTAAATGAAACTTAACATAATTGTTTACGACCCAATACGACCCGTTTAGGAAGCTTATGCTACTTTAACGCGTCGTGCGCGTGAAACGCGTTCGGACCGCCTAACTAGCCCTATGACAAGTGTTATATGCCTAAACATGTTACATAATCAGTTACGTGACAAAAGTTTAGGTTACATATGCTAAATTATCAATTATGTATGAAAAGGGTATTCTGGTAATTTACCTAAGGCATATAAACTACCTATCATGCAACTACTTAAACGATGTGACCATAGGGTATAACCTCGGAAGGTTATTCCCTACCTACTATGGTCACCTACTGTGTTTGGTCGGATCCTAATGATCGACCAAACTGGGTCGGGTTCGAAGGTATAGGCGATTTATTAGATCGCCTACCCTACGACCCTAAACAACGTGGTAATCAGTAGGCATAGTCCCAAGGGACTATGACCATCGTGATTACAATCACGTTGCGAAGTTCTAACGAACTTCGCATTGACCATTACTGGTCAACGCTGAAAGTCAAACAAAGTTTGACTTTCCGACTCGAAAAGCAGTAAATAATAAGGAAAAGAATGAAAGAATACTTACGAAGGGTCCCCGAATGCTAACCCAGATCAAAATAGCTCAGGTATGAAACGAAGGTTCCAACTTAGAGCTTCCTTAATCAGATTTGTGGGTTTTTTGTGTTGAGTATGGATGGGTATTTATAGTAAATGCACCACCGTTAGGATCGTTTATCGGGAAACGTGCCTTGATCTCACCCGTACAAGTGTCGGAAGCTTATGGTGGCTCATTTGGTCACTCTCCATAAGAGATCAACACTTGGCATTGGGATTAGGAGTGGTTTGCAGCTGTTAACAGCTGTTTAAACATTGCACCTGGTCTGGAGACCCCCTGCGCATCGTAGGGCAAAAGTCCCTGCGCATCGTAGGGGTGAAGTTTGGCAGATTTACAGTTTTGGTCCCTGAACTGTTTTTAGGCCATTTTTGACACGTTTAAGGCCCGTTAACCCCATTTCAAACTTCTAAAATGAAGTTAAAGTATAGGGAACTTAAAATGTGTTCAAAAATATCTCAGATGTCGGTTCGTTTAGCCGTACGAACGCGATGTTCGCTTAATTACGACGGAATGCGCACAAGCGCGAAAAACGATCCAAATGACGCGACGAATGGATTTTTCTTAAGGCGAACACTAAAATATAATATAGTCATGCTTACATAAATTTTTGGATGTCCAGATGTATTCAGAACGTAAGTTATGCGCGAAAATGCAAACTTGTGCACTTTTTGACACTTTTAGTCCCTGAATGACCCAAAAGTTTATTTTAGCACACCGAACCCCTCAAAGCCTATTTCTAAGCTATGTAAAGGATATTTAAGGTGTGTTTAACTTATGGTTATGTTCCGGAATGTTCGTTACAGTTTAAATTGACATACCTTCGCAGTTTGTCATATTTAGTCCCTGTAAACAAATTAACTTGTTTTTGCCATACCAATGCCTTCAAAACTTATTTCTAAGTTATTTAAAGGTTATTTAAGGTATGTTGAGTATATGATGATGTTCCGGAGTATTTCTCGCATTAAACTGAGTACGTTTACGCACTAGTTTGCGTATAACTCTCCAGAAAGCGATGTAGAGTTTGAAATTACATAAAAGTCAAAACATGAAAAATGTATAACATAACAAAACAAACATTGTGATCAAATAACATTATTTTTTTTTTATAACAGAACTGTTTATAGTGATTACAAGCACAGTTGTTACAGTCTCCCCTACTTGTGGAAATTTCGTCCCGAAATTTATTTAGAGGAAACTCGTGGAAAAAGATGTGGATATTTCGCCTTCATTTGATCTTCGCGTTCCCAAGTAAACTCAGGTCCACGTCTAGCCTCCCAGCGCACTTTGACCAAAGGAATGCGCTTGCGTTTAAGCCACTTGACTTCACGTTCCATGATTTCCACTGGTTTCTCAACAAATTTCAGTGTTTTGCCAACACGAATTTCGTCAAGCGGTATGGAGTAGTTCTCATCAGCTGTACACTTCTTGAGATTTGATATGTGAAAAGTTGGATGAACATTTCCCAGTTCAGGAGGTAACTCAAGTCTGTAGGCTACCTTTCCGATTCTTTCGACGATCTTGAATGGTCCAACGTATCTAGGTGCAAGTTTTCCTTTCTTTCCAAATCTGATCACACCTTTCCAAGGTGAGACCTTAAGTAATACTCGATCACCGACTTGAAATTCAAAGGCTTTGCGTTTTGGGTCCGCGTAAATCTTCTGACGGTTTCTAGCTGCCTGAAGGTTATCACGAACTTTCTTGACCTTGTCAGTTGTCTCTAAAATGAGGGCAGGTCCAGTAAGTTGAGCCTCGCCAACCTCATTCCAGCAGACTGGTGAACGACATTTTCGACCATAGAGAGCTTCGAAAGGAGCCATTCCGATGCTAGTGTGATAACTGTTGTTGTAGGAGAATTCAATCAATTTAAGATGTGAATCCCAGCTACCACCAAAATCGATCACACAAGCTCTTAGCATATCCTCCAGAGTCTGGATTGTTCTCTCAGATTGACCATCCGTTTGCGGATGATAGGCTGTGCTCAGATTAAGTTGGGTTCCCATAGCAGATTGCATGGTTCTCCAAAAATGAGAAGTGAAACGAGCATCTCTGTCAGAAATGATGTTCAAAGGAACACCATGTCGAGCCACAATTTCATCTACATAGATTTGAGCAAGTCTGTCAGTAGGAAAATCCTCGCGGATTGGCAAGAAATGTGCTGACTTTGTAAGACGATCAACGACTACCCAGATGGCATCATGACCTTTCTTTGTGCGCGGGAGTTTGGTAACAAGATCCATAGTAATGTTTTCCCATTTCCAAACTGGGATCTCTGGTTGTTCCAATAAACCCGAAGGACGCTGATGTTCAGCCTTAACCTTTAGACAAGTAAGGCATTTGGATACGTATAAGGCAATGTCTTTCTTCATACCTGGCCACCAATAGTGAATACGAAGATCTTTATACATTTTATCTGAGCCCGGATGAATAGAATAGCGAGACTTATGGGCTTCATCCATAAGCAAGGTACGAAGATCATCCTGGCTTGGGACCCACAAACGGTCCATGAAGTAATATGACCCATTGTCCTTCAGTTCCAAAGCAGGCGTTATGTGATAGGGAAACTCCTTATCCATCAAACCTTGTGAAACACAAGATTGTTGAGCCTGAGAAATGCGGGCTTGAATATCAGATCGAGCTTGAATAACAGATTGAACACGTACACAATGAAGCTTAGTACGTTCCTTGCGACTCAATGCATCAGCTACGACATTCGCCTTACCAGGATGGTAGCGAATTTCGCAGTCATAGTCGTTTAAAAGCTCAACCCAACGTCGTTGCCTCATGTTGAGTTCTTTCTGATTGAAGATATGCTGAAGACTTTTGTGGTCCGTGAAAACCACACATTTTGTACCGTACAAATAGTGTCTCCAGATCTTGAGAGCAAAGATAACTGCACCCAACTCAAGATCATGAGTGGTGTAGTTCTTCTCATGTATCTTCAACTGCCTTGATGCATAGGCTATGACTTTGTTCCTTTGCATCAGAACACAACCAAGACCCAATTTCGATGCATCACAATACACGACAAAATCATCATCACCCTCAGGCAATGATAGAACAGGCGCATCGCAAAGCTTCTGCTTCAGGTGTTGAAAAGCTTCCTCTTGTTTGAATCCCCAGTAAAAGGGCATTTTCTTCTGAGTTAGAGCAGTTATAGGAACTGCAATCTTAGAGAAGTTTTCAATGAAGCGGCGATAATAACCCGCTAGACCAAGAAATGAACGAACTTCAGTAGGAGTAGAAGGTGTATCCCAATCCTTGATCGCACTGATCTTGGAGGGATCTACATGAATACCTTGTTCGTTGATAATATGCCCTAAAAATTGAACTTCTTTAAGCCAGAATTCGCACTTGGAGAATTTGGCGAAAAGTTGCTCTTTCTTTAGGAGTTCCAGAGTAAGACGAAGATGTTGCTCGTGATCAGCTCGCGTCTTAGAGTAAATCAAGATGTCGTCAATAAAAACAATGACGAACTGATCCAAATAAGGCTTGCAGACCCTATTCATTAAGTCCATGAAAACAGCAGGAGCATTAGTCACACCGAATGGCATGACTGTGAACTCATAGTGCCCATACCGAGTACGGAACGCTGTCTTAGGAATATCTTCTTCATGCACCCGAAGTTGATGATATCCGGAACGTAGATCAATCTTCGAGAAATAAGAAGCGCCTTGTAACTGATCAAAGAGATCATCGATGCGAGGTAGGGGATATCGATTCTTGATGGTAAGCTTGTTAAGCTCACGATAATCGATACACATCCTAAAGGATCCATCCTTCTTCTTGACAAAAAGAACGGGAGCACCCCAAGGTGAAAAACTAGGACGGATATAACCTTTATCAGAGAGCTCCTGAAGCTGTTTAGACAACTCTTGCATCTCAGATGGTGCAAGACGATATGGAGCTCTGGCAACGGGATTTGCACCAGGTACGAGATCAATGCGGAACTCGACTTGGCGTGCTGGAGGTAGACCAGGTAAATCTTCAGGGAATACTTCAGAATAATCCCGAACGACAGGAATATCTGAAATAGACTTACCCTTGCCTTTACCTTCTGTAACATGTGCTAAGAAAGCCACATAGTTCTTCCGCAGATACTTCCGAGCTTTAAAACAAGACATGAGTTTGAGACCACCGGTAGGCTTCTCACCTTGAACCTGCAGAATCTCGCATGTCGAAAGCGGTACACGAACAATCTTCTCAGAACAAACTATCTCTGCGTGATGCTTGGATAACCAATCCATTCCCACAATGACGTCGAAGCTTCCAAGTTGCATAGGCGTGAGATCGATAGGAAAAAGATGATCGTTAAGGTTCAACTGGCAGTTGCGTAGAACAGAATTAAGAATAATGGGTTCACCACTAGCAACCTCTACTGTCAAAGATTTACTTAGTTTCGTTCTAGACACGCGAAGCATCGGCTCAAAAGACAATGACACAAAACTCTTATCGGCACCCGAATCAAAGAGAACAGATGCAGGCTGATTATTAATAAAGAACGTACCGTTCACCACGTTATCATCCGCCTGCGCCTCTTGGGCATTCATGTTAAAAACTCGGCCTCGAGCCGGAGCCTGATTCTGATTCTGGTTCTGGTTGACTAGCCTTGGGCACCGGTTCCTGTAGTGGGTCAGATCCCCACAATTGTAGCACGAACCAGGAGGAAAATGAGGTCGTGCAGCTTGGCCCTGTTGCGGGGCAGGAGGCTGAGCAACCTGTTGAGCTTGGTTACGAACTGCCTGGTTCTGATTGACAGGAATGCGGCAGTCGACAGCAAGATGACCAGATCTTCCGCAGTTGGTGCACTGACGACACTGGAGATGTGGTTGGTGATGGCCGTTACACCTGTTGCACAAAGGTGCATTGCCAAAATAAGTCTTCTTGGCAGGTGGTTGCGCAGGCTGATTTGGTGCAGCTTGAGCCTGTGCAGTAACAGCAAAATTTTGGGCACCCTTTCGCTTCCTTGATTTCTTTGATGCTTCACCTTCCTTACCCTTACCCTTATTCTTGTTTTTCTCAGAATTAGTCTCCTTCTTTTTATCACCCTTGCGGGTGAGTTTACCCTTCCTGACTAGAGTCTCAGTGAGGGTAGCAGACAACTCGATAGCTTGGCGAAGGGTAGTAGGATTAACACCAGTCAAAATCTCCAGAATAGAATCGGGTAGCCCATCAATATACCTCTCGATCGCTTTATCCGGAGGGGTAACCATGGTGGGACACAATAGACTGAGTTCTTCAAAACGATCCGTGTATGCACGGTGTTCAGCCCCATCTTGCTTTAAGCCATCAAACTCTCGTTCCAAAACTCGAATTTCATGACGGGGACAAAACTCCTTCATCATGAGAGCCCGAAGCTCTTCCCATGTCTGTGCCAACGCCACTTCGGCACCCCTATCGCGCTTAATACCATTCCACCAGGTAAGCGCTCGCTTCTCAAACACGCTTGAAGCAAATTCAACCCTACGCGCATTCTGACACTGCACGTGTAAGAATGTGCTCTCGATACTTTCAAACCACCGTAGGAGCGCAGTTGCTCCTTGCGACCCAGAAAACTTAAGCGGCTTCGCAGAATTGAAATTCTTGAAATTACAGTGTGCGTTATTGTTGTTGTTATTGCCGTTGTTGTTAAATATATCGTGGACTTGAGTTACAACCCCGGGAAGTACAGCAGCCACTTGTTGAGAAACCAGGGCTGCGATCTCTTCAATAGTAAAAGTTCGAGGATCGCGTCGAGGAGGCATTCTAAAAGAGGAAAACATGAAAGAAAGCGAGTGAGATGATTGGATGAAAAGAATGAGATGAAACAAAATCAACAAGAGCAAAGATGGTGGTCATTCGTCCGTATCACAGAGCAAACAAACAACACACAGTGACTAATCAAAGTAAATGGGTCAAAAATAATGTATAATGAAGACATGCTCGCCTATAAGTGAACACTCATCCCAAGAATTCCCAGGTAAGCACAACTGGTCTCGCGTCTGATGAGATGTATACGAAGTGCTTGCCTAGACAGAAAACCCAGAATACAGGCATTCACCCTTCCAGTTTGCACATGTTCACATTATTTAAAACCCAAAACGTTTGACGGGATTTTGAAAATTTGAAGGCACAAGGCCAAAACCAAACTGAAAGGGGTTCAAAACCATATAAAAGAGAGTTCAAAACCTTACAATAGAGGGTTCAAAACCTTGTAATAATTTATTCAAAAACAGATGATTGTTTTTCAAAAATCGTTTCGGAAAAATTTTGGTTCCTTGTTTTGATAATCACCTAAGGATAGGTGATGTAAATGTTTTAAGATCTAAACACAACTAATTTGTGTTAGGGTCCTAGAAAAGTTATAGTCTAGGTCAAAGCATTACTAATAACCTAATTCCCTATAACCATTGGCTCTGATACCAACTCTTCTGTCACACCCCGACCGCGTAAAACAACAAATCGCGGCGGAAACATCGGGGCGTGTTGCGACAGAATTAATTGTTTCAAATCCATGGCAAACAAAGTTGTATTTTATTTATAAACAAAGGTGTTACATTGTTTTAAACAGGAAATTTAAGAGTTCAGAACATAATTAAACATAGTCTATCTTCTTTTAAAGTCTCTAAGGCACAGGTCCGCCCTAGTATCATGATCAACATCCTATGGAAAAGCTCCTGAAAACACATGTGAAAATAGGTACGTCAGCATAAAAATGCCTGTGAGATACATAGGTTTGTGAAAATAAGATTCATGACTTATGTTTGAGAAAATGTTTAGTCATGAACCTTGTAATTTGATTCGTTTTGTAAATCACTTTGAAAAACGATAAGATCAGATGATATGTATAATTAAGAGAATAATGTATGGTTAAATGAATAACCATTATAAACTGAGTTTGTATAAGATAAGTTGTTTGTAAAACAATGTATTGTGAACAGTATGTTATTTGTATGAAATGTTCTATGTATAAAACTGAAATGATTCAAATAACGCTACGATATATAATACCATACAAACACTTATATATAGGAAGTACCAGCGGCGTATCCACCATGCGTGTATCATATTACACACGCATCGTTACTTAATCACTTAATCAAACCAAACCAAACAATGTAAAATGTTCATGTCAAGATGTAAATCATGTAAAAAAATGTCTATGTCAAATATCCAAGTCAAATGTCTATGTTTAAACCAATAGTCAAAAGTCCTTGTATAAACCATGTCAAATGTTTATAAGTCCAAAAGTAGTCAAGTAATGTGTAACAAATGTCATGTATGGTAAGTAAAATAAGACTACTTAAACCATAAGTAAAAATGTACAAAACAAAGTATTTTGAATATATCAAAAAGTTATGTTTTGTAAAGTGATGCATGATACATTGATACGAACATTTATGTGGTAAGTTAACGCATACATTCAAGCCTTGAGACAGTCGGATAACCCTTTCAGTCAAGGTTATCAAAAGAATTGTATTCGGATTCAGTCATTCCTTACATCCAAACAAACCCGGGATGTCAGGAATGGGATTTGTCAAGTCCTATGGTACCACTACTTACTCCCGAGCGGCGTAGCAAATGTTAATGAACGTAATAAAGACCCGTTTGTGCAAACCAAATGTCATAGTAGTTGTATACATGTCATATGAAAACAATGTACTAAGTATGCTAAGTTAACATACAAAGTAGAAAAGTCTTGTAAATCAATGTGCTAGCATGCTATCAGTCAACATACGTAGCAGAAAGGTAATGTAAATCAATGTGCTTAGCATGTTATCAGTCAACATACATAGCAGAAAAGTCATGTAAATCAATGTACTATAATGTACTAACAAACATAGTCGGTATATGATGTGAAAACAGGAAAGCATGAAAGTAACAAGTAGGCACATGTGTTCCACCCCAAAACAGTTTGGAAAACAGTAAAAGAGGGGTCTATGTACTCACTTGAGATTGCTCAGTTGTCAAAAGATAACCACCAAGTAATGCTATAGATCTCGGAATATCAAACGGCACCTAATATAGGTAACTATGTTAATAACCCGGACCTAAATCGGAAGATTGGATAGAATGAGGTTTCGTAAACCAAACGAGTGTAGAGACTCGTGTCATTTGGTTTAACAAAGCCTACATACTAAATGAAACTTAACATAATTGTTTACGACCCAATACGACCCGTTTAGGAAGCTTATGCTACTTTAACGCGTCGTGCGCGTGAAACGCGTTCGGACCGCCTAACTAGCCCTATGACAAGTGTTATATGCCTAAACATGTTACATAATCAGTTACGTGACAAAAGTTTAGGTTACATATGCTAAATTATCAATTATGTATGAAAAGGGTATTCTGGTAATTTACCTAAGGCATATAAACTACCTATCATGCAACTACTTAAACGATGTGACCATAGGGTATAACCTCGGAAGGTTATTCCCTACCTACTATGGTCACCTACTGTGTTTGGTCGGATCCTAATGATCGACCAAACTGGGTCGGGTTCGAAGGTATAGGCGATTTATTAGATCGCCTACCCTACGACCCTAAACAACGTGGTAATCAGTAGGCATAGTCCCAAGGGACTATGACCATCGTGATTACAATCACGTTGCGAAGTTCTAACGAACTTCGCATTGACCATTACTGGTCAACGCTGAAAGTCAAACAAAGTTTGACTTTCCGACTCGAAAAGCAGTAAATAATAAGGAAAAGAATGAAAGAATACTTACGAAGGGTCCCCGAATGCTAACCCAGATCAAAATAGCTCAGGTATGAAACGAAGGTTCCAACTTAGAGCTTCCTTAATCAGATTTGTGGGTTTTTTGTGTTGAGTATGGATGGGTATTTATAGTAAATGCACCACCGTTAGGATCGTTTATCGGGAAACGTGCCTTGATCTCACCCGTACAAGTGTCGGAAGCTTATGGTGGCTCATTTGGTCACTCTCCATAAGAGATCAACACTTGGCATTGGGATTAGGAGTGGTTTGCAGCTGTTAACAGCTGTTTAAACATTGCACCTGGTCTGGAGACCCCCTGCGCATCGTAGGGCAAAAGTCCCTGCGCATCGTAGGGGTGAAGTTTGGCAGATTTACAGTTTTGGTCCCTGAACTGTTTTTAGGCCATTTTTGACACGTTTAAGGCCCGTTAACCCCATTTCAAACTTCTAAAATGAAGTTAAAGTATAGGGAACTTAAAATGTGTTCAAAAATATCTCAGATGTCGGTTCGTTTAGCCGTACGAACGCGATGTTCGCTTAATTACGACGGAATGCGCACAAGCGCGAAAAACGATCCAAATGACGCGACGAATGGATTTTTCTTAAGGCGAACACTAAAATATAATATAGTCATGCTTACATAAATTTTTGGATGTCCAGATGTATTCAGAACGTAAGTTATGCGCGAAAATGCAAACTTGTGCACTTTTTGACACTTTTAGTCCCTGAATGACCCAAAAGTTTATTTTAGCACACCGAACCCCTCAAAGCCTATTTCTAAGCTATGTAAAGGATATTTAAGGTGTGTTTAACTTATGGTTATGTTCCGGAATGTTCGTTACAGTTTAAATTGACATACCTTCGCAGTTTGTCATATTTAGTCCCTGTAAACAAATTAACTTGTTTTTGCCATACCAATGCCTTCAAAACTTATTTCTAAGTTATTTAAAGGTTATTTAAGGTATGTTGAGTATATGATGATGTTCCGGAGTATTTCTCGCATTAAACTGAGTACGTTTACGCACTAGTTTGCGTATAACTCTCCAGAAAGCGATGTAGAGTTTGAAATTACATAAAAGTCAAAACATGAAAAATGTATAACATAACAAAACAAACATTGTGATCAAATAACATTATTTTTTTTTTATAACAGAACTGTTTATAGTGATTACAAGCACAGTTGTTACAGTCAACGTGTGACTAAATTACTGTTTTGCCTTATTATTTGCTTTGGCTTACCATAAAAGGTAACCATTAAAAGTGCATTTTTCCTTTCGTCATAATATGACCGAATTATCACTTTACTTCCTTTAACCATTATTATGGTTTCTTTCATCTTGATTATCTTGTTCCGTACGACTACATGACGGAACATCATATTTCAATTGTTTAGTTATCTCATTCGTAATTTATATGATAAGAGAATATTCCACAACTTAAGACTAGTGTAAGCTATACTTACCTTGCATCCGAATTATGCTTTTCCTCCATTCTTGATTAGTTTGACCCGCTTTCTCCCCAAGCTTCACCTAGCTGGTTAAGCGCCAACTATTATTCATCATTCACAAGGTGGTTAGTTTAATCATAACTTAGTACGATTATTCCACCTTACGCATTTCTATATCTAATTATCATTCATCACATTGTAAGTCAGTTTGACTTTTTAAAAGTCAAATGCCCATTAGTATACTAATTGCATATTCGAGTTCAACTAGTTTCAGCATTCTTTAATTACCCGGTAGGCGTTATCTTTAGACCACCGTTTTAACCAAAGTTCTAACCACGTTTATCACATTTCAATCACTTTAGTTAGTTCAAGCGATTATCAAGACTAATTTATTCATTCATTTCACAAGAACTATGGGTTCTCATCTATAAGTGAGACCCGTTCGTCATATCCCTAGCATTCATCACAACACCTTATATAATCAAGTTCTTCATATGAACTAGTAGGTACCCAATTTCACTTAGGCATTTCATCGAACACCTTATGCGCATGAAATTTTTACTACTTGAAACCAAGCTCATGACTAACTATTTAACCAAGATTTAAACATCTTTTCACATGTTCATGACAATCTTCATATCAACAAATCTGGATTTGCTTCATAGAGCTCTAATACACTAAGTTAACAAAGATAATCCTAGTGTTTAACATAATTCTCCAAAACCCACTTGACACATGAGAGTATGATCATGAATTCACAATCATGAACATCAATTTAACAAATAAATGACTAGGGTTTATTCCTAGACATAGTTTCATCCCTAATTTCATCCAAACAACGAACATGCAAGCTCATATTCGAATCTCACAAGTTCATCTAAAATTCAAGATGGAACTAAATAATGAAATTTGGCATACCTTATGATCCCTTCATCGAGGTGATCACGAATTCGTGCTTGGATTTCGATTTGGGTTGGATTTACCCCTTCAATTTGCTGATTTTATGCTTGTTAGGGTTTGAGCTTGAGAGCTCTTCTTGACTCCTGTGTTTTGTACGACCAGAACACACACAAAGGTGTGTGTTTTGGTGTTTTTAATTTTAATTAATAAAATCCATTTTCTCACTTTAACCATTTTAGTCCCTCAACTTTACCCAGGTTTATAAAGGTTACCACATCAAGTTCCTCATTATTTTTAAAACACTAGACTAACTAGGTTGATATTCCTAGTTATTTAGTGGGTTCCGGGAGTTATAACCCGTTTTATTTTAAGTCCCGTTAACTCATGCTCTTATAAACTTAATTCCTTAAAACTTTGATTCGTTCGTATATAATATTAAGATTTCTTATTTAAATCCAAATATTTACCGGGTTATTTTTACTATTAACGGTACATTACCCGTCTTTTAGTATTAACGGAGTTTGATTACCAAACCCGTTTTCGGGGTGTTACAAGTCTACCCCCCTTAAAGAGGTTTCGTCCTCGAAACCTTTTCTTACATAATTCCTTGAGTATAAACTCAATGTATTTGATCCGAGAAATCTTTTAAACATTACTCATACTTTAACCAATTGTTAGTATTGCCAGAAAAAATATGGTAACATCTTTTTGGTTACTAATTGTCTACGTATTTCATACGACATAGTGCAACTTGAAATAACGTAATCTCGTTATTTCCACTAGTTTAGTTAACTTAGCGATATCCATCGCTTTCATAGACTATCGAGCTTGAAATACTTCTTCGATCAGAAGGAGCACCATATTCACCGATCACAGGAGCTTGAAATACTTCTTCGATCAGAAGGAGCTAAATATGCGACAAAGGCGATGGCTAGAAACGGTGAAAGATTTCGACTGTGAAATACACTATCACCCTGGAAGGGCAAACGTGGTGGCGGATGCCCTAAGCAGAAAGACAGATTATGCCCTGATACGAGTACGAACATTACAACTCATTGTGACCTCGGGCTTACTCGAACGAATCCGAGAGGCGCAAGATGAAGCAGTAAAGACGGAAAACTGGAGAAAAGAAAGGATTGTTGGCCAAGTTAAGGATCTCGAAGTAGGAAACCATGGTTTGAAAACGCGCTTCAATAGAATTTGGGTTCCTATGCATTGTTGATAAAAATTTTGTTGGTTCTAGCGATCATGTACGTTACTTAAATCCGTAGGTTAAGAATTGGTTTGTAGTCGTTTGGTAGTCATCAAAATGGAGGATTTTCCGTAGATGGACCAAACGGGTCGAATAATGATACTTTGTAGTATTAATATTGTAAGTAGAAGGAGGTGGCGGAAATGGTCACAAGAGCACGAAGCCATAGGTTTGGTAATGAAGTGCCAGTGATAATAAGCCCCGGAGTTTAGGTAATAAGCGCCTTAGGTTTACTAGTTAAATGGTAGTAAAATGGCTAAGTTAGAATGGGTCGAATAATTGCATATGGACATATAGTCTTTCGGTCCGCAAACAAATTTTTCAGTATGAAATTTGTAATAAGCATGTCAGTAATGAATTTACAGACGCATAGGAAAAAGAATCACCTAAAACGGACTTACGAGTCAAAAGTTATGGCTAAATTAAGTTGAAATTTGAATAAACCTTGAACTGGGAATGTACAGCAACAGCACAAGAAACAGGCTGTGAAAAAACAGGGCTAGGCGTGACGCCTAGGCCCTTGGCGTCACGCGACGCCCCCTTGAACCGGGAAAAAATATTTTTTTGTTCTTTTGGCCCTTGGAACTTGTTTATATCCATTATAACTTGATCAAAACTGACATTTGTTGTGGTTTTGATCTTAGGTGATGTTGGGATCCAACCGGAAGATGATCGAGCTAGCTTTTGAAGAACCGAACACTATTTACGAGCTTCCGCAATGTAACACCTGTGTCATTTCAACCATCAAACAAATGCCAAACCAATGAAATATTGTATTTCATACTTTGGACTTGTAAAAATATGTGTATCGTTTGCACATATCAATTCTTGTTCGATTTCAAGCTTTAAATCGCTTTCTGGAAGGTTATACGCGCTCTGATGTGCAGATATAATCAGTTTAATCCAACGAACACTCCGGAATAGTGAAATAGGCTTAACATACCTTAAATAACCTTTACATAACTTATATATAAGTTTTGGAAGGTTTGGTGTGGTGAAATCAAAGTTTAATCGCTTACAGGGACTAAAGTTGACAAACTGCGAAAGTATGCCAATTTGAACTGTAACAGACCTTCCGGAACATGACCATAAGTTAAACATACCATAAATATCCTTTACATAGCTTAGAAATAGGCTTTGAGGTGTTCGGTATGCTAAAATAAACTTTTGTGTCATTCAGGGACTAAAAGTGTCAAAAAGTGCACAAGTTTGCATCTTTACGCGTAACTCACGTTCTGCATACATTCGGACATCCAAAAATTTATGTAAGCATGACTACATTATATTTTAGTGTTCGCCTTAAGAAAAATCCGTTCGTTTCGTCATTTGGATCGTTTTTCGCGCTTATGCGCATTCCGTCGTAATTAAGCGAACATCGCGTTCGTACGGCTAAACGAACCGACATCCGAGATATTTTTGAGCATGTTTTAAGTTCCCTATACTTTAACTTCATTTTAGAGCTTTGAAATGGGGTTAACGGGCCTTAAACGTGTCAAAAATGGCCAAAATACAGTTCAGGGACCAAAACTGTAATTCTGCCAAACTTGCACCATACGATGCGTATGGTATGTATACCATACGATGCGTATGGGGTCTGCAGACCAGGTGAAATGTTTAACAGCCTGTTTTCAGCAGGTTTAACCACAACCACATGTTCCTACTTGCTTAGTCATGAAGATAAGGAGCATATGTGGCCTCCATAACCTTTCAACACTTGTACGGATCGGATCATGGCACGTTTTCCATGAAACGATCTCAACGGTGGACCGAATACTATAAATACCCCACCCCCCATTGCTTTAAAACTCACAAGAATTCTGATTTGAGAGCTCTAAGTTGAAACCATTGTTTCATACCTGAGTTCTTGAGTCGGGATTAGCATTCGGGGACCCTGGGTAAGTATTCTTTCGTTCTTTTCCTTATTTTTACTGCTTTTCGAGTCAGAAAGTCAAACTTTGTTTGACTTTCAGCGTTGACCAGTAATGGTCAATGCGAAGTTCGTTTGAACTTCGCAACGTGAGTGTAATCACGTTGGTCATAGTCCCTTGGGACTATGCCCACTGATTACCACGTTGTCTAGAGTCGTAGGGTAGGCGATCTGATAAATCGCCTATACCTTCGAACTCGACCCATTTGGTCGATCATTAGGATCCGACCAAATACATTAGGTGACCATAGTAGGTAGGGAATAACCTTCCGAGGTTATACCCTATGGTCACATCGTTTAAGTAGTTGTATGATAGGTAGTTTATATGCCTTAGGTAAATTACCAGAATACCCTTTTCATGTATAATTGGTAATTAAGCATATGTAACCTAAACTTTTGCCACATAACTGTTTATGTAACATGTTTAGGCATATAACACTTGTCATAGGACTAGTTAGGCGGTCCGAACGCGTTTCACGCGCACGACACGTTAAAGTAGCGTAAGCTTCCTAAACGGGTCGTAATGGGTCGTAAGCAGTTAGGTTAAGTTTCATTTAGTATGTAGGCTTTGTTAAACCATATCACATGAGTCTCCACACTCGTTTGGTTTACAAACCCTAATGCTACCCAGTCTTCCGATTTAGGTCCGGTTAATTAACATAGTTACCTATATTAGGTGCCGTTTGATTTCCGTGATCTCTAGCTTTGTTTGGTTGTTACTCAAGGACTACTGAGCAATCTCAAGTGAGTACATAGACCCCTCTTTTACTGTTTTCCAAACTGTTTTGGGGTGGAACACATGTGCCTACTTGTTACTTTCGTGCTTTCCTGTTTTCATATCATATACTGGTTATGTTCATTAGTACACTATTAGTACATTGATTTACATGACTTTTCTGCTTTGTATGTTAACTTAGCATACTTAGTACATCGTTTTACATTACATTTCTGTTGCATATGTTTACTCAGCATATGGACACATTATCTCAGTTCACATGCTATGTATGTCTGTTGTTGCATACTTAGTACAGATATTTCAGTTCACATGCTATGTATGTTTGTTGTTGCATACTTAGTACATATATTTCAGTTCACATGCTATGTATGTTTGTTGTTGCATGCTTAGTACAGATATTTCAGTTTACATGCTATGTATGTATGTTGTTGCATACTTAGTACACTTATTATTCATTACATTCTTACATTTTGGCAATTGGTTTAAACATAGACATCTTACATTGTTTGGTTTGGTTTGATTAAGTGATTAAGTAACGATGCGTGTGTAATATGATACAAGCATGGTGGATACGCCGCTGGTACTTCCTATATATAAGTGTTTGTATTGTATTACATATTGTAGCGTTATTTGAATCATTTCAGGTTGAGACATAGAACATTTTATACAAATAACATATTTTCCACAAGACATTGATTTACAAACAACTTATCTAATACAAACTCATTTTACATGGTTATTCATTTAACCATACATTATACATTATTTATACATATCATCTGATCTTATCGATTTTCAAATGATTTACAAAACAAAGCAAATAACAAGGTTCATGACTAAACATTTTCTCAAACATAAGTCATGAAACCTATTTTCACAAAACCTATGTATCTCACCGGCATTTTTATGCTGACGTACCATATTTTCACATGTGTTTTTCAGGAACTGTTGCATAAGATGATCAAGATACACATAGACAGACTTGGGCTTTAGTGACAATAAAAGATGCAAGACTAGTTAATTATGTTGTATTTCCTAGTTTGATAAGACATTGTAACACTTTTAATCAATAAAACGAAACTTCAATTGCCATGGATTTGAAACAATTAATTCTGTTACAACACTCCCCGACGTTTCCGCCACGTTTTGTATGTTCCACGTGGTCGGGGTGTGACATAAAAGATGGTATCAGAGCCAATGGTTATAGGGAATTAGGTTATTAGTAATGCTTTGACCTAGTCTATAACTTTCTTAGGACCCTAACGCAAGTTTACTTGCGTTTAGTCATAAAACAATACCGTCACCTATCCTTAGGCGACGACCAAAACAAGAACAAAAATTTCAAAACCGCTTTGAAAACTAATCATCTGTTCTAGGATGATTTATTACAAGGTTTTGAACCCTCTATTGTAAGGTTTTGAACCCTCTGTTATATGGTTTTGAACCCCTTTGAATTTTCAAAATCTCATCAAGGTTTTGGGTTTTAAATAATGTGAACACGTGCAAACTGGAAGGGTGAATGCCTGTATTCTGGGTTTTCTGTCTAGGCAAGCACTTCGTATACATCTCATCAGACGCGAGACCAGTTGTGCTTACCTGGGAATTCTTGGGATGAGTGTTCACTTATAGGCGAGCATGTCTTCGCGATACATTATTTTTGACCCATTTACTTTGATTAGTCACTATGTGTAGATTGTTTGCTTTGTAAAGCGAACAAATGACCACTATCCTTGCCTTCATCAGATTTGTTTCATCTCATTCTTTTCGTCTAAATCACTCACTCGTTTCCTTTCATGTTTCCTCTTTTAGAATGCCTCCTCGACGCGATAATCAGATGGATAATGCCGAACTGGCGGGAATCATCGCACAGCAAATGGCTGTTGCCTTCCCTAATCTTTATGCTCAAATGATGCAGACCATCAACAACAACAATTCTCCCTGCAACTTCAAGAGTTTCAACTCAGCTAAACCGCTCAAGTTTAGTGGTTCAGAGGGAGCAACTGGGCTTCTTCAATGGTTTGAGAGCATTGAGAATACGTTCCGTCACGTTCAGTGTCCTGAAAATCGCAAGGTTGAGTTTTCTTCGAGCGTGTTTCAGAAGAGGGCTCTTACGTGGTGGAACGGGATTATGAGAGACCGGGGTGCTGAAATTGCACTAGCACAGACTTGGGCCGAGCTTAGAGCTCTTATGATGAGGGAGTTCTGTCCTCGTCACGAACTACGAGCTTTGGAGAGAGAATTTGATGATTTGAAGCAAGACAGTGGGGAACATCGAGCCTATACTGACCGTTTTGAAGAATTGAGCCTGCTGTGTCCTGCTATGGTTACTCCTGTGGATAAGGCGATCGAGAAATATACTGATGGTCTTCCTGACCTAGTTCAGGATATTGTTACTGGCAGCAACCCTACTACTGTCAGACAAGCCATTGAATTGTCAGCTACTCTAACTGAATCCCACATCAGAAAGAAAAAGCTTTTCCGGAAAGGTGACAAGAAACCAGTCGAGGAATCAAAGATCATGGATGAACAGACTGGATCCCATAAGGAGTCAAAGAAGCGTAAGGCTTCGCAGAATTTTGCGATTGCTGCTCAACCCAACCAAAACATCCGCCACCAACCAGCTCAGCCTCCTGTAAGGAAACCTTATGCCGGTACTGCACCGATATGCGACAAATGTAATGCACACCACTTAGCTCACCTACAGTGTCGTTTGTGTGCATCATGTGGGCGACTCGGTCACCTGGCAAATGCTTGTCGTTTTACCCCGAACCAAGCTGGTCCAAACCAACCTCAAGTAAATCCTGCTCAAGCTCGTCTTCCACGAGGTCCTTGTTTCAACTGTAACGAGATGGGCCATTTCCGAAGAAATTGCCCAAAGATTGCTAATGCAAATCCAGCGCAGGGATGAGCATCGGAGCAACTAGAAGACAATGCTGTTTAGAAATAATCAAGCCTTATGTATTATTTTCTTTTGTTGTCGAGGTCCATGAAACAGTTGTTGTTGTGGTTGTTTATAAATAAATCTTCTTATTTTGCATTATAATGTACAAATATGAATGGCATGTATAAACAACGTATCCCCTACAATACCAACAATCAAGGAATCGTACTCCTTGAAGAACAGATTACCCCGTAATTTCTTCCATCTTATTATCTCTTGCGTTTTCCACGGAAATCCTTCGTCTCTTATAAAGAAACGAAGTACAAGGCGCAAGTTACAACTCTGTATGAATACCCAACGTACCACTATAAATTCTTAATAGGGTACCTAAGGGTATTTCCGTATATTCAAATTTTTGTGTTCCTTAATTCGAATATTGTGTTTTCTTGAAAACAAAATCGAATTTTTGGTAGATCTTCCTATCTTCATGGTTAGATTCTAATGATTTAAGTGCCAAGTGGAATCCACGGATTGGATTTCTGGCGTGCTTTAAATATCCGTATCCAAAGACAACAACTTAATGGTTAAATTAAACAACTATGTGTTTATGTGCTTATGTGTTTCCTTTTATGTTTTTTTTTTTTTTTTTTTTTTTTTGTTGTGTGATCCAAGTTTTGTCATCCAAATCCTCGTAGAATCTTCCATATCTTCGTATAAGGAATTCATAGTAGGATACCCAAAGGTACTACATAAAATCCTTAATGGACTTCTACGTTGTAGTTAAGTCCCTTGGATTATAAAGTACTATTCAAAAAGTTAAATACATCCTACGTCGGTCTAGTTAAATGTTTCTATTGGTAGTTGAGTTAAAGAGATCCTACGTCGATCTAAGTTAAATAGATTGGTTCGACAATCTAGTTAAATGCATCCTACGTCGGTGTAGTTAAATATTCCTCTTGGGTAGTTTCGTTGAAGAGGTTGGTTCGACAATCTAGTTAAAGAGATCCTACGTCGATCTAAAGTTAAATACATCCTACGTCGGTGTAGTTAAATGTTTCTCTTGGTAGTTGAGTTAAAGAGATCCTACGTCGATCTAAGTTAAATAGATTGGTTCGACAATCTAGTTAAATACATCCTATGTCGGTGTAGTTAAATATTCCTCTTGGGTAGTTTCGTTGAAGAGATTGGTTCGACAATCTAGTTAAAGAGATCCTACGTCGATCTAAGGTAAATAGATTGGTTCGACAATCTAGTTTAATATATCATATGTTTATGTAGTTAAATAGGCCCTCGGGTGGTCTAAGTTCAAGAGATTGTTTGTTGATCTAATCCTCTGGTGAACTAGTTAAAGGGACTCTGTTGCAGTCAAGTTAAGTCACCACAGGATTATTCGTTGATTTTTCCCATACACATTATGAAATGAACTGTGCGGACTGTGCAAGGAAATAAGTAATTATGGAGGCCTACATAATTATGGAATTCAGTGCACAGAAACCACAGGAAGTTTTGTCATGTGTTAGGACCTATAGTAGTAACAAGAGTAATGATACGGGAAAAGTCTTGGACTTGACCAATGTCATATATTCTTATACTCCCCAATTCTGATTTCAAGCACACACAAGTTTCCTATGATAATTCTTCACGGGAAATGTTCTCCTGTCTATAGTTCAAAACTCCATGTTTTGTTACTACAAGGACTTCACTTTGAGGGTTGACATCTTTGCTAAGAATCCTAACATGGCCTAGAGTTTTACTTAAGGGCTCAATGGATCTGTCTGAAGGCAAAACTGTCACAGCTGTCTCCACAAGTTTCCTCTAAAACTAAATTTCGGGACGAAATTTCCTAAAGTAGGGGAGACTGTAACACCTGTGTCATTTCAACCATCAAACAAATGCCAAACCAATGAAATATTGTATTTCATACTTTGGACTTGTAAAAATATGTGTATCGTTTGCACATATCAATTCTTGTTCGATTTCAAGCTTTAAATCGCTTTCTGGAAGGTTATACGCGCTCTGATGTGCAGATATAATCAGTTTAATCCAACGAACACTCCGGAATAGTGAAATAGGCTTAACATACCTTAAATAACCTTTACATAACTTATATATAAGTTTTGGAAGGTTTGGTGTGGTGAAATCAAAGTTTAATCGCTTACAGGGACTAAAGTTGACAAACTGCGAAAGTATGCCAATTTGAACTGTAACAGACCTTCCGGAACATGACCATAAGTTAAACATACCATAAATATCCTTTACATAGCTTAGAAATAGGCTTTGAGGTGTTCGGTATGCTAAAATAAACTTTTGTGTCATTCAGGGACTAAAAGTGTCAAAAAGTGCACAAGTTTGCATCTTTACGCGTAACTCACGTTCTGCATACATTCGGACATCCAAAAATTTATGTAAGCATGACTACATTATATTTTAGTGTTCGCCTTAAGAAAAATCCGTTCGTTTCGTCATTTGGATCGTTTTTCGCGCTTATGCGCATTCCGTCGTAATTAAGCGAACATCGCGTTCGTACGGCTAAACGAACCGACATCCGAGATATTTTTGAGCATGTTTTAAGTTCCCTATACTTTAACTTCATTTTAGAGCTTTGAAATGGGGTTAACGGGCCTTAAACGTGTCAAAAATGGCCAAAATACAGTTCAGGGACCAAAACTGTAATTCTGCCAAACTTGCACCATACGATGCGTATGGTATGTATACCATACGATGCGTATGGGGTCTGCAGACCAGGTGAAATGTTTAACAGCCTGTTTTCAGCAGGTTTAACCACAACCACATGTTCCTACTTGCTTAGTCATGAAGATAAGGAGCATATGTGGCCTCCATAACCTTTCAACACTTGTACGGATCGGATCATGGCACGTTTTCCATGAAACGATCTCAACGGTGGACCGAATACTATAAATACCCCACCCCCCATTGCTTTAAAACTCACAAGAATTCTGATTTGAGAGCTCTAAGTTGAAACCATTGTTTCATACCTGAGTTCTTGAGTCGGGATTAGCATTCGGGGACCCTGGGTAAGTATTCTTTCGTTCTTTTCCTTATTTTTACTGCTTTTCGAGTCAGAAAGTCAAACTTTGTTTGACTTTCAGCGTTGACCAGTAATGGTCAATGCGAAGTTCGTTTGAACTTCGCAACGTGAGTGTAATCACGTTGGTCATAGTCCCTTGGGACTATGCCCACTGATTACCACGTTGTCTAGAGTCGTAGGGTAGGCGATCTGATAAATCGCCTATACCTTCGAACTCGACCCATTTGGTCGATCATTAGGATCCGACCAAATACATTAGGTGACCATAGTAGGTAGGGAATAACCTTCCGAGGTTATACCCTATGGTCACATCGTTTAAGTAGTTGTATGATAGGTAGTTTATATGCCTTAGGTAAATTACCAGAATACCCTTTTCATGTATAATTGGTAATTAAGCATATGTAACCTAAACTTTTGCCACATAACTGTTTATGTAACATGTTTAGGCATATAACACTTGTCATAGGACTAGTTAGGCGGTCCGAACGCGTTTCACGCGCACGACACGTTAAAGTAGCGTAAGCTTCCTAAACGGGTCGTAATGGGTCGTAAGCAGTTAGGTTAAGTTTCATTTAGTATGTAGGCTTTGTTAAACCATATCACATGAGTCTCCACACTCGTTTGGTTTACAAACCCTAATGCTACCCAGTCTTCCGATTTAGGTCCGGTTAATTAACATAGTTACCTATATTAGGTGCCGTTTGATTTCCGTGATCTCTAGCTTTGTTTGGTTGTTACTCAAGGACTACTGAGCAATCTCAAGTGAGTACATAGACCCCTCTTTTACTGTTTTCCAAACTGTTTTGGGGTGGAACACATGTGCCTACTTGTTACTTTCGTGCTTTCCTGTTTTCATATCATATACTGGTTATGTTCATTAGTACACTATTAGTACATTGATTTACATGACTTTTCTGCTTTGTATGTTAACTTAGCATACTTAGTACATCGTTTTACATTACATTTCTGTTGCATATGTTTACTCAGCATATGGACACATTATCTCAGTTCACATGCTATGTATGTCTGTTGTTGCATACTTAGTACAGATATTTCAGTTCACATGCTATGTATGTTTGTTGTTGCATACTTAGTACATATATTTCAGTTCACATGCTATGTATGTTTGTTGTTGCATGCTTAGTACAGATATTTCAGTTTACATGCTATGTATGTATGTTGTTGCATACTTAGTACACTTATTATTCATTACATTCTTACATTTTTGCAATTGGTTTAAACATAGACATCTTACATTGTTTGGTTTGGTTTGATTAAGTGATTAAGTAACGATGCGTGTGTAATATGATACAAGCATGGTGGATACGCCGCTGGTACTTCCTATATATAAGTGTTTGTATTGTATTACATATTGTAGCGTTATTTGAATCATTTCAGGTTGAGACATAGAACATTTTATACAAATAACATATTTTCCACAAGACATTGATTTACAAACAACTTATCTAATACAAACTCATTTTACATGGTTATTCATTTAACCATACATTATACATTATTTATACATATCATCTGATCTTATCGATTTTCAAATGATTTACAAAACAAAGCAAATAACAAGGTTCATGACTAAACATTTTCTCAAACATAAGTCATGAAACCTATTTTCACAAAACCTATGTATCTCACCGGCATTTTTATGCTGACGTACCATATTTTCACATGTGTTTTTCAGGAACTGTTGCATAAGATGATCAAGATACACATAGACAGACTTGGGCTTTAGTGACAATAAAAGATGCAAGACTAGTTAATTATGTTGTATTTCCTAGTTTGATAAGACATTGTAACACTTTTAATCAATAAAACGAAACTTCAATTGCCATGGATTTGAAACAATTAATTCTGTTACAACACTCCCCGACGTTTCCGCCACGTTTTGTATGTTCCACGTGGTCGGGGTGTGACACGCAATGTTTTAAATCCTTAATAGACTATGTTTATGGGTTGTAAACAAATTGTTAAACAACTTTTGAATGTTTTACCTTAGTCATTAGTTGACTAAGGTTTATGGTACTTATGAACTTGACTTATGAAAGTTATGTTATTTGGTATCTTTTGTATAAAAATGGCATGAATTACTTTTAAATTTAAACAAAATTAGAAGGGTGTTACACTCCGGTAAGCTAATGGTGGAGGCAGACGGTTATACAACTAAGGGTGGTGGCCAGCGATGGTGGTTGTGAGGTGGTGGGTTTCAGGTTTCTTTATTCTCACAATTGATGTAACCCACTTTGATTTAAAAGGCCTTGTATTTATACTAAACCAAGTTTCAATTAGGTCCCTACCTAATCATAGTATAATACAAATACTAGCGGTAAGACCCGTGTGCAAACACGACTCGTTTCTTAGAAACCATGCATAGCCCATATTGACAGAGAGTAAAAAAAAATAATTAGTGCAGACTTATAAAATTGATATACACTAATGGTCAATAGGTTTATTAAACAACAATTCCATTATGTTGATAGCAAACTACTTTACAAAATTACACTAATGATAGGGTGATTTGGGATTTTGTAAAAATGTTTGTTTTTGTACTACTTTACAAAATTACATAGAATTCAAGAAAATGAAACAACAAATTAAACAGATGTTGAGTTATTCAAACTTCTGTTGAATACTAAATGGATGTTGACCAAAATTCAAACAGATGTTGACGAAAAGTCAATCAGATGTTGACCAATAGTCAAACAGATGTTGACCTAAACAGATGTTAGGTTTAAGGCCCCACATCTGTTTATGGCCAAACATCTGTTTAAGGTAAAACATCTGTTAAATCCAAATATCTGATATAGAAGGCCAAACATCTATTTAAGGCAAAACATCTGTTTAAGGTGAAACATCTGTTTATGGCCAAACATTTGTTTAAGGTCAAACAATTGTTTAAGTCCAAACCTCTGATATAAAAGGCCAAACATATGTTTAAGGCAAAACATATGTTTAAGGCCAAATCTTTATTTAAGTCTGAACATATGTTTAACTTAATCAGATCTACTGTCTTCTCACACTGTTTTTCCTCTTCAAAACATTGTTGAACCTAACATGAGTTTCCATTAACTATTGACCAAAAGGCAAACAGATGTTCAAACCATTGTTTGTTATTGTACTTCTTTACAAAATTACATAAAATTCAAGAAAACGAAACAATGACTTGAAGAACTATAATTTAACACATAATCTAATCGGGCAAAGCAATCTATTATCTGACAATTCCCTGGTTTTTACAACATGAAACACAACATCATCATGCCAAATACAGTCATATATATCCATCCATTATTCTGAATTCATAAACCCATAAATGCAGAAGAATGTAACATTTGCGATTAATAAACCAAGTTTCTACTAATTGAAGTTACTATTAGCAAAAAGAATCATGATATCATCTATATATAAAACATAAAGTGCTAATAACAGTGTTTTATCATGTTAGCTATACATAGCAACAAAACATCAAGTTAATAATTAAAAAAAAAACATACAACATCACCATCAAAAAATTCAGAGTTTTAATATTTGATATCAGAACATACTTAAATGTCGTTGTTAAACTGAGGTAACTTGATTTAATACCACCAAACCTCAAATTATTCTCAGTCATAAACTTTCGCCAACCACCCAACGCATAACGTGGCTTCAATTCATTTAACTCCGACTTAACATCATAAACCTCCACAACTCCAACCATGTTTTGAACTTTCAAGGGATGAAGATCAACAGAAAGACCTGCTTGTCTAGCAACTTCAACAGGAAGACGTTACATATAATGTGTAGAAAAAATAATAGTCAGACAAATAAACATAAATCATTAGTTTGTTATAAAAAATGGTATACCAGCCTATAGTCTCCTTTGTGATCAAAATGAAAAAACTCAGTGTCGAGAAGATGTCCAGAATGTTTTTTTTGCAGTCTTTGTAATCTTATTTCTACAGATAAGTTTTTTTCTGAACGTTGGTGGCTCTCTTCCCCTTGATGAAAAAGTAAACATATACATGTGAATTAAAGGAATGTTGAATATATGAAGAAAAAAAACAGTTTATATAAGATATACTAATTAAGTGGCGAGTATAGATACCTTAACTTTGTGAGCAGATGAAGAACATCCAATATGATCACTTGTGTCGACAGGTAAGGCAGCATTTCCCTTAGTCATATTCTTGACCGTCTCCTTTCTCTCAGAAGTAACTTTACCTTTCTTCTTAACCTATTGTCATAGAGTAACTTTAATAACCGTAGTAATATAACAGTCTTTAAGATGGTAAACTTACATCTTGTGTTTTATTCAATCGTGAAGACATGCGTCTCTTCGACGTGCATTCGGCATTGGTTGGTAACTTCTTCTAAATAATACATTATTGGATAAATGTAACATCAGTAAACAACATTACTAATAGTTGTAAAAACATTAAATTCTTATATGTGTTAAATTAAAAATAAATGATTTTAATAATTTAGTAAGTACCTGAGTAACGATTCTTCCTTCACCTACAGACACAACTTCTTCATCCTCATAGATGTCCTGGTCAACATTAATGAAATAATTAATATAATGCTAAAATAATTAAAACTTTTACTGCTAATGCTAAATACATACGTACCTTGAATACATTCTCAACATAATCAGCCTTCGATATCTCAAGTACACTATCATTGTCGGATTCAGGTTTCTTCGAAAAGCAAATCTCAGTCTCATCTCTATAAACTACTACCTCAAAAACAACATCATCAATTCTGCTAAACACAAGCAAATCATCCTCCAGTATCCCAACATCGTTGCACATTTCCAGCCATCCTCTAGCAAATACAAAGTTGGTATCAACCTTAGACGCCTCAACATTCCAATAGGAACCCTTATAACAGATTTGAAATTTGCCACTTGGTGGGCTGTTTAGGTAAAATTGTTTAATGAAGCCGTCTTCGATTACCTGCATAAAATTAAAAATAATGAATACTATACATGAAGTATGCAACTTATGAGAATAAGTGTTGACATGTTTAAGATGCAAAAGGATTCAAGTTAAGATCAATAGTCATACCGTAAAACCAAATCTTGCATAACGATTAAACGTGAAATAAGATTCACCACACATGCCATCAACAAAACATGAAAGTTCAAGCCCAAAATCACCTAACGGTCTGACAACCAACAAAGTATCCCTTGGAAAATTGAGAACTTTAACAACACCGTCCCAACCGTCAGTTATTATTGGCGTTGAATTTTCTGTTCTGGCCCTCACAACCCATTTTTTACCAGACTCATGATAGATTCGCAATTTATTTTTTTGCCAACAATCTCCCCACTTTTGATTAGCAAAGGCTATAGGTACATCCTGTATATAATTTTAAGTAGTGCAAGAAAATATAAACCATAACAACTGTTAAATATATATCTCAATAAAAATAAATTATGTATATAAAAACATGTCATACCAGTTTCAAAGATTCTGGGTTATCAAGAAACTTGACAAATGTAGTATACATGATAAAACCTGAATTAGTAAAGATGTTAAAACATTGAAATTAAAAAGTTGGCTTCGAAGATGAACATTAACTTTTTGTATTAACAGGGTATCTACTGAAATTAATCATAGAAACATAGTATGAGTTAAAAATTTTCTGCAAATAATAAATATTTTAATATGTTCTCAACAAATGATTCAAACACCTAACTAAACCCTTCTTGAATGTATAGCAATAAACATTTAAAATCGTATTTGTAGCAAGATAGGATTTGATTTTTTTTGAATTAAAATCGGTTAAACAATATAAAGTTCATTACAATATGAATGTACATACCAGTTGCTGAAGAAAAAACAATAAAACCTCCAGTGAATGAAGTGTAGAAGACGGAGAATATGAAAGTTGAAACCCTAGAAAATGACTGGGAAGAAGAGATTTTTGAAAGAAGTCAGATGACAGATGTTTGATGTGTAATGATGCTAAAGAAATAATGACGGTTGTGTTTTCGTTTTCCCATATTTTCAACAGATGAAAAATATTTACACATACACCCCTTATTGAATTTGTTATTTACATTTACATTGAAAACCATGCATAACACATATTGATAGAACATATAGATACATGTATAGATATTGTACGAAAATGTGTTATCTATTATAGCTAAAAGACAACTATATGTAAATATAAACATATTTAACAAACTTAATAAAAGATGTCTAAGAAAATGTGTTTGGAAACATCTGTTGGTCGTTGGAAACAGTGTGAGTCAAACAGTCGTTAGATAAACAGAAGTTATGAGAACAGATGATAACTTTCAGCAGTTGTTTTATTTTTAGCTAACATCTGTCCACATCAGAACCTCTGTTGTCATAATGGATGACAATCAGCAGTATAGTAAATCAACAGTCATTAGGATAAACAGAAATTATGACAACAGACTGTACCATTTTGTAGTGGCTGTATTTTTAGGAAAGCATAAGTTTCAAAAACAGTTGTTTTCAATCGGTGTAACTCAACAGTCGTAAGTCTAACATCTGCTATTAGCCCAACCACTGTTAGGAATGACTGAAATAATTAAAATGAAGATGCGACAACAAAGATTAATACTATTAAAATTTATTCATTTAGTCAACAGTGGTAAATCAAACAGTCGTTAGCATACACAGTTGCTTCATCCTCAACAAATGTTCTCTTTTACCAAACTTTAACTACAACAGACCTTTTACAACTCCAAATATTGACTCTCTGTAATTTGCAGGAGCACAGATTCTTCAAAAAACTACTATCAATGATCAAATTCTGAACGTTTGTTTTATCTTTGCACTCATCTGTTCACCATCAAACCAACCCTTGATACTATTAAACCTCTATTGACTTACCAAACAGATGTTCAGACACATTCAACATCAACATAATCTGTTCACCATCAAACCAACCCTTGATACTATTAAACCTCTGTGACTTCCCAAACAGATGTTCAGACACAATTCAACATCAACATTATCTATTCACCATCAAACCAACCCTTGATACTATTAAACTTCTGTTGACTTACCAAACAGATGTTCAGACACAATTCAACATCAACATAATCTAAATCAAACTCAAACACTAAATAAGTAAAACTAAAACGCAACATAGATTTATAAGATTAAAATTTATTCATTTATTCATGACATTAAAAGTCCAATAATTACATCACATACTGAACAACATTAAAGTTCAAATCTAACAATAATAGCAAGAATTAAGAAACTTTAGCTTCAACTCCATCGATTGCTGAACCTCTCGATGTATGTCCTTCAGCATCGCCATGAATTCCACGTCTCTATCACCGCACTCTATATTACTGACAACACAAAGCTCACGAACGGAAGTTGAAGACATCCGCATAAGATCTCTGGAAACCTGCTCTCTAGTGAACAGGACAACTTGCAATCCATCAAAACATCTCTTCAACTCTTGAAGAGTAGCCATGTCTTCATACACCTATTCCTCGATTTGCCTGACAAAATGCTGCTTTAAATCATCCGATTTTGCATTTGTGAATGACGCCATTTGAATAAACTATATCACTCGACTTTCCTGAAAGTATGATATCTTCTTAGGAAAACGTGATGAAAAACAGGTGAAGTGACTATGAGTTTATATACTCAAATTTGTAATTATGAAAACGTGCAGATTTAATATAAACATATTAATCAATATTTCAAACAACAGTCTTTTAATGCAAAAACCTTTTCAAAACCCCAACTTTTATGGGAAAACTGTAAAATTAAATACCAAGAAACCCAAGAGACAAAACCCCAATAGAGCATTCGTTCGAATGAGTGAGGCCCATCCATCCGAATGAACTAGACCTGGTGTTTTCTGTTGTTTGCATTGTCGTCACAACCGTCTCCATTAAATCAAAAACCTTTTTGTTTACGAAAATTTTACAAACTTCAAGCATAGTACATCCATCCGAATGGACCATGTCCATCCGTCCGGATAGACCTTGCACCACTCCAAACTTTTCTTTCTGATTTAAAGCACCAAGTTATACATCTGACCTTATTGTTCTAAGCAAGACCGCCCACCCGTCCGGATGGCGTCCATCCGCCCGAATGGTGACCATCCGTCCGGATGGCGCCTGTCCGTCAAGATGGCGCCCATCCGTCCGAATGGCATCCATCCATCCTAATGACACCCATCTGCTCGGACAAACTGTCAAATACTTAACCCGGTCGACACCCCATTTACGACCTGTTGGGATTGAACCGTACAGAGGAACAGTTGATTAAAGCCAAAATTGGATCAGATCAGTGGATTCAGAATAAGCAGATGTTTGTATTCAATCTTTCCCCTTGGAAGTGGCCCTAACAACTGATGACCTCTATCTACTGTCCGTCTACAACAACTGCTGATCATTCAACATGTGATGAAGTCCTAAAGACTGTTAAAGGCAAGCACTGATGCTCAATCTACTGTCATGTTTCAAGTACTGCTGATGAAGACAAAGCACTGCTAGGAGTATAACAGTGGAATGGGAAGCAGTAGTTTAGTCTGTCTTATGTTTGTATTGTAATCAGTGGTTTATAATAGCAGGAGTTGTATTAGATCAGTAGTTACAGGTTATTAGGAGGTTAGATGTCACTTAATGGTGACGTCAGCAAAGATGCCACAGTGGTTTGCTTTGTACTATAAATAGAACAGTACCCTGTACTGTTCTATTAGCTCTTTCATCCCAAGTCATTCAGTACGAACAAACTCCGTGAGCTCAGGCTGAGGGGGAGATTGTAATACATGCATGCATTTGTAATTGAAGATTAAAATAAATTTAATCATTCGGTTCAAAGTTAAACATGTGTGTTGAAAGCAATTCTTCTATTTGATTGTGTGTGAAAGTTTTGTTTCCATTTTAATTCCGCTGCAATTCTCATTCATCTTCATAATTATAAAACAAAAACACAATCATAAGAAACTCAGATCCAAACAATTGGTATCAGAGCTAGGATAGTCAAATTTGATCTAACAATCATTTTGACGTAAAAGTTCAGCTCACAATCGTTGATACTTATAATTGTTCGTTTTGCTGAAAAACAGAGTAAGGTTTAATCACGAGCAAAGTTGATTAATCAGTACCTGTAAAACAACTAGGATGATGTCACAATCACAAGATGTTAACAATAACATCGGTTCACTTTTCAAACCACCCATGTTGAAGCGAAATGAATACAACATCTGGCAGGGAAGGATGGGTCACATCCTTGCTCAATAGAATACCGGATGTTGGAAGTCGGTTATCTTTGGACCACATGTTCCAATGGTGCCGAGTGTTGAGGATCCAAAGAAGTTCGAACCTAAGAAAGTTGAGAACTATATAGATCTGGATTTTCAGAAACTTAAACTGGATACCAAGGCATTTAGCATCGTTGCATCTGCATTACCCAATGAAATTTATGCTGGACTGTTACACTGTAATAGTGGCAAGGAATTATGGGATGCACTTAAAGAACAATTTGGGGGACTGAAGAAGTGATTGAAAATAATAGGGAAATTCTGAATCAGCAGTATGAAACCTTTTGTCACGTTAAGGGTGAAACATTAACACAACAGTTTGAGCGATTCAGTTGTCTCATTAGTGAGCTAAGACTTGTTAATGTTGAATTTGCTAAGTCAACACAAAATAGCAGGTTTCTTAGATCACTACTTGAAAAATGGGATACAATTGCCTTTGTGACCAGAAATTCTGTTGAGTTCAAAGATCTGACCCTGACCCAACTTCATGGTAGACTCCTGACCTATGAAAGGGAGTTGAACTAGAAAAAGAAGTTGCAAGAGTCTGGCAAAGTTGCAGATGACTACTCATTTGGCAACACAACTCTTCTGGGTCAGGAAGAGTCTGGCAGTAGTAAGGATCAGAGTTATGATCATCTTATTGACATAACTGCTGGTGGAAACTTCAACTCTGAACCTCACTCATCCAATTATGCTTTCACAGCAAATGGAGAAAGCCAAATCTCTGATAATCTATGCTTTGAACTCAATGATCTTCAGCAATTTGATCCAACTGACTTAGAGGAAATGGACATATTACACCAAATTGCTTTGCTGAGTGTTAGAACCAGCAAGTTTTACAAAAGGATAGGGAGAAAATTCCTAGGGTTGCATGGGAATCTAAAAGTGGGGTTGGATAAATCAAAAAGTAAATGTTACAAGTGCAACAGGTTAGGTCACTTTGCTAGGGAATGTAGGAGTCAAACAAATGGACCAACTATCACTCACCCTAGTCCAAGACCACAAAATAACCAAAGCACTGTGCAGTATACCCATTATACCCCTGCTACCCATGTAAACACTGCTCATTATGTAAACCCTGGAACCCCTATTCCTGTGCAGTATGTCCAAACCACCGTTCCTCAAATTCAATATGTCCCTCAAGTTGAAGTGCAACCAATTTCACCTCAACAAGCTGCACCAATAGTGGTTCAACCAGATCAGCAAAGCTTCTTCACACAAGGCTTTGTTGACTGGAGCAGCTTACCTGATGAGCTAGGTGATGAAAATTTTGCACTCTATGCTTCTAATGATGAATACTATTTTATGGCATTAGAGTCAATACCAGAAGGGCTGGAAACTGAAGAAGGATAGTCAAATGCTGAAACAGTGGATGAAATTGCTGAAGCAGTGGTTACTGCTGTTGCTTGTCAATTACTGTTGGGAGAAAATTCAGAACCCCTGTTGGAACCACTGTTTGACCCCTGGTGTCATGGCCCCCGGCCCGGTTTGACCCGGTCCAGAAGCCGCGGGACAGAAACCCCGTGGTATTTATTTAATTTGGCAGCGGAATAATTAACAGGATCGTTTAAAATTTGAAAATGCCTGATTATTTTATTTCATAATTAGAGACAAACCTCGTAATTTACAATAAGGGAATTTCACTAGGAAACCCCTATTTTACCAAAAACATGTTTCTTTATTTTTATTAAGCCACTTCTTCAAGCTTGATGTGCTACATGGCACTTTTTCCTGGATCACAGCAGATCACCTGAAACATGTTTTAAAAAGGTTTTATCAGCAGGGAAATACTGGCGAGTCATTCAAGTTGCACAAAATGACACATTGTTATAATATACAATATTAAGGGTGATTAAATTGTTTATATCAACCAATTACGCCAAATCGGTATTTGTCACTCGACTATATCTTTGACTATGGTCAGATCACCAATTGGCTAACTCGTTGTCCAATGGTGACGGGAAACAAGTAATGTATACAAAACCCCACATACCGGCAGTAATTGAAGATTACAAAGCCTTAATCCCTGTAATTATAACTTGAAATAAATAGGGTTTTGGAAAGCAATTTGATAAAAACAGAATGACTCACATTGCAGATTTAAATGGGCAGAGTTTAGCCTACTGATTAGCCTTGTAACCTAATTTAAATAACAATGCATACGAACTAGGTCAGTAACTAATACAGCATTTACGATAACTCACGAGATTAAAATCCTCACAACGAATGACAAAGTGCAATACTTAAACATCCATCGAATTCACGACGAATGACAAAGTATAGCCCTAATGTGGGCAGCACTTAAACATCCATTGGATTGATTTCAATCGATCGGACATTGAATTGTGGCAGCGATTGAGTTAATACCCTGTATCGTAGCAACGCCTTGATACCTTAATTTTTGAATTTGAGTAGTATAACTTCGTTTTTGACTGAAATCTCGAGCACAGGTGAACTGCTCATGGCCTAGCAATTTATAGCAAAAATTTGAGTCTTACGCGGCCCGCGTAAGCCTCCTCTTGATCTTACGCGGCCCGCGAGGGCCACCTATGCGTAGGCTAAGGCTAGCGTGTCACACCTAGGTCTGCCACGTGTGTGATACGTGGCCTGGCAAGCTGATCCGGATATTTTATGATCTGTCGCGGCCCACGTAAGCCTAGGCTTACTCTTACGCGGCCCGCGTGGAACCCAAAAATCTGTTTTTCTTGGTTTTTCATGCACAGTAGGGTTTCAGGGGTCCTGGTTTTTCACTTACGGGTCGTTTTGGGACATTTTTGTAGGTCCTTACATCCTCCCCACCTTATTTAAAATCTCGTCCTCGAGATTTATTGAAATAAGTGAGGATACTTTCGCTTCATCTCCGATTCCAGCTCCCAAGTGTATTCAGGTCCTTTCTTTGAATCCCACTTGACTTTGACCAGCACTAGTCGCTTGTGCTTGAGAAACTTGATCTTTCTGTCTTCTATTTGCAGTGGCTTCTTAACAAATTTTAACTTTTCATTTACCTCTATATCTTGAAGAGGTACTACCAGGGATTCGTCAGATAAACATTTCTTGAGGTTGGATATATGAAATACGTCATGTACCCCGGCTAACTCTTCTGGTAGTTGTAAGCGATAGGCGACTGGTCCTATTCGCTGTATTACTGGGAAGGGTCCTATGTATCTTGGACTCAGTTTTCCCTTCTTCCCGAACTGAACTATTCCTTTCCAAGGAGAAACTTTTAAGAGAACCTTGTCTCCAACTTGGAATTCTAACGGCTTGTGTCGATTGTCTGCATAACTCTTCTGGCGATCTCGAGCCGTCTTTAGTCTTTCCTTGATTTGAGTGATCTTGTCGGTAGTTTCTTGCACTATTTCAGGACCTGATAATTGACTTTCTCCTATTTCTGCCCAACAAACTGGAGTTCTACACTTCCGTCCATATAGTGCTTCGAACGGGGCAGCTTCGATGCTTGCATGATAACTATTGTTATAGGAGAATTCAATTAAGGGTAGGTGGTCATCCCAATTTCCACCAAAATCTATCACACATGCCCTAAGCATGTCCTCTAGGGTTTGGATCGTCCTTTCACTTTGTCCGTCTGTTTGAGGATGGTATGCAGTGCTTAAGTTTAGTCGGGTTCCCATTGCTCCTTGGAAACTTGTCCAGAAATGCGAAGTGAAACGACTATCCCTATCCGATACAATGGAGAGTGGGACTCCATATAAGGATACTACCTCATCCACGTATAATTTTTCTAACCTTTCCATGCTAAAGGTTTCTTTCATGGGTAGGAAATGAGCTGATTTGGTTAATCGATCCATAATTACCCAAATTGCATCATTACCCTTTCTGGTTTTGGGTAACTTAGTAACAAAATCCATGGTTATGAGCTCCCATTTCCATACAGGCATTTCTAATTGTTGGAGTAATCCTGAAGGTTTCTGGTGTTCTGCCTTAACTTGTGAACAAGTTAGACACTTAGATACATATCTAGCTATATCCTTTTTCATTCCTATCCACCAGAAATTATTTCTTAAATCTTGGTACATCTTATTGTTACCAGGATGCATGGTATACCTAGATTTATGGGCTTCCTCTAGAATCTTATTTCTTAATTCTCCCTGCTTAGGTACCCAAATCTTTTTCTTGTGGAATCTCCAAATTCCATCATTTCCTTGCTCTAATTCTTTGATTCGTCCTTTCATTCCTTCAGCATCATCCTTGATTGTTGTTTCTTGAATATTTTTCAATTGTTCCATTAAGTCTAATTGTAGACTTAGTCTAAGAGCACGAACTCGTCGTTGTTTCTCATGATACTTACGATTTAAGGCATCCGCAACTACATTTGCCTTTCCTTCATGATATTGAATATCACAGTCGTAGTCACTTAAAATTTCCATTCATCTTCTTTGCCTCATGTTTAATTCTTTTTGCCCAAATATGTACCTTAAGCTTTTATGATCTGTATAGACAGTAAACTTACTTCCATACATATAGTGTCTCCAAATTTTAAGGGCAAATATTATTGCTCCTAATTCTAGGTCATGAGTTGTATAATTTTCTTCGTGCTTTTTCAATTGTCTTGAAGCATACGCAATTACCTTCTTGCGTTGCATTAGCACACATCCTAATCCTAGCTTAGAAGCATCATAGTAAACTTCAAAATCCTCTGTTCCTTCTCGCAAGGCTAGTATTGGGGCGTTTGTTAACTTTTGCTTCAAAATCCTAAAGGCCTCTTCTTGCCTGGGTCCCCATTCAAACTTAACTGCTCTACATGTTAGCTTAGTTAATGGCACGACTATCTTAGAAAAATCCTTAATGAATCGTCTATAGTATCCGGCTAACCCTAGAAAACTCCTAATTTCTATAGCTGATTGCGGGACCTTCCATTTGGTGGTTGCTTCTATTTTAGTAGGATCTACGTGAATACCCTCGTGATTCACCATGTGTCCTAAAAATTGCACCTCTTGCAGCCAAAATTCACACTTCGAGAATTTGGCGTAAAGCTTTTCCTTTCTTAATAAAGTTAAGAGTGCATGTAGGTGCTCACAATGTTCGTCCTGACTTTTGGAATAAATGAGTATATCGTCGATGAAGACAATTACAAATTTATCCAAGTATGGTTTACAGATTCTATTCATCATGTCCATAAACGCTGCAGGAGCATTTGTTAGTCCAAAGGGCATGACTGTAAACTCGTAATGACCATACCTAGTTCTGAAAGCAGTTTTAGGTATGTCCTCTTCTTGTACTTTCAATTGATGATATCCGGAGCATAAATCTATCTTAGAAAAATATCTAGCTCCTTGAAGTTGATCGAAAAGATCATCAATCCTAGGTAATGGGTATCGATTCTTAATTGTACCCTTATTCAATTCCCTATAATCGATACACATTCGGATTGACCCATCTTTCTTCTTCAAGAACAACATTGGTGCTCCCCAAGGGGATGAACTAGGTTGTATAAATCCTTTACTTAGCAATTCATCTAACTGCTTTTTCAATTCAAGCATTTCGGTGGGTGCTAACTGATAAGGTGCCTTGGCTATCGGTGTAGTCCAGGAATTAGATGAATTCTAAATTCTACTTCCCTATCGATTGGTAGTCCAGGTAGTTCTTCCGGAAATACGTCCGGGTATTCTGATACTACTGGAATTTCTTTAAGTTCTTTACCTTTAGTGTTGATGATTGCTGAAATCATATACACTATTTCTTGTTTTCTTGAATAACTGGCCAATTTCATTACAGAAATGAATTTCATTGGCTTACGTGGCTTATCTCCTGTAATTACCACTAATTCCCCTGTGGGTGTATGTATTTCTATGGAATTCTTATCACAAAGAATTCGGGCATGGTTGGCTACTAACCAATCCATTCCTAATACAACATCAAATCCAGCTAAATTCATAGGTAACAGGCTTGCAGAAAACTTATGGCCTAAGAGTTCTATCTTTCCTTCTCGCAAAACCTTATCTATGTTAATAGAATTCCCATCTGGTGTTTCTACTGTAAAAATTTGTCTAAGTTTGGTTAAAGGTAGGTTAAGAGCTTGGCAGAATGAAGTATTTATAAAACTTTTGTTTGCACCAGAGTCAAATAATACTTTTGCATAAACGTTGTGAACTAGGAACGTACCGGCTGTCACTTTAGGGATTAGCTCTGCTTCATGAGTAGTCAACTGGAAGGCTCTTGCGTTTTTCTTGGTAGTTCCTTCTGCAGGTTTAGCCTTGTTATCTGCTGGTTTGACTAACTTAGGGCATTTTGGTTTGAAATGCCCAGTCTCTCCACAGTTATAGCAGACCCTTGTTTTCTTTCTGCAATCTTCTTCACGATGTCCTATCGTTTTGCAGAAGTTGCAGGTTTCATTACATTTGCCAAAATGTTTCTTTTCACAGTTTCTACAGAACGGCGGAGTGGAAGATTGCCCAGTTCTTCTTTTCTTGAAATTGCTATTATTACCCACACGAAATCCTTGGGTAATTTTATGAGCCACTTCATTCTTCCTATTTTCTTCTCGCGTACGCACCAGTCCGTCAGTCAAAGTGTTGGCTAATTCCACCGCATCATCGATCGTACGGGGCCTTGCAGCTTTGATAATATCACGAATTTCGCTAATTAAACCCCAAATGTAGCGAGAAATAAGTACCGGCTCTGGCGAAGCCAGAGTAGGCACAATTCGATCATATTTGAAAAACTTCAAAGTATATCCTCGGCAATTAACATCCACCATTCGGTGGCTCAGGAATTTGTTCGCCATCTGCTATTTTTCATATTCTGGGCAGAATTTTCTTTCCACCAGACGCTTAAACTCCTCCCAACTCATGGCATAGGCCATGTCACTTCCCTTGGCTTGTAATACCGTATTCCACCATTCCAATGCTTCTTCCTTAAAAAGGTGAGAAGCATACATGACTTTATCCTCCTCAGCACATTTACTTATTTTGATTACTGCCTCGGTTTTCTCCAACCAACGCAGCGCCGCAGTCGCTCCTTCATTGCCTGCGAACTCAACAGGTTTACAGGCAAGGAATTCCTTGTAAGTGCAACCAGGCGTTGCAGCTTTCATTCTTTTGGGAATTGGGGCTTGCAGTACATCATTATCATTATTATTAATGTTACCGCCTCCATTTATGTTATTACTGAAGTTGTCTTCATGAGTACGTTTGCTAAGAATAACTTGTTGAGGTTCAACTGGATTTCGAGCAGCAGCAAGGATTGCTGGAATAGCATTGGCTATTCCCTGAGCAACGATATTCTCAATATCTTGCCTATTCAGAAATTGATCCTCATGGTTTTGTTCAGATTGGTTAACTTCATTAACGGGTTCATTACTAGCGTTTCCCATCTGGTAATTAATATATATAAGTGATTAGCAGAAAATAATTAATAACCAATCATAACAAAACAATCGCACATAAGCACATCAACATGTATAGCCAAAATTGTCGAATTTTCGACGTTCGATATTTTTATATATTATAATAGGCATCCGTACACACAAGTTATCTTACAAAAGTTTTATTTTTAAGTTATTTCACATAATTATATATATATAAATATAATTTTTAAACACATATTCCTACAACCACACAACCATAGTCACACCATCCCCGTCAGCTGGCATCTCAGAAACGACGTTCCCTCTCGTTGTATTTCCAAGATATTCTTTCTCCTACTTCTCGGATTCTATTCCCGGCGTCCATCAGCTCCTCGCCATAGTGGCGGTGTTCAGCCAAATTTTCTGAGCTCATAGGTGGGTGTAGTTGAGGCTCAGGGTCGAACTGAGGGAAAAAGGTATTAGGGTTATTTAGGAGATTCTGAAACTGCCAGTCGGTGGTCCACCACTCTTCTAGCTCTGCTGGTAGAGGTTGGGAGTGGATAAAAGGATCTGGGATATCGGGCTCTAGATCAACTGGAAGTTGTGCTTCCGCTGGGTAATTAAACAAGTTTTCACCGGCAGGTCCGATGAGGTCACTAAGTGCCAGTTTATGATCCAGCTCCTCCCAGGGTGGCATTTCCTGGTCTTGCCTGGAACTTTCCCCAATTTCTATTCCTTTGCCTTTATCTTTGGGATCCTTAATCTTTACAGCTTTCTATGTTGCTGGCCTCTTCCTACGCACACGCCTCCATCCTACAAGTCTTCTTCTTTTCTTGGGTTTATGTTTTTCCGGAGGTTGGGCTTGAAATTCCATAGGTTCATCCATGTCGGCATAATAACCGGTAAAGTCTCTGTAAACTTCCACATTAACAGAATAGAGATTGAGATTCTGAAGAGCTTCAGACAATTCATTCATGCTGTTTAGCAGATATGAAGAAACACACAATATTCTAGGTTAAAATTTTGTAACTTGAATTTCCACCTAAAAAAAAATTAATTACAAATATCTAATACAGTTATACAAACAAATTGATTAAAACTAAATATTGCTATTTTTATATATATCTATTACAAATTACAACTGAAATTCGAAATATATTAGTGGCTATGCATCCGTAAATTATTTTAGTCTAGCTAGGTTATAGGAGTATTATTCTCAACATGCGTTTATGTAAAGTTTATCCTGTCTCTTTCTTCTACTAGGTTGTTATCTATTGGATGAAGTTCTTTTAAAGTTTCTGGCTCGTATGTGACATCGGTGCGGGTACTAGTTTGGCGATTCAACTATAAGTTAACATTTACTGATGTAGTGGCTAACATGTAGAGATTTTCCCATTGTTTGTCTAATTCATCTTCCCATGGCGGGTTATTACCTATTTCCTAAGTCTCCTTATTAATTATCACTCCTTTTGTTTGTGACTTTCTCATTTTCTCTTGACTTTTTCTAATAATCCAACTTCTTTTCTTAATGGTAAGTGGTTTCTCAAACTGTGCCTTACGAATAAATATTCCTTCCTCACTATCTGCTAAGTATCTTGAGGATTTTAATTGGAATGAGGTTTCCTTATCTTTTGGTGAACTATCTAATTGACGATAGATGTCCGAAATTCTTTGCTTACCCATACTGTAACTAACAAATAGTCAAATAACACAAAAAAACACATAATCACAAAATGACAATTAGAAAATTAAGTATTTCTAAATACTTAATTGGCTTAAATAAGTGGCTCTGATACCACCTTTTTCTGTCACGGCCCCCGGCCCGGTTTGACCCGGTCCAGAAGTCGCGGGACAGAAACCCCGTGGTATTTATTTAATTTGGCAGCAGAATAATTAACAGGATCGTTTAAAATTTGAAAATGCCCGATTATTTTATTTCATAATTAGAGATAAACCCCGTAATTTATAATAAGGGAATTTCACTAGGAAACCCTTTTTTTACCAAAAACATGTTTCTTTATTTTTATTAAGCCACTTCTTCAAGCTTGATGTGCTACATGACACTTTTTCCTGGATCACAGCAGATCACCTGAAACATGTTTTAAAAAGGTTTTATCAGCAGGGAAATACTGGCAAGCCATTCAAGTTACACAAAACGACACATTGTTATAATATACAGTATTAAGGGTGATTACATTGTTTATATCAACCAATTACCCCAAATCGGTATTTGTCACTCGACTATATCTGTGACTATGGTCAGATCACCCATTGGCTAACTCGTTGTCCAATGGTGATGGGAAACAAGTAATGTATACAAAACCCCACATACCGGCAGTAATTGAAGATTACAAAGACTTAATCACTATAATTATAACTTGAAATAAATAGGGTTTTGGAAAGCAATTTGATAAAAAGAGAATGACTCACATTGCTGATTTAAACGGGCAGAGTTTAGCCTACTGATTAGCCTTGTAACCTAATTTAAATAACAATGCACACGAACTAGGTCAGTAACTAATATACCATTTACGATAACTCATAAGATTAAAATCCTCACAACGAATGACAAAGTGCAATACTTAAATATCCATCGAATTCATGACGAATGACAAAGTATAGCCCTAATGTGGGCAGCACTTAAACATCCATTGGATTGATTTCAATCGATCGGACATTGAATTGTAGCAGCGATCGAGTTAATACCCTGTATCGTAGAGGCGCCTTGATACCTTAATTTTCGAATTTGAGCAGTATAACTTCGTTTTTGACTGAAATCTCGAGCACAGGTGAACTGCTCATGGCCTAGCAATTTATAGCAAAAATTTGAGTCTTATGCGGCCCGCGTAAGCCTCATCTTGATCTTACGCGGCCCGCGAGGGCCACCTATGCGTAGACTAGGGCTAGCGTGTCACACCTAGGTCTGCCACGTGTGTGACACGTGGCCTGGCAAGCTGATCTAGAGATTTTATGATCTGTCGCGGCCCGCGTAAGCCTAGGCTTACTCTTACGCGGCCAGCGTGGAACCCAAAAATCTGTTTTTCTTGGTTTTTCATTCACAGTAGGGTTTCAGGGGTCCGGGTTTTCACTTTCGGTCGTTTTGGGACATTTTTGTAGGTCCTTACACCTGGTCTGAAGAAGAAGAGAAGAAACATTGTGAAAAGGAAGAGAAGGTGGTTGATGAGAAAGAGCATGTTTGTGATTGTGCCATGATCACTGCAGCTAAGGTATCATCTCAGGTTCTTAAAAATCTGTGTTCAGATAAATGAATCATAGCATTTGCTAACATTAAAGAGGTGAATGAAAACCTTAGGGATAGAGTGCTAAATGATGAAGTTCAATTTGAAAAGTCTTTAAAAGAACTGAAAATCAAATTGTCTGAAAAAGATAATGAAATCTGCAGTCTCAAACAAGAGCATAGCATAACCAAGGACCAACTCCAGACTATGATAGAAAAATATCAAGCCTGCAAAAAGGAGTTGGAATCCATCCAAATCGCTTGTGAAAAATGGGTGAAATCCTGCAAAGGTTATGAAATTATGCTTGAAAAACAGCTTGAAAGTAATGTAAAATTTGGTATAGGGTTTAGAAAAAATGACCAAGTTGAAAACACTGCTGCAAATCAAGCTGGTTCTGTTGAAATCATACCAACTAACAGGAATGGCCAAGAAGTTAAAATAACTGACAAACTTGGTAACAAAATCACCTTGGAAAATTCTGTGGGGTCCTCAACTTTTGAGGAGATTGAGAAATACCAATTCAAACCCACATGGTCTGATGAGTGAGACATTCTTGAAAATTTCAAACCAATGGACTTCACAACCATTGATGGTGTAATAGCTCCTAAGGCCAAGGTCATTCCTCTTAAGGACATCCCAATAGTGGTTCAAAACTCTGTTGCAAAGGAGTCTGAAAAGAGGAAGAAAAGAGAAAAGATTAAAAACTTGTTTTATGAAAAGAAAAATCATTTGACTAAAGATTGTTTTCATTTAAAAGCATATGATCTAAACAAAACAAGTACTGTTGTGCCTTCAAAGAGCTGCACCATCTGTGGAAAATCAAATCATTCCACTCAAGAGTGTGTGTACTTGAAATCCTTTGAGGTAAAAAAGGAAGAGTACATGTCAAAAACACCAATGAGTTCATCAAAATCATCTGTCAATAACCAACCACTGTTTGTGCTAGTTCAAACAACTGTTACAAAACAGCTGAACCAAACCTCTGTTAAAAGAGAAGTTCAGGTGACTGATGCACCCCTTGCCAACCAATACCGAAGAGGTACAGGTCAACCACCATACCCAAGGGTCCCACATGTTTATGAGGCTTACAAAAGACCTTCTAAACCAAGAGTGAACAGGAATCCCTTTGGGTACCAACAGCTGATAGGGCAAGACCCCCAACAGTGGTTAGAGAAAAACAGCTCCAAAACTGTCGAAACCCCTGAGCTAACCACTGTCCATCCACCTGAACTTGACACAGACACTGTGGAGACCCCATCCAAAGCCTTATTGGCTTTGGAGACCCTAATGAACTAACCTTTTACTTGATGTGCAGGGAGCTTCTGCATGCTTAGATAGTCTTTGGTATGTAGATAGTGGAGGCTCCGGGCACATGACTGGATGTAAAGCCCTACTCAAAGATTTCAAAATTCATGGAGGGGGTGATATATCCTTTGGTAATAATAGTAAAGGGAAGGCTATGGGGTCAGGTACAGTTCAGTCTGGTAATATTAAGTTTGAAAATGTCAATCTAATAGACAATCTAAAATTCAACCTTCTTAGTGTCTCACAAATGAGTGATAAGGGCTATAGCTCATTTTTCACTAAGGATTGTTGTAGGATTGTTGGACCAGAAATGGTTAAAAAGATTGAAGAAATAATAAAAAATGGAAAAACCCAACTTGTTGCTCAAAGGAGTGGCAATGTTTATGTAGTTGATCTGTCAAAAGAGAGCCCCGGGACTTATGCTTGTCTGTTCTCAGATTCCTCTAACAAAGAGACAGAACTTTGGCATAGGAGATTGGGGCACACAAATCTCAAGACAATCACTGCTTTGTCAAAACAAGGGTTAGTAAGAGGTCTTCCTCAAGAACTGTTCACCTGTCCTGAGCATTGTGTTTCTTGCTTAAAAGGGAAACAACATAAAAGCTCATTTAAGTCCATTGAAGAGTCCAAAACAACCAAGTGCCTGCAAATGCTGCACATGGATTTGTTTGGCCCAGTAAAAGTCATGAGTCTTAGAAAGAAAAGATATTGTTTGGTAATTGTAGATGACTTTTCTAGGTTTACATGGACTTATTTCTTACATTCCAAAGATGAGACTGCAGGCATTCTGCAAGACTTTGTTAAACAGGTTGAAAAGCAGTTTGACTTGCCAGTAAAAGTTTTCAGGAGTGACAATGGCACAGAGTTCAGAAATAGGGAGTTGGATGAGTTTTGTGTGTCAAAAGGAATTGTAAGGCAGTACAGCTTTCCAAGGACACCAGAGCAAAATGGGGTTGTTGAGAGAAAGAACAGGACATTGATCGAGGCTGCCAGAACCATGCTTGCTGATTCAGGTTTGCCATTAACTTTCTGGGCAGAGGCAGTAAACACTGCTTGCTATGTCTAGAACAGAGTTTTAATCAACCCCAGGCATCAAAAGACTGCCTATGAACTTCTGTATAAAATCAAACCACTGATCTCATACTTTAAAGTATTTGGTTGCCCATGTTTTATTTTTAATTTAAAAGACTCAATTTCAAAATTTGCAGCCAAAGTAGACAGTGGATATCATTTGGGATACTCAACCACTGCTAAGGCCTACAAAGTGTTTAGCACAAGGACCAAAACAGTGGAAGAGACTTTGAATGTAAAGTTCAATGAACTTTCTTCAATGAAAATTCCTGCAAATCCTACAGAATTGTTTGATCTTGATAAATTTACTTTTGAAAATGTTGTTGTCAAGACTAACAGTGTAGGTCCATCAGAAACTCCTCCATCAGACAATGGGTATAAAGTGATTCTTCCACAACAAACTTTCAAATCCATTGCTAGAGCAGCAGATGTTCAAAACAGCTGTCAAAGCTCAACCACTGCTACCTCAACAGTTGTTGACCAAAGTAGCCCATTAACCCCTGCTTCCACCTCATCAAACACTATTGATAAAAGTCCTCAAACAGTGGATAAAAGTCAACATGTGTCCACACCATTACCTCCTATTCCTCCACCTCCATTTGAAGCCACTGCTGGATCATCAAAGTCACCAGCAGTGGTTAGCTCAGATGATTTACATCAGCAGCCTTCACCACTTAATGCCATTGTTCCATACAAAGGAGATCTTATCTTCTTGAAGTCTCATGCACCTGACCAAATCATTGGCAACATCAGTGAAGGGGTGCTCACAAGAAGTCAATCCCAAAATATCTGTCTTTTTCCTGGTTTTCTATCTCTCCATCAGCCAATCAAGTACCAAGAGGCACTGAAAGACAACAGCTGGGTAGAGGCCATGCAAGAGGAGATCCAATAGTTTAGAAGACAACATGTATGGGAGCTTGTACCACTGCCAGAGGGTGTAAGTCCTATTGGCACAAAGTGGGTCTTCAAAAATAAAACTGATGAAAGGGGCATTGTTGTCAAGAATAAAGCAAGGCTAGTGGTTCAAGGTTTTAGACAGGAAGAGGGCATTGACTATGATGAAACTTTTGCCCCTGTAGAAAGATTGGAAGCTATTAGACTGTTCCTGGCCTTTACTGTCAACCACAACATAAAGGTGTTTCAAATGGATATCAAATGTGCATTCCTCTATGGTAAGATTCAAGAAGAGGTATATGTCTGTCAACCTCCTGGCTTGGAGGATCCATTTAATCCAAATCATGTCTACAAGCTAAACAAAGCTTTGTATGGCTTGAAACAAGAACCTAGTGCCTGCTATGAAACTCTTTCCACCTTTCTACTCTCTATTGGTTTCACAAGAGATAAAATAAACAAAACACCGTTTTTAAAATGGAGAGGGAAAGACTTGATGATTGTCTAGATTTATGTGGATGACATCATTTTTGGAAGCACATGTTCAAAAATGTGTGAAGAGTTTAGAAAACTCATGACAGCTGAGTTTGAGATGAGTGCAATGGGTGAACTACAGTGCTTTCTTGGTCTCCAAGTAAAGCAACTGCAAAATGGTACTTTCATTCATCAAGGAAAATATGCTAAAGAACTTTTAACAAAATTTGCTATGAATGATTTCAAACCATATAGTACACCCATGTCAACAAATAAGCTAGTCATGACTGATGAAAAGGATGATTTGGTGGATCAAACATTATATAGAAGCATGATTGGGTCTTTATTGTACCTAACTACATCTAGGCCAAACATCATGTTTGCAACATGTATTTGTGCAAGATCCCAATCATCCCCTAGCAAGTCTAACCTCATAGCTGTGAAAAGGATCTTCAGATACATAAAAAGTGCTCCCACACTTGGTATCCTACTAATGGGAATGTTAAGCTTTCAGGATTTTTAGACAGTGACTTTGCTGGATGTAATACAACAAGGAAGTGCACATCAGGAGGGTGCCAATTTCTAGGTGATTGCTTAGTATCTTGGCAAAGCAAAAAGCAAGCAGCTGTTTCAACATCCACTGCTGAGGCAGAGTATATAGCTATTGCAAGCTGTACAACCCAACTGTTATGGCTTCAAAATCACCTGCTGGATTTTGGTATCACTGCCTTAAAGACACCTCTTATGTTGGACAGTCAGGCAGCAGAAAATATCGTCAACAATCCAGTCTCTCATTCAACCACCAAGCACATTGATATCAGACATCACTTTGTGAGGGATTGCTATGAAAAAGGTTTGATTTCTCTGCACCATGTTCCAACTAAAGATCAGCTGGCAGATGTGCTAACAAAAGCATTAGACACATCCACCTTTGAAAGCTTGATCTCTAGGATTGGCATGCTGAACATGGAATAACAGGCACAATCCTGTTTTTCTATGAATAAAAGCATTAAAATGTTTTCAGAAAATCAAAAATCCATCCTTAAAAATAGCTAAAAATGAAAATTTTCATTAATCCTTAAAAGTCTGCCATAACCACTGTTTTTGGTTCAAACATCTGTTCGGCTATATGATGTCCACTGCTGAAAGTCAACCTCTGTTCCATCATTTCTTTGTTAATCACTGTTGCTCAAACATCAGTGTTTTAATCCACTGATAGGCTATCCACTGATAGTTGAAAATCACCCACTGTTCTCATTTGTAACCGTTGTAAACCACTGATATTGTTCCATCAGTGGTTTCCTATAACAACTGTCCTCCATTATTCATCAGAGGTTGTCATGTGGACAATACTTGGCCGTCAGATCTTTTGTAACCGCTGCCACGTCAGCATACACTTTTCCCCTTATAAAACCCTGATCAAAATCCCAAACAGGGTCTTCACTGTCGAATCGAATTCAAATTCCTTTCTCAAAGCAGTTTTTCCCAAACACTATCTCAAATCACTCATCTTCTTCACTTGTTCTTCACCATCTTCAATTCAATCATGGCCATTCCATACAAAGCTCCTCACAATTACTTGGGTTAACTTACATAACCAAGTTATACCACAACCTTCAACTCAGTCATTGATGCTCTCTCGTCTTCAAAGTATAAAACTTTGTTGACCTGTGATGCTCCGATTTACCTGGAAACCCAAAGAGAATTTTGGAAAAATGCGAAACTTGAAACTAAGGATAAAACGCCCTTAGCCATTAATTCTTCGATAAGGGGTGTTTCAGTCACCATCACACCTCAAACCATCTCGGAGGTATTTGAACTCAATGATCTTACAGGTAAAACCTCTTTCTCAAAAACAGAGTATCAAACGGATTTCATTGAAAGTGGGTATGAAGAAGAAATGAAAAAGGATACTTTACGAAAAGGCAGTTTTCCACCTGCTACAAGGTTTTTATTTCATACCCTTCTAACGTGTGTATCAAACAAAACCACTGCTTTCAATGAAATCCCATTGAAGATTCAATACCTGGGTTATGCTATACTACATGGAGAAAACTTTAACTATTCCCAGGAGATCTTCAATGATCTTGCTAAAAATGTTAATAAAAAATCATTTTTATTATTTCCAAGGTTTTTAAGCTACTATTTGTAGGATCGTTGTTGGACCCAAACGAGTCAATCAGAAGAGCTTTATATCCGAATCAAAGGCGGAATCAGTGAAACGGACGTGGAAACAGCTTGATACTATTAAATCTGTCACTTTGATTGATTATAACACTAATTACAACCTGAACAGATTTTGGCAGCACTTCGTTAAAAATCCAGAAGTCGCGTACCAAATGAATCAACAAGTGCCCTATATATAGTTGTGTGGGTTTCGCTTGAAGTTGACCATGACAGGTTCAAGCGAACTTGACTGATCTGGTTTCGCTTGAACATGTCACATGTCACTTTCAAGCGAAACCTCATGTAAACCCACTAAACTTTGTTTCTTGCACCTCGGACACTGATAATCCTATCATATACTATTACATGATACAAGACGAAGTCAATAGATGTATTGCACTAACAGACTCCCCCTCAGATATTGATGAAGTCTTCAGTGTCTAGACTTCAGCATGACACATCTTCAGTCTTGATCATTCTGCCTTCTCATTCAAGTTGTAACATTATAAGCATCCATTAATCTTTCTCTCCTATCAATTTCAGGCTCCCCCTTTCGTTAAGCTTCCATGCTTTGGGATTGACACCTACCATTCTATCTACAAGCTTCTCCATTCTTCAAGCTTGTCTTCAGACTCCCCCTTAGACTCTGCTCTTGGGATCGTAATCTGGACTATCTGCAATCACTCATACATTTATAAGTAACAACATTTTAAACTACCAGGAATTGTAACCTGGCTCTAAAACACTCCCTCTATCAACAATCTATACAGATATGGCAATGTCCAATATCCAAAATCCTCACAGTAAATCATCTATGTCTAAACTAATGACCTTGGAGATATCACAAACTGTTTTTGAATTTTTAATTTTTAAATGCAAGTTTCAAATTAATGAACTTGTTTTTATTTTCAGAAACACAATCAGCTTACTTAGATTTTGACACTCAGCATTTCAGACATCGGTTGTCGAAAATAAAGCAGAATCAAAAATCTTTTTGTATTTTTCTGAAAATATAAAGCAGAAAAGAAATATGTACAAACATATTTACAGACAATATTTTTGTTTGAGTATGCGTCAGAGGATCATATCAGTTTTTAATAAGTCACAAGTACCGTTGAGCTTAGTTACACATTAAGAATTAAACAATTCACTTAGATTGTCGATATACTGATCCACTTAAATTTTCATACAAATTTCAACTGATTCAGGATACGAATTAGGTGTATTAAGAACTTAAACTCATTCATGTGTCCCACCTCTTGAATATACTCTCGTATCCAGATCCCAATATTCAGTCTTACAGGTGAATATACCTAAATGATATCTGTAAGGGAATAAATTATAATACGAAACCGTGAGAGCTCAGGTCAGAACTTCCGTTCAGCAGAGAGATGACGACTCGACTTTTGGTGTGTCCCCTTTAGAGGATCTTTTGTATTACAACAGCAATGACTATCAATTTTATTGTTTCATCAATTTGCTGAGGGCTGCGCTATATTTCAAGCAATGCAGAAAGTATTCTCTGGGGACTAGGCCATTGCTTCCGCAAAATCAGAAGTCCCGGGATAATACTCTAGATATCACTGAGTATAAAGACCTAGTATCTCAGAAAGAGGGACCTTTCAAACGAGATTTCAGGGGTTACCTATATATCCAAGTAGTGTTCCTCACGAAATAAGCAAGTTTGAATTTATATTTATATCCCGAAAAAGTTTACTAAATGTATAAAAATCTACCGAGACATCCACGGTGAGATCGTTTAACACATTTAAACTTTCCAATTCTTTAGCGTACTGTAACTGTCTACTGATGTACTATCATTTCCTCTTTTTTACGCAAAAACTCAATTTTTGAATTTTATCATGTTTTTGGCTTTTTCAAATGTTTTTGTATTTTCTGACAATTTTTCTCCCCCTAAAATGCAAAATCATTTAAAGAAAATTTTACAACCAATACTGATAGCTTTGTCTCGCCATCCATTTTCTGCTAAAAGTGCTCTGATTTGCAGAAAAACTAATATAAAGTACCCCCATGATTTACAACACATTGATTTTCGACAGTTTGAAAACCATTTTTCAATCTTGTGAAAGTAATCATGTTTGTTCAGCCGTGAGGGTTTCGGCGTATTCAATCAACATATTTTTGTAATTTTCTATTTTTGACAAAAATTAAAAACAAACATATTTTTGGTTTTTATTTTTTTTTCAAATTTTTAGGGTTTTTGAAAATATTGTTTATTTATGTACAGAAAAACAAATAAACTCCCTGTTTCAACCAACACAGGATCCAGCAGCCTCCTTTCCTCGTTGTGCCAGGCTGCTCCAACCTCCATTCCCACAATCTTTGGTTTTGTTGAGCACCTGCACATTTAGACTACTTGATTACTTGAACAATTTAGCCCAGGTCTGTTGGACCTTAGGCATTTCAACACAATATGTATCATGCAGTTTAGGAAAATTTGTCATCAAAAACTTTTCCATCTTTGACTTCAACTTTCTCATCTTTTACCAAAGTCACTTGTTTCTTAATACTCCATGTTTGTCCTTTCGGAGTACCTCTTTTGTAAAAATGTGAATCTTTTTGAACATTTTGTTTTTGATCAACAACTTTTGGTTTCCAAAACTCTTGGGGTTTTGACATATCAACATTTGTTTTCCAACTTTGAGTTGTTCTGACTCTGGGTGTGTGAGAATTCCAGGTCTGTCTAGAATCGAACCTGTTAGAGTTTGATTTCCAGTTTTGATTCGAAGCAAACTTGTTTGTGTTGTACCCAGTGTTGCAAAAATCACGATTACTCGGCGATTAATCGCCGACTAGTCGCTAGTCGTCCTCTTACTGAGTAATTTTTCACTAATCAGTCAAAAAATCACTAGTCGGTCAAAGCCGGTCCAAGCCGCCCTAGTTGGCCCAAGTCGCCCTAGTTGGCCCATTTGAAATCCTTACAAAACAGGCCCAAGATTACAACTTTAGCTCATTTTCCTTATCCCTTACCCTAATATGACGAAGAATTTGAGTCGGAGAAAGAGGATGAAGTAGACGAGGAGATTGAATAAGAGTCGGATGGTGTTGAAATCATTGAACACTACGGGGATGACGATTACATTTGAGCTATTTGTTAATGTTTGAATTTTAAGTACTGAGACTTGTTATGTTATGACTTATATGTAAGTTTAGTTTGTATTTTGAACTACTTTTACCTTTTTAAGTATTATATTGATATGAATGTATGAGTATATATATACATATTTATAAAAATAATAAAATTTACATATAAAATTCCGATCCGATTAATCCCGAGTAATCCCGGGTAATCCTGAGTAGTCGCTAGTCCCCACCTCACCGGCCGACTAGCGACTAGCGAGTTCTCCAACCTTGGTTATACCTCCAAGTTTGTTTTGAGTCAAATCTGGTTGACCTTTGTCTCACATTCTCAAATTTTTGTTTCTCAGCATCAATCTTCTTTATGTCAACATCCACAGGTTTCATATTTGGACACTTGCGTGCAAGATGTCCTTTTTGATCACATTTGAAACATGTTCTCATGGACACATCTTTGACCTGTGGTTGTTGTTTTTCCTTTTGAACACAAAACTCTTCATTACTAAATTTGAATTTTTCCTCCTCTTCAAAACTTTTTCCTTGAACAAAACTCATTTTTGTCTGAAAATTCAGAGTTTCATTTCTTTTCCAACTTTGTTTCTTCTTATAACCCAACCCAGCCTTCATGTTTTTTCTTTTTGTAACCATGTTTGTTATACGATCCTCTATGATTCTTACCAGCAAACTTTGTAATTTCAGACTTCTCAATCTCAACCATTTTGAAAACTTTATCAACCTTTTCTGAAATCACATTCTGAATCGGGAATACAACATCTAAGAACAATTTGTCCAATCCAATCATGGTATAAACCAATCCTTTTGAATCATCATTCAAACTTTTCTCGGATTTTGTGTTTTTCAGATAACCATCATGAAGATTTCCTTCATCTTCATCCTGTTATTCAGATTTACTTGTATCAACAGACTCTTCTGTTAACACACTTTCAACGACTTTACCTACCACCTCTGAATCATGAGAATCATCAGATTTGGAATAGGTTATGTCAATGTTGTCTGGCATTTGGTCTACCATGTTGAAAGCTTTTTCGACCTTTTCCTCATCATAAAATGCAAATTTTCCCAGTGGTGGAACTTGATGAAACTCTGAGCCAATGCCTTTCTTGTTTTGCTCAGACTCACCATCTCCCGATTTTATATTGAAAATTCGTTCAAGCACATATGACGACGCATGATAACTTTTTAATTTGTTGTTATCCTGTTCTAGATCAACAATCTTACGCTTAAGTTTAGCAACATCTTCAATATAAGAATTCACAACTTGTTGTTTAATTTCATACATTTGTTTTAGTTCATTTGATGTTTCAGAACAGTATTTCAATCTTGATTGAACAAGTTTCATTTCACTCTTTACTTTTTCATATGATTCCTTTGTAATGTGATAAGCCAATTTTATTGAATCATATTCCTTTTTCATTTCTTGTCAAATATTTTCTTTTTGAGAACATTCTTTTGTCATTTTAAAAACATCTTCTTTTAAAATTTCATTCTCTTTTTCTAACTTTTTACATGTTTCTGAAAGTGTTTCATTATTTTCTTTTAAAACTTTTTCATTTCAAACATTTCTTTGCACTTGTTCTTGAAAACTTCTTCAAGTTTTGCGAAATCAAGATCTCTTGTTCTGATCTTGTTGTCTTTTACAGTACAAGCACTGCACGTTTCCATGCATTTCTTGCACTGTTCAACAGTTTCATTCAAGATGTCAGAATCGAAATTTACCTAAGTGATTGGCACCTCGGTGTTTGCTTCTGTTTCCGTCTGATCAACTTCTTTCTGCTGTTTCTCATCAGCAACATTAACTACAGCATCAGCAACCTCTGTTGAACTTTCAACCTTCGTCTTGGTTTCTTCAACTTGCTTTTCTTCAACAACAGCCTTCTCTTTCTCAACTACCTTCTTTTCTTCAAACTTCTTCACATCCTCAACTTTCTGAATTTCATCTTTCACTTCTTCAATCTTGACTTCCTCAGCGACCTTCTTCAATTCATCAACCATATTCTCAATATTCTTCTTCATTCTTTCTTCAATTCTCTTTCTCAATTTGATTGTCATAGCATCCCTGATGATTTTATCCAGCCTTTTTACATATGTTTTGTCTTTTGCAACATTTGAGTAATATTCGCCCGATCGAGGAATAACAAGAAGAACATCATCATGAACTATGTCACATCTGGGAACAACTGGTTCACCTTGTTTGTTGACATAACATTCTTGCTTTTTATCCCATCGTTTGTTCGCAACAGCATTCTCATATTCTTCCTCCATTTTCTGCATTCTGCATCCCACAATAAATCTTTCTCTCTCAGTTTTCTCCTTTAAAATCTCTTCCCGAGTTCTCTCTTTGACTTCAACAATGCCCTTTTCTTCTTTAACATCTTCTTTAATTTCAGCAACAAAAACAAACTTTCTTTCCTCTGTCACAGCTCTGGCATGAGCTGTTTTTCGAACATTTTCCAAACGATCTTCTTCTGGACAAATTGAGCTCCAGTCAAAACCTTCATCATCGTGAATTACTGCACAAGCTCTTGACTTAGGTTTGTCTTCAATCATTTTAGGCTCTTCTTTACTTCGATGGTAGATTGCCTTTCGATAATAGTCATCATTGAAAGGTCTCTCAGATTCAGCAACTTCAGAATTTCTACATTCTCTTTTGAAATGACCCTTTTGCTTGCATCGGAAGCAGGTCACTTTGGATTTGTCGAATCCAAGCTTTGTTGACGGACCACCTAACGATTGCTTCCCGGTAATCTCCATATATCTTTGAGCTCTTCGAATGCAACTTGCCAAACACCAGCGAATGTCAATGAGTTCCATCTCTTCCGGATCAATCTGGTCGTAGTCTTCTTTGGTTAATTCGGAGTTTCCAATTTTACCAGCCACTAGACCTTCATACGACTCCAGAACAGATGCAAGAAAACTCATTTGCTGCTTAGCTGCATTGATGCTCATTGCAGGAGAATTCTTCAGTTTAAAGCAATGTTGCACAGAATCTCCTCAGCTTCATCAGAACTTGATTTTAAAGATGAATGATATCCAGAATAGTAACTTGATGAAGTTGTTTGTGGTTCTTTCATCTTCTCACCACTGAATGCTGTCTTTGGTGAACTAACACCTTTCTCCGAAGGTACACTCCCTTTGAAGTACAAGCCAACATTTTGTTGATGAGATGAACCACTCATCTTGTTTTGCTTTTGTAGCTCCAGATCATGACTCTCAATCTTTTCTAACAATGCATCAAGAGAAATTGTATCAAATTTAGCATCATTTTTCAAGATAAAAACAAACGTTTGCCACTGATCAGCTCGTGGTAACGCTTCAATTACTTTATCAATTATCTCTTCTCTTGTTTTCACAATTTTGAATCTTTCAAGTTCAATTTTTAAATGGCAAAACCTCTCAATCATTTTCCTCATTGTCTCTCCCTTTAAACTATCAAACAAATCAAATTCCTTTTTCAATAATGCTATTTTGTTTTTCTGAATTTGTTTACCACCCTTAGCTTTTACTTTCAAAGCTTTCCACACAGACTTTGATGACCCATCATGAACTAATAATGAGAAAATATCATCTCGAACTGGTTGCTGAATCAAAGTAATGATCTTCTGTTCAAAAGAAAATTTCTTTCTGTCATCTTCTGAATAATCTTTGATCAGAATTTCTTCTCCTTTGTCATTTACTGGGCTCTCATAACCAAACTTCAAATAGAACCAACTCTCATGTGCATATGCCTTCGCCCAATTGATGAATCTCTCCTTCCACCAGACATAATCTTCAATGTTATCCAGCTTTGGAGGTTTTGAATAGGTTCCATAAAAGTTGTCATGTTTGATGTTATCCTTGATCGTCTTAGTTATAGCTTTGGGTGTAACCTCTGATGATTCTACCGTGTCCGATGTAAACGCATTGTAGAACGTGTTGAAAAATTCTTCAGCCATGATTTGAAATTCTTGAATAACCTGAACAAATACAATCAAACAAACACAATTAGTACAAACAATATCAAATATTTTGAAACAAACTAACACTCAATTGGTGTGAAATGAATTTGACTCGGAATTTTCACTTTCAAGCGAGACAACAAGTTGAAGCGAAACCCAAAGTTGACACTGAAAATCAGCTTTCAAGCGAAAGACAAAACTGATACTTCAAGCGAGACAGCACTTCAAGCGAAACCTGATTAACTTTCAAGCGAAACCTGAAGAACTTTCAAGTGAAACAGCAATCTGAAGCGAAACCAGCATGGTTTTTCAAGCGAATGTCGATTTGAAGCGAAACTGACAAGGTTTTTCAAGCGAATCCCATGTGTTCGTTCAAGCGAAAGGTAGTTTTTAGTCCAATTTTGTCATTTTTACTTCGAATTTTGTAGTGAAACTTTCCAGGGTTTGTCAATATGTAGTTTTACACAATCTGTGAAAATTTGATCCAATTTTGACCGTTAAAACTTGTTCAGATTGAAAAAGAAGGTGTAGAAGTCAGAAAATAGATGATATTAAGCTAAACTCTTCTTCCTGAGCTCTGATACCACTTGTAGGATCGTTGTTGGACCCAAACGAGTCAATCATAAGAGCTTTATATCCGAATCAAAGGCGGAATCAGTGAAACGGACGTGGAAACAACTTGATACTATTAAATCTGTCACTTTGATTGATTATAACACTAATTACAACCTGAACAGATTTTGGCAGCACTTCGTTACAAATCCAGAAGTCGCGTACCAAATGAATCAACAAGTGCCCTATATATAGTTGTGTGGGTTTCGCTTGAAGCTGACCATGACAGGTTCAAGCGAACTTGACTGGTCTGGTTTCGCTTGAACATGTCACATGTCACTTTCAAGCGAAACCTCATGTAAACGCACTAAACTTTGTTTCTTGCACCTCGGACACTGATAATCCTATCCTATACTATTACATGACACAAGACGAATTCAATAGACGTATTGCACTAACACTATTTTAGAAAGAAATTTTCAAAAGATAATGCTCAAGTCCTTATTCAAGGAGAGCCTTATCAAATAAACAGTCTAACCTCTGAAACTTTCACAAGGCTGTCAAAACCTTCCAAAACACAAACAAAGGTTCCTGAGCAGACTTTAGCTGCAACCACTGCTCCTCAGGCACCTGCTGTTAAGCCCACTGCTCAAGGTGATCACAGTAGCACAACCACTTCCGTGAAACCCACACCTAAAACCACAATAAGACCAAAACAGAAAAAATCACAAAAGCCCCCCAAACCCACTAAAAAGGTAACTCTGGAAGATGAGATCCAAGAGATTATACCAGTGACAACACAAAAGTCACCAATAACCACTGCTGCTACTTCCTCACAGCAGTTGGTTGAAAGATCTCAACCTGAGCCTCAAACTCCTCCTGCTTCTTCTAAAAAAAGAACAGGTTGTAGGCCTCTGGAATCACTTGATTCCATCATCCACACCCCACCTCCCGGGGCAAATTCTCTTTCTACCCCTATCCTCACTTCACAAATTCCACCATCAATAAAACCCTTGTTGGATGCAGTTGATATAGCTCAGATAGAAATCAGTTCTTCTCAACCACCTATCACTGAGAATATGCCTCAACAAGTGACTGAGTCTGAGCTCCCTACCATTGCTAACCCACCATGAACTGAGGAGGTTACACTGCAGGAAGTACAAGTACTTCCTGTCCGTAGTTCAAGTGGAGCAGCTACTACAAGTGTTGAACCCACTGGTTTACAATTGGACAGTAGTTTCATCAATGAGACTCCCTTGAAGGCAATTTCTTCTTGGGGAACCAGGGTGTTTCCAGTATTTACTGGTTCACTAAAACTGGTTACCCCTACTGAAGGAAGAAGTCCCCAGAACCAAGAAAAAGGGGCATCAGTGGATGATTTTTGGGACACTCTCCCTAAGTCAACTGCTGATATAACCACTGCCAGTGGGAAATCAGATGATCTCATTAACTTGGGTGATGGTTTAAAATATAGAGAATTGACGGAGAGAGTTGACAAGATTGACACATCTGTTGCAGATATCAAAACTATGCTGCAACAGTTGTTACAATCACAAAAGGCAACACCCACTGCTGACCAGCTCAAACATCTGCTCCATCATCTGCTCCTACTCCCACTGAGCTTTGGGAATTATTTCAACCTCTGCTTCACAAACAAAGAGAATATGCTGATCAGCAACATGAAATTCAAGTTCAAAAGATCAGAAATTTGATGGAAGCAAGGTTCAAGGATACACAGGCAGACATCAAGGCAATCAAGGCCCATTTACTACAAACCACTGGTTCTGCTCCTCCTACAATAATTTTTGTTGATAATCCTCCACCAAATGATGCCAAAAAGGGGGAGAAAGTGAAGCAGTTAAAGAAAAAGGGACATGAAGATGGTCTATACATTGCACCAGAAAATTCTAGTATGCTTGCAGAAATCCCAAAACCAGATGGTTCCAAAAAGGTTGATGTAACCTTAAATTCCTTTGCTAATGAAAAAGAAAGGCTGGAAAAGGATATGGAGGCAAAAGGTAAATCAAGGTTTGAGCAGGAGAAAAGAGTTTTTATGGAGATGGAAGAGCAGGGTATTTCTGAGCCCAAGGATGAAGAAAGTCCTAAGCCTAAAAGAAAACAGCCCACTATAAAAGTGAGGCAACCCAAATCCACACCTTCCAGAATCACAAAACATACTCCCAAACCTCCTAAAAGCTCCTCTCATCAACCTTCCAAACCAACAGATGTTAAAACACCTCCTGTATCAACAACTGTTGGTATTTCAGTTGTTTCAACACATGTTACCCAAACAACTGCCACAACTACCACTCCAACACACAATCCACTGCCTTACCAAAAATCACATCACCACCAAAAACAACTTCACTACCACCAACACCACCTGCCAAAAAGCAGAAGACATCAGGTGACACATCATCTGTTGTAATGACAACAGTGGTTGAAACACCAGTTGTTTCAACAGCTGTTAGTCAACCACCTACTACTCAAATCACCACTACTCAACCCACCAAAACACCACCAACCTCTCCTAAACCCAAAAGGAGAAGGATAATACTGGAAGATGACACTTCCCCACCTCCAACATCCTCACAACCACTGACCCTTGTTACCATTCCAAACCCTGTTCCACTCTCTTCAGTACAAGCTCTTGATCCAAACACTGCCATTACTCCTGCAGGTGTCCTGTATCCATTAGATCTTCCAGCAGTTAAAGAGGAGATAAAATCCTTCTACTCTGAAGATGACCCTGCTAAAAGGAATCTGCCATCTCTTCAAGGATATCCTAGGCCTAATAACATAGAAGAATATTTGAAGTTAAAGGCTCAACAAGCAGAGGATATCTCCAAAAGAAACACAGAAGGAAAAACAGACAAAGAGATTCAAAGAAACTACCAATATCTGCTCACTCAAGTCAGAACTTTGGAACAGTTTGCAAAAGATCTTTGTCAGAAACTTTCAGAAAGAGCTGATGAAACCCTAAGAAAAGATTACCTTGATCACATCATGGCATTCTAGAAATACAAGGCAGATAAAGCTCAATATAAGGAATGGACCCTTGGTGAGCTCAAAGAGGAGTTAGAAAGAGTGGAAAAGATAAACAAAGACAAAGTAAAACACACTCCTCCTGTTTGGGCAAAGTACAAGAAAAATGTACCTAAAAGAACTTTAAAGCTGAAGAGGATGAAAGAAGAGCTGATAACAGCTTATTTTGGGTCAAGGAATCAGGTGACAAGGTGGTCAGAGGATAAAGTGATGGCCTCTTACAAAAAGCTAGAAGAGTTGAGAAAGAAAAATCCCAATGTTCCTCAAAAGCCTGTTTACCCTGAAGCAGTGGTTCCAGCTAAACCACAAAAGCTACAAATCAGGAGATCCACGGCTCCACCTGCTGCCATCCTTTATCAAAGAAGGAAACAAAAGCAGATGGATGCAAAAACAGCAGAAGATATAGCACAAGGGGATTACATTATAAAAACGGTCCTTAAGCAGATGATGGTAGAAAATCTTGAATTGTCAAAACACTGCCCAACCAGTCATCACCAGTCCACCATCTCCAAACTCATCATCAATAAAAACTCTCCCAAAAAACCCAAAGGATTCAAAAATACTAAAGTGGAAATCTGACAAATAGACCCACGTATTGACTTTGCTCAGATCCAATGGAGAGGTGAAGCACATATCAAGGGAACAAGCACTTGGCCTGGGTGAAAAAGATCTTCAAGAGCTCCTTGAGCTTCCACTGTGCAGGGATGAGGATGACACAAGCTCCATGGACTTTGAATTACAATTCAAAGGACAAGTCAGGGAGTATTTGATGAGGAAATAAAAATCCAAATATAATGAAGGGTTTTGGCATCATCTGTTCCAGGGGGAGATTGTTGGGATTGAACCCTACAGAGGAACAGTTGATTAAAGCCAAAACTGGATCAGATCAGTGGATTCAGAATAAGCAGATGTTTGTATTCAATATTTCCCCTTGGAAGTGGCCCTAACAACTGATGACCTCTATCTACTATCCGTCTACAACAACTGCTGATCATTCAACATCTGATGAAGTCCTAAAGACTGTTGAAGGCAAGCACTGATGCTCAATCTACTTTCATGTTTCAAGTACTTCTGATGAAGACAAAGCACTGCTAGGAGTATAACAGTGGAATGGGAAGCAGTAGTTTAGTCTGTCTTATGTTTGTATTGTAATTAGTGGTTTGTAATAGAAGTAGTTGTATTAGATCAGTAGTTACAGGTTGTTAGGAGGTTAGATGTCACTTTCATGCTGACGTCAGCAAAGATGCCACAGTGGTTTGCTTTGTACTATAAATAGAACAGTACCATGTATTGTTCTATTAGCTCTTTCATCCCAAGTCATTCTGTACGAACAAATACATGCATGCATTTGTAATTGAAGATTGAAATAAATTTAATCATTCGGTTCAAAGTTAAACATGTGTGTTGAAAGCAATTCTTATGTTTGATTGTGTGCGAAAGTTTTGTTTCCATTTTAATTCCGCTGCAATTCTCATTCATCTTCATAATTATAAAACAAAAACATAATCATAAGAAACTCAGATCCTAACACGACCCTTCAGCTCTGAGGAAGACTTATGCTTTTGTTTCTGTGCACAGGCTGACCCTGCTGCTAAACACACACTGTGAGTATACTCGAACCCATTTTCATTTAACAAACTTTTGGGTTTTACATACGTTCTCTATCAAAACACAACACACAACGCAAACACTCTATAAACGCTAACCGCACCCGCGTGCTATACATGATTTGTTGAATGCCTTTTGGTGTGTGCGATGCGTGATATGATTTTATTAATATTTTGAGCCCATTTTACGCATTAATCAAGTTTTAAATTTATAAAACACGATATTCTACTACACTAAACACACACATGGGCAAGTGCACCAATCATGAGCATAGTATAGCGTTGGTAAGATACCGAGGCCGTCCAAGGACACAAGAGCTTTTAGTACCGGTTTATCCTCAACATTTAATCAATCAAAAATTTTTGATAAAAGGTTTGAAACATGAAAATAAAAACAAAAAATGCAGAAATAAAATAAAATAAGAACAGATAGACAAGATGAATCACTTGGATCTGACTCGCCCTTAATGTATCCATGGATGATTTTCGCACTTTCGGACTTTTTAAGAGATTATCTTAGTTATAGTAGTAGGCCCCTCTTTTAAAGGTAACGGTACCCTCAACCCAGTGGGTTTAGTCAGCAAGGATACAATCCCAAAGGGTCAGAATATTGAAAGATGATTAATTAAGTTATTAATGAAAAGTGGTAGGCCCCTCTTTTGAAGGTTACGTTACCCTCGGCTAAGTGGTTTGAGTCAGCAGGGATACAATCCCAAGTAGCCGGTTTAATGTATTAATAGTAGTTTACATATGAGGGGTTCAAGCTATTCGCACCCCCGCCATCCAATACCAGTGGGTATTAAAGGAGGTCCTAGTAAGCTTGAACCAGGTCCTTGCAGGATCTATACACTGAACAAGGCAAGAACCTTACTAAACCAATCCCTTAACCCCCGGCCAGGTAGCCAACATGCATGTATATAGACCGTAGAGACATGAATGATGCAATCTTTTACTTTATATAGACAGTAAAGTAACACCAAGACACCACAGACAAATGATAAAGAAAATTCACCTTCAACATAAGAAACTAGTTATTAAAGTCATTAATACAAAACCAAATAAAAAGTGCCGAAAGATTAAAAATCAAAAGTGATACACAAAAGACTTGTCTTTACCAAGTGATGTAAGAGGCTTAACCAGACATGGCCTTTGATTGGCAAGAACTCTTACTATCAATCTTGGATCCCGAGACTACTACACACTCTAAAGATGGATGATGGTGGTGGGTGTTGGTGTTGTAGTGGTGGTGGAGTGGTGGTAAAGTGGGAGAGTAGTGGTTTGCCAAAGGATGCCTTTGAAGTGAGCCAAGCACCCCTATTTATAGCTTGCACAGAGCTATGGCCACGGCCCCGTGTCTAGTGGGCACGCCACCGTGGCCAGTCTTTTCTCTTCCTTCATTAAATGCAGTTGTCAGCAGAGGGTCCCACACGACCCCGTGTCCAGTGGGCACGGCCACGTGGTCAGAATCGTATCTGTACTTTCAAAATTTTGCAAGATTCTGCGTATCTTAGCATTAACCACGCCCCACGTTGAGCTGGGCACGCCCCTGTGGTGGGCGCAGAAGCTTCTACAGGTTTGTCTTTTCTGCAGACACCTGACCACGCCCCCGTGTCCAGTGGGCACGGCCCCGTGGTTAGTCCTCTGTTATCTTGTTTTTGCTTTGGGGATGCTGCCGAGGGGTTGGGCATGTCACATTTATTTCTTTTCTCTGTATTCATGTTGGTTTTGGCTGTATATTTATTCCTTTTGTTCGTTTAAGCTCATTTGGTCCTGTAAATTCAAAAGGAAGACAAAAACACACTTTTTTCCAACATTAGTATTAAAAAGGGTTAGTTTTATGCCTCATTTGATGTAATTTATATGTTACATTTTGCACGGCACCAAAAACTTGGTGTGTGCGAAGCGTGATATGATTTTATTAATATTTTGGGCCCATTTTACGCATTAATCAAGTTTTAGATTTATAAAACACGATATTCTACTAACACTAAACACGCACATGGGCAAGTTCACCCATCGTGAGCGTAGTATAGCGTTGGTAAGATACCGAGGTCGTCCAAGGACACAAGAGTTTTTAGTACCGGTTTATCCTCAACGTCTAATCAATCTAAAATTTTTGAGAAAAGGTTTGAAACATGAAAATAAAAACTAAAAATGTAGAAATAAAATAAAATAAAAACAGATAGACAAGATGAATCACTTGGATCTGACTCGCCTTTGATGTATCCTTTGATGATTTTCGCACTTTCGGATTTTTTAAGAGATTATCTTAGTTATAGTAGTAGGCCCCTCTTTTGAAGGTGACATTACCCTCACCCAGTGGTTTGAGTCAGCAAGGATACAATCCCAAAGGGTCAGAATATTGAAAGATAATTAATTAAGTTATTAGTGCGAAAAGTGGTAGGCCCCTCTTTTGAAGGTGACGTTACCCTCGACTAAGTGGTTTGAGTCAGTAGGGATACAATCCCAAGTAGTCGGTTTAATGTATTAATAGTAGTTTACATATGAGGGGTTCAAGCTATTCGCACCTCCGCCATCCAATACCAGTGGGTATTGAATGAGGTCCTATTAAGCTTGAACCAGGTCCTTGTAGGATCTATACACTGAACAAGGCAAGAACCTTACTAAACCATTCCCTTAAGCCCCGACCAGGTAGCCAACATGCCTCTATATATACCATAAAGACATGAATGATGCAGTCTTTTACTTTATATAGACAGTAAAGTAACACCAAGACAACACGGACAAATGATAAAAAAAATTCACCTTCAACATAAGAACTAGTTATTAAAGTCATTAATACAAAACCAAATAAAAAGCGCCGAAAGATTAAAAATCAAAAGTGATACATAAAAGACTTGTCTTCACCAAGTGATGTAAGAAGCTTAACCAAACATGGCCTTTGATTGGCAAGAACTCTTACTATCAATCTTGGATCCTAAGACTACTACACACTCTAAAGATGGATGATGGATTATGGTGGTGGGTGTTGGTGTTGTAGTGGTGGTGGAGTGGTGGCAAAGTGGGAGAGTAGTGGTTTGCCAAGTGATGCTTTTGAAGTGAGCCAAGCACCCCTATTTATAGCCTGCACAGAGCTCTGGCCACGGCCCCGTGTCCAATGGGCACGCCCCCGTGGCCAGTCTTTTCTCTTCCTTCATTAAATGCAGTTGTCAGCAGAGGGTCCCACACGACCCCGTGTCCAGTGGGCACGACCCCGTGGTCAGAATCGTATCTGTACTATCAAGATTTTGCAAGATTCGACGTATCTTAGTGTTGACCACGCCCCGTGTTGAGCTGGGCACGCCCCCGTGGTGGGCGTAGAAGCTTCTACAGGTTTGTCTTTTCTATAGACACCTGACCACGCCCCCACGTCCAGTGGGCATGGCCTCGTGGTCAGTCCTTTGTTGTCTTGTTTTTGCTTTGGGGATGCTGCCGCGGGGTTGGGCCTCTCACGTTTATTCCTTTTCTTTGTATTTATGTTGGTTTTGGCTGTATATTTGTTCCTTTTGTTTGTTTAAGCTCATTTGGTCCTGTAAATTCAAAAGGAAGACAAAAACACACTTTTTCCAACATTAGTACTAAAAAAGGGTTAGTTTTATGCCTCTTTTGATGTAATTTATATGTTACATTTTGCACACATCACCTGTACTATGCTATACAGTGTTACACAAGACCGCCTTTAGCAACGATAGTACTATAGTTTGGACTTAGCACCTGTTGTGAACAGGGGTTGCTAAGGATCACATTACTTTATTTCACGTGTTCGCTTCGGTGAACATGTGTCGCGCATACTCTACAACGCAGTCACGTGGTTAGGTTGTATCATTGGTGATAGTTACATGCTTCGCCCGTTACGTGTTACATGCTGGTTATGGGTAAACGCTTTTCATACTATTATCTAAGCAAACTTGTGTACTCACCTTTACTTTATGTATTGACTTTTATTTTAACGTATGTGACAGGTTGATTGGATGTTATGCTGCAAACAAGTTAGGAAGTCTAGAAACTCACCAAATAAAATCTGAGTTGTCGGATGGAGTTTGTTTTTGAGACTGAATATTTGTAATGATTGTTATGAATTATTTGTTTAATAGTATGGGATATTAAACCTTATAAATATTGCCATTTAATAGTTGTTATGGATTCTCTTGAACAATCTGTTTCGCTCAGTGCCACGCCCCGATGATTCCGCCATCGGTTGGGGTGTGACAGATTGGTATCAGAGCCATAACTATAGGGAATTAGGTCGACTCGTGTAGAATTGACCTAGTCTATAGTTTAAGTACCAAAACAGAGCCTTCGTACGAACCCACTTGGGGCTTCGTATGAACCCACATGATGTGATACTCTCGGTCGAAACTACTACGCTACACCTTCGCACGAACCCATACACTACAGTTTCGTACTAAGGCGACCTTTCCTAAGGTCAAAACACATTTTTTTCCTTTCCTAAGGCTAACACAATACGCACGTTTTTGCAAAACGCTTGCCTAGCACAAACGAGTGATTATGTTGGGAATAGGTGTGAAAACCAAGAACTCCCGATAAGATCACTCACTCCGTGCATTTTTACTCTCAGCACGAGAATCCTTTGTTGATTTAGGAGTGACATCCATACCTCGACAAGAATCTCCATCTCTATCTCGTGGTTTTACCACACTATTAGGAGCGAAGTTGTTAAGTTAGGGGTGAAACCCGCATCTTAATGACCAGTTTTACTCCCTACTTTGATTTTACAAATCTCACCAAAGTCTCGACTGCTCCAATGATTCGAGTCACATAGTAACTGGAAGGATGAGTGTCGTTAGCCGTAATACGATGAGAGCATGACCTATTAGGCCAAAGCATGTACTCGAACTCGTTGGGAATAGTCGAATCACTTTGGGTAGTCGATGTCTAACACCCAAGGCACTCCGTTTATTATTTCTAGCATGCAATCGCTGATTTTATGCGTCATCGATTTTATCATGTTTATGTGTTTTAAATTCACAATTTATGGTTTCAATTTCTTGCTTTCCGCTCCTCGCTCCGCCAAACGCGCAAAATATGTAGGTGAATACGTGCACTATTCGCTTATGCTACTCGCTACCCCTCGCAACTCCCGATCGCGTTACGCACACTTGAAAGATAGGTGAATACGTACAAAATATGTAGGTGAATACGTGCAATATATGTAGGTGAATACGTGCAAAATATGTTGGTGAATTCGTGCAAAATATGTGAAATTATGTGCTCATACGTGCTTATGTGCCTATATGTATACGTGCCTACGTGGTTTATGTGCCTACGTGACTATGTGCCTACATGTTCCTGAGCTTTATGTGAAGAATAGTAATAATAAATATATTGTATGAACGCTAAACTTTACAAATATAACCCGATATAATCGAGTCTCGTCTAATTCACCGTGCCCACCGTGATGCCCGGTGAAACCATGCTGACAAGCGTATCGCATCACTTGTGGCCAAGGAAATGGCTAAGGTCATACCTCAGATTGTCAGTGAAATCAATGAGGTCAACAGCAAATCTTCTGTTGAATCAAAGAGTGATGCACCCAAAGCTCCCTTCAGCTTCAAACAATTCAAAGCATGCGGTCCCGCAAACTTCACTGGCGAAAATGGACCCAGTGCAATGTTTCAGTAGTTTGACTCTATCAAAGTCACCTTTCATCAAAGCGGATGTCCTGAAAATCTCCGCACTGTGAATGTTACCGGAGTCTTCCAGTCCAGGGCACTGGATTGGTGGACCGCTGAGCGTAATAGGCGCTGTAACGATTTAGCTTATGGCCTCTCATGGGAGGATCTTAGGGAGCTCATGATGAAGAAGTTCTGTCCTCCTCAAGAAGTCCAGAAGCTGGAGAATGAATTATGGCACATCAAGCAGGAAGGAGGTGACAACGCTAGTCTCACCGCTCATTTTAAGCAACTGAGTATTATCTGTCCTAGTTAGGTGGACATGCCTGATAAGACCATCAAGAAGTACATTCGAGCTCTCCCCGATTGTGTAGCCAACTTTGTTCAAGCAGTGAGAGCTACTACTATCGAGGAAACCTACCAACTTGCAGCTGAGATCAATGACAATCGAGTCTTGGCTGGAGCTTTCAAAACCTCGACCAAGAGTCTCAATCAAGATACTACCGCTCCCAGTACAGACACCGCAACATCTCAAGGTTCAAAGTCTTCACGCCAAAACCGCAAGCGAAGGAACAACAACAACAACAACAACAAGAACTATGTGACTACCGCCGTAGCACTATTCAACGCTGTCCCCGTACCGCCCAACAACCAGAAACGTCAAGTTGTTGTCACCAACGCACCGCCTGCCGCGTACGCTGGTCTTCACCCTCTGTGCCCCACTTGCACTATCATCATCCGACAGGGGTCAACTGTCATTTCTGTGTGAATTGCAATCTCTACAGGCACCTCACCGCACACTTTCGTTCAGACCCACGTCAGCAAGCTACTCAAGCTCTTCCAGCACCACCAGCTCAACCTCTCGCTCTTCAGGGTAACCCAACAGTTCCAGCACCCGTTGCTAATGTTTGAACTTGCTACACTTCTGGTGACCCTAATCATTTTGCTAACGTCCGCCCGCACCACGTCATGAAACAAGAACCCCAGCAGCAGCAACCACCACAGCAGCAACAACAGCCTCAGCAACAACAGCAGCCACAACCACAACAAGCAGCCCTTGGAAGAACTTTTAATATCAACACCCGCTAGGCTCAGACTGACAACAATGTTGTTAATGGTACGTTCCTTGTTAACGGTATTTATGCCTCTTGCTAATTTATACTAGAGCTGATAACTGTTTTTGTGTCGTTTGAATTCGAAAAACTTTTAAAACGTAAACGCGCTAACCTCCCAACGACCTTCGACGTAGAAGTTGCCACTGGAAGAACCGTTACCGTCAATTCTATTCTCCATGATTGTACTCTCGAACTCATCAATCACATCTTCCCATTCGATCTCATTCCTATGAAACTTGTTAGTTTCGATGTCATAGTAGGCATGGATTTTCTCCGTGAAAATCGTGCTGAAGTTGTTTGTTTCGAAAAGATGATTCGTTTCTCTCTTTCAAAAGGTGATCAACTATGTGTTTATGGTGAAGTATCCTCGAAAGATTTGAAGCATTTGTCGTGCATTCAAGCGAGCAAGAATCTCCGCAAGGAATACTTGGCTTTCTTGGCCCATGTTATAGTAGCGAAGGAGGAAAAGAAAACTGTGAAGGATGTTCCCGTTGTTCGTGATTTTCCTAATGTCTTTCCTGACGACTAACGTGGTCTACCCCCTACCCGCGATATCGACTTTCATATCGACCTTATCCCCGGTGCTAAACCTGTTGCCAAAGTTCATTATCGCCTCACACCATCTGAAATGCGTGAACTTTCTAGCCAACTCCAGGAGTTACTTGATAAAGGTTTTATACGCCCTAGCACATCTCCTTAGGGCGCACCTGTCCTTTTCATGAAAAAGAAGGACGGATCATTCTGAATGTGCATCGATTATAGGGAACTCAACAAGCTTACTATCAAGAACCGCTACCCTCTACCCCGAATCGACGACTTATTTGATCAACTCCAAGGCGCTACATGTTTCTCTAGGATCGACTTACATTCTGATTATCATCAGTTGCGTATTCAGGAGCAAGACATTCTGAAAACCGCCTTCCGTACCCGTTATGGCCATTACGAATTCGTGGTCATGCCTTTTGGTCTCACTAACGCACCCGCGGTCTTCATGGATTTGATAAACCGCGTGTGTAAACCCTTCTTGGACCATTTCGTTATCATGTTTATCGACGACATCCTTATCTACTCGAAGTCGAGAGCTGAACATGCACAGTATCTTCGTTTAGTTCACGAGCTTCTCCAAGGGACTCGCCTCTATGCCAAATTCTCCAAGTGTGAATTTTGGCTCGAGGAGGTTCAATTCCTCGATCACATCGTTAACAGTCAAGGAATTCACGTCGATCCAGCAAAGATGGAAGCTGTTAAGGGTTGGATTACACCGAAAACTCCATCAGAAGTTCGTTCTTTTCTCGGTTTGGTGGGTTATTACCGTCGATTCATAGCTGATTTCTCTAAAATCGTCGTTCCTCTCACTGCTTTAAAGCATAAAGACAAGTCTTTTGTTTGGGGAACCAAACAAGAGGATGCCTTTCAAACTCTTAAGCGTATGCTTTGCAACGCTCCCGTACTCGCACTTCCCGACATAAATGACGATTTCGTTGTTTATTGCGATGCCTCTAACCTAGGTCTTGGTTGTGTCCTTATGCAACGAGACAAGGTTATCGCGTATGCGTCTCGACAGCTCAAAGTCCATGAGAAGAACTACACTACCCACGATCTCGAACTCGGTGCAGTTGTTTTTTCGTTGAAGATATGGCGGCACTACCTTTACGGTACCAAGTGTACGGTCTTCACCGACCATAAGAGCCTACAACATATCTTGAACCAAAAAGAAGTAAACATGCGCTAACGCAAATGGGTTGAACTTCTCAACAACTATGATTGCGAGATACGCTACCACCCAGGTAAGGCAAACGTCGTAGCCGATGCTCTCAGCCGATGAGGCTATTTACGTAGTGTTCGTAATGTCCAAACCTAACGCAATCTCGAAGCCCTCATTCGCGACACTCAACATGCTTTTTTTTCTCGAGAACACTTTGAAGGAAGAAAGAATATGTGGAACCGAAAACCAGTTAGTGAATAAACCAAATGGTATCTTTCAGTATCTCTACCGCATTTGGATTCCTAGTCGTCACATTCTCCGAGAGATATTGATGACTAAAGCCCACAAATCCCGATATTCCATTCACCCCGGTGCCGACAAGATGTACCAGGACCTTCGTTCCAGGTATTGGTGGCCGGGAATGAAGAAGGATATCGCTATGTATGTTTTGAAATGCCTAACTTGCTCGAAAGTCAAGGCCGAACATCAACGATCCTCTGGCTTGCTCGAATAACCTGAGATCCCGATGTGGAAATGGAAGAGTACTGCCATGGACTTTATTACGAAACTTCCTCGCAAGCCATCTGGTCACGATAGAATTTGGGTTATTGTTGATTGTCTTATGAAATCCGCACACTTTATACCTATACGAGAAGACTTCAAGGTAGAACGATTAGCACGAATCTATACCGACGAAGTCATTTGTCGACATGGGACGCCTCATGACATCATCTCTGACCGCGATGGTCGGTTTACCTCGCGCCTCTGGGAGACATTCCAAGCCTCCCTTGGTACAACTCTTAATCTCAGTACCGCATTCCATCCCCAGACCGACGGTCAGACTGAGCGCACGATCTGCACCCTTGAAGACATGCTTCGTTCATGCGTTATAGATTTTGGTGGTAATTGGGATTCACATTTACCTTTAGTAGAATTCTCGTACAATAACAGTTATCATGCTAGTATTCAAATGGCACCCTTTGAGGCATTATATGGTCGAAAATGTCGATCGCCAATTGTATGGCACGAGATCGGAGACGCACAAATCACCGGTCCCGAGTTACTACAAGAAACGTTGACAAGATCCTCCAAATAAGAGACAATCTCCTGAAAGCTCGGAGTCGTTATAAGAGCTACGCCGATTGCCGCAAGCCCCTTAAGTTCGAAGTTGGTGATCACGTACTCCTAAATGTTTCACCTTGGAAGGGGGTGACCTGATTCGGTAAGAAAGGAAAGCTAGTTCCATGATACGTGGGTCCCTTTAAGATTCTGGAAAGAATTGGCAAAGTGACATACCGACTCGAACTACCGGATGAACTCAGCAACGTACATCCGACTTTCCACGTCTTAAACCTCAAAAAGTGCCTAGCTGAGGAAAATCTTCACGTGCCTCTCGAAGTCTTGCAAATAAACGAGACACTACACTTTGTGGAAAATCCGATAGAAATCGTGGATCGAGAGACCAAGAAACTTCGATGCTCTCGCATTCCCAAAGTGAAGGTTCGCTGGGAAGGCAAACGCGACGCTGAGTTCACTTGGGAACTCGAAAGTGATATGAAAGCTAAATACTTGTAACTCTTTGTAACGTCTACTACTTAATTTCGGGATGAAATTCCCTAAAGTAAGGGAGATTATAACAACTCGTGTCTCGGTTGTTCCTACTTTTATTGTGTTTTCTTCATAAACGCTTGTACTCTTGGGATTCGATTAACGCTATGGGTTAAAATATATTTTCAACGCATTTTAAACGCATATTACAATGCTTATTTAATCACGATTGTCGCATATAAATGCTATTTATAACTCTTGTTACTTAAACGCTTATCGCAACGCAAAATCAACACAAACTCGAAACGCGAATTATTTATATAATGTTTGTTAATTGTGTGATTACTTGTTTAGAATGTTATATGGTTATCAACGCAACGCTTGTACGCTCAAACACTCTCCCGCAACTCGATTTTTCATGATTAAACGCAACGCATAACAAATGAACCAAAGTTGGAAAACTAACAATCACAAACTTGGTCGTTCGAATGGGCCATCCCCCCGGATGGGGCCATCCATCTGGATGGGGGGCCATCCGGATACAACCACTCGCGCACAACCTTAAACCCCGCCCTCATCTATAAATAGGCGATTTGTGCCTTCATTTCAACCTTTAAGCACTCTCATCTGCTCCCAAGTTCTCAGTCGCGATTCAAGGCCTTTTGTAAGCATTTGTCTCTTAAATCTTCGTCAATCTCCATCTAAATTCACTTCTACTCCATCTTCTTCATCATAATCACTCTCACATACATGCACACTTTAACTTTTTCTCAAAAACCCTTGATTCCAGACACTTCGAAGATGGTTTCCACTCAGTTTGCTTAGGCAATCTGTTGTGGAGCATCAATCACTCGAGATGGGATCAAGTTATGAAAGATTTCGATATTTTACAACTTATTTCTGAACTCCTTTTCGATTTTTACACAATGTTGGAGGAATCAGGACTCTGTCAGACTCTCGACTCTTTCCATAGTCGAAAGCCGGCTTGAAAACTGATGTCTGCCAAAGAGATGGACCGATTAACGGGTCAAACATGAAATTTTCATCAAGAACAGAGCATTCGTCCAAATGAGTGAGGCCCATCCGTCCGAATGAACTGGACCTGGTGTTTTCTGTTGTTTGAATCGTCGTCACAACCATCCCCGTTAAATCGAAAAACCTTTTTGTTTACGAAAATTTTACAAACTTCGAGCATTGTCCATCCGTCCGAATGGACCATGTCCATCTGTCCGGATAGACCTTGCACCACTCCAAACTTTTCTTTTTGATTTAAAGCACCAAATTATACGTCTGACCTTTTTGTTCTAAGCAAGAGCCCCCCACCCGACCGAATGGGGACCATCCGTCCGGATGGCGCCCGTCCGTCCGGATGGCGCCCGTCCGTCCGGATGGCGCCCGTCCGTCCGGATGGCGCCCGTCCGTCCGGATGGCGCCCGTCCGTCCGGATGGCGCCCGTCCGTCCGGATGGCGCCCGTCCGTCCGGATGGCGCCCGTCCGTCCGGATGGCGCCCTTCCGTCCGGATGGCGCCCTTCCGCTCGGACGAACTGTCAAATACTTAACCCACTCGACACCCCGTTTATGACCGTTCTGAGGAAGACTTATGCTTCTGTTTCCGTGCACAGGCTGACCCAGCGCTCCCTTCAATCCAACCAGACTATGTTTAGCTGCTAAACATACATTCTCTATCAAAACACAACACACAACGCAAGAATTCTATAAACGCTAACCGCACCCGCATGCTATACGTGATTTGTTGAATGCCTGTTACTATGCTTATACAATTTTACACTAGACCGCCTTTAGCAACGATAGTACTATAGTTTGTACTCAGCACCTATTGTGAACTGGGGTTGCTAAGGATCACATTACTTTACTTCACGTGTTCGCTTCGGTGAACATGTGTCGCGCATACTCTACAACGTAGTCACGTGGTTAGGTTGTATCATTGGTGATAGTTACATGCTTCGCCCGTTACGTGTTACATGCTGGTTATGCGTAAACGCTTTTCATACTATTATCTACGCAAACTTGTGTACTCGCCTTTACTTTATGTATTGACTTTTATTTTAACGTATGTGACAGGGTGATTGGATGTTATGCTGCAAACAAGTTAGGAAGTCTAGAAACTTACCAAATAAAATCTGAGTTGTCGGAATGGAGTTTGTTTTTGAGACTGAATATCTGTAATGACTATTATGAATTATTTGTTTAATAGTATGGGATATTATACATTATAAATATTGCCATTTAATAGTTGTTATCGATTCTCTTGAACAATCTGTTTCGCTCAGTGCCACGCCCCGATGATTCTGCCATCGGTTGGGGTGTGACACCCACCACTCATCCCCAACTTCATCATCTTTCACCCAACCCTCTACAATCACCATTTTCTCCATAAAGCACCACCCAAAGCTGAAACATCAAGTCCGCCTTGTGGTGGCCGGTGACCGCGACACCGGTAAATCGAGCCTAAATGCGGCAGCTGCATTGGAGAAGTTTCCGGATATTGTTTCTCTGGTGCTTCCTCCGACTCGTCTTCCTGCGGATTATTATCCGGATGCGGTTCCTGTTATGATTAGTGATACGGCGTCTAGGTCTGGATTATGTATTTTTTTTTATTGATTTGTTTGATTGTTTTAGTCGCGTTGTTGTTTATTAGGTTTTTGAATTAATTGTTGATGTAGTTTGGAAGGTAAATGTGACAACCGATAATTTATGCCTTTTAATTATGCGATTAACATAATTTAAGGCGATAATAAATAGTGTTTAAAGCATGAAATAACTTAATTAGGCTTTTGGAATGCCTAGGAACGCCTATCTGACTTTACAGTGCGCGTGTGGTGATTTTCGGGAAATCTGCTGAGCGTTAAACGATAACGAATTCACATCGTACAAAATAACGACAACACCGAAAAATATGAAGTATATACGTATAACTTATACAAATGAATGTGGTTTCAGGAAAATATCATGCTTTCGAATGGCACAAAACGCAAACGAGAACGAAAAAAGCGAAAATCAGGACGTACCGTCAATCAACAACGAAACGGAAACATCGGACGTGCGTATTACCTACAAATCTAAAATTTTATGATATATTTAGCTTCGTAATCAAATTTTATTATTCATAGTTAAAATTAGAATGAAAAACGGATTAATGACGACAAAAGAAACATTTTACGCGATTTTAACGCAACGACGAACGTACGCGTCAAAACCGACTTCCGATTTACATTTTTCATGTTTTCGTTGTTAAATAAATAGTTTACGACATATTATGATGAGCGGGTTCAAAAACGGGCTTCAGAAATGTATTGGGCCGCACGAAACGGGCTTGTGGGCCTGGGGCCCAAGCCCACTTAAAACCTAAGTATAAATAAAGAGGCAAACCCTAATTTCCCATTTTCAAATCTGCGCACACCATGAAGAGGCAAACACACTTAGGGGTGCAAACGAGCCGAGCCGAGCCCGAGCTCGATTAGGCTCAAGCTCGAGCTCGAGCTCGGCTCGAAGGTAATTTTTCAAGCTCGAGCTCGGCTCGGGCTCGACTCGTTTAGTATTTATTAATTAATTTATATTAATTATAATTATTATTATACTTATAATTTAGTTGTTTATTTATATTTAGATAAATGATAATCATTATTATATAAATATATGTTTAATATATTAATAAAAAATATATAAATCGAAAGCTCGATTAGGCTCGCGAGCCGGCTCGAGCTTGATAAGCGAAGCTCGGGCTCGGGCTCGTTTAGTAAACGAGCTTGTTTTTAGGCTCGGGCTCAAGCTCGAGCTCGTTTAAGCTCGGCTCGTTCGAGCTTTTTTTCGAGCCGAGCTCGAGTAGCTCGCGAGTAGCTCGGCTCATTTGCACCCCTACACACAGTCCCTACTCTCTCTCTTAAGAAACCAGAACTGGACATGTTTCCGGCGATATACCTGCGCGACAATTTCGATGAGCCGCACCCACACCCCTAAACCCCCTCCACCCTCTGTTACACGCACACTCCTCTTACTCTCTCTGAAAATCTCGAGACCAGCGCCGTTTTTCTGGCGAAAGCAAGCGTACCTGCGCCCCTCTCCTTCCGGGGAACCACACTCACACCACACCACCACACCCTCGCTCTTTCTCTGTATCTCTATCGAGCAACAACAACGGCAGCGCCGCCATAGGTGGCGGCGACGGTTATTTTTCCGGTGGGTTTCCGCAGTAGAACTCCGATGAGGGTTTCTTCTTTATTTCGGGTAAGCATTTTTATTCGTACACAGTAACTAATCTTCTTCGTTTTGACACTTGAGATTAGTTTTTTTTCCGGTCGTTTTCTGATAAAGACGATGATAGATGATGTTGATGATGAATTTGATTAATGTCGATGATGATGGTGATGTCGGTGGTTGCCGACGGCAGCCGGAGCCACATTGGAGACACCGGGCAGTGGTGGTGGTTAGGTCAGCTTACGTCTTGGGTTCGGGTTTAGTTCAGGTCTCGGTTACGATACGGGTTCGAGTAAAAAATGCAAACTCGCTTCAGATTCAGTTTCGGTTCAGATTGGTTCAGGTTTCGCGGCACGATCGGTCCGGGTCAACTCAGTTCGAGTTCGGGTCAACTCGATCAAACCGAGTTTACTCGGTCAAACTCAGTCAACGAAGTCAACTCAGTCATAGAAGACCCAATAACAAATTTAATGCAGCGAGTTATTCCACGTTATTTTTAGAATTTTTAGATTACGCGAACCGAGCTCGAACTGTCATATTATAGTTATTACGTTTAGTGACTTGTTACATTTTCGATGTATTTGACGAAAAAATATATATATTGTCATTTGTTGAATAAATATTGAGTTTCGAAAAAAATATATCGACACTTGTATTGTCGGCTTATTCTAAAAACAGAGGAAATTCTGTCCATTTTTTCGTTAAAAACCCGTAATACGAAATGTAATATCCTAAAAACGACACTTGTTGAAATTTGAGTTTTTCTTATAGAATAAATATAAAGACATATTTATTTTGACGACGCTATAAGTTAACGAAACCCGATACTTAATTAAAATAAATATAATTATTTATATATATTTCAAACGCCCAAAAATTCGGAAACTTTTACATCATAACTATAATTAGTTGTATTTCATTCAAACGTCGCTAATTCGTGTGACTTTATAAAATAAATATAATCGTTATATTTATTTCAAAAGTCGTTATTCCGTATACTTATATAAAATAAATATAATGTTTTATATTTAATTCAAACCTCTAGTATTCGGAAATCGTATAAAATAAGTATATTTATTTTTAACCATTTCTACTCGAACGTCGGAATTTCGAATAGCCTTATAAAATAAATATAATAGCTTGTATTTATTTTAAAACATCGATAATCCGAAATACTTTTGAATACTTTTGTCAAATAAGTATAAATGTTTATAATCATTTCAATTGTTTAGAATCCGAATATTTCTATAAAATGAATATAGTTGATTATATTCATTTCAAACGTCAAGATGAATACATAAATATATATACCTATATTTACATCTTACGTAAACTACAACGATATATTGCCATACCATATATATATATAATTCCGAATACGTAACGTTTTACATATGTATATATGTATACGTGTACATATACTTTCATCGTACGAAAGCTACAACAAGATGTGCCACTATCGATCTACGTATTTCTAATTCACGACGACTAACACGACTTCGTGTATTTCTAATTCACGACGACTAACACGACTTCGTCTAAAGCAGGTGATGTGTAACACCCCAAAAACGGGTTTGGTAATCAAACCACGTTAACACTAAAAGACGGCTAAAGAACCGTTAGTGGTAAAAGTTAAGCCAGAAAATATTAGGATTTATATAACTAAATCTAATATTTAATAAAAAGAGAAAAAGAATGCGTTTGGGAAATAAAGTTTGTAGAAGGCCCGAGTTAACGGGACTTAAACTAAACTTAGTCATAGATTCCCAAAACCCACTAATTTAATTAGGAATGTTTAACCTAGTTAATAAGTGGGGAATATTATTAGAAATAAGTAGGTTGTGCCCTACTTAATTAACTAACCAAATTAGAGGGGCCAATGTTGTTAAAATTGAAACTTTTATTATTAATTTTAATTAAAAACAAAACCAAACACCTCAATTGAGATGTCTGGTCGAACAAGAACACAGGGGGCGACACATGCTCCCCACCAAACCCTAGTGCATGTCAAACTTGATCAAATTGAGGGTTTAAATCAGCTCCAAATCGATTTTCAAGCACGAATTAGTGATCACCTTGTTGAGGGGATCATAAGGTATGCAAAAATTCGATGTTTTGATTCATTTTAAATTATAGGTTAATTGTGAAAAACTGAAATTGAGCTTGATTATCTCTTGCATGGATGAAATTAGAAGTAATATGGCATCTAGGGATAAACCCTAGATGATTTCTTGTTAAAACCTAGCATTTTACTTGTGGGGTTTATAATCACCATTGTAGGTGATTAGTGAGTTTGTAGAAACCAAGTAAATACTAGAATTATGGTTCTTATTCTAGTGAAATCTGAATTCGTGTGGCGAATATGAGATTATTGATGTTAAAATTTAGTATAGATTTATTAATTGATGTGAAAGTAGATGAGAGTAACATGTCAAGAACCTAGTAAAGGTTATGTAAAAATGTGACCCGCTAGGTGTTTGTTAAAACGCCTAAGTGAGGAGTAAAACGTTAAAGATCGGACAAAAACGCAGATTTGAATATCATAATGAATTGTCCGATTTTTTGTTACAAAAGAGTTCTAAATTTGGTTGTGAATGGAACTCTATAGGTAAAGAATCCGGGTCGTCAAGTGGACAAGCCGGAAGTGATACATGCTAGAAAGGTGTGCTTAAAAAGGTACGTAACCACGATTTTGTTACGTTATGTTTGCTATGTAATTTTTACTAGTAGACTTGAATTTAGAATAGAGTATGAATTTGGATGTCTAGTTGAAGTGACGAAGATCACTAGATAAGAAATCATGAGTTATGGTAAAAGGAGTAAAATGGTAAATTAGTCATGTAATGACGAACAAATAAAAACGGTTTTTAAGCAAAACGAGTTCAAGGGAAAACCGGGATAGGTTTAAAGGGATAGAATGGTAATTAAATACCATCTCATGCGGACAAATGGTTAATTAGACTAAATGGGTCAAATGGTCCTGTTAACACCATTTGACAATAATAATTGATAAATCGCTTGTTGAGTTTTGTAATCACAGGAATAACATAAGCTTGCGTTGCTTTAACTAGAAAGATTTAACGCAAAAGTTATGTTAACGGGTCAATATATTGATCCGAGCCAGGTATGTTTACTAACACAACTTATCATGTAGAATTTGGAGTTCTAAAAGAGTTAGACAAGGTTAAAATATAGATATTCGGTTATCTTTTAGGTAAACCGAATAAATTGAATTAAGTTTATGGTATTTTAGAAGCACATGGGTTTATAAACAAGGTTATAGTTAAAAGGGTCGGATTTTGGGTCAAACAAGTATTTAAAGGACCTTTGTAGTAAAAAGAGGATGAAAATTTACCAAATTGCCCTTGTAAGCTAATTCGGACGTACGACCTTTAAAGGTGGTTTGGAAATGAGTTTTATGATTAAATAAATGCTTAGAATAAGTATAGATAGTGAAAGACATGAATTCTTGGGTCAAATGACTTTATATGAGTCTTTACCGTAAAATGGAAATCCGATGGGTAAAACTCGGAACATATAGATATCCACATTAAATCCAACACACATATAGATGTAGTGGAAGATTACTTGATAAGAAACGTAGGAATAAGATGCTTGAAATGAATGAAAGCGAATTCATGCTTTAAAGTGCTTAAAATACCCTTAACGGGTCAAAATAAGCATACGAGTGAAAACGGGTTTAAATTGTGTAATAAACCTGTGATTAGAACCTAAAATGGTAGATAACATTAATTTGAAGAAGTGTATGTGATATAAGGATCAAACAAATATGTTTGTTTGATAAAATGCATAAACGGGTTAAAATTCGGTAAAAAGGTAACGAGTCGAAGGCTTAGAAGTCTCAAAATTTATTATGTTGGATGTTGGATTTTAACTCCACATGATAGAGAATTAAATTACGGACGCGTAGGAAAAAGAATCGGGTAAAACGGATTAAAAACGAGAGAGTTATGCTCGTTTCCGTGAAATCGTGTCATGCTGGGAATGTACAACAACTGTTTAAGTATTAGCCTGTGAAAAAGGGGGCTAGGCGTCACGCGACGCCCCTTGGCGTCACGCGAGGCCCTCTAGTTCCGGAAAAATTTTGTTTTCTTGTTTGTTTGACCCATGGAACTTGTTTAAACTTATTAGTTGACTATCAAAACTAACTTTTAAGTTGGTTTTGATCTTAGGTGATGTTGGGTATGCTACGGATGACGATCAAGCAGCTACGAAGAACCGAACACACGAGATTAAAGCTTCCGCACGGCGTTACGTCATAACTTTTAAATGGCGAACTTATTTATATTATGTTGAAAACTTTTATGTTGTAAAAGTTTTAGATTACTCGTATTTTCTAAGGATACTCAATCGTAATTACATGTTTATTTTCGTTATTTGTACGAAAACCTTTAATATAATAACAAGGGTGTTACAAGTTGGTAATCAGAGCTCAAGGTTGTTGACAAATGTGTTCGGTTCGAGGCTTGATCGCAAATCCGGTAAGTACATGTATGTTAATAAGTTTAAGGATGCTAATGTATTGTAAACAACACATAAGGCTATCGTGTGTGATACACGTTACCTAAATTAAATGATGAATATAGTTGACGAAATTGCGCGCGTTGACGCGTATAGTAGAAAAGCCTTGTATTATGATACGGGCATTTAGTAAAGTTGATATTACTAACTTTTATGAATGTTTTAATTGGAGGAAACCCGCATTTGAAGATGACGAGGATTGAACAAATTACGGATATGATAGAGGAACGGTCCGAAGTATGACAAGAGGAGCATGCTCACCAAGGACTAAATCGCGTAACGACCGCGAACAAGGTTAATGGCAAGGAACGCCCGTCGGGGCAAAAATTACCAGGTGCACGCTTTTAAATATAAACGCACAAATAGCAATATGCAACAAACATGTAGAGAATGATTGTTGCATATGTAAATTAGAAACTTGGAAAACCGAATAGAAAATGTATTCGGGATATTGTTTCCAAGAGAAACAAATAGAGGCATTACTTACATAGGGCGTGATGTGAAAACTATAAAAAGGTCATGCGTGTCATGTGTTAATCGCTTACTCTGGCCAAGTAAGTAGTGGCATATGATACCATGAACTTCTTATAGCGGACACATTTACATCCGATGTAGTAAGGACGGGGTGAATGAGACAAATTAAAAAGTACCCAAATAAAACAAATGAACAAAATAGTTGAAAATAATGTAAACGCACAGCCGGGTGACGGAAGCGTATTACATTAGGATAATGAGCCCGATAGAAGGGACGAAGATTAATGTAAAACGATTAAGGTATGCAATTGGGAGGGGTGTGCTTACACTCGAACCCGGAGAATGCAAATATGACTCTTAACGGGCCGATTTTGTAAAACACCAAATTTGAGAACAAAGTAGGAATATAAAAGTGAAACGAAGTCATAATGCATACCGTAAGGGTTGCAATAATAACGACTTCGGTAAAACACCCGGTTGGTGAGTAAGGATTTAAACGCATGCGTGGACCGAGAAACGGGAACTCGGATGGGAAGTTAAAAGACTCGGGTTTTGAGTCATAACTAGAAGATGACAAGATAATGTAAATAGAAATTTGAAATAAATTATGTTCAAACTATTTTAAAGTTGAACATGTCGAATATAATATCATGCCGAACGGCACGAGTAAACGCAAGCGGGATAAAGGTAGCGTTAAATACAAAAGAGTAATGAGCCCGGTAATGGGACATAACCAAATAAGAATATATGCAAGTCAAATAACAGTAAGCATAATAAGAACTGACGCATAAATGACGTGAGAAATCATAAGTCGGAAAATTGTCCGAAAGAAAACAATTGTAGCCACGAAACTACAATCAAGGTTAACGGAACCTAAGCTTGAAACCAAATGATTTTTCAAACAAAAACAGGGTGCCTTGACACCAAACATGTATTTTGAGAATGACATGAGCAAGGAATGATCTACGGGATCAACATAACCTTTAGGGTTATAAACAATGGAAAGGTTTACGAGACTAAAACGACCCACGGGTCATGACTAGAAAGAAATAGATTATAAGGACCTCGCCTTAAAGAGGTGAAAGTCTAATAAAATAGCCTATAAGGCAAAGTGATAAAACCTACGGGTTAATAAGACGAAGCAAGGGAATAAATTGAGAATCCCCGCATAAAACAAAGACTGTAAAAGAATAAATTTTGGACTGTCAATATCCCGGTATGGATAATTGACAAAAGTTAAAGAGAAGATGCTAAACTAAAACTTCGGTTTTAGTAAGAAATAACGTTTTTACAAATAAAAATCCTGATAGGAATTTGAATAGTAAGCATGAAAGATTCAAGTTTTGATACTGATAGGCGCAAGACGATATATTCAAAAAGTGATATTTTCGAAAATGAAAAGTTGATATAAATTAAACATGATGTGACACGATCACGGTTGGGAAATGTAATGTGAAGTAAAATCACATGATAACCAAGCGAGCGGTAAAAAGTAACTGGACTAATAAGTCTAGTTAGTGAGACCGGTTAAGGTCAGTAATTCAAATCAAGAAAATTTGGTTTGCTTGTAAGCGGTGGATTCGGTATAACTGAACCGAATAAAAAAAATTGAAAACAAAAGAAATTGTTGCTAAAAGTGAAAGATTTCACTAAAGATCTTTAAACGGGTCAAAGTAACGGATTCATATAGAATTCGATAGTATATGAAAGCGATGGATATCGCTAAGTTAACTAAACTAGTGGAAATAACGAGATTACGATGTTTCAAGTCGCACTATGTCGTATGAGTTATGTAGACAATTAGTAACCAAAAAGATGTTACTAGGGGTGAGCATAAATAGGTCCGACCCGACTAGAACCGAGAACCGAACCAAAAACTACCCGAAACTGACCCTAATATATTATATAGAGTATTTGTTCGGTTCTTGTAAATGCTGTATGTCGGGTATCGGGTCGGGTCGGGTACGGAATAACAAGGATCCGAAGCCAACATGTTGGACCCGATGCAAAAGTATGATTCTGTACAAACAACTAATCTGGGCCAAAGCCCATCAGCCTAACTTAACCTAATCGATTTATAACAAACAGTTGCTAACATATATCAGAACTAAATGCAAATCTTCATTAAATCTTCAATAATTTTCATCAATTTTGGAAGTGTTGCTGCTTCACGAGGTTGAGGTAAGTGGTTCCCTGAAACTCTGCATTAATGAATCAGCATTTAGTTTATAAAACAATATATTGATCGAATATAACAAACAATCAATTTCATATGAGATCAAACGTTAAACATCAATTTCATAACAATCAAAACAATACATCAATTTCATAACAATCAAAACAATTTCATACGAAATCAAACTTACCTCATGTGTATGTGGCTGCCTACAATGGATAAATAAGTAATTCAGTATGTAGCTGTCTACAATGGAAATCGAATGAAAAGGATCTGATGGGGCTAAGCATTTGACAGTAAATCAGATTCTGAAAGCTAAGAGACACTTGAGAAGCACCAAAATAGATAGCAGAAACTCTGAAATGGAATGGATGTAACTATGATTAATCGGTTTCGGGTATTACCTAGGAACCGATAACACCGAACATGGTAGGAACCGATACCCGAATATCATATAGGGTACTATATTCGGTTCCAGTTTTAGGCTGAAATCGAGTATCGGGTCGGGTCGGGTAATTCACGGGTCGGTCCGGTTCCTGTCAAATGCTCAGCCCTAGATGTTACCATACTTTTCTGGTAATACAAACTATTGGATAAAAGTATAAGTAATGTTTAAAAGATTTCTCGAATTGAATTCATTGAGTTAAACTCAATGAATTATGTAAGAAAAGGTTTCGAGGACGAAACCTCTTTAAGGGGGGTAGACTTGTAACACCCCAAAAACGGGTTTGGTAATCAAATCACGTTAACACTAAAAGACGGCTAAAGAACCGTTAGTGGTAAAAGTTAAGCCAGAAAATATTAGGATTTATATAACTAAATCTAATATTTAATAAAAAGAGAAAAAGAATGCGTTTGGGAAATAAAGTTTGTAGAAGGCCCGAGTTAACGGGACATAAACTAAACTTAGTCATAGATTCCCAAAACCCACTAATTTAATTAGGAATGTTTAACTTAGTTAATAAGTGGGGAATATTGTTAGAAATAAGTAGGTTGTGCCCTACTTAATTAACTAACCAAATTAGAGGGACCAATGTTGTTAAAATTGAAACTTTTATTATTAATTTTAATTAAAAACAAAACCAAACACCTCAATTGAGATGTCTGGTCGAACAATAACACAGGGGGCGACACATGCTCCCCACCAAACCCTAGTGCATGTCAAACTTGATCAAATTGAGGGTTCAAATCAGCTCCAAATCGATTTTCAAGCACGAATTAGTGATCACCTTGTTGAGGGGATCATAAGGTATGCAAAAATTCGATGTTTTGATTCATTTTAAATTATAGGTTAATTGTGAAAAACTGAAATTGAGCTTGATTATCTCTTGCATGGATGAAATTAGAAGTAATATGGCATCTAGGGATAAACCCTAGATGATTTCTTGTTAAAACCTAACGTTATACTTGTGGGGTTTATAATCACCATTGTAGGTGATTAGTGAGTTTGTAGAAACCAAGTAAACACTAGAATTATGGTTCTTATTCTAGTGAAATCTGAATTCGTGTGGCGAATCTGAGATTATTGATGTTAAAATTTAGTATAGATTTATTAATTGAAGTGAAAGTAGATGAGAGTAACATGTCAAGAACCTAGTAAAGGTTATGTAAAAATCTGACCCGCTAGGTGTTTGTTAAAACGCCTAAGTGAGGAGTAAAACGTTAAAGATCGGACAAAAACGCAGATTTGAATATCATAATGAATTGTCCGATTTTTGGTTACAAAAGAGTTCTAAATTTGGTTGTGAATGGAACTCTATAGGTAAAGAATCCGGGTCGTCAAGTGGACAAGCCGGAAGTGGTACATGCTAGAAAGGTGTGCTTAAAAAGGTACGTAACCATGATTTTGTTACGTTATGTTTGTTATGTAATTTTTACTAGTAGACTTGAATTTAGAATAGAGTATGAATTTGGATGTCTAGTTGAAGTGACGAAGATCACTAGATAAGAAATCATGAGTTATGGTAAAAGGAGTAAAATGGTAAATTAGTCATGTAATGACGAACAAATAAAAACGGTTTTTAAGCAAAACGAGTTCAAGGGAAAACCGGGATAGGTTTAAAGGGATAGAATGGTAATTAAATACCATCTCATGCGGACAAATGGTCATTTAGACTAAATGGGTCAAATGGTGCTGTTAACACCATTTGACAATAACAATTGACAAATCGCTTGTTGAGTTTTGTAATCACGGGAATAACATAAGCTTGCGTTGCTTTAACTAGAAGGATTTAACACAAAAGTTATGTAAACGGGTCAATATATTGATCCGAGCCAGGTATGTTTACTAACACAACTTATCATGTAGAATTTGGAGTTCTAAAAGAGTTAAACAAGGTTAAAATATAGATATTCGGTTATCTTTTAGGTAAACCGAATAAATTGAATTATGTTTATGGTGTTTTAGAAGCACATGGGTTTATAAACAAGATTATAGTTAAAAGGGTCGGATTTTGGGTCAAACAAGTATTTAAAGGACCTTTGTAGTAAAAGGAGGATGAAAATTTACCTAATTGCCCTTGTAAGCTAATTCGGACGTACGACCTTTAAAGGTGGTTTGGAAATGAGTTTTATGATTAAATAAATGCTTAGAATAAGTATAGATAGTGAAAGACATGAATTCTTGGGTCGAATGACTTTATATGAGTCTTTACCGTAAAATGGAAATCCGAGGGGTAAAACTCGGAATATATAGATATCCACATTAAATCCAACACACATATAGATGTAGTGGAAGATTACTTGATAAGAAACGTAGGAATAAGATGCTTGAAATGAATGAAAGCGAATTCATGCTTTAAAGTGCTTAAAATACCCTTAACGGGTCAAAATAAGCATACGAGTGAAAACGGGTTTAAATTGTGTAATAAACCTGTGATTAGAACCTAAAATGGTAGATAACATTAATTTGAAGAAGTGTATGTGATATAAGGATCAAACAAATATGTTTGTTTGATAAAATGCATAAACGGGTTAAAATTCGGTAAAAAGGTAACGAGTCGAAGGCTTAGAAGTCTCAAAATTTATTATGTTGGATGTTGGATTTTAACTCCACATGATGGAGAATTAAATTACGGACGCGTAGGAAAAAGAATCGGGTAAAACGGATTAAAAACGAGAGAGTTATGCTCGTTTCTGTGAAATCGTGTCATGCTGGGAATGTACAACAACTGTTTAAGTATCAGCCTGTGAAAAAGGGGGCTAGGCGTCACGCGAGGCCCTCTAGTTCCGGAAAAATTTTGTTTTCTTGTTTGTTTGACCCATGGAACTTGTTTAAACTTATTAGTTGACTATCAAAACTAACTTTTAAGTTGGTTTTGATCTTAGGTGATGTTGGGTATGCTACGGATGACGATCAAGCAGCTACGAAGAACCGAACACACGAGATTAAAGCTTCCGCACGGCGTTACGTCATAACTTTTAAATGGCGAACTTATTTATATTATGTTGAAAACTTTTAAGTTGTAAAAGTTTTAGATTACTCGTATTTTCTAAGGATACTCAATCGTAATTACATGTTTATTTTCGTTATTTGTACGAAAACCTTTAATATAATAACAAGGGTGTTACATGATGGCTCCAATAATGCAACAGTTTAGGAAAATTGAAACTTTTACGAAAGAGGGTTGTGAATTGTTTGAATTTAACAAATTACGGAACAGAGCAATGGACCGATCAGCCGGTACGTCGCCGGAACGGGACGCTCGTCGGCCGAAGACGGGTGCGCTAGGGTGTCGTGGAGGTGGGGTTTCAGGTTTGGTGATGCTTGATGGAGAAAATGGTGATGATAGAGGGTTGGGTAATAGAGGTTGAAGAAGAAGTTGGGGATGAGTGGTGGGTGGGTCCCACTTGATGTTTTTTAATGTTTTAATTTAATTAGTATTTTAAATGATAAGGGTAGTTAAATCATTTTACACCAACTTAACTCAACAAACTAACAAACATTCACTCTAAGGACTATCCTAGTAACAAAAGATCAAACCATATGGAGCATACGTGTAATTTTAAAAAGTTAGGGAATAAAGATGAAAAAAAGAGAAAACAAATGGACCATCCGGGCAATTAACTCTTATTATTACACTAAACGGTGGTCAGCAAAAACAGCCCCACAACTGCTTCTATTTTATAAATATTTTGTATTGATCCATTTAATAAACATGGGCTTGTTTTGCATGTTTGGCCTTTACCCTTTATAGCTTCGAACCTCGAGTGGTGCGTGTTTGATTTCTCCTCCAGTCACGTTTTAATAAAATTTTTTATTTTTAGTTTTGTTTCTTTTAATTATTCAACTAAAAATGGGTTGTCGCTCGAAAGATTTGCAACAGCGGTTAGGGATGTAGACAGTGATCCTAGTGGCCCACTTGATGACCGGTGATGTAAAATGAGTCGACCGAAGAGGCAAACAAGTAGCAAGAAACAGAAAGGCTTATTCTATACACACCCCCCTCCCCCCCCCCCCCCCCCCCCCCGTGAGAGGAAAACTGCCGGTCCCACGCAGGTCCCACCTGTAAGTATGTGAGAGGAGGGGGTGTAATCAAGAGGGAGGGGGGGTGTGTATAGTAGCACCCAGAATGGCGGGTGACACTTTAGGTATCCAATAGTGTTTCATGTGGCCGGAGAAATCATGAGAGTGTTGTGAAACATGACTTGATCTTAAAGATTAGTTTGCGTGTGATAAGAGACATAACCGATTGTTGACATATCAAGCGATTAATCCGATCAAGAACGGTAGAAAGAATGAGAGAGCGATCTGATGGCTGCTGTATTTAACTTCACCATTTTTTTCTTTCCCACTCTCTATTATTATTATTATTATTATTATTATTAATTTTATATTTCTTTTCCCTTATTTATTAATGTTTAAGTTGTTTCCAGATTAATTATAACTTTATCATAAAAAACTTGCAATATTTTTTTATTATTTCTGTTTTTTTTTCTTCTATAATCTAACTCAAAACTTTCCAATAAGATTTACTATTTCTTGTAATCATTTTTTCCTTATTCTTTCTATTTCGTATGTTATTTATTATTTTCCTTATTTTTTCATACATAAATAAGCAAGTTATATGTGCATCATGACTTATACCTTGTGTTTGGGGAGTGTTTCAAAAAAAAAAAAACTTCATTTTTCACTTTTAACCTAAAAATTTCATATTTTACATTTTAACCCCTTTTATTTTTTTTACTTTCAACCCAAAGTTTTTCATCTTTATAATTTAAAACAACACTTTATTATTTATAACTTTCGTTCCCCATACTTTTTATCTTTCGCAAGTTTTTCGTTTTACGTTTCGTCCTAAATTTTGCGAGTTAACATGTCGTAGCGTACATGTGAGGTTCAACGTTTTTGCTCTATTTTTTCATATTTAACAGACCCGTCGCAACGCGTCCATTTTTCCCCTTTTGAAAAGTTCGCCGCAACGGTCGGGTCGTTGATCAACTAAGTTATTATTTTCTACGTTTTACGTTTCTAGTTTATTTCTTCGCATTATGTCATTGTAACGGGTGTGCGTGATTCAACGATTTTAGTCTGCTTTTCGTTTAGTGTAATTTTTACCATTTTATCTATTTTATTTTTACGATGTTGAGAGTCGATGTGGTTGTGGCATTGGTGCTACTTGACACGGTTTTACGAACATTTTTAACCTATTAAATATTTTACTAATTTTTTTTGTTTCGGTTTACCCCTATACTTCATTTACTTAAAAACTATTTTTTACGTGCATATTTTATGTACGGGTATGTGTAAATATGATTTCTTCTACATTCTGACGTAAACTTTTTTTATAGACGAGTCAGGTCAAATATAATACGTTTTCGTTTAAAGAAACCATTTTTACATGCATATTTCTATGTACGTTTACGTAGAAATTCAAGTTGTTACTTTTTTGGGAAATGATTCAGGTCAAATATAATATGTTTTCGTGTTTATTTTATGTATGTTTCGTAAAGTTTGCTTCGAACCGAGTGGAGTGAAATTATGTTTTCTTTTTCTCCCCGTTTTTCGAAAGCTCTAACTAATCCCTTTCGATTACATGTGCATATTTTCCTTCGTACCCGTTACGTTTTCTTTGTATAAGTTGGGTCACGTATAATACGTTATGATTGTTCGATATGAATTCCATTTACTTTACGTTTGATCCAATCACAATGGCTTATACATGTTACACTGAGTTCAACTAAGACATTTCTAGATACGTCAAAATTTGTGTTTTCATATGGTTAATGCATCATATAACGTTTGGACTAATCTATTCAATCTTTACGATGTACCCGCGCCGCAATGCGGGCGGATCTTAACCCTAGTTCTTTCTATTTCGTATGTTATTTATTACAACTTAATCTATCAAGGTTTTTTTCTCTTTTATTATCTAACTCAACTTCTAATGTTTTTAAATCATTTTTGTTTTTGTTATCTAACTAAAATTCTTTTCTTTTTCTTATATGATATGTTAATTGTTACGGCTTTATATTTGAATTTTATCTTTCGTTTGCAGCCGCAACAATTATTAACATTTAACTAAAACTCTTTTACCAATGGGGTGGTGGTGCATTAGCAAAGACAAAATCTTTAAACACCTTAAGAGGGAGGTCTTGGATTCAAGTTCCACAAACAACATAAAAAAAAGAATTTTTTTGTTAAAAAAAACTAAAACTCTTTTACCAATTATGTTAATTTTCTTTTCCTTGACTACACCTATTTATAGTAATTGAGTTTAATAGGATTTTATTTTTCAGGTTTTTTGTTTTGGCTGCGATACTGTGACAAATTGAATCTGTACAAATAAACGACCGCTGCTCACCACATGTGAATCTTTTTGCATTTGTTTTTTTCTTTTAATTGCTAAATTGCTTATCTCAATATTATCAAAATAAAATTTAATTATAAAAACGAACCGAACACGTGGTAATATCCTTGTGAGCTTATTATAACTATATTTTCGAGTGTACTTGTATTGACTGAAATATCTCCCGCCTCATCGTGTATTTTTAATCGCATTTATTATTATTGAGTTTGAGTAATTTAAAATAACAATAATATTTTTCTACTTCATATAAAATGTTGATTATTTGTTTTAGCATATAAGTTAATAAAAAAATAGTTTACTGTTAATTATATTGTAAATATTTTTACATTAATAAGAAAATAAACAAAACTTATGACATCTGAGCAAAGACTTACAATTTTAATGTAAACATGGTTAACTTAGCCTAAAGGGTGTGGGGGCATGGTTGGGTCATCAATCGACATGTAGAACCATTAATGAATTACTACACCACCCCTTTGCCTCATCCACCATGGTTGGTATGGATTAAACCATGACAACCATGAGCCTTCTTTCCTTTTTCAATATTTATTTTTCCACAAAAATAAATTAAAATAAGAGAATAATGGTTTGGGCCATGACCATGACCACACCCTTAGGGAAGTGGTTTTGAATGATGGATTAAAAGTGAGTGATATGACGCTGATGTAGAGGATCATGGAGACCATAATAGTCATGACTACACCTTATAGCCTTAGGATAGAAGACTACAATCGTTTAATTAAGTCAAAAAAATAATTTGTATGGGATAGTTTATCCAGATGGATCTATTTGAGTAATGGATCTACTCCAAATCTCCAACATCTTTAACCCAGGAGGTTGTTACACACCTCAACTTCAAAAACAAATTGAGTGATAGAGAGTTGGTAAGAGGGCTTTCTAAAAAGAAGTTTCAGAAATGCCACTCAATAGAATTCATATGGATCTTTTTGGTCTTTTAACTCTTACGGATATTGAGAGTAATAATTTGTTAATGAGTTCTCAAGATTAGGCATTTAAACGACCCTAGTTGCTCGTGAGTTGCGTGAGGTTGACTCGCTAAAAGCTTGAATTGAGTTGATTTTAAACGAGCTCGAGCCTAAGAGTAAACTTTTTTACCAAACCATCATGAACCCGAGACTCACTTATTGAGCTCGAGTAGGCTCGCGAGTCTAAAAGAGCTTGTTATTTATATAGTTTTTTTTCTAAAAAAACTTTTTAATAAACGATCATGAACCCGAGCCTCACTTGTTGAGCTCGAGTAGGCTGACGAGCCTAAACGAGTTGGTTATTATATAGTTATTATATAACTAGGTTATCACCTGAGACTGCTTCCCGGGCTCGAGAAAGTTTTTTATATTCTAATTTTATAAGTAACATTGTATTTAAAATAATACAATAAGTTATCAATAAACAAATTTTAAAGTTTTGGTATCATAAAACATATGTTTTTGAACATGTAGCACAATTTTAAAATCGTACTAATGACTTATGATAAAAAAAAAAAAAAAGACAAATGATAATGTTCAAATATTTCAACCAATAATTAAACACATAATACTGATTATAAAAAACAATGCTATGCGAAGATGATTTTGAAAAACACGATTTTATGAAATATTAAAGGTCTTGATCTATTGCAAGATCTTGCCCCATGGAACTCCGCCATATTTTATAAAATCATTTCAACCGACAACATTACACTTGTAACATACAACAATTAATAAATGTAGATATAAAATAAAAATAATAAATGTAGTATATCTATATATCTATTATATAACTATATAAAGCAAATCTAATGGACAATATTGTAATTTGACCAGGGGTACACATTTTTAAGAAGCATGTACAAGCGACTGCAAGCTGGTAGAAGAGGAACTTTTAAGACGCTTCAGGGGCAGGCTAGGGATTTCACCCATGAACCCTAATACCCAATTATAAATGAATCGTCTTGAATTTGAGACGTAAAGATAGAAAGGCAGATTGAATGCGAATAATGATGGGAGTCTCCAGGTTGCAAATGAAGCATCGTGTGTTTAAATTTCATCTTAAGTTCATCATGGTTGAAATGCACAAGACGCATCTCACCAATTTTGAATGCCGGAGTGCCACAAAGTTTCAACAACAACACCGATTTAGAGAAAAATTTTGCAGGGTTAATATCCAAATTCGTTGATATACAGTCACCGTTGGCGGTTGGAGTCGCTATTTCATTGGAAATCGGCGGAGGTACGACGCAGTTTCCGACTGTCACTCCGATGACTTTAATACCACAATGGTATCGATAATAACTGCAATAGTCATCCAAGCAGCAACCCTAGGGTAAGAAACACTTCAACATGACTACAATTTCAACAATTGTATGTTACAATTTTCGTTCTACAATTATCTTAACTTGAATCTTGAATATTGAATTGGAATTTGAGTTTGATTCTTTATGAGTTTTTTTTTTCACATATCTTTACTAATCATGATGTGTTGTTCTTGTTGTGTTATCATATGGGTTTGAGTTGATGATTCAAATCTTTAGTTGGGTTGGATGAAAGTTATTGTTTTGATCGGAATATTGGGGTGTTTGGTTTGCAATCTTGAAAAGGGGGAGTGTCAATCTGGTAGTGATTATTGGTTTTTGTTGTGTTTTTGTTTTGTGGGTATTAAAGATAGTGATAACTGTGTGCTTAAGTTGGAATTTTATTTGTTGTTCTTTGTATCTTGCGTTCATGGGAGGTCAATCAGGTACAGAAGGAAGAATAGTTGAACAACAAGTTCTAGAGGTGAGTGATAAAAAATATTAATGATTATTTTATAAAATTTTTAGATACTAATGACATTATTTAACAGTCAAATCCAGTTCTGGAAGCCTTTAGGAATGCGAAAATGGTGAAGAACAACAATTCCAGGTTAAAAGTCCGCATAATAACACATTTAGATACATTTGTTTAGTAAATTAAAAGTTAATTTATAGGAAAGTTCACATGTCTGAGTGTTTGTACCAGTCGTTTTGGTAAATTTGTATAGATCCAATTCGACAAGCAAGGGAAGATATCCGGAGCTGCGGTTAGAACTTACCTTATAGAAAGTTCACGAGTTTGCCAAGTGTCGGATCCTGAAAGGAACTACTATTGTTTTTACATGCTCTGTGCAGCACCCCCAAGGTGACTTCATTTTTTTAGAAATACATGTGAATTCGGTTATCGAAAATATTGTCTCGAGTGGACTCTGGTTTTTACGTTTCATTATTTGAATCAGACTAATTGCTATGAAGTAGCGAATATAGATGATGGAAGAGAGTATTTGGAAACACGAAATGCTATGGATGTTGTGGGAATCAACCAAGATGAGCAGGTAACAAACATGATGAAACGGGTTGACCAATTTGAAAAAGTAAACTCACTCAAAAGTAAACGTATTGAATTACCATCTAGGTAAATAACCAACGTCTAAAAGATAATCTTTTGTTTGCACTTTTGTAGGATGCGATATTTCGTGTTGTAGTTGGGATTCTTCATCTCCAAAACGTTGACTTCATCAAGGGAAAGGAGTTTGATTCTTCCAAAGTGAAAGAAGAAAAATCGCTCTATCATCTTCGTATAGCAGCCGAGCTAATCATGTCTGAATCTAATCAACTCAACCTGTCATTATGCAATTTGATTAGTCGTTAATGACACATAATATGAAAGTAATCTCAGCTACACATGTTTCTTATCAGGTGTGATGCGAAAGCACTTGAACAATCTTTATGTGAGCGTGTTATTGTAACTCCAGACAGAAATATTACAAAACCACTGGATCCAGCGGCTGCAGCCTTGAGTCGTGATGCATTGGCAAAAACAGTTTATTCTAGACTATGTGATTGGTACGAAAATAAAAAAGCATCTTTGGCTGACTTTGACTTGTTTGACACGTTTGGCTTAATTCCTTTTAGCTAATATTCTTTACTTGACCCGTTTTCATGAACTATGACAGGATCGTGGACAAGATAAATAATTCAATTGGCCAATTCAGGCGGCTGCACAGCCGACAAGTGCAACACACCTTCAGATTCTACTCGTAGCAGTGGTGGACATGGGCGGCGTGTTTCATTCAGGCCGCTTGGCGGAGACATTGCAAGCGGAAAATGATCAAGCAGCGGCATAAGGAGGAGCTAGAGATGGAACTTGCTGGCGGTGATGTTGAAAACTTGCCAGAAAACATTGATGTCACATTCACTTCACAATCTGATAAAGACAGTATTCAATCTGAAGTTGTGAAAAATGTTGTTGAAAACGTGCTAAAATCAGATAGTGATTCCACAGTTGAGGATGATGAATGTTTTCTAAACAATTACATCCCAAAACTTAAGTCCCAGGACAACTTAAGTGATGAACCGACTCTTGTCATGTACAAGATGAACAGATCAGATAAGTTGTACTCGGATACCGAGTTTCTGATCGAGAATGTGAGTGTAGATAAACTGAAAAAGGTTTTCAAACTTGTTGAGATCGATGTTTCTAAGGTAAAAGGATTGACAAGTTCTAAGAGGTTTTTGAACTTTCAACATGATAAATCTTACTACAAGAAACCAGGTGTGCCATCACGTTTTAACAAAAACAATCAAAACAAAGGGTTGGGTGGACATCAGGGTGGTAAGAATTACCCAAGAAAGAACTTTCAGAAACAAAAGTTTGTTGAAAAGAAAACGTTTGTGAAGAGCTCAAGCTCAATTTCCGAACAAGAATCGAAAATCTTTTCAAAAACAAATGAAGAATTCTTTGCTAAAAAGGCCTCACAGCCGCAAATTGAAGGTAAAAGTTGGGATGTTGATACCCAAACTTGCTTCAAATGCAACCAAATTGGTCACATTGCACGAAAGTGTACTAATTTTGAAACCTAAGTCTGTGGTTGTTGAGAATTCAAAGAAGAAAAATGATGTCAAAGGCAAAGCGCCTATGTTTGTTGAAAAGAAGCTTCCAAAATTTGAAAACTTTAAAATCAAATCTGAACCTGTTAAACAACCGGTAAAGAAAAATGATCATTTTTACAAATGGGTTGCTTCTCCACAATAAACATGGAAGCCAAAATCTCAAACAAAGACATCAAATGATCCAAAACCAAAGGTTTCTGATACTGCTGCAAAACATACATCTTCAACCAAACCGCTTAAGATGGATGTACCTTTGGATTTTTATGAAAATCTTGAGAAACAAACTTCTTCGACCCCACCGGGAAAAAAGTACGTCTCGGCACATGACAGGGCGAAAGACCCTACTGTACGGCATTAGAGGTTTCAATGGTGGTTATGTTGGTTTCGCGGGAAACCAAGGTGGTCGAATTATTAGGGAGGGCACGTTATCTAACGGTGTCGTTACATTTGAAAGAGTCAACTACATACCAGAGCTGGAGTACAACTTGCTCAGCATTTCTCAGATTTGTGACAGGATGTAGACAACGCATTTTACCGACAAGGAGTGTCTTATTCTGAAGCCGGGGTTTGTCATCCCCGAGGAGTGGATCATTATGCGAGCACCAAGGGTAAACGATCTGTACGTGTTGGACATGAGCGTTGCTACAACTACCACAAGTCACCCTCAGTGTTTCATATCAAAAGCTACCGAGAAGGAGTTAGTGTTGTGGCATCAAAAAATGGGCCACATTCACCTACGTAAGATGAATCACCTGGTGCATAACGATCTTGTTAATGGTGTTCATCTGAAGAGCTTTCACCTGGAGGGGAATGTATTAGGTGTCTGAAAGGAAAGCAACACAAGAAATCTTATCCCAGAAAAATGGTGAACTCAGTCTCGAAGCCACTTGAAAGACTTCACACGGATCTCTTCGGTCCTTGAATGTCAAGAGTATTACTGGAGATCTTTATTGTCTAGTGGTAACTGATGATTATTCAAGATTCTCGTGGGTGATGTTCCTAAAGTCTAAAGATGAAACATTTGAGAGTTTGCTGAAGTTGTTCAGAAAGATAGAAAATCTATACCAGTCCCACATATGCAGACTATGAAGTGACAATGGTACGGAGTTCAAAAACAACAAAATGGAAGAATTTTGTGATCGAAGAGGTAATTTGCAAGAGTTCAGCGCGCCATACACTCCACAACAGATTAGAGTTGCAGAAAGAAAGAATCGGACGCTAATCGAAACGGCACGAATGATTTTAGCTGATTCAAATCTTCCCATCAACTTTTGAGGAGAAGTCGTATCTGCCGCTTGCTATACTCTCAACCGGGTTCTTACTATGTAGAAGCATAACAAAACATGTTTCGAGCTCCTCAACAAATGCAAACGCAAGCCTAATTTGGAATACCTAGAGTCGTTCGGGTCTCCCTGCACAGTTCTAGATCCTGATGGAAAGTTTGGGTCAAAGAGTTTGGAAGGTATCTTTGTGGGCTACTCCAGTCCACTTAGACGGGTTTTCATTCCAAGTCTTGGTAGGATAATAGAAGCTCAACACGTAGAATGTCAAGGATACACAATGCCTCCACAGAAGCCCGCAGACTCATGGCGATTCGATTATGATGCTTTATGGGATTCATTCGATTTACCAGAAGAGCCGGAGTACTTTGATCAATTAGACATATTTCGGGAATATGAAGCTTCCCAAGGTAGATTGCCAGCAAAGTCTTCAAGACGTCAACAAACTTCCAATGATCATGAAGTTGGTCCTAGTCACACTGGTGAAGGTGATGATTTACAACAAACTCACACTTCAGAACAAGAGCCTACTCCTGAAAATCAGACGACAGTTGATGATGATTTAGAGTCTGACTTGGTTAGCCCGACCTTTGATTGCGGTGATTCAGAATCTGAGGGGGAGCAGATCCAATCTTTAGACCAGCCAGTTCATGTTGATGAACAAGTTGCGGACTAGAATGTCACAAATTTGGAAAGCAAGGTGAATGTTCCCGGTGAAGTTATGCCGAGGACACTATCTTATAACCCCGAGGAGTTGATTATTGGGGAACTGCAATCAGGAGTTCGAACAAGAAGCCAAATTGACCGTGGCCTTACATGTTTTTATACTAAAATTGCTCCATTACAAACTGATTTCTCACTCAGTTTCTTTATTTCGTAGATTGAACCTCAAACATACAAAGAAGCACTGACGGAAGAATCGTGGGTGAATGCGATGCAAGAAGAGCTAGGTCAATTTGAGAAGCTCGGAGTTTGGAAACTTTTCGATCTACCTGACGGGCACAGAAAGATAAACACCAAATGGGTGTTCAAATGCAAGAGAGACGATCGAGGAGTGATAGTCAGAAACAAAGCTTGACTCGTTGTTCAGTGTTTTAGTCAGCAAGAAGGGATAGACTTCACAAAAGTTTACGCTCCAGTTTCCTGACTTGAAGCCATCAGAATATTTCTTGATTTCGCTTCATGGAAAGGATTTAAGGTTTACCAGTTAGATGTCAAGTCGGCGTTCCTTTACGGAAAAGTGAAAGAGGAGGTCTACGTCGGTCAACCACCGGGCTTTACTGACCCGATACACAAAGACAAGGTCTAGCTCCTGGATAAAGCGCTGTATGGACTGCATCAAGCCCCGAGAGGTATGAGACACTTTCTCAACACTTGATTTCCAACGGCTTTATCCGAGGAAAGGTGGATGCTACACTCTTCACTAAGGAAGTAGCTGGTCATCTGCTAATCGTTCAGATATATGTTGATGACATTATATTTGGGTCAACGAACGACGAACTCTACAAGGAATTCGAACAAGTAATGAAGCAGAAGTTCGAGATGTCATCAATGGGTGAGATGAAGTTCTTCCTAGGGCTGCAAGTTGATCAAATGCCAGAGGGAACTTTCATACATCAAACGAAATAAGTCCATGACGTTATGGAGAAATTTGGGATGTCTGAGACGGCGCCGATGTCCACCCTGTTAGCAACTAATCACGGTATCAACCTTGATCTCACCAGATAGAAGGTCAACGAGACGCTATACCGTTCGATGATTGGTTCGCTGATGTACCTGACAACATCTAGAACTGACATAATGTACCCGACATGCCTCGCCACCCGATATTAGTCGAGTCCTAGAGCCTCGCACATGTCTATCGTCAAAAGGATCCTACGCTACCTGAGAGGAACCCCAAGCCTGGGGTTGTGGTATCCCAAAGATGGTGACTTCAAGCTCGAAGGATATTCAGACTCAGATTTCGGTTGCTGCAAGCTCAACGCAAAATCAACAACTGCAGGATGCCAATTCTTCGGACCTCGCTTGGTCACTTGGCAGTGTAAGAATCAAACCTCTGTTGCTCTTTCGACTTGTGAAGCAGAGTACGTGTCAGCCAGCATCTGCTACTCGCAGATTCTGTGGATCCAACAACAGATGCGTGATTACGGTTTGCAATTTCTTACTTCTCCTATATTTGTTGATAACGAGGCTGCAATCAACATAACAAAAAATCGGCACATCACGCTAAAACTAAACACATAGAAATTCGACATCACTTCATCTGAGATTGTTTTGAGAAGAAGTTAATTCGAATAGATAAAATCCACACCGACGAACAAAAGGAGGATTTACATACCAAATCATTTGATAAATCACGATTTCTATACTTATTAATTTGAATGGTATGAAGCATTTGTCGTCAGGGGAGATATAATTGGCGTTGATGAGAAAACCACAGCAGAGGATGTTGAAAAGCAGAGTGCTTTGGTTTGTCGGCTTTTTAGTTGTTTTCGTATTTAGGGGGAGATAGTACATTTCAGAAAATTCAAAAAACACTAAAAAAATGCAAAATTACAAAAATAATAGAAAATTTTCAAAATACAAAAAACATTAGAAAATCAAAAAAGAGTTTTGTGTAAAAAGAGGAAATGATAGTACATCAGCTAGATTGTCACAGTATGCTAAAGAAATGTAAAGTTTAAAAGTGATTAAACGGTCTCACTGATGATATGCCGATAGGTTTTTACACATTTAGTAGACTTTTTCAGGATATAAACATAAAAATCACATCTTGCTTATTTCGTGGGGAACATCTCTCGAATATATAGGTAACCCCTGAAATCTTGTTTGAAAGATTTCCTGTTTCTGACATACTAGGTCTATGTACTTGATGATATCTGGGGTATTATACCAGGACTTCTGATTTTGCGGAAGCAATAGCCTAGTCCTCGTATAATACTCTGCACAGCTTTAATTCTTAAAGCCTCCCATCAGCATAAAAAATGATAAACATTAAAAAATGTGAATCATGTGCTGTTGAAGAAAAGATCCCCAAGAGGGACACACCTTAAAGACGAGCCATTATCTCTTTGTCTGAACAGAAGTTCTAACCTAAGCTCTCATGGTCTCGCACTACCCTTATACAGATATCATTTGAGTATGTTCACCTGTAAGACTGAATATAGGAATCTGGATACGAGAGTATATTCTGAGGTGGGACACGTGAATAAGTTAAGTACTTAAAACACTTAAATCGTATCCTGAATTAGTTGAAGTCTGTATGAAAATTTAAAAGGATCAGTATATCGGCAATCTAGGTGAACTGTTTGAAACTTAGTGTGAAATTAAGCTCAACGGTACTTGTGACTAGTCGGCAGCTGATATGATCCTCTAACACGACTCACAAAAATATGTTTGTAAATAGTTTATTGTTTACTTTACAGCATTTCATTTTAGTTTAGCTTAAAACCCAAAAAGATTTTCGTGTGTTTTAGCATAAACTTTCTTAAAATCCCAAAGAGATTTTATCTTCTGCTTTAGTTTACGACAAACCAAGGTGGAAAGCTGATCTTCAGAATCTCAGAAGTGAAGCGAAGAAGAAAGTTTCTGGGCTGAACAACTGGGTTGGGAGCTAATCTTAAATGTTTGAGAATTTCAAAGTCAAAACAAGTTCATTGACTTGATACTTGTACATTTTTCAGAAAAAAGTGTTGAATAACTAGGGTTAACCAAGGTAGTTAGTTCGTTTTGGGTTAACCAAGGTCATTAATTTGGACTTGGTAGGCAAATTGAATAACTAGGGTCATTAATTTGGACCTAGGTACTTCAGTGGATATCCAAAAACTGACCAAAACAAATAAAACTTGAAAAATTTTTAAAAGTAAAAATTTGAAATAAGTTGGATGTGACGAATGATCATCCGATCGGAGGACCCTCCGATCGGATGACCATCCGTTTGGTGGTCATTACTATATAAAGGGTCAACATTGTGTCAAAGTTATTCGCTCGAACTGTCCTCCGTCACACTTGCACTTTTTCTCTCAACTGATCTTGATCATTGTTCATATTCTTGCTTTTCCAAGTACATAGGATTGTTGGCACACTCATCATTCACTATGGGAAAAGTAAGTTTCCTGATTTTAACTGTTCAATTTCATGTATCTGATGTTTGTTTGTGTCGACGGTAACTGTGATAGAAAACCCATAGATCTAGGCTTGATTAGGCTTTGTTTGCATGATTTGAACATAGATCTTAGTCTAGGCTTCATGTCTGATCAAATGGTGATCCGATCGGATGACCATCCGATTGGACGACCATCTGATCCACATCACACTCATGATTAAATGGTCTTAAAAGTTAAACTGTTCATCGAATGATGATTCGATCGGATGACCATCCGATCCATTGAACTCACATGCTTGAATGTTCATTACTTGACTGCTCATGCTGATCCAATGACTGTTCGATCGGATGACCATCTGATTGTATCATTCATTAAGAACTGAATTGTTTCAATCGAATGATCATCCGATCGGATGACCATCCGATCCTTATGCCTTGCCTTGAAATCTGTGTGCTTACTTAAATAAGCTCATCCGATCGGATGGCCATCTGTTTGGCAGTACTGTATAGAGTGTAGTAGTGAAAAGTGTTAGTAAAATTTTGAGATTTTTGAAAACTTTTCACTTTGTACTTTATGTCTCAAAACTTGTGCATACTCTGACGATGACATTTTTGCAGGCAAGAGCAACTGATTTTCATGCTAGTCACAATATCTACTGCATATTGGATGAGAATTATCCAAATATGGAGCCGTTCAAAGAAATTATACCATTTTTAAAGGAAAGCAGAATCTTTAAGGCTTTGACGGAAAAACATAAGTGTTATGAGTCTCATGTTTGAACATTCTAGAAGTATGTGATATATGATGAGGAAGAACAAACGATATATTCGGCAGTTAGGATGAAAGATGAGAACGGAAAGGATATAGATTTGGAAGTTAAGATTACAGTGGCTGATGTGAGGAGGGTTTTAGATTTAAAAGCCAACGATGACGATCCAATCATTATCCCAGAGAGGTTGAGCAAAGGATTTTGTTTTAGAATAGGATACACGGGACCTGTGAATGATAAATACATTAAGTCTAGATTCTGTAGGCCATACAAGTTTATGGTACATTGCGTGGTACATGCTTTATCGCACAGGAAAGGAGCCTATGATCAGACTTCAGATTACATAATGAATATAATTACTTGTTTGGTGCTGAACAGACCATACAACATCTCGCATGTGATATTTAATCACATGGTGGATAATGTGAAAGGCGAGAAGTATATCATGTACCCAAGGTTCATTCAGATGTTGTTAAATGATCAGGTGCCTGATCTTCAGAAAGATTCAACAGATGAGATGAAGTTACACCATATGAATAATGAAACTTTGAATAGGCTGAATAAGTATAAAGGATTGACATCAGAACAGGAGCCAAGAGTTAAAGGAATGATTGGTAAAATTAAGAAGCCGAACTATGTGGCACCTGAGAACGATCATTGGAGACATGCAGAGAGTAATTCTGAAGATGAAACTGATCGTTTGAGTGAAATGGTGGAAAAGAAGTTAAGGTTTTGATATGAGAAGGATGAAAAGAAGAGGAAAAGGACACCAAAGATTTCACTTAAAGTTGCTATACCGAAAGTTGTTATCAAGGGTAAAATTTGAAAGAAGGAATCATCAGAAATGTTCATAGATACTTCATTTAAATATTATACTAATTCTATTGATATTTGTGTTGCAGAACCAACAAAGAAGAAATCGCCACCAAAGTTGGTAGATGAGACCGTGATTCCACCAGCAGACTTGATTAACAAAGGCGTAGAGTACTTGAACATGTCATTTGATGATTACATAAAGCATACAACTACTGAACCCTCCAAAGAGGCTGAAAAAGAAGCTAAAACAATTGTAAAGAATGTTGAAGCTGAAGGTTTGAAAGAAAAAGAAGTTGAAGGAGTTGTTCACACAGATTCCAGTGAAACTGAAAGTGATGATCCAACATGTCACACCCCGACCACGTAAAACAACAAAACGTGGCGGAAACGTCGGGGAGTGTTGTAACAGAATCATTGTTTCATAACACATGGAAATTGAAATATTGTTTTATTGATTAAAAGAGTTACAATGTCTTGACAATCAAAGAAACATAACATAAATAACTAGTCTTGCATCTTTTATTGTCGCTAAGGCCCAAGTCCGCCTAAGTGTATCTTGATCATTCTAAGCATCATATCCTGAAACACATGTGAAAATAGGTACGTCAGCATAAGAATGCCTGTGAGATACATAGGTTTTGTGAAAATAGAATTCATGACTTATGTTTAAGAAAATGTTTAGTCATGAACCTTGTAATTTGCTTTGTCTTGTAAATCATTTGAAAAGTGATAAATAAACCAAATGATATATATGTATAAAAGAATAATACATAGTTAAGTAAATAACCAAGTAAAATGAGTTTATATCAGATAAGTTGTTTGTAAAACAATGTATTGTGAAAAGTATGTTATTTGTATAAAATGTTATATGACTAAACTGAAATAATTCAAATAACGCTACGATATGTAATACCATACAAGCACTTATATATAGGAAGTACCAGCGGCGTATCCACCATGCTTGTATCATATTACACACGCCTCGTTACTTAAATCACTTACTCAAACCAAACCACCAATAGTAAAATGTTTATGTATAATCAAATGTCAAAATGTTTGTGTGAAAACCATGTCTAATGTCTATGTCTAATGTAAATCATGAATTGTGTATATCAATGTCAAAATGTTTATGTCTAATGTAAATCATGAATTGTGTATATCAATGTCAAAATGTTTATGTCTAATGTAAATCATGAATTGTGTATATCAATGTCAAAATATTTATGTCTAATGCAAATCATGTAATGTGTATCCAAAATATCATGTATGGTAGGTGAAATATATCAACTAAACCATATGTAAAATGCACAAAAACAAGGTATTGAAGTAAAACATGGTTTAAATCAAAGTTATGTTTTGTGGAATAAATGCATGCTATACTGATATAAACATCTATGCGGTATTGTAAAAATGCATACATTCAAGCCTTGTGACTGTGGCGATAAACCCCTAAACGAATTCAAAGGTCTATCTGTGTTATGTTTATCGAATTCGGTCATTCCTTCCATCCAAACATACCTAGGATGTCAGGAACGGGAGTTGTCAATTCCTATGGTACCACTACCTACTAACGAATGGCGTGATCAATGTTAATGAATGTATATTGTCCCATTTGAACAAACCAAATGTCATACCAAAATGTAAGCATGTGATGAATAACAAATGTACTAAGTATGCACACAATGGACATACATAGCATAAAATGTAATGTAAAACAATGTACTAAGTATGCACACAATGGACATACATAGCATAAAATCTAATGTAAAACGATGTACTAAGTATGCATACAATGGACATACATAGCATAAAATGTAATGTAAAACGACATACATAGCATAAAATGTAATGTAAAACGATGTACTAAGTATGCAACAAAGGACATACATAGCAAAAACACAATGAAATCATGTACTATAAGTGTACTATTGAACATAACAAGCATATGATATGAAAACATGGAAAGCATGAAAGTAACAAGTAGGCACATGTGTTTCACCCCAAAATGTTTGGAAAACAGTAAAAGTGGGGTCTATGTACTCACTTGAGATTGCTCAATAGTCCTAGGATAACCACCAAGCAATGCTAGAAGATCACGGAATCAAACGGCACCTAATATAGGTAACTATATTAATAAACCGGACCTAAGTCGGAAGATTGGATAGAATGAGGGTTCGTAAACCAAATGAGTATGAGAACTCATGTAATATGGTTTAACAAAGCCCACATACTAAATGAAACCTAACCTAAGTGCTTACGACCCATTACGACCCGTTTAGGTAGCTTATGCTACTTTAACGCGTCGTTCGCGTGAAACGCGTTCGGAACGCCTAACTAGTCCTATGACAAGTAAAATATGCCTTAACATGTCTAATATTGTTGCCAAATCAGTTTAGATATCAAAAGTTATGTTACATATGCTTAAATGAATTTTGGCGTAATAAGGGCATTTTGGTAATTTACCTTAGGCATATAAACTACCTATCATACAACTAACTAAACGTCGTGACCATAAGGTATAACCTCAGAAGGTTATTCCCTATACAACTATGGTTACCTAATGTGTTTGGTCGGATCCTAAAGATCGACCAAACGGGTCGGGTTCGAAAGCATAAGCGATTGATTAGATCGCTTACCCTTACGACCCTAGACAAGCACAAAACTAAAAGTGACGAGCTAAGCATGTTGAAACATGCTTACCTAAGTTAGAAAACAAGTTTGGTATCAAAACAAACGGTTTTGATACCTATAAGTAGTTTGGTTACAAAATACGCAATAACACGCATTTTGGCCGAAACTACGACTCGTCACTGAGCCTAGATAACGTGGTAATAAGTAGGTATAGTCACTAGGGACTATAACCATCGTGATTTCGCTCACGTTATGAAGTTCAAACGAACTTCTCATTGACCATAAACTGGTCAATGCAGAAAGTCAAACAAAGTTTGACTTTAATGCTAAAAGAATAAAAATAACGAAGGAACACTTACAACGGGTCCCCGCAAGCTTTGATTTCTCAAGTATCTCAAGTATGAAGTGGTTTCACTTCAACTTAGAGAACTCACAAGAATTCAAGTGGGTTTTGAGTTGTGAATCAAAGGGGTATTTATAGGATTTGGACCACCGTTAGGATCGTTTCTCGAATACCATGCTTTGATCTTGTCCCTACACTTGTTGCAACCCTATGGTAACTCAAATTGGCCCCCCAACATCACGAAGGGGCAAGTGTAAAAGGGTTAGGGTGTGCTTAACAGCTGTTTTAGAAGTTTCTGATCAGCTGGGAGACCCTTACAGACCGTAAGGTTGAGGGCTTACGGTTCGTAAGCCATCAAGTTTGCTGAAATGACAGTTTTGGTCCCTGCAGTCCCAAAACTCGGTTTTCGATGCATTTTTGACACGTTTAAGCCCCGTTAACCCCATTTCAAAGCTCTAAAATGAAGTTAAAGTATAGGGAACTTAAAATGTGCTAAAAACTATCTTGGATGTCGGTTCGTTTGGCCGTACGATTGCGTTGTTCGGTTAATTACGACGGAAGTCGTAACGGATGCAAAAACGGTCCAAATTGTGTGACGAATGGATTTTTCTTATGCCAAACACTAAAGTAAAATATTTTAATGCTTACATAAATTTTTGGATGTCCGGATGTATTTAGAATGTATGTTATGCGCGAAAATACAAACTTGTGCACTTTTTGACGCTTTTAGTCCCTGAATGACCCAAAAGTTTATTTTAGCACACCGAACCCCTCAAAGCCTATTTCTAAGCTATGTAAAGGATATTTATGGTATGTTTAACTTATGGTCATGTTCCGGAATGTCTGTTACAGTTCAAATTGGCATACTTTCGCAGTTTGTCAACTTTAGTCCCTGTAAGCGATTTAACTTGATTTTGCCATACCAAAGCCTTCAAAACTTATTTCTAAGTTATGTAAAGGTTATTTAAGGTATGTTAAGCATATGTTGATGTTCCGGAGTATTTTTTGCATTGAACTGGTTATATTTACGCATCAGTGCGCGTATAACCTTCCAGAAAGCGATTTAAAGCTTGAAATCGAACAAGAATTGATATGTGCAAATGATACACATATTTATACAAGTCCCAAGTATGAAATACAATATTTCATTAGTTTGGTATTTGTTTGATGATTGAAGTGACACAGGTGTCACAGTCTCCCCTACTTTAGGAAATTTCGTCCCGAAATTTTATTTAGAGGAAACTTGTGAGAGTTTGAAACATGAAGTTGAAAAGACCAAACAACACTGGTTAGAGTTCTTGAACTTCTAGTAACTTTAAATAACATCAAGCTTGCAATGTAGGAGGGACACTTATATACAAGTCTATTAAGCGTTATTGGTGCGTCCACCATACCTCCTGTACATTGTTCACATTTCGTTATTGTTGCCACTATTGGTTCTTACACATAATAAATCTTACTGTGGTTTCCGTGCACTGGACTTTGTATTATGTATGCATCCATAATTACGTAATTCCTTGCATAGTCACGTAGTGCATCTTAAAATGTGTAGGGGAAGAAAACAATGAACGAGCCTGTGATGATTGTGACTAGACCACCATAGGGTCCCTTTTATTAAATCAATAAATGATTTTAATAGATAACCAAGGAGTCTGTTTAGCTACATCAGCGCATGTCATTTTTAACCAGATTCTGATTCAATCTTTTTGACTAGACCACTAGGAGGGTCTCTTATGAATCATGGAGTGGTACTATATAATCCAAGGGTCTTAACTAACACGTAGAAGCCCAATAAGGATTTAGGGTAGTACCTTTTTGAATATCCTTCTACGAATCACTCATATGAAGATACGAAAGGTTCTACGAGGATTTGGATAACGAATATCCAGAGTATACAAAAACACAAAAATGCATAAAAGAAAACACAAAATGCATAAACACATAATCACATAATTGTTTAACTTGATTTTAGATTTGTTATCATTTTGTTAATTTGTGCACATGCATTTAAAGCATACCAGGTATCCAATCCGTGGATTTTGATTGGCACTTTAAATATTTCAAAGGATCTGACTATGAAGAAAGGAAGATCTTAAAAAGAAAATTCGATTTCGATTATAAGGAATCGAAATGTTCGAATTAGGGTATACAAGGAATCCAATTAAGGACTCTGATTTGAATGATAATCATCCACAAGGGTCTAATTGTGAAGATAAAAAGATCCCATATTGATTTTAGAAGTTGAAGATGTTTTGAAACCTTGCACTGGATGTGCTTAAGTCAAAACATGAAGTAAAAATGCTTATGAAGTTGAGATGCTAGATATGTCAAGGCGACATATGAAGCAGAATTTGGAGGTTAAGTCAATGTATGAGAAAAAATATTTTTGAAAATTATGCATGGAGTTCAAAAAATGTGTTCAATGTTTTTGAAACCTTATATATAATACCTTTGAAATCATAAAGTAGGTGTATTAGGTAGGTATATATTTATAAAAAAATTGTTTTAAAATCATGCGAGATGAATTTTGAAATTATGTATAAGGTTTTTGAAAACATGAATGATGCTTTTCGAAATCATGCACTTGATAAGAAAGTGTACTGTGTTAATATTGTTTTCAGACTATATGAAACATTTTGAAATTATGAAGGTTGTTTTTTTGAAAACATAGCCAATGTTTTTGAAATAACATAGACAATGCATTTGAAAAATTTGTTTTCAAACTATATGAAATGTTTTGAGATCATGAAGATTGTTTTTGAAATACTTGTACTGTGTATGTTGAAAAATCAAAACGTAATGGGTATGAGATTTGAAAATACCCTTAGTTATCTAACCAAGGATTCAAAGGCACAGATGTGCAGAAGCATGATTACTCATAATGTCACTTTATTTTATGTACTTCGTATCTTAGAATGAAACGAGTACTTAGAATTTTCTATGGGAATCATGAGTAAACACAAGAATGGGAAGTATTCACAAGAGTAGTTTGTAAGGAACATAGTCCCTTAATGTAGGTATTATAGGGAAATGCCATAGACACATGTAACTACACTTGTATATCAGAATTTGTGATCAACGATTTATTTATAAACAAAACTGATTGTTTCACATTACAAGAAAAACAAAGAAATAAAAGCATAAGATTTAAAACAGTAACATCTTATACTCAGCCAAATGCTCACCCGTGGGTCAGATTTGCATTAGCAAGCTTTGGGCAATCCCTTAGGAAATGGCCCATCTCGCCACAGTTGTAACAGGACCCTGGTGAGAAACGAGCTTGAGCAAGATTGTCGCCAGCTTGATTTGGTGCAACTGCAGCTTGGCAAACTCTTGCTGTATGACCTATAAGTCCACAAATTTGGCATTTGCAGCACTTCACACTAGCATGATGATGAAGGTTACATTGGTTGCACAAGGGTGCAGTTCCATTGTATGGCTTCCTAGCAGGGGGTTGAGCTGGTTGGTTGGGGACGGCTTGACCATTATGAGCGACCACGGTGAAGTTCTGAGAAGCCTTTCGCTTCTTTGACTTCTTAGGGGATCCAGTCTATTCATCCATGGTCTTTGATTCCTCGATTGGTTTCTTGGCTGGTGGTGCTGGCTTAACTTCTGCTTCCTTTGGTGGATCTTGAGTGGCTTCATCCTGGAGACGATACATGGCAGTAGCAAATTCAACAGTCTTCAGGACTACTTCGCCTATTCGCTGGGCAAATTTGGTAGTCTGCTCGGGTATCTGCGCATTGTTGCGATGAAGAGACACTCTGGAGGAAAAGAAAGATATAGGAGGAAACAAATGAAATGACAACGCATAGGAATTGCGATCATTTGTTTGTTACCTAAGGCAAACAAATGAGACGGTGACTAGTCAAAGTAAGCAGGCCATATTAATGTATCGCGAAGACATGCTTTAGCCTATAAGTGGACACTCACCCCAAGAGTTCCCAGGTAAGAGTGACTGGTCCGATTATGTGGATTTGTACGAACACTCTAGCCTTAGACAGAAAACTCAGAGTACAGGCATCCACTCTTCCAGATTGCACGTGTTCACACTATAAGACCCAAACTTTGACGAGGTTTTGAAAATTCAAAGGGGTTCAAAACCTTATAAGAGAGGGTTCAAAACCTAGTAATCAATCATCCTAGAACAGATGATTAGTTTTCAAAGTGGTTTTGAATTTTATGTTCTTGTTGTGGTTATCACCTAAGAATAGGTGACGGTATTGTTTTATGTCTAAACGCAAGTAAACTCGCGTTAGGGTCCTAGGAAGGTTATAGACTAGGTCAAAGCATTACTAATAACCTAATTCCCTATAATCATGAGCTCTGATACCAACTTTTCTGTCACACCCCGACCACGTAAAACAACAAAACGTGGCGGAAACGTCGGGGAGTGTTGTAACAGAATCATTGTTTCATAACACATGGAAATTGAAATATTGTTTTATTGATTAAAAGAGTTACAATGTCTTGACAATCAAAGAAACATAACATAAATAACTAGTCTTGCATCTTTTATTGTCGCTAAGGCCCAAGTCCGCCTAAGTGTATCTTGATCATTCTAAGCATCATATCCTGAAACACATGTGAAAATAGGTACGTCAGCATAAGAATGCCTGTGAGATACATAGGTTTTGTGAAAATAGAATTCATGACTTATGTTTAAGAAAATGTTTAGTCATGAACCTTGTAATTTGCTTTGTCTTGTAAATCATTTGAAAAGTGATAAATAAACCAAATGATATATATGTATAAAAGAATAATACATGGTTAAGTAAATAACCAAGTAAAATGAGTTTATATCAGATAAGTTGTTTGTAAAACAATGTATTGTGAAAAGTATGTTATTTGTATAAAATGTTATATGACTAAATTGAAATAATTCAAATAACGCTACGATATGTAATACCATACAAGCACTTATATATAGGAAGTACCAGCGGCGTATCCACCATGCTTGTATCATATTACACACGCCTCGTTACTTAAATCACTTACTCAAACCAAACCACCAATAGTAAAATGTTTATGTATAATCAAATGTCAAAATGTTTGTGTGAAAACCATGTCTAATGTCTATGTCTAATGTAAATCATGAATTGTGTATATCAATGTCAAAATGTTTATGTCTAATGTAAATCATGAATTGTGTATATCAATGTCAAAATGTTTATGTCTAATGTAAATCATGAATTGTGTATATCAATGTCAAAATGTTTATGTCTAATGTAAATCATGAATTGTGTATATCAATGTCAAAATGTTTATGTCTAATGCAAATCATGTAATGTGTATCCAAACTATCATGTATGGTAGGTGAAATATATCAACTAAACCATATGTAAAATGCACAAAAACAAGGTATTGAAGTAAAACATGGTTTAAATCAAAGTTATGTTTTGTGGAACAAATGCATGCTATACTGATATAAACATCTATACGGTATTGTAAAAATGCATACATTCAAGCCTTGTGACTGTGGCGATAAACCCCTAAATGAATCTAAAGGTCTATCTGTGTTATGTTTATCGAATTCGGTCATTCCTTCCATCCAAACATACCTAGGATGTCAGGAACGGGAGTTGTCAATTCCTATGGTACCACTACCTACTAACGAATGGCGTGATCAATGTTAATGAATGTATATTGTCCCATTGAACAAACCAAATGTCATACCAAAATGTAAGCATGTGTTGAATAACAAATATACTAAGTATGCACACAATGGACATACATAGCATAAAATGTAATGTAAAACAATGTACTAAGTATGCACACAATGGACATACATAGCATAAAATCTAATGTAAAACGATGTACTAAGTAGGCACAAATGGACATACATAGCATAAAATGTAATATAAAACGATGTACTAAGTATGCACACAATGGACATACAAAGCATAAAATGTAATGTAAAACGATATACTAAGTATGCAACAAAGGACATACATAGCAAAAACACAATGAAATCATGTACTATAAGTGTACTATTGAACATAACAAGCATATGATATGAAAACATGGAAAGCATGAAAGTAACAAGTAGGCACATGTGTTTCACCCCAAAATGTTTGGAAAACAGTAAAAGAGGGGTCTATGTACTCACTTGAGATTGCTCAATAGTCCTAGGATAACCACCAAGCAATGCTAGAATATCACGGAATCAAACGGCACCTATATATAGGTAACTACATTAATAAATAGGACCTAAGTCGGAAGATTGGATAGAATGAGGGTTTGTAAACCAAATGAGTATGAGAACTCATGTAATATGGTTTAACAAAGCCCACATACTAAATGAAACCTAACCTAAGTGCTTACGACCCATTACGACCCGTTTAGGTAGCTTATGCTACTTTAACGCGTCGTTCGCGTGAAACGCGTTCGGAAAACCTAACTAGTCCTATGACAAGTAAAATATGCCTTAACATGTCTAATATTGTTGCCAAATCAGTTTAGATATCAAAAGTTATGTTACATATGCTTAAATGAATTTTGGCGTAAAAAGGGCATTTTGGTAATTTACCTAAGGCATATAAACTACCTATCATACAACTAACTAAACGTCGTGACCATAAGGTATAACCTTGGAAGGTTATTCCTTATACAACTATGGTCACCTAATGTGTTTGGTCGGATCCTAAAGATCGACCAAACGGGTCGGGTTCGAAAGCATAAGCGATTGATTAGATCGCTTACCCTTACGACCCTAGACAAGCACAAAACTAAAAGTGACGAGCTAAGCATGTTGAAACATGCTTACCTAAGTTAGAAAACAAGTTTGGTATCAAAACAAACGGTTTTGATACCTATAAGTAGTTTGGTTACAAAATACGCAATAACACGCATTTTGGCCGAAACTACGACTCGTCACTGAGCCTAGATAACGTGGTAATAAGTAGGTATAGTCACTAGGGACTATAACCATCGTGATTTCGCTCACGTTATGAAGTTCAAACGAACTTCTCATTGACCATAAACTGGTCAATGTAGAAAGTCAAACAAAGTTTGACTTTAACGCTAAAAGAATAAAAATAACGAAGGAACACTTACAACGGGTCCCCGCAAGCTTTGATTTCTCAAGTATCTCAAGTATGAAGTGGTTTCACTTCAACTTAGAGAACTCACAAGAATTCAAGTGGGTTTTGAGTTGTGAATCAAAGGGGTATTTATAGGATTTGGACCACCGTTAGGATCGTTTCTCGAATACCATGCTTTGATCTTGTCCCTACACTTGTTGCAACCCTATGGTAACTCAAATTGGCCCCCAACATCAGGAAGGGGCAAGTGCCAAAGGGTTAGGGAGTGCTTAACAGCTGTTAACAGCTATTTTAGAAGTTTCTGATCAGCTGGGAGTCCCTTATGGACCGTAAGGTTGAGGGCTTACGGTCCGTAAGCCATCAAGTTTGCTGAAATGACAGTTTTGGTCCCTACAGTCCCAAAACTTGGTTTTCGATTCATTTTTGACACGTTTAAGACCCGTTAACCCCATTTCAAAGCTCTAAAATGAAGTTAAAGTATAGGGAACTTAAAATGTGCTCAAAAATATCTTGGAAGTCGGTTCGTTTGGCCGTACGATTGCGTTGTTCGGTTAATTACGACGGAAGTCGTAACTGATGCAAAAACGGTCCAAATTGTGTGACGAATGGATTTTTCTTATGCCAAACACTAAAATAAAATATTTTAATGCTTACATAAATTTTTGGATGTCCGGATGTATTCAGAATGTATGTTATGCGTGAAAATGCAAACTTGTGCACTTTTTGACGCTTTTAGTCCCTGAATGACCCAAAAGTTTATTTTAGCACACCGAACCCCTCAAAGCCTATTTCTAAGCTATGTAAAGGATATTTATGGCATGTTTAACTTATGGTCATATTCCGGAATGTCTGTTACAGTTCAAATTGGCATACTTTCGTAGTTTGTCAACTTTAGTCCCTGTAAGCGATTTAACTTGATTTTGCCATACCAAAGCCTTCAAAACTTATTTCTAAGTTATGTAAAGGTTATTTAAGGTATGTTAAGCATATTTTGATGTTCCGGAGTATTTTTTGCATTGAACTCCTTATATTTACGCATCAGTGCGCGTATAACCTTCCAGAAATCGATTTAAAGCTTGAAATCGAACAAGAATTGATATGTGCAAATGATACACATATTTATACAAGTCCCAAGTATGAAATACAATATTTCATTATTTTGGTATTTGTTTGACGACTGAAGTGACACATGTGTCACACAACAAAGATTGCACCGACATCTTATATTTCTGGAAAGCAAAATTTGAAGAGATCTCCGAAAAAGAAGAAGGATTCTGATGAAGAGGACTCTACTTATATCCCAACACCACAAGAAAAGAAAAAGAAAGGTTTGAAGAAGCGTAAAGCAAGACCTGTAGGAGCTGTTTCAAGAAGTGTTAGAGCGAAGACAGATTCTACAGCAGTTCCAGAGGTTCCAATAGTTGAAAAGAATATTGAAGTGCCCGAAGTTCAAAGTGTTAAAGCTACAGAGGTTGAAAATGCTCAAAGTGTTCCAGAAATTGAGAAAGCTCAAATTGCTGAAGCTGAAAAGAAGAAAGCTCTAGAAAGCGTTGTATATGAAAGAGTTAAAAAGGTTGTAGAAGATGTAGAGGTGGAGTTTATGGGTGAAAGACAATCTACACCACCACCACCACCACCACCAATCAGTCCAACAATTCATATTCATGATGATGCTGAAGAGCAACCTAAGAAAGCCACTACTTCGAGTTCTAGCCACGGATTTCCAAGGGTTATTGGTGAATATCCAGATGATCTTCCTAAAGGTGATTATAATTTATTCAATGAAGGGAAGATCAATGTGCTTACAAAGAAAGTTAGTGTGTTAGAAAAAGCAAAGGCAAAAGCTGAAGCTGAGCGTGAAGAGTTAAAAGAAAAGCTTAAAGCAGTGAAACCAGAAAATGCAGAATTGAAGAAAGCTGTAAATGATCATGCTGATATAATTGATCAATTGACTGACAATTATGAAGAACATGCCAAAGTGATTGATAGAATCACAGCAGAGTTTGATGAAGAGAATGAGAAGTATGAGACTGTGAATGAAGCTAACAAGATGCTACATCAAATGATTAGTGAACTGCATGAAACTTCTTCGAATGAGAACAAAGTGTTGAGATAAGAGATTGAAGCCTTAAGGGCTGATAAAGCAATGAAAGACGAGTAGTTGAATATGCTTTACACCGTTATTGAGCACAAGCTTGGATTTAATGTTCAAGCTGTGTTTGATGAATTAGAAATTCAAAGAGTCGAGGCAAGAAGAGTTGAAAGAGAAAATGAGTTGGCTGAAGAAGCAAAGCAGAAAAAGAAAGGTGTTGTGATTGACAAAGAAGAGATTCTTGGATCTTCAAGCCAACAGGATCCATCTGAAGCTGAAGGTACTGTAGATTCTAATCCTCTTGTTGTTGTTGCTGTTAGTGATCTGACTGACGTTACTCCTAAGGAGATCAGACTTGATAGAAGAAAGATCATTGAAAAACGTCATGAAGAGGAAGAGAAAGAGAAAGAGAAAGAAAAGGATCCAGATTTGGAACAGTTGTTGGAAGACATTGACAACTATGATCCTAATGATGATAATGATGACGATGATGATCAGGGAGCGACAGGGTTGTTAGTTGTGAAGCCTACTACAAAACATACTCTTGATGATTTCCTGAATGATCAGTTGAACGAACAACAAGAAGATCAACAACATAAAGCTTCATCTTCTGGAAAACAACATGCTGGTGATCAGGTATACCTAACTCAACCTAAAGTAATTTACTTACATGCATCATTTGAGGGGGAGTTAGAGGAGATTAGAATGAGAGAATCTATGTTAGAAGAATTGGGGATGGATGATGGGCATATGAAGTTCGATATAGAAGATGAAATACCACCATCGCCTGAAAGAGAATATACGTTTAAGTTTGTCAACGAAGCCGATAATTTCAAAGATGTAATCATTGAAGAGGGGTCTGATGTTTCTGATGAAGACACACTTTTTCATTATTCGGGTGTTGATGATACATTTCCTACTTTCGCCGAGTTATTCAAGACTCACAATGAAGATGAGGTGAGAAGGAAAGTGGCAGAAAGAATTAGTACTGAAGGCGTTCCTGAAACGGTACCTCAAGATGAACTACTTGAAGGTAGAAAGAAATGGTTCAAGGTGATGCCTAAGGAGAGGAAGTACAAGAGGCCACTTCTGTTAGTACAGTATGTCTATCGCCTCCGTCAATCAAAACCGTAGCAGAAATAGAAGAGATCTAGACTTTATGTTACATGATGTAGTTAAAAGGGCAAGGTGGCAATCTTGTAAATAAGGAGAAATCCTTATAACCTTGTGCCTATAAATAGGAGCTTTAGGCTTTAACTTTTGAAATTTTGGTCATTTGAAGACTTGGAGAGCTCTAGATCTAGAGAGAGAAAGTCTAGAGAGAGAAAGTTCTCAAACGTGATTCCCGAAGCTTGTATTTGTCATATTGATCATTAAGAATCACATTAAATTATACGATCTTGTGTTTGGATCACACACGTGTACGGATTCCGCACGTCACACGTGTCGTTACGCAATCGTTCGGAGTCAAAACCGGACCAACAACTTCAATACTTCACAGATCATCCAGATAAATCTTTGGGTGACATTCTATCGTGGGGTTATATTGAAGATCTGCAAGTTTATGCTATTCGAAGAGAACATGGAGTGCAGTACTTCGAGTTCTTATCTGGTATAAAGACACTTCCATGGTGGGATGTGGAAGAGCTTGTGCAGACGAAGAATATTAAACAGTTCTATTATGGTCTTGATGTGAAGATGCATTATCAGAAGTTATGGAACTACATTAAGCTACAAGCAAAGAACAAATTTCCGGATTGGAAGACTCACTATCCTGAACAAGTTGTTAAGTATGATTCAGTCACTGGTGAGAAAGACATTACTCTAAAGATAAAGCCTCCAAGATGTCTGAAAAATATGTCGCTACGTGCTATGGAACAAGGCTTCCACGAAGACTTTAAAGGGTGGGTATACAATCAAAGCACATCGGAAGCAGTGATCTCTCTGTATGATAAGAAGACAGGTGAAACAAGGTGCATCAACGTGTTAGATCCGATGTGGCTTGTGAATTGCTTGAAGAAAGATATAGATTGCATGTTCTTCAACAAAATAGTCTATGATGGGCCAGACAGAGCACAAGCGCAACAATATCAGAAAATGGTGAATCTATGCTTTGCAAAAGACATTAACTCTGGAAGGTACTGGCAGACAAAGTTCAGATATATAGAGTTGGAGGAATTCTTGAAAAAGGAGAAGAGAAGTGAGAAGTTCAAGAAGATCAGAGAGAGAGCAGCTGTTCTAGGTCGCAGAAAGTTTGAAAGACTTCCACAGACAGATCAAACATCAATAGAATCTGAAGAGAACAAAATTCCAAGATGGGATAAAAAGAGGGATGGAGATCCAGAGGATAGAAAGTATTGGAACGAAATTGGAAGGCCTCTGAGAAGAAAGATGTTAGCAGAAAGGACAAAGAAAAGAAGACAGAAAGCTCGAGAGCAGGAAGACACGTTAAAGACTATACAGGAAGGAAGACTGCAGCTACATCCAAGGGGGAGTCTGTAGATGCACTTATGTCTATAGCTTCCGTCTGTATCGAGTCTATATTTTGTCATGTATGTATCTATGTATAGTTTTGTATGTTTGTTATGTTATAATTGGGAGAATCGAGTCGGAATTGTAAGTTGTAAAATACATCTTGTCGGATGGCATTGGGTCATCCGCACGGATGACCATCCAGACGGATGACCCTCCGACCGGATGACATATCCTCTCCCAGTGTGTCTATAAATATAGACATAGGGGTCACTATGTTAGAACTTTTTGGCAGTCTCTTGAAGCGAAGGTCTTTCCAGATCTCTACGGAACTTTGTACTTTCATATTATCTGAATGAGAATGGATACGTTAATCGTTGATATCGTTGTTTGGTTCATCTTTGATGATGCATAGGGATTCCGCACCACTGTATTGATCGATCCAACCTGCGTTATTCATTTGAGAGAACCGTTCCTCGCACTCATAACCAAAATGTTCAAATAAAACTTCATTTCTTCTAAGGCCCAAGTCCTATGTGAATTTTCCCCAACCGATGGCAGAAACATCAGAGTGAGACGAAAACAAGATTGCTGGAGAGATCATAACACTAATTGTGACAAGAATTAGTTAATCAAAATTTCATAAATACTAAGATCACACACATTGTTCAAAAATCAAATACATCAATTGTAGTAACATAAAACATGAAACTAAATAATTGTTCATCATTAAGGTGTGTATCTAAGTCCACCCTAATTGTGCTTCTTCAAATCATCATCTAGTGACCTGCAACATGTAAATATGATCAACAAAAAGGTTGGCGACTATACAAGTTTGATAACATAGCATAATAGTGAAAATGTTTAATTGTGCTCATATCCAACATGATAAAATGTATATCCTGTTACTAACATACTACACAAGTGTAAGCTATATGTCAAACTAGAGTTTAACGCAATCGTGATTACCAAACAACATCGAGACGAGGATGGTGTAACATAGTTTGCTTAACAATACCACTAGAATACGGGCGGGGAGTTAGTCCTATAGCGCTATAATTGAAAAGATAGGCTTGCAAAGTTAATAAGCATATAGACACGTGTAAACATAGCATGCGAGATTAACAAGTATAAACAAGTCTCATGTTATAATGTGGATAGAGTGTGATTTGGTAACAAGTTTAATAGTGTTGCGTGTTTTTGTATAATTGTACATGCTGCACTCAAAGTGTATAAAATAGAAAACGAGATTGAGTATATTCATAGTTTTGCGTAGATTTCCCATGAAATTGTGAGCTGATTGATTAAGGGTTGGTACACCAAGGTCACCCTGCAATCGGTAAACGAAGGTGTGAGTATTCTGATGTGATGGAGTGTTCAGTTCAGACTTTAAAATACGAGAAAGTACAAATAAAATCGAGTACTGGACCCTTCGTGCGAATGGTCCTATGGCATGAGGATTTTGTGCGTAACTTATTTGTAAATGGTTTTAATGTTTTACAGTATTAATAATTGTCGTGAAAGTCTAACAGTAGATAAAACATTCAAACAATCAAACGAGGTGGTGGAACTAGGTTGGAAAGCCAAGGCTCCGTGGAGTGTGTCTATGTACACGGGTTTTTACAGTGAATTTTACACACGAACTTGGTTTTAATATTTATAAAAATGATTTATACCTTAACATTAAAACCAACACAAAAGGACAAGTGTATCATGTCATATATGTAGCAAAGTATTGGTAAGAACCATATATCGATCCATGGAACACGGGCGGAGTTGAGTAATAAATCTTTGTCATTGATTTATCGGATAAAAAGATATGTGAATGAGTTTTTAACTAAAATTATCTAAAACTATATTTAAAACATAATAGACTCCAAATATGAAAAATAAATATTATCTTGTTTCGCAAACAACCTAAACATGTTATCTACATCAGATATGTCACAAAAGCACTTGATCAACTTTCCAATTGCAAAACAGTTAGTCATCCGCTAGGAGTTTTCTAACGTGATGATTCTTCGGAAAGTTAACGCGATAAACACACGTTAACCACCTAAAATAATTCATTAGCGAGCTAATGATATATATTCATGTGAACCTTTAAAGATAGATTAGTCATCCGCTAGGAGTTTTCTAACCTCACTTATCAAGGAAAGCAATACCGATGGTCACAATACAGCCACGAAGATAAGCATTAAAGTAGATCATATAACAAAATATTTCATCTTACAAGTCTTGAACACAAATCTACCAAGATAGCAATTTCAACCAAAACCACTAAACAAAGATCATAAACCGTGTCAAGAACATGTACAACACCATTTAATTCATTAGAACCCTTACATGCAAGAAAGCATTCTTAATCAAAATAAGATTTATATTTGATAAAACCAATACCTCTCTCGAGTCTCATGGTGTAAACATATTAACTAGTTAAAAGTTTACAAACAAGTGATTAATCAAGGAATTGTTAACAATCTTAACTAACCACAGATTCATCATCCAAGACAATCAAACATAATCAAGAATCCAACATCAATGAAACATTCATCACATAATCATGAAGATTCGAACATGAAAAAGATACTAAAGATTCATACAAATGAGATTACAACTTAAAGATTATTCAAGAAACAAGTTCATTAATACATTAGGAAAGGCAGTTGTGATAGTATAGCGTGAGTGTGAGCGAGAAATAGCTAGTAAGCTTGCGCAGAACCCGTACAGGGTTCGCACAAGTCGGTCCATTGGTACTTAAACTATAGACTAGGTCGTTTCTAAGACATCGACCTGGACTAGGTCGAGTCTAGCCTATTTCCCTATAGTTATGGCTCTGATACCAATCCGTCACACCCCAACCGATGGCAGAATCATCGAGGCGCAGCATTGAGCGAAATAGATTGTTCAAAGAAATTCCATAACGACTAAATTACTGAATAGTTTAAAATATCATGTCCCATACCATGACCCATAAGATAATAAAGTTATTACAGACAGATATATTCTTCAAACATAAACATGCTCCGACAACTCAGATTTAATCAAAATAAAAATAAATTGTCTTTGTTTCTAGACTCTTTCCTAGCCTCGATTTCACAGCAATCCAAGCAAATAAACATATTAAGCACCTGTCACATACGTTAAAGTAAAAGTCAATACACATAGTGTAAAGGTGAGCATACAAGTTTGATATACAATAATAGAGTTCGAAAGCGTTTACGCATAACTAGCACGTACAGAGTGTGAAATGAAGCACTTAAGTTATCAACATGATCCTATCAATACCAACGACTGCGGGTTGACTGCGCATGGCAGTTCGTAATGCTTGATCACCACTGTGACCCATGTATTTAATTGTCCTTAACAACCCCTGAGTGAACAGGTGCTGAGTCCAAACTATAGTACTATCGTTGCTAAGGCATGTAGACAGCAATCCATGTGTAAACATAACAAACAAGCATTCATTGAGTCACGTATAACATGCAGTAACGGTTAGCGTTAAAGTATTGCATAGTGTGTTCGATGTGATTTAGAATAAGTAACGTATGTAACACCCAAAAGTGCGAAAGCAAAAAGGGTTCGAGTATACTCACAGCGATGATGGATTGAAGGGAGCGCTAGAGTGAGATTAGCCTGATCAGAACGATTGCATAAATGATAAGCGATACGTATAATAGAGCAAAGTGTCAATGGATCAGACAGTAATCCGATCGGACGGCAATCCGAACGGGTAGCCGGTCTATCGGGTGACAATCCGCTCGGATGGTCATCCAATCGGGTGACCTTTCGAGTGGATTGTTACTTCGCTTGGGAAGGATGTGTTTGTGTATAATGGCTTGTCTTTTGAAGTTTTCATTGTAGCATTTTGAAAACAGAGAAGTATCTCTACCTTTCAGGTCGATCGATCGAACGACCGTTCGATCGGGCGATAATCTGATTGGTGGACGCTTTAGTGAGAACAATTTCACAGCAGTTTGTCACTCGATCAGATTGTAGTCCGATCGGGTGGCAATCCGTTTATATTGAACATGTTGAAAATTGTTTAAGTGTTGAAGTCTAAACATTACATAGCCAAGTGGTAATCCGTTCGGATGGTAATCCGATCGGACAGCACTTCGTTCAATGTTCAAACCTCAAATGTTGAAGTAAAAGTTAAGTGTGCGGCCAAGGTGCAAGTCGATCGGGTGGCAACCCGAGCGGGTGGCAATCCGTCCTGGTCGACCTGATCATCTTCTTCACTTGGTTGTTTTGGTAGTTTGTGTTTTCTCGAGTCTGTTCAATAACGTTTCAAACAACAGAACCTCGCCAAGACCCTAGTGACCCGATCGGACAGGAATCACCCAAATCCGACCCGTTCACAGGTTCGTGACGGTTGTTTATGTTCAACCCGGAATCGGTATTCTCATGGATAGAATCTAGATCTTGAACCAACCAACACTAAGAACGAGTAGGAGATTGGAACAAGCTCCGATTCTATCGGTTTTGAATGCATTGAGTGTAAAAGAGTTGAAAGAAAGTTAAAAACCATCTTTCAATCCTTTTTTCACCATGAATATGTTCAGATCTATGAAAGATCTTTGTTTATTCATGTGGAAATCGTTCAGATCTAAGTTGTTCTTGATGGATTGAAGCCAAAACTTGAAGTTCCTAAGAACACCATGATGACATCATCCTAGAACACCTCAAATCTAGTGATTTCACGGTTAAAAGTTAAGATTCAAAAGATAGAAAGGTGTAGGAGTGCGTGTAGATCAAGAAAGTACAAGATTTAGATGGAAAACTTACAAGAATCGCGAGAAATCTGAAGAAAAGCGGGCTGGAGCGAGTAGGGCAGAGAGAGAGTTGTCAACATCAAATGATGGTGACATATGGGGTATTTATAGGGTCTCCATAAATGGAAAGGGGGTAAGGGGCTGGTCGATCGAGTGGCAGACCGGTCGGGTGGCAGCTCGATCGGCCGGCCAGTCGATTGGAGTGCACGGCGTGATGAGTTTTGCGTTTTCGATTCACGTGTTGAGCGTTGCGATGCGTTAGAGTTTCTTATCAAATTACTTTTAATCCCAACTACTATATCTAACATACAATCATCCTAAATTACTTGCGTTTAGCGTTTGCGATTCAATTGCGATAGCGTTTCGATTGCGTTTCGACTAATCACCACATTATAAACATAAATGAACACGCACAAGTAACACATATATAGCACACACACGTAAAACAACATCCAGAACACATAATTCGAGTTGCGAGTGCGATTGCGATAAAGCGAATAAGCGATAAACATCGAATAAACCTCGATTATTAACATGTACTCCACATAATACAACTAACGTAACAAATTAAAAAGACTATCTAATAGTCAAAGAAGTCAAAACAACAATTGAGCATGGAGTGACAGATTGCAATTAGCAATCTTTTCTTCCTTTGACTTCAATGTTGACTTTGACTTTGAATTTTGAAACACGGGGTGTTATACCGTCTTTCTTCTTCACAAACAAGACTGGAGCTCCCTAGGCCGAAGAGCTAGGATGAATGAAACCCTTGTCCAAGAGCTCTTGTAGTTGTGCAGACAGTTCTTCAAGTTCGGATGGGGCTAAGTGGTAAGGTGCACGAGCTATTGGTGCTGCTCCAAGAGCTAGCTCGATTTGAAATTTGACTTGACGATGAGGCGGAACACCAGGTAATTCCTCAGGGAATACCTCAGGAAAGTCGCGTACGATTGGAATGTCTTCTATATTCTTCTCTTTCGCTGAGGTGTTAGTAACGAGGGCTAGAATAGCAGTGTGGCCCTTTCGCAAACACTTCTGGGCCTTAAGGATAAAGATGATGCCCACTACAGCACCACTCTTATCACCACGAATAACAAGATGTTCCTCACCAGATCGAGGGATGCAGACAATTTTCTCCTTGCAGAGTATTTCCGCTTGATGTTGACAACGTCGAAACTACCAAGAACGATGGGGATAAGATCGATAGAGAAGGTCTGACCAGCTAGAACGAGATTACAACCCTTAACTATATGTGTGGCCTCGAGACTCTTACCGTTTGCTAGTTCTACAACATGCTTGGTGTTCAAGGGAATTGGGGTACGCTTAAGCATCTGACTAACTTTTAAGGACACGTAACTAGTATCGGCACCCGAATCAAATGGAACTGAAAAAAAGAAATCATCCAGTAGGAACTTACCCGTCACGACGTTGGGATCGTTCCTCGCATCACCCTGACCAATCACAAATGCACGTCCCCTGACACCATTACCATCGTTGTTATCCCTGTTGTTGTTTCCATTCCCCTGATTATTGTTGTTCTGATTCTGGTTCTGCTGGGGGCAGTCTCTTTTGAAGTGACCCTCAGCACCACACTGGAAACATCCTTTGTTGTTACCCTGATGTTGTTGCTGCTGCTAGCGCTGGTTCTGTGGAGGCTGGTCTTGCTTCTTGTTGGGATTGAACCCTATCAAAGGAATAGATAATTAAAGCCAAAACTGGATCAGGGCAGTGGATCCAGGATAAGCAGATGTTATGTATTCAAATCTCTCCCCTTGAAAGTGATTACAACATCTGATGACCTCCAATCTACTGATCGTTATAACTGCTGACCTACAACTGCTGATCAAGTCAAAAGCTGATGAAGACTAAAGCCCTACTGTTCAATCTACTGCTATGAGTCAAGCTCTGCTGGATATTTCAAGTACTACAGGGTTCACATCAGTGGAAGGTTTTAGCAGTAGTTTAGTTTGTTTCATGTAATGAATTGTATAACAGTTGTTAGCATAGCAGTACTTATATAGATCAGTTGTTAGAGTTTGTTAGGAGGTTAGATGTCACTTTCATGGTGACGTCAGCAAAGATGCCTTAGTGGTTTATCCGTGCCTATAAATAGAACAGTACCCTGTATTGTTCTATTAGCTCTTCACCATCTTTCTTCTTATATGAACAAATCACTGTGAGCTCAGGCTGAGGGGGAGTTTGTTACATACATGCAATTTTAATCGTTGATGAAATAAATTCAATCATTCGGTTCTTTGTCAAAAATGTGTGTTGAAAGCAATTCTCCTGTTTGATTGTGTAAAGTTTGTTTCCATTTATATTCCGCTGCACTACCTTTTCATTGTTCATCTTAATTCAAACATAAAACACAATCAAAACCAAACTCAGTTCCTAACAATTGGTATCAGAGCTCGGACAATCAAATTTGATTTAACAATCATTTTAACATAAATAGTTCAGCTCACAATCGTTGATACTGATAGTTTGTTCGTTTTGTTGAAAAACAGAGCAAGGTTTAATCACCATCAAAGTTGATTAATCAGTGTCTGTAAAACAACCAGGATGACGTCACAATCACAAGATGATAAGAATAACATTGGCTCTCCTTTCAAACCACCTATGCTTAAACGTAATGAATACAACATCTGGGAGAGAAGGATGGGTCACATCCTTGCTCAACAGAACACTGGATGTTGGAGATCTGTTGTTTTTGGACCCCATGTTCCTATGGTGCCAAGTGCTGAGGATACAAAGAAGTTCGAACCTAAAAATCCTGAAAATTATACTGAAACTAACTTTCAAAAGTTTGAACTCGATGCTAAAGCATTTAGCATCATAGCATCTGCATTACCCAATGAAATCTATGCTGGACTGTTACATTGTAACAGTGCCAAAGAGCTATGGGATGCACTGAAGGAACAGTTTGGGGGAACGGAAGAAGTTATTGAAAATAATAGGGAAATTCTGAATCGGCAGTATGAAACCTTCTGTCACATCAAGGGTGAATCACTGACTCAGCAGTTTAAGCGGTTCAGTTGTCTCATTAGTGAACTAAGACTTGTTAAAGTTACATTTCTAAATTCAACTCAAAATAGCAGGCTTCTTAGATCACTACCAGAAAAATGGGATACCATTGCATTTGTAACAAGAAATTCTGCTGAGTTCAAGGATCTGACCCTGACCCAACTTCATGGTAGACTCCTAACCTATGAAAGGGAGTTAAACCAGAAAAAAAAGTTGCAAGAGTCTGGCAAAGTTGCTGATGATTATTCATTTGGCAGCACAACTCTTTTTGGTCAGGAAGAATCTGGTAGCAGTAGTAAGGATCAGAGTTATGATCATTTTATTGATATAACTGCTGGTGGAAATTTTAACAACTCTGATTCTCACTCTGCAAATTATGCTTTTACTGCAAATTGTGAAAACCAGATGTCAGATAACTTGTGTTTCGAACTCAATGATTTGCAACACTTTGATCCCACTGACTTAGAAGAGATGGACATTTTGCATCAATTGGCTTTGCTTAGTGTAAGAACAAGCAAATTCTATAAAAGAACAGGGAGAAAATTCCCAGGGTTACATGGGAATTTAAGAGTGGGGTTGGATAAATCAAAACTGAAGTGTTATAACTGCAATAGGGTAGGTCATTTTGCTAGGGAATCCAGGAGTCAAACCACTGGTCCAATAATAACTCATCCCAGCTCAAACCCTAGACCACAACATCAAAGCACTATGCACTATACCCAATATACCCCTGCAGCACATGTTAACATTGCTCACTATGCTGCAACCCTGTGCCTGTACATTATGTTCAAACCACTGTTCCATAAATTCAGTATGTTCAAGCCCCTGTCCCTTAGGCACAAGTGCAACCTGTTGTACCTCAACAAGCTGCTCCAACAGTGGTACAACCAGATCAGTAAAGCTTTTTCACCCAAGGCTTTGTTGACTGGAGCAGCATGCCTGATGAACTTGGTGATGAAAATTTTGCACTCTATGCTTCTAATGACACTTTTAATGATGAATTTTGTTTGATGGCATTAGAGTCACTACCAGAAGGGGTAGAAACTGAAGGTGAACAGCAGTTGCTGGTGAACTACTGCTGGGAGAAAATTCAGAAACCCTGATTGAACCACTGTCTGACCCCTGGTCCAAAGAAGACAAAGAAGAAAAGAAAGCAGGTGAGAAAGAAGTTAGAGCGGATGAAGAAGGTGATCATCAATGTGATTGTGCCATGATGGCTGCTGCTAAGGTATCACCTCAAGTTCTTGAAAAACTGTGTTCAGACAAATGCATTATTGCATTTGCTAGCATTAAAGAGGTAAATGAAAACCTTAGGGATAAAGTCTTGACTGATGAAGTCAAATTTGAAAAGTCATTGAAAGAACTTAAAAACAAATTGGCTGAAAAAGACAAAGAAATCAGCAGTCACAAAGAAGAGCAAAGCATAACCAAGACTCAACTACAAACTATGGTAGAAAAATATCAAGTTTGTAAAAAGGAGTTGGATTCCACCCAAATCACTTGTGAAAGATGGGTGGAATCTTGCAAAGGTTATGAGGTCATGCTTGAGAAACAGCTTGAAAGCAATGTCAAGTTTGGAATAGGATATAGAAAATATGATGAACTTGAAAACACTGCTATCAAACAAGCTGGTTCAATTGAAATAAAACCAACTAACAAGAATGTCCAAGAAGTTAAGATTACTGACGAACTTGGTAACAAAATCACTCTGGAAAGACCATCTGTGGGATCCTCAACTTTTGAGGAAATTGAGAAATACAAATTTAAACCCACATGGTCTGATGAGTGTGACATTCTTGAAAATTTCAAGCCCATGGATTTCACAACCACTGATGGTGACACAGCTCCAAAAGCAAAGGTCATTGCTATCAAAGACATCCCAACAGTGATTCAAAACTCTGTTGCTAAGGAGTCTGAGAAAAGGAAGAAAAGAGAAAAAAATCAAAAACCTGTTTTGTGATTTTTGTGAAAAGAAGAATCATCTAACAAAAGACTGTTTTCATCTAAAAGCATATGATCTAAACAAAACAAGTGTCCTTGTACCTGCTGAGAGCTGCACCATCTGTGGTAAAACAAACCACAAAACGCAAGAATGTGTATATCTCAAAAACTTTGATGTAAAAAAGAATCAGTACACTGCAAAAACATCCTTAAGTTCATCAACATCATCTATCAAGTTCACCAAGAATCAACCACTGTTTGTGCCAGTCCAAACAGCAGTCACAAAACAGCTAAACCAAACATCTGTCAAAAGAGATGTTTAGGTGACTGATGCACCCCCTGCCAATCAATACAGAAGAGGCAAGGGACAACCACAATACCAAAGGATCCCACATGTTTATGAGTGATGTGTGCAAAATGAAACATATAAATTTCATCAATTGTGGCATAAAACTAACACTTTTTTAGTACTAATGTTGGAAAAATTGTGCTTTTGTCTTCCTTTTGTATTTTCAGGATTAAATGAGCTCAAATTAACAAAAGAAGCAAAAAGACATCAAAATCTAACATAAATACAAGAAAAGGAAAAAGACGTGATATGCCCGACCCCACGACAGCATCTTCCAAAGCAAAACAAGATAACAGAAGACTGAACACGCCCCGTGCTCAGCCAGCACGGGGGCGTGCCCAAGTGTCAGCAGAAAAGACAAAGTTGTAGAAGCTTCTATTGCCCACCACGGGGCCGTGCTCAGCGGACACGTGGCCTTGGTCAACTATAAGATTCGCACAATCCAGGCAAATCTTCATAGTACAAAGATTCTTCTGCACACGGGGTCGTGCTCAGCGGACACGGGGGCGTGGTCAACTAATAAGACAAAGCTGCATTAAATGAAGAAAGAGAAGGATGTGGACATGGGGCCGTGCCCACTGGACATGGGGCCGTGCCCGAGCTTCTGTTCAGCCTATAAATAGGAGTGCTTGGCTCAAGCTCAAACCATCCCTTGGCACACCACCTCTCTCACACTTCACCCACCACCCACCACCACCATAACACCATCATCCACCACCATCATCCATTGTCCATCGTAGAGTGTGTGAGTCGTCTCGGGATCCAAGATTGATCGTAAGAGTTCTTGACAATCAAGGCCATGGTTGCCTAAGTCTCTTACATCACTTGGTGAAGACAAAGTGTCTAGTGTAATACTTTTTATTTTTAATCTTTTCGCACTTTTTACTTGGTTTTGTATTAATGAATTTAATAACTAGTTTCTTATGTTGAAGGTGATCTTTCCTTATCGTTTGTCCGTGGTGTCTTGGCATTATTTTACTGTCTATATAAAATAAAAGATTTTCACCATTCATATCTCCACGGTCTATATGGAGGTATGTTGGCTACCTGGTCGGGGGTTAAGGGAACGGTTTGGTAAAGGTCTTGCCATTGTTCAGCGTTTAGAGGTCCTGCAATGGACCTGGGTCAAATTTAGTAGGACCTCCTTCAATACTTAACGGTATTGGATGGCGGGGGTCCAAACTCTTTGATCCCCTCATAAGTTAACTACTATTAATACTATAACCCGGCTATTTAGGACTGTATCCCTGCTGACTCAGACTACTTAGTCGAGGGTAACGTCACCTCCAAAAGAGGGGCCTACCATAATTTGCATTAATAACTTAATTAATTATCTTTCAATAATCCACCCTTTTAGGATTGTATCCTTGCTGACTCAAACTACTGGGGTGAGGGTAACGTCACCTTCAAAAGAGGGGCCTACTACAATAACTAAGATAATCTCTTAAAAAGTGCAAAAGTGCGGAAATAATCAAAGGTTACACTAGATACGAGTCGGAACCAAGTGATTCATCTTGTCTATCTGTTTTTCTTTTATTTTTATTTTTCAGCATTTTTAGTTAGTTTTTATTTTTCTTAGTTTAAAACATTTTTCTAAACTTTTTGATTTGATTAGACGTTGAGGATAAACCGGTATTAAAAGCTCTTGTGTCCTTGGACGACCTCGGTATCTTACCAACACTATACTACGCTCACGATGGGTGCACTTGCCCATATGTGTGTCTAGTGTTAGTAAATATCGTGTTTTATAAATTTAAAACTTGACTAAAAAGTGTTAAAGGGGCTTAAAATATACACCTAATATATATAACACTTCACACGCATCAAGTTTTTTGGCGCCGTTGCCGGTGACACAAGGATTTTAAGAAAGTTAGGAATCAACGGCCTAATCGTTTTTTTCTTATTTTTCATTTTTTTTTAGGATTTTTCTTTTTAGTTTTTCTGTTTCTGCAGAGCTCAGCACGGTCGTGCCTGGTCGGACACGGGCCGTGTCCAGCGCTATCACTGGCAGTTTTTATTTTCCGAGTTAGAGAGAGCTGAGCACGGGGCCGTGTCGGTGCAACACGGGGCCGTGTCCAACTCCCAGTAACAGGGATCCGGGGAACAATTACTGTAAACTTGACCACGGGCCGTGTTCGCTGAGCACGGGGTCGTGGTGAACCTTCTGACCAACATTCTTTTCTGTTTTTATCGCAGGACTTGGAACCTTGGCGCCACATTTGAACTTCCTACGTAGTGCATGAGCTCCAGTTCTAGTAGAGACATAAAAGAACCTCTAGAAGAACCCGAACGCTTTCTCAGAAAAAGACTTAAAGCTAAAAATCAAGAGAAAGTTTCGGGGGACCCACTTCTAATGGCGGACCAACGTACCTTCATGGATTACCTACGGCCCACCGTAGGTAATCTCGGCGCCGCTATCAATGCACCGAATGTCGAAGCCAACAACTTCGAACTTTGGCCGCATTTGATACAAATGCTTCAAAACTCCGCAACCTTCCATGGGCTTGCGGACGAGGATCCCCATCTACATATTACTAATTTCTTGGAAATATGTGATACCTTTCGGATCAATGGAGCATCAAACGACGCCATTCGCCTTAGGATGTTTCCATTTTCACTAAAAGACCGAGCTAAGGCTTGGCTTAACACCGTCCCAGTTGGCTCGGTAAACACCTGGGATGAACTAGCCCAAAAGTTTCTATATATGTATTTCCCTCCTGCTAAAACGGCTAAATTAATGACTGAAATTAATACATACTCACAAGAGGACGGGGAATCCTTGTATGAAACTTGGGAAAGGTTCAAGGAGCTACTAAGAAAGTGTCCTCATCACGGTCTAGCGGTGTGGCAACAAGTATCCACTTTCTACAATGGGTTGTTGCCACACACAAGACAAACACTTGATTCTAGTTCCGGGGGACTTTTAGGTAATCGTCGCCCAAATGAAATATATAATCAAATTGAGGAAATTGCTCAGACCAATTTTCAATGGCACACTCCCCGAGGTAATAAATCTATTGCCCCGGGCGCCCATAAGGTTGATGAAAGCACCTCTTTACAAGCCCAAATCGAGTCCCTCTCTTCAAAAATCAAAAAGCTAGAAATGACAAAAACGGCCTCGGTTATGGCTTGTGAAGGGTGTGGTGGGCCACATGAAAATTGGAGTTGTATGAAAGAATTAGATGAACAAACAGAAACGGTAAACTACATTGATAACAGACCTAGGCCGTCGGGTCCTCCAACGGGTACCTACAACCAAGGATGGCGTAACCACCCAAATCTTGGTTGGAGAGATCCCAGCAATAGTACTAACCAACAAAACCAACGAACTAACTTTCAACAACCACAAAATTTCTCTCAACAACAAGGTGGAAGAGAAAGGCTTGAAGATACTGTATCTCGCCTCATCTCCGACACCGAAAAGAAAAACTCGGATCGATTTCAACAATTGGAATCGAATTTTAGAAATCAACAAGCTAGCATTCAAAATATTGAAAAACAATTAAATCAACTAGCTCAAAATTTCTCCGAGAGACCACAAGGCGCGTTACCAAGTAATACCGAAACCAACCCAAAGGCGCAAGTACACCTCATCACATTGAGAAACCGAACTGTGGGTCCCGAGGATGCCCCGTTACCACCGGTTGAAGGAAGTCAACTCAGCCAAAGCACGACTTCACCCACACCTCAACCAGAAAAGGCTTCTCCACCAAATCAAGAGCCCACCAAGACTCTTCCAATTCCATACCCCGGTAGGTTGAATCGTCAAAAGACCGATGAGCAATTCGTAAAGTTTGAAAATTTACTAAAACAATTGCATGTTAATATTCCTTTTATTGAGGTCCTAACCCAAATGCCTAGATATGCAAAATTCATGAGGGATTTCCTCACTCACAAAAGGAAAATTGAATCGTTGCAATTAGTTAACTTAGGCGAAGAATGCTCCACCTTAGTACTCAACAAACTTCCAGAAAAGAAAATCGATCCCGGAAGCTTCACAATTCCTTGCTCGATTGGGGAATCCCCCGTTCGTAATGCATTAGCCAATCTTGGGGCTAGCATCAACCTCATGCCCACATCAATGTTCAAACGACTCGGCCTAGGAACAACAAGCCCTACTAAGATGAGCATACAACTCGCCGACAGATCCGTCAAATTTCCACAAGGTGTCGCTGAAAATCTATTGGTCAAAGTTGACAACTTCGTTTTCCCAACCGACTTTGTCATCCTAGACATGGAAGAAGACACCGATGTCCCTCTCATCCTCGGGAGGCCATTTCTAGCCACCGCCCAAGCAGTGGTGGATATGAATGACGGAACGTTAACATTGAAGTTTGGGGACAAGGAAGTGAAGTTTGAATGTGGAAAAAGAGTAGAGGACGAAGACCCGGTCAACTACATGAAGGTCATAGACTCAAGCTTGGATGACGCTCTCTGACAGTGTAACATGGGATGCAATACATCCCACTTGGGTAACATATGACCAGGCTTTGGGTCTAGCCAAAGACCCTTATAAACGTGGCGCACCACGGAGGCATTCCGCGGAACTATCCTTAGTTTAGTTTAGATTAATTTTTATGTTTTCTAGTTAGTTTTAATTTTCAGGAATAAAACTCACTTGAGATGGCAAAGGATACAAGGGAAACTTGAACCAGCACCCCATGCAGGAAAACAGAACCGTCCGACAAAATTCTTCGTTTACAGTAAGCTCGGCACGGGCCGTGTCCGCCCAACACGGCCCCGTGCTGCACAGTCTGCAGAAAAAGACCCAGTTCAGGTAACTGGACACGGGCCGTGTTCACCCAACACGCCCCCGTGTCCAGGCTTCTGTTTCTCTTGATTTAATTTTGTTACTGGCACTTGAACACGGGGCCGTGCCCGGATAACACGGGGCCGTGTTCAGCGCCCAGTAACACAAAATTTTTGCTTAAATCACACCTTTTACACATTCAATCAACCTAAAAACTTATTTTTGGGACACATTGAGGACAATGTGTAATTTAAGTGTGGGGGGATGCTAAAACCTTGAATCTTGCAAGTCCTAAAATACAAGTCTTACACAAAACTCTATTGGAACCGCTAATCACCCCAAATTTTTTCAAAAATTTTTCATTTTTTTTACTTGTCTAGGTTTAACCCGGGAATTTCAAGTTCTAAAAAGGTTATATTTTTACGAATTTACAACCGATAGCGTCGTGATAAAAAGAACCAACATAAGAGAATTATGAAAAGGCATGACAAGCTTAGTTAAAATTTAATTATATATACTTGATCACATAAAAATCCATTCCCACAAAAGTGAGTTTTGAGCCTTTATTGAGCATACAATTACATATCATTAGACTAAATGCTCATTTTTCGTTTCTTGTGTGAATAGCCGCTTGGTTCTTACGACTCTAGAACTTGCCATGACGATACATTCCCGGTCCTTACCAACTTGAACCCGAGTAAGTAAATGATGGAGGCATTAGGACTAACCCTTTCTATTTCTACACCATTATTTTTTTTTACCACCTACCCAAAATCCCCCTAGTTAGCCCCTTTGAGCCTAAACCTTTTCATTTCATAACCCAAACCAAACACCCTTTTTCCCACCAAAACCTTTTTCATTTTTAACCCTTTGTTTTAGTAACTAGCTCGGTTTCTCATACGGCTTTCAAAAAAAAATTATTGATTATGAAGCAAAAGCAAATAAACAAACAAGTTTATCAAAAATGACTTTGTTTGAAAAATAGCTTCATAAAAATAAAAGTTGAAAAATAGAAAGCCTTACGAAAACCGACGCTTGTTACATTTTTTTGCCCTTTTTCTACTAACCACCAACCCAACCACCTACCTTTAACCCAAGCCTAACCCTTCACCCACAAAGTCCTCTTGATATTTACAAAGGTTTATTAGTTAAAAAGGAGGAGGATTGATTGCTTGGCAAGCCTATGGTAGGAGTAAGTTCCATGCCGCTCTCGAGTGATCCACAAAAATACATTTTCGGCCGAGTGTTGAGTGATTCCCGTGAGGTATGTGAACTTGTATATAAATAGAATTTTAAAAAGGTATGCTATGCCCTAATAAGTAATTTATCTTATGAAAAGTTTTAAATAAATCATGACGAATAGGATTGTAAATAAATAAAAATAAAACTAAATAAAGAATCTTGGACATCCCGACACTCTATGACAAGCCCAAAAACCTTCTTCTCTACCCATTCCATTTGGGAGTGTAATAGCCACTTATTAAAGAGTTTTGCTTGAGGACAAGCAAAGATTCAAGTGTGGGGGTATTTGATGTGTGCAAAATGCAACATATAAATTTCATCAATTGTGGCATAAAACTAACCCTTTTTTTTAGTACTAGTGTTGGAAAAAGTGTGCTTTTATCTTCCTTTTGTATTTTCAGGATTAAATGAGCTCAAATTAACAAAAGAAGCAAAAAGACATCAAAATCTAACATAAATACAAGAAAAGGAACAAGACGTGATATGCCCGACCCCACGACAGCATCTTCCAAAGCAAAACAAGATAACAGAAGACTGAACACGCCCCGTGCTCAGCCAGCACGGGGGCGTGCCCAAGTGTCAGCAGAAAAGACAAAGTTGTAGAAGCTTCTATTGCCCACCACGGGGCCGTGCTCAGCGGACACGGGGCCATGGTCAACTATAAGATTCGCACAATCCAGGCAAATCTTAATAGTACAAAGATTCTTCTGCACACGGGGTCGTGCTCAGCGGACACGGGGGAGTGGTCAACTAATAAGACAAAGCTGCATTAAATGAAGAAAGAGAAGGATGTGGACACGGGGCCGTGCACACTGGACACGGGGCCGTGCCCGAGCTTCTGTTCAGCCTATAAATAGGAGTGCTTGGCTCAAGCTCAAACCATCCCTTGGCACACCACCTCTCTCACACTTCACCCACCACCCACCACCACCATAGCACCATCATCCACCACCATTATCCATTGTCCATCGTAGAGTGTGTGAGTCGTCTCGGGATCCAAGATTGATCGTAAGAGTTCTTGACAATCATGGCCATGGTTGCCTAAGTCTCTTACATCACTTGGTGAAGACAAAGTATCTAGTGTAATACTTTTTATTTTTAATCTTTTCGCACTTTTTACTTGGTTTTGTATTAATGACTTTAATAACTAGTTTCTTATGTTGAAGGTGATCTTTCCTTATCGTTTGTCCGTGGTGTCTTGGCATTATTTTACTGTCTATATAAAATAAAAGATTTTCACCATTCATATCTCCACGGTCTATATGGAGGTATGTTGGCTACCTGGTCGGGGGTTAAGGGAATGGTTTGGTAAAGGTCTTGCCATTGTTCAGCGTTTAGAGGTCCTGCAATGGACCTGGGTCAAATTTAGTAGGACCTCCTTCAATACTTAACGGTATTGGATGGCGGGGGTCCAAACTCTTTGATCCCCTCATAAGTTAACTACTATTAATACTATAACCCGGCTATTTAGGACTGTATCCCTGCTGACTCAGACTACTTAGTCGAGGGTAACGTCACCTCCAAAAGAGGGGCCTACCATAATTTGCATTAATAACTTAATTAATTATCTTTCAATAATCCACCCTTTTAGGATTGTATCCTTGCTGACTCAAACTACTGGGGTGAGGGTAACGTCACCTTCAAAAGAGGGGCCTACTACAATAACTAAGATAATCTCTTAAAAAATGCAAAAGTGCGGAAATAATCAAAGGTTACACTAGATACGAGTCGGAACCAAGTGATTCATCTTGTCTATCTGTTTTTCTTTTATTTTTATTTTTCAGCATTTTTAGTTAGTTTTTATTTTTCTTAGTTTAAAACATTTTTCTAAACTTTTTTATTTGATTAGACGTTGAGGATAAACCGGTATTAAAAGCTCTTGTGTCCTTGGACGACCTCAGTATCTTACCAACACTATACTACGCTCACGATGGGTGCACTTGCCCATATGTGTGTCTAGTGTTAGTAAATATCGTGTTTTATAAATTTAAAACTTGACTAAAAAGTGTTAAAGGGGCTTAAAATATACACCTAATATATATAACACTTCACACGCATCAATGAGGTTTACAAAAAGCCTTCTAAACCAAGAGTGAACAAGTATCCTTTTGGTTATCAACAGGTGATTGGTCAAGACCCTCAACAGTGGTTAGAGAAAAACATTCCCAAAAATGTTCAAACCCCTGAGCTAACCACTGTCCATACACCTGAAATCATCCCAGACACTGTTGAGACCCCATCCAAAGCCTTATTGGCTTTGGAGACCTTAATGAACTAATCCTTTTACTTCATGTGCAGGGAGCTTTTGCATGCTTAGATAGTCTTTGGTATGTAGATAGTGGAGGCTCCAGGCACATGACAGGATGTAAAGCCCTTCTTCAAGATTTCATAATTCATGGAGGGGGTGATATATCCTTTGGCAATAATAGTAAAGCAAAAGTTCTGGGATCTGGTACAGTACAGTCTGGAAATGTAAAATTCGAAAATGTCAATCTGATAGACAATCTAAAATTCAACCTCCTAAGTGTCTCACAAATGAGTGATAAGGGGTATGGCTCATTCTTCACAAAGGATTGTTGTAGGATTGTTGGACCAGAAATGGTTGAAAAGATTGAAGCAATAATCAAAAAATGGAAAAACCAAACTTGTTGCTCAAAGATATGGCAATGTTTATGTAGTTGATATGTCAAAAGAGAGCCCCAGAAATGATGCCTGACTGTTCTCAGCTGCCTCTAACAAAGAGACAGAATTATGGCACATAAGATTGGGGCACACAAATCATAAGACAATCACTGCCATTTCAAAACAGGGGTTAGTAAGAGGTTTACCTCAAAACCTGTTCACTTGTCCTGAGCATTGTGTTTCCTGCCTAAAAGGAAAACAACATAAAAGCTCACACAAATCAATTGATGAGTCCAAAACAACCAAATGTTTGCAAATGCTTCATATGGATTTGTTTGGCCCAGTTAAAGTCATGAGTCTTAAGAAAAAGAGATATTGCTTGGTTATTGTTGATGACTTTTCTAGGTTTACATGGACTTACTTTTTACATTCAAAAGATGAGACTGCAGGCATTCTGCAAGACTTTGTGAAACAGGTTGAAAAGCAGTTTGACTTGCCAGTAAAAATCTTCAGAAGTGATAATGGCACATAGTTCAGAAACAAGGAGTTAGATGATTTCTGTGTGTCAAAAGGAATTGTAAGGCAGTACAGCATTCCTAGAACACCAGAACAAAATGGGGTTGTGGAAAGGAAGAACAGAACCTTGATTGAGGCTGCCAGAACCATGCTTACTGATTTAGGTTTGCCATTAACTTTTTGGGCAGAGGCAGTAAACACTGCTTACTATGTCCAAAACAGAGTTTTAATCAACCCCAGGCATCAAAAGACAGTTTATGAACTGCTGTATAAAATAAAGCCATCGATTTCATACTTCAAAGTTTTTGGATGCCCATGCTTCATTTTAAACTTAAAAGATTCCCTTTCAAAGTTTGCAGCAAAAATTGATTGTGGTTTTCATCTGGGATACTCAACCACTGCTAAGGCCTACAAAGTGTTTAACACAAGGACCAAAACAGTGGAATAGACTTTGAATGTAAAGTTCAATGAACTTTCATCAATGAAAATCCCAGCAAATCCTGCAGAGATGTTTGATCTTGATAAATTTACTTTTGAAAATACTGCTGTCAAGACTAATAGTGCAGGTCCATCAAAAGAATCATCATCAGACTATGGGTATGAAGTCATCATTCCTCAACAAAAGTCTGTCTCCATGGGAAGAGCAGTAGATGTCCAAAACAGCTGTCAAAGCTCAACCACCGCTACCTCAACAGTTGTTGACCAAAGTAGCCCTTTAACCCCTGCTTCCACATCATCAAGCACTGTTGATAAAAGTCCTCAAACAGTGGATCAAAGTCAGCATGTGTCCACACCATTACCTCCTATTCCACCACCTTTTGAAGCCACTGCTGGATCATCAAAGTCACCAGCAGTGGTTAGCTCAGATGATTCACATCTGCAGCCCTCACCATTAAATGCCATTGTTCCATACCAAGGAGATATTATCTTCTTGAAATCTCATCCACCTGATCAAATCATTGGCAACATCAATGAAGGGGTGCTCACAAGAAGTCAATCCCAAAACATTTTTCTTTTTGCTGGTTTCCAATCTCTCCATCAGCCAGTCAAGTACCAAGAGGCACTGAAAGACAACAACTGGGTAGAATCCATGCAAGAAGAGCTCCAACAGTTCAAAAGACAACAAGTATGGGAACTTGTGCCACTGCCAGAGGGTGTAAGTCCTATTGGCACAAAGTGGGCCTTCAAAAACAAAACTGATGAAAAGGGCATTGTTGTCATGAATAAAGCTAGGCTTGTGGTTCAAGGTTTCAGACAAGAAGAGGGCATCGACTATGATGAAACATTTGCCCCTGTAGCAAGACTTGAAGCTATCAGATTATTTCTGGCCTTTGCTGTCAACCACAAAATCAAGGTGTATCAAATGGACATTAAATGTGCATTCCTCTATGGTAAGATTCAAGAAGAGGTTTATGTTTGTCAACCTCCAGGCTTTGAGGATCCATTTAATCCAAATCATGTCTACAAACTAAATAAAGCTTTGTATGGCCTGAAACAAGCACCAAGGGCCTGGTATGAAACTCTTTCCACTTTCCTACTATCCATTGGTTTCACAAGAGGTAAAATAGATAAAACATTGTTTTTAAAATGGAGAGGAAAGGATTTGATGATTGTCCAGATTTATGTGGATGACATCATCTTTGGAAGCACATGTAATAAAATGTGTGAAGAGTTCAGGCAACTCATGATAGCTGAGTTTGAAATGAGTGCAATGGGTGAACTCCAGTGTTTTCTTGGTCTCCAAGTAAGGCAACTGCAAAATGGCACTTTCATCCATCAATGCAAATATGCAAAAGAACTTTTGAAGAAATTTGATATGGATGATTGTAAGCCATGCAGTACACCCATTGCAACCAACAAAATTGTCATTTCTGATGAGAAGGATGATTTGGTTGATCAAACTTTATATAGAAGCATGATTGGGTCTTTATTGTACCTAACTGCATCTAGGCCAGACATCATGTTTGCAACATGTGTTTGTGCAAGATCACAATCAGCCACTAGAAATTCAAACCTTATTGTTGTAAAAAGGATATTCAGATACCTAAAAGGTGATCCCACACTTGGTATCTGGTATCCAGCTGATGGAAAAATTGAGCTTTCAGGTTTCTCAGATAGTGACTTTGCTGGATGTGACAAGACAAGGAAGTCCACTTAAGGAGGGTGCCAATTCCTAGGCAATTGCTTAGTGTCTTGGAAAAGCAAAAAGCAAGCAACTGTTTCCACATCCACTGCTGAGGCAGAATATATAGCTGCTGCAAGCTGTACAGCCCAACTACTTTGGCTTCAAAATCAGTTGCTGGATTTTGGTATCACTGCCTTAAAGACACCACTCATGTTGGATAGCCAGGCAGCAGAAAATATCATCAAAAATCCAGTTTCCCATTCAACCATCAAGCACATTGACATCAGACATCACTTTGTGAGGGATTGCTATGAAAAAGGTTTGATTTCTCTGCACCATGTTCCAACTAAAGATCAGCTGGCAGATGTGCTAACCAAAGCATTAGACACATCCACCTTTGAAAGCTTGATCTCTAGGATTGGCATGCTACACATGGAATAACAGGCAAAATCATGTTTTTCTATGAATAAAAGCATTAAAATGTTTTCAGAAAATCAAAAATCCATCCTTAAAAATAGCTAAAAATGAATTTTTCATTAAATCCTTAAAAGTCTGCCATAACCACTGTTTTTGTTAAGAAGTCTGTTTCACTTTAAAGTCTGTCCACTGCTGAAAGTCAACCCCTGTTCCTTCATTTCCTTGATAAGCACTGTTGCTCAAACTCAGTGTTTCTATGCACTGATATGCTATCTACTGATAGTAAAAATCAACCACTGTCGAATCGAATTCATAAAAATTCCTTTCTCAAAGCAGTTTCCATCTTCGTCTCTCAAATTCTTCAAAAACCTTCATCGATCTTCTTTTCCAAAAATGACAAAATCAAAGTCATCAGCGACATCCGCTTCAAAATCATCGTCTAAAGAGGCCACTCAAATGGCTTCAACACCCATTGAAATTCCACACAAAGCTTCTCACAACATTCTGGGTCTTCTTACAAAACCCGGCACCACCGATGCTTTCGATTCCATCATTGACATAATGTCTACATCAAAGTACAAAACTTTGTTAACAGCAGATGCTCCAATTTACTTGAAAACCCAAAGAGAGTTTTGGAAAAATATTACCCTTGACAAACAAGGCGAGGATGTCATAGCCATTAACTCTTCTCTAATGGGTACAGCTGTCAAAATCACACCACAATCCATCTCGGAAGTCTTTGAACTCAATGATCAGCAAGGTAAAACTTCTTTTCCCAAAAATGAGTTAAAAACTGATTTCCTTGAAAGGGTTTATGCAGAACAAATAAAAAGGGATACCTTACAAAAAGGTCATTTTCCACATGCAACAAGATTTTTGTTCCATACCCTGCTTATGTGTGCTTCAAACAAAACCACTTCTTTTAATGAGATACCATTAAAGATTCAAAACCTGGGATATGCTATTCTTCAAGATAAAAATTTCAATTACTCCCAGGAAATCTTTAATGAGTTGGTTAAAAATGTTGATAAAAAGCCATTCTTACTTTTTCCAAGATTTCTAAGTTATTATTTTGAAAAGAAATTTGGTAAGGATGATGCTTCTGTAATAAAACAAGGTGATTCTTTTCAAATAAACAGCTTAACTGCTGAAACTTTTACACGAATGTCAACACCTTGTAAAACACAAGCAGAGGTGCCTGAGCAGACTTTAGCAGCTACCACTGCTCCTCAGGTATCTGCTGCTTAGCCCACTGCTCAAGGTGATCATAGCAGCAAACCAACTGCTTTGAAACCCACACCTAAAATTACCAAAAAGCCAAAACAGAAGAAAACTCAAAAGCCCCCAAAACCTACCAAAAAGGTAACTCTGGAGGATGAGATACCAGAGCAACTGCCAGTGACATCACAAAAGTCACAAGAAACCACTGCTGTTACTTCCTCACAGCAGTTGGTAGAAATATCACAACCCATGCCTGCAACTCCTCCTGCTTCTTCTAAAAAAGAACAGGTTGTACAAATAGGGACACCACAATATGATGCTCTAGATTCACTTGTTTCCATCATCCACAGCCCAATGCCCGGGGCCAATTCTCTTTCTACACCCAACCTCACCTCCACAATTCCCCCACAAACAAAAATATTGTTGGATGCTCTTGATTTGAGCCAGGCACAAACAAGTCCTTCTCAATCACCTGTCAATGAGAACATACCTCAACAATTAACTGGGTCTGATGTATCAATCATTGCTAACCCACCAACACAACCTGAGGAGGTTACACCCCTTGAGTTACAAGTAACTCTTGGTGGTAGTTCAAGTGAAGCAGCCACTACAAGTGTTGAACCCACTGGTTTACATTTAGACAGTGGTTATATCTATAAGACTTCCTTGAAGGCAATTTCTTCTCTGGGAACTCCTGTGTATCCAGCATTTACTGGTTCACTAAAATGGATCTCTCAATTTAAAGGAAGAAGTCCCAGTACCAAGACAAAGGGGCATCAGTGGATGCTTTTGGAGTACACTCCCTGAGTCAACCACTGTTACAACCACTGCTAGTGGGAAATCAGATGATCCCATTAAGTTGGATGATGGTTTAATGTACCGGGAATTGACGGCTAGAATTGATACACTAGATACATCTGTTGCAGAAATCAAAGACATGCTGCAACAGGTGTTGAAAGTTCAAAAGGTACCACCCACTGCTGCTCCAGTTCAAGCATCTGCTCAACATGCACCTGCTGCAAATGAGTTATGGAGTTTCTTTCAACCACTGCTCAAACAACAAAGGGAATTAGCTGATCAGCAGCATGAGATTCAAATCCAAAACTTTAGAAATCTCATGGAGTCAAGATTAAAAGATACTCAAGCTGACATCAAAGCTATAAAAGCCCATATCCTGAACACCACTGGAAAAGTTCCTCCCACTGTTCTCTTTCTTGACAATCCACCACCAGATAATGCCAAAAAGGGGGAGAAAATCAAGCAGTGGAAGAAGAAGGGAATAGAATATGGTCTTTATGTTGAACCAGAAAAAGATGCCATGACTAAAGATATTCCCTTGCCAGATGGTAATAAAAAGATTGATGTTACCACAAATGCACTTGCTGAAGCAAAGCAAGTGTAAAAAGTGATAGAGAGGCAAAGGATATTTCCAGGTGGAATGAGGAGAAAAGAGCTTATATAGAGCTGAATGCGCAGGGTTGTTCTGAGCCAAAGGATGTTAAAAATCCTGAGCCAAAAAGAAAGAATCTCACTAGAAAAGTGAGGGAACCCAAATCCACACCATCCAGACTCACAAAGCATACTCCCAAACCACCTTCCAAAAGCCCCCAACATCAATTTTCCACCCAAACAGTTGCTGTAACACCTGTTGTATCAACAATTGCTGTTACTTCAGTAGTTTCAACAACTGTTAGCCAAACACCTGTCACCACTTCAACACACACCACAACTATTGCCTTACCACCACCACCAAAAATCACTTCACCACCAAAAACATTATCAACACCACCCTCATCTCCTGCCAAAAAGCAGAAGACAACAGATGTTAGCCAGCCACAAATCACTTCCACTCAAATCACCACCACTGATCCACCCAAAGCATCATCAGCCTCTCCTCAACCAAAAAGGAGAAGGTTAATTTTGAAAGATGATGATACTTCACCACCACCAACATCTTCAAAATCTCTATCACTTGTCACCATACCAAACCCTGTTCCTCTCTCATCAGCTCAGATTCAAAAGCCAATAGCTCCTGCAGGTGTTCAATTTCCTCTTGAGCTCATAACAGTCAGAGAAGAAATCAAATCCTTCTATTATGAGGATGACCTTGCAAAAAGGAGATTACCATTTGTTGGAGGATATCCCAGGCCTAACAATATTGAAGAATATTTGAAGATTAAGGCTCTACAAGCATATGATATTTCTAAAAGAAATTCACAAGGGAAATCTGACAAAGAAATTCAACAGAACTATCAATTTCTGCTCACACAAGTCAGATCTTTGGAACAGTTTGCAAATAATGTGTGCAAGCAGATATCAGAAAGAGCAGATGAATCCTTGAGAAAAGATTATATTGACAACATCATGACTCACAAGAAATACACAGGAGAAAAGCACATGTATAAAGACTGGACCATTCCTGAGTTGGAAAGTGAAGCAGCCAGGATTCAAGACATGATAAAAAACAAAGTCAAACATACTCCTCCTGATTGGGCAAAGTACAAAAAGAATGTACCTGATAAAAAGGTAGAGATGAGGAAAATGAAAGAGGAATTAATTGCTGCTGATTATGGGTCTGAAAATCAAGTGATGAGATGGAGAGAAGATAAAGTCAAAGCCACCTACAAAAGGTTGGAGGAACTAAGGAAGAAAGATCCAAAAGTTCCACAAAAACCTGACTACTCTGACGCAGAGGTCTCAACAAGACCACCAAAGCTGCAAATCAAGAGAGCCACTGCTCCTGCTGGTGCTGCCATCTATAAAAGAAGGCAACAAAAACAGTTGGATGCTGAAACAGCGCAAGAGTTAATGGAAGGAGATGACCTTGTAAAAGAAGGCATTAAGAAGATGATAGCAGAAACTCTTGGATTGGATCAACCTGCAAGCACTGCTCAGTCAGTCATCAACAGGCCAGCTTCACCAAACTCCCCATTCAATAAAAATCTCCCAAGAAACCCACCAGACTCAAAAGTACTAAAGTGGAAAACTGACAAACAGACCCTTGTACTGACAGTGATCAAGTCTAGTGGAGAAGTGAAGAAAATAACAAGGGAACAAGAACTTGGCCTAAGTCTTGAAGATTTGCATGATCTCCTTGATCTTCCACTGTGCAGGGATGAAGATGATACAGATGCCTTAGACTTTGAGTTAAACTCAAAGGGCAAATAAGGGAACTGTTAATGAGGTAATAAAGATCTACAAATAATGAAGGGTTTTGGCATTATCTGTTCCAGGGGGAGATTGTTAGGATTGAACCCTATCAGAGGAACAGATAATTAAAGCCAAAACTGGACCAGGGCAGTGGATCCAGAATAAGCAGATGGTATGTATTCAAATCTCTCCCCTTGAAAGTGATTACAACATCTGATGACCTCCAATCTACTGATCGTTACAACTGCTGACCTACAACTGCTGATCAAGTCAAAAGCTGATGAAGACTAAAGCCCTGCTGTTCAATCTACTGCTATGAGTCAAGCTCTGCTGGATATGTCAAGTACTGCTGGGTTCACATCAGTGGAAGGTTTCAGCAGTAGTTTAGTTTGTTTCATGTAATGAATTGTATAACAGTTGTTAGCATAGCAGTACTTGTATAGATCAGTTATTAGAGTTTGTTAGGAGGTTAGATGTCACTTTCATGGTGACATCAGCAAAGATGCCTTAGTGGTTTGTGTGTGCCTATAAATAGAATAGTACCCTGTACTGTTCTATTAGCTCTTCACCATCTTTCTTCCGGTACGAACAAATCACTGTGAGCTCAGGCTGAGGGGGAGTTTGTTACATACATGCAATTGTAAACGTTGATGAAATAAATTCAATCATTCGGTTCTTTGTCAAAAATGTATGTTGAAAGCAATTCTCCTGTTTGATTGTGTAAAGTTTGTTTCCATTTATATTCTGTTGCACTACCTGTTCATTGTTCATCTTAATTCAAACATAAAACACAATCAAAACCAAACTCAGTTCCTAACACTGCTGCTGTCGTCTCTGATTTGCAGGATAAAGGCTCCTGCAATCTTTTACTGCGTGGCCTGGCTTGTTGCATCTCTGACAGTTGTTCTTGCTACATGGCCCGCTGTGGTGCATGTTACATCGATTGCACTTAGGGTGGTTTCCCTTGTACCCACCCTGTCCTTGATTACTAGAAGACTGCTGACTGGGGCTCTTATAGTCGTTAGTTCTTCGCTGCTAAGATTGGGACTGAACAGAACTTGAACCCTTGCTTGAATTTCCATCCCATTTGCATTTGTTGTCGCTTGGAGTATCAGAAGTAGTGATAGCACTAATACGCTTTGGCAGCTTGTTCTGCTCGACTGCTTGATCAATGAGATGGTGGGATAGTCGTATGATTTGCTCGATTGTAGGGAGGTTAGCTGAAGTTACCATACTCTGAATCTCTGGCACTAAACCTTTTATGTATAGCTCGTTACGTTTGCAGGGAGGTTCCACCATGGTAGGACACAATGCAGCTAGTTTGTTCGATCTCTTAGTATACGCTTCGATCTCAGACCCCGTCATCTTCAGATTGTAAAATTCCACCTCTAGCTTGTGTATGTCATCACGATGACAATACTCTTCTTTGATCAGATCCTTTAAGTGATTCCATGGGGTGGCATTAGCAGCTGCCAACCCTAGCATTTGCACCTGTGCGTTTCACCAAGTCAACACACCGCCTTCAAGTGTTCCCGTAGCAAACTTTACCCTACTAGCAACAGGGCATTCACACATTTCGAAAATAGATTAGAAGACCTACGGCTCCTTCTGTACCACTGAAGGTACTAGGTCGACATTCCATAAAGGTCTTGAATGTACACACATGAGGCTGAGCATGCTGACCTGTTGTGCGAGAAAGAAAGGATAAAGTTAAGCACGAGAGTAGGATTACGAGAGTAGGATCTAAACATCCTAGGATAGGTCGGGATAGCAGGCTGTACCTCCTGCTTGAGCTACTGCGAGAGCCTCAGCAACTCGCTCTTTGATTAGGGCCGTCAGCTGGGCTTGAGTCAAATTGAGACGTCCACTCATGATCTTCACATCGAAAGAAACATAAGTAAGAATGGTGGCGTAGAGATGTGAAAAATATGGGATGACAGAGGAGAACAAGCACGCAGGGTTTCAAGCAAACAAGTGCATATCAATAAAGTACATTACAGCTAATGGCAACATGCTACTACATTAACTATGCATACCATTATTTAACTATCAGGCAGGCAGGCAATACAAGCATAAACCATATCACCTATAGAGTTGAGTCTTGCACGTGGAGCGAAGCGTCGTTGTGGATCGTTGAGCACTGAACAGGGTATAGTCTGGTTTTTATGAAAAAGCTTTTTCCCTCTTTAAAAGCAAGTTCACTATAACCAATGGCTCTGATACCAATCTGTCACACCCCCAAATTCCACAAGCGGAGTATCACCGCAGGGAGAGTGACTGACCAAGATCCAGCCACCAATCATATTGAACAATATAAATTAAATAAAAAAAAGTCCAAACCAAACAATATAATTGGTGTCAAAACGATTCAACAAAGTTTAAGTTATCAACAGAAGCATAAAGTTCAAAAACCCAAAACATAAGTTTAAAAGTTCACAAGTTTAACATGGAACTCAATAGTTCATGTCCCACAACGACCTCGTCCTCCTGGGTAAGCTCCATCTAAGCACCTAACGACCTGCAAGGCATATAGTAACGAATCAACAAAAAAGTTGAGCGAGTTCACAGTTGGTTGTCCATTTTAGTGTTGCACCAAAAACCATAAGCTGTTCGAAAACCACTAGTTTAACCAGTTCCTTGTTTCCCAAACCACAACCAGTGGGGGCTTCCCCGTGTAATCCACTAGACCCGTTACCATATCGACTACTGACTGTAGTTATGTTTATGTGCCCTGCGTCAATGTCTATCATCATTGACTAGTGCCCAAGTCCATTAGTCCACTCCCGTCCTTTGCGGCACGGTGTGAGGCTTGTCAAAACTAATAGCGCTATTTAACTAATGACCCGTTTGCCATTGGCTCGACGATTAAGTCGATATAAAAATGAGGGACTTAATGATAGAGTTTTTGTCTAGTGTCAATGTTGTTACCCTTCAGTTAAGAGGGTGGGAGTACGTGTCAAGAAGAACACGTAGGTTTCAATGTTGTCACCCTTCACCATAGAGGGTGGGAGTATGTATTCTACCTAAAGAGAATACGCAGGTTTCCTTATTAAACGTTAACCCATTCCCAAAGCACCGGGAATCCCATGCCTTGTAGAAAGTGTGAACTCACCTTAGGTTAGCTCGGCAGATAAACAAAAGGTCACTTGAGCTATTTGTGGTCAACCACGTCCTAACATGGTTACCATACAAGTCACGTCTTGGTTCAGGTAATGCATGTATGTTTACACATAAAGTAGCAAGTTACGTACACATAATGATCATGGCATACACATATAAACATGTTAACAATATCAATCAAGTATACACATAAGCCTAAATTGTGCGAGTCAAGTGATTGGGCCGGTAAGATTGTGCGAGCCCAATCATATTGTGCGATTCAGCAGGTGAAGCCCAATAAAGGCCCAGCTCCAACGTGTTGTGCGATCAGCACAACCTTGTGTGACCCACAACATGTTGTGCGATCCAACCCGTGCCCCGGCCCAAAAAACATGCAGGCCAAAAACAATCAAATAATTCAACCTCTTGTGTGGCCCAACATCATAACACATTTGAAATAGTTGTGCGGCCCAACATGTTGTGCGATCAGCACTGCCTTGTGCGATCCACAACATGTTGTGCGATCATGCAAGAAGGGTTTGTACATGGTGCTTTCAACAGTTGTACCTTAGGGAATCCTAGCTTGTGCGACTAGGGCTTGTGCGATCAGAACTTGTGCGAGGTACCCTTGTGCGATCAGATCTTATATGATTTGATCTTGTGCGATCAGTTATATAATTCCTAAAATCATGCGATCAGTTACCTTGTTTCCATTTGTTTTGCAAGACTAATTCTAACAGTTTCCATCCTTTACACTGATCGATCAAATCAAGGGTTTATGATTAATTCTTTTGAACACTAGTTAACTCTAATCATCATACAAATCATGAACAACAATTTAACTTTTAACCGGATCTTCACACTAACAAATTCAAAGACTAACATGCAACATATGACTTATCAACATGAGTCAAACTAACCAACCACATACTCGAAAATCACCAATCCAATCCATGCAATCGGTCTTAATCAATCTAGACCAATCATGATTTTAATCATCAAACAAAACAGTCTCATCATATCTATACATATCGAATTCAAGCACATGGGTCCAATTCATGATCATAGTTTTTGCAACATAATTACTAGCATGCAACCCTAATCAATCACACAACAAAACAACATAAAAACATAGCAATCTATAAATGATGAACACTAACCAGGAAGCTGAAAGACTAACTTGCTCGAGATTGGAAAGCTTCGGGTGTGGGGTTTGCCGTCGAACAAGAAGGAGGGAAGGAGAGAGAGCTAGGGTTTTGTGTGTGCTTACCTGTATTGCAAATAATGAGAAACAAACTCCCTAAGGGATATGTGTATGCGTATAAGAGGAGTGGGCCAACCCCATGCTTGGGCTGCCCTTTGGTTTCGAGTACAAGACAAGCAACAATGGGCCGAGAGAGGTGTGTGGCAAAGGACAAGGTGTGCTGCCCAAAAGGCTTGTGCGACTAGACTCCTATTGTGCGACCAAGGTTTATTATACACTCATACTTATAACACAATCACACATAACACGTAACATTCAAATTCACAATCATTCAATTAAAATCAACATATCAATTAATCACATAATGTTTAAACATGTTACACCAAAGCACAAATAAAGGTTCTAAATTATGAGTTGTCACAAGCTTGGGCTATCCTACTAAAAATCCACACATTACTTGATTATTTCTTAGATTAATTGTAATTATTTCCATTCTTATTGTATGTTCATGACCCTCCTTGAATGTTCATAACATCAAGTGTAGTGGTGAACACCAAGAGGTACCTAAATGGAAGACTTGTTCTTCCTACCTCATACATGACTTCTATGATAAACAAAGAGGTACCTAAATAGGGGATTCATCCTCCTACCTCATGCTTGACCTATATGACAATATGAACATTATATAATACTTATATATTATCCAAATAATCGAACATTTTATGAAGAATTTGTGTTCATTTGTCAAAGTATTAGATTAATCATCTAGGACTTAATAACTTGTTATGATTCTAATGGGTAATTTACCCATGAAAGCATTATAACCCTTGGGGTTTCATAGTGTCAAACAAGTATTATATGACTAGATGATTACTTTTGCATATGTACTTTCCATATTCTTTTCTTTAAATTCCGAATCTCGATTCTAAACATACCTTGAACTTTAACCCTTATACATTCGTCCTCCCAATCTCATACACTCGTCAACACTTGGATAATCAGAAACTTAGCAATTTTGTGAGTACACTTGACCCATTTTCCTTTTATCACACTTTGGGTGCAAGATGATTTACTTGTTAAAAGACACGATTCACAAACATGCTTATTTCAATCAATCCTTATACAAGCTTTGTTATGCTTAAGTTGATGCTAGAATTCATACTATTTGTTAACCCGCCTTAACAATTATAGCACTATAGGAGTAGCACACCACCCGACGGGGTTTTTGTTAAGTTATATTCTTTACGGTCTTGATATTGCTATATCGAGGGATGCTATTATTCATTCTTTACGGTCTCGATATTGCTATATCGAGGGATGCTATTATTCTTTTGGACACTTGGGTTTGACTTTTAGTTATGCATGATAGTTTAACCTTTGTATACCGAATTGCTAAGTTGGATTGAAAATACTTTTTATACATATGTCTCGAGTCTAAAACTAGTGTACTCGCCAATACTTTTGTATTGAACTATGCTTTTAAAACGTGTTGAAGGTTTAACGATGATGTTGGTGATACATGGCATCTAGTAGGACGCTTAGATACACACTCTAAATTTTGTACTCTTATTGTATTGTATTTCATTATTCACGTTGTTGTATTTGTTTCAAATTCTTGTAATTGACCCTTTAGAAATGGAATGAAATTTATTATACTTGTCACAAATATTAGTGTTATGATGTCTCGAGCAATCTATTTCGTCTCACTCCGATGTTTCCGCCATCGGTTGGGGTGTGACAATTCTGGTCAGTCACATGCTTCGCGGTAAAACTCCGCATGTGGAATTTTTTAGTGTGACAGTAGCTATTCTTTAATGAATTTGTTTAAAGGTTGTGATGATCTAAAAAATGGGAGACAACAAAGATCCAACCCGTATCATCTTGGCGGGGCAAGATTTGGATGGCATAGTTGATATATTTTGTGACTATGCAACTATGTATTTGCAGCCATGTCATAAGCCACATCTTCTTTATCCCCATCTCTCAATTTCGCATCTGAGCCTCGACGTTTTTACATTTATTTGTGTCTGTATTGAAAAAAAATTAGGATTCTAAGGTTTTGTTTACATGAACAAAGATTCGTGTGTTATGTTTGAAAGAGAAGGTCCGTGTATTGTGAATGGAAAATAATACGACTAGAAAATATGAAGGGGGTAATGTGAATACGATATTTGGTTAACGTGGGGACATCTAACACAATATACTGATAAAACGTAAAAGTGGTGATGGATTGTTTCAATGTATAAATGCGCATTGATGAGTTTACTGTGGGTTTGAAGGTAACGACACGGGTTACTTAGGGTAAAATGGGTAGATGAAAATAAGGTGGGAATTGAAGAACTCAAGAAAGTGGAGTCTGAAAAATAGTTTGAACAAAGTGATGAAGTAATAGTTGATAACAACAAGGCAAATTTTTGCAATATTAAAGAGATTTTTTGGATGTTATCTATGATAGCCAAGGAATTCTCTCTTAATTTACTAGAGAGATTGAATGTCATTTAAATAGAGGATACAAGACTAATTACAAGGCTAATAATAAGGAAAGTCAAAACAATTATAATCAATACAAATTGTACAGAAATAAATGAGAGAATATTAAGGAGAATTAGTTAATGGTGATTGATCTTGATTGATGCTTCTATTATCCCCCGTCAAGCGAAACGGCGGTGGAAGGACACGAAGTTGATCCCGAAATTGCTCAAAAAGAGGCCGTGGTAAGCTTTTTGTGAAGATGTCCGCCAGTTGAAGCTTGGTTGGTATAAACTTGGTGTGCAGTTTTCCAGACATGACTAATTCCCGAACAAAGTGATAGTCTAAATCGATGTGCTTAGCTTTTTTGTTCGAAACAGGATTTTGACTCATGAATAGAGCACTTTGGTTGTCACATAACAAGGTTGGCCGAGTTTGAGGAAGAGCATGAAGTTCTTTCAACAAATGAGTAATCCAAATAATCTCGGCAGCCGCATTGGCCATCGCCCTATATTCCGACTCACAACTCGATCGCGACACAGTTGGTTGTTTCTTCGCACTCCATGAGACTAAGTTACCGCCTAAAAAGATTGAATAACCATACGTAGACCGACGTGTTTCAATGCACCGCGCCCAATCCGCATCCGAATATCCCAAAATGGTAGAAGTAGTAGGTCGGGTGTAGTGTAACCCATGAGAGATAGTTCCCTTGACATAACGTAGTATTCGCTTAACCAATTGAAAATGGATTTCGGTAGGCGAGTGAAGGTGTTGACAGGCTTGATTTACGGCGTAGGACAAGTCAGGACGAGTTATGGTTAGGTATTGAAGGGCACCAACAAGAGAACGATAGAGAGTAGGATCGGTAAAAGGAGTGCCATCGGTGGTGAATGAGTCGGATGTGGACAAGGGGTGGCAACAGGTTTAGCATTGGTTAAACCGGCTCGATCAAGAATATCTTTTGCATACTTGTTCTGGGTAAGAAAAAGACCGTGAGTATCGTGTATGACTTCTAGACCAAGAAAGTAATTTAATGAGCCAAGGTCTTTAATGGCGAATTCCTTATGTAAATGTTGAGTGAAGTTGTTGATTACATTGGGCGTATTTCCTGTGAGAATAAGGTCGTCCACGTAAACAAGGAGATACATAATGGAATCGCCTTTGGAAAATATGAAAAGAGATGGATCCGCTCGACTGCAAGTGAAGCCGAAGGAAATAAGGAATGAACTAAGTCTTTGAAACCAAGCTCGGGGAGCTTGTTTAAGACCGTAAAGAGCCTTATTTAGTTTGCAAATATGAGTTGGAAACTGCGGATTAAGAAACCCGGGAGGTTGCTCCATGTAAACGGTCTCGGATAGATGACCGTTTAAAAACGCATTGTTGACGTCGAGTTGACGAAGTGTCCAACCGTTGATAACAGCCAAGGAGAGGACTATGCGAATGGTTGAGGCTTTAACTACCGGGCTAAATGTGTGATTGAAATCGATACCCGGGATTTGGGTGAAGCCTTGAGCAACGAGTCGGGCTTTATGGCGATCAATAGAGCCATCAGAGTGGTATTTTGTTCGAAATACCCATTTAGAGCCAACTACATTGGTGGAAGATGGTCGCGGAACTAGAGTCCACGTGTGATTCCGTTGGAGGGCCGTGAGCTCCGCTTGCATGGCGTCCATCCAGTGCGCATGCTTGGAAGCGCTCTTAAAGCCCTTCGGAACGGTGTGAGTAAGCAGAGCGGTATGAAGAGGAGATTGCATGATGGTGGAAAGATAGGATGTATGATTGGGATTTGGTTTGAACATTCCGACTTTGGAGCGTGTAACCATGGGGTGTGAGGTAGCGGGTGGTGGGGAGGGTAGAGAGTTATGGTTGGAAGTTGACGGAGGGGATGGGTCAAAAAAGGAGGAGGAATTAGCAGGTTCGGGTATGGATGTGGTGGATTCGGTATTGGGTGAGGTGGTGGGGTTGGATAAATTGGGATGGGATTGGTTGGAAGGAGAATCTGAGGTGATGAAATCGGATGAAGAGGAGTTGGTGGAATCGATGGAATGTTGAGGGGTGGGGTCAGAATCATTAAGGGATGATTGTGGGGATTTTGAGGAGTTTGGATTTTGTGTAGGAGTGGGTTTGCACATGGGACAATGAGGAGTGGTTGAAGAACTTTTGTGAGAGGTGACTGATGGAGAGGTTTGAGGGGAGGATGAGGAGAATTTAAGAGGTTCTTCAAAAGTAGAAAGAAATAAATTTGCAATATTGGTTGTGGATGAAGTGCCGCTATAGGGGAAGAAGTGTTCATCAAATCGAGCATGCCTTGATATATACATACGTGATGTCACAGGATCAAAGCATTTATAACCTTTGTATTGAGGACAGTAGCCCAAAAAAATACAAGGAATGCTTCGTGGTGCTAGTTTGTGTGGGGCATAATCACGTAGATATGGGTAAACACAACACCCGAAAACACGAAAGTTGTTGTAGGTTGGAGTGATAGAAAACAACATCTCATAGGGAGATTTGTTATCTAAGACTTTTGTGGGCACACGATTGATGATGTAAGTAGCGGTACTAAAAGCGTCATCCCAATGATTAATGGGAACACTAGCATGAAAAAGCATGGCTAAGCCGGTTTCAACAATGTGCCGGTGCTTTCTTTCCGCGCGAGCATTTTGAGGAGCGGTGTAAGGACAAGAGAGGCGATGAAAAGTGCCATTTTGATCAAAAATATTACGAACAGTTTTGTTGACAAATTCCGTGCCGCCATCGCTTTGAAAATTTTTTACTTTGCGGGAAAGTTGAGTTTGAACAAGGCGCAAAAAACTTTGAAGGACCGCATAAAAGTCGGTTTTGGTTTTAAGCGGATATAGCCATGAGAAACGAGAGTAGTCATCCACAAATACAACATAATATTTGTAACCATTTTTGCTAGTTATGGGTGAGGGTCCCCATAAACATTTTTGCTAGTTATGGGTGAGGGTCCCCATAAATCACAGTGAACGAGATCTAGGGGATTAGAGGCACGTTTGTCATTATTAGCAAATGGTAATTTCTTTGCTTTAGCAAGTTGACATGGTGAACAAATATTAGGTTTAGGCAAAATAGATGTAAAAGATAAATGACCAAGACGTTTCATAATTGAAATTGTATCAAAAGCAACATGACCCAAACGATAATGCCACAATTCAAATGAGGCTTTATTAGACGAAACAGACGCAATAAATTGTTCTTGACTTTCCGCTTTCGTCAATAAATCACGGAGGATCCATGTGGGCGATTGTGATGAGCGGCAAACGCAACAGCGGGTGTAGAAGGAGGATGGAGAGAAGCGAGAAATTGTTCTTGACTTTCCGCTTTCGTCAATAAATCACGGAAAGGCAAGGAGGAGTGAGATGTGCGAATAGCGGTGGACCAATTCTCAAAGGTGGAGCCGAGACCACATAAGAACCAATGGGTCTTATCCGTGTCAGTTACGGGATGTCCGATTGCCGAAAGTTGGTCACAAATAGATTTAAACTTGCGTCCATATTCGGCAATTGTGGAAGAGCCTTTGGTTAGGTGACGAAGATTGTCACGAAGCAAGTGCATTCTCTCCAAGGATGTGTTACTGTAACCCGCTTCGAGGGCTGCCCAGATTTGGCGAGCAGTGGAAAGACCAAGGATTTCGGCCATCGCCTCTTCGGTAAGAGACGCGTGAAGGATGAGGATGGCTTGCTGATCGTTGGTAAACCAAGTCGAATAAGCAGGGTTGGGTTGGTCTTTCGATTCAACAAGGACAGTTTTCGGTGGAGGAGAAACAGAGCCATCGATATAGCCGAGAAGCTCTTGGTTTGCGAGTAAAGGAAGCATTTGGTTGTGCCAAATGAGGTAGTTAGAGGAGGAGAGTTTAATGGGCATCATGTGCATGATTGTAGTCATGGGAAGCTTGGAGGTAGGAGTGGAAGAGGAGGGTTCTGTGATGGTCATGGTTGCGAGAAAAAGGAACAGCAGGAAGAAAAAAAGGAGCAGAAAGATGAAGACAGAATCAGAAGTTTAGGCCAGGATGGTTAGGCTGATACCATGATAGCCAAGGAATTCTCTCTTAATTTACTAGAGAGATTGAATGTCATTTAAATAGAGGATACAAGACTAATTACAAGGCTAATAATAAGGAAAGTCAAAACAATTATAATCAATACAAATTGTACAGAAATAAATGAGAGAATATTAAGGAGAATTAGTTAATGGTGATTGATCTTGATTGATGCTTCTATTAATCTAAAATGTATCAGAAAGACGAAGAGGTTATGAACAATTGTTTGTGTGTGATTTGGAATGTAAATGAGTAACTTTTTATTAGGTGAATATTTCTAATAATAAAAACTCATAATCTATTATGTTCTGTATCAAAAGCTCTTGCATTTATTATGTTCTGTATGAGAGGTGTGGTTGCATTTGTCACTGGACTATTAATTAGACTACTGATTTTGCTAATGCAAATTATTTTTTATTGGAAAATAGTATTGGCTACATTTAAGTAAAGCAAATTTAGTCAATATTTTGAAAATATTAAATATTAGGAAATTTGAAATCAAATATATATGAATGGTTTACTTACAATGTATTTTATTTTTATCTTCTACATGCTTTTGGACAGATTAGTTACTTTCTTTTTTTGGTTGTATAGCGTGTTTCCGGTTTAAAATTGTATTCTCGTCGCATCTCCACCGCAACGGGTAGAAACATATTTGCTAAAAGACCCCGCCACTCACGACAGGGGCTAAACCTAGTTCAAATTAAGATACAACCAATTATTTATTTATTTAAATACTTAATTTTTTTTAATTAAATGGCAATTTTAATAACTAGAAAATAAAAAAAAACATAATTTCATTAAAATAAATAAAAACACTACGTAATTTCATTAAAAAAAATAAAAACACTACAAAGTCATTAAAAAACCACTACAAAGTAATTTATAACTCGTCGTCTGTGTCGACTCCTCTTTTTTCACGATAAAACCATAGGTGTTCGGTCAGATCGGCTCGAAGGTTATGGTGTGTGTGCCTACCCCGTATCTTCGTTCGGATATCTTCTTTCTCAGCGTATGTTAGTATTGGGTTCGTCGGTTGGTTACTTTCATTATAGCTTTCTCCAAAAAACGCTCTACCCGAGTCTCCACAAGACGCTCTACACCGTCGGATGAGGAGCTCGAAGAAGACATTTTTTAGTTGTGATTGGTGTGTGGTTTGATTGTGATTGGTGAGTTTTTTAGTTTAGGATAGGTTTATATATATAATAGAATAAAAAAGGTATTTTTTTTATTTTTAATAATCGACCGTTTGACAACGGTCAAATTTGACCAATTCATCTCGTTCAACGCGTTTGGAGCCTGTTACCATGTTGGCGAGCCTTCTATGGCCCCCCTCTATGGCGCCGGCGGTGTGGTGGGATAGCACCCTTGGGCGCTATAGCGTGTGAGGTGGCGCCCCCACACCTTCCGGCCTTAGGGAACCATCAAATTAAGATACAACCAATTTAGTGAACCAACGTATGCTATTTAATTAATTGTTCATAATAGAAATTAAATAAAGTGAAACTACACGTATAAGGGTGGAGGGTATGATTCAATCACTCTAGGGTGTTTGAGTTATTGTCTACCTAATAATAGCATGCCATGTCAAGTGCCCATTTCACTTCCCATTTTGCACTCAATTAGAGGGTATGATTCAAACACGTATAAGGGTGGATAAAGAATTTAAAAAAAATTGTGATTGTTTGAAAGGGGTTGGGACCCACCATTAAACCCCTCTCCCTCCTTCTTCCCTCCTCTTCTCGCATCGCTGACTATACACCGAAAACATTCAAACAATCGGTGACTCAAACAAATGAGGGTGGTTCACCGCGGTTCACCGATCGGTGAAAGAAGTCACCGAAATCACTCAATCAATCCACACCGTCCTCCCTAAGTGAAAAATCACATATTTATTAATGAATCGACAGGAACCGCTGCATGCCTTTTTTTAATAAAGTGAAGCAACACATATTTCCCTATTTCTTCTTTCCGCTTATTCATCGAAGTAACCAACTAAATAAAAATTGAATTTGTCCGAACCATTATGACTTCTTAAACAAACCAGACTGAACTTAGTTTTTAAATGTTGATTATTAAAACTGAATTAGTTTTTTTGGATTTTAAATAAGTATTATATAACATCTTAAAAGAGAAAGTCGGTGGCATTGGCCACCAACCATACCAGTCAAAACAAAAGTTCAAAAACGACAAAAGCCCATAAAGAGTTTAGTGGATTGTGTGAACGTAAATTTTGTGATCCCCTATTTATCTTTTGCTAGTTGAACAATTACTAATTGGACACCTATGCTTTTATATCACTTCATAAATAATTTCAACTATCATATTAAGACACCTCTCAACGGCTCATATTCTATTAACACGTTTTAAATATACTAGCCACCGTTGAATTTAAAGCTGAATAGAAAGTACCTCACATGTGTTTTGATGTAAATTTTGTTCGGCAACGAGTCACATCAAGTATAATACGGTTTCATTCTACGGTATAAATTTGAGTTATTGTACGTTTGACGCCACTAAGACCATGTGTAGTGGGGCGTTTTTTTTTTTTAAATTCACAAAAAACGCCCAACACCCATTACATAGGGCGTTTTTTTTTTAAATTTCAAAAAATGCCCCCTTAGCGTGGTTTAAAGCACGCCCAACACCATTCTCCTTGTCCAATCATCTTTGATCTCCTTTATTGGTAACCAATAAGATTTTTAGTTGTTTTTTCTTTATTTTATTTAATGCCCCAATAATGCCCCATCCCCACTACACCCATTTTAGAAAACGCCCAATAATGCCCCTTTGCTGACTGGACCGCCACATGGCGTAAAATGCCATAGGGTGAGGGCATTATCTTCCCCTACCACTACACATGGTCTAAGTATTGATGAAAAGGCATGGGTGGTGTAGTGATTGGGTGAAACCCCACTAAACGAACCAACCCGAGATCGATTCCGTTTCTTTTGTACGGTTTAAATTCGATTTATACTTTACTTTTTAATCCACCCGCAATGCTTATATAGATTACGCTAAGCTAGATTGGATACGTCAACACACGCGTTTTTCATACGGTTAACGCATCGCATAACTTTGGACTAATCCACTCGATGTTTCAACGTGCTACTAGTAAAATTTCAATCCTTGATGTGATTATGTCTTTTGATTACACGTGTCAGTTTTCCGTTTATACGTGTTTAATGCTTTTTTCGGTACATTTCCTATGTATGAATCGGTCACATATAGATACGTTATGAATGTACATTAAAAATTTGATTGCTTTAGGTAATCTTGATCCAATATCATGATGCTATTGAGTTAATTTGGATACGTCAAACATGCGCTTTCATATGGTGAACGCATCACATAACGTTTGGACTAATCCATTCGAAGTTTAAAATGTACCCGTGCCGCAACGCGCGCGGATCTAGTTACTAGCTACTTTGTAAAAGTCGATTAAATGATTATCGTTTATATACCTAGTGCTTTCTCCAATAAAAAGGTAATTCTAATGATAGTAATATTTTATTAGTTTAACTGGTTATATAAAGGTAATTCTAATGATACTAATTAATATTTTATGAGTTTAACTGGTTATATAATTTAAATGATAATCGTTATATATTCTAATGATACTAACCAATATATCCAATTATCAAAATGACTCTCTTTCAAACAACTTCTATCAACCCAAAAAAAAATTCTAAAAGTTCTCAGTAGGCTTGTATATTGGTATTTACCTCATGAAAGAAAGTCACGTTTATACAATAATAAAAATAAACACTTCATAATTATTTGATATTCCAATAATTGTTTAGTTAAATAATAGGCATCATAAAAGGTTGCCAATAACCCATTGGTTGCATATCACACATTTTTTTCTCTTAATTCAATTTTAAATTGAAATTGATAATTCAATTTATATAAAAGCATGTGGTTTCATAATTCATTATGCATATATAAAATATTATGCATGCATAAGTTAGATAATGAAACGGTGGAAGACTAACAACCATTCGGTTATTTATGTATTTTTTAGTGAATCATGAAAAAAGTCTAAGGTTATTTTATTATTTTAAATAATAATCAAGCGTTCATGCCTTTTCATTTATGAACCGACGTTGTTTTTAGTATGGATCGACATAACCGTTATATTTTATGTTTGTGACTAAATCAACATGCCGCAAAAATAAAAGAAAAGTAAATTTGACCTTTCAATACTTGTTTGGTTAAATAATTAAATAAAAACAAAAGTTAAAATAAAAAGAACACAACAAATGGATAAAAGAATAGAAACATATTTAAAATATTATTTAATGCTTGGTAAAGATACAAAAAAAAAAAAAAATAATAATAAATAACACTACAAAAGGCTGAAAAAAAAAACATATTTAAAATATTATTTAACTCATGGTGACATATTTAAGCATTTATATATGAATTTAAGCATACTTTATTAATTTGTATGATAGGGATGCAAAATGGGATTTTATAAAAATACAATAAAAGAGGAAAAAACAAAACAATGGAAAGGTTGGAGTGTTCACTTTCGTGAAATGAAAATTCGTGCACACCACTGCAACCGTTTACCTTTTATGATTTTTTTCTATTTAATTATAGAGTTAATTACTGTTTTGTAAAAAATCACTACTTCAGGGCATTAGTTTAAAAATTATGATTTCAGTTCCTGTGGTTTCACTTTCGTAACCATTTCGGTCCATGTGGTTTCACTTTGTAACCATTTCAATCCATTTATTCTGTTAGTATATGGACTGAAATGGTTATGAGGTGAACTGAAATGGTTACGAAAGTGAAACCACAGAGACTGAAATCGCAATTTTTAAACTAATGGACTGAAATAGTGATTTTTGACAAACCACAGGGACGAAAACAGTAATTAACTCTTAATTATATAACTAGGAGTTTGCAACAAACTTCAAATTTCTTAAAAAATGTAAAAAGTCATAAAAATACCAAAAATCCACAAATAACATAATGAAGATTATTAAAACATCATACATGTGAGTTTTGTGTTGTGTATTAGATGATAAGGCTCTGATTATGGAGTGACAAACATTATTGTGTTTTATGTTGATTAGCATTTTGTGTTTTATATTCATAGTTCAACGATGGTTTGTTTGAAATTTTTATAGATTATTAGGGTTTGAATGTGGTGTTTTAGTAATCTTCGTTCTTTTATTTGTGGGTTTTAAGTGTGTTTTATGGCTAAAATTATAGTGTTATTTGATTTTTTAACTCTTTTAAGAAATTTGTACTTTGTAGCTGAATTTTGCTCTAATTATATATACTAAACATGACCGTATGACTTTTGTGATTTTTTCAATTTATTTATATATACGAAACATAATCGATAGGGGTAATAAGGGTAGTACTGATAACTGTTTTCTAAGCAACCCTTATTTGGCAAGTACTTTTTCCTATTTCTAAGCAACCCTTATGCAAGTAGATGTATCCCAAATTACTATTTGTATACATTATATGAGTTAACTATGGGTGGTGATGAGGGTGTGTAAGGAGGAGCACCTCATAGGACCCGTGATTTCGAACGACACTATTTTTGAAAAAAAAAAATCCGATATATATGTTAATTTTTTTAAATAGTATACATATAACAACTTCAAGATAGACCAATTTACAAAACAATCTTTATGGTTGGGAAGTTATCCTATTGGCATTAGCTTTAGTGATCGTAATACCCATTTGATTTTAAAATTAAATTATAATAACAGTAATAAAATATTATCGAAAGACACATTTTTTCAAACTCGAACAGGGTATATGAATTTTCAGAGGCACCCTTTTGAAATATATTTAAAATAATGTACAACCCAAGGTCCAACGGGTCATCCACAACAATTGTTCAGCCCAGGGGGCAATGATTTGTCTTTGAAAGTTTAGGGTTTGCAATTCAGAAAATGGTTATGTCGCAGCTTGTTGTCCGTCTACCTTCTGTTTTGATGTAACTTGACAATTTTTTTTAATGAAATAAAAGGTAAAAACTAGTGAATTAAAAAAATGTATTATGTAAAAATAATAAAGTTATTTCTCATTTTTATCAGTTCCAATACTTATACGGAAGTAATCCCTCATCAAGCTTAACCATATTGTTTATTTACATCTAGGATAGGTTCAATAGCTAATTTGCTACAAATTCAATCAAAGTATTTACTCGTTTATTTATTGTTAAAATGACACAATAAATATTCTATACTTACAATTTAATATCAAAAATGACATTATTATTATTATATTGTTTTATTTATTGTGTTACATGTGGTTGACTTATTGAAGAGGTATGATCCCAAATGAGTGCACATATGTCACGGAACCACACTATCTTTCCAACATGGCGTCCCTCACACGAGTGCATCTAGAAGGTTCTGGAACCTTTTGGAAGAAACCACCTGGTGACCAAGAAGATGCTCCTGCAGACTAGAAGGACAACAGGTGGTACCAATAGATGGACGCCAGCTATGATTGCAAGATCCCTGGAGGACATGCCGACAACCAGTAATAGGAGGCGTCGAGCTGGAGCGAACGATTGCGTGCCACGTCACCCACAGGACTGACGATGTCAGAAGGGACATAAAGGATATTTTCCTTGGTCGGACAGCTGGCAGGCCTCCCATCCTCCTTCATTCTCCGGCTATAAATAGAGGACTCCACCTCCAGGTTTAAGGAGTGGCTTTCTCACTCTTTTAGTCTTAACACACACTTATTCCTCAGAACAGTACTTATTCTCACACCGGAGGGTGGTCACAAGGAGAACCCCCTATTCCCCTCGTTGTGGCGAGTCACCGGTGTTCTGTTTTGTAGGAGATCTAGCTTAACGGCGAGTGGAGAAAGAGATTGAACCACCTTGTACGAGACGACTAGATTGGATAATCTAGTGTTAACCAGTGTTTAATCATTGGCGCCCACCGCATTTTTACAACCATTTTTCCCTCTTTTCTCTTAAAAAACACTCATCAATGGCTGAACCAAACTCTTCTTTTCAAATCAGCGAGGAGAGCTCTCCGTGTGGCCAGACAGCGGACAACACACACATCCAAAACCACCAAAGGGATGAGTACGTCGGTGGAGAGTTCACAGATGCTGGAGTCACTAACGTCTTTGGAAGTGCCACTCGGGTAATCTAACAAACGACTCTCGGCACACAAAACACAAACCATGGTGCCCGTCCATCAGCACCAGCACAGGCGAACAACTTTGCTCTGTTGGGGCTACCAGAAGTAGAAACTCTCACCTCCTGGTATGCAAAGTCTCAAGCAACACTGAATTTGATCTATGCGCAGCTGAGCGCATAACAAGCGCTGATCCAAGCGCAAGTACAACCATCTCCTTTCGTGACTCCCGCCCCTCGTCAGACTTCACACCAGGAACACGCGCGGAACCAATAACACGAAAGGTCATCAACACTAAGAAGGCAGAGCGCACAAGACACGCGCGATACTTATGGAGAGGTGGAGAGACATTATAACAATCACTCTCATCAACAAAGGAAACCTCCATTGAGCAGCCGACTAGGGCCGCACAACATAAACAACAAGTGGGAGCATAACACCGAAAACGAGGACTCAACATATCAACAAGAAGAGTCCTACGTTTTTAGCAAACTCCCACCAAATCATGAATCATACAGGCCTCGCACGCGTAGGGTATAATCCAGCAGCAGAGCATGATTTCACCCTAAGTTACCATCCAGAAGGCGTAGCTGAGAAATCCAAGTTCATCAAAGAAATCTCCCTGGCTCCATTGGAAAAAAACGAAGCTGCCACATAATGTGGGGAAATACAATGGTCTCACAAACCCAGACGACCACCTCCAAGTATTCACAAGCGCAGGAGTCGTGGGAGGATGGTCACTACCACTATGGTGTCACCTATTTGTTCAAACCTTCGTGGGCGCAACACGCACATAGTTCGATAGTTTACTGGCTGGAAAGATCAAGTCCTGGATGGACTTCCAAGAGAAATTCTTATCGCATTTTAGCCAACAATGAAGGTATACCAGAGATCCAGCAGATGTCTTGAACATCTGGCGCAAGGAAAATGAGGGTATCGAAGACTTCATCACCAGGTATAACAAAGAATGCCTTGAAATTGGAAATGTTGGAGACGTAATCATGCGCCCGTATTTCATGCACGCTGTCAGATGCGATGACCTGATACGAAAGGTGAAAGGAATAGACAGAGGCCCAAAAGATTGGGAAACTTTCGTTGAGGCACCAAAATCATCGCACAGACGGAAAAGCAGCTGACCGGTGACGAGAGCCGTTAGCATAACTATAGCCAGCACGCCAACCACAAACGCAACAAAAAAGGGCGAGTCCCACCATGGAAGGCGTCTGGCTATGGCGAGAAAATTCAACCCTCAAAAGATGCGTGCGCGACTATCAATCAGATCGGATATCGAAAAAGACACGCACCAAATACACAGGCGAGACGAAGGGCCAGAAAACAAGAAGCTTCGAAAATTAGAAACACACATGGTACAGGGCGGCCCAAGGAGAGCAAAAAAGAACTATAACAAGCGCGTCCAAGACGATTCATGGCGCGAAAGGCAAGTGATTTTCCCTGTCGTCAGGGGAGGACCACGAGAAAGGAGACCTATTGTAATCTCAGGAGTATTTGGTCACTACCAGACATATTACATCTTCATTGATCCCGAAAGCACAACAGATATCATTTACGAGCAATGCTTTAACCAATTGGACCCAGAGGATAAGGTACGCTTAGAACCGGTAGACTACCCACTAACCGGATTCTTCAACGAAGCTGTCTTTCCCTTATGCCAAATATCATTTCCAGTTCTGCTGTTAGATGGGAAGAATTCTTGAACAGAAGAAGTCATGTTCATGGTCCTGCCTGCAAACTCTTGCCATGACATCCTTTTGGGAAGAGAATCCCAAGGGGATTTTAGCATGATTTGCTCAGGAGCCCACTCAGCGGTTGGATTCCCAACAGAAACAGGCGTAGCAATCATTTACGTAAGTAAAGAGGTGCTCATGACTGATGAAGCACGCCCGTCAAAAGCAAGCAAACCAAATCTGCGCAGAAGCAGAAAAATGGGTCCTCAACAGGAAATATCCTGAACAAACGATCACGCTAGGCGTAGTAATCTTAGAGAACATCTGCACATTCCTAAAACAGCTACTATTTAGGAACATGGATATTTTTGCCTGGGCGCCAACAGATATGGTGGGCATTCCACGGCATGTAGCAGAGCATCGGCTGAATGTTTCAGAGAATGCCAAACCAGTTGTGCAAACGAAGCGTAACCTCGGCCTAGAAAAGAACGTGGCCATGAAAGAACAAGTGACGGAACTGCTTAATGCATGAATTATACGCGAGGTGCGCTATCATACTTGGGTCTCGAGCCCAGTAATGGTACCAAAAGGAAACGGCGGGTGGCAGATGTGTGTTGATTATAAAGACCTCAAAAAAGCATGCCCAAGGGATTGCTATTCGTTGCAAGAAATTGATGAAAAATCAGCATCATTCAGATGGAAATGCTTTCTAGACTGTTACAAGGGGTACCATCAAGTTCAGATGGCGGTACAAGACAAAGACAAAACAACATTCCGCACGCTAATGGGCTTATATTGCTACACCAAGATGCCATTTGGTTTACACAATGAAGGAGCCACATATCAAAGGTTGATGAATGAAACTTTCGACGATGATATCGGCAAGCACATTGAAGTATACATGGACGATCTGGTAATCATTAGCAAAAAGGAAGACCAGATGTTACAGGACATCGAGAAAACTTTCGACACACTCCGTAGAGTCAACATGAAGCTTAATCCAGCCAAATGTTCATTTGGAATGGAGGAAGGAAAGTTTTTGGGTTTCATTGTCATAAGAGATGGGTTTAAAGTGAACCCAGAAAAAATACAGGCAGTTGTGTGTATGCCTTCTCCATCAACGATCAAACAAATGCAAGTCCTGGCAGGGCGTTTAGCTGCGCTAAACCCTTCTTCGCCAATCATGTTGCGAAATCTTTCCCATTCATCAAAACCTTACGTAATTGCGTTAAGAAGAACAAATTCCTGTGGACTCTAGAGGCAGAAGTTGCTTTCAAAGAAATGAAGGAATGTCTGATACGCCTTCCAACTCTCACAGCTCCATCAAAAGACGAACCATTGGTCATGTATCTATCAGCGTCAGAAAAAGCAGTAGGGGCAGTCCTTCTGATCGACAGAAAAGGCGTACAGACACAAGTATATTACGTCAGCCGCACCTTAAATGATCCAGAAACAAGGTACTCAACGATGGAAAAGCTAGTTTTAGCTCTCATCCATGCCTCAAGGTGACTACGTAGATACTTCTCAGGTCACGTCATCCATGTCCTGACAAACTATAACATTGGCAACATCTTAGCAAGCCCGAAATTTCTGGAAGGTTGGCGAAATGGGCCATTGAGCTGGGTGGACTCAATGTAGTCTTCAGGCCCAGACCGGCCATCAAAGGGTAGGTGTTCGCAAATTTCCTCACAGAAGTACCCGATGACAAAGATCGCGAATGCAAAGCAATAGAGAAAGTTGAAAAACAGTCCACAGACAAACCATGTTTGTTATACACAGATGGCGCATCCAATGAGGATGGTGCAGGAGTAGGACTGAGGTTAGTAAGTCCTGACAAACATGAGTTCACATAAGCCATTCGCATGGAATTTAAGAGTGCAAACAATGAAGCCGAGTACTAAGCCTTCCTCGCAGGCTTACGCCTAGCAATCAAGATGAGAGTGAAAAACCTCAAGCCGCACGTAGACTCATTGTTGGTGGCAGGTCAAAATCAACGGGCAGTACGATGCAAAGGGCGACATCATGGCGCTTTACCTTGAACAGGCAAAGTTACTACTCCAACAATTTAATTCCTTCAAGATTACTCACATTAACAGAAGTGAGAACAAGCCTACAGATGCATTAAGCAAACTTGCCTCCACAAGTTTTCAGCATCTGGCAAAAGACGTACGCATTGAAGTACTAAAGAACCCGTCAGTTCCGCTACATCAGGTAAATGTTGTCCAGATGGGATCCTCATCATGGATGTCACCGATAATCATGTACTTACAATCAGGAAAATTACCGGAGACCAAGGCAGAAGCCCAAAAAATACAATACAAAGCACTGCACTACCAAATGTCCGACGACATCTTGTATAGACGATCTTACTTGGGACCTCTTCTACGGTGTGTCGATCCAGAAGACGCTAATTATCTCATCAGGGAAGTACATGAAGGGATTTGTGGAAACCATGCGGGCTCAATAATAGTGGTGGCAAAAGTTATGAACGGCTGATACTATTGGCCAGGGATGCACCAGGATGTAGTGAATGTTTTAAGGAAGTGTGATGCGTGCCAACGGTACGCACCTCAGACGTTGCGCTCTAAAAACGCTCTGGTACCTGTCACAACAGCTTGGCCGTTTCAGCAGTGGGGGATTGACATGGTCGGCCCATTCCCAGACGCTCCCAGAGCGGTGAAGTTCATAATAGTCACAGTTGACTATTTTAATAAATGGGTAGAGGCAAAGGCCCTGGCTTCAACAACAGCGATGGTAGTGCGCAAGTTTATATGGGAACAGATCATTTGTCATTTCGGATTACCACTACGACTCATCATTGAAAACGGAACGAACTTCGTGACCGAAGATTTGCAGAAATGGTTCAAACAGCTAAACATTGAGCATTTCTTTTCCTCGGTGGCACACCCACAAGGAAACAGCCAAGTTGAAAGCGTGAACAAAAGTATCGTTGATGGCATCAAAGCACGATTGGGAACACAAAGGAGAGGATGGGTCGATGTGCTTCCCAGCATTTTATGGGCTCATAGAACCATGCCAAAAACCATTAATGGAGAAACACCGTTTAGACTGGTATATGGTTCTGAAGCAGACATACTCGTGAAGATCAGCTTGCAATCTCCAACAATGTTGTTAATCAACGCTGTCAATAACGAAGAAGAACGAAGAATAGATCTGGACCTCTTAGAAGAGAGGAGAGAAATGGCTGCCATCAAAGAACCAAAATACAAGACGAAACTTGAGAAGTAATACAATAGTATGGTGCGCATCTCCACATTCAACCCTGGGGATTATGTCTTCAGAGACAACGAAGCCTCCAACACGGAGCGCCCCGGAAAACTTGCCCCCAAGTGGGAAGGACCTTACGTCATTGACAAGGTTCTAGGGAAAAAGGGCGTACCAGCTGCGCACCCTGGATAACAGAGTGGTCCCCCGGACATGGAATGCACAGCAACTAAGAAAGTGCTACATGTAATCTGCAGTTTTTTTTATATGTACGGCCCCATGCCCAACACAACGCATGAATACAAGAAGTGTTAAATACTTTACATTTTTACTTTCTGCTTGATGAATTCTGATTACAAATGCATATATCACTTTGGGTGTACACGAAAACAACATTGGCACAACGACAGTGTGAACATTGTAGACCTCCAAGGCTCGTCACGACCAAGTGCACAGCTGGGTCAATTTAACACAATAACCTGTCTTAGCCAACAATTATTCACAACACTTTGGGTGTACACGAAACTGTAACACCCCAATCGCGTAATACAACAACACGCGACGGAAATATCAGGGAGTCACGTTACAAATTGCTCACAACTACTAGTACTAAATTGTTTCAATATTGTTAACATTGTTTTACAAAGAATACATGTAATTGTCTTTTGATTAAAAAAGTCTAAGGCCCGGATGCAGTCCTATGCGGTGCATGCTTGAATAGTCGAAATCCTGAAACATATGTGAAAATAAGTTAGCATAAAAATGCCGGCGAGTACATAGGTTTTGTTAGCCAAATAAATGGCAAAAAGTTTGGTATTGCAATACTTTGACAACTACGAGAGTTGTCGATTGAAAATGAATCTTGAAGCCAAAGAATGGCAAAAGTTTAGTATTGCAATACATAATCTTGATTGTGAAAACTTGTGGCAAACAGTTTTGTATATGGCAATATGATTATTACTAAGTAATTTTTATGCCATTGAAATTGTACTTGGTAATCTCGTTGAAATCGTCATAAAACTTGTGAATGTGTTATTAAAAATCCAATCAAGAAGTAGTAATAAATGTTTTGAAATCTGTCAAAACTCGTGTGTGTGTATTATATATATCAAGTCAATGATTTATAGTAATACTTTAGATATCCTTTTAAGAATCTAACATATGAAGATATGGAAGATTCTACAAGGATTTGGATACTTGAACATTGAATCAATCGTACACAAAATCCTAAAGTGATTCGGATAACGCTACAAGAGTAATAAAATATGAACACTTATATATAGGAAGTACCAGTGGCGTATCCACCATGTTCTTATACCCGTTTCGTTATCTGAATCACAACTACCACATAAACACATAAATCGCCAACTTGTCACCAACTTGTAAACACGCATTAAAGTACACAATGAATCCAAACAAGGACTCCAATATTAGTACTTTAAACATCCCTTGAGTGTCTAGCTATGAAGATAGATAGATAGATACTATAGGAATCCAGCTTTTGTCACATCGTCTTGTCAAATACGCATTAAAGTACACAATGAATCCAAACAAGGACTCCAATATTAGTACTTTAATCATCCCTTGAGTGTCTAGCTATAATGATAGATAGATACTACAGGAATCCGGTTTTTGTCACATCGTCTTGTCACATACGCATTAAAGTACACAATGAATCCAAACAAGGACTCCAATATTAGTACTTTAAACATCCTAGAAGAATCAATCTATGAAGATAGATCGATGCTAAAAGGATTTGGTTTTGGTCACATTGATTCATTGAATCATAACATCCTAAATCCTAATGGTGATTCGCGATAACGCCACGAAGGGTAATACAATAAGCACGCTTATATATAGGAAGTACCAGCGGCGTATCAACCATGTCCTTATTGTATTACTCTAGTTTTGTTATCTAAATCACCAACAATCTCTACACATAAACCATAACCATTGTCTTGTAAAGCACTTCTTAAAATCTCACTTTGAAGATAGGAAGATCTAAGATTGTACTTCAAATATCCGATAAGAATCTAAGTATGAAGATAGATAGATCTTTTAAGGATTTGGATAATCATCGTGTTTGCATAATCGGAATAATACACATAAAAGCACTTAGTAAACACATATATGCCATACATTGGAAAATAAATTGGTTACACATATGAATCACCCCAAAACATTTGAAAACGTAAAAGACGGGACTAAGTACTCACTTGGGATTGCATATAGGTCTTGTTCAAATGGTATAACAAAGCTCAAAGGACCAAGACTTCAAGTGTCGAAGTGGTTCCTAGTGTATCAGATACTATGTTAGTGTAACGGGACATAAATCGAGGAATCGGATAGAATGAGGTATTGTAAACCAAATGAGTGTTGGAACTCATATGAAATGGTTTAACAAAGCCTACATTCTAATTTGGAAACAATCCTATGTGCTTGTGACTCATTACGACTCGTTAAGGTAGTTTATGCTACTTTAACGTGTCGTTTGCGCAAAAGCGCGTTCGGATGGTCTAACTAGCCCTATGATAAGTATTATATGCCCTAACATGTTTAATAAAGTTGCAAAATCAGTTTAAGTGTCAAAATTTAGGTTGCATAGCCTTAAATTAAAATTATGCGCAAAAAGGGCATTTTGGTCATTTTCCTAAGGCATATAATCTAGCTATCATACAACTAATTAAACGAAGTGACCATAAGGAATAACCTCGGAAGGTTATTCCCTATACAACTATGGTCACATAATGTGTTTGGTCGGATCCTAATGATCGACCAAACGGGTCGGGTTTGAAAGTCTAAGCGGTTGTTGAGACCGCTTGACTTCCGACCATAAACAAGCACTAAACTAAAAGTGACGAGTTAAACTTGTTAAAAATGTTTAACTAAGTTAGAAAACTGATTTGATATCAAAACAAAGTGTTTTGATACCCGAAAATAGTTTCGTCACAAAATGCACATAATCGTGCATTTTGACCGAAACTTTGACTCGTCACTTCGACTAGTCAACGTGGAAATCAGTAGGTATAGTCGCAAGGGACTATAACCATCGTGATTATGCTCACGTTGCATAGTTCAGACGAACTTTGTCTTGACCAAATCATGGTCAAAGTAGAAAGTCAAACACTGTTTGACTTTCTTGCTTAAAATAAATAACAAAGCATGAAAGAACACTTACAAGTGTCCTAAGCTTGGAAAAATGACTAAGAATGCCTAAGTATGAGGCCTCCAAGTAAGTGTGGTAGCCTCAATCAGAGCAAGAGTGAAAGAAATAAGGAATGAGCAGGGATTGAATGAAAGTTTTTGGCTATTTATAGTTGTAGTGATGTTGTAGGATCATGACAAGTGGACTGTGTGGCCTTCAAGGAAAGATCCTAGCCCTACAAGTGTTTGGACCAGGTAACAAGCCGTGGGGAATACTTAAAATAGCCCACAAGTTTGAAAACAATCAAAGGAAATCAGTTTGCAACATGCTGGAAGCTGTTTGGAAGCTTATGCTGTACTGAGCAAAGCTTACGGACCATATGGGGTCCAGGTATACGGTCCGTATGGGACTTGCAGGGACAACAAGTTTGAAATTTGACAGTTTTAGTCCCTGAGTGTGTTTCGTCGTGTTTTGGCACTTCTAACACCCGTTAAACCCATTTTCAAGCTCCACGATGAAGTTAAAGTATATTTAACTTAAATTATGCTAAAAAATGTCATAGATGTCAGTTCGATTGGTTGTACGGTTGTGTTTTTCGGTTAATTACGATGAAAGTCGTAATGGACGCGAAAATGACCCAAATTGCGAAACGAAATATATTTTTGTATTCTCATCATTAAAATGCCATATTTTAAGGATTACCAAAATATTTGGATGTCCGGATATGGTCAGAATGCAAGATATGCACGTATTTGCATACTTTCGCAGTTTTGAGGCATAGTCCATGTGATCAAATAAGCGCATTTTCGCATACCGAACCCCTCAAAACTTATTTCTAAGCTATGTTAAGGGTATTTAGGGTATGTTTGGCTTAGGATCTTGTTCCGGAGTGTACGTTGCTATGCGAATCGGCATACTTTTGCAGTTTGTCGCAAATAGTCCCAGTACTTGTATAAACATGGTTTGGTCATCCCTAGCCCTTAGAAACCTATTTCTAAGTTATGTAAAGGGTATTTAGGGTATGTGTAGCTCTTGTCCTCATCCTGGTGTGTATTTTGCATTGAACGGATTACGTTTAAGCATCGGTTATCGAATTGCTTTCAAAGAAAAAGTTTTTGAAAGCCCGAAATTTTTGCACAAGGGTTACAGTCTCCCCTACTTTAGGAAATTTCGTCCCGAAATTTATTCGAAGGAGACCGTAGAGTGTAATTGAAATGACTGAAAGATAAGCAAGTTGCTAGATCCAAAAGATGCGGAGCATCCTTTGGTGTTGGAAATTTTGGGCGATTCAAAATGTGATTTGGGATATTCAAAGTATCTCAAGGTATTCAAACCTTTGAAACTTGTGAATCTTTAAAAGTTTCAACCAGTGTTCAAAAATTGTTTGGCATGGCACTATGTTATACTAAGCTCTTAGTGTAAATCCTAGCAAATAAAGGGGTGTACATTCAAGCCTTGTCCATACATACACAGTTTCTAACGACCCACGAGGTACATCCCATGTACCATGAGCATCTCATGCATAGGAGACGGGTCAACATACATATGGCATCAAGGTCGTCACCTTTAACACCATAATATACTCCCGGTCGGCTCGATTTGAGTTAATGAATGTACTCATCATCGTCCATTGCATTCAATAAACCAAATAACAAATAATCACATAATCACATAATGGTCCAAGATAACATAAAATCACCAAGTGATATTAGTAACGTTATGAAGAATAACACAATAAGAACACTTATATATAGGAAGTACAATCGGCGTATCCACCATGTTCTTATCGCATCATACTCCTCCCGTTACCTTAATCACTCTATATATTATTGTGACATATGTGCTCTGTAATCGATGAACAATGTTAATTATCAATAAAACAATGTGTTTTGGTGTTATTATATGTGTATTTGTGTTTGATGATTTTACGATTCGATTCGATTCCAATTTCAAGCTTTAAATCGCTTTCTGGAAAGTTATACGCAAACTGGTGCGTAAACGCAGTCAGTTTAACACGACAAACACTCCGAAATAGTGAAATAGGCTTAAAATACTTAAAATAACCTTCACATAACTTAGAAATAAGTTCTGGATGGTTTGGTGTGTTGAAAACAAGTCTATTCGACCGTAGGGACTATTTGTGTCAAACTGCGAAACTATACCGATTCGTATGGTATTGAAGAGTCCGGAACTTGATCATAAGCTAAAAATGCCATAAATAACCTAAACATAGCTTAGAAATAAGCTTTGAGTGGTTCGGTGTGCAAAAATATGCTTATTTGATCTTACAAGGACTAAAAGTGTCAAAAACGACGTAAGTTTTGCATTTTCGCGCATATCTTACGTTTTGACCACATCTGGACATCCAAAATTTTTGTCGACACTAAAATATTTTTATTTTAGTGATCGGCAAGCAAAAATACCATTCGTCGCTTAATTTGGTTCGTTTTCGCGTCCGTTTGAGTTTTGTCGTAATTTAACGAACAACGCGACCGTACGACCAAACGATCCGACATCCGAGAGTGTTCCAAGCATATTTTGAGTCCTCTAAACTTTATTGACCTTGTAGAGCCTTGAAAATGGCTTAACGGGGGTCAAAAAGGCCTGAAATGAGCTCAAAACAAGTACAGGGACCTAAACTGTCAATTATGAAACTTTTGCTGATCTGGGGAGTTCAGGCGGGGCGCGTAAAGGTCCCCCTCACCTTTACGCGGGCCGTATGAGTGTGCCCAGCGACATAAATTGATTTTTAGCTGCTGTTTCATAATTCAGGGGCCAAAAATGCAATTTCCTTGTGTGGTAGCCAAGTTATCTCTTCCCCAAGGCTTTGAACCTGCAACAAACAAGTGTATGGTCATGATTTAATGCTTGGAAGCTACAAAAACATGTGTAATGATCTTGTGTACTTGCTACAAGTATAAATAGCCAAGCTCACCTCCTCATCCATTGCTCATTCCTCTCTTCTCTTCTCTACATCTGATTTGGGAGCTCTCCCAAGTGTTTGGAGGTTTCTAATCTGATTATTCTTTGTAGAAAAGATAGCTAGGACCTATTGTAAGTGTTCTTTCATGCTTATTCTTTATGTTTAAGCAGAAATTCAGACAGTTTGGCTAACAGTTTGACTTTCGGTTTTGACCATCGATTGGTCAAGTCAAAGTTCAATTGAACTTTGCAACGTGATTGTAATCACGATGGTTATAATCCTCAGTGATTATACCTACTGATTACCACGTTAACTAGGCGTAGTGAAGAGTCAAAGTTTCGGTCAAAATGCGTTTTAGCACGCATTTTGCAACGGAACTATTTTCGGGTATCAAAACCCATTGTTTTGATACCAAATCAGTTTTATAAGATAGTTAAACATGTTTTGACATGTTTAACTCGTCACTATTAGTTTAGTGCTTGTTTAGACTCGTAAGTTAAGCGGTCTAAACAACTGCTTAGACTTTCGAACCCGACCCGTTTGGTCGATCATTAGGATCTGACCAAGCTCGATTAGTGATCATAGTTGCACAGGGAATAACCACTGAGGTTGTACCTTATGATCACATAGGATTGGTTAGTTATTTGTTAAGTAGCTTGTATGCCCATAGGAAATGACCAAAACGCCCTTATGAAGCATAAATCCGTATTTTACACATGTGAACATGTTTTTGACATATAATCTGATTTAGTAACATGTTTAGCTATTATTGGGCATATAAGACTTGACATAGCACATAATTAACCATCCGAACATAGTTTCGCGCGAACGACGCGTTAAAGTAGCATAAGCTACCTAAACGGGTCGTAACGGGTCGAAAGCACTTAGGTTAGGTTCCGATTTAGGATGTAGGCTTTGTTAAACCATATCACGTGAGTTGCACACTCATTTGGTTTAAAAGACCTCATTCTATCCGATCTTCCGATTTAGGTGTCGATTTATTTACTAGTGATCCGATTACTAGGTACTACTTGAATTTCCTTGGTTTGTCTGAGCTTCACTAAGTTCTTTAGATAAAGGATACCCTTCTATTCAATGTGAGTACACAGTTCCCCTATTTTACTATTTTCAATTGTTTTGGGGTGATTCATATGTACAAAACAATTTCAAGGTTTAAACGATGGTTTCAAAAACGATGAAGATGGTTTATATTAAACTAATAACGATTTCGATAATGTGAACGAACTTGTTGGTTGTAATTACATAATGAATGACATTCATTAGCATTGATCAAGCCGACCAGTATTAGGTTATGGTACCATAGGATCTGACAAATCCCGTTATCAGACTACACCCATGGTTATGTGTGGGGGGTTATGTAGGTAACGACCGAATCTGATGATTGTTAACTTACCCTTTGGTGGTTTCTTAATACGAAAGGCGAGGTAGTCGAGTCACGAAGGTTTGAATGTTTTTTGCGAGACGACCAAAAGTAGTTTCACAATTAAACGAATACGATTTTGGGGCGAATTAAATGATTTGGAACGACCTAAACGAAATAAATGATTTGAACGAACGATTGTTTTGGGTAGTGATTAGATAATGGGACGGGTGTAGCATGATAGAAGCATGGTAGATACGCCGCTGGTACATCTTATATATAAGTGCTTTTATCATATTACATTTCATATCATTATTTAGTTCACTTGGGAAACGATTTGAAACGACGTCACACAACGAGGTTTTCGAAATGATATAAACCATACGAGTTTTATTAACGAGTTTTTAACGAGATGTTTTATGAATTGGTTTACTAAAATAAATGTTTTGGGGTTAAGAATCATGGCTACGAGATTTTATAAACTATAACCATCTTGATTTGAGTTGGTTAATTATGTTGCAATACACTTTTCAAAACAAGGTTTCTACTTTTGACTCTTGTAGTCTAATGAGGTACTGCAACATACAAACGAGCCATGAATCCGATACTCTCACAAAACCTATGTGCTCGCCAGCATTTCTTTGCTGACTTTGTTTTTACATATGTTTCAGGTGATGTTGCGTGATGATTGCTAGGAAGCATGTTCACTTAGGATCTGGACGTGGCCTTAGTGACTTAAAAACGATAGTAGACGATGTTTAATTTGTTTATTTGGTTTTAAGACAATGTAAAGTACTTAATGAATCTATAAAATGAAACTTTTAATTACCATGGTTGTTAAACGATGATTCTGTTACAACACTCCCCGACGTTTCCGCCACGGTTTGTTGTTTTAACGTGGTCGGGATGTGACAGAAGAGTTGGTATCAGAGCCAATGGTTATAGGGAATTAGGTTATTTGTAATGCTTTGACCTAGACTATAACTTTCTAGGACCCTAACGCGAGTTATCTTGCGTTTTGATATTAAAACAATACCGTCACCTATCCTTAGGTGATAACCACAACGAGAACACAATAACAAATCCGCTTCGAAAATTAATCATCTATCATTGGATGATTGATTGTAAGGTTTTGAACCTTCCGAGTTTCCAAAATCTCGTCAAAGTTTGGGTCTAAATAATGTGAACACGTGCAAACTGGAAGAGTGAATGCCTGTACCCTGAGTTTTCTGTCTAAGGCTAGAGTGTTCGTACAAATCCGCAGTATCGGACCAGTCACTCTTACCTGGGAAATCTTGGGGTGAGTGTTCACTTATAGGCGAGCATGTCTTCAGCGATACATTATTATGACCCATTTACTTTGATTAGTCACTGCGTGTCATTTGTTTGTTCGAGGCAACGAACAAATGATCGCACTCCTTGTGCTTTGTCGACGTTTTCAATGCCTCTTTTGTTTTTCCAATTGTCGACCTCACTCGTTTCCCATGTTTCCTTTTTAGACAATGCCTCCTCGACGCGATGTTCAAACTTTTACTGCTGAAGAAGTCGCAGCCCTTGTCTCTCAGCAAATGGCTGCTGTACTTCCAGGCGTTGTGACCCAAATCCACGAGCTATACAACAATAATAATAACAACAATAATGCTCAGTGTAATTTCAAGAATTTCAATTCCTCGAAGCCGCTTAAGTTTTCTGGGTCACAAGGAGCAACTGCACTCCTGCAGTGGTTCGAGAGTATCGAGAGCACATTCAGACATGTACAGTGTCTGAATGCGCGTAAGGTTGAGTTTGCTTCAAGCGTGTTTGAGAAGCGATCTCTTACATGGTGGAACGGAGTGATGCGGGATAGGGGTGCCGAAGTGGCATTCGCACAAACTTGGGAAGAGCTCCGAGCTCTCATGATGAGAGAGTTCTGTCCCCGTCACTAGATTCGAGCTTTGGAACGAGAATTCGATGATTTGAAACAAGACGGGGGAGAACACCGTGCCTATACGGATCGATTCGAGGAGCTTAGTTTGTTGTGTCCCACTATGGTTACCCCACTGGAGAAAGCAATCGAGAGGTATATCGATGGTTTACCCGATTCCATTCAGGATATTGTGACCGGTGTTAATCCTACTACCGTTCATCATGCAATCAAGTTGTCTGCTACCCTGACTGAGTCTCAAGTCAGGAAGGGTAAACTCACCCGCAAGGGTGATAAAAATAAGTCGACCGATTCTGACAAGGGTAAGGGAAAGGGTAAGAAGCAGGGTGAGTCTTCTAAAAAGTCAAGGAAGCGCAAGGCTTCCCAGAACTTTGCTGTCACCAACCAGACTGCTCAGAACCCACCGACTCAACCTCCTGTAAAGAAAGCATATGCTGGTACCGCACCTCACTGTGCTCGATGTAATGGTCACCATGTTGCCCAACAGGCCTGTAAACAATGTACTACGTGTGGTTGACTTGGGCATTTGGCCAACATATGTCATTTTGGTCAGAATCAAGCTGCTCAAGTTCCAGCACAAGCTCAAGGGAATGTTGCGAGATTCCCACCTGGTTCGTGTTTCAATTACGGAGAAATGGGTCATTTCCACAACAATTGCCCGAGATTGGTAAATGCGAATGCAAATCTGAACGCAATCGCAAATGTGAATCCCGCTCGTGGACGAGCATTCAATCTGAACGCGAACGAGGCGAGGGCAGACAACGAAGTTGTTAATGGTACGTTCCTTCTTAACAATCAACTTGCATCTGTTCTTTTCGATTCTGGTGCCGATAGGAGTTTTGTTTCGTTATCCTTTGAGCCTTTACTTCCGATACCTAGAACTAAACTGAGGAAACCCTTATCTGTTGAAGTTGCTACTGGTAAACCTCTTGTTCTCGATTATGTTATTCATGGTTGTCAATTAAACCTCGATAACCACCTTTTCCCCATTGACCTCGTACCGATGCAACTTGGGAGTTTCGACATTATCGTGGGGATGGATTGGTTAACCAAACACCATGCTGAGGTTGTTTGTTTCGATAAGATCATTCGTATTCCTCTTTCGTCTGGTGATGTCCTAGAGGTTCGTGGCAAGAAACCATCTAGTGGTTTGAAACTCATGTCGTGTACGAAAGCCCAACGTTATCTACGAAAAGGATGTGTTGCTTTTCTGGCACATGTCACCGAGGAGAAAGGCAAGAACAAGAGTATTCAGGATATTCCGATTGTTCGGGATTATCCAGAGGTGTTTCCTGATGAACTGCCTGGTTTGCCTCCAGTTCGTCAAGTCGAGTTTCATATTGACCTTGTACCCAATGCTAACCCGATTGCGAAATCACCTTATCGTCTTGCACCGTCTGAGATGCAAGAGTTATCGAAACAGCTTCAAGAGTTATCTGATAAAGGATTCATCCGACCGAGTTATTCACCTTGGGGTGCTCCTGTCCTCTTTGTGAAAAAGAAAGATGGATCTTTTAGGATGTGTATCGATTACCGTGAGCTTAACAAGCTTACCATCAAGAATCGATATCCCCTACCCCGATTCGATGATCTCTTTGATCAGCTGCAAGGTGCTACCTGTTTCTCCAAGATCGATCTGCATTCTAGGTATAATCAGCTTCGTGTATTCGAAGAAGATATTCCCAAAACTGCTTTCCGAACAAGATATGGGCATTACGAGTTCACAATCATGCCTTTTGGTTTGACGAATGCTCCAGCTATTTTCATGGACTTAATGAATAGGGTTTGTAAACCTTATTTAGACAAGTTCATCATTGTGTTCATTGACGATATTCTTATTTATTCGAAGTCTCGAGCCAATCACGAGCAACACCTTCGTTTGACACTAGAACTCCTGAAGAAGGAACAACTTTTTGCTAAATTCTCCAAGTGTGAATTTTGGCTTAAAGAAGTTCAGTTTTTGGGACATATTGTCAACGAACAGGGTATTCATGTGGATCCATCCATGATTGTTGCAATCAAGGATTGGAATACACCAACGACACCTACAGAAATTCGTTCTTTCCTTGGTCTCGTTGGATATTATCGTCGTTTTCTTTCAAATTTCTCGAAGATTGCGGTTCCACTCACTGCTTTGACTCAAAATAATAAGCCTTTTGAGTGGGGACCCAAGCAAGAAGAAGCGTTCCAAACGCTGAAACAGAAGCTCTGTGATGCTCCTGTTTTATCTTTGCCCGAGCGAAATGATGATTTCGTTGTCTACTGTGATGCGTCCAACTTAGGCCTTGGTTGTGTTCTTATGCAACGAGGTAAAGTTATAGCATATGCATCTAGACAATTGAAAGTTCACGAGAAGAACTACACGACTCATGATCTTGAGTTAGGAGCTGTGGTTTTCGCGCTTAAAATCTGGGGACACTACCTCTATGGAACGAAGTGTGTGGTTTTCACAGACCACAAAAGTCTCCAGCATATTCTTAATCAGAAAGAGCTCAACATGAGGCAACGACGTTGGGTTGAACTCTTAAACGATTATGATTGCGAGATTCGCTACCATCCTGGTAAGGCGAATGTCGTAGCCGATGCGTTTAGTCAAAAGGAGCGAGTTAAGCTTCATTCTGTTCGAACTCTATCTTATCTTCAAACTCGTGTTCTTCAAGCTCAGCAATTTTGTGTTTCACAAAATTTGATAGGAAAGGAATTACCACATCAGCTTGAGCTTAAGCTCGAAGCAAAGGAGATGGTTTACTCTATTTCAAGGATCGTTTGTGGATTCCGAAACAAGATGATCTTCGCACCTTAGTAATTGATGAATCTCATAAGTCTCGATATTCTATCCATCCTGGTGCTGATAAAATGTACAAGGACCTTCGTACTCAATATTGGTGGCCTGGTATGAAGAAGGATGTTGCCTTGTATGTATCGAAATGCCTAACTTGACTCAAAGTCAAGGCAGAACATCAACGACCTTCTGGTTTGCTTGTACAACCAGAGATACCGGTTTGGAAGTGGGAGAACATTGCTATGGATCTCATCACTAAGTTACCGCGTACATCTAAAGGTCATGATGCTATGTGGGTTGTTATCGATCGATTAACGAAGTCAGCTCATTTTATTCCGATTCACGAGGATCTATCTGCTGATAAACTTGCAAAGATTTATGTTGATGAGATTGTATCTCGACATGGTGTTCCTTTGGACATCATATCTGATCGTGATGCTCGATTTTCATCTCATTTTTGGAAGACCATGCAATCTGCTATGGGAACCCAACTAAATCTAAGCACCGCTTATCATCCCCAAACAGATGGACAATCTGAGAGAACGATTCAAACTTTGGAGGACATGCTTAGAGCATGCGTGATAGACTTTGGTGGTAATTGGGATTCTCATCTTCCATTGATCGAGTTCTCTTACAACAATAGTTATCATGCTAGCATTAATATGGCACCATTCGAAGCTCTCTACGGTCGAAAATGTCGTTCACCTGTTTCTTGGAACGAAACCGGTGAACCTCAGCTTACTGGACCGGAACTTGTTATGGAAACAACAGACAAAGTCAAGAAAATTCACGATAATCTTGTGACAGCTAGATGGCGTCAAAAGAGTTATGCGGATTTACGACGCAAGCCCTTAGAATTTCAAGTCGGAGACCATGTCTTACTCAAGGTGTCACCTTGGAAGGGAGTGGTGAGATTTGGAAAAAAGGAAAACTTGCACCACGATATGTTGGACCATTTAAGATTGTTGAAAGAGTTGGAAAGGTTGCCTATCGATTAGAGCTACCTCCAAAGCTTGGAAATATTCATCCGACTTTTCACGTGTCCAATCTGCTAAAGTGTTTAGCTGACGCTGATCTTCACATTCCACTCGACGAGATCCAAATCGATGAAACGATGCACTTTGTTGAGAAACCTGTGGAGATAGTGGACCGTACATTCAAACAGTTAAAGAATAAATAGATTCATTTGGTCAAGGTTCGCTGGGAATCCAAACGTGGCCCAGAGTTTACTTGGGAACGTAAGGACCAAATGAAGGCGAAATATCCGCAATTGTTCTCACAAGTTTCCTCTAGTTAAAATTCCGGGACGAAATTTCCTAAAGTAGGGGAGATTGTGACATCTGTGCTCTGTAATCGATGAACAATGTTAATTATCAATAAAACAATGTGTTTTGGTGTTATTATATGTGTATTTGTGTTTGATGATTTTACGATTCGCTTCGATTCCGATTTCAAGCTTTAAATCGCTTTCTAGAAAGTTATACGCAAACTGGTGTGTAAACGCAGTCAGTTTAAAGCGACAAACACTCTAGAATAGTGACATAGGCTTAACATACTTAAAATAACCTTCACATAACTTAGAAATAAGTTCTGGATGGTTTGGTGTGTTGAAAACAAGTCTATTCGATCGCAGGGACTATTTGTGTCAAACTGCGAAACTATATCGATTCGTATGGTATCGAAAAGTCCAGAACTTGATCATAAGCTAAACATGCCATAAATAACCTAAATATAGCTTAGAAATAAGCTTTGAGTGGTTCGGTGTGCAAAAATATGCTTATTTGATCTTACAGGGACTAAAAGTGTCAAAAACGACGTAAGTTTTGCATTTTCGCGCATATCTTACGTTCTGACCACATCTGGACATCCAAAATTTTTGTAGACACTAAAATATTTTTATTTTAGTGATCGGCATGCAAAAATACCATTCTTCGCTTAATTTGGTTCGTTTTCGCGTCCGTTTGAGTTCTGCAAAAATACCATTCGTCGTAATTTAACGAACAACGCAACCGTACGACCAAATGTGCCGACATCCGAGAGTGTTCCAAGCATATTTTGAGTCCTACAAAACTTTATTGACATTGTAGAGCCTTGAAAATGGCTTAACGGGGGTCAAAAAGGCCTGAAATGAGCTCAAAACAAGTGCAGGGACCTAAACTGTCAATTATGAAACTTTTGCTGATCTGGGGAGTTCAGGCGGGGCGTGTAAAGGTCCCCCTCACATTTACGCGGGCCGTATGAGTGTGCCCAGCGACAGAAATTGATTTTTAGCTGCTGTTTCATAACTCAGGGGCCAAAAATGCAATTTCCTTGTGTGGTAGCCAAGTTATCTCTTCCCCAAGGCTTTGAACCTGCAACAAACAAGTGTATGGTCATGATTTAATGCTTGGAAGCTACAGAAACATGTGTAATGATCTTGTGTACTTGCTACAAGTATAAATAGCCAAGCTCACCTCCTCATCCATTGCTCATCCCTCTCTTCTCTTCTCTTCTCTTCTCTACATCTGATTTGGGAGCTCTCCCAAGTGTTTGGAGGTTTCTAATCTGATTATTCTTTGTAGAAAAGATAGCTAGGACCTATTGTAAGTCTTCTTTCATGCTTATTCTTTATGTTTAAGCAGAAAGTCAAACAGTTTGGCCAACAGTTTGACTTTCGGTTTTGACCATCGATTGGTCAAGTCAAAGTTCAATTGAACTTTGCAACGTGATTGTAATCACGATGGTTATAATCCTCAGCGATTATACCTACTGATTACCACGTTAACTAGGCGTAGTGACGAGTCAAAGTTTCGGTCAAAATGCGTTTTAGCATGCATTTTGCAACGGAACTATTTTTGGGTATCAAAACCCATTGTTTTGATACCAAATCAGTTTTATAAGATAGTTAAACATGTTTTGACATGTTTAACTCGTCACTATTAGTTTAGTGCTTGTTTAGGGTCGTAAGTTAAGCGGTCTAAACAACCGCTTAGACTTTCGAACCCGACCCGTTTGGTCGATTATTAGGATCCGATCAAGCTCGATTAGTGATCATAGTTGCTTAGGGAATAACCACTGAGGTTATACCTTATGATCACATAGGATTGCTTAGTTATTTGTTAAGTAGCTTGTATGCCCATAGGAAATGACCAAAACGCCCTTATGAAGCATAAATCCGTATTTTACATATGTGAACATGTTTTTGACATATAATCTGATTTAGTAGCATGTTTAGGTATTATTGGGCATATAAGACTTGACATAGCACATAGTTAACCATCCGAACATAGTTTCGCGCGAACGACGCGTTAAAATAGCATAAGCTACCTAAACGGGTCGTAACGGGTCGAAAGCACTTAGGTTAGGTTCCGATTTAGGATGTAGGCTTTGTTAAACCATATCACGTGAGTTCCACACTCATTTGGTTTACAAGACCTCGTTCTATCCGATCTTCTGATTTAGGTGTCGATTTATTTACTAGTGATCCGATTACTAGGTACTACTTGAATTTCCTTGGTTTGTCTGAGCTTCGCTAAGTTCTTTAGATCAAGGATACCCTTCTATTCAATGTGAGTACACAGTTCCCCTATTTTACTATTTTCAATTATTTTGGGGTGATTCATATGTACAAAACGATTTCAAGGTTTAAACGATGGTTTCAAAAACGATGAAGATGGTTTATATTAAACTAATAACGATTTCGATAATGTGAACGAACTTGTTGGTTGTAATTACATAATGAATGACATTCATTAGCATTGATCAAGCCGACCAGTATTAGGTTATGGTACCATAGGATCTGACAAATCCCGTTATCAGACTACACCCATGGTTATGTGTGGGGGGTTATGTAGGTAAGGACCGAATCCGATGATTGTTAACTTACCCTTTGGTGGTTTGTTAATATGATAGGCGAGGTAGTCGAGTCATGAAGGTTTGAATGTTATTAGCGAGACGACCAAAAGTAGTTTCACAATTAAAATGAATACGATTTTGGGCGAATTAAACGATTTGGAACGACCTAAACGAAATAAACGATTTGAACGAACGATTGTTTTGGGTAGTGATTAGATAATGGGACAGGTGTAGCATGATAGAAGCATGGTAGATACGCCGCTGCTACATCTTATATATATGTGCTTTTATCGTATTACATTTCATATCATTATTTAGTTCACTTGGGAAACGATTTGAAACGACGTCACACAACGAGGTTTTCGAAATGATATAAACCATACAAGTTTTATTAACGAGTTTTTAACGAGATGTTTTACGAATTGGTTTCCTAAAATAAATGTTTTAGGGTTAAGAATCATGGCTACGAGATTTTATAAACTATAACCATCTTGATTTGAGTTGGTTAATTATGTTGCAATACACTTTTCAAAACAAGGTTTGTACTTTTGACTCCTGTAGTCCAATGAAGTACTGCAACATACAAACGAGCCATGAATCCGATATTCTCACAAAACCTATGTGCTCGCCAGCATTTCTTTGCTGACTTTGTTTTTACATATGTTTCAGGTGATGTTGCGTGATGATTGCTAGGAAGCTTGTTCACTTTGGATCTGGACGTGGCCTTAGTGACTTAAAAACGATAGTAGACGATGTTTAATTTGTTTGTTTGGTTTTAAGACAATGTAAAGTACTTAATGAATCTATAAAACGAAACTTTTAATTACCATGGTTGTGAAACGATGATTCTGTTACAACACTCCCCGACGTTTCCGCCATGGTTTGTTGTTTTAACGTGGTCGGGGTGTGACAATTATGCCATCATACTTAACAAGGTTTACTATGATTCTCATGCGCCAAACCTCATAATTAAGTGTGCACCCATAATTACTCCTTTTGTCGCATGGTCCACATAGCTCATCTTGTTAAGCGAGGGTAAACAAATAATAAGGTCAAACTATCATCTAAATCAAATAACCATCAAGAAAATTAGTAGTAGATATTTCATACTAGCAATGACAGCACTACTTGTTTTGCATACAACAAAATTAGTAGTAGGTATTTCATTCTAGTACAAATGTTAATACATGTATCATACTAACCAAACTGGTAGAATGTAACATATACTAAGCATGTATTGTCATAATAATGTAAGCATATCGAGAAAATGTTTTCAAATCATGTGCTGGGTATGCTAAGTCAACATACTAGCAACTGTATTTGAAAATCGTATACTAAGTATGCTTGGTCAACATACGAAGTAAGATATATTTGTAATCATGTAATATACATACCAGATTCACAAATCATGTATGTAATGCCATGATCGCAAAATATTAGTAACTTGCACATAGTATTTGTAGCGATTGTGTTGCCAAATTCGTATGAATGCACTAGAGTGTAATCATAGTATGCTAAATTACAAGATTTAGTTCCTAAAGAACAGATTCCTCGAAGTCGGCCTGTAGTTGTAATCACACATAGTGTAATCACATTCCAATTTGTAATTGGAATACGAATAATAAGAATAAAGAAAAACTTCTTGAAATTTATATTGTCATTACAATTATAGTTGAAATAGGTCCATTGTTTTCGAAAATAAACAGAAAATGTAGAGGTTCAAATGATCGTAAGTGCTTGATCATTAGCTGGAGCCTCATTAACATTGAACACTCGTCCATTAGCATTGGCAAGCTTAGGGCAGTTTCGCTTGAAATGATTTAAATCACCACAATTGAAACATGCTCTAGGGCGAGTTTGAGTAGGGGCTGCTTGGTTCTGGACACGACAGGTCGTAGCTAGATGTCCAAATAGGCCACAGATTGTACACTAGCAGCAAGGAGAATTTGTTGCGTGACGATAGTTGCAATGATTGCACCAAGGTTGTTTTCCATGATAAAATCCCTTAAAGGGTACTGAGTAGTGGAACCGGTGTGGGTATTTCATAATTCTTTGAAGTCTTGCGCTTCTTAACATTTTTAGAAGATTCAGCCTTTGTTCCCTTTGAATTCTCCTTAGTAGTTTCAGTGTTTCGTTTCTTGTCTTCCTTTCGAAAAAGTTTCCCTTTTCTAACCTAGGAGTCAGTTAGGGTTGCGGCTAATTCCTTAGCCTCCCTAAGCGTTGCAGTTTTGCTGCCAGTGACAATGTCTTGGACTGGATCAGGTAGGCCATCAATGTATTTCTCAATGGCACGATCCAAAGGTGTGACCATAGCGGGGCAAAGTAGGCTTAACTGTTCAAACCGGTCAGTATAGGCACGGTTTTCCCCACTATCTTGTTTTAGGTAATAGAATTCGTTTTCAAGTTCCCTCATTTCGCTTCGTGGGCAGAATTCTTTCTTCATAAGATTTTAAATTCTTCCCACGTTTGTTCCATTGCTATATCGGCACCTTGGTCTCTCATGATACCGTTCCACCAAGTGAGTGCTCTCCTTTGGAAAACACTCGAGGCGAACTCCACCTTGCGCTTACTGGGACACTGAACATGGCGGAATGTGCTTTCTATACTCTTAAACCATTGTAGGAGCCCAGTTGCTCCTTCAGACCCATTAAACTTGAGTGGTTTAGCCGAGTTGAATTGTTTATAGTTACATGGCGATATAACATTATTGTTTTTGTTATTGTTTTGGATTTGGTTGGCTTGGGTCATAATGTCTGGGAGTAAAGCATCTAGATGCTGAGAAATCCTTGCTGCCATTTCATCGTTCCAAGTGATGTCGCGGTGAGGAGGCATCTTGAAGGTATAGCTATAATGAAAATCAAATAAGTGAGATCCATCAAATTGTCATGAGTTTAAAACATTATTGTGTAGTGAAAATCTTTACTTGGTAAAAATCTTGTTCAAAAGTCTTGTTCTTGTAATTAGAAAATATAGTGTTGTGGATTTTGTTTCGAAACAAGAATTGTTTGAAAAATAAAATTTTGTAATATTTTTGGATGAGAGAATACAAACCAAGTTAATGGTTTGTGTTATAAATTCTTTACCTTTTAAAAATTTATTGTTTTTAGGATAAAATGTTTTAATTTTTTTTTTTTAAATTAAGTAACTTTGTGTTTAAGATTTGAAAATTTCTCATCCAAATGGTAAAAAAAAAATTTTAATTTTGAAAGACAAAATGTAGTATTTTGAAAAACAAATAGGATTAAATAGTGTTGTGAAACGAAATGAAATTCATTTCAAATGTTTTGAATAAAACATATCACCGAAAGTAATATGATGGAATAGTATCGTAAAGGGAAATTTGTTTCGATTGTTGTGAATATCAAACATATTACCAAGGGTAATATGAATGAGTAGTGTCACAAAGGTTGTAGCGTTTGGGAATCGTTCGACATGGTCAAGATAGATAGGTTTTTATAATGTTTCGAGAAGACATGCTTTAGCCTATAAGTGGACACTCACCCTAAGAGTTCCTAAGTAAGAGTGACTGGTCCGATAATGCGGATTTGTATGAACACTCTAGCCTTAGACAGAAAACTCGGGGTACAGGCATCCACCCTTCCAGATTTCATGTGTTCACATTATTAAAACCCAAGATTTCGATGAAAAATGTTTGGGGAAAACATTTAAGAAATCTTTTGATATAAATTGTTTGAGATTAACATGTTGTGAAATATTTTGACGAAAACGTTTAAGAAAACATTTTGATAAATATTTCAATAAAAATGTTTTGAGAAAAACATTTTGAGGAATACCTTAAGGCATAAAGCCTAAGGGTAAGGTTAGATGATTTGTAAATCATAGAGTAGTTGAGGCACGAATAAGGATGAGGATTAGGATAGAGATCCTAAGTCTACTCATGTTTGGGTCCTAGGAAGGTTATAGATTAGGTTAAAGGCATACTAATAACCTAATTCCCTATAACCAGTGCTCCGATACCAATCTGTAACACCCCAATCGCGTAATACAACAACACGCGACAGAAATATCGGGGAGTCACGTTACAAATTGCTCACAACTACTGGTACTAAATTGTTTCAATATTGTTAACATTGTTTTACAAAGAATACATGTAATTGTCTTTTGATTAAAGAAGTCTAAGGCCCGGATGCTGTCCTATGCATTGCATGCTTAAATAGTCGAAATCCTGAAACATATGTGAAAATAAGTCAGCATAAAAATGTCGGCGAGTACATAGGTTTTGTTAGCCAAATAAATGGCAAAAAGTTTGATATTGCAATACTTTGACAACTACGAGAGTTGTCGATTGAAAATGAATCTTGAAGCCAAAGAATGGCAAAAGTTTAGTATTGCAATACATAATCTTGATTGTGAAAACTTGTGGCAAATAGTTTTGTATATGACAATATGATTATTACTAAGTAATTTTTATGCCATTGAAATTGTACTTTGTAATCTCGTTGAAATCGTCATAAAACATGTGAATATGTTATTAAAAATCCAATCAAGAATTAGTAATACCTGTTTTGAAATCTGTCAAAACTCGTGTGTGTGTATTATATAAATCAAGTAAATGATTTATAGTAATACTTTAGATATCCTTCTAAGAATCTAACATATGAAGATATGGAAGATTCTACAAGGATTTGGATACTTGAATATTGAATGAATCGTACACAAAATCCTAAAGTGATTCGAATAACGCTATAAGAGTAATAAAATAAGAACACTTATATATAGGAAGTATCAGCGGCGTATCCACCATGTTCTTATTTTATTACACCCGTTTCGTTATCTAAATCACAACTACCACATAAACACATAAATCGTCAACGTGTCACCAACTTGTAAACACGCATTAAAGTACACAATGAATCCAAACAAGGACTCCAATATTAGTACTTTAAACATCCCTTGAGTGTCTAGCTATGAAGATAGATAAATACTACAGGAATCCGTTTTTTGTCACATCGTCTTGTTACATACGCATTAAAGTAAACAATGAATCCAAACAAGGACTCCAATATTAGTACTTTAATCATCCCTAGAGTGCCTAGCTATGAAGATAGATAGATACTAAAGGAATCCGGTTTTGTCACATACGCATTAAAGTACACAATGAATGCAAACAAGGACTCCAATATTAGTACTTTAAACATCCAAGAAGAATCAATCTATAAAATAGATCGATGCTAAAAGGATTTGGTTTCTGTCACATTGAATCATTGAATCATAACATCCTAAATCCTAATGGTGATTCGCGATAACGCCACGAAGGGTAATACAATAAGCACACTTATATATAGGAAGCACCAGCGGCGTATCCACCATGTCCTTATTGTATTACTCTAGTTTCGTTATCTAAATCACCAACAATCTCTACACATAAACCAAAACCATTGTCTTGTAAAGCACTTCTTAAAATCTCACTATGAAGATAGGAAGATCTAAGATTGTACTTCATATATCCTATAAGAATCTAAGTATGAAGATAGATAGATCTTTTAAGGATTTGGATAATCATCGTGTTTGCATAATCGGAATAATACACATAAAAGCACTTAGTAAACACATATATGCCGTACATTGAAAAATAAATTGGTTACACATATGAATCACCCCAAAACATTTGAAAACGTAAAAGAGGGGACTATGTACTCACTTGGCATTGCGTATAGGTCTTGTTCAAATGGTATAACAAAGCTCAAAGGACCAAGAGTTCAAGTGTCGAAGTGATTCCTAGTGTATCGGATACTATGTTAGTGTAACGGGACATAAATCGAGGAATCAGATAGAATGAGGTATTGTAAACCAAATGAGTGTTGGAACTCATATGAAATGGTTTAATAAAGCCTACATTCTGATTTGGAAACAATCCTATGTGCTTGTGACTCATTACAACTCGTTAAGGTAGTTTATGATACTTTAACGTGTCGTTTGCGCAAAAATGCGTTTGGATGGTCTAACTAGCCCTATGATAAGTAGTATATGCCCTAACATGTTTAATAAAGTTGCAAAATCAGTTTAAGTGTCAAAATTTAGGTTGCATAGGCTTAAATTGATATTATGCGCAAAAAGGGCATTTTGGTCATTTTCCTAAGGCATATAATCTACCTATCATATAGCTAATTAAACGAAGTGACCATAGGGTATAACCTTGGAAGGTTATTCCCTATACAACTATAGCCACATAATGTGTTTGGTCGGATCCTAATGATCGACCAAACGGGTCGGGTTCGAAAGTCTAAGCGGTTGTCGAGACCGCTTGACTTACGACCCTAAACAAGCACTAAACTAAAGAGTGACGAGTTATACATGTTCCAACATATTTAACTAAGTTAGAAAACTGATTTGATATCAAAATAAAGTGTTTTGATACCCGAAAATAGTTTCATCGCAAAATGCACATAATCGTGCATTTTGACCGAAACTTTGACTCGTCACTTCGACTAGTCAACGTGGTAATCAGTAGGTATAGTCGCAAGGGACTATAACCATCGTGATTACGCTCACGTTGCAAAGTTCAGACGAACTTTGTCTTGACCAAATCATGGTCAAAGCAGAAAGTCAAACACTGTTTGACTTTCTTGCATAAAATAAATAACAAAGCATGAAAGAACACTTACAAGTGTCCTAAGCTTGGAAAAATGACTAAGAATGCTCAAGTATGAGACCTCCAACTGAGTGTGGTAGCCTCAATCAGAGCAAGAGTGAGTGAATGAAAGAAGGATTGAGCAAGGATTGAATGAAAGTTCTTGGCTATTTATAGTTGTAGTGATGTTGTAGGATCATGACAAGTGGATTGTGTGGCCTTCAAGGAAAGAAACTAGCCCTACAAGTGTTTGGACAAGGTAACAAGCCTTGGGGAATACTTAAAATAGCCCACAATTTTGAAAACAATCAAAGTAAATCAGTTTGCAACAAGCTAGAAGCTGTTTGGAAGCTTCTGCTATACTGGGCTATGCTTACGGACCGTATGGGGTCCAGGTATACGGTCCGTATGGGAATTGTAGGGACAACAAGTTTGAAATTTGACAGTTTTAGTCCCTGAGTGTGTTTCATCGCGTTTTGGCACTTCTAACACCCGTTAAACCCATTTTCAAGCTCCATGATGAAGTTAAAGTATATTTAACTTAAATAATGCTTAAAAATGTCACAGATGTCAGTTCGTTTGGCTATACTATTGCGTTTTTCGGTTAATTATGACGAAAGTCGTAATGGACCCGAAAACGACCCAAATTGCGAAACAAAAGGTATTTTTGAATTCTCATCATTAAAATGCAATATTTTGAAGATAACAAAAATATTTGGATGTCTGGATATGGTCAGAATGCAAGATATGCACGTATTTGCATATTTTCGCAGTTTTGACGCTTTTAGTCCCTGTGATCAAATAAGTGCATTTTCGCATACCGAACCCCTCAAAACTTATTTCTAAGTTATGTTAAGGGTATTTAGGGTATATTTGGCTTATGATCTTGTTTCAGAGTGTAAGTTGCCATGCGAACCGGCTTACTTTTGCAGTTTGTCGCAAATAGTCCATGTACTTATATAAACATGGTTTCGTCATTCCTAGCCCTTCGAAACCTATTACTAAGTTATGTAAAGAGTATTTAGGGTACGTGTAGCTTGTGTCCTCGTCCTGGTGTGTATTTTGCGTTAAATGGATTACGTTTAAGCATCGGTTATTGAATGACTTTCAAAGAAAAAGTTTTTGAAAGCCCGAAATTTTGCACAAGGGTTACCGAAACCATTCGCTGGCACAACGAAAATGCAAACCTTGTAGATCTCCAAGGCTTGTCACGACCAAGCGCATAGCCGGGTTAACTTAACAAATAACATTTCTTAGCCAAACATTCATTCGTGACACCTGCACAAAGTACTTCACATATGCACAAATTGTAAGACAGACAAATTCATAAAACGGCCCAAGGCCCAAAAAAAAAATATAAAACATCAGCAAAATTATGGTAGTCACAAAAAAACCCACACTACCACAAACATACATAAACCATGTGTAAAGGAAAGGCAAAGAAACAATTGTCTGATGAGTTACAAGGTCTGAAGACCAAACCACGATATGCAAGCCGGTAATGACAAACACAAACTACTGCTTGGGACCAACACCACCGGTCTTCGCACTTCCACCTTCCAACACCTTTTTCAAGGTCTCGACTGCAACACCTCGTCAAGTTAATTTCTCAATAGCTTTCAAGATGCCGAACTCCAAAAACCAAAATTTGACGTTTGGCTGCATAGTTAGTAGCACAATCTTCCTTGAAAAGCTAAAACTTGTCGTTGCGGGCTCCCTCTTTAGTAGTTGCCTTACCCTCAGCATAGCCTTACGCCCGCTGTTGTAAGCAGTTCCACCGAGTTCAAACATGTATTTTGCCAATTCCTTGGAGCCTACCAAACGGTCTGCAAGCTACATAAAGAAAAGCAAAACATATAACGAACATGCTAAATATAAAAAAAGGAAAAGTTAAAACCAAACCAACCAAGGGGACGCAACGAGTCAAGAGCCATTTGTAGTCATCACCCAATTCCTGGGATAACAACTCCAAAGTCTTGTTTTGATTCTGCTAATCATCAATAGTCTTCTCAAATTCTGCAATTCGCACCAATGCCTCAGCATGGATTTTCTGACCCTTAATGGCTTCAACCTCTTTTTCCCTATATAAGGCAGACACACGCTCAACCTCTTTGCTCTCAGCATCTCTTTCACCTTTAACCCTAACAACTTTATCACGAGCTACCTTTAGGTCGCGATTGGACCTCTCACATGCTGTGGTCGACTCGTTCTGGCGCTCAGCATTAAGTTTTTATTCCTTGGTAAACTTATCTTCCACATCCAACACTCGCCAATCTAAACCTTTTTTCTCAGAGTTAAATGCATCCCGTTCAGCTGCATCCCGCTTAGCATTATCGAACTCCATGATATCTTCGCCCATCGACCGCCACTCCCGAACGATCTCCTGAGTGGTAGAGAAAAAGTTCACAATGGAACGGACATGGTCATCTAACAAACAAAAATGATCACGGTTCTTCTGGTATAATCTTTCAGTAGAAGGCAAAGACATGGGGTATAATTCACGGCAATTCTCAAGGTTGTCCATCCGGGAGCCTTGCATTAGATTTCATCGAGGAATGTGGGGAAGATTATCGCATGCTAGATTGTGAGGCATCCACGATCCACCAATTTCCACCCTCTCAAACTCAGGGCCCCATTGCATATCAGAACGGTCGCGTCCTCTTGAAGTAGAAGGCTCGCGCCGGGTATAACGGGTTCCCTGAGGGGGGGGGGGGTAGCTTCACTAGATTCATAGTCTGTCTCCAACCCCTCAAGTTCTTGTATAACCAACCTAGGAATGACGGGTGGTGTTACTTTTTCAGCCAAAACTTTTTTAGACACTTCTTCTGGACCCTTTCCCTTGGGGATCCGGATGAGGATGGGAGTCATGAAGGGATATGTCGGTAGTGGAACCAAAGAAATATCAGGAGCAGTAATCTTGACACCACAGGAAGCAGACCGTGTAGGCTTTGAATAAGCTGCAAGAAAAACAGAAACTCATATTCACCAAGTCCAAAGGAAAGAAAGAACCATAAAGAAACACAGACAAGAGTAACTATTTAAAAGCCATACCATTTTTCTGGGAAGACGCCTCATATATCTGTTCAATAAGGTTGCCAGATTTTTTGGCAAACACTCCAAGATCCACGTCACTGTCAGAAGGCGCAACAAGGTGACCCATCATCTTCCGTTTCTTCTCAGAAAGCTCCAAAGCAGCCTGTGCATCCAACTCCCGCTTCTGGTCGGCTAAAAGCTTTCGCTTTTTCTCCATCATTTGGGTAAGTGTGGCTTGATCATCCTCATCAGTGGCAGGTCGTTTCGTCCCTGCGTCTGAGCCGGACAATGAGTCAGACACTACAACATAGTCCTAGAATTTTGCCTTAGAGGAATGCTTACCAGTCTGCGCGCCGACCGGCTCCTTCTTATATTTTTATTCTCTATCTCCTTCTTCTCAAGCTCCTTCTCAGGCTCCTTCTTCTTAGGCTCAGAAGTAGCAGCAATAGGATCAATGACGGGGGAGTAGATACGGAAACACCTTCAGGGCCCTGAACATGTCGCTGGCGGGTATCTGCATGCGTCGAGCGATGTTTCAATCTGTGAGAAGACCGGTAGACTCCTTACTCGAATGGAGAATAGCCTCCTCCCGAGTAGGAGACTTACTAAAATCAGTCTTAACTGGGGAATGCGCACCTAGAATAGTGGCAACATAAGCTGGCAAGCTTTTAGAAGAGGGATGCAAAAAATAATCCCTAATCCGATCTACCGAGGGTTTCCCTCCTTCAGGCAAGAGTATACCCGTCATCTCACCACCAACCTCCGGGTCCAAGACACATCATGCTCATTCTAGCAGCAATAAGTGCTTTTTCCTTAAGCTGTATAATTAGAGTAGGAATCTTCGTAAGGGTTTTGTACCACTCCCGATCATCATAAGAACCACCTATCACAAACTTTGGCACCCCTTTGATCAGAACGATAATTCATATCGATGGGAATCATGCCCCGACGAATATAGAAAAATTTGTTTTTCAAGTCAAGAAAGCTCTTAGGGGGTCCTTGCTGCAAGGAAGAACATTTGCGGTCTGGGAGTTGAAAGAATACAAGCCACCAGTATAAGTAACATAGTAAAAGACGTTAAACATCTCCACTGTTGGAACTAACTTATGTGCACGACAAATAAACTCAAAATGGGTCACCCGAGGCAGACGCAAAACATTTATCTGAGAAATGTGCACGCCATATTTTGTGAGAACCTTACCAAGAAATTTCATCATTGTTAGATGAAAGTTACCTTCCCTGAAGAAACAACATATAAATTCATGTAACCAGGTGGGGCATTCAACGCGGTACTACCGGTGGTAGGATACTGGGCTCCCCACTCAGAAGGAAACCTAAACCTTTGACATAAGTTGTGAAACTCTTCCTCCTTCCAGTTGATAACCACACGGTTTGGCCCTGGATGATCTTTAGGCTTAGATTGCCTTTTCTTAGAAGCCCCGGGTTTCGAAGATGTGGACATATTTGCAAGAATAATAGCAGATTTGAAGAAGGAAGGAAGGAAGGGAGAACAGTGAATAAGAGAGAAAATTTGAAAGAGATGAGAGGAAAAGTAAAGAAACCGACGAAATCTCTTGATATTTATACCCATCGCATTAAATGCGATGGGGAAGTGAACCGTCAGGAGGCAGGAAAGTAACTAACCAGGAGGCGCCACGTTAGGAGAGAGACACCGAAACGCCGTCTGATAGGGCGCGTGGCTGCCACACACCTGACACATATGAAAAAATGTGCCTGACGCCTAACGTGCCTCCTGCAAAAGCGATTGTTCCTTCCTTGAGAACACAACCATCTCAGACGGAGCAGCAGTCAGATGTCAACGGTCACACCTCACCAAACATAGAAACAAACAAAACGAACTTCTCCCTGAAGAAATCTTAAAGAAAATTCCCATACGCGTGCGCCATACGCCATGCGCCATGTTGGCTCAAATTTGCACGCCATACGCCACGCGCCGTTTTGGCTCAATTTTGTACGCCATTTACCATGCGCAGTTTTGGCTCAACTTTGGACGCAATTCCCACGCGCCATGTTGGCTCAAATTTGCACGCCATACGCCACGCGCCGTTTTGGTACAATTTGGTACGCCATATACCATGCGCCATTTTGGCTAAAGCTTGCACGCCATTCCCACGCGCCACGATGACTCAAATTTGCACGCCATACACTACGCGCCGTTTTGGCTCAATTTTTTGCGCCATTTTCCATGCGCCGTTTTGGCTCAGTTTTGTACGCCATTTACCATGCACTATTTTGGCTCAACCTTGCACCCCATTCCCACGCGCCATTTTGACTCAGATTTGCACGCCATATGCCGCGCGCCATTTTGGCTCAATTTTGTATGCCATTTCCATGCGCTTTTTTGGCTCACCTTCGTAGACTGAAGACCATACGCTTCTCCAGCCTATTGCTGCACGTGACTCACACACACAAATTTGGCTCAACCTTGCATGCCAAACCCACGTGTTTCATCGCTTAAATGACAAACCGAAAAAGCAACTTCAATTTTTTCTAAGTCCAGAATCCCTCCCAGATGATAAACTCACTTGGAAGCCACACTGGACCACACCACCTTTACAACATGGCGTCCACATCACACGAGTGCATCTAGAAGGTTCTGGAACTTTCTGGAAGAAACCACCTGGTGACCAAGAAGATGCTCATGCAAACAAGAAGGACAACAGGTGGCATCATTAGATCCAACTTAACGGTGAGTGGAGAAAGAGATTGAACCACCTTGTATGAGACGACTAGCTAGGATAACCTAGTGTTAACCAGTGTTTCATCATTGGTGCCCACCAAATTTTTATAGCCATTTTCATCTCTTGTTTCTTCAAAAAACACTCATCAATGGCTGAACCAAACTCTTCTTTACAAATCGGCGAGGAGAGCTCTCCGTGTGGCCCGACAGCGGACAACGCACACGTCCAAAACCACCAAAGGGACGAGCATATCGGTGGAGAGTTCAAAGATGCTAGAGTCATTAAAGTCTTTGGAAGTGCCACTCGGGTAATCCAATAGACGACTCCCGGCACACAAAGCATAAACTATGGCACCGGTCCATCAGCACCACCACAGGCGAACATCTCTGTGTTGTTGGGGTTAACAGTAGGAGAAACTCTCACCTCCTGGTATGCAAAGTCTCAAGCAACATTGAATTTGATATATGCGCAACTGAGCGCACAACAAGCGCGTATCCAAGCACAAGTACAACCGTCTCCTTTCGTGACTCCCGCCCCTCGTCAAACTCCGCACCAGGCGCACGCGCGGAACCAACAACACGAAAGGTCATCAACGCTAAGAAGGCAGAGCGCACAAGATACGCGCAATACTTATAAAAAGACGAAGAGCAATTATAACAATCACTCTCATCAACAAAGGAAACCTCCATTGAGCAGCCGGCTAGGGCCGCGCAACATAAACAACGAGTGGGAGCACAACACCGAAGACGAGGACTCAACATACCAACAAGAACAAAGAGATTGAACCACCTTGTACGAGACGACTAGCTTGGATAACCTAGTTTTAACCAGTGTTTCATCACTTATAGACTGTTGATACACTTGTGGAGCATGGGCTTGGAGCAGACACTTGTGAAGGTTGCTGGGCTTGTGAGCGAATAATAAATTATAACAACCAACACATGATTGTTACAACTGGCCTATTCTTCCGGGTTGGATCCTATCCAGCTAGTGTGTTATAAAAGTCTTGTGGATCTAGTGTGTTCAGTCATTCAAGATCTAGAGTCTTCCTTTCCTTTCTCTCTCTTCAAGGCGATCTAGGGTTAAGTTTGTAAAAGCTTTAATTCTCTCTGAATCAAGGTTTATAGAGTAAATCTGTTGTAGTTCGTAAGAGATTATCACTTTGATAATCTCTATATGTTGAGAATTGTATTTGGTGTATTTGTCTATTGTGTTCTTAAGTCGACAGTCTTGTACCAGAGTATTTCTTGGGTTAATATACTTAGTGTTGGGTATTCTGTGTTGATTGATTGTGATATCAGTTATTTTGACATGGTATCAGAGCTCTAAACGGCTCTTGGGGTTGTTATTCTTCCGTTGCGTGGTTTAAAGGTTGATCTACATTAGATCTGGTAGATCTGTGGTGTTTGTTGAAGATCGAAGAAGTTCTTGGGGTATATTTGGTACTGCCAATTCAAGATTTGGCTTTCCTGTTATCCTTGGTGTTCGTGCACGGTGAAAAAGGAAACCCTGATTCTAGGGTTTGTGTTCTTGGGATAATCAAAAGAGGTTTTTGTTGATATTGTTGGTCTCTGTAATCCACGAAGATTAAAGGGAAAACCAACAGATCTTATTGTAGTTGGTCTTCTATCAGAGTCTTGTAGCCCTAAGTGAAGACTACAAGCCTGATTTTTCTTGGAGTTATACGCTTCAGGTGATATCCTTCCTTTCCTCAGTATTATTTCCTTTCTGTTTCATCTGCATTAGGCATATTGTTGGTGCCAGACTTGTTAGGCCGGTTGTTGTTGGGACACATGGTGAGCCATCCCCTGTTGCATTATCTGTGATATTTGTTTGCATGTTTGTGTTGCATTATCTATGATATTTGTTTGTATCTTAGTGTTGTTTTTTTCCTGATTTGTTTACCTGTTGTGTTATCTGTGTTGTTAGATCTAGGTGGCTTCCTTGACACGGTTTGTGGTGGCACCTTGAGTGATGAACCACTGGCCTGACCCTCTGTCTTGGTTTAGCTTGTTGAGTGGTGTTATGTTTCTTTTGGTGATATTGTTTGTGATTTGGTTTTTACTGATTAAATATGGTTGATGGTCCTGTGGTTACAAATGGAGGTGGACTTGGTCTAAGTGATCCACCTCCTGAGACCTTGGTAAGTAAACTGGATGCAAGTGATCCTTTGTACTTGCATCCGTCTAACTCTAGTAATTTGACAATTTTGTCTGTGAACTAAAACGATATGAGAATACACGATATGGTCTAATGCATTGCAGTTTGCATTACATGTTAAAAATAAATGGGGTTTTATTGATAAAACTTGTATAAAATATGAGAATAATGATGTATTGTCCAGACAATGGGACATATGTAATTCCATAGTTCTTACTTGGATATTAAACTCTATTAGTTAGGAATTGTATATGGGTCAAGTTTTTTCTAAACTTGCTAGTGATATGTTGACAAATTTAAAAGAAACTTATAAAAAAAATAGATGGGTCTGTTGTTTTTTATTTGTATCAGAAAATTAATAATTTCACTCAAAATGGTTTAAGTGTCTCTGACTATTACCATAAATTGAATGTTATGTGGAGACAATAAGATTAAATCTTGCAACTGCCTACTTGTTCTTGTGATGCTGCAAAGGATTTCAATAATTTTAATCATATGATTAAGCTAGTGCAGTTTTTAATGGGTCTTGATGGGATATATCAAAGTGTTAGAACAAATTTGTTAATTAAAGAAACTTTGCCTACTGTTAAGGAGGCATTTGCTATTGTATTTAGGGAAGAATCCCATAGAATCTCAGTAATGGTGCTAAAAAAACACAGACCATGGTTTTTGTTTCTAAAGTGAATCAGCCTATTGAGTTTAAGAAAACTAATAAGGTTTCAAATCAGAATTTGAAATGTTCTCACTATAATAAAATAGGTTATTCTGTGGATAAATGTTATGAAACCACCAAGAAACAATCAAGCCAAGAAAGCAGTTGCAAGTAATAGTAGTTCTGTTGATTCTTCTGATAACTCTGTTAATTCTCTGACTATTGATCAAATAGCAAGACTTCTTAGTTTGGTAGGAGAATCTCCACCGAGTTGTAGTGTTTCAGGTAGTTTGTTTTGTGCTAGCTTGTTTTCTAAACCTATATTTTGTTTTAATAGTAAGTCCAAGTGTGAACAGAATGTGGGTTGGATTGTTGATTCAGGGGCGAATCAACATATGATCAAGGTTGAAATTTTTTTAATTGATTTTATAGATGTCTCTGAGTTCAAAATAATTGTAAAACATCCTAATGGCACATATGCTTTAGTAACTAAAATTGGTTCTGTAAAGCTTGTTAATGATGTGGTTTTAAAGGATGTTTTTGTTGTTCCTGAATATAACATAAATCTTTCTGTTCATAAATTGGCTAGAGATAACAAAATGTTAGTTGTTTTTGATGAAAACAAGTGTTATATTCAGAATTTGTCAATCAAGATAGTCCTGGTGACTGGTAGTCAGTTGGATGGGTTGTATTTTTGTGATAGTTCTTTCATGTCTGATAAGGTGTGTTGTAGTTCTAGTAATTATACTAGTTTGTGGCATGCTAGGCTAGGGCATCCATCTGATCATGCTATTAAAGTGTTTAAAAACAAGTTGAACTTAGGAATTTCTGACCCTACTCTTCCTTGTGAAGTCTGTCAACATGCCAAACAACATAGGGAACCTTTACCTTTGAGTAATCCTAAAACCAATGATCTTGGAGACCTTGTACACTTAGATGTATGGGGTCTCCAATAAGGTTGCTAGTAGAGAAGGACATAAGTTTTTCTTGACAATCGTAGATGATTACTCAAGGTTTGTGTGGGTATGTTTGATGAAGACTAAACATGAAGTGTTTGGAAATGTTGTTGACTTTGTAAGTTTAATTAAAACTCAGTTTAAAAGAAACATAAAATGTTTTAGGAGTGATAAAGGAACTGAATTTGTTAATAATTAAATGAGTTTGTTTTGTAAACAAAAAGGTATAATTCATCGAACCTCTTGTACATACACACCACGACAGAATGGGATAGTTGAGAGGAAGTATAGACTTTTGTTAAATGTTGCTAGGGCCTTATTATTTCAAAGTTGTTTACCTATTTGGTTTTGGTCAGAATGTGTATTAAGTGTTGCTTATTTGATCAATAGGACTCCTTCTTCGGTGATAGGTAGTAGAACTTCTTATGAGTTGGTGTATGGGTTTGAGCATTTCCTAAATCACTTAAAGTTGTTTGGGTGTTTGTACTGTGTTAAGTGAAACTGACAAACTTAGCAGACGTGCTAAGAAATGTGTTTTGAATGGGTATTTACAGTTTAGATAATAAAAATATGTTTTTTTTCTAGAGATGTTAAGTTTTTTGAAACTGTATTTCCTTTTAAAGATAAAAATTTTTACAACAAGTTAATGATAACAGTTTTAGTGATGTAAACAATCTGAATTTTTTTGACACACATGAGAACACAGAAACACAACAACTTAAAAATCCCGATGATGAAGGAAAGGATCTAAGAGATATAGGGACACAAGAGTCGTCCGGTTTAGATGATAAGATTACTGATACTGAGGACATGGCTTTTGGTGAGCAGTCCAGTATGAGGGAACATATCACTAATAGGGATGAACCTGTGATACCTATACCTGAAGAACAAAATATTTCTGAGGGTATTTCTAGTGAAGAGGTAGGTGACCAAAGCCAACTCAGAAGGTCTACTAGAAGTTCTACACTACCTCGGAATCTTAGTGACTTTATAATTGAAGGTAAGGTCAAGTATGGGTTAGAACGAGTAGTAAACTATTCTTACTTGTCATTAGATCATAAGTGCTTTACTTCTATGTTAGATAAAAGCTATGAACCAAAAAACTTCTTTGACGCTTCTAAGGAACCAAATTGGGTGTCTGCGATGAATGAAGAAATTGAAGCTCTTCATCGTAATGATACTTGGGATCTTGTTGAATTGCCTCCAGGTAGAAGTGTTGTTGGGTGTAAATGGATATATAAAATAAATTACAAATCAATAGGAGAAGTTGAAAGATTTAAGGCTAGATTGGTAGCTAAAGGCAATAGTAAAAATTTTTGATGTTGATTTTGAAGAAACATTTTTTCGTGTTTTTAAACTTGTTATTGTTAGGTGTATAATTGCTATTGTTATTGAAAATAATTGGAATTTGTATTAGTTAGATGTAAATAATTCGTTTTTATATGGAAACTTGTAGGAAGATGTGTACATGTCTCTGCCTGATGGTTATTATTCCAAAGACGAGCATAGAGTTTGTAAGTTAAAAAGATCTTTGTATGACCTTAAGCAGGCTCCCAGAATGTCGAATGAGAAGTTAGTAAATGTGCTATTTGACTTAGGTTTTAGTCAATGTAAATGTGACTACTCGTTGTTCTATAAGAAAACTGAAAGTGTAATTGTTTATTTAATTGTGTATGTTGAGATATAGTTGTTACTGGGAATAACTTTGATGAAATACAAGCTGTTAAAGCTAATCTCATATTGAAATTCTTAATTAAAGATCTGGGTGAATTAAATATTTCCTTGGTATTGAATTTGTTAGGGTAGATAAAGGTATTTGTCTTTCACAAAGAAAATATTGCTTAGAATTGCTTGCTGAGTTTGAAATGAGTGGGTGCAAACTAGTAGGTAATCCGATAGAGCAAAACCATGTTGTGTCTAACTTGTGTAAAGAAAATGATAATATTCTTGATAATATTATAGGATATCAAAAGTTGGTTGGCAAGCTAATTTATCTTGCTCATACCAGACCTGACATATCTGCACTGTGCATTTCCTTAGTCAGTTCATGCGTTGTCCATCTCAAGGTCATTTGAAAATTGCATTCAGGTTAGTTAGATACTTAAAATTGTCCCCTGGAATGGGTATTTTGTGTAGTAAAGGACCTGAGTTTAAGTTAGTAGCATATGCAGATTCTGATTGGGCTAAGTGCCTCATATCAAGAAAGTTTGTAACTGGGTTTCTTATGTTTATGGGAAACAATTTAGTTTCCTGGAAAAGTAAGAAGCATGCTACTGTTTCAAGATCGTCTGCTGACGCAGAATATAGATCGATGTGTACATGTGCATGTGAAATAATGTTGTTGAAAAACATGTTGAGTTAATTGGGAATTGTTGTAGATATGGCAGTATCCTTGCATTGTCATAGTACTGCTGCTATCTCAATTGATGCCAATTCTATTTTTCATGACAGGAGTAAGCATTTTGAGATTGACCTTTTTTGTTTAAAAGATTTAATTCAAAAGGTGTTTTGAAAACATTGGGGGTTGAATCTAAAAAATAGCTTGCTGATCTTTTAACAAAAGGTTTGTTAATACAACAACATAATGAATTGTGTTGTGATATAAATATGTTTGATCATTTTGGATATTAAACTGGGGGGTGTTAAAATTACATAATATATATTCTATACTTTCATTTTAATATCAAAAATGACATTATTAATATGTTGTTTTATTTATTATGTTACATGTGGTTGACTTATGGACTGTTGATACACTTGTGGAGCATGGGCTTGGAGCAGACTTGGGCTTGGAGCAGACACTTGTGAAGGTTGCTGGGCTTGTGAGCGAACAATAAGTTATAACAACCAACACATTGTTATTATAACTGGCCTATTCTTCTAGGTTTGGATCCTATCCAGCTGGTGTGTTATAATAGTCTTGTGGATCTGGTGTGTTCAGTCATTCAAGATCTAGAGTCTTCCTTTCCTTTCTCTCTCTTCAAGGCGAACTATGTTGATTATATCTATAAACATGGGTTAAAATTATAGAACTTAATCATGTTTATTCAATCATAGCGTAAATACAGATACCAAGTTAGAGATACTTACTTGTATGGATGATTATCTTTGAGGATAAAGATGAAGCCATGATTCCCGTTATGGTACCTTGTGTTGATGGATCACACTAGAGAGAATTTTCAGTATTGGTGTTCTACTCTAGTTGTTCATATCTTATGATCAATATATATTTAACATCAAAATGAATGATGATCATGAATAGTGATCGGTTATGAAAACTCTTTACATTCTCTATTAAAGGTACCTAAAGGGAAATCATAATTGCCCCTTAAACTAATCAATAATTACAATTACTACCATCAAGTAATTGTCGGGGACTAGTTATGTCATATTGGTAATGTTACCAAATGATCTATAAGGCCACATCAACGGGTTATTTCTAACATTTTCCCACTTGGCCGAGTGATCATTTGCGATAAGTATAAGTAAGTTTGGCCAAGTTAAAACATTAATCAATTTTTCAAATTGAAATTGCAACAGAAAACTACAGTCATTTAGTTAGTTTCAACTCAAGACCCCCACTAATCATGTTACAACCCCAAATCAAAACATACGTAAATTTAAGACCAAAATGAGTGAGGTAAGCCCTTTAAAATTAATTTGTATAATTATTATCTATACGTCATTAGGTGCACATATACATATTTATAGAAAAACAAACTTAAACAATTGAGGAAATTTAATAATAACTAATCATTCATATGTACGATATGCTATTATGTAAGGCCTTTAGTAAAACCCGTGTTAATTATGAGCTCTTAAAAAGACTTTGGGTGTAGACCTAAGTTATCGGATCCGCAAGCATATCATGAATGTAAACGTATTCTATACAAATATTTAGTTTCCTCTTCTTGTTCATAAACGGACAATGATTCTGTATCGAAGTTTACTGCAACACCTCTCGAACTGTTACTGTTGGAGGAAAAAAGGTAGTTGTCTTTTCACAATAAGTCTTCAATATAGTATTTATATGGAGTTAACAAGTTTATGAGTCCACTGGTAAATTTTCAACAACATTTGTTGACAACTGCGTTGTTAATTAACAACATATTATGTCAATATAACTTATGTTGTTTTATCAGTTTCTTATGACTCCTCCATGAGACAATTATATCTACTGACGTAAGGATATACCCCGAAATTGACATTTCTTTTCCTTTGATTCAAAGGAAAAGTAATTAACCTGTTTGAGTTATCACTTCGTCTTACAGTCTTTCTCGTTTCTAAAAGATATTGTCAGATGCTTCAAAATAATCTAGAATGGTCTAGTGTTCAGCAATGTCTAAACGAGTATACACTTGAACCTACACAAGGCTTCTAATTAATGAAGCATAAGGAAATAATCTCATTTATCCTTTTATCCTCTAAAGGAGAGCAATACAGTTTGTTACATGTGTAAGAACCACTTTAGAGTAAAGCTCATGGAACAAAACTAATGTCCCGTTCGGTCTATCTCAGTATATATTTTGATATCTCCCACGTAAGTGGTATCTTCGAGATTCATTTTTATCAAAATATGTGTGAGAAATTATTTGACTTATGTAACATATGCTTATCAAAAGAGTGCCATCTATATAAGGACAAGTTTACATTAGTTGCTCCCACTCAACTTGAGGTAGTTACATAAATCCACTTAACTCTTGATGAAAAGAATTGCATTAATATTTCATCATATTTTGATGTTTGCTTCAACCCATATATGGAAGATATTGACATACATGGTAAGTGTTCTTGACCTTCAGTTTAGAACTTTCAGGTTGTTTTATGAACATGTAAGACTTTGTGTAAGGAAAGTTTGTTTTAATGCTTATATAATGTAGCTCTAAATGATTATAAGCCACTAGAACAACAATGATCCTCAAAGAAACATTTTTTAAGAAAGATAAGATGATTCTTTGATAAATAATTCTCTTCTGAGAATAGCCTTTAACAGTCAATCATACTTTTAGCGTCTTAACGTTTACATTCAGATTTTGTTTAGTGATGAACACCCTTAGGTAATTCAACCAAATCCCAAACGTTATTCTAACAAATAAAATCAAATTTGCTAATAACAATTCTTATTCCATTTAGAAAATTGATTAATGCTAATGGCTTAATTAGAGGAGGTAGGACCTGTAAACTTTCCAATATCCATTTCAACTTCAGTCAAGGAGGATACATAATCATCAAAGTTAGTAGGCTTTTAAACCTAGATGGCCTCCTTAGTTGATTATTAGGTTTATTAAGAGTTTCAGTTTTATGGATTAACTCTTGCCTAAGTTGCTAACACTTTCATAATTCTAAGTGCAAGAGTTGGTGTAGTATGGTGTGCAAGAGGTGTAATCGGAGTAAAATTTAATAGGTTTCTTCCCCCCGCCTCATGCACTTCTGGCATGTCCTAATAAGGACTGTTACTGCTCCCATTGACTTAGAAATCTTTAAGAATTCAGCATGCTTATGGTCAACATTAGAAGACCAATAAATTCTAATAGAGAAACAAGTTAATGATGTTACTCATTGTAGTTTCTCTGTTTGAGGATTATAATTTTGGAAAGAAATATGAGTGTGCCCACGTTTAAGCAACAATGAAACTTTTGTTAGAGTAGCAGTAGATTCTTAAAGAGAAAAGTTGTGAAGAAGCAATGTCTTGCACAAGAGGTACAAATTGAGGTAACAACAAGTTTTCACTCCCCTACCTCTTGCAACTCTCGCAAGTTAAGATTAAGACACTTAATGCTCCCACTAACCTTTTAGATCTCTAGGAATGCTACAAGATAAGTTTCAATGATGTACGTGATGTGGGAACCTGTCATATATGTCAGACTTGATTTCCTTAATGTCCAGATGTTCTAAAATTTTGAGGGACATATTTAGAAGGAATCATAGTATATACGAATTAATTTCTTTAATACTTTGATCCATAAGGGACATATTAGACACAAGTAAATATTATGATAAATGAATAATGTCTGAATATTCCATTTTGGGATAAGTTCCAATGAAATATAAGTTTTGATTGAACTTGATTTATTCCCTTAGCCATTTAATTATTAAGGCTTATAACACATGCTCATAAGTCACTAAGAATGAGATTTGATAATATTTCATCCTTCATCAACCTAATCCAAATTTCGCATGCAATTTGATCTTAATGAATGAAGTTTGTAGATCTCATTTTTCTTTTGTTAAATTTTCATTTTCATGGTAACAAAAGTTGTGAAAAAATGTAGTATCATCTAGTTCTATCTTATAAGGTTTTCTATCTAGATTGTGATGACAAATAATATGAGAGTTTAAGGTAAGAGTGACTTTGTCATGACCATGCAAATCTCACAACTGTCATAATGTAGCTTTTGTATTGATTCTAAATTCTGAATAATTTACAGAATATTTAAGGTATCATAAAGCCCAATTATGAGTTTATTATGGTTCTTATAGTCTTAACAATAAATTTTGTCACTAACTCTCATCTTAAGTATTTGTTGATTTCTGGTAAGGAAACACAAAGAACTAGAGTCAACCCGTCATGTGTTGATTGGAATATCATCATTAGCAGACTTAAATATCATAAATTTCTGACTACTTATCTTTGCCAGTTGTTCCATTGAATTATGGATAGTCTCGATGCTCATGCCTGGTTTAATGACACAAATTTGTAGTGAGACTTTCCTTTTGAAGAAACTTATAGCTGGAAATAGTACTTGTACATTATCGTTGAATCTTAAAAGTATCCTCCTTTAAGGTTTAGTGGCGGTGAGATGAACAACATCTAATTTTCCAGTTTCATGCATTCATTTTCCTGTACATATGCTCCTAATCAACACACTCGTTTTCCTTTGGTACTCTTGAGTTGTATAGTTGATTCTTAAGGCAACTTATGGTATTAGTGGAAAAGTTATATGTAATGCACCGGAAAAGTGTACTGATTTCCATGTGTAAACCTTTAAATTATGGGTCATGGTATTGTACATCATGATGTATTCGCATATGCCACTAACTTTATTGTAAGAATCCAGAGTAATGCATGCATCTTAAGAGTTATTTTGATTCTTCCAAAGAAAACAAATTAGTCTTTGGAAATTTAGAATCTAGAATAGCTCACATGATAGCAATAACTAAGTGGGTTCTTGATTATCATAAGAGATATAATGTTTGTGTGACACCTGTGCCTCTGCAACCATCAAACAAATACCAAATTTATGAAATATTGTGTTTCATACTTGGGATTTGTAAAAATACGTGTATCGTTTGCACATATCATGTTCGATTTCAAGCTTTAAATCGCTTTCTGGAAGGTTATACGCGCACTGATGCATAAATATAACCAGTTTAATGCAAGGAACACTTCGGAATAGTGAAATAGGCTTAACATACCTTAAATAACCTTTACATAACTTAGAAATAAGTTTTGGAGGGTTTGGTGTTGCGAAATCAAGTTTATTCGTTTACAGGGACTAATTTCGACAAACTGTGAAAGTATGCCAATTTGTACTGTAACGAACATTCCAGAACTTGATCATAAGTAAAATATGCCCTAAATATCCTTTACATAGCTTAGAAATAGGCTTTGAGGTGTTTGGTGCGCAAAAATAAACTTTCTTGATCAAAAGGGACTAAAAGCGTCAAAAAGTACATAAGTTTGCATTTTCGCGCATATCTTACGTTCTGAATACATCCGGACATCCAAAAATTTATGTAATCATTAAAATATTTTATTTTAGTGATTGGCTTGAAAAAATCCATTCGTCGCGTAATTTGGACCGTTTTTTCGCGTTCGTTCGTGTTTTGTCGTAATTAACCGAATACCGCAACCGTACGGTCAAACGAACCGACATCCGAGATATTTTTGAGCATGTTTCATGTTCCCTATACTTTAAATTCATTTTAGAGCCTTGAAGTGGGATTAACGAGGCTTAAACGTGTCAAAAATGCATCAAAAACCATGTTTTGCACATTCAGGGACCAAAATTGACAATCTGCCATAGTTATCTTAGGAAGGGACCAAAATGGAAAATCTGATTTTCAGCTTGTTCCAGCTGTTCCCCTCATTCGCACATGGTTTATAACTTACTATGGGCTATTTTTAAGGTGCCCATGGTTTTGCAAAACCATGGGTGCATGTGTACGGTCCAGATTTAAGCTCGGATTTCTAGGACCGTTCGGTTTTCGAGGAACGATCCTAACGGTCCTAGAAATCCTATAAATACCCATGCTCCTCATTGTTGCAACTCACACAATCTGATCTATTTGCTTTAAGTTGGGGCTTAGCACCTCATACCTGAGCAAGTTGGATCTAGATTTCCATTCGTGGACCTTTTGTAAGTCCTCTTTCGTTCTTTTACGCGTTTTTAGCATGAAAGTCAAACTTTGTTTGACTTTCTGCATTGAACAGTTTATGGTGAACACGAAGTTCGTTTGAACTTTATAACGTGAGCGTAATCACGATGGTTTTAGTCTCTTATGACTATACCTACTTATTACCACGTTATCTAGGCATAGTGGCGAGTCGTAGTTTCGGCCAAAATACGTATTCTTGCGTATTTTGTAACCAAACTACTTTTAGGTATCAAAACCGTTTGTTTTGATTCCAAACCTATTTTCAAACCTCGTTAAGCATGTTTTAACATGTTTAGCTCGTCACTTTAGGTTTAGTGCTTATGTAGGGTCGTAAGGTAAGCGGTCTAAACAACCGCTTATACTTTCGAACCCGACCCGTTTGGTCGATCATTAGGATCTGACCAAACACATTAGGTGACCATAGTTGCATAGGGAATAACCTTCCGATGTTATACCTTATGGTCACTTCATTTAAGTAGTTGTATGATAGGTAGTTTATATGCCTTAGGTAAATGACCAAAATGCCCTTTTGGCGCATAAATTTATTTTAAGCATATGTAACATAATTTTTGATATCTAAACTGATTAGACAACAATATTAGACATATTAAGGCATATAATACTTGTCATAGGACTAGTTAGGCGTTCCGAACGTGTTTTATTCGAACGACGTGTTAAAGTGGCATAAGCTACCTAAACGGGTCATAATGGGTCGTAAGCACTTAGGTTAGGTTTCATTTTAGTATGTAGGCTTTGTTAAACCATATTACATGAGTTCCTATACTCATTTGGTTTACGAAACCTCATTCTATCCGATCTTCCGATTTAGGTCCGTTTATTTACATAATTACCTATATTAGGTCCCGTTTGATTCCGTGATCCCTCTAGCTTTGCTTGGTTGTTATTCAAGACTTCTAAGCAATCTCAAGTGAGTACATAGACCCCTCTTTTACTGTTTTCAAATGTTTTGGGGTGAAAAACATGTACCTACTTGTTACTTTTGTGCTTTCCATGTCTTCATATCATATACTTCCTATGTTCATTAGTACACTATTAGTACATGATTTCATTATGTTTTTGCTATCTATGTCCTTTTAGTGCATACTTAGTACATCGTTTTACACGTCATTTCATGTTATGTATGTCCATTTAGTGCATACTTAGTACATTGTTTTACATTGCTTTTCACGCTATGTATGTTCATTTGTTGCATATGCTTATCCAGTATATGGACACATTGTTTTATATCTTTTTAAACCATTTGAAGCTGATTGATTTATGTGAGCCATTTGTAACCTGTTGATTTATGTGAACCATTTGTAACCTGTTGATTTATGTGAACCATTTGTAACTTGTTGATTTATGTGAACCATTTGTAAGCTTTTGATTTATATGAACCATTTATAACTGTTTGAACCATTGGGATTAGGGAAGTGATTAGGTAACGGGGCGGGTGTAATGTATTAAAAGCATGGTGGATACGCCGCTGGTACTTCCTATATATAAGTGCTTTTAACACATTATATATCGTTGCGTTATATAGATCACTTGGGCAAGGTTATCAAAACAAAGTTATATTTCAAGGTTTTTCTAACAATATAAACCACATGAGTTTTATTAACGAGTTTTTACGAGATGTTTTACAAATTTTGGTTTTCTTAAACAAATGTTTTGGATTAAGAATCATGGCTATGAGATTTTAAAAAGTATAACCAACTTGATTTGAGTTGGTTAGTTATGATGGAATGCTATACTTTTCAAAACAAGGTTTTTAATAAGGTATTGCAACATGTAAACTAGCCATGGATCTGACACTCATATAAAACCTATGTACTCACCGACATTTTTATGCTGACGTATTTTCACATGTGTTTCAGGTACCATAATTGATGATGTTTGATGATGATACTTGTGTACGCTCACATAGGAATGGACGAGGCCTTAGTGACTTAATAACAATGAAAGTCTATTTGTTCTTGTTTTGTTTCTAATTCCAATGTAATGTAATACTTTTAATTTAATAAAACGAAACTGTTTAAATCCATGGTTGTGAAACAATGATTATGTTACAACACTCCCCGACGTTTCCGCCACGTTTTGTTGTTTTACGTGGTCGGGGTGTGACAGAAAAGTTGGTATCAGAGCCAATGGTTATAGGGAATTAGGTTATTAGTAATGCTTTGACCTAGTCTATAACCTTCCTAGGACCCTAACGCGAGTTTACTTGCGTTTAGTCATAAAACAATACTGTTGCCTATCTTTAGGCAACAACCACAATAAGAACACAAATTTCGAATCTGCTTTGAAAACTAATCATCTGTTCTAGGATGATTTATTATAAGGTTTTGAACCTTCAAAAGTTTTCAAACTCTCGTCAAAGTTTGGGGCTAAATAATGTGAACACGTGCAAACTGGAAGGGTGGATGCCTGTACCCTGAGCTTTCTGTCTAAGGCTAGAGTGTTCGTACAAATCCGCAGTATCGGACCAGTCACTCTTACCTGGGAACTCTTGGGGTGAGTGTACTCCACTTATAGGCGAGCATGTAAGGACCTTCAAAAATGTCCCAAAATTTACCCGTAAGTATAAACCGAACCCCTGAAACCATACTATACATGAAAAAAATCAACAAAATGTGAAATCTAGGTTTCAGGCGGGCCGCGTAAAGGTTGGCTTAGTTTACGCAGGCCGCGTCAAAGCATGGGTTAACCGGATAAGCGTCCAGATCCACGTGTCACACACGTGGCATGCCTACCAGTGACACGGATGCCCTAATCTATAAGTAGACCTCCACGCGGGCCGCGTAAAGGTCGGCTGAGGGTTCATGCGGGCCGTGAGAGACCCCAATTTCACCTATAAATAGCTTGTCGCATGGCCTATTCTCTGGTGTCGAAAATCAAACACAAAAACGAAGTTATACTGTTAGAAATCACAATTTTTATTAGCGAGGCGCTGCTACGATACCGGGTATTAACTCGATCACTGCTACGATTCAATGTCCGATCGATTGAAACTATCCGATGGATGTTTAAGTGCTGCCCACATTAGGGCCATACTTTGTCATTAGTCGTGAATTCGACGGATGTTTAAGTATAGCACTTTGTCATTAATCGTGAGGGTTTTTGTCTCGTGAGTTATCGTAAATGCTGTATTAGTTACTAACCTAGTTCGTGTGCATTGTTATTTAAATTAGGTTACAAGGCTAATCAGTAGGCTAAACTCTGCCCGTATAAATCTGCAATGTGAGTCATTTTCTTTTTATCAACAGTATTTTACAATACTCCAATCATTTTCAAAAGTTATAATTACAGGGATTAAGTCGTGGTTATCTTGAATCACTGGCTAATTGGGGTATTGTGCACATTACTAAGTTCTCACGGTTAGGCTAATAAATCCTAACAGTGATAATCGTCACTACTTGGGGAAAGACCCAATAGTGGTATGACCATCATCACCAAGTGACACGGCTCCAGATAAAAATAAGATAGAAGCCATTGTAATCGCTCTTATGCTGTAATTTATAACTATGTGTCATTTTATCAAATTGAGTGACTCGCCAGCATTTCCCCGCTGATAAAATATTTTTAAAACATGTTTCAGGCGACCTACTGTAAATCAAGGAAAACGTGCTACGGAGCACTAACAAGCTTGAAGAGGTGGCTCAGTTAAAATGAATAAACATGTTTTATAAATCAGGGACTTTACTTATGAAATTCCTCTATTGTAAATAACGGGGTTTATCCCGAATTATGAAATAAAATAATCGGGCATTTTCGAGTTTTAAAAGATCCTGTAAAATCTTCCGCTGTCGCATCAATTCAATACCATGGGTTCCTGTCCCGCGGCTCCTGACCGGGTCAAACCGGGGCTGGGGCCGTGACAGGAAAAGGTGGTATCAGAGCAACTGAAAGAGCCACTGATTTAAGCCAATTAAGTATTTAAAATACTTAATTTTCCTAATTGCTATCCTATGATTATGTGTTTCTATCTTGACTATCTGTTAAATTTCAGTATGGGTATATTGGGATTGAACCCTACCAGAGGAACAGATAATGTAAAGCCAAAACCAGGTCACGACAGTGGATTCATAATAAGCAGCAGTTTACATTAAGCTTTCCCCTTGAAAGTGATTTATAACAACTGATGGTCTTTATCCGCTGTTCAGATACAACTACTGCTGGTCCTTCAACTGCTGATCAAAACCCTGAAGTATCTAACACTGCTGGTCCAATCTACTGATGATAAAGCACTGCCCAGTCAAGGACTGATCAACCTTGAGTAAAGCACTGACACAAAGGAAGAGCAGCTGTTTAGTGAATTGTTTCATTTTATGTATAGTCAGTGGTTAGGTTAGCAGTGTTTGTGTAAGGACAGTAGATACAGTTTGTTAGGCTGTTAGACGTCGCTTTCATGGTGACGTCAGCTGAGATACCTCAGTGGTTTGGTTTGCCTATAAATGTAACAGCACCCTGTACTGTTACATTTGATTGACTGAGCGGGTTCTTCTCCTCATGTCTAATCCTTTCATCTTGTGTGCAACCAACCTTGGGGTATCAGGCTGAGGGGGAGTTTAGTTTGTAAGCATATCTGTAATCTTTTGCTTTGATCTGTAAATCTTTTGACTCTATGAGAAGCAATTGTTTATCAAACTATTGTCTCCTTTGATTGTGGTTACAAAGTTTGTTTTCATTTCCGCTGCACTTTATATGTTTTATATTCACAAATTGTTCAAAACATACAAACAAACACAATCACAAGAGCCTCCGATCCTAACAATTGGTATCAGAGCTTGGACAGTCAATTTCGATTTAACAGTCAAATTGACATAACAGTTCGGCTCAAAGTTCATTGATACTAAGGTTGGTTGTATTTAGTTGAAAAACAGAGTATCGAGTAAATCATGTTCAAAATGGTTATTCAACAACTCTGTACATCAACCAAGATGTCATATGACACACAAAATTTCACACAACAAGTGAATTTATGCACAGGACACTCATGGTTTCTAGATCTGAAATGAATATCTGTTAAACTATGAAATTACTTCTTATTTTCTAAATTAATTTCAATTGTTGATGTGTAATTTGTGATGTTTTCCACAAATACTAAAGTCTGAACCTCAGATTAACAAAACATATGTTCATAAAAACATTGATGTTTTGCTAACACAAAAGGAGGGAAATTATAACTTTAGTCATTTGATCTTATGTGTTGAAAACAGGTTGAATTCCTAAAAAGGACAAAATCAACTATGTTAAAACATATTAAGAAAATTCACAAAAAACTCAGAAGTGTGTTTATCTCAAAACTTTTGATGTCAAAAGAAAAAGAGTATAAACATAAAACACTTATGAGTCAAAGTTTGGGGTAATAATGGTCATTAAGCAACTATGTGCATTCATCTGTTCAGGGAAAGGTTTTGATTCCAGTGAATGAACTCCAAAGAGGACTAGACAAATATTCAACGATTTATCCATGTGTCCTCATGTTTGCAATCAACTGACAAAGAAAATGGTACCAAAACAGTGGTCAAAATGCATTCCAAAAGTTTCCTATCACTGTTGTCAAACTACTGACCATTTTCAATAAATTTGAGAATGATATGATTATGTATTTTATTGTAAATTTACCAGATTCTTTTGATACTGTTCTCAGAAAATCCTTTAATTTTTTTATATATAGGATTTTCTCGAATAACCAGGATATATTGTTCATTTTTTTTTGGAATAATATATCTGAAACTTTTGCTTGTTTTTGTTGGCAATAAGTTTCAGTTTCTGTCAGGGTATAGTACCTTATTTTTGTTGGTATTATTGTCCTCTTAAATAGGTCAAAAGGAAATGGTTCATATGTCAAGATCATGTCATACTCAGGTTTGTTCCTAAATGTTTATCAAAGGTTGATTGCAAACTGTGCTTGAATTACTAGGGTACTCATGTTTTAATTGAATATTAAACGAAAATGAGTTGCCTTAGCAAAAAGTTCTCATCATCTGGGGTACTAAACCACTGTCCTTCAAAATTGACATGTGGCAAAACCTTGAATGAAAATTCTAACAACTGTTGCTGGAATACTTGTTCTTCAAGATCTGTACCATTTACCCTAACAACTGTTTTGTTTCATCGTCTGATCTCTAAACACTGTCCACTGCTGAAAGTTAACCACTGATCCCTCATTTTCCTGAAAAACACTGATGTTCAAAATCAGAGTCTTATCCACTGATATGCTATCCACTGATAGTAAAAATCATCCACTGCCCACAATTTTTACCGTTGTAATCACTGATGCTTGATACGTCAGTGGCTCTTAAAACAACTGTTCTCCATACTTCATCCGTCTTATTAGTGTTTGACACGTGGTTAGTTTTTAGCCCTCAGATCAAAATAACCGCTGCCACATCAGTAATCATTTTCTCCTAAATAAAACCCTGCCCTAAACCCCAAACAGGGTTTTACACTGTCGAATTGAATTCCAAAATTCTCTTCTCATAGCAATTTCCAACCCTTCTTCTCAAAAACTTCAAAATCATTCTTCGTTCTTCTCTGCAAAATGACAAAATCAAAGTCAAAATCAAAATCACAACCAAAACCAAAATCACCACCATCTTCAAAAGAGGTCGCTCAAACGGCCGAAGAACCCATCGAAATACCATACAAACAATCTCACAACTATCTGGGTTTACTCACAAAACCTACTGATAATCACACCTTTGACACCATCATTGATACATTGTCTGCATCAAAGTACAAAACTTTGTTAACAGCAAATGCTTCCATCTATCTTCAAACCCAGAGAGAGTTTTGGAAAAAGGCGACGCTTGAAAAACAAGACGATAAAGTCATAGCCATAAACTCCTCATTACAGGGTAAAGTGATTCGAATCACACCACAATCAATCTCCGAAGTCTTTAATCTTGACGATCAGGAAGGTAAAATCTCTTTTGATAAAGCCGAGATGAAAACTGATTTCGTAAAAAGGGGATATGCAGAAGAATCAAAGGTAGATACCTTACAAAAAGGTTATTTCCCTTCTGCATCTAGGTTTTTATTTCACACACTTCTGATGTGTGCTTCGAATAAAACAACATCTTTTAACGAAATACCATTGAAAATTCAATGCCTGGGTTACGCTATTTTGAATAATAAGGACTACAACTACTCCCAGGAGATTTTCAATAACATGGTGAAAAACGTTGAAAGTAAAGCATTTTTACTTTTTCCAAGATTTTTAAGTTACTATTTTGAACAAAAATTTGAAAAGGAAAATGTAAATTTGCTCAAACAAGGTGTTCATTGTCAAATAAAAAGCTTAACAAAAGAAACATTTTCAAGGATGATGGCACCAATAAAAACAAAAGCAGGGGTACCTGAGCAGATTTTAGCGGTTACAACTGCTCCTCAGGTATCAGCTGCTGAGCCCACTGCTCCAGGTGATCAAAGCAGCACAACCACTGCTTTGAAACCCACACCTGACATAACCAAAAAGACCAAAAGAAAAACATCCAGAAAACCCACCAAACCCAAAACAAAGGCAACTCTGGAAGATGAGATCCCAGAGGAAATGCCTGTGACAACACAAAAGTCACCACAAACCACTGCTGCTACTTCCTCACAACAGTTGGAAGAAAGATCTCAACCTATGCCTAAAACTCCTCCTGCATCCTCACAAAAGGATCAGGTTGTAAGTACAGGGACACCACAATATGAAGCTCTGAATCCACTCGGATCCATCTTCCTCAGTCCTGATCCCAAGGACATGTCTCTTTCAACCCCCATCCCCTCACCAATAATAATGCCACAATCCATGCTACCTTTGTTGCATGCAGCTGCTATAGCTCAGACACAAACCAGTTCCTCTCTATCACCTATCACTGAGAGTATACCCCTACAAGTGACTGGGTCTGATGCTACTACTCCTGCTATCCCAGCAACAATTGAGGAGGTTACACCCCCTGAGTTACAAGTAACTCTGGGTGGTAGTTCAAGTGGAGCAGCAACTACAACTGGTGGATCAACAGATCCTCAGTTGGACAGTTGTTTCATAAGTAAGACTCCCTTGAAGGCAATTTCTTCCATGGCAACTTCGGTGACCACCAGTGAGTTGGATCTAACCACTGGTACCATCAAAGGATTATCGAGTGCTGAAGAAAGAAGTCCCCAGTACCGAGAACAAGGGGCATCAATGGATGATTTTTGGGACTCTGTTCCTAAGTCACGCATTGATATAACCACTGCTGGTGGGGATTCAGATGATCCCAGTAAAATGGGTGATGATTCAAGATATCAGGAATTGACGGACAGAGTGGAAAAACTTGAAGAATCAGTTTCTGAAATAAAGGAGATGGTGCAAGAGATTTTAAAAGCTCAGAAAGCACAAGCCACTGCTGTTCCTGCTCAAGCACCTGCACAACATGCATTTGCTGAAAATGAGCTTTGGAATACTTTTCAACCCATGCTTGAAGCACAACAACTTATGGCTGACAAAAAGCATGCTATTCAAGTACAAATGCTGACCAACATGGTTGAATCAAGATTTAAAGACACTCAAGCAGATATCAAGGCTATAAAGGCTAGCATTCAAAGTGCCTCTGGCAAAGTTCCTTCTTCCATACCATTTCTTGTAAACCCCCATTCAGATAATGCCAAAAAGGGGGAGAATAACAAGCTGTTGGGAAAAATGAATAGGATGGGAATAGAACATGGCCTTCATATTGAGCCTGAAAAAGAAAAAGAGAAAGAAAAGCAGGTCTCAAAACCTGTTAGCCAAACAGCTGATACAGCAGTAGTTACAAAAACTGCTGTCAGTAGCCAAACAGCTGCCATCTCATCAACACACACACCTCCAACACACACCACTCTACCATACTCCACCACAACTACTGCTCCACCACCACATGTGTCTACAGCACAAAAACCACCACTACCATCACAAACGGCCAAACCATCATCACCCCCTGCCAAAAAGCAGAAGACAACAGAGGTTATAACATCTGTTGTAATGGCAACAGTGGTTGAAACACAAGTTGTTTCAACTACTGCTAGTCAACCACTGATCACCACTCAACCAACTGCCATCACAACCCCTGCTCAAAAGCAGAAGACATCTGCTGATACATCACTAGGTGTAATGACAACAGCAGTTGAAACACCAGTTGTTTCAACAGTTGTTAGTCAATCATCCACTACTGTTCTCACCTCTCCTACATCACAACCAAAGCTCTTTAACAAGAAAAGAAAGCCAATCACTGCCGATGAGGGTATACATGATCCTAATGCTGCAAAACATCCACTGGAACTTGAAGCTATCAAAAATGAGATGAGGCAATTCTATACAGAAGAAGATCCTTCAAAAAGGAGATTCTCCTCACTCATAGTCTACATGCCACCAGAGGATATGGATGATTACCTCAAACTCAAGGCAAGGCAGGCTAAAGCAAGAGCTAAATTTGAAAGTGAACGTGAACGTCTAAGCGAAGAAGGCATTGCTAAAAGACTGGATTTCTTCCTTGAAAAGGTAAAGCAAATGGAAGAATTCACACAGGAACTAATTAAAGAAAAGGCTGAACAACGCAAAGAGCTAAGAAAACAATATCTTGCCTACATTATGAAAGAAAAATTCTATCCTGCTGAAGAAAAAAAGTTTGAAGAATGGCCAATAATCGCTCTAAAGCATGAGGCTGAGAGGATTGACAGAATTAAGAATGATCCTATAAAGAAGAAAAATGCTCCAAACTAGAACAAATTCAAAAAGCTCATTGCTGACTTCACAGCTGAGTATAAAAGAAAGAAAAAGGAGTTGGTGGATGCAAAAATGGATACTGCTGAAGCCATATCAAAATGGTCAAAACAGCAGACTGATGAAGCCTACGAAAGGCTGAAGAAAAGAAACATAACTGTTTCAGGCACTTCTAAGAAGCAAGAACAAATGATGAAGCTTGAACAGAAGATAGGAAACCTCGACACACTGTTCCGGTCTACTTTTGTAACAAATCAAGAAGAGGGAGAACAGCTGACTGAAGAAGAGGTAATAGAAAAGGAAGCAGAGTACTTCAAAGATACCATCACGAAAATGGGTCTAAAAGAAGAAACTTCAACAAAGCTTCAAAGCCTTTTTAAGGCATTAAACAAACCTGTGTCTCCAAACACTACTAAAGACAAGACAGAAGCTGAAAGACAAGAACTTATTGAACAAGAAACTGCAGAAGATATAGCTGCAGCAGACAAAGTCATTGAAGAAGCTTTCAAAAGAATGTCTGAAAGTCTGCAGGTGTTTTCAAGGCCATCATCCCTCAACTCATCTTCAAATAAATCTCTCCCAAGAAATCCATTGGGTTCGAAAGTACTAAAGTGGATGTCTGATCAAAAGACCCATGTATTGACTATTGTCAGATCCAATGGAAATGTGAAGTACATATCAAGGAAAGAAGCACTAGGCCTTAGTGTTCAAGATTTGCAGGATCTCCTTGAACTTTCACTGTGTAGGGATGAGGATGACCAGAGTGCAAAGGAATTTGAAGCTGAATTCAAAGAACAAGCTAAGGCACTCTTGATGAGTAATAAAGATCCAGAATAATGACAGGTTTTGGCATTATCTGTTCCAGGGGGAGATTGTTGGGATTGAACCCTACCAGAGGAACAGATAATGTAAAGCCAAAACCAGGTCACGACAGTGGATTCATAATAAGCAGCAGTTTACATTAAGCTTTCCCCTTGAAAGTGATTTATAACAACTGATGGTCTTTATCCGCTGTTCAGATACAACTACTGCTGGTCCTTCAACTGCTGATCAAAACCCTGAAGTATCTAACACTGCTGGTCCAATCTACTGATGATAAAGCACTGCCCAGTCAAGGACCGATCAACCTTGAGTAAAGCACTGACACAAAGGAAGAGCAGCTGTTTAGTGAATTGTTTCATTTTATGTATAGTCAGTGGTTAGGTTAGCAGTGTTTGTGTAAGGACAGTAGATACAGTTTGTTAGGCTGTTAGACGTCGCTTTCATGGTGACGTCAGCTGAGATACCTCAGTGGTTTGGTTTGCCTATAAATGTAACAGTACCCTGTACTGTTACATTTGATTGACTGAGCGGGTTCTTCTCCTCATGTGTAATCCTTTCATCTTGTGTGCAACCAACCTTGGGGTATCAGGCTGAGGGGGAGTTTAGTTTGTAAGCATATCTGTAATCTTTTGCTTTGATCTGTAAATCTTTGTGACTCTATGAGAAGCAATTGTTTATCAAACTATTGTCTCCTTTGATTGTGGTTACAAAGTTTGTTTTCATTTCCGCTGCACTTTATATGTTTTATATTCACAAATTGTTCAAAACATACAAACAAACACAATCACAAGAGCGTCCGATACTAACAGGGTAAGCAAAGAATTTCGAATATCTATCATAAATTAGATAGTTCACCGAAAAATAAGGGAACTTCATCCCAATCAAATTCCTCAAGATACTCACCAGACACTGAGGAGGGGATATTTGTTCATAAGACACAGTATGAGAAACCACTTAACCCTAATGAAAGAAGTTTGATTCTTAGAAAAAGTCAAGAGAAAATGAGGAAGTCACAACAAAAAGGAATGACGAGAGATAAGCAAACCCAGGAAATTGACAATAAACCACCATGGAAAGATGAGTTAGATGAACAATGAGCAAATCTCTATATGTTAGCCACTATAGCAGTAAATGCTAACTTATAATTTAAATCGCCAAACCAGTACTAGTACCTATGTCACTTACAAGCCCGAAACTTTAATATTTTAGTTGTACTAAAAATAAATATTTTGTTTCAATAAAATGGTTTGTTAAATATTTTTAGTTAATACTAAATTTTCTGCTTTCCATTCTGTGAAAATTTAATTTACAAAATTTTAAACTAAATTTTTTGTGTGTTTCTTCATAAATGCTAAACAGTATAAATGAATTGGCTGAAGCCCTTGAGAATCTCAATCTCTATCATGTTAATGTGGAAGTTTCCAGAGACTTTACTGGTTACTTGGCCGATGTTGAGGAACCTATGGAATTCCAAGCTCCACCTCCGGAGAAATCAAAGCCAAAGAAAAGAAGAAGATTTGTGGGTTGGAGGCGTGTGCGCAGAAGAAAACCAGCAACTAGGAAAGTTCCCAAGATAGAAAATCCCATAGATAAAGGAAAAGGGATCGAGATTGGGGAAAGTTTTAGGCAAGTAAGAATAGAAATTGGGGAAAGTTCTAAGCAAGCCGAGGTATTGCCACTGCAGGAGGAACTAGATCGCATACTGGCAAATTGTGATATCCTTAGGCCTATCAATGAAAACCTCTTCCCTTATCCTGCTAAAACCCAACTTCCAGTAAACTTGGAACCGGCCATCCCAGATCCTTTGATCCACACTCAACCTCTAGGAGAAATGGACGAATGGTGGATTAACGACTGACAGTTTCAAAACCTCCTAAATAATCCTTATACCTTTTTTCCCTCAATTCGACCCAGAACCTGCACCAAACCCACCAATGAGTAATGAAAACTTAGCTGAACTCCGCCATTTTGGCGAGGAGCTGATAGATGCAGGGAATAGGATCCAGGAGGTGGGAGAACAAATCTCCTGGAAGTATGACGAAAGGGAACGTCGCTTCTGAGGTGCCAAATGACGGGAGATAGTGTGGTAGTGAAGCTGTGATTGTATAATAATAATAGTAATAAAAATATAATTATGTATAATAACGTAAAAATAAAAATTTTGTAAAATAAACAGTTTGTACGGATGCCTAATATATATAAAATATCGAAAGTCGAAAGATCGAAAATTTTGGCTATACGTGTTAATATGATTATGTGCAATTGTTTGGTTATATTTGGTTATTAATTATTTTATGCTAATCATTTATATAATAATTACCAAATGGCAAACGCTGGTAATAAACCCGTTAACGAAGTTAATCAATCTGAGCATAACAATGATGATCAATTTCTGAATAGGCAAGATATCGAGAATATCATTGCTCAGTGAATAGCCAATGCTATTCCAGCAATACTTGCTGCTGCTCAAAATCCAGTTGAACCTCAACAAATTATTCCTAGCAAATGCACACACGGTGACAATTTCAGTAATAGTGTAAACGGAGGCGGCAACAACAACAATAACAGTAATAATAATGTACTGCAAGCCCCAACTCTCAAAAAATGAAAGCTGCAACGCCTGGTTGCACTTATAAAGAATTTCTTGCCTGTAAACCAGTTGAATTTGCAGGCAATGAAGGGGCAACTGCAGCACTGCGTTGGATGGAGAAAACCGAAGAAATAATTATGATAAGTAAATGTGTCGAAGAAGACAAGGTCATGTATGTGTCGCATCTGTTTAAAGAAGGGGCGCTAGAATGGTGGAATACAGTACTTCAAGCCAAAGGAAGAAATATGGCCTATGCCATGAGTTGGGAAGAATTTAAGCAACTAGTGGAAAGAAAATTTTGTCCCGAGTATGAAAAGGAACAAATGACAAATAAGTTCCTGAACCACCGGATGGTGGATGTAGACTGTCGAGGGTATACTTTGACATTCTTCGAGTATGCGAGAGTTGTACCAACCCTGGCTTCGCCAGAACCGGTACTTATTTCCCGTTATATTTGGGGATTGATTGGCGAAATTCGAGATATCGTCAAAGCTACGAGACCACGCACAATTGACGATGATGTGGAATTAGCTAACACCCTAACTGACGGACTGGTACGTACAAGAGAAGAAACCCGGAAAAAGGAAGTGGCCCAAAAGCTTACCCAAGGATTCCGAATGGGTAATCATAGCAAATTTAAGAGAAAGGGAACTGGGCAATCTTCCACTATTCCATTTTGCAATACATGCAAAAGGAAGCATTTTGGAAGATGCAAAGAATATTGCAATTTCTGCAAAATCCCGGGGCATCAAGAAGAAGATTGCAGGTAGAGGAAAGCAACAGTCTACTACAACTGTGGAGAAGCTGGACATTTTAGACCAGACTGCCCGAAATTGGTCAAACCAGCTGAAAACAAAGCCAAACCTGCATAAGGAACTACCAAAAAGAACACCAGAGCCTTCCAACTGACTACTCAGGAAGCAGAGCTAATTCCTGACGTGATAGCTGGTACGTTCCTAGTTCACGACGTATATGCAAAAGTATTATTTGACTCTGGTGCAAACCAAAGTTTTATAAATACTTCGTTCTGCCAAGCACTTAATTTACCTTTAACCAACCTTAGGCAGATTTTTACAGTCGAAACGGCAGATGGGAATTCTGTTAGTATCAATAAGGTTTTGCGGGAAGGAAAGATAGAACTCTTAGGCCATAAATTTTCTGCAAACCTGTTACCTATGAATTTAGCCGGATTCGATATTGTGTTAGGAATGGATTGGCTAGTAGCCAACCATGCTTGAATTCTTTGTGATAAGAATTCTATAGAAATTCATACACCCACAGGTGAATTATTGGTAATTACAGGAGATAAGCCACGTAAACCACTAAAGTTCATTTCAGTAATGAAATTGGCCAGTTATTCAAGGAAACAAGAAATGGTGTATATGATTTCAGTAATCATTAACACTAAAGGTAAGGAACTTAAGGAAATTCCAGTAGTATCGGAATATCCAGATGTATTCCCAGAAGAACTACCTGGATTACCACCTGATAGGGAAGTGGAATTTAGAATTCATCTAATTCCTGGAACTACACCGATAGCCAAGGCACCTTATCGGTTAGCACCCACCGAAATGTTAGAATTGAAAAAGCAGTTAGATGAATTACTAAGCAAAGGATTTATACAACCAAGTTCATCCCCGTGGGGAGCACCAGTGTTGTTTGTGAAAAAGAAAGATGGTTCGATGCGAATGTGTATCGACTATAGGGAATTAAATAAAGTTACAATTAAGAACCGATACCCCTTACCTAGGATTGATGATCTTTTTGATCAACTCCAAGGAGCTAGGTATTTTTCTAAGACCGACTTGCGCTCTGGATATCATCAATTGATGGTACAGGAAGAGGACATACCTAAAACTGCTTTCAGAACTAGGTATGGTCATTACGAGTTTACAGTCATGCCATTTGGGTTAACAAATGCTCCAGCAGCATTTATGGACATGATGAATAGGATATGTAAACCATAATTGTATAAATTTGTAATTGTCTTCATCGACGATATACTTATTTATTCCAAAAGTCAGGAGGAGCATTGAAAGCACCTGCATGCACTCTTAACTTTGTTAAGAAAGGAAAAACTTTATGCCAAATTCTCGAAGTGTGAATTTTGGTTACAAGAAGTGCAATTTTTAGGTCACATGGTGAATCACGAAGGTATTCACGTAGATCCTTCAAAAATAGAAGCGATCACCAAATGGAAGGTCCCACAGTCAGCTATGGAAATTAGAAGTTTTATAGGGTTAGCCGGATACTATAGACGGTTTATTAAGGATTTTTCCAAGATAGCTGTACCATTAACTAAACTAACCTGTAAAGCAGTTAAGTTTGAATGGGGACCTAGGCAAGAAGAGGCTTTTAGGATTTTAAAGCAAAAGTTAACAAATGCTCCAATTTTAGCGTTACCGGAAGGAACAGAAGATTTTGAAGTATAATGTGATGCTTCAAAACTAGGATTAGGATGTGTACTTATGCAACGTAAGAAGGTAATTGCGTATGCATCAAGGCAATTGAAAAAGCACAAGGAAAATTATACAACTCATGACTTAGAGTTAGGAGCCATAATTTTTTCCCTTAAGATTTGGAGACATTATCTGTACGGAAATAAGTTTACTGTCTATACAGATCATAAAAGCTTAAGATATATCTTTGGGCAAAAAGAATTAAACATGAGGCAAAGGAGGTGGATGGAAATCCTAAGTGACTACGACTGTGATATTCAATATCATGAAGGAAAAGCAAACATAGTTGCTGATGCCTTAAGTCGCAAGTATCATGAGAAAAAACGACAAGTTCGTGCTCTTAGATTAAATCTACAGTTAGATTTAATGGAACAATTGAAAAACATTCAAGAAACAGCAATCAATGATGATGCTGAAGGAATGAAAGGACGAATAAAGGAATTAGAACAAGGAAGTGATGGAATTTGGAGATTCCATAAGAAAAGAATTTGGGTACCTAAGCGAGGAGAATTAAGAAAAAAGATTTTAGAAGAAGCCCATAAATCTAGGTATACCATGCATCCTGGTAACAATAAGATGTACCAAGATTTAAGAAATAATTTCTGGTGGATAGGAATGAAAAAGGATATAGCTAGATATGTTTCTAAATGTCTTACTTGTTCACAAGTTAAGGCAGAACACCAGAAACCTTCAGGTCTACTACAACAATTAGACATGCCTGTATGGAAATTGGAACTCATAACAATGGACTTTGTTACTAAGTTACCCAAGACCAGAAGAGGTAATAACGCGATTTCGGTAATTGTGGATCGATTAACCAAATCAGCTCATTTTCTACCCATGAAGGAAACCTTTAGCATGGAAAAGTTAGCCAAATTGTATGTAGATGAAGTAGTATCCTTACATGGAGTCCCACTCTCCATTGTATTGGATAGGGATAGTCGTTTCACTTCCCATTTCTAGACTAGTTTCCAAGAAGCAATGGGAACCCGACTAAATCTAAGTACTGCATATCATCCTCAGACAAACGGAAAAAGTTAAAGGACGATCCAAACTCTAGAAGACATGCTTAGGGCATGTGTGATAGATTTTGGTGGAAACTGGGATGATCACCTACCCTTAATTAAATTCTCCTATAACAATAGTTATCATTCAAGCATTGAAGCTGCCCCGTTCGAAGCACTATACGGACGAAAGTGCAGAACTCCAGTTTGTTGGGCAGAAATAGGAGAAAGTCAATTGTCAGGTCCTGAAATAGTGCAAGAAACTACCGACAAGATCACTCAAATCCAGGAAAGATTAAAGACGGCTTGAGATCGCCAGAAGAGCTATGTAGACAATAGGCGTAAGCCGTTGGAATTTAAAATTGGAGACAAGGTTCTCTTAAAAGTTTCTCCTTGGAAAGGAGTAGTTCGATTCGGTAAGAAAGGAAAACTAAGTCCAAGATACATAGGACCATTCTCAATAATACAGCGAATAGGACCAGTTGCTTATCGCTTACAACTACCAAAGGAGCTATCTGGAGTACATGACGTATTTCATGTATCCAACCTCAAGAAATGTCTATCTGACGAATCACTGGTAGTACCTCTTCAAGATGTAGAGGTAAATGAGAAATTAAAATTTGTTGAGAAACCTCTTCAGATAGAAGACAGAAAGATTAAGTTTCTCAAGCACAAGCGACTAGTACTAGTCAAAGTCAAGTGGGATTCAAAAAGAGGACCCGAATACACTTGTGTAACACCTGTGCCTCCACGGCCATCAAACAAATACCGAACCAATGAAATAATATATTTCATACTTGGGATTTGTAAAAATATGTGTATCATTTGCACATATCAATTCTTGTTCAATTTCAAACTCTAAATCGCTTTCTGGAAGGTTATACGCGCACCGATGCGTAAATATAACCAGTTTAATGCAACAAACACTCCGGAATAGTGACATAGGCTTAACATACCTTAAATAACCTTTACATAACTTAGAAATAAGTTTTAAAGGCTTTGGTATGGCAAAATCAAGTTAAATCGCTTACAGGGACTAAATTTGACAAACTGCGAAAGTATGCCAATTTGAACTGTAACAGACATTCCGGAGCATGACCATAAGTTAAACATACCATAAATATCCTTCACATAGCTTAGAAATAGGCTTTGAGGTGTTCGGTATGCTAAAATAAACTTTTGTGTCATTCAGGGACTAAAAGTGTCAAAAAGTGCACAAGTTTGCATTTTCGCGCATAACTTACGTTCTGAATACATCCGGACATCCAAAAATTTATGTAAGCATGACTATATTATACTTTAGTGTTTGGCTTGCCAAAAATCCATTCGTCGCGTCATTTGGATCATTTTTCGCGCTTATGCGCATTCCGTCGTAATTAAGCGAACATCGCGTTCGTACGACCAAACGAACCAACACCCGGCATATTTTTGAGCATGTTTCATGTCCTCAATGTTTAGGAAACATTTTAGGGCCTTAAAGTTGGCTTTACGGGCCTTAGAAGTGTCGGAAATGGCCTTAAACACGTGCAGGGACTGAAACTGACATTTCTGAAACTTTGTTCTGATCTGTGACTCCTAGGCGGCCCGCCTCAGGATCTTAACATCCTTAGGCGGCCCGCGTCAGACCTTCTGACCAGGTTAAATGTTTCTAACAGCAGATTGCAGCTGTTTGATCCACCACCACACATTCTCATTTGTCTAGTCAGCTGATAAGAACCATTTTCTAGTCACCATAAGGTTCCAACACTTGTACGGTTACGATTAAGGCACGTTTTCCATGAAACGATCTTAACGGTGGACCGAATACTATAAATACCCCACCCCCCATGCTTCAAAATTACAAGAATTCTGATTTGAGAACCTCTAAGTTGAAACCATTGTTTCATACCTGAGATTCTTGAATCGGGATTAGCATTCGGGGACCCTTCGTAAGTATTCTTTCGTTCTTTTCTTTATTTTATTGCTTTTAGAGTCAGAAAGTCAAACTTTGTTTGACTTTCAGCGTTGACCAGCTTATGGTCAATGCGAAGTTCGTTTGAACTTCGCAACGTGATTGTAATCACGTTGGTCATAGTCCCTTGGGACTATGCCCACTGATTACCACGTTGTCTAGGGTCGTAGGGTAAGCGATCTAATAAATCGCTTATACCTCGAACCCGACCCATTTGGTCGATCATTAGGATCCGACCAAATACATTAGGTGACCATAGTAGGTAGGGAATAACCTCCCGAGGTTATACTCTATGGTCACATCGTTTGAGTAGTTGTATGATAGGTAGTTTATATGCCTTAGGTAAATTACCAGAATACCCTTTTCATGTATAATTGGTAATTAAGCATATGTAACCTAAACTTTTGTCACATAACTGATTATGTAACATGTTTAGGCATATAACACTTGTCATAGGACTAGTTAGACGGTCCGAACGCGTTTCACGCGCACGACGCGTTAAAGTAGCATAAGCTACCTTAATGGGTCGAAAGCACTTAGGTTTGGTTTCATTGTAGTATGTAGGCCTTGTTAAACCATATCATATGAGTTCCAATACTCATTTGGTTTACCAAGCCTCATCCTATCCGATCTCCCGATTTAAGTCCAGTTTATTTATATAGTTTTAGATTGCCGACTGATTCCGTGCTCCCTCTAGCTTTGTTTGGTTGTTGTTCAAGACCTACAAGCATTCTCAGGCGAGTACATTATTCCCCTATTTTACTGCTTTCAATTGTTTTGGGGTGACTCATATGTGCTAAATGTTTTCGATGTTATAACAATGGTTTCAAAAACAATTAAGACGATTTATACAAAACTAATAACGATTTCAAAAAGTGAACAAACTTGTTGGTTGTAGTTACATAACAAATGACATTCATTAGCAATGATCAAGCCGACCAGTATTAGGTTATGGTACCATAGGATCTGACAAATCCCGTTAGTTACTACACCCGTAGTTATGTGTGGGTGTTGTGGGTAGCGACTGAATCTGTAATTGTTAATTTACTCTTTGGTAAGGGTTTATTAACGCGAGATGTTAATCTATCCTTTGGTAAGGGTTTATTAATGCGAATTATTAATCTATCCTTTGGTAAGGGTTTATTAATGCGAGTCAAGAAGGTTTGAATGTTATTAGCGAGACGACCATTTAAGTAGTTTCACGACCTAAAATGAATTTAACGATTGGGTAAACGATTGGTTTTCACACGATGTTTTAACGATTGGGTAAACGATTGGCTTCAAAGCGATATACGATTGGGTTTTTGTTACATATTACATGATTTACATTGGGCATGAACATTACTTTGGTGGTTTGGTTTGATTAAGTGATTAAGTAACAATGCGTGTGGAATATGATACAAGCATGGTGGATACGCCGCTGGTACTTCCTATATATAAGTGTTTGTATGGTATTACATATTGTAGCGTTATTTGAATCATTTCAGTTTGAGACATAGAACATTTTATACAAGTAACATACTTTTCACAAGACATTTATTTACAAACAACTTATCTTATACAAACTCATTTTACATGGTTATTCATTTAATCATGCATTATTCTCTTATTATACATATCACCTGAACTTATTATTTTTCAAATGATTTACAAAGGCAAAGCAAATTACAAGGTTCATGACTAAACATTTTCTTAAACAGAAGTCATGAATCTTATTTTCACAAAACCTATGTACTCGCCAGCATTTCTTTGCTGACCTCGTTTTCACATATGTTTCAGGTATTGTTGAATGATATCGATTGATAAGATGCATGCTCACATAGGACTGGACAAGGCCTTAGTGACTCAATAACAATGATAGACTATGTTTAATTTGTGTATTTAGATTTCCAGACGATGTAATTATTCAATGTTTAATAAAACGAAACACTTTTTGGTATCCATGGTTATGAAACATTAATTCTGTTGCAACACGCCCCGATGTTTCCGCCGCGATTTGTTGTTTTACGCGGTCGGGGTGTGACAACTTGGGAGCTGGAATCGGAAATGAAGCGAAAGTATCCTCACTTATTTCAGTAAATCTCGAGGACGAGATTTTTAATAAGGTGGGGAGGATGTAAGGACCTTCAAAAATGTCCCAAAATTTACCCGTAAGTATAAACCGAACCCCTAAAACCATACTATACATGAAAAAAATCAACAAAATGTGAAATCTAGGTTTCAGGCGGGCCGCGTAAAGGTTGGCTTAGCTTTACGCGGGCCGCGTCAAAGTTTGGGTTGACCGGATAAGCATCCAGATCCACGTGTCACACACTTGGCATGCCTACCAGTGACACGGATGCCCTAATCTATAACTAGACCTCCACGCGGGCCGCGTAAAGGTCGGCTGAGGGTTCACGCGGGCCGCGACAGACCCCAATTTCACCTATAAATAGCTTGTCACATGGCCTGTTCTCTGGTGTCGAAAATCAAAACACAAACGAAGTTATACTGTTAGAAATCACAATTTTTATTAGCGAGGCGCTGCTACGATACCGGGTATTAACTCGATCGCTGCTACGATTCAATGTCCGATCGATTGAAACTATCCAATGGATGTTTAAGTGCTACCCACATTAGGGCCATACTTTTTCATTAGTCATGAATTCGACAGATGTTTAAGTATAGCACTTTGTCATTAATCGTGAGGGTTTTAGTCTCGTGAGTTATCGTAAATGTTGTATTAGTTACTAACCTAGTTCGTGTGCATTGTTATTTAAATTAGGTTACAAGGCTAATCAGTAGGCTAAACTCTGCCCGTATAAATCTGCAATGTGAGTCATTCTCTTTTTATCAACAGTATTTTACAATACTCCAATCATTTTCAAAAGTTATAATTACTGGGATTAAGTCGTGGTTATCTTGAATTACTAGCTAATTGGGGTATTGTGCACATTACTAAGTTCTCACGGTTAGGCTAATAAATCCTAACAGCGATAATCGTCACTACTTGGGGAAAGACCCAATAGTGGTATGACCATCATCGCCAGGTGACACGGCGCCAGATAAAAATAAGATAGAAGCCATTGTAATCGCTCTTATGCTGTAATTTATAACTATGTGTCATTTTATCAAATTGAGTGACTCGCCAGCATTTCCCCGCTGATAAAATACTTTTAAAACATGTTTCAGGTGACCTGCTGTAAATCAAGGAAAACGTGCTACGGAGCACTAACAAGCTTGAAAAGGTGGCTCAGTTAAAATGAATAAACTTGTTTTATAAATCAGGGAATTTACTTATGAAATTCGTCTGTTGTAAATAACGGGGTTTATCCCGAATTATGAAATAAAATAATCGGGCATTTTCGAGTTTTAAAAGATCATGTAAAATCATCCGCTGTCACATCAATTCAATACCACGGGTTCCTGTCCCGCGGCTCCTGACCGGGTCAAACCGGGGCTGGGGCCGTGACAGAGCATGTCTTCGAGATACATTATGAGGACCTATTTACTTTGATTCAGCCTTTGTGTGTCGCTTGTTTGCTTCGTGGTTCAAACAAATGACCGTCACCCATGATTTTTGGTCGGTAATTGTAACATCCTAATCTTACCCAATGCCATTTCATTTGTTTTCTCCCTTGTTTCCCCTTTTTAGAATGCCTCCATGACGCGAAAATCAGGTACCTATTGAAGAGCTGGCAGCTGTCATTACACAGCAAATGACTATTGTAATCCCGAACATCGTTGCTCAATGTAACCAAGCTCTCAACAACAATAATGCCCCCTGCAACTTCAAGACGTTCAACTCGGCTAAGCCATCAAAGTCTTCTGGGTCTCAAGGAGCGACTGCACTTCTGCAATGGTTCGAGAGTCTAGAGTGCACCTTCAGGCATGTTCAATGCCCAAATGAGCGAAAGGTAGAATTCGCATCTAGTGTCTTTGAGAAACGAGCTTTGACATGGTGGAATGGTGTGATGAGAGATAGGGGTGCCGATGTGGCACTGGCTCAAACGTGGGAAGAGCTTCGAGCTCTGATGATGAAGGAATTATGTCTTCGTCATGAGATCAGGGCCTTGGAAAGGGAATTCGACGATCTTAAGCAAGATAGCGGTGAGCACCGAGCCTACACGGATCGTTATGAGGAGTTAAGTCTGTTATGCCCGAATATGGTTACGCCTTTGGATAAGGCAATCGAAAAGTACATTGATGGCCTCCCTGACCTAGTTCAAGACATTGTGACTGGTAGTAACCCCACTACGGTTAGGCAGGCCATTGAGCTATCTGCTACCTTGACTGAATCTCAAATCAGGAAAGGTAAACGTTTCCGAAAAGGTGATAAGAAACCAATCGAGGAATCGAAACCCAAAGATGAGCAGACTGAATCCTCCAAGAAGTCAAGGAAGCGAAAAGCTTCCCAGAACTTCGCTGTGGTTGCTCACAATGATCAAGCTGCCCCCAACCAACCAGCTCAACCCCCTGCTTGGAAGCCATACAACGGAACTGCACCCTTGTGCAACCAATGTAACCTTCATCATCAAGCTAGTGTGAAGTGCCGCAAATGCCAAATTTGTGGACTTATAGGTCACACAGCAAGAGTTTGCTGAGCTGAAGTTGCACCAAATCAAGCTGACAACAATCCTGCTCAAGCTCGTTTTCCACCAGGTTCTTGCTACAACTATGGCGAGATGGGTCATTTCCGAAGAAATTGCCCAAAGCTTGCTAATGCAAATCCAGCACAGGGATGAGCATCTGACCGACTAGAAGACAACAATATTTAGAAATAATCACGTCTTATGTATTATTTTCTTTTGTTGTCAAGGTCTATGAAACAGTTGTTATCGTTGTTTATAAATAAATCTTTTATTTACATTGCAATTTATTTATGTGGTCGCATGTATAAACAACATATCCCCTACAATACCGACAATCAGGGAATCGTATTCCTTGTAGAACAGACTACCCCCAAAAATTTTCCATTTTATGATCTCTTGCGTTTTCCATGAATATCCTAAGTACCCGTTTCTTCCAAGGAAACAAAGTACAAGGCGCAAGTTACAACTCTGGATGAATACCCAAAGTGCCACTATAAATCCTTAAATAGGGTACCTAAGGGTATTTCCGTAAATCCTAAATTGTTGTGTACCTTAATTCGAATATTACGTTTCTTTGAAATCGAAATCGAATTTTTGGAAGATCATCCTATCTTCATAGATAGATTCTTGAAAATGATTAAAGTGCCAAATAAATCCACGGATTGGATTCCTGGTAAGCTTTAAATATCCGTGTCCAAAGATAACAAATTAAAGGTCGAATTAAACAATTATGTGATTATGTGCTTATGTGTTCCTTTTTATGTTTTTGTGTGATCCAAGTTTTTGCTATCCAAATCCTCGTAGAATCTTCCATATCTTCGTATAAGGGATTCATAGTAGGATATCCAAAGGTACTACCTTAAATCCTTAATGGGCTTCTACGTAATAATAAAGACCCTTGGATTATAAAGTACTATTCCATGATTAGACCCCTTGAGTGGTCTAGTTAAACAGATTGATCCAAAAATCTGGGTAGGAATATCATGTGACGAGATAGCTGAAAAGACTCCTTGGTGTTCTAATTAAGGAAATCATTTGTCGATCTAATTAAAAGGACCCTATGGTAGTATTGTCACACTCATCACAGGTTTAATATTCTATCCCCTTCACATTACAAAACAAACTGTGCGGACTGTGTAAGGAATTACGTAATTATGGATGCATACATAATTATGGAATTCAGTGCACAGAAACCACAATAAGTTTTGTCATGTGTCTAGAGTTGACTCAATTCATTTCCATTTCTGAAGAATATCCATTGAGGAAAATGACTCATTCCGTTCATTTTCGTTTCTGAAGAATATCCATCGAGGGAAATGAATATCCTTGACTCAGTTCATTTCCGTTTCTGAAGAATACCTATTGAGGAAAATGACTCATTCCGTTCATTTTCGTTTCTGAAGAATATCCATCGAGGGAAATGAATATCCCTGATTTTTCTTTTTCCTTCATTTCCGTTTCTGAAGAATACCCATTGAGGAAAATGACTCATTCTGTTCATTTTCGTTTCTGAAGAATATCCATCGAGGGAAATGAATATCCTTGATTTTTCCTTCATTTCCGTTTCTGAAGAATACCCATTGAGGAAAATGACTCATTCCGTTCATTTTCGTTTCTGAAGAATATCCATCGAGGGAAATGAATATTCTTGATTTTTCCTTCATTTCCATTTATGAAGAATACCCATTGAGGAAAATGACTCATCCCATTCATTTTCGTTTCTGAAGAATATCCATCGAGGGAAATGAATATTCTTGATTATTCGTTCATTTTCGTTTCTGAAGAATACCCATTGAGGAAAATGACTCATTCCATTCATTTTCGTTTCTGAAGAATATCCATCAAGGGAAATGAATATTCTTGATTATTCATTCATTTTCGTTTCTGAAGAATACCCATTGAGGAAAATGACTCATTCCGTTCATTTTCGTTTCTGAAGAATATCCATCGAGGGAAATGAATATCCTTGATTTTTCCTTCATTTTCATTTTTAAAGATTGTCCGTTGAGAGAAACGACAGGATTATGCCTTGCATAATGTTTGATGGGTTATTCTACACAAATAGATAAACACCCTAGATTCCATGCAAGGCAATTATTTAACACAGCGTCACAGACAGACTCCTACGAATAAATTTCGGGACGAAATTTCCTAAAGTAGGGGAGACTGTGACACCTGTGCCTCTGCAACCATCAAAAAAATACCAAATTTATGAAATATTGTGTTTCATACTTGGGATTTGTAAAAATACGTGTATCGTTTGCACATATTAATTCATGTTCGATTTCAAGCTTTAACTCGCTTTCTGGAAGGTTATACGCGCACTGATGCGTAAATATAACCAGTTTAATGCAGAGAACACTCCAAAATAGTGAAATAGGCTTAACATACCTTAAATAACCTTTAAATAACTTAGAAATAAGTTTTGGAGGGTTTGGTGTTGCGAAATCAAGTTTATTCGCTTACAGGGACTAATTTCGACAAACTGCGAAAGTATGCCGATTTGTACTGTAACGAACATTCCGGAACTTGATCATAAGTTAAATATGCCCTAAATATCCTTTACATAGCTTAGAAATAGGTTTTTAGGTGTTTGGTGCGCAAAAATAAACTTTCTTGATCAATAGGGACTAAAAGCGTCAAAAAGTGCATAAGTTTGCATTTTCGCGCAAATCTTACGTTCTGAATACATCCGGACATCCAAAAATTTATGTAATCGTTAAAATATTTTATTTTAGTGATTGGCTTGATAAAAATCCATTCGTCGCGTAATTTGGACCGTTTTTCGCGTCCGTTCGTGTTTTGTCGTAATTAACCGAATACCGCAACCGTACGGTTAAACGGACCAAAATCCGAGATATTTTTGAGCATTTTTCATGTTCCCTATACTTTAACTTCATTTTAGAGCCTTGAAATGGGATTAATGAGGCTTAAACATTTCAAAAAATGCATCAAAAACCATGTTTTGCACATCCAGGGACCAAAATTGACAATCTGCCATAGTTATCTTAGGAGTAGTTATCATAGGAAGGGACCAAAATGGAAAATCTGATTTTCAGCTTGTTCCAGCTGTTCCCCTCATTTGCACATGGTTTATAACTTACTATGGGTTATTTTTAAGGTGCCCATGGTTTTGCAAAACCATGGGTGCATGCGTACGGTCCAGATTTAAGCTCGGTTTTTGAGGAACGATCCTAGAAATCCTGTAAATACCCATGCTCCTCATTGTTGCAACCAACACAATATGATCTATTTTCTCTAAGTTAGGGCTTAGCACCTCATACCTGAGCAAGTTGGATCTAGATTTCCATTCTTGGACCTTTTGTAAGTCCTCTTTCGTTCTTTTACGCGTTTTTAGCATGAAAGTCAAACTTTGTTTGACTTTCTGCATTGACCAGTTTATGGTCAACACGAAGTTCATTTGAACTTCATAACATGAGCATAATCACAATGGTTTTAGTCTCTTATGACTATACCTACTGATTACCACGTTATCTAGGCATAGTGGCGAGTCGTAGTTTCGGCCAAAATACATATTCTTGCGTATATTGTAACCAAACTACTTTTAGGTATCAAAACCGTTTGTTTTGATACCAAACCTATTTTCAAACCTCGTTAAACATGTTTTAACATGTTTAGCTCGTCACTTTAGGTTTAGTGCTTATGTAGGGTCGTAAGGTAAGCGGTCTAAACAACCGCTTATACTTTCAAACCCGACCCGTTTGGTCGATCTTTAGGATCCGACCAAACACATTAGGTGACCATAGTTTCATAGGGAATAACCTTCCGAGGTTATACCTTATGGTCACTTCGTTTAAGTAGTTGTATGATAGGTAGTTTATATGCCTTAGGTAAATGATCAAAATGCCCTTTTGGCGCATAAATTTATTTTAAGCATATGTAACATAATTTTTGATATCTAAACTGATTAGACAACAATATTAGACATATTAAGGCATATAATACTTGTCATAGGACTAGTTAAGCATTCCGAACGCGTTTTACGCGAACGACGCGTTAAAGTGGCATAAGCTACCTAAACGGGTCATAAGGGGTCGTAAGCACTTAGGTTAGGTTTTATTTTAGTATGTAGGCTTTGTTAAACCATATTACATGAGTTCCTATACTCATTTGGTTTACAAAACCTCATTCTATCCGATCTTCCGATTTAGGTCCGTTTATTTACATAATTACCTATATTAGGTGCCGTTTGATTCCGTGATCCCTCTAGCTTTGCTTGGTTGTTATTCAAGACTTATAAGTAATCTCAAGTGAGTACATAGACCCCTCTTTTACTGTTTTCAAATGTTTTGGGGGTGAAACACATGTGCCTGCTTGTTACTTTCGTGCTTTCCATGTTTTCATATCATATACTTGCTATGTTCATTAGTACACTATTAGTACATGATTTCATTATGTTTTTGCTATGTATGTCCTTTTAGTGCATACTTAGTACATCATTTTACACGTCATTTCATGTTATGTATGTCCATTTAGTGCATACTTAGTACATTGTTTTACATTGCTTTTCACGCTATGTATGTTCATTTGTTGCATATGCTTATCCAGTATATGGACACATTGTTTTATATCTTTTTAAATCATTTGAAGCTGATTGATTTATGTGAACCATTTGTAACCTGTTGATTTATGTGAACCATTTGTAACTTGTTGATTTATGTGAACCATTTGTAAGCTTTTGATTTATATGAACCATTTGTAACTGTTTGAACCATTGGGATTAGGGAAGTGCTTTGGTAACGGAGCGGGTGTAATGTGTTAAACGCATGGTGGATACGCCGCTGGTACTTCCTATATATAAGTGCTTTTAACACATTATATATCGTTGCGTTATATAGATCACTTGGGCAAGGTTATCAAAACAAAGTTATATTACAAGGTTTTTCTAACAATATAAACCACATGAGTTTTATTAACGAGTTTTTACGAGATGTTTTACAAATTTGGTTTTCTTAAATAAATGTTTTGGGTTAAGAATCATGGCTATGAGATTTTATAAAGTATAACCAACTTGATTTGAGTTGGTTAGTTATGATGCAATGCTATACTTTTCAAAACAAGGTTTTTAATAAGGTATTGCAACATGTAAACTAGCCATGGATCTGACACTCATATAAAACCTATGTACTCGCCGGCATTTTTATGCTGACGTATTTTCACATGTGTTTCAGGTACCATAATTGATGATGTTTGATGATGATACTTGTGTACGCTCACATAGGAATGGACGAGGCCTTAGTGACTTAATAACAATGAAAGTCTATTTGTTCTTGTTTTGTTTCTAATTCCAATGTAATGTAATACTTTTAATTTAATAAAACGAAACTGTTTAAATCCATGATTGTGAAACAATGATTCTGTTACAACACTCCCCAACGTTTCCACCACGTTTTGTTGTTTTACGTGGTCGGGGTGTGACAGTTTGACTTATCCCACTAGTCATGCTTTAGTTTTCTTCTGTAAAAGTTTAATCAGAAAAGAGCAGTAGGATTATCATATCTTAAGAAATAATCAATAGTCCAACAAGAGCAAATTTTGTAGAAACTCTTTAGTAAGCAAAACATTTTAGGTTTTAAAATTAGACTGGATGAAATAGATGAGATACAAACTTAAGAAGAAGCTTGGAGTGATTTACATTATGGGGTAATCAAGTAAGGCATACACAAATTAATATATTGAAGATATAGTCTACTTAACACCAAAATAATAGACTTACTTAAGGTTCTACCTGAATTTTGGCTTCGCTTTGGCTTTGACCAAAATTCACGCTTTATGAACGATATAAAAATAATAAACCTCGGCTTAATGCTCTACCTAAATTTTGGCTTCGCTTTGACCAAAATTCAGGATTATGAATGATATAAATAATAGACCGTCTTTAGTGTTCTACTTGAACTCTGGCTTCGCTTTGGCTTTGACCAAAATTCACATTTTATGAACACACATAAATATAGACTGTCTCATTGTTCTACATGAACTCTGGCTGCGCTTTGGCTTCGACTGTAGGATCGATGTTCGACCTAAACGAGTCGATCAGAAGAGTTCTCGGACCAAACCAAAGGCGGAATTCAATGATTCGATCTTCATTCAGCTTGATATGCACATAGAAGTACTTTAACTATCTCTTGTATTGATTTCACAACGTTTTACAGGCTGGAGATACTTCGCAGAGCTTCGCTACCGGAATCAGAATCGTTACAAATGAAATCACAACTCAGCTATTTATAGGAGATCCAGTCCTCACGAACCAGTAAACCCACTTCGTGCGAAGTGGTCACTTCGTACGAACTGGCTCTGCCAGTTCGTGCGAACTGAACTGATTACTCTAAAACCCTATTTTCTTGACTGCTAAGCTTCGGTTTATCCTATCTAGATACAAGACTCGATACAAGACGAAGTCGACAGACATATGCACCAACAGACTCCCCCTTGGATGTTGACGAAATCTTCGGTGTCGAGTCTTCAGTCTTGATCAATCTTCATGCTCTTTTCAAAGTATCTGACACTGTAAGCATCCTTAAATCTCTATCTTCTCTTCTATCTCTTGCTCATCAGCAGCAACAACTTCTATTTTGAACAAAATTCCAGGATCAGAAACTAGCTCTTACAATATTCAGACTTCCCTTTGCTAACAGACTCCCCCTTAAGTTGTTCTGGGATCACAATCTGACATAGTTCTTGTCCTAGGATTGTAACCTGGCTCAAACTCTGCTCAGGTTTAGACATGGGGATCTTCACAGGTTCAGAAACATCTCCTAGCTCTCTGTAGCAACATGATCTGGAACCTGGCTTTAATCTGCAGATACTTTACCCAAAAATAAGTTTCACAAATTTTAAGATTTAACAAATTTAGAAACCACTTGCAGATAATATTCAAACAACAATAGTTATATCAAGTTCAAATTAATGACCTTGATTAATCATTTGTAGAATTATTGATACAACAAATCAATACAAACATTGACCATTTTTCATTTCAAACACACTCTCCCAACCCACTGTTGTTCATCATGTTTAGCACTTGGAATTTTGAAAAACAGCTTTTCAATATCAGTTGTCGAAAATAAAATGAACTAAAATCTTTTTGAATTTTCAAAATTTTATGCTAAAACACACTAAAAATCTTTTTGGATTTTTTTAATGAAAAACAGTAAAAAAATATTTACAGACAATATTTTTTGTGAGTTAGTGTAAGAGGATCATATCAGTTTATGAGACACATCACTAGCACCGTTGAGCTTTAAGACACTTGAAGTTCTAAACGATTCACGTAGATTGTCAGTATACTGATCCATTTAAATTTTCACACAAAGTTCAATTGTTTCGAGATACGAGAATTAGTATTTTAAGCACTTAACTTATTCGCGTGTCCCACCTCAGAATATACTCCCGTATCCAGACTTTTATATTCAGTCTTATAGGTGAATGTACACTGATGATATTTGTAAATGGGTAATGCGAGTCCATGAGAGCTCAGGTTAGAACTTCCGTTCAGACATAGAGATAATGGCTCGACTTTTCGGTGTGTCCCGTTTGGGGATCTTTTCTTCAACCGCACATGATTAGCATTTTTCAATGTTTCATCATTTTTTATGCTGAGGGTAAGCTTTAAGATTAAAGCTGTGCAGAATATTATACGAGGACTAGGCTATTGCTTTCGAAAAATCAGAAGTCCCGGTATAATATCCCAGATATCATCACGCACAAAGACCTAGTATGTCAGAAATAGAAAATCTTTCAAACAAGATTTCGGGGGTTACCCATATACCCGAGAGATGTTCCCCACGAGATAAGTAAGTATTTGATATTTAGGTTTATATCTCGAACACAATCTACTGAATGTATAAAAACCTACTCGCATATCATTAGAGAGATCATTTATCACATTTTGACTTTCCAATTCTTTAGCATGCTGTGATTGTCCACTGTTGTACTATCATTTCCTCTTATTCACAACAAAACTCATTTTTGATTTTTCGATGTTTTTGGAATTTTAGATTTTATCATGTTTTTGGCTTTTTCAAATTTTCAAAATTTCTAATTTTTTACTCACCCTAAAATCAAAAATATGTTTCAATTTTTTATTTTCAGGGAAAATTTAAAAGTAAAAACAATAAACTGTACAAATAAAGTGACAAACTAATATGAATTGCTTCAAATCTCCATTCACTTGGCTTAAACAATCAGAACTCCCCCTAACAACAAACTATTTTCCCATTAAGATTTCAAAACACTTAAGTTTGTTTTAATCAAAATGGTTTTTCTGGAAAATTAGTTTTGTTTGTCATTTCACAAACATGGGGTTTCATCACATTGTGTTTTTCAACCACTTGTAAAATTTAACACTTTTAGGTTTTTCACAAAAACATTTTTCAATTCTAAGAAAGATGTCGATTCATGCTCCACGATTACCAACTTGGGAGCTCCGGCAAGTCAGGTTTTTCAGTTAAAGAGATTCACCCAAGCCTGACGATCCTTGGGTGATTTCGAGTCATTATCACTAGGTTTTTGAACATTCCTTTTTGATTTATAAAACTCTTTTACTCCTTTTACCTTCTCATCGACCAACTTCCCAAATATATGTAATGTTATACCATTAAAAGCTTTTTTAGCATCCAATTCTTTCTCATCAGAGAAGAATTGATCTGAAATCTTAACCTTACCACTTTTTAACTTCAAATTTCCGTTTGACAATGGTGGAAAATTTTCATCATCCATTGTTGGAACGAAATTCTCATCTTTTTGCACAACAGATGGCTCCTCTGACTTTGACGAGTCAGATTCATCGCCAGAACTGTCATCTGAATTTTTAACAACCCATTTTGTTTGTTTAAATTTGCTCTTCTTTTGTAAAACTGTTTCGAACTTTCACCAACTTCGAAAGTCGAATTTTTGAACTCTTTGAATTTTTCTATTGGTTGTTCCTTTTCATCAACACAGTTTTCTTTCATTTTAGAGTTAGAAGAAACTCCCTGTTTTGTGTTGGTGTACTTTGAGCAATTCCAAGCAATATGTCCAACTTCTTGACATTTGAAACAGGTTCTTCTTTCAATTCTTCGTTCAGATTCTTTCAACATATACTTTTTCCTTTCTGTAAGAAATTCTTTGTTTGACTGTCTCTAGAACGGTTTCTAATTCTCTTCTTCCGAACTTCCTCCTGAAACAAATTTAGTATTTGGTTTATAATGTTTCTCATTTTTATGATTTTCTGGTGGAATAAAACCTAAACCTTTCTTTTTGAAATTACTGTTATGGTTTCGTTTCTTTCGATAACCAGAACCAGAACTGTAACCTTTTTTCTTGTTCAATCTTTGTTGAACTCTTGAAGTGTATTTTTTAGGTTTTCAGTAAGATTTACATCTTTTATTTCAGAAATATTCATTTCTATCAATTTGAAAACCTTGTTGATCATTTAAATTTTAACACTTCTTATTGGAAATTCTTAATCAGAAAATAATTTGTTGGAATCATTCAAAGTATATGCTACTTTGAATATTTCGTCATTCAAATTATTTTGTGACATTAGAAAATCTTTATTGTAAACCCTTTTGACCGGTGAATTCAAACTGTCAACTGATGAACTTGAACTCTCAGAGTCAGACTTTGACTCTGACTCCTCATCCATATCCAACAACTGATCAACCATTTTCTTTAATAACTCAGACTCATGATCAGTGTTAGACAATGTGAATGTAACGTCAATGTTGTCTGGTAACTCATCAGTTGTTTTAGACTTTAACTTTATATTGACTGTGTCGCAACCCCCGATCCCTAATCCACGGGAACGGGCGGCTGCGAGCCAGTTTCGGTGGTATCGCATATTGTCTAATTTGGCAGCGGAATTTTTCATCAGGACCGTAGTTAAGAAATATTTGATCGGAGTAAAATACCACATTTCCTAATATTAAACATATGGGATAAACCCAAGTTCGTAGTACACATGTTTTTATAGGAATAAATCCTATTTTATTTAATAAAAACATCTATTTTATTTTAAGTAACTGTATTGCCACTTTTCCAAGCCTTCAGTGCTGTCCAGCTGGCTTCTATTTGGCTTTCACAGTTTGTTACTTGAAACGTGTTTTAAAAACATTTGTCAGTGGGAAATACTGGTGAGTGAATCCCAGTTTAATCAAGTTTAAATAAAATCCCATTGTACAGTATTGAGGGCGATCTTGCAATTACATTTGTTTCCAAGTTATATCAATTAACATCCATGGTACTGTCAGACCTGACTTGTGGAAATGTTACTCCTTGACCAGGTGGTAACAAATTTTGTATACAAAACCCCAACATACTCATGATAATTGTATTCTTACAAATACTCAATAACTGCTTCATATATATTTAATTGTATGAGGTTTTGTAAAAACAGTTTAACAAAAAGTGGATCAACTCACATTGCTGTCTTAGATTTTCCGTAAGGGTTTCCTGAGAATTATCTATAATTTACACATATGCACACGCGTTAGTATAATAACCCATTTTAACATTAGTAATACCCTCCCTGAGACGGCATTCCAATGACTACGTCGGGCAGAACCACGATAGCCGTTACGGAACCCTAGATCAATCGGGCAGCGTATCTAATACGTATCCAGGGGTTATAATACTTACAACGGAGCAGAACTTCGCTATTTAGGGGGTATAATACCCGAGTATTATGCCTATTATTCAGAATTTAGAGAAAGAAAATAGTTGTGAGCGAGTCGACTGAACTGCCGATGCATTCTATATATAGGTGCTGATCTTGACCTTGTCGCGGCCCGCGTAAAACAAGAACAGGGCTTACGCGGCCCGCGTCAACCCCGGTCAAACGTGTAGCTGATCCGGGTCAGCACTAGGCTCACCACGATGATGACACGTGTCATCATCGGGCTACGCCACACTTTATGATCTCACGCGGCCCGCGTAAGAGTTGGGGTGAGGCTTACGCGGCCCGCCTCAACTCAAAAAATCATATTTTTATTTATTTTTAATAATATTTAGGGTATTCGGGGCCCGTTTTCTCGTATGGGGTGTATTTTTGGACATATTGGAATATTTTAAAATATATTAGGGTGTCGGAAATAATTCGAGGGTGTCGGTTTTCTTGAGGATTGTTATATCCTCCCCTCCTTGTTTTAGAGCTCGTCCTCGAGATCTACTGGAACAAGTGTGGATATTTTTGTTGCATTTCTGATTCAAGCTCCCATGTATACTCAGGTCCTCTTTTGGAGTTCCACTTTACTTTGTCCAGAACTAATCTCTTGTGTTTGAGATTTTTGAATTTCCTGTCTTCAATCTGTAGAGGCCTTTCTACAAACTTGAGTTGTTCATTTACCTCTATATTCTTAAGAGGTACCATCAGCGATTCATCGGCTAAGCATTTCTTGAGATTTGATACATGAAATACATCATGTATTCCTGCCATTTCCTCTGGCAGTTGTAGCTGATAGGCTACAGGTCCTATTCTTCTAATAATCTTAAAAGGTCCAACATACCTGGGACTTAGCTTTCCCCGTTTGATGAATCTTACTACTCCTTTCCAAGGAGAGACCTTTAACAATACTTTATCTCCTACTTGAAATTCCAAGGGTTTGTATCGGTTATCTGCTTAGCTTTTATGTCGATCACGTGCTGCTTTCAGTCGTTCCTTAACTTGAATAATCTTATCAGTTGTTTCTTGCACTATCTCAGGTCCAGATAGTTGCTTTTCCCCAATTTCTGCCCAACAGACTGGGGTTCGGCACTTTCGTCCATAAAGTGCTTCGAATGGTGCAACATTGATACTTGTGTGATAAGTATTATTGTAAGAAAATTCTATTAAAGGTAAGCGATCGTCCCAATTACCTCCGAAATCAATTACACAAGCTTTAAGCATGTCTTCCATCGTCTGAATTGTTCTTTCGCTTTGTCCGTCCGTTTGAGGATGATAAGTTGTGCTTAGATTTAACTTGGTTCCCATTGCCTTTTGGAAACTTGACCAAAAATGAGAGGTAAAGCGGCTATCCCTATCAGAAACAATTGATAAAGGTATTCCATGTAATGAAACAATTTCATTTACATATAATTTAGCTAACTGTTCCATACTGAAAGTTTCTTTCATTGGTAGGAAATGAGCTGACTTGGTTAGTCTATCTACAATCACCCAAATTGTATCATTGCCTTTTCTTGTTTTGGGTAATTTAGTAACAAAATCCATTGTTATTAATTCCCATTTCCATATTGGCATTTCTAATTGTTGCAACAGACCTGAGGGTTTCTGATGTTCAGCTTTAACTTGTGAACAAGTTAAACATTTAGAAACATAGGCTGCTATGTCCTTTTTCATTCCTATCCACCAGAAATCCTGATACATTTTATCATTTCCTGGATGCATCGTATACTTAGACTTATGGGCTTCTTCTAATATACAATGACACAGGTTTCCTAATTTAGGTATCCACATTCTCTTTTTATGGAATCTCCAAATTCCATCTGTTCCTTGTTCTAATTCTTTTAGCATACCTTTTAGCTTTTCAGTATCATCCTTGATTACTGATTCTTGTGCTTTTCTTATCTGATCATTTAAATCTACTTGTAGATTTAATTTAAGAGAACGTACCCTTTTTGGCTTTTCGTGATACTTTCGGCTTAAAGCATCTGCCACTACGTTTGCTTTTCCTTCATGATATTGGATATCACAATCATAATCACTAAGCATCTCCATCCAGCGTCTTTGTCTCATATTCAGTTCTTTTTGCCCGAAAACATATCTTAAACTCTTATGATCTGTAAATATGGTAAACTTACTACCATAAAGATAATGTCTCCAAATCTTGAGGGCAAAAATTATAGCTCCTAATTCTAGATCATGGGTTGAATAATTCTCTTCATGATTCTTAAGTTGTCTAGATGCGTAAGATATAACCTATTGGCATTGCATCAACACACATCCATACCCTAGTTTGGAAGCGTCACAATAAACTACAAAGTCTGCAGTTCCTTCAGGTAATGCTAATATGGGTGTATTAGTTTATCTTTGCTTAAGAATTCTAAATGCTTCTCCTTGTTTTGGCCCCCATTCAAACTTAATGGATTTAGAGGTTAACTTAGTTAAAGGAATGGCTATCCTAGAAAAATCTCGAATAAATCTTCTATAATATCCGGCCAATCCTAAGAAACTTCTAACCTCGGTTGGTGATTCAGGGGTTTTCCATTTAGTAATTGCCTCGATCTTTGTTGGATCTACATGAATTCCTTCCTGGTTCAGTAAGTGTCCAAGAAACTGCACTTGTTCTAACCAAAACTCGCATTTTGAAAAATTAGCATAAAGCTTTTCCTTTCTTAAAAGACTTAAAAGTGAGTGCAAATGTTTTGCATGATCTTCTTTACTCTTAGAATAAATAAGAATATCATCAATAAAAACAATTATGAATTTATCCAAATATGGCTTACATATTCGGTTCATCATGTCCATAAATGCAGCTGGGGCATTGGTTAAACCAAATGGCATGACAGTAAATTCATAATGACCATACCTTGTTCTAAATGCGGTTTTAGGAATGTCCTCTTCCTGTACCTTTAATTGATGATATCCTGACCTTAAATCGATTTTAGAGAAAAATCGAGCTCCTTGCAGTTGGTCGAACAGATCATCGATTCTTGGTAATGGGTACCGATTCTTAATCGTGACCTTGTTTAATTCACGGTAATCAATGCACATACGCATTGATCCGTCCTTCTTTTTAACGAATAAAATCGGTGCTCCCCACGGTGATGAGCTTGGTTGTATGAATCCTTTTTCCAACAATTCATCTAACTGTTTCTTTAATTCCTGCATCACTGCTGGTGCCAAACGGTAGGGTTCTTTGGCAATTGTTGCTGTTCCTAGTAGTAGATGAATTATGAATTCAACTTCTCTGTCCGGTGGTAGTCCTGGTAATTCTTCTGGAAATACATCTGAAACCTGAGACACTACTGGAATGTCTTTTAGTTCTTTTCCTTTAGTGTTAGTGATTACAGAAATCAAATACACTATAGATCCTTTTCTTTTATAGCTTGCAGTTTTCATCAAAGAGATGAATTTCATGGATCTAGATGGTTTATCACCTTTAATTGTGATCTTTTCACCCTTTGGTGAATTTACTTGAATTGACTTTTGATCACATAAAATACTTGCTTTATTGGCTATTAACCAATCCATTCCTAAAATGACATCAAATCCTGCCAGATTCATTGGGTAAAGATTTGCAATAAACTTTTGATTTAAAAACTCTATTCTTGCTCCCTGCAAGATTTCAGAAATCCTAACCATTTCTCCATTAGTTGTCTTTATTAGACATTCTTGTGGTAGTTTAGTTAATGACTGATTTAGAAGTTTGCAAAACGTAGTATTAATAAAACTTTTGTTCGCACCAGAGTTAAATAATACTTCAGCAAAAACATCATTAACTAAAAACGTACCAGCTATCACATCTAGAATCATCTTGGCTTCATCTGCAGTTAGAACGAATGCTCTTGCATTTTTAGCGTTCTTGTTGTTCGTAGCTGGAGCCAATTTTGGACAGTTCGGCTTGATGTGACCTTTTTCTCCACAGTTGAAGCACAGTCCATTACTGGATTTTCTTCTTTAATCTTCTTCTTTAATCTTCTTCTTTGTGTCCTGGCATCTTGCAGAAATTGCAAAGAGTGGAGCATTTTTCCGAATGCTTTTTTCTTGCAGACCCTGCAGAATGGTGCAGAGGTAGAACCCATATTTCTACGGTTGTAATTCCCAGAACGGAATTCTTGAGTAAACCTTTGAGCTAGGTTTCTCTTCTGGTCTTCTTCTCTAGTACGGATTAATTCATCTGTCAAGGTACTTGCTAGTTCTACAGCTTCTTCTATAGTTTGAGGTCTAGCGGCCTTGACTACATGTCTAATTTCTCCGATTAATCCCCAGATGTAATGGGAGATTAATACCGGTTCAGGTGATGCAAGGGTTGGTACTATTCTAGCATATTCAAAGAATGTAGTAGTATAACCCTTACTATCTACCCTGGTCATCCTTAAGTTCAAAAACTTATTCGCTATTTGTTCCTTTTCGTTGGGAGGGCATAATTTCCTTTCTACCATATTCTTAAATTCCTCCCATTCCATATAATAAACCTTATCACTTCCTTTTGATTGGAGGATAGTGTTCCACCATTCTAAGGCTGAGTTCTTAAATAGATTAGAAGCAAACATTATTTTGTCTTCTTCAGCACACTTGCTTATCTTTAAAATAGCCTCAGTCTTTTCTATCCAGCGTAGAGCTGCAATGGGTCCTTCATTGCCCGAGAATTCTATTGGTTTGCAGGACCATAATTCTTTGTAAGAACAACCATAAGGCATGGTTCTTCTTCTTTTGGGAATGGGCGCTTGAAGTACATGTCCATTGTTCACGCTGTGTTCTGGTTCAATTGGTCGCTTACTGCTATGTTTACTTTATTATTCGCTTCTTGAACTGTTTGAATAATAAATGGCATTGCATCTATAATTCCTTGTGCCACTATGTGTTGAACGGTACTATTATCCATTTAGTTTCCATTGTTATTGATGCTCGGATTCTCATTAACCACGTTAATGTTACTCTGGTTATCGTTATTCAGATTTCCTTGATTTCCTTCGTCGGCCATCTGAATTTTAAACATTAACCCCGTATTAATATCACAAAATAATATTTAATATAGTCAATCACATGACACACATTTTTGGGAAATGCGTCGATCATTGCGACTTACTCTATTCATATATTATGCATCTATTACACACCAGCACTGGAATTAAAAATTAGAATACCGACTGAAATTTAAAACTACACTACTAGTAATAGGCGTCCGTAGTTTTTTTTTCATACACATACACATACACACATATTATATTATTTTATTATTATTATTACTACTACCGTCTCGATTCTCATATTCACGGATATGGATTCATCCAGAAATCCGTATTGCGCTCGTCATACTTCCAGACGAGTCGTTCTCCCACCTGTCTCATTCGCTCACTACTCTCTAGAATTTCCTCACCAAATGTCCTAAGTTCTTGTACGTTTTCTGCACTCATTGGGCGTGCAGGTTCTAGGACTGGGTTCGGAATCTGGGGTGCGGGTTCTTGATATGGGGGTGTAGGTGACTGAAATCAGTAAGGATCTTCTAAAATCTCCCTAATGTATTCATCGTGGTAATAGGGATCTAAGGGATCCATACCTGGGTAGGCTCCTAAGTTCTGAATAGGTGTGTCTTCATGTATCGGGTAATGTTGCACATAGTCCCTAACGTCATCCCACCAGGGGTCATAATTTGGGTCTAAGGGATTCGGTGCTGGTACCCAAGGTATTTCCTCCAGGTTGAAATCATGCATCTCTATTTGGTTTTCAGGGTTTTCTATTTCCATGGGTTGGTCAGGGATTGGTGGTTGTGGTTGGGGTGCTATTATTTACTCCAGATTAGGGTCAACTGCAGTGGTTGCTATGATGTGGATATTGGCTATACCCCTATTGATCATGTCCTAGGCATAGGCATCTGTCTCTCTCTTGACTGCTGCTAGTGCTCTCTGGTCTTGTAACTTTTTCATATGTTTTCTACGCTCGTGTGCCCCTCGACTGAACCATCCCCACTTTTTCTGAGGAAATGTCTCTTCTGACTGAGCCTCTTCGGACTGAGCCTTAAACACAAAGATTCCGTTTTCCGTATCAGCAGAGTACCCTGAGAGGGCAGGTTGAGAAGAGGAGGTGCCTTCACTTCTAGGCGAACCAGATAATTGACGGTACGCGTCAGATGGTCCTTGGTCGCTCATACTGTAAACTAACAAATAGTCAAATAACACATAACAATAAAATACAATTATGCACGTATTCCCGTAATTTATTTCCTAACAGATTGAATTTTGATGTCAGCAGAACACTTATGTGGCTGAATCAGTGGCTTAGCTCTGATACCACCTTCTGTCGCAACCCCCGATCCCTAATCCCCGGGAACGGGCGGCCGCGAGCCAGTTTCGGTGGTATCGCATATTGTCTAATTTGGCAGCGAAATTTTTCATTAGGACCGTAGTTAGGAAATATTTGATCAGAATAAAATACCACATTTCCATAATATTAAACATATGGGATAAACCCAAGTTCGTAGTACACATGTTTTTATAGGAATAAATCCTATTTTCTTTAATAAAAACATCTATTTTATTTTAAGTAACTGTATTGCCACTTTTCCAAGCCTTCAGTGCTGTCCAGCTGGCTTCTATTTGGCTTTCACAGTTTGTTACCTGAAACGTGTTTTAAAAACATTTGTCAGTGGGAAATACTGGTGAGTGAATCCCAGTTTAATCAAGTTTAAATAAAATCCCATTGTACAGTATTGAGGGCGATCTCGCAATTACATTTGTTTCCAAGTTATATCAATTAACATCCATGGTACTGTCAGACCTGAGTTGTGGAAATGTTACTCCTTGACCAGGTGGTAACAAATTTTGTATACAAAACCCCAACATACTCATGATAATTGTATTCTTACAAATACTCAATAACTGCTTCATATATATTTAATTGTATGAGGTTTTGTAAAAACAGTTTAACAAAAAGTGGATCAACTCACATTTCTGTCTTAGATTTTCCATAAGGGTTTCCTGAGAATTATCTATAATTTACACAAATGCACACGCGTTAGTATAATAACCCATTTTAACATTAGTAATACCCTCCCTGAGATGGCATTCTGTAACACCTCGTAAAATCATGTCCAATATAGTATCGACACGTGTCATGGACTTTGAACGTGTAACAAACTGAATATGAGGGATTAAAGTTGACAAATGAAGAAAGTATATGTATATAAGGATACAAAGTATCAACATTTGATAATTATGCCTTTTAACATCCCTACACAATGTTTATACCCTAAAACGAATGTATCATGAAGCATATGAAACCGTTTGTGGAAGAAAGTGAAAGTTTACAAGACGCGAGGGTTAAATGTGTCAACATGTTTAAGTTATACCTATGAGTGACCTTTTAGCGAACCTGGAGCCTTGTAACGATTAATCATACTCCCAAGAATAAGTGATAAAAATTTCACAAGGTTTCGATATAGTATGAGGAAGATACGCTAACTTTCGTAATTAAAGGGTTAAAAGCGTCAACGAGGGAAAACTTGTGTTTTCAGTTATCGTTTAACAAAATCGGACCTAATGATGTTTGGTTATATCTCATGGATCGTAGAAATATAAATCTCAAGGGTTAAAAGTGCTTAAAATGGAACTTATCGCGTTTTAAAAGGTTCAGGAGGTGAAAACAGCAAGTTTGAAACTTGAATTGCTGGTCCCCTACCCCCTGGCGCTGTGCCACCACCTGAGGTACTCCTCCGTCGCGCGACGCGACAGATTGCCAGCTTAGAAAAATGTTGTTTAACGTGGCAGCTTGCATGTTAGCTATATTCCGCGAGTTTGCCACCGTCTAGCTGCTTGAAACACGTCCCTAAACACTTGTTTTCATCTCTAGAGTTGCCATAACACCTGTGGCAATCTCCATGATCCATTCACGGCTATAAATAGATCCATTGTTGCAACTTGTGAACTTACATTTGCAAATCTTCCTTGTTCTAACTCTTTGGAGCATTCTTGGCACTTAAGAAGCCTTTTCTCTGTTCTAATCTCGTGCTAAGGACCATTGTAAGTCATCTTAGCTTCTGTAATTCAGTTTTAATTAGTTTAATGGCGCAAAGTCAACCCGTCGTAATTAAGGTTTGACTTAGTGATTAATCACTAATGGTCCAGTCAATTCCCGAATTGAAAGTACCTGTGAGTTGGTAATTAGGTGGGTAATAAACCCTTAAGAGGGCACCCTCTGATTCCCACTCTAACTAGGTCAATTGTCGGGTCATACTTGATTATAAAAAGTCAACAGAAAGCTAATTTTCGCATAAACACATAATTAACAATGTAGAAGCTATGAAACCTGTTTTTATCACTTGTATAACTTGGTAATTAATTTAAGAACATGTCTAAGCATGTTCAACCTGATAATTTTCAGTATAAGCTCGGTTCGGAACCGAAAGTCGCATAAGTGAACTTTTGCTTTGACTTTCAGTGCTGACCCATTAGAGCATATTTTAGAAATGACTTAGAGCTTTATTAGGACCAGGTTACATGTTAGTATAACACTCTGTGATTATACAACTTTGTTCATTAGTTATTCGATTCATGTACATGTTTCCGTTATATGCCTAAATATTGACCATAATGCCCTTTTAACCTTAAAACAAGAATTTTGAAAATGTGAGAGGACTATAATATTTATTACTGATTTATAAACATGTCCCTAAATTTTCACATCAGTTTGAGGTCTAGATTAAGAGTTATGCTCAATAGCGTAATTAGAAAGCTTTTTATTAATTAAACGACGTAATTAGCATAAAGCCTATCTAAACCCAATTTTTGATACCAAACTTTTTACCTACTAATTTAAAATAATATTTTGGGATTTTTGAAGATTTTTATTTATTTTTAGGCTAAGCATAACATAGGGTTATAGCTTTGATTCGGTAATTGTCGGTTTTGCCATTTTGGCCTATAAAACGAGTTTTACATAATATTTTGATATCAAACCTTTTGCTACTGATTTTATATAATAAATAAAATATTTTGAGTATTCTGGAATGATAAAAATATCAGCTTTTCTTTAAAAACCCGGAAATCGCTTAAAACCGTCTTTTTACGGGTTTAAAACGCATAGTATATATTAAAACCGTTTTTCTCATATAAGACTTAATACCTACTGATGTTTTAAGTAAATTTTTATATTTTAACAGTAAGCAAAAGTTTTAAACTTAGATTTCAAATTTTGACCTTTAAAGCTTATGTGAAATTACCAAAATGCCCCTACGGTGCATAGTTTGGTTATAAAAGGAAAATTTCACATATATGCCATACCCTACTGTTATGACTTATAAAAATAATGATTTTTACTGAATATATCAGACCTGAAACTCAGATTTATATTTAAACCCTTTTATAAGCTTTAAAATGACCAAAATACCCCTAAGGGACATAATTTGAGTTTAAATTTGTTTTGGGCATAATGGAAGGTATCCTACAGATATCACAACATATTTAAGGCGTATTAACTTAGAAAACCTGTTCATGACCCATTTGGTTACCCGTTACGCATTATTCGCGTTCAGTGCGGTTTATGTAACTAGTTTGCATAAATTAGCCGAAACGGGTCAAACCTTATCGTTTTTATCTCAAAATCCAGAATGTGTTTAGTTTACCCATATTATACAAGTATACAAACTTGTCGGGTCTAAACCACACTCTAATCCGGTCATCGCTTAATCGTGTGTTTTGAACCGTATATCTTCCTTTAAAACTAACTGGTCTAAGTTTAGGGTTAATTAAGACCCGTTAGGAATCTAATAGGTTATTAAAACCTTCGTTCCAGATTAGGAGCCCAGTAAAAGCTACTTGCACTCGCTGATTTTGATATACACTTGCTCAGGTAAATATTTTTAACTTATTTTCCCTTATACGGGCTTGGGGTAGGGTATATAAAATACCGCTTGGTCGGGCATTGAATTGTTAATCATATGAAGGTTAATTTATTGAGATGACCCGTTTAAATTGTTTGTTTGCTTAAAGCCTTTGGGGGGTTAATGACCATGTCCTGGATATCCTTGGCATCATTCATTGAAATGGCCACGACCTAAGCACGGGGTGTAGGCATACACCTGACGGTGCATATATATATATATAAAGGTATAACCGACGGAATTGAGAATAACTCGCCGCGGGATTATATCATGTGGTGTGTCTATTAATCTTTAACCGGGTATTCAGCCCGGGCTACTGGACGTATAACGAACATGTAATTCTTTTACAAGTTTATATATAAATAATTATCCCAAGTTATAAAAGATTATTTTGTGCCATGTGCATTCAAATAATTTTTCCTAAACATTTTCAAAATGAGTCGGTTAATTGTATTTACCAGTGTAAACTGACGTATTTTCCAAAAAGGTTAAGTGCAGGTACTAAACGGAATAGGCTGGCTACTCCTAGCTTCAATAAAGAGTCTTGCAAGCTTAGAAGTTAAATCTGTTGAACATTAAACTTTTGAACTTTGATCCGCTTGTGGATCCTTACAACCGTTTTGTAATACACTTGATATTACTTTTTATTCGGTTTGTAATGATTTTATCTTTCGACTTCCGCTGTGTATTAAACTGTGATAATATAAATTGTCTATGATATCAACTACGTCACAATACACCCCACTGGTAATACGTGGAAATATCGGGGTGTGACAGGTTGGTATCAGAGCCAACGTTGAGTGAATTAAACACTAGCCTTTTGTTTTTAATCTCAATGACACAGTTTGCACATTCCTCGACTTCCGAGTCTAGACAAAGAACTTAGGACTAATCCAAATTTGTTTTATTTTAAATTTTGTCCTTTATTTTTCCTTGTTGTGTCCTTTGTTTGTTTTGACAAGTTCAAAAAGATGCCACCAAGAATCAGAGGAAGAGGTAGAGGCAGGGGGCCATTCATTACCCCCAATGATCACGAGGCCAGGCCATCACAACGGCGAACTCCATCGGACTCGTTAAGCAAAACTACTCAGGAAAACTGGAGGACCTCTTTAGAACCCGAGAGGCGTTCACTCCCGCTGAGCTCCTCACCTTCTTACCAAAATTCTTACGGGCCTCAGTCAGAGAACGAGCCCCATAACTCACACCATTCTTTTATACCCCTCCAAGGCCACAACTCACCCTTCAACGACCCAACACCCTATTTCCAGAGCCGGTTCAACCCGGCAAACCTAGTTGAAGAGCTAATGGGCTATAACCCGTTGGGACCGGAGGACCATTTCTCCATGGATATGGACGAAGATCCGAAACCTGCCCAACCACCAACCGGGATGCCTACTCACCCCATCGAGATTTCGGGTAGGTCACCCTTTCTTGGATCACCTTATAGTGGTCCCAACAGCTATGAGGCGAGGTTTAACCAATACGAATGGGTGTTTACTCCCAGTTACCACTCATCACCGCAGCATCAGCAGCAACAGCAGGATCCCTCGGAGGATTCGCGCTTTGTAGCGGTTACTCCACCGCCACCACCACCAGTGCAGCAACAACCTCCGGAGCCACCGAGGCGTAGGAGATCAACCGCATGGATATCCGTGCGAGGGGGAGTCCGTATCAGCACCCCTCAGTATTCAAGTGGCAGCCATTACCAGCCACTATACAAAGACCCACAAATGGGTGGGCCTTCGAACCCTGTTTCTGAAGTGGAGTCTGCGCCAGTCGCACTGCCACCGGTGGGCTACAACCACCCAATTCCTACGTACGCCGGTGTATTTGCGTATAACCCTTTCGAGCAGCCGGCCCATACTAACTACAACTACGCCGAGGCTGACCCATACCTGGTAGCGGCAAACTACAATGCTTTTCATCCCGAGGGGCCCTTTGGAGTCCTATATCAAACGGGGTACCCACCTTATGGGTACCAATACCCGCCACCTCCTCAACCTCTACAACATCAGCGGCTGCCGCAGCCGCCACTGTTATCACCACCGCATCAACAGGAGATTCTACAAAGGTTGAGCCAGGTGGAACAAGAGTTTCGGGAGGAGCGTAGAAGCAACCGGGGATTTCTCAAGGGTTTGGCAAGCTTAATCAAGGGGAAGAGCGAAAAGGATCATTAAAATCCTTCATTTGTTTGTTTGTATTTTCTTTATTGTTCAATCAAGTCCCTGCGTGGACATCTATTTCTGTATTCAGTCCCTACGAGGACTTGTATTTCAATTTAGTCCCTGCGTGGGCATATCTTTTCTGTTTAGCCCCTGCGTGGGCAAGTTGTTTCTGTTAAAAGTCCCGTTTAGGGCAACCATGTACTCTTGTAAAATTTTAGTGGCATGTTATCAATTAAACTTTATTTTTCATTAAATGCATAAATGTAAAATGTATGGAATAGATAAATACATTCAAAATATGTCATTCCTTTTACAAGGTCTGCCTTTAAAATATTAAATAAGAATCTTGAAAGGTATAACCTAGCCTACATGTCATTATAAGACCTGGCCAAGATGGTAAAACCTGTCCAAAAAGATTCAAATCCTTGTTAACATCTGAAAACATGTTAACATTCCTGACTAACGTGATTCGTAAAATCACATGTGTCATCCTTATATTGGATTATTCAAAATCCTTCTTTATTATATAAATATCCATTTGCGATGTAATGCCTACGGGCCATAATTATTGTCATATAAGACAAAAGACAGTCGTAGCCTATAACTCCCTGTCAAAAAAGGTAATGAACTATGATTCAAGCCTTAGTACCTCAATCCTATAAGATCTTGACTTAAAATTTGAATATGCCCATGTGACTTGGCCTTTTGTGCCATTATTATATTTAATTATAACTAAGGGTTATTAATGAAAAATCCTGAATGAAATACTTAATAAATTAACCAATATGGTTCTTTAATACCATGGTTAATAAGTTAATAAGATGACAAATCTATTATAAACTTCTAAGAAGTCATTGTTATCATTTTATGTAGCAATCAGACTACATGGCAGAGTCTGAAGAAATCAACAGTCATCCAAGGGAGAATCGTGATACTACTAGGATCAACGTAACTGGTGCGGAACTTCAAGCATTGATTGATAATGTTGTTACCAAGGCCATAGATAGGCAGTTTAATGAGTCAAGTGGTACTCGAAGCAAGACCTCATTTGTACCCCATTCTAAACCTAAGACTCACTCTAAGGCTCCTAGTAAGCCACCTTCTAAACATGATGGATTAAGAAAGGATGACGATCATCACTCCTCAAATCAGCATAGTGTTCGGTTGAAGAAAATTGAGCTCAAATGAGAACCACGTGGTAAGTCCTGTACATATAAGTATTTCGTCTCCTGCAAGCCTAGAGACTTCACAGGGGAGAAAGGAGCCGTCGATTGTATGGCTTGGCTCGATGAAATTGACACTTTGGTTGATATCAGTGGTTGCGCTGATAGGGACGTTGTGAAGTTTGTATCTCAGTCATTTAATGGTGAAGCGCTAGCTTGGTGGAGGTCTCTGATCCAAGCTACTGGAAAAGTCCATTTGTATGGCATGTCATGGGAACAGTTCGTTACTCTCATCAAAGAAAATTACTACCCTCAACATGAGGTTGAGAAGATCAAGACCGAATTCCTGACATTGGTGATCAAGAATTTAGACTGTCAGGCGTACCTTACGAGTTTTAATACCATGTCTCGATTGGTTCCATATTTGGTGACACCGAAACCAAAACGGATAGCCCGTTTCATTGGGGGTTTAGCCCCGGAGATCAAAGCAAGTGTGAAGGCATCCCGACCGACTACCTTTAGATCTGTAGCCGATCTGGCACTATCACTTACCCTTGATGCGGTTAGGCAGAGATCGCTGAGAAATTATGATATTATGAAGAGGAAACGTGAGGACAAAAACTCACACCGTTCAGGGAAGAAGCACAAAGGGAACTTTGATCACAAGAAGAGTTCCGGGTTTAGAAAGGATGATCAGCAGTCGAGCGAGAAGCCCAAATGCAAAATCTGTAAGAAACGCCATTTAGGGAGGTGCAGATACGAGTCAAAATCCCAATCATAGCCAAGGGTTTATGGGATTTGTAAGTCATGTGAGCACAAGATGATAGAGTGCAAGAAGATAAAGGATGCAACGTGCTATAACTGTAACGAGAAGGGGCACATCAAGTCCAACTGCCCTAAGTGTACCAAAAAGCCTGAAGAAGCCAAAAAGACCAATGGAAGGGTCTTTCGAATGGATGCACGGGAAGCCATTCAGGATGATAATGTGATCACATGTACCTTTCTCATCAATGATGTTTATGCAAGGGTATTATTTGTTTGTAGATGATAAGTTTTGTAAGTTGTTGAATTTACCTGTTAAAACCCTAAGCGTGAAATATGAAGTAGAGTTAGCCGATGGTACCTTAGAAACTGCCTCAACTGTGCTAGATGGATGTTTTATATCCATTAGGAACCACTCCTTTCCGTTATCCTTACTTCCTTTGGAATTAGCTGGTTTCGACATAGTAATATGCATGGATTGGTTATCTCATAACTAAGCCCAGATTGTTTGTGACAAGAAACAAGTGGTGATCAAGACTTCGTATGGTGAGCCACTTACCATACAAGGAGATACTCAGTATGGGTTGCCAAAGCAAGTGTCTGTGCTTAAGGCATCAAGGTGTATAAAGAAAGGGTGTGTCGTTTATATGGCACAAGTGACTATTGATGAGCCAAAGCCCAAGATTGAAGACATCCCTATCATTTCTGAATACCCTGATGTATTTCCTGAAGAACTACCTGTTTTACCCCCAGATAGGAAGGTGGAGTTTAGAATTAACATTATACCTGGAGCAGCACTTGTTGCAAGAGCACCTTACCGGTTAGCCCCAACTGAGATGAAAGAATTGAGAACTCAGTTGGATGACTTGTTGGCAAAAGGATTTATCAGGCCTAGCTCATCTCCTTGGGGAACACCGATTATCGTGAGCTAAACAAGGTTACAATCAAGAACAGATATCCATTGCCCAGGATCGACGATCTGTTCCATCAATTGCAAGGGGCAAGTTACTTCTCCAAGATTGATTTAAGGTCGGGTTACCATCAACTGAAGGTTAGAGATGAAGATGTGCACAAGACTGCATTTAGAACTCGCTATGGTCACTACGAGTTCTTGGTGATGCCTTTTGGGCTCACTAATGCACCAGCAGCGTTCATGGACAATCGCGTTTGCAAACCCTACTTGGATAAGCTTATCATTGTCTTCATTGATGAAATTCTTATTTATTCAAAGAATCAGGCTGACCATGAGAAGCACCTTCGGTGTATTCTTAAACTTCTTCAGCAAAAGAAGCTTTATGCCAAGCTTTCAAAGTGTGAATTTTGGCTTCGTGAAGTCCAATTCCTTGGACATATGGTTAGTGAGCGTGGTATCCAGGTGGATCCCGCTAAGATTGAAGCTATCATGAATTGGCAAGAGCCGAAGACGCCCACGGAGATTCGCAGCTTCTTAGGTCTGGCAGGATACTACAGGCGTTTTATTGAAAAATTTTCAAGGATTGCAGCACCCCTAACTTCGTTGACTAGAGAAATTATTAAGTTTGATTGGGATCCTAAGCAACAAGAATCCTTCGATATTCTTAAACAGAAGTTAAGCAATGCTCTTGTGTTGACATTGCCTGAAGGAATTGAAGAATTTATGGTTTACTGCGACGCATCGCACACTGGCATGGGATGTGTGCTAATGCAGAAAGGTAAAGTTATTGTGTACGCTTCCCAACAACTAAAAGTGCACGAGAAGAATTACACCACCCACGATTTGGAATTGGGTGCCGTTGTATTTGCACTGAAGCTATGGAGGCATTATTTATATGGTACCAAGTATGTGATCTATTTTGATCACAAGAGCCTTCAACATCTGTTTAATCATAAGGATCTGAACATGAGGCAGCAACGATGGATGGAGACACTGAATGATTATGATTGTGAAATCCGATACCATCCAGGTAAGGCAAATGTGGTCGTCGATGCCTTAAGTAGGAAGGAAAGGGTAAAGCCCATTAGAATCAATGCCAAGAGCATTGAATTGAAGAACAGCTTGAATGAAAGATTGTTAGCCGCTCAGAAGGAAGCCGTATTAGGAACCAACTACCCGAATGAGAAGTTGGGAGTAACTGCCGAACAGTTATCATATGGCAAGGATGGAATCCTAAGATTGAATGGACGAATATGGGTTCCGATCTATGGAGGACTTCGGGATGTTATCCTCCAAGAAGCCCATAGTTCTAAGTATTCTGTTCATCCTGGAAGTGACAAAATGTACCAGGATCTGAAGGCAAATTATTGGTGGATAGGCTTGAAGAAGTCTATAGCTACTTATGTAGCCAAATATTTGACGTGCGCGCAAGTTAAAGCTGAACACCAGAAGCCGTCAGGTCTGCTACAACAGCCTGAACTTCCCACCTGGAAATGGGAAATGGTGACTATGGATTTTATCACCAAGTTACCAAAGACGAAAAAAGGAAATGATACTATTTGGGTTATAGTGGATAGACTGACTAAGTCAGCCCACTTCTTACCTATTAAGGAAACACACAGCTCAGATAAGTTAGCTTAGCTATACGTGGACGAGATTGCATCTATCCACGGAGTGCCAGTGTCTATCATCTCTGATAGGGATACGAGGTATACATCGCATTTCTGGAAAAGCTTTCAGCAATCCCTAGGCACTCGATTAACTCTCAGCACTGCATATCATCCTCAGACGGATGGTCAAAGTGAGCGTACTATACAGACACTCGAAGATATGTTAAGAGCTTGTGTTATTGACTTAGGAGGAAGTTGGGATGATCGTCTTCCATTGATTGAATTTTCATACAATAATAGTTATCATTCCAGTATTCAAGTTGCACCTTTTGAAGCTTTGTATGGAAGAAAGTTCAGAACGCCCGTTTGTTGGGCAGAAGTTGGAGATGTCCAACTAACAGGACCTGAAATAGTCCTGTAGACGACAGATAAGATTGTACAGATACGTGATTGTCTCAGAGCTGCCAGGGATATGCAGAAAAGCTACGCGGATAAAAGGCGTAAACCTCTAAAGTTCGAGGTTGGTGACAAAGTGTTACTGAAAGTATCACCCAAGAAAAGGGGTAATGAGATTTGGAAAGAAAGGCAAGTTAAGCCCAAGATATATTGGACCATTCGAGATCATCAAATGTGTCGGAACAGTGGCTTATAAGTTAAATTTTCCTGAAGAGCTCAGTGGTATTCATAATGTATTCCACATCTGCAATCTGAAGAAATGTCTAGCTGATGAATCACTAGTTATACCCCATACGGATGTGCACATAGATGAGAGCTTGAAATTTGTGGAAAAACCTATGTCGATCGAGGATCGACAGGTTAAGAAACTTCGGAAGAAGCATGTACCGATTGTTAAGGTTAAGTGGGATGCCCGTAGAGGTCCCGAGTATACGTGGGAGGTAGAGTCCACAATGAAAGAGAAGTACCCTCATTTATTTCAGTAAATCTCGAGGTTGAGATTTCTTTTAAGTGGGTGAGGATGTAACACCTCGTAAAATCATGTCCAATATAGTATCGACACGTGTCATGGACTTTGAACGTGTAGCAAACTGAATATGAAGGACTAAAGTTGACAAATGAAGAAAGTATATGTATATAAGGATACAAAGTATCAACATTTGATAATTATGCCTTTTAACAACCCTACACGATGTTTATACCCTAAAACGAATGTATCAGGAACCATATGAAACCGTTTGTGGAAGAAAGTGAAAGTTTACAAGACGCGAGGGTTAAATGTGTCAACATGTTTAAGTTATACCTTTGAGTGACCTTTTAGCAAACCTGGAGCCTTGTAACGATTAATTATACTCCCAAGAATAAGTGATAAAAATTTCACAAGGTTTCGATATAGTATGAGGAAGATACGCTAACTTTCGTAATTAAGGGGTTAGAAGCGTCAACGAGGCAAAACTTGTGTTTTCGGTTATCGTTTAACGAAACCGGACCTAAAGATATTTGGTTATATCTCATGGATCATAGAAATATAAATCTCATGGGTTAAAAGTGCTTAAAATGGAACTTATCGCGTTTTAAAAGGTTCAGGGGGTGAAAACAGCAAGTTTGAAACTTGAATTGCTGGTCCCCTACCCCCTGGCACTGCGCCACCACCTGAGGTACTCCTCCGTCGCGCGACGCGACGGACTGCCAGCTAACTCTGATTCCCACTCTAACTAGGTTTGACTTAGTGATTAATCACTAATGGTCCAGTCAATTCTCGAATTGAAAGTACCTATGAGTTGGTAATTATGTGGGTAATAAACCCTTAAAAGGGCACCCTCTGATTCCCACTCTAACTAGGTCAATTGTCGGGTCAAACTTGATTATAAAAAGTCAACAGAAAGCTAATTTTCGCATAAACACATAATTAACAATGTAGAAGCTATGAAACCTGTTTTATCACTTGTATAACTTGGTAATTAATGTAAGAACATGTCGAAGCATGTTCAACCTGACAATTTTCAGTATAAGCTCGGTTCGGAATCGAAAGTCTCTTAAGTGGACTTTTGCTTTGACTTTCAGTTCTGACCCATTAGAGCATATTTTAGAAATGCCTTAGAGCTTTATTAGGACCAGGTTACATGTTAGTATAACCCTCTGTGATTATACAACTTGGTTCATTAGTTATTCGATTCATGTACATGTTTCCGTTATATGCCTAAATATTGACCATAATGCCCTTTTGACCTTAAAACAAGGATTTTGAAAGTGTAAGAGGACGATAATCTTTATTACTGATTTATAAACATGTCCCTAAATTTTCACATCAGTTTGAGGTCTAGATTAAGAGCTATGCTCAATAGCGTAATTAGAAAGCTTTTTATTACTTAAATGGCGTAAATAGCATAAAGCCTGTCTAAACCCAATTTTTGATACCAAAATTTTTACCTACTGATGTAAAATAATATTTCGGGATTTTCGAAGATTTTTATTTATTTTTAGGCTGAGCGTAATATAGGGTTATAGCTTTGATTCGGTAATTGTTGGTTTTGCCCTTTTGGCCTATAAAATGAGTTTTACATAATATTTTGATATCAAACCTTTTGCTACTGATTTTATATAATAAATAAAATATTTTAAGTCGTCTGGAATGATAAAAATATCTGCTTTTCTTTAAAAACCCGGAAATCGCTTAAAACCGTCTTTTTACGCGTTTAAAACGCAAAGTATGTATTAAAACCATTTTTCTCATATAAGACTTAATACCTACTGATGTTTTAAGCAAATTTTTATATTTTAACTGTAAGCAAAAGTTTTAAACTCAGATTTCAAATTTTGACCTTTAAAGCTTATGTGAAATTACCAAAATGCCCCTACGGTGCATAGTTTGGGTATAAAAGGAAAATTTCACATATATGCCATACCCTACTGTTATGACTTATAAAAATAAGTATTTTACTGAATATATCAGACCTGAAACTCAGATTAATATTTAAACCCTTTTATAAGCTTTAAAATGACCAAAATACCCCTACGGGACATAATTTGAGTTTAAATTCGTTTTGGGCATAATGGAAGGTATCCTACTGATATCACAACATATTTAAGGCATATTAACTTAGGAAACCTTCTCATGACTCATTTGGTTACCCGTTAGGCATTATTCGCGTTCGGTGTGGTTTATGTAACTAGTTTGCATAAATTAGTCGAAACGGGTCAAACCTTATCGTTTTTATCTCAAAATCCAGAATGTGTTTAGTTTACCCATATTATACAAGTATAAAAACTTGTTGGGTCTAAACCACACTCTAATCCAGTCATCGCTTAATCGTGCGTTTTGAACCGTATATCTTCCTTTAAAACTAACAGGTCTAAGTTTAGGCTTAATTAAGACCTGTTAGTAATCTAATAGGTTATTAAAACCTTCGTTCCAGATAAGGAGCCCAGTAAAAGCTACTTGCACTCGCTGATTTTGATATATACTTGCTCAGGTAAATACTTTTAACTTATTTTCCCTTATACGGGCTTGGGGTACGGTATATAAAATACCGCTTGGTCGGGCATTGAATTGTTAATCATATGAAGGTTAATTTATTGAGATTACCCGTTTAAATTGTTTTGTTTGCTTAAAGCCTTTGAGGGGTTAATGACCATGTCCCGGATATCCTTGGCATCATTCATTGAAATGGCCACGACCTAAGCACGGGGTGTAGGCATACGCCCGACGGTGCATATATATATATATATAAAGGTATAACCGACGAAATTGAGAATAACTCGCCGCGGGATTATATCATGTGGTGTGTCTATTAATCTTTAACCCGGTATTCAGCCCTGGCAACTGAACGTATAACGAACATGTAATTCTTTTACAAGTTTATATATAAATAATTATCCCAAGTTATAAAAGATTATTTTGTGCCATGTGCATTCAAATCAATTTTCTTAAACATTTTCAAAATGAGTCAGCTAATTGTATTTACCAGTGTAAGCTAACGTATTTTCAAAAAATGTTACGTGCAGGTACTAAACGGAATAGGCGGGCTACTCCTAGCTTCAATAAAGTGTCTTGCAAGCTTAGAAGTTAAATCTGTTGAACAATAAACTTTTGAACTTTGATCCGCCTGTGGATCCTTACAACCGTTTTGTAATACACTTGATATTACTTTTTATTCGGTTTGTAATGATTTTATCTTTTGACTTCCGCTGTGTATTAAACTGTGATAATATAAATTGTCTATGATATCAACCACGTCACAATACTCCGCACCGGGCCCACCGGTAATACGTGGAAATATCGGTGTGTGACACATTCCAACGACTACATCGGGCAGAACCACGACACTCGTTACGGAACCCTAGATCAATCGGGCAGCGTATCTAATACGTATCCAGGGGTTATAATACTTACAACGGAGCAGAACTTCGCTATTTAGGGGGGTATAATACCCGAGTATTATGCCTATTATTCAGAATTTAGAGAAAGAAAATAGTTGTGAGCGAGTCGACTGAACTGCCGATGCATTCTATATATAGGTGCTGATCTTGACCTTGTCGCGGCACGCGTAAAACAAGAACAGGGCTTACGCGGCCCGCGTCAACCCCGGTTAAACGTGTAGCTGATCCGGGTCAGCACTAGGCTCGCCACGATGATGACACATGTCAACACCGGGCTGCGCCACACTTTATGATCTCACGCGGCCCGTGTAAGAGTTGGGGTGAGGCTTACGCGGCCCGCCTCAACTCAAAAAATCATATTTTTATTTATTTTTAATAATATTTAGGGTATTCGGGGCCCGTTTTCTCGTATGGGGTGTATTTTTGGAAATATTGGAATATTTTAAAATATATTAGGGTGTCGGAAATAATTCGAGGGTGTCGGTTTTCTTGAGGATTGTTAGAGACTGCCTTTTTGACTTCATCTGAAATAGACTTTCTGGGAGAATAACCTTCCCAGATCGGAGGCAGACACCTTTTATAATTTGTACTTTGTTTCTTACCAGTATCCGTATCTTCCGACTTCTTATCTTGAAAGGCTTCAAAACCTGCTACAGTCGGATAAATTCTATCAATCAAGTAATCATAACTTGAGTAACTCTACAGCAGTCTTCTGATTCTTTCATTCTCAATCTCTTCAGTCTTCAGTTCCTGCTTAAACTTTGCACACTCATCAATATAGTGATTGATAGCCTTCTGCGTAGTCATCATCGTTGAATTCATCATTGTCAAAGCATCTTCTCTTTCTAAGTTTGTCTTTTCCACTTGGTTAACTGTTCGGTTCAGTACATCATAAGATTCTTTCACATACTTAACATCAAACACCAATTTTTATTTCATCTTGTCTAGCTCAATATACTTCTTATCTTTCTCTTCACAATGTTTGCATGATTCCAAACATTTTAGACAAGATTTTTCAACCTCTACAATCTTTTCAACTTCAACTATTTTTTCCACTTCAATTATTTTTTCAACTTCGACTATTTTCTCCACTTCAACTATTTTTTCAACTTCGACTATTTTCTCCACTTCAACTATTTTCTCCACCACCTTCTCAATCACATTCTGTTCTCTCTCAACTTCTATCATCACTTCACTCTCATCAATCTCGACCTTCTATGTTGGTTCTTCTTCAGCTTTTGCGTTTTCTTCAGCACTCCTTCTTGCTTCAATTTCCTCTTCAACAATCCTTCTTGCTTCCAATTCTTTTTTCAGTCTAGCAGCCCTTTTCTCTTTCAACATCTCGATTTTATCTGCAAAAAACAAATTAAAACTATAAGAATCCAAAATTTTCCTAGCTGTATTAATATACTCTTCCTCATCATCAGTATCTTCATCACTTCCTGAAGACTTAAAGATCGGTTGTCTTCTAGGACGATTCTTAGATTTGACTGATTCTTCTCCTGAGATTAAATCTTCAAGGATTCGAGCAACAAATGTTGTTTTTTTACCAAGTTCTGTTAGGATCATACTTATCCCAACTGAAACTTTCTAGAAGCCTTTCATCATCTTGGTATATCAGTCCACCTTTTGGACTTCTTTCATCTTCTTGGTCTATCAGACCATAACAAGCTCTCTTCTTTCCATCTTTAATTTTAATAGTATTTGAGCTTGAAGATTGTTGTTGATATGGTTGTTAAGCAACCTGATGATAAATTGCTTTTCGATGATAATCGTTGTTTCCAAATGGATCTTGTCTTCCGGTTGCTTCTCTGTTTGTACACTCTCGTTTAAAATGCCCTTTTTCTCGGCAGCGAAAACAAGTAACCTTTGATTTGTCAAAACCTAGCTGAGATGTAGCAGCTTCATGAAGATCTTCTCTTCCGGTGATTTGTTTGAACTTTTCTGCTCTTCTCAAAACACTAGCTAAACACCACTTGTAACACCTCAAAAATTCACGTCTTATAATGTATTGACACGTGTCATAAGCTTGAACGTGTGAAAGTATACTCTAGAGGGACTAAAGTTGACAAACATGGAAAGTATGTGAATATAAGGGTTCAAAATGTCAACAATGGATAAAAATACTTTACAATAACCCTACATAATGTTTATACCCTTAAACGAATGATTCATGGATCATACGAAACTAATTGCGAAAGAAAGTGAGAGATTACAAACTACAGGGGTTAAATGTGTCGACATGTTTAAAGTATACCTCTGAGTGACCTTTTAGCAAACCCGAAGCTTTGTAACAATTAATTATGCTCATCAGAATGTATGATAAAAATTTCGCCAAGTTTCGTTATCGTATGAGAAAGTTATGATAAAATTCGTATAAGAGGGGTTAAAGCGTCAACGTTGAAAATTATGACTTTTCAGGTGATAACCAACTTAACCAAGGACTTAACAAAGTGGGTATAAGACTTGAAGCCCTTATAAGTCAATTGGAGGGACTCAAAATGCAAAGAATAAAGGTGGATTGACCTTTCGAAGGACTAAGAGCCAAGGATGCAAACTGAAAAAGAAAGATTTGCCCTGATGAATGGCTTACGGACCGTAAAGGTCCACCCTTACGGTCCGTAAGGGATGCCCAGATGCAGAAAGTTGGCTGTTGGCTGTTTTAAACGTTGCAACCGACTTAAAAACGATTTTTCACATAAATGGGCGACCCCTAATAGTTCCTAGGACTTAGGGGCACTTGTTAATGATCTGGATCACCCCTTAGACTTAGTTGTCATCATCCTAATGGATTAAGAACACTATAAAAAGGGCCATTAGTTGCAACAATTTGATCATCCATTCTGTCTGCATTCTTGAGGACTTTTGGAGCTCCAAAGCAGACCCAAGTCATCTCTAATAGTGCATAGGACTTCTGTAAGTATGCTTAACCTTTCTTAGTTGAGTTTTTACTTAGTTTTAGCTTAAAAGTCAAACCGTCGTAATTAACGGTTGACTTAACCATTAATCATTAATGGTCCAGTGATTAGTCGAATTAAGAGTAGTTATAAGTTGGTAATTATGTGGGCAATAAACCCTTAAAAGTGCACCCTCTGATTCCCGTTCTAACTAGATCAAATGTCGGGTCAAAGTTGTTTATAAAAAGTCAACAGGATCCTAATTTGCGATTTAAAACATAATTAACAATGTAGAAGCTTTGCAACCTGTTTTATTACTCTTATAACTTAGTAATTAATGTAAGAACATGTCTAAGCATGTTCGACCCGACAATTTTCTGTTTAGACCCGGTTCGGAACCGAAAGTCGCAAAACTTTGACTTTTGCTTTGACTTCAGTTTTGACCCAATTTAGTATGGTTTGGAAATGCCTTAGAGCTTCCTTAGGACCAGGTTACATGATAGTATAACCCTCTGTGGTTGGATCGTTGATTGTCCGATTCGTTTACACATTTCCGTTAAATGCTTAATGTTGACCATAATGCCCTTTTGACCATAAAACGAGAATTTTGGAAATATGAATGGACAATAATCTTTATTACTGATTTATAAACATGTCCCTAAAATTTCACATCAGTTGGAGGTCTAGATTAGGAGTTATGCTCATTAGCGTAATTATAACGCCTTTTAGTAATTAAACGACGTAATTAGCATAAAGCCTATCTAAACCCAATTTTTGACACCAAACCTTTTACCCACTGATGTAATATAATATTTTGAGAATTTTAAAGATTTTAATTATTTTTAAACTGATCATAACCTAAGGCTATCGCCTTAATTCGGTAAATACCGATTATACCCTTTCTGGTGTATAAAATGAGTTTTACATAGTATTTTGATACTAATCCAATTGCTACTGATTTTATATAATAAATAAAGTATTTTGAACTTTATAATCTGATCAGAAAACTCAGATTTCCTGTATAACCCGGAAATCGCTTAAAATGGCTTTTTAAGCGTATTAAACGCATAGTTTGGGTTTGAAACCATTTTGGCATATAAGACTTATTACTGTCACACCCCGACCACGTAGAACAACAAAACGTGGCGGAAAACGTCGGGGTGTGTTGTAACAGAATCATTGTTTCATAACACATGGAAATTGAAATATTGTTTTATTGATTTAAGTAGTTACAATGTCTTGACAATCAAAGAAACATAACATAAATAACTAGTCTTGCATCTTTTACTGTCGCTAAGGCCCAAGTCCGCCTAAGTGTATCTTGATAGATCCTATGCATCATATCCTGAAACACATGTGAAAATAGGTACGTCAGCATAAAAATGCCTGTGAGATACATAGGTTTATGAAAATAGGATTCATGACTTATTGTTTAAGAAAATGTTTAGTCATGAACCTTGTAATTTGATTTGTCTTGTAAATCTTTTGAAAAACGATAAGATCAGATGATATGTATAAATAAGAGAATAAGGTATGGTTAAATGAATAACCATATAAAAATGAGTTTGTATAATTTAAGTTGTTTGTAAAACAATGTATTGTGAAAAGTATGTTATTTGTATAAAATGTTATATGTCCAAATTGAAATGATTCAAATAACGCTACGATATGTAATACCATACAATCACTTATATATAGGAAGTACCAGCGGCGTATCCACCATGCTTGTATCATATTACACACGCCTCGTTACTCAAATCACTTACCCAAACAAACCACCAATGTAAGATGTCTATGTTTAAACCAATTGCCAAACGTATTGAATAATATGTCAAAATGTTTGTTGTAAAGATGTAAGTCATGTAATGTATAACCAATGTCAAATATGTTTATGTGTCAGATGTAAATCATGTAATGTGTAACCAATGTCAAATATGTTTATATGTCAGATGTAAATCATGTAATGTGTAACCAATGTCAATAATGTTTATGTGTCAAATGTAAATAATGTAATGTGTAACCAATGTCAATAATGTTTATGTGTCAAATGTAAATCATGTAATGTGTAACCCAAAATGATATGTATGGCTAGTGAAAAGATATCAACTAAATCATATGCACAAAAACAAAGTATTGAAGTAAAACATGGTTTAAATCAAAGCTATGTTTTGTGGAAATGCATGCTATACTGATACAAATATCTATGCGGTATTGTGAGAATGCATACATCAAAGCCTTGAGACTGTGGCGATAAACCCTTAAACAAATTAAAGGATTATCTGTGCTTATGTATATCGAATTCGGTCATTCCTTTCATCCCCACCTACCCAGGATGTCCGGAACGGGAGTTGTCAATTCCTATGGTACCACTACCTACTAACGAATGGCGTGATCAGTGTTAATGAATGTATATTGATCCATCAAAACAATCCAAATATCATATCAAAATGTAGGCATGTGATGAAAACAACTTACTAAGTATGCAACAAATGAACATACATAGCATGTGATGTGATGTGAAACGATGTACTAAGTATGAACTAAATGGTCATACATAGCATAAAATGTAATGTAAGACAATGAAATCGTGTACTATAAATGTACTAATGAACATAGCAAGTATATGATGTGAAAACATGGAAAACACGAAAGTAACAAGTAGGCACAGGTGTTCCACCCCAAAATGTTTGGAAAACAGTAAAAGAGGGGTCTATGTACTCACTTGAGATTACTCAGAAGTCCTAAGATAACCACCAAGCAATGCTAGAGATCACGGAATCAAACGACACCTAATATAGGTAACTACATTAATAAACCGGACCTAAATCGGAAGATCGGATAGAATGAGGGTTCGTAAAACAAACGAGTATGGGAACTCGTGTAATATGGTTTAACAAAGCCCACATACTAAAACGAAACTTAACCTAAGTGTTTGTGACCCATTACGACCCGTTTAGGTAGCTTATGCTACTTTAACGCGTCGTTCGCGTAAAACGCGTTTGGACCGCCTAACTAGTCCTATGACAAGTAACATATGCCTTAACATGTCTAATATTGTTGTCAAATCAGTTTAGATGTCAAAAGTTATGTTACATATGTTTAAAATGAATTTTGGCATCAAAGGGGTATTTTGGTAATTTACCTAAGGCATATAAACTACCTATCATACAACTACTTAAACGAAGCGACCATAAGGTATAACCTAGGAAGGTTATTCCCTATATACTATGGTCACCTAATGTGTTTGGTCGGATCCTAATGATCGACCAAATGGGTCGGGTTCGAAAGTATAAGCGATTGTTTAGATCGCTTACCTTTACGACCCTATATAAGCACTAAACTAAAAGTGACGAGCTAAGCATGTTAAAACATGCTTAACTAAGTTTTGAAAACAGGTTGGGTATCAAAACAAACGGTTTTGATACCTAAGAGTAGTTTGGTTACAAAATACGCAAGAATACGTATTCTGGCCGAAACTACGGCTCGTCACTGAGCCTAGATAACGTGGTAATCAGTAGGTATAGTCACTAGGGACTATAACTATCGTGATTACGCTCACTTTATGAAGTTCAAACGAACTTCGCATTGACCATAAACTGGTCAATGCAGAAAGTCAAACAAAGTTTGACTTTCGGACTCGAAAAGCAATAAAAGAACGAAGGAACACTTACGAAGGGTCCCCGAATGCTAATCAAGATCAAAATAGCTCAGGTATGAAACAAAGGTTTCAACTTAGAGCACAATTGATCAGATTCTAGTGAGAAATGAAGTTGGGGTATGTGGGTATTTATAGTTTTCGGTTCACCGTTAGGATCGTTTCTTGGAAAAGAGGGAATGATCTAGCCCGTACACTTGTCAAAATGTTGTGGTAACTAATTTTGGCCACCATAGGAGATTAACATGTGGCACTTGACCTTTGGAGAGTGTTTAAAAGGCTGTTATCAGCTGTTACTTGACCTTTGCTGATCTGAAGGGCTGACGCGGCCCACGTCAGGATATGCACAAACTCAGGCGGGCCGCCTGGCCTTGTCTGATCAGAACTATGTTTGCATTTTGACAGTTTCAGTCCCCGCACGTGTTTAAGGCCATTCCCGACACTTATAAGACCCGTAAAGCCAACTTTAAGGCCCTAAAATGATGCCTAAACATTGTGGACATGAAACATGCTCAAAAATATGTCGGATGTTGGTTCGTTTGGTCGTACGAACGCGATGTTCTCTTAATTACGACGGAATGCGCACAAGCGCGAAAAACGATCCAAATGACGCAACGAATGAATTTTTCTCATGCCAAACACTAAAATAAAGTATTTTAGTGCTTACATAAATTTTTGGATGTCCGGATGTATTCAGAACGTAAGTTATGCGCGAAAATGCAAACTTGTGCACTTTTTGACACTTTTTAGTCCCTGAATGACCCAAAAGTATATTTTAGCACACCGAACCCCTCAAAGCTTATTTCTAAGCTAGGTAAAGGATATTTAAGGTGTGTTTAACTTATGGTCATGTTCCGGAATGTTTGTTCCAGTTCAAATTGGCATACTTTCGCAGTTTGTCAACTTTAGTCCTTGTAAGCGTATTAACTTGATTTTGCCATACCAAAGCCTTCAAAACTTATTTCTAAGTTATGTAAAGGTTATTTAAGGTATGTTAAGCCTATGTCACTATTCCGGAGTGTTCGTTGCATTAAACTGGTTATATTTACGCATCGGTGCACGTATAACCTTCCAGAAAGCGATTTAGAGTTTGGAATCGAACCAGAATTGATATGTGCAAATGATGCACATATTTATACAAATCCCAAGTATGAAATACAATATTTCATTGGTTCGGTATTTGTTTGATGGACGTGAAGGCACAGGTGTCACAGTCTCCCCTACTTTAGGAAATTTCGTCCCCAAATTTATTTAGAGGAAACTTGTGAGAGCTTGAAAACATGAAGTTGAAAAGATCGAACATCATTGGTTAGGGTTCTGAACTTCTAGTAACTTTAATAACATCATGCTTGCAATGTAAGAGGGATACTTATATACAAGTATATGAAGCGTCATTGGTGCGTCCACCGTACCTCCATTACATCGTTCTCATTTCGTTATTGTTGTCACTATCGGTTCTTACACATAATAAATCTTACTGTGGTTACCGTGCACTGAATCTCATAATTATGTACGCGTCCATAATTAGACAATTCCTTGCACAGTTCACACAGTCTATTTTATAATATGTAGGGTAAAACCAAATGAAAAATCCTGTGATGAGTGTGACTAGACCGCCATAGAGTCCTTTTAATTAAATCAATAAATGATCTAAATAGACTATCAAGGAGTCTGTTCAGCTACATCACTAGATGTCATTCTTTAACCAAATTGTGAATCAATCTTTTTGACTAGACCACTTAAGGGTCTCTTATGAATTATGGAATAGTACTATATAATCCAAGGGTCTTAACTATTACATAGAAGCCCATTCAGGATTTAAGGTAGTACCTTTTTTAATATCCTACTACGAATCCCTCATATAAAGATATGAAAGATTCTACGAGGATTTGGATAACTAATACCCAGAGTATAAAAACACAAAATGTATAAAAGAAAACATAAGATGAATAAACACATAGTCATATAACCATAAAATTGTTTGTTAATTGTGTAGATGCATTTAAAGCATACTAAGAATCCATTCCGTGGATTTTATTTGGTACTTTAAACGTTATCAAGAATCTAACTATAAAGATAGAAAGGTTTTTAAAAGAAAAATTCGATTTCGATTATAAGGAACCGAAATGTTCGAATTTAGGTACATAAGGAATCCAATCAAGGACTCTGATTTGAATGATAATCATCCACAAGGGTCTAAATGTGAAGATAAAAAGATCCCATATGGATTTTAGAAGTTGAAGATGTTTTGAAACCTTTTACTGGATGTGCTTAAGTCAAAACATGAAGTAAAATGCTTATGAAGTTGAGATGCTAGATATGTCAAGGCGACATATGAAGCGAATATTTGAAAGTTAAGTCAATGTATGTGGAAAATATTTTTGGAAAACTATGCATGGGGTTCAAAAAAAAATGTGTTCAATGTTTTTGAAACCTTATATATAATACTTTTGAAATCATAAAGTAGGTGTACTAGGTAAGTATATTTATAAAAATGTTTTAAAATCATGCGAGATGAATTTTGAAATTATGTATAAGGTTTTTGAAAGACATGAATGATGCTTTTCGAAATCATGCACTTGATAAGAAAATGTACTGTGTTAATATTGTTTTCAGACTATATGAAATATTCTGAAATTATGAAAGTTGTTTTTGAAAACATAACCAATGTTTTTGAAATAACATAGACAATGCATTTGAAAAAAAAATTGTTTTCAAACTATATGAAATGTTTTGAGATCATGAAGATTGTTTTTGAAATACTTGTACTGTGTATGTTGAAAAATCAAAACGTAATGGGTATGAGTTTTGAAAATACCTTTAGTTATCTAACCAAGGATTCAAAGGTACTGATGTGCAGAAGCATGATTACTCATAATGTCACTTTATTTTCTGTACTTTGTTTCTTAGAGTGAAACGAGTACTTAAAATTTTCGAGGGAATCATGAGTGATCATTTGAAAGAGAGAATCACAAGAGTAGTTTGTAAGGAACATAGTTCCTTAATACAGGTATTATAGGGAAATGCCATAAACACATGTGATTATACTTGTATATCAGAATTGCGAACAACAACTTTTATTTATGAACGAGACATATTGTTTCACAATACACTAAAACAAAAGAAACCAAGGCATAAGACAGCAACATCCTTTGTTCAGCCGAATGCTCATCCAAGGGTTGGATTTGCATTAGCAAGCTTTGGGCATTTGTTCCTGAAATGGCTTGTCTCGCCACAGTTGTAGCACGATCCAGGCGGAAAGCGGGCTTGAGCAGGATTGGCTTGTGGTTGGTTTGGACCACTTTGGTTTGGGGTAAATCGACAAGCATTTGCCAGGTGACCGAGTCGCCCACATGATGCACACAAACGACACTGTAGGTGAGCTAAGTGGTGTGCATTACATTTGTCGCATATTGGTGCTGTTCCCTTGTATTGCTTCTTAACAGGTGGTGTTGCCACCCGGACGGGTCTTGTTTGATTTGGTACTGCTGTAGTTGGGCAAACCCTTGCCGTATGACCTATAAGTCCACAAATTTGGCATTTGCGGCACTTCACGCTAGCCTGATGATGAAGGCTACATTGGTTGCACAAGGGTGCAGTTCCGTTGTATGGCTTCCTAGCAGGGGGTTGAGCTGGTTGGTTGGGGACGGCTTTACCATTGTAAGCGACCATGGCGAAGTTCTGAGAAGCCTTTCGCTTTTTTGACTTCTTAGGGGATCATTCATCCATGGTCTTTGATTCCTTGATTGGTTTCTTGGCTGGTGGTGCCGTCACTTGGCTAGGTCTTGTCTGTTTTGGTGTAACTGTTGCAGGTTTCTTTGAAGGTTTACGTTTCTTTGGTTTTGGTGAAGGCTTGGCTTCCGTCTCCTTTGGTGATTCTTGAGTGGCTTCATTCTGGAGACGATACATGCCAGTAGCTAATTCGACAGTCTTCAGGACTACTTCGCCTATTCGCTGGGCAAATTTGGCAGTCTACTCGGATATCTGGGCGTCATCGTAATGGAGAGACATTCTAGAAGAAAATGAAAGACATAGGAAGAAACAAGTGAAACGTCATCGGATAAACAATACAGAATGGCAATGCATAAGAATTTGCGATCATTTGTTTGTTACCTAAGGCAAACAAATGAGATGGTGACTAATCAAAGTGAACGGGTCATATTAATGTATCATTGAAGACATGCTCGCCTATAAGTGAACACTCACCCCAAGAGTTCCCAGGTAAGAGTGACTGGTCCGATACTGCGGATTTGTACGAACACTCTAGCCTTCGACAGAAAACTCAGGGTACAGGCATTCACTCTTCCAGTTTGCACGTGTTCACATTATACGACCCAAACTTTGACGAGATTTTTGAAAATTCAAAGGGGTTCAAAACCATATAACAGAGGGTTAAAACCTTACAATAGAGGGTTCAAAACCTAGTAATCCATCATCCTAGAACAGATGATTAGTTTTCAAAGCGGTTTTGAAATTTATGTTCTTGTTGAGGTCGTTGCCTAAGGATAGGTGACGGTATTGTTTTATGACTAAACGTAAGTAAACTCACGTTAGGGTCCTAGAAAGGTTATAGACTAGGTCAAAGGATTACTAATAACCTAATTCCCTATAACCATGAGCTCTGATACCAACTTTTATGTCACACCCCGACCACGTAGAACAACAAAACGTGGCGGAAAACGTCGGGGAGTGTTGTAACAGAATCATTGTTTCATAACACATGGAAATTGAAATATTGTTTTATTGATTTAAGTAGTTACAATGTCTTGACAATCAAAGAAACATAACATAAATAACTAGTCTTTCATCTTTTACTGTCGCTAAGGCCCAAGTCCGCCTAAGTGTATCTTGATAGATCCTATGCATCATATCCTGAAACACATGTGAAAATAGGTACGTCAGCATAAAAATGCCTGTGAGATACATAGGTTTATGAAAATAGGATTCATGACTTATTGTTTAAGAAAATGTTTAGTCATGAACCTTGTAATTTGATTTGTCTTGTAAATCTTTTGAAAAACGATAAGATCAGATGATATGTATAAATAAGAGAATAATGTATGGTTAAATGAATAACCATATAAAAATGAGTTTGTATAATTTAAGTTGTTTGTAAAACAATGTATTGTGAAAAGTATGTTATTTGTATAAAATGTTATATGTACAAAATGAAATGATTCAAATAACGCTACGATATGTAATACCATACAATCACTTATATATAGGAAGTACCAGCGGCGTATCCACCATGCTTGTATCATATTACACACGCCTCGTTACTCAAATCACTTACCCAAACAAACCACCAATGTAAGATGTCTATGTTTAAACCAATTGCCAAACGTATTGAATAATATGTCAAAATGTTTGTTGTCAAGATGTAAGTCATGTAATGTATAACCAATGTCAAATATGTTTATGTGTCAGATGTAAATCATGTAATGTGTAACCAATGTCAAATATGTTTATGTGTCAGATGTAAATCATGTAATGTGTAACCAATGTCAATAATGTTTATGTGTCAAATGTAAATAATGTAATGTGTAACCAATGTCAATAATGTTTATGTGTCAAATGTAAATCATGTAATGTGTAACCCAAAATGATATGTATGGCTAGTGAAAAGATATCAAATAAACCATATGCACAAAAACAAAGTATTGAAGTAAAACATGGTTTAAATCAAAGCTATGTTTTGTGGAAATGCATGCTATACTGATACAAATATCTATGCGGTATTGTGAGAATGCATACATCCAAGCCTTGAGACTGTGGCGATAAACCCTTAAACAAATTAAAGGATTATCTGTGCTTATGTATATCGAATTCGGTCATTCCTTTCATCCCCACCTACCCAGGATGTCCGGAACGGGAGTTGTCAATTTCTATGGTACCACTATCTACTAACGAACGGCGTGATATGGGAACTGGTGTAATATGGTTTAACAAAGCCCACATACTAAAACAAAACTTAACCTAAGTGTTTGTGACCCATTACGACCCGTTTAGGTAGCTTATGCTACTTTAACGCGTCGTTCGCGTAAAACGCGTTTGGACCGCCTAACTAGTCCTATGACAAGTAACATATGCCTTAACATGTCTAATATTGTTGTCAAATCAGTTTAGATGTCAAAAGTTATGTTACATATGTTTAAAATGAATTTTGGCATCAAAGGGGTATTTTGGTAATTTACCTAAGGCATATAAACTACCTATCATACAACTACTTAAACGAAGCGACCATAAGGTATAACCTCGGAAGGTTATTCCCTATATACTATGGTCACCTAATGTGTTTGGTCGGATCCTAATGATCGACCAAATGGGTCGGGTTCGAAAGTATAAGCGATTGTTTAGATCGCTTACCTTTACGACCCTATATAAGCACTAAACTAAAAGTGACGAGCTAAGCATGTTAAAACATGCTTAACTAAGTTTTGAAAACAGGTTGGGTATCAAAACAAACGGTTTTGATACCTAAGAGTAGTTTGGTTACAAAATACGCAAGAATACGTATTCTGGCCGAAACTACGGCTCGTCACTGAGCCTAGATAACGTGGTAATCAGTAGGTATAGTCACTAGGGACTATAACTATCGTGATTACGCTCACTTTATGAAGTTCAAATGAACTTCGCATTGACCATAAACTGGTCAATGCAGAAAGTCAAACAAAGTTTGACTTTCGGACTCGAAAAGCAATAAAAGAACGAAGGAACACTTACGAAGGGTCCCCGAATGCTAATCAAGATCAAAATAGCTCAGGTATGAAACAAAGGTTTCAACTTAGAGCACAATTGATCAGATTCTAGTGAGAAATGAAGTTGGGGTATGTGGGTATTTATAGTTTTCGGTTCACCGTTAGGATCGTTTCTTGGAAAAGAGGGAATGATCTAGCCCGTACACTTGTCAAAATGTTGTGGTAACTAATTTTGGCCACCATAGGAGATTAACATGTGGCACTTGACCTTTGGAGAGTGTTTAAAAGGCTGTTATCAGCTGTTACTTGACCTTTGCAGATCTGAAGGGCTGACGCGGCCCGCGTCAGGATATGCACAAACTCAGGCGGGCCGCCTGGCCTTGTCTGATCAGAACTATATTTCATTGGTTCGGTATTTGTTTGATGGCCGTGAAGGCACAGGTGTCACAATTACCAACTGATATGACCTAATAAAATAAGTTATTTTACTGATGTATTTGGACCCGAATCTCAGAATTTTAATTAACCTCTTTTATAATCTTTAAAATGACCAAAATACCCCTACGGGGCTTAAATTGAGATTAAACTCGTTTTGGGCATAATGGAAGATATCCTACTGATATCACAACATAATTAAGGCATATTAACTTAGGAAACCTGTATATGATTCAGTTGGTTACTCGTTACGCACTTTTCGCGTTCGGATCGGCTTATGTAACTAGTTTGCATATATTAGCCGAAACGGGTCAAACCATATCATTTTTGTCTCAAAATCCAGAATGTGTTTAAGTTACCCATATTAAACAAGCATACACGCTTGTCGGGTCAAAACCACATTCTAATCCGGTCATCACTTTATCATGCGTTTGAACCGTATCTTTCTTTTGAAAACTAACCGGTCTAAGTCAAGGCTTAATTAAAGACCCGTTAAGATTCTAATAGGTTATTAAAAACCTTCGTTCCAGATTAGGAGCCCAGTAAAAGCTATCTGTACTTGCTGATTTGAAATACGGCTGGGATTGAATTTATATTTAGCGCAGGTAAATACTCTTAACTTATTTTCCCTATACGGGCTTGGGATACGGTATTATAATAATACCGCTTGGTCGGGTATTGAATGTTTAGTCGTATTGTGATTAAATTATTGAGGTAACCCGCTTTAATCTGTATTGTTTGAAATAAAAGCCTTTAGGGGTTAATGACCATGTCCCAGATATCCTTGACATCATTGTATTATAAAATGGCCACGACTTATGCACGGGGTGTAGGCATACACCTGACAGTGCATAAGGGAAACGGTATCTCACTCTCTTGTGGGCCTATACTGTGGTGTGTCTGTTAATCTTGACTCGGTTTCTACATTGGGCCCTGAACGTACAACGAACATATAAATCTGTATACAAGATTTTTATATAATTGTCCCAAGTTAAAAAGATATCTTGTGCCATGTGCATTCAAATCAATTTTCTAAACCATTTTTCAAAATGAGTCAGTTAATTGTATTTACCAGTGTAAACTGACATATTTTCCAAAAAGTTTAAGTGCAGGTACTATACGAAATAGGCTGGCTACTCCAGACATCAATAATCAATTCTTGCAAGCTCTAGATGTTAAAGTTTGTTGAACAGTTTTCTTTTATTTGATCCGCCTGTGGATCCCTTACTTTCTGTTGTAATACTTGATATTACTTTATATTCGGATTGTAATATAATTTATCATTTGCTTCCGCTGTGCATTCATATATATTGTGTTGTTTGACTATGATGATATCGACTACGTCACGATACTCCCCACCGGGCCCACCGGTAGTACATGGAAAGTCGGGGTGTGACAGGTTGGTATCAGAGCCAACACTGAGTGAATTAAACACTAGCCTTTTGTGTTTAATCTCAGTTACACGATTGCACATTTTTATTCTTGAGTCTAGACAAAGAACTTAGGACTATTCCTGATTTATTTTGTCCTTTATTTGTTTCATTTGTTATTTTTCTAATTAGCCCCTGCATGGGCGAGTCATTTTTGTTAGAAGTCCCGTTTAGGGCAACCCTGTACCTATTTAAATTTTAATGGGACGGTTAGATTTAAAATAACGTTCCTATTAAGAGATCTACCATTATAACAAGATGGAAAAATCTAAAAAGGGACAAGACCTAGCTCATGAGTCATTTTAAGACAGGGCCAAGACGGTAGTTCCACAATTAGATTCAGATCCTTGTTTACATCTCAATTTAGGATTGTTCTGCGTTAAATATTAAAAGAATCTTAAAGGTAAAACCTAGCCTAAATGTCAATGCAGACATGGCCAAGATGGTAAAACCTAGCCTAAATGTCATTGCAGACATGGCCAAGACGGTAAAACCTATCCAAAAGATTCCAATCCCTGTTAACATCTGTAAGTATGTTAACATTTTTGGCAAACTGTGAATCGTTAAAGTCACACAGGCCATCTTTTTTTTAATTCCCTTATTTGAAATAATCATCCCTTAAGGATGAAGTGCCTATGGGCTATAATTAACGTCCTCTGAGACTAAAGACAGTGGTAGCCTACAACTCCCTGTCATGAAAAGGTAATGAACTTTGATTCAAACCTTAATGCCTCGATTCTCTGAAATCATGGCTTATATCATCCTATAAAATGATCATATTATAAACATCCCTTAGAAGGGAAGTGCCTACGGGCTATAGTTAATGTCCTCTGAGACTAAAGACAATGGTAGCCTACAACTCCCTGTCAAGAAAAGGTAATGAACTTTGATTCAAACCTTAATGCCTCGATTCTCTGAAATCATGGCTTATAAATTTAAACTTGTCCACGTGACTAGGCCTTTTGTGCTATTACTAACTTATAAATTAGGATTTTATGATAAAAATCCTGAACAAAATAAATATCTTTCCTTTCCTGCCAGTATACATATTAAAAAGAATCTTAAAGGTAAGACCTAGCCTATATGTCATTCCAGACGAGGCCAAGATGGTAGAACCTATTCAAAGGATTCAAATCCTTGTAACATTGTAAATATGTTAACACTCCTGGCAACAGTGATGCGATAAAATCACACTTGTCATCTTTATATTAGGAATTTTCCAAACCCCTTGTTTAGCCTAAATGATCAATAGGAATCATGGCTAATAAGCGTCGAGCATGATGAAACATCAAAACATCCATTTGGGATGTATACCTACGGGCAAGGATGTATACATGAAAAGATAGTTTTATTTCATAACTTCTTGTCAAGACAATGAATTGTGAAATTTTCCGATCCAAAGGAATCATTGATTATGTTTTAAAATTTCCCTAGTGACAAGGCCTCTGTGCCATCAAAAAGTCCTTGGGACAAGCCCTTATGCTATATAAAATGTTGGTACGACATTGACAGTCGTGGCTTATGTCCCCTGTCTAATAAATATGAAGGATTATATTCCGTTTAAACGCCAAAGATGGTTTATTTAAAAACCTAGGCAAAACATAATCAAATAAATTTAAATACTATCTATTGGCCTATATGGTTTATTTACACCATGGCTAATTAATCATCAAATTCGACAATTCACTATATAATTAAACAAATTATTACTACTTGGTCGGTAGCCTTCAAAGCTTCACCATGGCTGACTCCTCTGAAGCTCACAATTATCCAGTTGATCAGAATGATAATGCAAGACTGAACTTAACGGGCACCGAGTTACAGGCTTTGATAGATACAGCCGTAAACAAAGCCGTTGACCGTTCCAGGAGATACTGAATATGGAGTGCCTAAACACTTGCTAAATTTGGTATTTAATACCAAAGCTTCGAGTATGGAAAACTCAGAAGAAACAATCAACAGTCGCGATGCTAGAGATGCGACAAATATTAATAATGAAACCAATGTGAACCTCAAATGTTAATGGAGTAAATCTCCAGAACTGTGATTAACGCAGCTGTTAGAAAGGCTATGAGAAAAGTCATGAAAAGGCTTGAGAAGCCGAAAGATGTTCGCTTTAAAACACATGTCGCTGCTCATAAGAAGAGCTATATTCACACTTCAAATGCGAAGAATAGCCCAAACAAAATCATATGTGGCAAGAAGCCCCTTTCCTCTTAGGATGTACTTAAAAGTACTTCGTCTCTTAGAAGTCAAGAGACTTCAATAGTAAAAAGGGGCCATAAATTTCAGGAAGTTGTTGGATGTAGTAGAAACCATTAGGTATATCAGTGGTTATACTGGAAAGGACATGGTAAGGTATACATCACAGCCATTCGATAACAATATTCTTAATTAGTGAGGACATTATTGAAGTCAGCAAGAAAGATCCCCTCATGCAATATGGGATGGTCCAAGTTTTTAAAGACCTTATTAGAAAAACCTATTATCCACATCACAAAATGGAAAAAGATGAAATAAGAATTTTCTGACTCTCGCCATAAAAGTTCTAGACTGTCGACAGTATGTCGCAAATTTTAATTCATTGACTGAGATAGTACCCTATTCAGTTTACCCAAAAATCTAAGCTTAAAGCAAATAATTATTAGTGGTTAGCATCGGCAATAAGAGGGCACATTAAGGTTTCAAAACCTGCTCATTATAAATCCATTATGGATCTACCTCAGCTACTCACGTTATGTAGATTAAGAAACGACCAGTCAAAGCTGAGACTGCCCTAATTTGTCATAAATTTTGCAGCTAAGTTTGAAAAGATTAAGAATGGAGGTGCTTAACCCTCCTAAGGTATGATTAAAGGCAATTCACGTTAATAATGACAAACAGATAAATCCCATATTGTGATTTGACTACTAGGAGATACGTTTGGGTTCAGGTGCTGCTAAGTCTCTCATAAGATCTTAAGCTTAGCAAACTTTTAGAAATTTACCCATGAGAACCCCAGATAATAAGTGTAAGGTAAAATTTCAGACGAAATCGTAAGAACCATTTCTTTTGTTCCTATCAGAAACCTTCAGACGTAGAGTTTTCGAAATTTCCTCTCTCTAAAAGGAACTGCGTCAGCATATATAGTTAATATCTCTTTAATCTCTATCGATTCCGAATACCAGATGGTATGATAAAAGCGCCATATGAGGGTTGGTGTATCTTAATAAGTTCCATAGATTGCTTCCATGCCTGATCAGTATGGAGGTTTAATGCATGGAACCACAAAGATATCCCAATGATCATATGGTACTAAAGTCAACTAATGGTATTCAAAGAAGATATCCAGAATAGAATTCTCCAAATAAATGTTCCTGGTAAAGGAATATGTGGACTCATAGCATAAATGTGTCACTCATTTGACACCAGCAAGGATGGATGAACTGGAGCCTGAGATATGGAAAATCTCTGTAACCTCCTTGTACCTTGATCATCTTCTCCTAAGATTACCCTGTTTACCCCTGAGAGGCAGGTGGAGTTAAGGCTTATATCCCATTTAAGGCTGTATTATTATGAAATCTCCAAGACGGCTAGTACCATCATTGGGAGAATCGAAACCCTGATTAACTAAGTTTTAAAATAGAGGGTTCATATAGCCTAACTCAATATCCTGAGAATTCGGTGTAGTTAATTATGAAAGACGGTTCATTTTGCTTATGCATTATTACCGCAACCCTAATTAGGCAACGATTAAGAATCGCCATCAGCTGCCCAGGATCGTCGATTTGTTCAACTAACTGTAAGGATTAGTTACTCCTTAAGATTAGTTTTGAGCAATGGTTGGAATAACCATCTCACCTTAAGATAAGCTTTTCTATAATAGTTGATATATAAGTATCAAGGTGGCTCCTTTGGAGACCCTGTATAGATGAAATATCAAAACATCCGTAGATGGACGAGATTTTGGGAAGTCCACTTATCAGGATCTAAAAGTTGCATTGGAAGCAACGAATAAGATCATACAAATCCCAAATCATCAGTAAGTTGCCAATATTCGGCAGAAAATCAAGAATTAATGAAAGTAGCAACCCTCCTAAATTCTTGTTAAGGAATAAGGTTCAACAAAAGATATCACCAGGAGGGGTGTGCCAAATTTATTAAATTATCAGGCTAAGTTAAGCTCTGAATATATGGAATCATTCGAAGGAAATCGAATGTATCAAGATCAAGTAGCTTATAAGCTAAAACCTATTTAAGGAACATAGCGGAGCTCGCAATACATTGCACACTAGTGACTGAAGGATGTGTTTCGCCAATAAGTCAAGAAGCACTATCACATAATGATATGCAGATTTGTGATGTGAGGAGCATCCTGTATCGATGGAGGGTCGACAAGTTAAGAAGCTCCAAAATGATACATGTACCTAATATAGGGGTCACTTTGGGAGCTTGGAAAGACTCCAGATATGTTATAGAAGTTAAGTCCATTATGCGACAAAAAGTACTTCCAGCATTTTAACAAATCTTGAGGTCGAGATTTATTTTAAGGGGGTGAGGATGTAACACCTCGAAAATTCACGTCTTATAATGTATTGACACGTGTCATAAGCTTGAACGTGTGAAAATATACTCTAGAGGGACTAAAGTTGACAAACATGGAAAGTATGTGAATATAAGGGTTCAAAATGTCAACAATGGATAAAAATACTTTACAATAACCCTACATAATGTTTATACCCTTAAACGAATAATTCATGGATCATACGAAACTAATTGCGAAAGAAAGTGAGAGATTACAAACTACAGGGGTTAAATGTGTCGACATGTTTAAAGTATACCTCTGAGTGACCTTTTAGCAAACCCGAAGCTTTGTAACAATTAATTATGCTCCTTAGAATGTATGATAAAAATTTCACCAAGTTTCGTTATCGTATGAGAAAGTTATGATAAAATTCGTATAAGAGGGGTTAAAGTGTTAACGTTGAAAATTATGACTTTTTGGGTGATAACCAAGTTAACCAAGGACTTAACAAAGTGGGTATAAGAGTTGAAGCCCTTGTAAGTCAATTGGAGGGACTCAAAATGCAAAGAATAAAGGTGGATTGACCTTTCGAAGGACCAAGAGCCAAGGATGCAAACTGAAAAAGAAAGATTTGCCCTGATGAATGGCTTACGGACCGTAAAGGTCCACCCTTACGGTCCGTAAGGGATGCCCAGATGCAAAAAGTTGGCTGTTGGCTATTTTAAACATTGCAACTGACTTAAAAATGATTTTTCACATACATGGGCGATCCCTAATAGTTCCTAGGACTTAGGGGCACTTGTTAATGATCTGGATCACCCCTTAGACTTAGTTGTCATCATCCTAATGGATTAAGAACACTATAAAAAGGGCCATTAGTTGCAACAATTTGATCATCCATTCCATCTGCATTCTTGAGGACTTCTGGAGCTCCAAAGCAGACCCAAGTCATCTCTAATAGTGCATAGGACTTCTGTAAGTATGCTTAACCTTTCTTAGTTAAGTTTTTACTTAGTTTTAGCTTAAAAGTCAAACCGTCGTAATTAACGGTTGACTTAGCGATTAATCATTAATGGTCCAGTGATTAGTCGAATTAAGAGTAGTTATAAGTTGGTAATTATGTGGGCAATAAACCCTTAAAAGGGCACCCTCTGATTCCCGTTCTAACTAGATCAAATGTCGGGTCAAAGTTGTTAATAAAAAATCAACAGGATCCTAATTTGCGATTTAAAACATAATTAACAATGTAGAAGCTTTTCAACCTATTTTATTACTCTTATAACTTAGTAATTAATGTAAGAACATGTCTAAGCATGTTCGACCCGACAATTTTCTGTTTAGACCCGGTTCGGAACCGAAAGGCGCAAAACTTTGACTTTTGCTTTGAGTTCAGTTCTGACCCAATTTAGTATGGTTTGGAAATGCCTTAGAGCTTCCTTAGGACCAGGTTACATGATAGTATAACCCTCTGTGGTTGGATCGTTGATTGTCCGATTCGTTTACACGTTTCCGTTAAATGCTTAATGTCGACCATAATGCCCTTTTGACCATAAAACGAGAATTTTGGAAATATGAAAGGACAATAATCTTTATTACTGATTTATAAACATGTCCCTAAAATTTCACATCAGTTTGAGGTCTAGATTAGGAGTTATGCTCATTAGCGTAATTATAACGCCTTTTAGTAATTAAACGACGCAATTAGCATAAAGCCTATCTAAACCCAATTTTTGACACCAAAACTTTTACCCACTGATGTAATATAATATTTTGAGAATTTTAAAGATTTTAATTATTTTTAAACTGATCATAACCTAAGGCTATCGCCTTAATTCGGTAAATACCGATTATACCCATTTTGGTGTATCAAATGAGTTTTACATAGTATTTTAACACCAATCCAATTGCTACTGATTTTATATAATAAATAAAGTATTTTGAACTTTATAACCTGATCAGAAAACTCAGATTTCCTGTATAACCCGGAAATAGCTTAAAATGGCTTTTTAAGCGTATTAAACGCATAGTTTGGGTTTGAAACCATTTTGCATATAAGACTTATTACCAACTGATATGACCTAATAAAATAATTTATTTTAATGATGTATTCGGACCCGAACCTCAGAATTTCAATTAACCTCTTTTATAATCTTTAAAATGACCAAAATACCCCTACGGGGCTTAAATTGAGATTCAACTCGTTTTGGGCATAATGGAAGGTATCCTACTGATATCACAACATAATTAAGGCATATTAACTTAGGAAACCTGTATATGATTCAGTTGGTTACTCGTTACGCACTTTTCGCGTTCGGATCGACTTATGTAACTAGTTTGCATATATTAGCCGAAACGGGTCAAACCATATCATTTTTGTCTCAAAATCCAGAATGTGTTTAAGTTACCCATATTAAACAAGCATACACGCTTGTCGGGTCAAAACCACATTCTAATCCGGTCTTCACTTTATCATGCGTTTGAACCGTATCTTCCTTTTGAAAACTAACCGGTCTAAGTCAAGGCTTAATTAAAGACCCGTTAGGATTCTAATAGGTTATTAAAAACTTTCATTCCAGATTAGGAGTCCAGTAAAAGCTATCTGTACTTGCTGATTTGAAATACGGCTGGGATTGAATTTATATTTAGCTCATGTAAATACTCTTAACTTATTTTCCCTATACGGGCTTGGGATAAGGTATTATAATAATACCGCTTGGTCGAGTATTGAATGCTTAGTCGTATTGTGATTAAATTATTGAGGTAACTCGCTTTAATCTGTATTGTTTGAAATAAAAGCCTTTAGGGGTTAATGACCATGTCCTGGATATCCTTGACATCATTGTATTATAAAATGGCCACGACTTATGCACGGGGCGTAGGCATACACCTGACAGTGCATAAGGGAAACGGTATCTCACTCTCTTGTGGGCCTATACTATGGTGTGTCTGTTAATCTTGACTCGGTTTCTACATGGGGCCCTGAACGTACAACGAACATGTAAATCTGTATACAAGATTTTTATATAATTGTCCCAAGTTAAAAAGATATCTTGTGCCATGTGCATTCAAATCAATTTTCTAAACCATTTTTCAAAATGAGTCAGTTAATTGTATTTACTAGTGTAAACTGACGTATTTTCCAAAAAGGTTAAGTGCAGGTACTATACGAAATAGGCTGGCTACTCCAGACATCAATAATCAAGTCTTGCAAGCTCTAGATGTCAAAGTCTGTTGAACAGTTTTCTTTTATTTGATCCGCCTGTGGATCCCTTTCTTTCCGTTGTAATACTTGATATTACTTTATATTCGGATTGTAATATAATTTATCTTTTGCTTCCGCTTGTTAGACTCTGTATGCCCAAGACACATATTAAATTGATGTGGCTAGTACGTTATGATCCAAGTCGAGTCATACCCAAATACAAGCTAGACAAACACTTATAATATTTATTTATGATGTGATCAAACAAATAAATATTAACACTTATAATATTTAGAAATTGGTTTTCTAAATAATTGCACTTGACAAACCAATAAATTATATGGATAATTTATTTTGAGAGAATATTTTATTTTGTTATTTAATGGGTTAAATAACATAATAAAAGTTGTATAAGTCTTATAACATATGTTGTTATATTTTATAAAAGTTATAAAGTATACATAAGACTTATACATTTTATAAAAGAAATTATTTTTTTTATAAAGTAAAGAGTGCCCCCCCCCCCCTTTTGTTCTTCCCTAAAGATTTTCCACCAATCAAGTTACATGCACATCTTACATGTTAGATGGAATTTGATTGGGTGGTCTTCCCTAAACCATTTTGGTCCAATAGGGATGCATGCATTTGCATGTGTTAGATCTTCATGCATTGGTCAAATTGGGAGGCCATTTCTCTCACTTGATATATATTAATTTGTATGACAAATTAATAAGTAGAAGAACAAGAAAAACTCTAGAGATCATGCTCTCATTTTCGGCCAAGATAGTGCAAGTTTTGGAGATCATTTTCAAGTGTAAGACTTGAATTTACTCTCTAAAATCGAGTCATGTTTGGTTGATCAAGAAGGGGTTTTTTCAAGTATGAAAATCAAGTGCAAGAACTCAATATAGTCCTTCTAATATTTCAGCCATATGGTGATTTTCTAGAGGGAATTCTAGTGAGTTCATAAGTATAGAAATCCTAGCTAAACACAAGGTGTTTGTTGGAAGGCTTGGGGTATACAAGCTTGAGGTCTTCTACACTTGAAGACAACCGTTCAAGAAGCATCATCTTCTTCATATCCATTACTCCTTGGAAGGTAGTATTCTAAACACCCTATGGTTGTGTTTTAATTTATGGTAGCATGCATGTTCGTATATGGATCCGGGATTGGGTTTTACATATAAAATGGGTTTTTATATCTTGTAAGTAACATGTTTTAAATAATTATTTCCGCTGCGTTTTTATTTTATATAGATAAAATACTTTGATAAACATGTGAAGAAACCCAACAGTGGTATCAGAGCCAGGTTATATGAGTGCATGCTTCATAGGATATGAAATTTTCGGGTTTTGGGTTTGGGTAAAACCCTATGGCCGAAATTTTCACCATGGTTATCCCTTTGTTTTTCAAGATTATATTCTCACATGCATAAATGAATCTTGAAAAATTATTTCATTTGGATGATTATTTTGTTTGGACAAAAACCCACATTTTTCGGTTTTTCATTCTTGACCGAAAAATTGTAGGTTGTAAAAGGGAACCATTTTGCTTCTTGAATTTTATATATTTGGATATATATATATATTTTGGTGTTCATAACCTAGACATGACCTTATGTGAATAAGTTGAATGTTTGTGTTTGTGATTTATATTTAATTATATCAAAGGGTTGTAATAATTATTAATTTTGTTCTTCCATTTGTAAAGTTATGTAATTTATTTATTTTATTTGGTATGTAAAATAAATAGATTAGGTGCATTTTATTTTACTAGAAAAATGTATTAGGATATATTTTTTGTAAAAGAAGATGCACACAAAAATGCGGTTTTGGTTTTGGCCAATTTCAGGCCTAAAGGACTTAATAGTTCTTAACGGGATTTTAGCCCGGTAACCAAAACACATTTTTGAAGTCCAAAGGAGTTTGGAGCTGAATTAAAGGACATTTTGGAAGCTCAAAGAAAGTGGAGAAATCACAACACAAAAGGGAGACTTGAAGCATTTGGATGCGGGATCAAGTGGGAGTTCAACGACACATTATTTGTGTTAATATTCACCCCTTAGGAAGGACCTTTTGGCACACTTGTTTCGGCTAACAAGTGTGGTCAAAATAGTTGGCTATGGTTATTCACCTATTGTTAAGTATGTTGTGCTTGTGTGGTTGCTTATTTTATTGTTTGAATGATATTTGGATATGCATGCTTAACAAACTAATAATCAACTACAAGATTAAAAATGGTTCTTTAAAGATCATTAAAATTGGTTAATAAAAAGTTATTAAAAATTAATGATTTTTTATAATAAAATAGGTTTTATTAAAAAGAACCTTGAAAATTTGTTTTCACAAAAGTAACAAGGATTTGAATGCATGCAAACGTATGGTACATACTGTTTTCTAAACTAGAATTTTTGAAAACTCAAAAATCCCTTTTATAAAACAAGTCAAACACCATCCTTTTATACAACACTCGAAACACTTGGGAACTCTTTTGTGGGATAAAGGTCACCTAACCACATTTGAGGGAACTTGTGTATTCGAGGTGAGTTTACCATGTTTGTGGGATAAAGGTCACCTAACCACTTATGTGAATAAACTCACACGTGTGTGTAAGTTGGACGACTTGATTTGGAAACCATGAACATAGGGTCACCGAAGCATGGCGAGCAAAAGGTGTTGATGGGATTAAACATGCCAAACTAAACATAAAGATGTTTAACCGATCCCATATGGCTAGAAGTTGCAAAGGGTTGCAATCGTCAAACGTTGACTACCTTGTTAATTTAAATAGAGGGATAAAGGTCACCTAACCGATATTTAAATGTAACGTTGGATTCTAGATTTTAATTATTAATTGTCTATGAGACATAAAAAGGGTATTAATAATTAAAATATAATAATATCGAAAATACTAAAATTGAACCTTGTTAAATTTTTGTAGATGGCCGCTAACAATATTACCCAAACCGTCCGTAACCTATCACTAAAAACAATCCTTGAAAAGGATCGTATCAATCAAAACACTTTATGGATTAATATCGAAACTTAAGAATCGTTCTCAAGTAAGAATAGATATCCTATGTGTTGAACGATCCTAATCCCGATGAACATCTTATGGAAGATAAGGATGCCTATAACGATTGGATTAAGTATATCGAGGATACTACGCAAGCCTCATGCCTCATGTTAGAAATTATGATTCCCTAGATTCAAAAGGTTTTGAACATCATGAGCATACGACATGATTACCCAATTGTAGGAAATGTTCCTAAGGGTAGAACGCTTCGAAACAGTTCGAGCGCTTCATGCATGTCAAATGGAGGAAACCCAATCGGTCTCATCTTAAGTCTTTAAGATGAAAAAGCCACATTAATCACCTCGAAAGGCTCAATATGGGTAAAAGGGTTTTATCCATTCTAACGATCAATGAGGGTGGCAACTAGAAAGGGCATCACCCCGACGCCAAAGCAAATGTTGAAAATGGAAACGGGTAATTCAAAGGGAAAAGATTAGAAAGACTAAAGCGAAACCACCGAAACCAAAAGAAAAGAAGGCAAAGGTTGCCATGAACGATCCATGCTTTGAGTGTGGTGAGATAGGGCATTTAAATAGGAATTTTCCAACCTATCTCAAAGAGTTGAAAAACAAGAGGGATGCTAGGCAAACCTCAGGTACAATCTTAATGATACATATTGACCTTAATGTTATTTCTTCTAACACATGGGTATTAGATACCGGATGTGGAACTCATGTTTGCAATTCGTTGCAAAAGGTTCAAAAGAAATAAAAATTACAAGAAAGGAGACTATGTTTTGAAACATCCAAATGGTTTGGAAATTGTTTTAAAATGTCTTGAATGCTCCTAGTTTGACTAGGAACATTATTTAAGTTTCCCTTTTGAGACAATATGTTTTGATTTAAAGTTTGTAAACAATGACATTTATATTTCAATGAATGACATGTTTTACTTTAAAACTAAGCCTTCAAATGGTAGTTATGAATTGGTTCATAATAATACATCATTTGATAGTTCAATGTACCAAGCAATCACCAACAAACTCAAAAAGGATTTGAGTGAGACTTATCTTTGGCATTATCGCCTTGGTCATATAAACAGATGTCGCATGTAAACACTTCGAAAAAATGGTCTTTTGGAAACAAATGAAATTGGTTCATTTGATACATGTGAATCCTGTTTACAAGGTAAAATGACTAAGAAACCCTTTAGTGGAAAAGGGCAATAGATTTCTTAGGTATCATACATTCAGATGTATGTGATCCTTTTAAGCCAATGACTAGGTATGGTGAAAGATACTTCATTACCTTTTACCAACAACTATAGTAGTTATGGTTATGTGTACTTGTTAAGACACAAAGTTGAAGTTTTGAAATGTTCAAAGTCTTCAAAAAATGAAGTACAAAATCAACTCTTTTAAAGTTCTTCATTTCGATAGAGGAGTCGTCGAACTCTATTAGATATGGTTCGATCTATGATGGCTAGGAGCGCATTATCTCTATAATTTTGGGGTTACGCTTTGCTCTCCGTGGCAGTATGGCCCCAACCAAGAAAGTGGATAAGACACCTTTTGAAATATGGCATGGAAGGGTTCCATCATTATCCTATTTAAAGGTATGGGTTGTGAAGATTCTGTGAAGCAATGCACCCCAAATAAAAGTACAATCCACTAAGTGTATCTTTGTAGGATATCCTAAAGATGGTATTATGATATTATTTCTTCGATCCAACAGAGCAAAAGGTATTTGTTGCTCGAAAGGCTGGGTTCTTGGAAGCTAAGTTCCTTGTGGAAGGAATTATTAGAACAACTGGAACTTGATAAGGATCAAGAACCACAAGCCGATACACGTTTGGTTGATACTAGCACTCAACAAGAGATTGTTGAAAACGATCAAGTCGATGATCATTACACACAAAAACGTTCACAGATCTGGTAGAATCAGTAGTCCACTTAAAAGATATGGATTTTTCGTAGATGGATGCTACGTGGTAGATTCGGGTGAACCTACCACATACCATGATCCAATGTCAAAATCTGATTATGACAAATGGCTTGGAGCCATGAACGTAGAGATGCAATCCAAGTATGACAACCAAGTATGGGAATTGGTTGTGTTGTTTCTTAATTCCAAAGTGGTTGGAAATAAGTAGGTTTTCAGGAAGAAAACACATATGCATGGTAACTTGGATACTTATAAAGCGAGACTTGTAGCAAAAGGTTTCATTCAAACTCAAAGTGTTGATTATGATGAGAACTTCTCGCCCGTGGCGATGCTAAAGTCAACTAGGATATCATTTGCCATACTTGCACAATATGATTATGCGATTTGACAAATGGATGTCAAAATGGCTTTCCTTAATAGATATCTTGAGGAAGATGTCTATATAGTTAAGCCTGAAGGTTTTGTCGATCCAAAACATCATGACAAAGTATGCAAGTTAAAGAAATCAATCTATAGATTGAAACAAGCATCTAGAAGTTGGAATCACCATTTTGATGAAGAGATTAGGGAATATGGATTCATCAAGAACGTCGATGAAGCTTGTGTGTATAAGATGGCTAGTGGGAGCATCATTACTTTCTTAGTATGATATGTCGATCACTATTTGGAAATAACCTTCCAACCTTGGAGGGTGTAAAAGCCTGGCTTGAAAGTTGTTTTTCAATCAAGGATCTTGGTGAAGTCACCTATATTTTGGGAATAAAGAATCTATAAGGATAGATCAAGGTGCATGATAGGTTTAAACTAAAGTGCATACATTGACCAAATCTTGAAAAGGTTCAAGATATAGAACTTTATGAAAGGTTTGGAACCTATTCAAGAGGGGACAATATTGAGTGCGTTTCAATGTCCAAGCTCAAAGGATGAGCAAGAAAGAATGAAAGGAATCCCATATCCGTCAGCTATAGAATTCATTATGTATGTAATGATATGCACTGGACCGGACAAGTTATGCGTTTTAAGCATGACGAGAAGATACCAGTGAGTAACGGTCATTGGGTGACTGTTAAAAAATATATATATATATATATTGAAATACCATAGAGGGACTAAGGATATATTTCTAATATATGGGTCTGGTTAAGAAGAACTCCTTCTAAAAGGTTACAGGGATGCGAGTTTCGAAAGTCGTTGTAAAGGGTTACATGGATACGAGTTTCCAAATTGATCGAGATGGTTCTCGATCACAATCAGGGTAGCATTGACCACTACAGAATCAGAATACATCGCCGCTTCTTTGATTGAGATAATTCATATGGATCTGCCCCTTGAATTATTGCCGATCTAGGGGTAGTCCCTACCATTCAGGACCCTAGAGATCTTTGTGATAACGATGGTGCGATTGCTCAAATCAAGGAACCTCGTGCACATAAAAAGACTAGGCACATTGAGCGAAATTTCAACTACATAAGGGATGAAGTTGAAAAAGGGAAAGATATGTATTCGCAAAGTTCACACTGATCAAAATATTGCGGATCCACTCACGAAGCTCCTTGAATGGGCAAAGCATGAAAGGGTCATACTTGTGCCTTAGGACTTCGATATTCTAGTGATTGGATTTGATCTATTTTGTATTTGGATATTGGAACAACTGTTATTATAACTCTTTATGGTATGTTGAGTTATGTTCCATTTTAGCATGTTTAAATCCGTGAATAAGTTAATTATTCTAAATGTCCGTAGTCGATCATACTTGTGGGAACAAATATGAATGTAAGACTATTATGAATTTGGATTGGTGGATATTCATTAGATATGAATATAGAGCAAAGTGTTGCTGCCAAAGTTCATAGATATTTGAAGGAGACAAATATTGGACTGACTCGCTCTCAAATATTACTGCATGGAATCATCTGTGATTTATCATAAGTAAATTTGAGTAAAGGAGAATATCATAGTTTCCTCAGACCTGAGATACATATTGGGTCTTGATATTCACCAAATATTGTACCTTGACTTATTTCTTTGCTGTCAGTAATATGACAGTACATAAGGCTAAGCTCAGGTGTGGTACAAGGTGATTGTGAGAGACGTATGTAGTCAAGACGGGATTTGTTCCTCTTATTCATTGAGAGTAAGATGTCTAAGGCCTGCTAAAGTTAAATCAACAGAGAGTGATCACTCTATGTCTCTGGATTTGACAGGACATCTGTAACGAAAGGATAAATGATAGATTCACCTAAATCATTTCAAGTAAGGGACTTGAAGGGGATGATGTTATTGAATGGCACATATAGTCATACGTATTAGGGGTGGTAAACCGTAGTTAGGCATTATTTACTGCTTGCATCAATCTTCTATGTATCTTGTGCAAGTGGGAGATTGTTGGACTCTATATGCCCAAGACACATATTAAATTGATGTGGCTAGTACGTTATGATCCAAGTCGAGTCATACCCAAATACAAGCTAGTCAAACACTTATAATAATTATTTATGATGTGATCAAACAAATAAATATTAACACTTATAATATTTAGAAATTGGTTTTCTAAATAATTGCACTTGACAAACCAATAAATTATATGGATAATTTATTTTGAGAGAATATTTTATTTTGTTATTTAATGGGTTAAATAACATAATAAAAGTTGTATAAGTCTTATAACATATGTTGTTATATTTTATAAAAGTTATAAAGTATACATAAGACTTATTCATTTTATAAAAGAAATTTGTTTTTTTATAAAGTAAAGAGTGCCCCCCCCCCCCCCTTTTGTTCTTCCCTAAAGATTTTCCACCAATCAAGTTACATGCATATCTTACATGTTAGATGGCATTTGATTGGGTGGTCTTCCCTAAACCATTTTGGTCCAATAGGGATGCATGCATTTGCATGTGTTAGATCTTCATGCATTGGTCAAATTGGGAGGCCATTTCTCTCACTTGATATATATTAATTTGTATGACAAATTAATAAGTAGAAGAACAAGAAAAACTCTAGAGATCATGCTCTCATTTTCGGCCAAGATAGTGCAAGTTTTGGAGATCATTTTCAAGTGTAAGACTTGAATTTACTCTCTAAAATCGAGTCATGTTTGGTTGATCAAGAAGGGGTTTTTTCAAGTATGAAAATCAAGTGCAAGAACTCAATATAGTCCTTCTAATATTTCAGCCATATGGTGGTTTTCTAGAGGGAATTCTAGTGAGTTCATAAGTATAGAAATCCTAGCTAAACACAAGGTGTTTGTTGGAAGGCTTGGGGTATACAAGCTTGAGGTCTTGTACACTTGAAGACAACCGTTCAAGAAGCATCATCTTCTTCATATCCATTACTCCTTGAAGGTTAGTATTCTAAACACCCTATGGTTGTGTTTTAATTTATGGTAGCATGCATGTTCGTATATGGATCCGGGATTGGGTTTTACATATAAAATGGGTTTTTATATCTTGTAAGTAACATGTTTTAAATAATTATTTCCGCTGCGTTTTTATTTTATATAGATAAAATACTTTGATAGACATGTGAAGAAACCCAACACCGCTGTGCATTCATATATATTGTGTTGTTTGACTATGATGATATCGACTACGTCACGATACTCCCCACCGGGCCCACCGGTAATACGTGGAAAGTCCGGGTGTGACACCACTTGATGTCTATCAACTCAAGTTCCTCAGAATCGATCTGGTCATAATCTTCTTTGGTGAGCATCGGATTTCCGATTCGTCCAGCAACCAAACTTTCATACGATTCTAACACAGTAACAAGAGATGCCATGTGTTGCTTTGCAATATCTGGAGAAAATTTCTAATCATTCTGAATATGGAATGTAACATTGCATTGCAAAACTTGACCATTTGTTGGACTTTTATGATGAGAACTCGGTGTTGAAAAATTTGGTTCAAAACTTGAATACGATGAAGAATATCCACCACTCTGAGTTATAGTGCTAGCATTTGTTCCGGAAGTACCATCAGCACTGAACACAGTCTGAATCTTCGGACTTGGAGTGGTCTCAACTTTGCTTCCTCTATAGTATAAACTAACATCTTGTTGAGCACTCGGATTCTTCATGATAGTAGTTTTCTGAACATCTAACTCATGTTCTTCAAGCTTCTGAATGAACTTACAAAAATTCATATCTTCAAATTGTCGTTTATGCTTTAAAATCAACAAATATGTTCCCCATTTATTCTGTGGTAACGCATCGGCTAGCTTATCAAACCATTCATCATCTTCTTTCTTGATGTCCAATCTTTTCATTTCCTGGACAAGATGACAATATCTCTCAATAGTCTTCCTAGTCGTCTCATTTTCAAAAGCTGTAAACATATTAAATGATTTCTTTAGTAATGCACGTTTATTTTTTATCATGTAAGCACTTCCCTTAAACTTTTGAATCAACGCTAACCAAATTGATCTAGCAGTTCCCTCATGTTGAAGCTAAACGAAAATATCTTCTTTTACTGCTTGTTGGAGAAGACTAATCACCCTCTTTTCACTGGTGTATCTTAATTTTTCATTCGGTGTAAATTCACTTAATGGTTTTTCATTTTCAAGATCATCTTTCGGTCTAACATATTCCTTCTCTATCGAAACCCATGCATCAAACTTATTTCCTTGCACCCAGTTTTCAAAACGATTTTTCCATCCTTTAAAATCCTCAATGTACATAAGCTTTGGTGGTTTTTGGAAAGTTCCCGCTTCATTTCGATTTCAACAGTTTCGGCAACTGTAACTGGAGCAGCTGGAGCGGTAGCAAACGCGCTGTAAAACTCGTCTTCCATGTTTCGGTGAAAAGTTTCACAAATCACAATGTTCAAACGAGCTGGTAAAAGTTTCAAATAACCTGGTAGCTTATAGTTCACCCCACACGACCTGGATCACAATTTCAAACAACCTAATATGCTTTCAAACAATCTGGATCAGATTCAAACGAACTAGATCAATTTCGTACGACCTGAACCACTTCACTTCGTGCAAACTGGTTCAAACAAACTGGTATTAAACTTCTCAAACGACCTGGGTTACTTTCACGCGAACTGGACCAAATCCAAATAACCTGGTAATAGCTCACCTCGTGCGAACTGGTTTACAACTCTAACGACCTGGTACGACTTGAAATTTAATCCGTGCGAACTGGACTTCTTTTCAAATGATCCGATCCACTTTGTATGAACTGAATTATCAATTCGTACGAACTGGTTATTCTTTCACATGACCTGATCCTTTTTTACGCGACCTGGACCAAACCACTCACTTCGTATGACTTGGTTTACAATCACAAGCGAACTGAATGAAAGTCACACGAACTGGGTTCACTTCATACGAAGTGGATCACTTCGCACGATCTGGTTCATCTCCAAACAATTTGAACTCACACAAACTTGGGGTTTTTCACGCGATTTCGGACCAAAAATTCATGACTTTAACAAGTTTTAGGTCGAATTAGGTTCTGATTTTTTCAAGGATTGATTAAAACAGTGTTTCGCGTGTTATACCACAAAATTAGTCCATTTTAACCGTGAAAACTCAGTTAATTTTGAAAAAAATGTGAAGAACGTGAGTAGAAATGAGATTTTCAGATGAAAACAAGTTGAATCGATAAGAACTCTTCCTCCTGAGCTCTGATACCACTTGTAGGATCGATGTTCGACCTAAACAAGTCGATCAGAAGAGTTCTCGGACCAAACCAAAGGCGGAATTTAATGATTCGATCTTCATTCAGCTTGATATGCACTTAGAAGTACTTTAACTATCTCTTGTATTGATTTCACAATGTTTTACAGGCTGGAGATACTTCGGCAGAGCTTCGCTACAGGAATCAGAATCGTTACAAATGAAATCACAACTCAGCTATTTATAGGAGATCCAGTCCTCACGAACCAGCAAACCCACTTCGTGCGAAGTGGTCACTTCGTACGAACTGGCTCTGCCAGTTCGTACGAACTGAACTGATTACCCTAAAACCCTATTTTCTTGACTGCTAAGCTTCGGTTTATCCTATCTAGATACAAGACTCGATCCAAGACGAAGTTGACAGACATATGCACCAACCTTAACCAAAATTCATGTATCATGATGAACATACATACACAATAAGGTAAAGCACATAAATATAACATAACACCTTTGGGCAAGAAATGCTATATTATGTAAATTAGGCTAGGAATTCACTTTGTATATAATCAAATGAATAGCTGATGCGTGTGAAGTGTTATATATATTAGGTGTATATTTTAAGCCCCTTTAACACTTTTTAGTCAAGTTTTAAATTTATAAAACACGATATTTACTAACACTAAACACACATATGGGCAAGTGCACCCATCGTGAGCGTAGTATTGTGTTGGTAAGATACCGAGGTCGTCCAAGGACACAAGAGCTTTTAGTACCGGTTTATCCTCAACGTATAATCAAATCAAAAAGTTTAGAAAAATGTTTTAAGCTAAGAAAAATAAAAACTAACTAAAATGCTGAAAATAAAAATAAAAAGAAAAACAGATAGACAAGATTAATCACTTGGTTCCGACTCGTGTATAGTGTAACCTTTGTTATTCCCGCACTTTTGCACTTATTTAAGAGATTATCTTAGTTATTGTAGTAGGCCCCTCTTTTGAAGGTGACGTTACCCTCAACCCAGTAGTTTGAGTCAGCAAGGATACAATCCTAAAGGGTTGGATTATTGAAAGATAATTAATTAAGTTATTAATGCAAATTATGGTAGGCCCCACTTTTGGAGGTGACGTTACCCTCGACTAAGTAATCTGAGTCAGCAGGGATACAGTCCTAAATAGCCGGGTTATAGTATTAATAGTAGTTAACTTATGAGGGGATCAAAGAGTTTGGACCCCCGCCATCCAATACCGTTAAGTATTGAAGGATGTCCTACTAAATTTGACCCAGGTCCATTGCAGGACCTCTAAACGCTGAACAATGGCAAGACTCTTACCAAACCGTTTCCTTAACCCCCGACCAGGTAGCCAACATACCTCCATATAGACCGTGGAGATATGAATGGTGAAAATCTTTTATTTTATATAGACAGTAAAATAATGCCAAGACACCACAAACAAACGATAAGGAATAATCACCTTCAACATAAGAAACTAGTTATTAAAGTCATTAATACAAAATCAAGTAAAAAGTGCGAAAAGATTAGAAATAAAAAGTATTACACTAGACACTTGTCTTCACCAAGTGATGTAAGAGACTTAGGCAAACATGGCCTTGATTGTCAAGAACTCTTACGATCAATCTTGGATCCCGAGATGACTCACACACTCTATGATGGACAATGGATGATGGTGGTGGATGATGGTGTTATGGTGGTGGTGGGTGGTGGGTGAAGTATGAGAGAGGTGGTGTGCCAATGGTGTTATAGTTGACCACAGCCCGTGTCCGCTGAGCACGGCCCCGTGGTGGGCAATAGAAGCTTCTACCACTTTGTCTTTTCTGCTGACACTTGGGCACGCCCCCGTGCTGGCTGAGCACGGGGCGTGTTCAGTCTTCTGACCTCTTGTTTTGCTTGGGAAGATACTGTCGTGGGGTCGGGCATGTCACGTCTTGTTCCTTTTCTTGTATTTATGTTAGATTTTGATGTCTTTTTGCTTCTTTTGTTAATTTGAGCTCATTTAATCCTGAAAATACAAAAGGAAGACAAAAGCACACTTTTTCCAACATTAGTACTAAAAAAGGGTTAGTTTTAGGCCACAATTGATGTAATTTATATGTTGCATTTTGCACACATCAAATACCCCCACACTTGAATCTTTGCTTGTCCTCAAGCAAAACTCTTTAATATGTGGCTATTACACTCCCAAATGGAATGGGTAGAGAAGAAGGTTTTTAGGCTTATCATAGAGTGTCAGGATTTTCCAAGATTCTTTATTTAGTTTTATTTTTATTTATTCACAATCCTATTCGTCATGATTTATTTAAAACTTTTCATAAGATAAATTACTTATTAGGGCATAACATGCCTCTTTAAAATCTTATTTATATACAAGTTCACATACCTCACGTGGATCACTCAACACTCAGCCGAAAATGTATTTTTGTGGATCACTCGAGAGCGGCATGGAACTTACTCCTACCATAAGCTTGCCAAGCAATCAATCCTCCTCCTTTTTAACTTATATACCTTTGTAAATATAAAGAGGACTTTGTGGGTGAAGGGTTAGGCTTGGGTTAAAGGTAGGTGGTTGGGTTAGTGGTTAGTGGTTAGTAGAAAAAGGGCGAAAAGCGTAACAAGCGTCGGTTTTCGTAAGACTTTTTTTTTATTTTTTTTTATTTTTGTAACTTTTATTTTGATGAAGCTATTATTCAAACAAAGTTATTTTTGATGAACTTGTTTGTTTATTTTCTTTTGCTTCATCATCAACACATTTTTTTTTAAAAAGTCATACGGAAGACCGAGCTAGTTACTAAAACAAAGGGTTAAAAATGAAAAAGGTTTTTGGTGGGTAAAAGGGTGTTTGGTTTGGGTTATGAAATGAAAAAGTTTAGGCTCAAAGGGGCTAACTAGGGGGATTTTGGGTAGGTGGTAAAAAAAAGAAAAATAATGGTGTAGAAATAAAAAGGGGTTAGTCCTAATGCCTCCGTCATTTACTTACTCGGGTTTAAGTTGGTAAGGAACGGGAATGTATCGTCATGGCAAGTTCTAGAGTCGTAAGAACCAAGCGGCTATTCACACAAGAAACGAAAAATGAGCATTTAGTCTAATGATATGTAATTGTATGCTCAATAAAGGCTCAAAACTCACTTTTGTGGGAATGGGTTTTTATGTGATCAAGTATATATAATCAAATTTTAACTAAGTTTGCCATGCCTTTTCATAATTTTCTTATGTTGGTTCTTTTTATCACGACGCTATCGGTTGTAAATTCGTAAAAATATAACCTTTTTAGAACTTGAAATTCCCGAGTTAAACCTAGACAAGTAAAAAAAATGAAAATTTTGAAAAAAATTTGGGGTGATTAGCGGTTCCAATAGAGTTTTGTGTAAGGCTTGTATTTAGGACTTGCAAGATTCAAGGTTTTAGCATCCCCCCCCCCCCCCCACACTTAAATTACACATTGTCCTCAATGTGTCCCAAAAATAAATTTTTAGGTTGATTGAATGTGTAAAAGGTGCGATTTAAGTAATAATTTATGTTACTGGGCACTGGACACGGCCCCGTGTTGTCCGGGCACGGCCCCGTGTTCAAGTACTAGTAACAAAATTAAATCAAGAGAAACAGAAGCCTGGACACGGGGGCGTGTTGGGTGAACACGGCCCGTGTCCAGTTACCTGAACTGGGTCTTTTTCTGCAGACTGTGCAGCATGGGGCCGTGTTGGGCGGACACGGCCCGTGCCGAGCTTACTGTAAACGAAGAATTTTGTCGGATGGTCCTGTTTTCCTGCATGGGGTGCTGGTTCAAGTTTCCCTTGTATCCTTTGCCATCTCAAGTGTGTTTTATTCATTTCAACACCACCCAAATACCAAATTAACTAAAACCATCATTCATTAGTCATAGAGAGGATTACATATTAGTCCTAAAAATTAAAATACTAGATAGTTAGGTCAAAGAAACACAAGAAATCTAAACCAAGAAGTTCTCTTTCCGGGTATAGGGTCCTCATACGTCGGCGAGCCATTCTTCGATCTCCCGAGGGAGAAGAAAAGCGGGCTCATTAGCATTGGTTTGAGGAGGTGCAACTTCCGCCGGGATTTCTTGGAGTTCTTCAAGAGGAGGTTCCGCCGGAATGTCGTCCCAACCGGTAGGATTGTGGATTCCAAGTGCTAGGTTCCAATCCTCTTGAGGGAGGATTGGTTCCATGGGAGGTGTCACAAGAATGTTTAACCTCTGGTGCAAGAGGTTTATTTCTTGAAAACTGTTTTCCAACCCCACCGAAAGATAATTTATACGGTCTATGAGGACCTCCTCTACCGAAGTCATCTCGTCAAGAGCTTCACGTAGCGCCATTACGTATCTTACGAGGGTTGCTTCAATCGATGGCCTCCTTTCCCTTCGACTGTTTCTGGAGTGCGCAGAAGAGGTTCCACTGTTTTGGCTAGACATTCTATGAAAACAAACCAAAAATAGTTTATGGACACGGCCCCGTGCTCAATGAGCACGGCCCCGTGTTCAACTTTCTGCAGATTTTTAGAACAAGGAATCTTGGGGTTTCAAATTATTTTCTTAACTTATGAAGCTTTTTTTGAGCAGAAATAACTTAAAACAATGTTGTGTAACTTATTTTTAACAAGATTCGTTGAACAAAAATTCAATAAACATCACAATAAAGCTTGAAATCAAGCTTTAATGGAGTTGTTGGTGCAAGAAAGATGAAGAAGAAGGTAATGGATAAAAGAGGAAAGGACAAGATGTTTGTTAGAACCTTCTTTTAGAACATACCTAGGATGGAATGTTAGAAAATCCTTTCAAATCTTTGTCCCTGGATGGTCCAAATGTGCAGGATTCTTGGCTGCATTTATAGAAAATGACAGCATGCTGGACACGGCCCCGTGTCGGATGGACACGACCCCATGTGCAGGCAAGATCCTGACACGTTTTGTCCGTATTCTGACAAAAGTCAGAAAGGAATCTTTGGGTGGACACGGGGCGTGCTGACCTGGACACGGCCCCGTGTCTAGAAGCTGTCTTAAGGAATTCGTCTATTTTCAAGGAACTTTTCCGGATCGGGCGGTTCCTTACTGGATGGAACAACCCCAAAGTGCCTAAGATACCTTAATTGTTCTAGATTAAGACGAGAACGCAAGAGGTTGTCGGTGAGGGTGATTCCTATGCTATATGTAGGTGGACAAGTCCAACCCTTTTCCGGGCTCTCGTTAAAGAAGGTGTATGTCGAATCGCTCAGGTCTATGTATGCATCAAACGGAGTTGATGGGGAGTCCTTCACGGCACAATCGACACAGGGACGACTATCGCTCAAGTCCTCGCTAGAGTTAGAAGTATCATCGGAAACAACGAAGTTGTTTGAATGCGGTTCCAACCCTTCTTCTTGGCTATTGTCTTGGAAAAGATCATTGAAATCTTTCCTAATTTCTTTTAATCAATCAATAATTAGATCTTCTAGTTGAAATAATTCATCGAGAAGCATTTCTCCTAGAAAATCCGGTTGGGAGCATTCGAGGGAGAGATAGGGATTATTTTTACTTTCGCCCCTCTTAAGGATACTAGGAAACGATGGGTCTATATAGTGGGGTTTATAATTTAGAAAATAACATTCTAATTCCTTATGGTTACCACCACATAATTGACACCACATAGTACCATAAGAGTGCCGAAAGTAAAAAGTATCAGTATCACTCATGTTTGTGTCAGAAATTACCAACCGTCGGGATCTTACGGTTCTGTTTTCAGTAACTGAAACTTGGGCACGGGGGCGTGTTGAGTGGGCACGGCCCCGTGTTCAGCTAGTGTCTGACTTAAAACAGGATTGCCAGTTCCAATGATTGGGCACGGGGCGTGTTCAGCGGGCACGGCCCGTGCTGAGTTCTGCAGAAGCTGAAAAATTAAGAAAAATCCTAAAAAAATGAAAAATAAGAAAAAAGATTAGGCCGTTGATTCCTAACTTTCTTAAAATCCTTGTGTCCCCGGCAACAGCGCCAAAAACTTGATGCGTGTGAAGTGTTATATATATTAGGTGTATATTTTAAGCCCCTTTAACACTTTTTAGTCAAGTTTTAAATTTATAAAACACGATATTTACTAACACTAAACACACATATGGGCAAGTGCACCCATCGTGAGCGTAGTATAGTGTTGGTAAGATACCGAGGTCGTCCAAGGACACAAGAGCTTTTAGTACCGGTTTATCCTCAACGTCTAATCAAATCAAAAAGTTTAGAAAAATGTTTAAGCTAAGAAAAATAAAAACTAACTAAAATGCTGAAAATAAAAATAAAAAGAAAAACAGATAGACAAGATGAATCACTTGGTTCTGACTCGTGTATAGTGTAACCTTTGATTATTCCCGCACTTTTGCACTTATTTAAGAGATTATCTTAGTTATTGTAGTAGGCCCCTCTTTTGAAGGTGACGTTACCCTCAACCCAGTAGTTTGAGTCAGCAAGGATACAATCCTAAAGGGTCAGATTATTGAAAGATAATTAATTAAGTTATTAATGCAAATTATGGTAGGCCCCTCTTTTGGAGGTGACGTTACCCTCGATTAAGTAGTCTGAGTTAGCAGGGATACAGTCCTAAATAGCTGGGTTATAGTATTAATAGTAGTTAACTTATGAGGGGAACAAAGAGTTTGGACCCCCGCCATCCAATACCGTTAAGTATTGAAGGAGGTCCTACTAAATTTGACCCAGGTCCATTGCAGGACCTCTAAACGCTGAACAATGACAAGACTCTTACCAAACCGTTCCCTTAACCCCCGACTAGGTAGCCAACATACCTCCATATAGACCGTGGAGATATGAATGGTGAAAATCTTTTATTTTATATAGACAGTAAAATAATACCAAGACACCACGGAAAAACGATAAGTAATAATCACCTTCAACATAAGAAACTAGTTATTAAAGTCATTAATACAAAATCAAGTAAAAAGTGCGAAAAGATTAGAAATAAAAAGTATTACACTAGACACTTGTCTTCACCAAGTGATGTAAGAGACTTAGGCAAACATGGCCTTGATTGTCAAGAACTCTTACGATCAATCTTGGATCCCGAGACGACTCACACACTCTATGATGGACAATGGATGATGGTGGTGGATGATGGTGTTATGGTGGTGGTGGGTGGTGGGTGAAGTGTGAAGTGTGAGAGAGGTGGTGTGCCAAGGGATGGTTTGAGCTTGAGCCAAGCACTCCTATTTATAGGCTGAACAGAAGCTCGGGCACGGCCCCGTGTCCACATCCTTCTCTTTCTTCATTTAATGCAGCTTGTCTTATTAGTTGACCACGCCCCCGTGTCCGCTGAGCACGACCCCGTGTGCAGAAGAATCTTTGTACTATGAAGATTTGCCTGGATTGTGCGAATCTTATAGCTGACCACGGCCCGTGTCCGCTGAGCACGGCCCCGTGGTGGGCAATAGAAGCTTTTACCACTTTGTCTTTTCTGCTGACACTTGGGCACGCCCCCGTGCTGGCTGAGCACGGGGCGTGTTCAGTCTTCTGACCTCTTGTTTTGCTTGGGAAGATGCTGTCGTGGGGTCGGGCATGTCACGTCTTGTTCCTTTTCTTGTATTTATGTTAGATTTTGATGTCTTTTTTGCTTCTTTTGTTAATTTGAGCTCATTTAATCCTGAAAATACAAAAGGAAGACAAAAGCACACTTTTTCCAACATTAGTACTAAAAAAGGGTTAGTTTTATGCCACAATTGATGTAATTTATATGTTGCATTTTGCACACATCAATAGCCAAAAGTTTCATTGTTCAACAATACACATAATTACATAAAATGGCTAACTTAAACTTTAATATTAAATGATATCTTATTGGTTCAATCATCCAATCTTACATAAGTTGCCATGAAAATTGCATACAACAGTTCTAAGGTATGCTAATGTTTAGTAAAATATGACATTCTAATAGTTGTTGCCACTATTAATTTTAATCATAAACAGAGATTACCGCATGAGTTTGATTGATAATATCAAAATTAATATTCACTAATATTATCACACATGTTATTTGTATACGTATGCGACAACCAAAAGGTTTACTACCAAAGTAAAATTACTTAATCTAATTCATATATAATTATCTAAATCTTTGTCACCAACAAAAAAATAAGCCAAAAGGAGTTTAGTGACATCTTGTCATATCATCAATATAACATGAGGTAGCTAATAATCTTTCGTGTGATTTCACGAATTAAATATGGATTTATATTGATAAGTGATCCACTAAAATACAATATTAATGGAAGAGTGAACCTTCCAAATTCCAACTTTTCAAACAAATTACTCAATTTGATTTTTTTTATTGCAAAAACCATTTGCATAAAAGTAGTAATTTAAATTAACCAACAAAAGTTGATCTATGGTTTAAGTACTGGATTGCCTGATATGAAGATAATAATATATGAAATTAGAAAACAATGATTTCTATATACATTAACTTGCAATGAGATTTAATCTACCAACACCAAAAGAAAATAATTGTTGGTGACATTTTATTTCACAAAATCACAAATTGGTTTTCAATAAGCAATTCGTGAAGATTGAATTGATATAATCAACATCATGCTCTGATACCACATGTTGACTATATCTATAAACATGGGTTAAAATTATAGAACTTAATCATGTTTATTCAATCATAGCGTAAATACAGATACAAGTTAGAGATACTTACTTGTATGGATGATTATCTTCAAGGATAAAGATGAAGCCATGATTCCCGTTATGGTACCTTGTGTTGACGGATCACACTAAAGAGAATTTTTAGTATTGGTGTTCTACTCGAGTTGTTCATCTCTTATGATCAATATATATTTAATATCAAAATGAATGATGATCATGAATAGTGATTGGTTATGAAAACTCTTTACATTCTCTATTAAAGGTACCTAAAGGGAAATCATAATTGCCCTTTAAACTAATCAATAATTACAATTACTACCATCAAGTAATTGTCGGGGACTAGTTATGTCATATTGGTAATGTTACCAAATGATCCGTAAGGCTACATTAACAGGTTATTTCTAACAAACTAGGGTTAAGTCTGTAAAAGCTTTGATTCTCTTTGAATCAAGGTTTATAGAGTAAATCTGTTGTAGTTCGTAAGAGATTATCACTTTGATAATTTCTGTGTGTTGAGAGTTGTATTTGGTGTATTTGTCTCTTGTGTTCTTGAGTCGACAGTCTTGTACCAGAGTATTTCTTGGGTTAATATACTTAGGGCTGGGTTGATCTTTGTTGATTGTTTGTGATACCAGTTATTTTGACATTTATATATTAGTTCACTTTCTTATTCCGAAGCCCTCATCAAGATTAACAATATATATTGACAAGGCTCAATGTATATCTTATTCGCTACAAATCCATGTGATCAGTATAGCATACTTAAGTAAATAACAATGAAAGGTCACCAAAGCTCATCCTATACGTGTCATACGTGCCCCTTCTAGAAAGACCACTCTAGAAAGAGATCAACCCATCTCACTATATCAATCTATCCATGTGGATTTGTAGCATCACGAGCAACTCCAATGGCAGCTCAAAATACTTTGTCAACAATTACTTCATTTACTCACAAAGCTATTCCACATCTCTTAAAACCTGGCCATCTTCATACAACTTTAGTTGATGATCATAGACACATGTGGAGCGCGACTACGTCATATCGACTCAAATGGTGTTCTAAGCCGTTAAAACCTAATGAATCCTTCCGCAAGTGCTCGATAAGACCGCCGCTGCAGGTATTTACGATATCTTTTTTTTTTGTTATGTTGACTAGCGTAACACAAAGCATTTCCTTGGTATTATTTGTTAACCTTTGGCTTCATAATTTTTTATTTTTTTCTGTTTTTATGTTTTAAACTGTTTTCAAATATTCATTTCAGTGTATGCCTGAAGACACTGTTGTAAACCATGCAAAATTGGTAGAAAGTGTTCGGGAATTGATCACCAAGGATAGTAATGATGTCAAATTTGATGATTTGTTAATGGTAGAAGCTCTTGAACGGCTAGGACTTGATTATCTCTATGAAGATGAGATCAATCTAATTCTCAAACAGTGTTACCTTCAGTTGATTAACAAAGATTTCCTTGAACATCGAAATCTCTATGAGGTCTCCCTATGTTTTCGAATCTTAAGGCAGAAAGGTTTTCGCGTCTCTGCAGGTTTCTAGCAACTCTTACTCCTCATTGTGGTTTTGTTCTCTCATACCTTTTTATATTTTATGAGTCACTAATAAAAGTGTTTGAATGTCACAGATGTTTTTAAATTATTCATGGGAAAGGATGAAAAGTTTGAGGACAATCTTAAACATGATATTAAAGGTTTGATGGAACTATACGAAGCTTCACATTTATGTATAGAGGGAGAAAACATACTCGATGAAGCTGCATTATTTAGCAGCCACATGCTTCATAAAGCACTCAGTTTTCTTGATGATAAAGAAGCCAGTATGGTTAGATATACACTTGAAAATCCCCACCGAAGAAACTTTACAAGCTTAAGTTTACTTAACTCCCCAAAAGACTGTGACGCCACAATCTTGAAAGAATTAGCAGAACTGGAGAGTACGATGGTGCAGTCCATACGCAGGATGGAAATAAATGAAATCTTAAGGTGCAATCACGATACTCCACTAATTAATCAATATAACTATTTGTTTTTTTTCTTTTAACTACCTAACACTACGCGATATATGGGTGTAAATGAGACGAGCCACTCACGAGCTACTGGAGCTCGAGCCTTAGTCAAATAATAAGCTTGTGTAGTAACAATCCCAAGCTTCACTTATCGAAATTTCCGAAATTTCGCGTGTAGTGTTGATTTTACCGAAATTTCCGATTTTTTTTTGTTGTGTAAAATATTGGATTTTTAAGAGTTCGCCCCCCACCAATTTGGATTTTAAGAGGTCGGTCTCTACCGAGTTTTGTTCAAGCTCTGTCACTGCTTATCGAGCTCAAGCCAATCTGCGAGCCTTATCGAGCTATATACAAAATGAAAATTATTTATAATATTGCTTAGTTAATAAATAATAAACTACTCGAGACAGGGTGGAGCTCGAGTTTTCATCAATTAATAAAGCTCGAGCTTGACTCGGCTCGTTTTCACCCCTATACGGATTTATAATAAAAAAAAGTTGTTGCTAAACTTACACTCTCACAAACTTAGAGAAGAGGTTCATCATTAAAAATATTTACTCTCTCACGTAGAGAGCAGTGGCGGACCTATCCACAGTCGTGGGTGGGCAGCCGCACCCTTTGAAAAAAAATTAATGTATATTTTTTGCAAAAAACCCGACGGCACAATTTGAAAATATGATTGAACGTCTTATCCGCACACTCAGCAAATAATTTTTGAGTTCGCATTAGTTAGAGAGTTATGTTTAATACAAGATGGGGGATGTTTAGACACACCTGAAACATTAAAATTTCTACTTCTGACACGTTATCCTAGTCACATAAACTGATGGATTTGTTGTAAATTGTACTAATAGTCCGTCTTGTCTGGACGTGCGGTTGTACTTTTAGGAAAATATGCCCATAGCCTATGAGTTGATTCTTAAAGATTTTCGCTATTCAATCAATTATTGATAAGGCAGCTTCATTTGTCTTCAAGAAGACCATTATTTGACATAAATGGTATATGATTAATTTCAAGAGGAAGATTTTTTGTAACTGCGACATTTTTCTTATTATTTAAAAACCCACGACAAAATAATTACAATATGAGCTTTCATATTTTAAACTAAACAAACACTGATCCTACTATAACTCTAACTTGACTAAATTAGCAAAAATATTAAACTTACAATTAACCTCATCTCTTTAATTCGCCTTCTACTCTGGATCCATAGCACCCTTTGAACTGCCACTTGCCCCATTACCATCTCACAACACCTCACGTTGTTCCTTTTGCTTGCATACAATCATCAGCAGAGAGGGTTCTTCATCATCTTCAACTTGAGCAAGCTATGCTTCTCCCACTTCACATTCTTGATTTGGGCACTTGGATGCGTAGTGCTTGCATTCTTCATAGTTAAAAAACATAATGTGTGATTTGTCTCGCACTGATTTCGTCCATCTTGCGAGCCACAGGTGAATCGCTACAACTGTACCATTCGTGATAGACCTTACTTTTATCTTACCATTCTGATTGAAGTGTTCCTAGAGTTGTCAGATATTGTTTTCTTATTTAAGATCCGTTCCACATATGCTTTTAACCACCCAATTGCCCTCTTTGAACGATGTATCAGTGTCTAAGTATTGTTCGATTGTTGAAACAAGTTAGAGAAACTTACCCCGAGTTGAATCAAGTTGCTTGCTAACTACGACTGCAACTTTTATCATAGATTGTTGAACTTTATGATTATCCCACTCAACTTCCCCAGTCACAACAAACATGTCACTTTCCTTCATCCTTAGTGCCTCGTATTAACATATTAACTGATGGTCTGTAGAGATCACTATTAGTATCTCACTTTTGAGGAAGTGATCACCATTTTATAAGTTTTTGCGAACTAATTTTCTTTTAAGAATACCTTTGTTTTTTGAAGAACTAATCCCTACACATCTTAAGTACTTAGTAAATAGAAGATAGATTAGTTTAAGTTGTAATTAGAATAGTATACAAGTGCGAGGACCGGATGCAACAAAGTCAAAGATTACCTACACACTAAAGGAATCGACACATCCATTGGGACACATCGATTCAGAATGGCGGCAACACCACAAGATCATCAGACGTGACGTTTCATCAAAGGACATGTCTATTCGATTGCACCTTTTAGATTAGTATAAATAGGGCATTAGATTTCAATTGTAAATCACATGTGTACTCATACATTCAGTTTATATATTCAAGTTATTCATGTTCTAGAGATCAAAGATCAAGTTCCGGGCAACAATTGGTATCAGAACATAGACATCGGGAATCACAAGGCAAGGCAGAATCACATGAATAATTCACGATCAGGTTTCAATTTTGTTTTTTCAATTCGCAAATCAGTTTTCAGTTTTTGGTTCAAGAGTCGAACAAGGGTTCTGTTCAAAATCTAGGGTTTTGATTTCGGGGTTATAGTGTGAAATAGATAGTCACAAGAATTTAGTATTACGCGATTCGGTTATTCGCGGGTCAAAGATTACAAGGTTTATTGAATTCAAGGGAATTGAATTTTACCAGTACAGTGGCCCGTATTAGTGGTCAGGAAATTTTAAGAATCGAGAAAATAAGGTTGTTTGATTGCAAACTTTGTTAAAGTGAAAATAGTTCGGTCAAAAATCATGTCAGGAACAACCAGACCAAATCAACAAATTGTAATTCAAAAGGAAGGAAGGTATCTTTCCCAATTTCAATGCCCATTTTTGAAATCTACAAATTACATGCTTTGGTCAATTCGCATCAAAACAAATTTTAGAAGCAAATAGACTTTGGGAAATGATTCAACCGGCAAAAAAATACACAAGCGGCTATAAAGAAAGATAAGCCACCAATCGCATATTTGTTCCAAGCAATACCAGAGGATGTTGTATTGCAAGTTGTAAAACTACAAAGGAAATTTGGAACACATTGAAAACAAGACACGTTGGCATTGATCGGGTACAAAAGGCTCGTTTGCATACACTCATGTCAGAGTTTGAGTTGTTGCAAATGAACGAAGACGGCACTGTGGACTCTTTCTCCGCAAAGATAAATAGTGTTGTTACACGGGCAAGTGAATTTGGAACGACACTGGGTCAACAGACTCTAGTATGCAAACTCCTAAATGTCGTGCCATATAGATTCACTCAGATTATCGCCTTTATGGAAGAACACACCGATCTAGAAACAATGATGCCAAAAGAATCAATCGGAAGATTAAAGACTTATGAAGGGCGACTTAAGTTAAAGAAAGGAAGCCCAGGAGATAGTCAAGACCAATTGATGTTTACACATCAAGACAACAATTCTGGTAGAGGAAGACATTTCGGAAACCACGAGCGTGGTAGGTTCAACCAAGCGCGTGGAAACTGGCGAGACAATAAAGATGAACAAAGCACTAAGAGTGAGGGGTCTTCATATAGGCATAGAGGTGGCAAATCTATGAATTGGAGGAAGTTTGCAAGGAACCAAACAGACCCAAGCAAAATCCAGTGCTTCAAGTGTCAGAAGTTTGGACACTTTAAGCGAGATTGTCCCCAGAAGGAAACTCTACAAGAACACTCCAATCATGTAGAAGACGAGGAAGAACAAATGTTGTTGATGGCAATTCAAGAAGAAAATATTGTTTAAGCAAGGGTTCTACTAAACGAAGAACGCATAAAACCAATAAGGTACGCCACAAAAGAAAAAAAAAGTCTGCGGTACTTAGAAAATGGGGCAAGCAACCACATGACAGGTGTGCGAAGTCACTTTAAAGAATTAGATGAAAAGGTGATAGGACGAGTACGTTTTGGTGACGGGTTGCATGTGGAGATTAAAGGCATAGGTTCAGTACTACTGGAATGTTAGAACCAAGAATATAAGATACGTAGAGATTAAAGGCATAGGTTCAATACTACTAGAATGTCAGAACCAAGAATATAAGATAATTTCTCAAGTGTATTACATTCCAAGTATGAAAAGAAACATATTGAACCTCAGACAACTTAATGAAATCGGTTGCAAAGTGATGATGGATGAAGATCTACTAACACTCCGTGACAGAAATTGAAAGTTACTCATACGAGTTGCGAGAATGAAGAATAGGCTATACAAGGTTAAGTTGCAAATTGGACGGCCAATCTGCCTGCTTTCAAACGAAGAAGATTTAGCATGGTTATGGTACGCAAGGTTAGGTCATTTACACTTTAATGCTATTAAAGAAATGACTTGAAAGAACTTGGTACGAGGAATTCCTCAAATAAGTCATGCCAGTCAAATCTGTGACGAATGCTTATTAGGGAAACATAGTAGGACACCATTTCCAAATCAGGTGAAATTCAGATCCTTAAAACTTCTGGATTTAGTCTATAGAGATTTGTGTGGTCCAATAACCCCACCGACATGTGCTACGAAGAAGTATATATTTTGACTTGTAGTCAATTGCACTCATTACATGTGGCCATATCTACTAACTACCAAGGATCAAGCATTTGAAACTTTCAAAGAGTTCAAAGAAAAGGTGGAGACAAAAACACGAACCAAGTTAAAAATGTTAAGGACATACAGAGGAGGAGAAATCACGTCAAATGAATTCAACCAGTACTTCAAAGATAACAACATAGCGACATAGCATACAACACCATATTCCCCACAACAAAATGGAGTAGTAGAAAGAAGAAATAGGACCATGTTATCCACTACTTGCAGTATGTGGAAACCAATGAACATGCCACAGAACTTTTAGGGTGAAGTTGCGCACAAAATATATGTACTAAACAGGGTTCCAACGAAAGCCTTGGTGAACAAGATACCATTTGAAGCATTGAAAGGAAGAAAGCCAAATTTAGAACACCTAATGGTTTTTGGCTGCACTGCATATGCTAAGGTACTACTAACCATGGAACTGTAATACCTACATGGAAGGGGTAGAATCAGGAAATCCCGAATGGATAAACTTTGTCATTCAATAAATTGATGACCCACCAGAGTTAGAAGAGGACGCACCAAGTAGTGATGATAGTAGCGGGCCACACCATGAAGATGCTGGAGTAGATCAGTCCGAAAATAATCAAGACACCTATGTAACACCACCGGCACACTCGTACAATCTGAAATCATTAGGAAGATCTAGCAACTTATCAAGTAGAGGTCCATCTACATCAATCAGTGACACTCCAGTACGACTAAGAAGTCTTGATTAATTATATGATGAGACGGAGGAAATTCAAGTAGATCCACATGAATTACTACTTTCTAAAGAAGAACCAAGACATTACAAGGAAGCATCCATTGACAGCAAATGGATTGAGGCAATGAAGGATGAGTTAGACTCAATAAACAAGAATAACACTTGGAGATTGACAGAATTGCCAAGATCACAAGGCAATAGGATTAAAGTGGGTATTCAAGACTAAGAAAGATCTAAATGGAGTAGTCATAAGATATAAAGCAAGACTGGTAGCAAAAGGTTACGCTCAACAACATGGGATAGATTTTGATGAAGTATTTGCACCAATGGCATGCATCAAGACAATTCAACTAATGTTAGATTTAACAGTATATCAAGGTTGGGAGGTACATCACTTAGATGTCGAGTCTACATTCCTACATGGAGATCTCAAATAGGAGGTCTATCTCACAACTAGAAGGATTTATAAAGCCAAGAGATGATAGAGAGGTGTACAAACTATCAAAGGTACTGCATGGATTAAGGCAAGCACCACGTGCTTGGAACACAAAGTTAGATCAAACACTAAAGTCATTAACTTCAATAAGTGCACTTTAGAGCAAGCAATCTATACAAGGACAAATAAGACTTCTACACTAATTGTCGGAGTCTACGTTGATGATTTGATAGTCATTATAACTTCAAGGAAGAAGATAGATATTTTCAAGTCACAAATGGAGAAGAAGTTTCAAATGAACGATCTAGGATTGCTAGCATACTATCTGGGAACAGAAGTTACTCAAGTAAGTGGTGAGATAGCCATAAGGCAAACAGGGTATATAAACAAGATACTCAAAGATGATGATATATTAACCTACAACGAAATAATGATTCCTATGAATCCCGGAACACAGTTAACAAAGACTGAAGAAGTAGATATGGTAGATGCAACACACTACCGATGCCTGATCGGTTCTCTTAGGTACTTATTGCATACAAGACGAGATCTATGTTACTAAGTTAGTTTGCTTAGTAGATTCATTCAAGAACCAAAAGAGCATCACTTGAACGCAGTTAAGCAAGTGCTACGTTACATCAAAGGAACTAAAAAGCATGGAATCATATACAAGAAGCAAGGAGGATGTAATATCACAGGTTATAGTTATAGCAGTTATGGTGTTTACACATATCAAGGAAAAGGTACAACCAGTCTAATATTCTACTTTGGAAAATCATCTATAACCTAGTGCACACAAAAGCAACAAACAATGGCACTTTCATCATGTGAATCAGAATTCATGGCAGCCACTGTGGCAACATGCCAAGCACAATGTTTCTCCACTAGCACTCATGAAGAATCTATCTTTAATGGAAGAAGCAAGCACATTGACGCACACTATCATTTCATAAGAGAATGCATGGAGAATGAACACATCAATGTGGAATACATTAGTGGAGAACTACAAAGGGCAGACATATTAACAAAGGCACTAGCAAGAGTAAGTTTGCTACAATGTGAGAAAAGCCCAAAGTTCCAGACTTACAACTACTCAAGGATATTCGTGGTTAGGGGGTGAGTGAAGAACTAATCCCTACACATCCTAAGTATGATGGTTATTTAGTAAATAGTAGATAGATTAGTTTATGTTGTAATTAGAATACTATACAAGTGTGAGGACCAGATGCGATAAAGTGAAAGATAATATCTTACACACTAAAGGAATCGACACATCCATTGGGATACATCGATTCAAGATGACGGCAACGGCACAAGATCATCTGACACGACGTTTCATTAAAGAACATGTTCTATTCGATCGCACCTTTTAGATTAGTATAAATAGGGCATTAAATTTCAATTGTAAATCACATGTACTTATACGTTCAATTTATATATTCGGGTTATTTATGTTCTAGAGATCAAAGATTAAGTGTTGGGCAACATTTTCTCTTGATTTCGTCTGAGGATTTTGGTTTGAAGGTTTAGGCATAATAATCAATCAAATAAGTATGTAGTATTATGAATTTTCCAAGTACAAGATACGAACATGGTTGTATCGTGCATTGACATCACCAGGCATGTAACTTTTTATCTATTGTTGTTTGACGAAACTTGTTTTAATGATTCCCCTTCAGATATATTACTCGCAACTAAGTATGCCAATCATGACGCCCAAGGAAAGACATTTTTTTCAACATTTGGTTCTTTCCCTAACGGATTAAACCATCTCTTTTTTGAGAGGTTTATATTATTCATAACCCACACAAACCGGGGCGAGCTAAAGATCAACAAACCACTTACATCAAAACGAGCTTACAACACATATCCCAAGATCTACTACAATTTTTGGATCTATTTTTATACCACAAATACGCTATCAGTTCAAACTATTGGATGTTTTTCTCTACTTTGACTTCCACATTAGAAACCTTTTATCATAAAACGAACTTAAACCATCCCTTATTTTATAGGTTTAATTTGGAGAAACTTTTTATTAAAGAAAAGTTCTTCTACTCAATTGTATAAAACATTAAATTCTTGTATAAAAATTTAAGACTATAAACAAATATGTGGACTTTTTTAATTGACTCATTATCTATTTTGTGATAAAATTTGTTAGTCTTTTATGCACGATTGTAGTTATTTGAATTTTGGGTCTTAATATATTGTTTGAGAAAAATACAGCCGACCTTCGTTTCCAAATTTTTAACTATAAACCTTTGATGCTCAGCACATAATTCGACTATAGAACTTTGTTCATCGATTCTCCTAAGTTTTATCTAGTGCACTTCAAGTTCGAAACATAATAGATATCATAAACCTAATTCGGCTGGAATTTTTCTGGTTTTCTTGCGAGGTCCTTTGTTGTTTTGATTATTAGAGGGCTAAGTTATAAGCATATGGGTAATCTTAGACAATATTATCTCAAATGTTATCATACTTGGAATCAAGAAGAATTGATTTATAATAAGGCATTTGTGCACCAACAATCTTTATAATGAAAAATAGCTTTGGTTGCCCAAGCTAGCAAATGACCTTCTGGTGCGTTGGCAGCTCCATGACCTTCCAAAGTGGAGGTCATGAGTTCGAGTCTTCCCTGGAGTAAAAATTCTTTCGGTTGAGCAAGTGGTTTTTCCACAGTGGGACTTTGGGCGGTCAGTTTCCTCTAGAATAGTGACGGGTCGGGTCACTAGCGTCGTCTACGTTTCTTGGCCGTTCTAAAAAATCCAAATGTGTGGCATCAAATGTGAACCCCAAAATTCAAGAATTATCAATAATTATTCAAATTTAGATCAAGAAAGTCAGATGCATCACCCCTAAAACCCATGTATATGCCTTTTTCCCTTCATCTTAGATGAGTTGTTAGGAATAATTTTTGGAGTTCTTTTCTTTTGAGTAGTGCCTATGTACATACACATGCATGTATATATAAGTATATTTGTGTTTGTACGTGGTATGCATGTATATGTAAATATGTCTATGAATTGATTCACTTTATCTTATTAATATTCGAATATATTGTGATATGTAGGTAATCACTCTTATTTTTTTTCTATAGGTGGTGGGAGGAACTAGGGTTGTGGCAAGACTTAAATCTTGCGAGGAACCAACCTCTAAAGTGGTATATTGTGCCTATGGTTTCCTTAGCTAATCCCACCATGTCACAGCAGATAATTGATCTCACAAAAACCGTTTCTCTCATATATATTATAGATGATATTTTTGATATCTATGGGACCCTCGAAGAACTTACTCTACTCACTGAAGCGGTCAACATGTACACAACATAGAATCTCACTAGATTATTTATACCTTATTTTTCATATGAACTTGTCTTCCTTATAGTATATTTGGATCATTAACTTATTTGCAGGTGGGATATCAACACTGTAGAGCAACTTCCATGCTATGTGAAGTCATCCTTCAAAGTTGTATTTGATACTACAAATGAAATCGCACAAAGAGTTTATGAGAAACATGGATTTAACCCCATAAAATCCTTACGAAAGTCGGTATGATATATTGATCATCGGTTACTTAAGATTTTAATTTATTTATAACATATCATTACCAAAATCAGCTAAATACTTGGTAGGTCATAAGATTTCATTTCAATATGACTTGATAATTTTTGAATCATATAACTTTAAGATTAAAGTATTTCGAGTGTACAAAAAATCAATAATCACATTTGGTTCGACATTTAATGGTATAACAGCACGTAGTTACATTAGTAACACTATTTGTAGCAACTGAAACTATTTAAGTTCAATGTTGCTAATGATGTACACAGTTTCTACCTTGAAGTAACAACTTGTTACTAGGGATCGTGGTGTTGCCTAATGAACCCTTAGGTTCCTTGGTAACTAAAATTACGATAGATTTGGAGAAGCGTGTACTCCACACCTCCTTGTTTGCACCAATGTATATTATAATTGCATATTTGGCTTTTAAGTATACCCGAATTACCCAAAGTAGGTTAATAACGCTAAATTCTATCAACAAACTCAACCTCTAAGTTTGAACTTAGGAAAGGATATCTAGTTCTTATAAATAATGGTGTTATTATTATCGTATCATCGATACATCTGTCTCTCTCTCTCTCTCTCTCTCTATATATATATATATATATAGATAGATATATAGGGGTGGGTTAGTATAGAAACCTACTTTGAGTGAGAAAACTTAGAAAACTCTATCCTACAATTTTTTTATATAAATTAGGGCATGTAACATACATGATTTTAAGCCAAGAAAACCAAAAAAATAAAAAAAGCGCTGAGTGATTGTTTAAAAAAATAGATTAAAAACGTTCCTATTTAATAGTATCTAACACTAAACAACAATCATTTGTTACATACGTAACACAAAAGTTACTTAAAAAACATTTACTATGTGCTTTTATTTAATTTTTATGGCTCAAAACTCTTAAAATACATATATTACATGTGTTAACTTTTTCAAAAAAAAAAAAAATATGTAACATAGAGTTTCCAGAGTTTACTCATTGGGAATGGGTTTCTATTCTAGTGTGTGTGTGTGTGTATATGTATATATATATATGGTCTCACTCGGTTGTAACTTAGATTCTGAAGGTCGGTAGCAAGTATTGACAAGAATTTTCATACCGAATAAGGTACCAACTGAGATATACGATATGGTATTCAGTTTTGAAGTTAATTTAGTTTCGATATCGGTACAGTACTAGATCCGTACTTTTAACTGTACATACGAACCCTATATTTTAGGATATTTGGTTTTGATTTTAGCTAAATTTTGATATTGGTACTATCTAGTCCGATAAGAGTTCAGTATGGTACAGTACCGATCTTATTCCTAATATAAACACACATACATAGGTTACCTCTAAAACACATTCCTAAACAATATTGCAGTGGGCGACCCTTTTTGAAGCATTTTTGGTTGAAGCAAAATGGTTTGCTGCTGGGCATATTCCAAAATCAGAAGAATACTTGAAGAACGGGATAGTTAGTTCAGGTGTAGAAGTTTTCCTAGTTCACATGTTTTTCCTCCTTGGAGATGGTTCCAATAAAGAAAATGCAAAAATCATTGACAATAATCCAGATATTGTATCATCAGTCTCAAAAATTTTGCGTCTGTCAGACGACTTGGAAGTTGAGCAGGTTAAAATGTTCATTCAATTTTCATGCCAATAAATACATTATAACTTCTGTTAAAGATGAAAAATGACTGACTAACGTTGTCCTGCATAGTTTCGTATAATTTACACTATAATTGAGACATGTAAATGAATTTGTATATGATCTTTCTAACAGGATGAGAATAAAGATGACCATGATGGATCATTTGTCAAGTGTCTACTCATGGAACATGAGTATAGTTCTTATAAGATTGCCCGGGAGTATGTTAAGAAGATGATTTCAGACACCTGGAAGCGTTTAAATGGGGAATGCCTCTGCCCTAACCCTTTTTCGGAAAATTTCTTGAAGGGCTCCATAAACCTCGCCAGGCTTGTTCCATCAATGTATGGCTACAAGCACAATAATTCATTTGATTTAATAGAAGAATGTATCAGGTCTATCCTATGAGACAATATATATATAACTATATTACCTTCAATTATATATGGGTTTTAGCCACTAAAATTTTATATTGTTAGCACCATAAACCATACTTTAGTCTTGAATTAAATTGGTTATCATGTACTGGATACAATGCTCGTGTGTAATTTAAATGTTTTTATCAATATAAATTCTAAGGCTAGAAACCATGCATATACTAGTTGTTACATATGCATAGATCAATTAAGAGCCAAGAATGTCACGTCCCCCGACCCGTACCCCTGTTCGGGAGCCGCGAGGCAGACAGCGGTGGTACCAGTGTTTATTATTTGTCAGCGGAAGGATCATCAGGACCTGGTATCAGGAAAATTTTATCAGAGTTTTCAAAACACCAAGTTTTCATTTCAATAAACTATGGGGTAAACCCCGTATTTACAGAAAGGAATTTCACTAGGAAATCCTTGATTACAGAAAACACGTTTATTTCAGGTTTACAAAGCCACTTATTTAGGCTGAAGTGCTTCGTGACACTTTTTTCTTTCTTCACAGTAAGTTACCTGAAATGCATTTTAAAAACATTTTTGTCAGTGAAAAATAGTGAAAAATACTGGTGAGTTCATTCAGTTGTAAGAAAAACACACTTTTATAATTTACAGCATTAAGGGTTTTTACATTTGTTTATATCTATCAATTACCCCAAATCGGTATTTGTCACTTAACTGATCTATGACTGTGGTCATATCACACATTGGCTAACCCGTTGTCCAATGGTGAAGCTTATCAATTAATGTATACAAAACCCCACATACCGGTAGTAATTGCAGAATACAAAAACTAATGGCTGTAATTACATTTTGGAAACTAATAGGGTTTTGAAAGCATTTAATAAAATAGAATGACTCACTTTGTAGGTTTAAGTTGACAGGTCTTGCCTACTGGTTTAGAGCTGGTATTCTTAATTAAATATACAATGCACACGTATTAGTGTATTAACTCAATTCAACTTTAACGATAATCATGTGATCAAAACCCACAACGAATGAAAAAGTATAGCCGGGTACCGGCAGCACTTAAACATCTATTGGATTGGTTTCAATCGATCGGATATAGTACCGTGTTAGCGATTAGAGTTATTACCCTTATATCGGAGTAGTGTTACGGGAATTTATGGGCTTTATTGAAATAAACGGAGATACACGGAGTAGAAAGTCATTCTGAATGAGCGAACTGAGCAAACTGGGCTAGTCCTAGACTATTGCATATATATACCCACACTTGGCACCTCCCACGCATCGCGCACGGGTCTGAGGACCCTCCCGCGTGTCGCGGGGACTACCCCTAAGGCTAGATTAGCCTTGTTGCAAATATAGGCTGGCCAGTTGTCATTTTTCGAGTTCCACGTGTCCAGACAACCTGCCGTGCATTGCTGGAGTTTTAGGGCATCCCCCTGCGTGTCTCCGGGGGTCCCTGTTTCAAGTTTCTTTGATTTTCACATCGGGTCATGCCGTATAAGTTCGGGTTTCAATCACGGTTCCTTAAAAAAATTGGGAATGGTTACTTGTATTTTGGAGGTTGTTACATCCTCCCCACCTTGTTTTAAATCTCGTCCTCGAGATTCAATGGAACAAGTAAGGATACATTCGTTTCATTTCTGACTCTAGTTCCCATGTGTATTCTGGTCCTCTTTTTTAATTCCATTTTACCTTGAGCAGAACTAACCTCTTATGTTTAAGTTTCTTAATCTTTCTATCTTCTATTTGCAGAGGTTTTTCAACAAACTTTAACTTTTCGTTTACCTCTATATCTGGAAGAGGTATCACCAGTGATTCATCAACTAAACATTTCTTAAGGTTGCATACATGAAATACATCATGTATTCCCGCCATTTCTACTGGGAGTTGTAGCTGGTAAGTAACTGGTCCTATTCGTTGGATGACTTTAAATGGTCCGACACCTCTCTTACCGAATCGGACTACTCCTTTCCAAGGAGAAACTTTCAATAGCACAATGTCTCCAACTTGAAATTCTAACGACTTACGTCGATTGTCGGCATAACTCTTTTGACGATCTCGTGCCACTTTCAATCTTTCCTTGATATGGGTTATTTTGTCAGTGGTTTCTTGTATAATCTCGGGACCTGATAATTGACTTTCTCCTATTTATGCCCAACATACTGGAGTTTTGCACTTTCCTCCATAAAGTGCTTCAAATGGGGCATCATTTATGCTCATATGATAATTATTATTATAGGAGAATTCTATTAATGGTAAATGATCATCCCAACTTCCTTCAAAATCTATAACACATGCTCTCAGCATGTCTTCTAAGGCCTGGATTGTCCTTTCACTTTGTCCGTCTGTCAGAGGGTGATAAGATGTGCTTAAGTTTAATCGTGTTCACATAGCTTTTTTTGAAACTTTTCCAAAAATGAGAAGTGAAACGACTATCTCTATACGATACAATGGATAGTGGAACTCCATGTAAGGACACTACCTCATCCACATATATTTTAGCTAGTCTCTGCATGCTAAAGGTTTCCTTCATTGGTAGGAAATGAGCTGATTTGGTTAATCGATCCACAATCACCCATATGCGTCATTACCTTTTCTTGTTTTGGGTAACTTAGTAACAAAATCCGTTGTTATTAATTTCCATTTCCATACTGGCATTTCTAACTGTTGAAGTAACCCTGAAGGTTTTTGATGTTCAGCTTTAACTTGTGAACAAGTTAAACACTTAGAAACGTAACTAGCCATGTCCTTTTTCATTCCAATCACCAGAAATTATCCCTCAAATCTTGATACATCTTGTTACTACCGGGATGTATCGTATACCTAGATTTATTGGCTTCCTCTAAATTTCTACCTCATAGATTTCCTTGTGTAGGTACCCAAATTCTTTTCTTATGGAATCTCCAAATTCCATCAGTTCCTTGTTCTAATTCTTTTATCATTCCTTTCATTCCTTCAGCATCATCTTTGATTGCTGTTTCTTGGGTATTCTTCAACTGTTTCATTAAATGTATCTGTAGATTTAATTTGAGAGCACGTACCCGTTTTGGCTTTTCATGATACTTACGACTTAAGGCATCGGCTACTACATTAGCTTTACCTTCGTGATATTGGATATCACAATCATAGTCACTTAGAATTTCCATCTATCTCCTTTTTCTCATGTTTAATTCTTTTTACCCAAAAATATACCTTAAACTCTTATGATCTGTAAAGATGGTAAACTTACTACCATACTAGAATTTCTCCAAATATGAAGGGCAAAAATTATTGCTTCTAACTCTAAATCATGAGTTGCATAATTTTCCTCGTGCTTCTTTTGTTGTCTAGACGCATAAGAGATCAATTTCTCACATTGCATTAATACGCATCCTAATCCTAATTTAGAAGCATCATAGAAGATTACAAAATCTTCAGCTCCCTCTGGTAATGCAAGTATTGGTGCATTTGTTAACTTTTGCCTCAGAATATTAAAGGCTTCTTTTTGTTTAGGTCCCCATTCGAACTTAACCGCTTTACACGTTAGCTTGGTTAACGGAACGACTATCTTTGAGAAGTCTTGGATAAAGCGTCGATAGTATCCAGCGAATCCTAGGAAACTTCTGACTTCTGTAGATGATTTTGGGATTTTCCAATTAGTGATTACCTCTATTTTAGAGGGATCTACATGATTTCCTTCATGATTAATCATGTGTCCTACGAATTGAACTTCTAAACCAGAATTCACACTTAGAATATTTAGCATAAAGCTTCTCTTTTCTTAACAGCGTTAAAAGTGCATGCAAGTGCTGACAGTGCTCTTCCTTGCTTTTGGAATAAATAAGTATATCGTCTATAAAGACAATTACAAATTTATCCAAATATGGTTACATATCCTATTCATGATGTCCATAAAAGCTGCAGAAGCATTTGTTAACCCAAAGGGCGTGACTAGAAACTCGTAATGGCCATACCTAGTTCTGAAAGTTGTTTTAGGAACGTCCTCTTCCTGTACTTTCGGTTGATGATATCCGAAGCGTAAATCGATCTTAGAAAAATATCTAGCTCCTTGAAGTTGATCAAATAGATCATCAATTTGTAAGACCCTTACCAATATTTAACGGTTTTCTTATAAATATTGACTAAAAATGTGTATTAATGATTACACATACTTATAAAAATACGGGTTAATTTAAAACTTTTCACAATAAAACAATACAACATAAGATGTATGAATTTGTCGTTTACAAAGACGACGAAACTATGTGCGGAAGCCTGTATCTTGATCGTGTTCGGTTCTTCGTTGAGCTTGATGGTCCTCCGTTACTATAAATTATACCTACAATTCATAAAACATGAATTGAATTAGTCATACGTAGTTTAAAACGTGTCTAAATGAGTCCGGGAAGCGAAAGTGATTAGAATACAATTTTTTCGCCGAAACAGGGCACCGTCGCGCCATGCGCCGGCACCACATTGCTCCCTCGCGTGGCGTGGGGGAGACCGTTTTTCAGCAGGTCTGTATCTGGGACCTGCATTTTCCAGCAATACCAGTTTTTACGGAAACGACCATAACTTAGTCGTTACTGATCCGTTTTACACGATTCTTATTCCTATGCGCTCGTAATTTGATTCTCCATTACATGGAGTTAAAATCCGACATCCGGATTAACAATATTTTAGAATTTTAAGCTTTCGGATTAAAGTATAATTACTAAATTTTTGACCCGTTCGTGTATTTATCAAACAAACAAGTTTGGTTGACCCTTATTTCTCACGGATCCCTTAATTTCAATAGTGTCTAACATATTAGGTTCCAATCACAGGTTTCTTACGTATTTTAGACCCGTTTTCGCTCATATGCTTTATTTTGACCTGTTAAGGGTATTTAAGCATGTTTTAAGCACAAATCGCTTTCATTAGTTTCTAGCTTCATATTTCCACATTTCTTATTAAGTGATCTTCCACCACAACTATATTTGTGGTGGATTCAATGTGGTGATCTATATAATATGAGTTTTACTCCTCGGATGGTTATTTTACGGCAAAAGACTCATATAGAGCTAGTTGACCAAATATTTACATCTTTCGCTTCTTATACTTATACTAATTATTTATTTGAACATAAAACTCGTTTCCAAACCACCTTTAAAGGTCGTTAGTTCAATTTAGCTTACAAGGGTGTTTTGGTCCCTTTTTTCCTTTCATTTACGAAGAAGTATTTTGAAAGCATGTTTAACCCATAATCCTTCGTTTTAGTTATGATCTTGTTTGAAAAATCATTATGCTTTCCAAAACCCAACGACCACCATTTAAAACATTCGGTTTACTCTTTAAAAATAATCCATTGTCTATCTTAGACTTCGTTTAACACCCATTGAACCATACGTTCTAATTGAGTGTTTATTCTATTAGACGTACCTGGCTCGGATCAATATATTGACCCGTTTTAATATCTTGCTTTAATATCCGCTAAGTCATAGTGATGCTAATATGCATTCGATATTTACTCCTGAAATCATATAACTCGACAATAGTCATTAGTCGATATTGTCAAACGTGGTATCTTCACCTTTTGACACGTTTGGTCTAGGTGACCGATTGTATTGGCGAGATAACGTTTATTACTATCTCGTCTATATGACTCGTTCCAGTTTACACCATGCGGTCATTTTATTTATAATTCATTTCTTAACACTTTTTGGCCTATTATGGCTTACATCATAAGTATCTTTCAAAAAAACTAATGGTTATGGTCAATGTATGACCAAATTACCATTTTACCCTTATTGTTTGTTTTGGTTTACCGTATAAGGTATCCATTAAAAGTTCTATATTTATTACTCATTACATGACTAAGTAACCGTATTAGTCCTTTTTAACCATTAAACATGGTTTATTATCACCTTCGGTTATCTTGTTCCGTACGACTACACGTCGAAACATTATATCACGATTGTTAACTTATCTTATTCGTAGTTAATACGATGAGGGAGTATTCTATAATTCAATAGTAGTGTAAGATATACTTACCTTGCACCCTGATCATGCTTTTTCTTCATTCTTGATTCGTTTGACCCATTTTCTTCCCAAGCTTTCACCTAGCTCGTCAAGCGTCAAACTATCATCATAATTCGCAAGATGGTTAGATTAGTCATATCATTTACTACGACTATTCCATCCTACGGGTTTTATGTCGAATTTATCATTCGATCAAATCTTTGGTCATTTTGACTTTTTAAAAGTCAAAGTGCCTATTGACTAAAATAGTTACACAATTGTCACACCCCGATATTTCCACGTATTACCGGTGGGCCCGGTAGGGAGTATCGTGACGTAGTTGATATCATCATAGTCAATTAATCACAGTTTAATGCACAACGGAAGTCTAAAATAATATTACAAACCGAATTGAAAGTATAATAAAATATTACACAACGGTTGTAAGTGGATCCACATGCGGATCTAAAAAAGATAGTGAATCTTTGTTTAACAGACTTTAAGTATTACGACTTTGCAAGACCCTTTATCTAATACTCAGGAGCTTCCAGCCCATTATGCGTAGTACCTGCACTTTATCTTTTTTGAAAATAAGTCAGTTTTCACTGGTAAATACAATTAACTGACTCTTTTGAAAAGTGTTTATAAAATTGGTTTGAATGCACAAGGCATAAAATATTTTGTAACTTGGGACAATTATTTTAAAATATAATCTTGTATACAGTTTTACATGTTTGTCGTCCATTCAGGACCCGGTTAGAAGAGCCAGATAAGATTAATAGACACACCACTTGGTATAATACCCACAAGAAGTTTCCTCACGAGTGGGGTACCGTTTTACATACGCAACTATCAGGTGTATGCCTACACCCTGTGCTTAAGTCGTGGCCATTTCTAATGAATGAGCCGAGGATATCCAGGACATGGTCATTAACCCCCTAAAGGCATTGCATCAAACATAACAGATTAAAACGGGTTATGTAAATGTATTAATCACAATCCGATTTAAATAACTACATACCCGACCAAGCGGTATTTTATAATACCGTATAACGGAAAATAAGTTAAAAGTATTTACCTGAGCAAAATTATAATTTAATTCTCAGCCGTATATCAATCAGCAAGTGCAAATAGCTTTTACTGGGATCCTAAATCTGGAACGAAGGTTTTAATAACCTATTAGATTCCTAACGGGTCTTACTTAAGTTTAAACTTAGACCGGTTAGTTTTAATGAAAGGTTTACGGTTCAAAACGCACGAATAAGCGAATACCAGATTAGAATGTGATTTAGACCCAACAAGCATGAAGACTTGTATAAAATGGGTAAACTAAACACATTCTTGATTTTGAAGTAAATATGATAAGGTTTGACCCGTTTCGGTTAATTTATGCAAACTAGTTACATAAACCGTACTGAACGCGAATATGCTAAACTCCTAACCAAATGAGTCATGAACAGGTTCCACAAGTTAATATTCTTAAAATATGTTATGATATCAGTAGGATATCTTCCATTATGCCCAAAATGAATTTAAAACCAATTTAAACCCCGTAAGGGTATTTTGGTCATTTTAAAGTTTATAAGAGAGATTAAATAGTAATCTGAGGTTCTGGTTTAAAATAATCAGTAAAAATATTTATTTTAATAAGTTACATCAGTAAGATATCATATATATGTGAAACTTTTCATTTATGGTCAAACTATGCACGTAGGGGCATTTTGGTCATTTCACATATGTTATAAGGGCCAAATTTGGAAATCTGAGTTCAAAACTTTTACTTACTGCTAAAGTATAAAATTTTACTTATAATATCAGTAGGTAATAAGTCTTAGGTGTTAAATATAGTTTTAACCCATACTATGCGCCTAAATCGCATAAAAGTCGGTGTTTGACGGTGTTTGGGTTGATTAAGGAAATCTGGGATTTTGGTCAGCCTCTACTGTTTAAAATAATTTATTTGATGTATAAAATCAGTAAAAAAAGGTTTGATATGTAAAGGATGTGTAAAAATCATTTTATTAGCAAAAAGGGCATAACCCTTAATTACTGAGTCAATGCAAGAACCCTATGCTATGATCAGTTTAAAATTTAACAAAAATTTCCAAAAATCCCTAAATATTATATCTTAACAGTAGGTGGAAAGTTTGATTTAATTAATAAAAGCTTTCATTTTACGATATCGCGCATAACTTCCATTTTAGACCATAATCTGATGTGAAACCTTTTGGACATACTTAAATATCAGTAATAAAGGTTTTTGTCCTCTCACATTTTTAAAAATCTCGTTTTAATATCAAAAGGGCATAATGGTCAACTTTTAAGCATTTAACGGAAACATGCAATGAACTAGGATTTCTATGGAATCATGTTGTATAACCTCAGAGGGTTATACTAACATATAATATGGTCCTAAAGGAACCGTAAGGCATAACTAAACTAAGGTAAATCGGGTCAGAGCTGAAAGTCAAAGCAAAAGTCAACTTTTGCGACTTTCGGTTGCGAACCGAGCCTAAACTTAGAATTGTCGGGTTGAACATGCCTAGACATCTTCAATTAATATTTACCAAGTCATTAAAGTGACAAAACTGATTTTATTGCTTTTACATCATTAGTTTTTAATTTTATTTAAAAACCGAATCGTTTGACTTTTATCTTAATTACTTTGACCCGACAATTAACTAAGTACACGTGATAATTAGGAGGTGCCCTTTTGAGGGATTAACACCTTCCTAATTACGATCACGTAGCCATGTTCGTTGCGAACAATGGCTTGACCGTTTATAAGTCAAAGTGTTTATCATAAACGCTTGACTTTTCGGCTTTTTAAGCCAAATAAAAATAACTAGCCACAAGAGGACACTTACAAGGGGTCCAATGGACTGAAAAGAACTCCGAAGAGGTTCCATAATACTCAAGATCCTCAAGATTGAGAGTAAGAGCAGATTTGGAATGATATTTGATGCCAAAGTTCAAGTGGGTTTCACCCCTATTTATAGTTTTTTGAGATGGGAGAGGATCATGAAAAGTGTTAGGGTGAGTTAACCAGATTAAAACAGGTGTAATACCAGTTATAAAGTCTGTTGGCACCCCCTAGAGTGATTAAAAATGGTTTTGGGTCTCAAAGGAAATAAAACCATCAACAAGAAAACAGTTACTGTTGTTGTTCTGTCTTCGCGGTGGGCTACGCGGCCCGCCTAAAAGTCCGGCCCAGATTACAAGTTTGGCAGAAGCGCAGAATCAGTCCTTGTCTTTCATAAATGTATATTTTCAGTTTCAAAAGTGACCAAACCAGTCCCTGCAGGTTGTTAGTCCTTTTTTCTAGACTTCCAAAACGACCAGATCAGTACCTGCACTCTTTGAAATCCCTTTTTAACTTTCAGAAGTGACCAGATTAGTCCCTGACTTCGATATGCACTTTTAAACTTTTAAAAATGACATGTATGGCACCTTATGATCTTGCTTCATATGTTTTAATGCTAATATCAGGTATGAAACCTTATACGGTCAACCTTAGGCACACTCGGGAGTTTAACTGACCTTGACGAAGTTCATGTTTCATTCAAAAGATCACCCTAATGTGTAGTTTCGTGCGTTGACGCCCTTAACCCCTTAACTCGCGAGTTTGCGCGCATTATCGCGCAATGGCATAAAATTCTTACATGGCCAATATTAAATACTCCCGAAGGTATGAACGAGAATTGCGGAGTTTCCGGTTCCTTCAAAAGATCTCTCAAAGGCATAGTTTCGCTAGTCGTCGCTTTTAGTCCCTTAATCGCACTAAGTAGCGCGAAATGTCGTTGAATGATATCCAAGCCTTCTCTGGCCCATAATGGGTATTCCCAAGCATGTGTTTAATTATTACTACACTCCCGTTCGGTTAAATGGTCACCAAAAGGCGTAGATTCAAAAGTTGACGCTTTTGGTCCATCTATTGCGCAAACTTGCGCATATCATTGTTTAATAGCATCGAAGCCTTATCTAATCCATATTAGGCATTCTCGAGAGTATTATTAAACATAAAGATGCTTCGAGTTCGTTAAAAGGTCATTCAGAGGTATAATTAAACATATTGATGCTTTTAACCCCTCAAACTTGCAAAGTTGCGCGTAACGTCACTTATAGGCATAAAAGCCTTAGATGGCCAATATTTGGCATTCCCGAGAGTATAATCAAACATCATGAAGCTCCCGGTTTGTTAAAAGGTCACTCAGAGGTAAGAATTAACATGTTGACACATTTAACCCTTCATCGCGCAAACTTTCAATTAATTACGCAAACGGCTACTCTCGTTCAACAAATGGCTCATTTGTGAATATGATTACCGTGTAACATTATTCAGAGGCTTATATTAAGCATGTTAACATTTCCAATCCTTCTATAATCAAAGTTTTTGTTTTTTTTGGCAAAATTAGTCCATCAAATTCAACGTTTGACTTTATTAAGGTTTAGTACACTTGTCGATACATCATTGGACGTGATTTTACGAGGTGTTACAACAATGTAATTCAACTACTTGTTTTATTACTTGGTTAATTACCCGGTAGCATCAATCTTAGGCTACCGTTTATCCGCTTTATTAACCAAATTTTATAACCATAATCTATCGAGTTAACACAACATTAATCTTTCTTAACACATGATGATATCAAACATCATTTTTAACATGAATTTATCATCATTTCCATCTTTTTATACCAAACCCAATTCATGGTAATTATGATTCATGTACTCAAACACCTAATTTGTTCAAGTACCTTGTTTCTACTTATCAAATATGACGATTTAAACACAAACTTATCATCATCTTCACTATTCAATCAAAACCCACTTCCTTGTTTACTTGTTAATCACATACAAGTAACATTACTTCAAGTTCTTCATAATTTCATCATAACTAATGAAATTAAACATACATAGACATTCAATTTTGACTTTGGATCATAACCCAACCATCTATTTGCAAGTAACCTACTTGTCTCGAATTTCAACTTTAACCAATCTAGGTTTTATGACATACCTTATGATCCCCACGACTAGGTGATTTTTTTGTATTCATGCATCAATTTTGGCCTTGAATCAAGCTTCAATTTGATAATTTTGTTGAGTTTAGGGTTTGAGCTCCATGGGAGCACCTCCTGGCCATCTTCACTCACGCAAACGCACACTCTTGTGTGTGTTGTGTTATTTTTATTCTATTTATAAAATCATTTTCAAGTTACCCACTTTTGGTCCCTCATGTTTGGTTAGTTATTAATTAGGTTACAACCTAATTATTTTTAACAATATTCCCACTTATTAACTAGGTTTGGAATTCCTAGTTATCTTAGTAGGTTCGGGTAAGTTTATGACTAGGTTTGCTTTGAGTCCCGTTAACTCGGGCCTGTTATAAACCTTATTTACCCATAAGCCTTTGTTCAACTCTTATTTAGGGTATGTTTGGCATGGAGCTTTTAGGAGCTTTTAGGAGCTTTTAGGAGCTTCTAGCTTTAAGCTTTTAAGAAAAAGCTCATACTCAATAAAAAGTCTTGTTTGGTTGAAGGAACTTTAAGCTTTTAGGTTAGGAGCTTGAAGATTTTGGTTGAACGCTACAACTAGTAGCGTTTAGAAGGAGCTACAAGCTTTTAGGGAAAAAAATGACTATTTTAACCTCTAAAAATAAGGAACTTTTTAATGCACCAACTTTCTAAATTTTTAGTTATGTCCATTTTAGTCATTTTATACATTTTATTAAAAGCTCCAGCTACTCTACCAAACACCAAATATATCTAAAAAGTTACAGCTACTAGCTACCAGCTACAGCTACCAGTTTCCCGCCACCAGCTACCAGCTTACAGCTTCCAGCTACCAGCTACTTTTGCCAAACATACCCTTAATATTAGGTCCATTTATTTAAAAATCCTAATATTCACCAGGCAAATTTTACCACTAACGATACCTTACCCGTCTTTTAGTGTTAATGTGGTTTGATTAACAAACCCATTTTCGGGGTGTTACAAGTCTACCCCCTTAAAGAGGTTTCGTCCCTGAAACCTTTCTCACGTACTTTATTAGTTTAGATCATCTGAACCTTAGTTTCGGTGATCACTTGAGCATTGTTCGCATATAATAATCTTACCAAAAAGTATGGTAATGTGTTTTTGGTTTTAAAGCGTATGCACCTTTCATGTATAAGGCCTCGTGGGCGGTAACTTTTATTTCATATTTCATATTCGTTTAAACGTTGTTTCTTACTAAAACTGGATTTTAGTTTTAATGTTTTTCTCTTTGACTCATGTCAATTACTCACATCAAGGAAATTGACAACCAATAATTTTTTTTTTCCGTTCTCGTTTTACACGGGGAATCGTAACCAGTTCCCACACTTTACCCAAATGACCCGTAAGTTCCTTTACTTAGCCTCGTAGGCTTTTTCTTTAGATTTTTCACCTTTTTAAGGTGAGACCCCAACGATTTGTTTCTTTCTATTCGTGACCCAAAGGTCTTTTCGGTCCCGTTAGACTTTAACACTACTTATAATACCGTAGGTTATGATGATCCTGTAGATCATCTTTTATCCGAGTATTTATTTAACTGTATATACATATTATAGTGTCAAGGTACCCTTTTTATGTTTAGAATCATTTATTTCCGCTTTTGTATTTCATTTGACCTTGACCGTAGTCTAAGGCTACATTTGTTTTATTTCGAATTATTCTTCCGACTCTATGACTTTTTCCGTCATTTACACGTCGGTTTGTTCTTCGCTTACCGTTATCCGGTTCATACTTATATTTCTTTACAGCTCGTTACCCGGGTTCTCTATCTTAATGTTTTTAACTCTCCAGTTTCACTGGTTTGCGTTTTTCCTTTCTATGCTTACCCATAACCCTTTATATAGATTTGTTAACATCTCGCGCTTTTATTTATTCGGTTCGCGCTTACTTACTTTATCAAACGTTATTCTTAGTTTAACTCTTTTGACGTGTTCGTCTAAAATTTCATCACTTGTGAACGTCAAACTTCGTTCCTTATTCGACCCGTCCAACTTTGAAATAGTTGAACATAATTATCAAAATTTATGTTTGCAAAATTTCGTCGTCTTTTAGTTATAACTCACAATCCGAGTCTTTTGACTTTCTGTTTCACATTCCCGTTTCTTGGTTTACGCATACTTACAAAATCCTACCCATCTATCAGGTATTTTACCGAAGTCATTATTAAAGCAACCGTCCCGGTATGTATTAAGACTTCGTTTTAATTTATCTGGTCGTCTTAGCAAAATCCATCGCTTTTATTCAATCACGTCCTTTATTCTTTATTTAATTCGTTTGAGTTGTCCGTGTGAATTTCATCACTTGTGACAGTCAAAATTTTATCCCTATGCCTTAGCATTCCTATTAGTCGGTCTGTATTTTCATTTACCTTGATCATTGTCCCTTCTCTCGGGCTCGTTATTCTAACGTAATACGCTTCTATCATCCGACTTGCGTCTACATTTATTATCAAACATTTTGCTTATTTGATTCATTTGGGTACCTCTTTCGGTTCATCCCATTCACCCCGTCCTTACTACATCGGATGTAAGTATGTCCATCATAAGAAGTTCATGACATCATGTGTTCACTACTTACTTGGCCAGAGTAAGCGATCAACACATGACACACATGACCTTTTTATAATTTTCACACTACACCCCATGTTAGTAACGCCTCTAATCTTTCTATATCACTGATTTACACTGGCAAAACTTTATTCAATTATTATTTAACAATTAATAGTTTTACATGTTTCATTCTTGAATATACACAATGTTTTTCCCTTTTTTTTTTATCTAACTATTATATAATCACATTTGTTAATGTGATTGCTACTTTTCTCAATAGCATTATATTGAGAGTTTTCCACTTGGATAATTTCCCCCGTCCAAGTTTCCATATGAACTAATCCTATTATTTCTTTGTTATTAATCATTGTGAATAACACATAATTCTATTAAACTTTTTTTGGATAATTTCCCCCGTCCAAGTTTTTTTTTAAGTTTTATCCTATATATGCAACTGTCATTCTCTACTTGTTTGTTGCATATTACTATTTGTGCGATTAATTTAAAACGTGCACCTGGTAAAGCTTGCCCTAACGGGCTTTCCATGCCTTTATCCTTGTTCGCGATCACTACGCGATTTAGGTCCTTGATGAGTATGCTCTGCTCATCATACCTCGGACCGTTCCACCGTCATATCCGCAATTCGTTCAACTCTCGTCATCTTCAGATGCGAGTGTCCTTCAATTAAAACATTTACAAAGATTAGTAATTTCGACATTAATGAACGTCCGTATTATAATACAAGGCTTTTCTATTATACATGTCAACACACGTATTTTGTTGACTATATCGGTCCTTTATCGATTTAATTGGGGTAACGTGTATCACGTGATGACCCTATGTGTTATTCACAACACTATAATCATACTAAACCATTAATTTACATGTACTTACCGGATTTGCGATCAAGCCTCGAACCAAACACATTTACTCTTTAACCATGAGCTCTGTGTACCAACTTGTAAGACCCTTACCAATATTTAACGATTTTCTTATAATTTTTGCCAAAAAATGTGTATTAATGATTACACATACTCATGAAAATACGGGTTAATCTAAAACTTTTCACAATAAAACAATACAACATAAGATGTATGAATTCGTCGTTTACAATGACGACGAAACTATGTGCGAAAGCCTGTATCTTGATCGTGTTCGGTTCTTTGTTGAGGTTGATCGTCCTCCGGTACTGTAAATTATACCTACAATTCATAAAACATGAATTGACTTAGTTATACGTAGTTTAAAATGTGTCTAAACGAGCCCAGGAAGCGAAACCGATTAGAATACAAATTTTTCTCCGAAATATGGCGCCGTCGCGCCACGCACCTTCACCACAATGCTCCCTCGCGTGGCGCGGAGGAGACCGTTTTTCAGCAGGTCTGTATCTGGGACCTGCATTTTTCCAGCAATACCAGTTTTTACGGAAACGACCATAACTTAGTCGTTATTGATCCGTTTTAGACGATTATTTTTCCTATGCGCGCGTAATTTAATTCTCCATCACATGGTATTAAAATCTGACATTCGGATTAACAATATTTTAGACTTTTAAGCTTTCGGCTTAAAGTACAATTACTAATTTTTTACCCGTTCGTGTATTTATCAAACAAACAAGTTTGGTTGACCCTTATTTCTCACGGATCCCTTAATTTCAATATTGTCTAACATATTAGGTTCCAATCACAGGTTTCTTACGTATTTTAGACCCGTTTTTGCTCATATGCTTTATTTTGACCCGTTAAGGGTATTTAAGCATATTTTAAGCACAAATCGCTTTCATTAGTTTCTAGCTTCATATTTCCACATTTCTTATCAAGTGATCTTCCACCATAACTATATTTGTGGTGGATTCAATGTGGTGATCTATATAATCCGAGTTTTACTCCTCGGATTGTTATTTTACGGCAAAAGACTCATATAGAGCTAGTTGACCAAAGATTTACATCTTTCGCTTCTTATACTTATTCTAAGTATTTATTTAATCATAAAACTCGTTTCCAAACCACATTTAAAGGTCGTTAGTTCAATTTAGCTTACAAGGGCGTTTTGGTCCCTTTTTGCCTTTCATTTACGAAGAAGTATTTTGAAAGCATGTTTGACCCATAATCCTCTGTTTTAGTTATGATCTTGTTTGAAAAATCATTATGCTTTCCAAAACCCAACGACCTCCATTTAAAACATTCGGTTTACTCATTAAAAATAATCCATTGTCTATCTTAGACTTCGTTTAACACCCATTGAACCATACGTTCTAATTGAGTGTTTATTCTATTACACGTACCTGGCTCGGATCAATATATTGACCCATTTTAATATCTTGCTTTAATATCCGCTAAGTCATAGCGATGCTAATATCCATTCGATATTTACTCCTGAAATCAAATAACTTGACGATAGTCGTTAGTCGATATTGTGAAAAGGTAGTATAACTTGTAAGACCCTTACCAATATTTAACGGTTTTCTTATAAATTTTGACTAAAAATATGTATTAATGATTACACATACTTATGAAAATACGGGTTAATTTTAAACTTTTCACAATAAAACAATACAACATAAGATGTATGAATTTGTCGTTTACAATGACGACGAAACTATGTGCGGAAGCCTGTATCTTGATCGTGTTCGGTTCTTCGTTAAGCTTGATCGTCCTCCGGTACTGTAAATTATACCTACAATTCATAAAACATGAATTGAATTAGTCATACGTAATTTAAAACGTGTCTAAACGAGTCAGGGAAGCAAAACTGATTAAAATACAAATTTTTTCGCCGAAACAGGGCGTCGTCGCGCCACGCACCGGCACCACAATGCTCCCTCGCGTGGCGTGGGGGAGACCGTTTTTCAGCAGGTCTGTATCTGGGACCTGCATTTTCCAGCAATACCAGTTTTTACGGAAACGACCATAACTTAGTCGTTACTGATCCGTTTTACACGATTCTTTTTCCTATGCGCTCGTAATTTGATGCTTCATCACATGGAGTTAAAATCCGACATCCGGATTAACTATATTTTAGAATTTTAAGCTTTTGGATTAAAGTATAATTACTAAATTTTTGACCCGTTCATGTATTTATCAAACAAACAAGTTTGGTTGACCCTTATTTCTCACGGATCCCTTAATTTCAATATTGTCTAACATATTAGGTTCCAATCACAGGTTTCTTACGTATTTTAGACCCGTTTTTGCGCATATGCTTTATTTTGACCCGTTAAGGGTATTTAAGCATGTTTTAAGCACAAATCGCTTTTCATTAGTTTCTAGCTTCATATTTCCACATTTCTTATCAAGTGATCTTCCACCACAACTATATTTGTGGTGGATTCAATGTGGTGATCTATATATTCCGAGTTTTACTCCTTGGATGGTTATTTTACGGCAAAAGACTCATATAAAGCTAGTTGACCAAAGATTTACATCTTTCGCTTCTTATACTGTTGGTGCATATGTCTGTCGACTTCGTCTTGTATCGAGTCTTGTAACTAGATAGATAGATAGACCAGGACACGTAGTATGAGAAAAATCAGAAACAGGCATGAAACAGCCACCTCACACGAACTGACCAGTTCGTGCGAACTGGCTAGGTCGTTTGAAGTGGACCAGTTCGTGTGGACACCAGTTTATGCGACCTGGAGTGTCTAGTTCATGCTTTCTGGTTCTCCTATAAATAGAGGTCTTGGGTCTTTCTTTTGAAACTTCTGATTCCGGTAGCGAAGCTCTGCCGAAGTGTTGCCAAGCATGTAAAACGTTCTGAAATCAATACAAACGACAGTTAATCTACTTCTAAGTGCATATCAAGTTGAATGAAGATCAAATCAATGAATTCCGCCTCTGATTTGGTCAAGAACTCTTCTGATTGTCTCGTTTGATCGACAAAACGATACTAACAAGTGGTATCAGAGCTCAGGAGAAAGTGTTCTTACCATTTCAGCTTGTTTTCTTCAAAAACATCTCACTTCTACTCATTTTCTACACATTTTCTTCAAAATTTCAACGAGATTACTGTTAAAATGACCTGATTTTGACATATAACACGTAAAACACAGTTTTAATCAAACCTTGAAAAAATCAGACCTAAAATCAACCTAAAACTTGATAAAATGGACCAGACCGCGTGAAACATTGTTCAGATCGTTCGAAAATTATACCAGATCGCACGAGTTGATTCTCTCAGCTCGCACGAGGTGTCCAGATCGTATGTATTTGTTCCAGGTCGTACTGTTTGAACAACATCAGTTCGCACAACTTGAAGTTTAGGGTCAGTTCATTTGAAACAGAACTCAGCTCGCACGAAGTAGCTCAGTTCGCTTGAAAGTTCATCAGTTCGCACGGTTTGGGTCAGATCGCACGGATTGAAGTTTTCATCACCAGGTCATTTTGGTTTAGGTCCAGTTCATACGAGGAGGATTAATAACATTCAGATCGTTTGAGTTTCACCAGTTCGCACGAAATTAGTCCAAGTCGTGTGAATTCCAGATCGTTTGAAAAAGTCTGTTTTTTTTGTGAATTTTTTAAACATAATCATGGAAAATGAATTCTACAACGCATTTGCTACCCCGATCACTATGGCTCAGAATGAGAACTTAGAAAATAAAATGGATACCATGCAAAAACCGCCTAAGCTCATGAGTATCGAGGAGTATAATGGATGGGAGGAACGTTTTGAAAATTGGGTTCAAGCGAATCACTTAGATGCGTGGGAATGTGTTGAAGAACGGTATGTTAGACCGATTGATGAATACGAAGAGATTGTTGCTATTAAAGACTTAGATGACAAAGAAAGAAAGAAATACAAAAGTGAAAAGATGATGATCAGTATATTACAACAAGCCATTAAGGAAGACATCTTGATTTTATTGCAACACAACGGAAGTGCACATTCAATGTGGAAAGCACTAAAAACAAAGTTTGTTGGAAGTCAAGACATGATCAAAAACAAAAAATTGCTTCTGAAGAAAGAATTTGATCTATTTCGTGGATTGAAAACTGAGAACACCAAAATGATTATAGAAAGATATTGCAATTTGGTGGTTAACATGAAGCGATTGGATATCAAGAAAGATAGGGAAGAATGGGTTGAAAAATTGGTTGATGCGTTACCACAAGATGTTTGGGGCACATATCTTATGATCTTGAAGAATAATGGTGAATTTGCAAATCTTTCGCTGAGCAAGTTTATTGAAAAACTCGAAGTTCAATAGATGGAACAACTGAAGATGGAGAAAATGAAGAATTCTAATGGTGAGCAGGACATTGGTCTGTACTACAAAGGAAGTACGAATGATAAGACCAACATTGCACTGAAGATCGAAACTGCATTTAACGCAAACAGTTCTTCTGGAGGGTCATCTCAAGGATCAAACAACAAAACTGGACTCTCTTCATATCCATCATTTGATCCAAATTTTTCAGCAACCAGTAATGGCCAAGTATTACAATGCAACATTGCATTACATCTTCAGAATGGTCAGAATTTCTCAGAAGAGGTTGCTAAAGGTCATATGTCATTATTGGTGACTGTTTTAGAATCTTATGAAAGTTTAGTTGCTGAAAGAGTCGGGAATCCTATGTTAACAAAAGAGGATTATGATCAGATTGATGCTGAGGAAATGGAACTTATGGATATAAAGTGGTGTATGGCTAGTGTGTTGAGGAGAACTGAGAAGTTTAAACAGATCACGGGAAGAGATGATTTCCGTGATGCTGGAACACCTTTAGGTTTTGATAAATCTAAAGTTACTTGTTTTTACTGCAGGGAGAAGGGACACTTTAAGCGAGAATGCACAAATCGTGAAGCAAGTGGAGCTCAAAATCCATTCGGCAACAATGATTATCATCGAAAAGCAATTTATCATCAAGTTGCTCCACATCAACAACAATCGTCACAAACTTCACATGCTAGGAAGGAGCTGATCGAAGAGCCATCAAAGAGAGCTTGTTATGGTCTGATAGATCAAGAAGATGAAAGAATTCCAGAAGGTTTCAATTGGGATAAGTATGATCCTAACAGAACGTCAGAGTCTCAAGCATTTGTTGCTCAAATTTTTTAAGACTTAACTGCTGAAGAAGAAATGGCGCGTATTTATTACGAATCTCAGCAATTCAGTCCTAAAAAGAAAGAAGATGAACCAGTTTCAACAAAAGAGAGTTCAGAAAAATCACCAATCTTTGATCACTCATCAGATGAAGAGAGTGATGATGATAGTGAAGATATTCGAAAACTTGAATATTATAAAAGAAAATTTTCATCTGATAGGGATAATTTGTATTTTGCAGGTAAAATGGAAGAGATTGAACCTGAGGAAAATGTTCGAGTGATAAAAAGGCAGGTTAAAGAAACTCCAGATATCAAGATTGAGAAGGAAGCAGAAACTGAAAAGTTGCCCGAGAAGTGTGAAAACTGTGATACTGTGAAAAGGCAAAACAACAAATTGATTCATAACATTAACAGATTGAAAGAATCTTATGATGTTTTAAACAAAGCTATGAATCAATACAACAAGTCAAGCAATGAACAAGAGATAACTATGGAGACACTCAATGGAGCATTCATGACAAAGCAGAAAATCATCAATCAATATATTGAGAAATGTGCTGAACTTGAACAAAAATTAGAAACTCAGAGGATAGAAACTGAGAGGGTAAATAGGTTATTGAAAAGTTACTCATGTGCTTCTCATGTGATTAACAGGATTTACCCTACTGTAGAAGGAATGAAAGCGTTTGAAGAGAAGAACTCTGAAGTAAAGGATACCGGTAAGAAACATAGTACTGATTATACAAAGTGTCCACCGCCGCTTGAAGAAGGATATTCTCTACGAAATCCTAATTTAGAAAGAGTCAAAAAGGCAACCAATTTAAAGTGGGAATCTGAACCTTCAGATGGATTGCCAGATAACATTGATGTCATATTCACATTGTCTGACACTGATCATGAGTCTGAGTTAATAAAGAAAGTGGTCGATCAGGTGTTGGATAAGGATGAGGAGTCAGAGTCAAAACCTGAATCTGAGAATTCAAGTTCATCAGTTGACAGTTCAAAATTACCAGTCAAAAGGGTTTACAATAAAGATTTTCTGATGTCACAAAATAATTTGAATGACGAAACATTCAAAGTAGCATATTGATGCGTGTGAAGTGTTATATATATTAGATGTATATTTTAAGCCCCTTTAACACTTATTTTTAGCCAAGTTTTAAATTTATAAAACACGATATTTTACTAACACTAAACACACATATGGGCAAGTGCACCCATCGTGAGCGTAGTATAGCGTTGGTAAGATACCGAGGTCGTCCAAGGACACAAGAGCTTTTAGTACCGGTTTATCCTCAACGTCTAATCAAAATAAAAAGTTTAGAAAAAGGTTTTAAACTAAAAAAAAAATAAAAACTAACTAAAATGCTGAAAATAAAATAAAAAGAAAACAGATAGACAAGATGAATCACTTGGTTCCGACTCGTATCTAGTATAACCTTTGATTATTTCCGCACTTTTGCACATAATTAAGAGATTATCTTAGTTATTGTAGTAGGCCCCTCTTTTGAAGGTGACGTTACCCTCACCCCAGTAGTTTGAGTCAGCAAGGATACAATCCTAAAAGGGTGGATTATTGGAAGATAATGAATTAAGTTATTAATGCAATATTATGGTAGGCCCCGCTTTTGGCGGTGACGTTACCCTCGGCTAAGTAGTCTGAGTCAGCAGGGATACAGTCCTAAATAGCCGGGTTATAGTATTAATAGTAGTTAACTTATGAGGGGATCAAAGAGTTTGGACCCCCGCCATCCAATACCGTGAAGCATTGAAGGAGGTCCTACTAAATTTGACCCAGGTCCATTGCAGGACCTCTAAACGCTGAACAATGGCAAGACCTTTACCAAACCGTTCCCTTAACCCCCGACCAGGTAGCCAACATACCTCCATATAGACCGTGGAGATATGAATGGTGAAAATCTTTAATTTTATATAGACAGTAAAATAATGCCAAGACACCACGGACAAACGATAAGGAAAGATCACCTTCAACATAAGTAACTAGTTATTAAAGTCATTAATACAAAACCAAATAAAAAGTGCAAAAGATTAGAAATAAAAAGTATTATACTAAACACTTTGTCTTCACCAAGTGATGTAAGAGACTTAGGCAAACATGGCCTTGATTGTCAAGAACTCTTACGATCAATCTTGGATCCCGAGACGACTCACACACTCTACGATGGATGATGGTGGTGGATGATGGTGGTGTGATGGTGGTGGGTGGTGGATGAAGTGTGAGAGAGGTGGTGTGCCAAGGGATGAGTTGAAATGAAACCAAGCACTCCTATTTATAGGCTGAACAGAGGGCTGGGCACGGCCCCGTGCCTGTCTGACACTCTCTCTCCTCATTAATTGTAATTCGCAATTACAATTAATGCGCCTGCTGTACTTTCGCCACGCCCCCGTGTTCACTGAGCACGGCCCCGTGGTGGGCAATAGAAGCTTCTATAGGTTTGTCTTTTCTGCTGCTTCTTGGGCACGGCCCCGTGCTGGCTGAGCACGGGGCGTGTTCAGTCTTCTGCCTTCTCTATTTTGCTTGGGAGGATGCCGTTGAGGGGTCGGGCAATCCACTTATGTTCCTTTTCTTGTATTTATGTTGGATTTAGCTGTCTTTTTGCTTCTTTTGTGTTTTTAAGCTCATTTAATCCTGAAAATACAAAAGGAAGACAAAAACACTCTTTTTCCAATATTAGTACTTAAAAAGGGTTAGTTTTATGCCTCATTTGATGTAATTTATATGTTGTATTTTACACACATCACATATACTTTGAATGATTCTGACAAATTATATTCTGATGAAGAATTTCCAATCAGAGGTGTTAAAACTGAAATGATTAACAAGGTTTTCAAATTAACAGAAATTAATATTTCTGAAATAAAAGATGTAAATCTTACTAAAAAATCTAAAAAATACACCTCAAGAGTTCAACAAAGGTTAAATAAGAAAAAGAGTTACAGTTCTGGTTCGGATTATCGAAAGAAACCAAACCATAACAGTAATTTCAAAAAGAAATGATTAAGTTTTATTCCACCTGAAAATCATAAAAATGAGAAAATTTATAAACCAAAAACAAAATTTGTTTCAGGAACATGTTCTGAAGAAGAGGAAAAGAGCTCATTCTGGAAGCAATCGAACAAAGCATTTCTTGCAGAAAAAACAGAAGCAAGAAGGAATGAAGAATGATGTTGCTCAGAAAAAAGAGACAAGAACCTGTTATCAATGTCAAAAAGTTGGGCACATTGCATGGAACTGTCCAAATGCACCCCAAACAAAACAGGGAGTCTCTGAAAAATTGAAAGAAAAGTTGGTTGATAATGAACCACCAACCGAACAATTTAAAGTGTTCAAAAATTCAAAATTTGAGGTTGGTGAGAGTTCAAAATGCTTTTACAAAAGAAGAGTGAATCTGAACAACCACAAGTGGATTGTTAAGAAATCAGATGCACTTTCTGGCGATGAATCTGACTCGTCAAAGTCAGAGGAGCCACATGTTGAGCTAAAAAGTAATAATTCCGTTCCGACAATGGATGATGCAAATTTTCCACCATTGTCAAACGGAAACTTAAAGCAAAAAATTGGCAAAGTTGAGATTTCAAATTAATTCTTTTCTGAAAAGAAAGAATTTAATGTTGAAAAAGCCTTTAACCCTAAAGTTCTAAATATTTTTGGAAAAATGGTTGACGGGAAGGTCAAAGGGGTAAAGGAATTCTATGAAAAAAATAAGAAAGGAAAGAAACCGAGTGATTATGACTCGGAATCACCCAAGGACCGTCAGGCTTGGGTGAATCTCTTTAACTGAAAATCCTGACTTGCCGGAGTTCCCAAGTTGGTAATCGTGAAGCAGGAATCGACATCTTTCTCAAAGTTGAAAAATGTTATATTTTGTTTTACAAGTGGTTTTGTTGATAAGAACCTACAAAGTGGTTAATCAAGGTCATTAAGTTGAACTTGATTTAACTTTCATTCAAGTGGTTAAAGATAAAGGAAATGTGAAATTACAAGTGGTTGAAAAAACAATGTGATGAATCCCCGATTCTACAAGAGGTATCAACAAAACTAATTTTCCAGAAAAATCATTTTGATTAAAACAAACTTAAGTGTTTTGAAATCATAATGGGAAAATAGTTTGTTGTCAGGGGGAGTTCTGATTGTTTACGCCAAGTGGATGGCGATTTGAAGCAATTCACATCAGTTTGTCATTTGATTTGTACATCTTATTGTGTTTATTTTCAAATTTTCCTTGAAAATAAAAAATCGAAACCTATTTTTGATTTTAGGGGGAGTAAAAAATTTAGAAATTTTGAAAATTTGAAAAATCAAAAAACATGATAAAATCTAAAAACCCAAAAATATCGAAAAATCAAAAATGAGTTTTGTTGTGAAAATGAGGAAATGATAGTACATCAGTGGACTATCACAACACGCTAAAGAATTGGAAAGTCAAATGAGATAAACGGTCTCACTAATGATATGCCAGTAGGTTTTTACACGCTCAGTAGATTGTTTTCGAGATATAAACCTAAATATCATATACTTACTTATCTCGTGGGGAACATCTCTCGAATATATAGGTAACCCCTGAAATCTTGTTTGAAAGGCTTTCTATTTCTAACATACTAGGTCTTTGTGCGTGATGATATCTGGGGTATCATACCAGGACTTCTGATTTTGCGGAAGCAATAGCCTAGTCCTCATAAAGTACTCTTGTAACACCTCGAAAATTCGTGTTCAATGAAATAACGACACGTGCCACATAAGACAAAAGCGATATAAACCCGGGTATGATTAAAGATGTATGGCAGGATTTAAAAGCGTCGTCATGTTAATTTTTACCTCTGAACGACCTCATTTACAAATCCCAAGACCCTAATATATATTATAAACATCTAATATACCTTCGATTGGGTAATTGCTGACAATAATTGAATTCAAAGTGCAAAATAGGATCCTATGAAATTTCTATGGTAAACCTTCGTTTATGGCACTTTTAAAAGAATCCAAGCAAACATATCAAAGTGGTAGGGTATGTAACTGTTCAAGGCACATTTTAGAGGTCCCTTACTGTAAAATAATGTCCCAAATTCGAAAAACCTGGTTGCCCCTTTGAATTCATGAAAGATCAAAGTTTTTGGGCTTCAGCAGAAGGCTTGCGCACCGCAAGCATGTCCTTACGGTGCGCAAGGAGTTGCCCAGCGACAGATTTTTGGCTGTTTGCTGTTTAAAGGCATGGAACTGATCTTTAAACGATTTTCCTCATATTGGACGACCCCTAAACAACCCCTAGAACACTAGGGACACTTGTTGATGAGTTGTGGTCAGTGGTAGACTTATTTGTCAACAAACTATGGTGATTTGATCACTATATAAAGCTCCTAAGTTGCAAGCATTCTTCACACCTTCATTCTTGCATTCCTGATCAATTCTAGAGCTCAAGACTTCTCTCAAGTGATCTCTGGTCGTTCATAGGACTCTAGTAAGTTTGCTTAACCTTTCTTAGTTAAGTTTTTACTTAGTTATAGCTTAAAAGTCAAACCGTCGTAATTAACGGTTGACTTTAAGATTAATCACTAATGGTCCAGTGATTAGTCGAATCAAAAGTAGTTATAAGTTGGTAATTATGTGGGTAATAAACCCTTAAAAGGGTTCCCCCTGATTCCCACTCTAACTAGGTCAAATGTCGGGTCAAACTTGTGAATAAAAAGTCAACAGGATACTTAGTTTCTAATTTATGCATGATTAGCAATGTAGAACACATACAACCTGTTTGATCAGTAATATAACTTGGTAATTAGTGTAAGAACATGTCTAAACATGTTCAACCCGATAATTTACTGTTTAGACCCGGTTCGGAACCGAAAGTCGCAAAGCTTTGACTTTTGCTTTGACTTCAGTTCTGACCCGTTATGGTATGTTTTAGAAATGTCTTAGAGCTTCATTTGGACCAGGTTACATGCTAGTATAACCCTCTGTGATTATACACCATGGTTAATTAGTTAACCAATTAATACGCATGATTCCGTTAATTGCTCATATGTTGACCATTATGCCCTTTTCACCTTAAAACGTGATTTTTGAAAATGTAAAAGAGTAGAAACTTTAATTACTGATATATAAACTTGCACCCAAAATTTGATATCAGTGTGAGGTGTAGATTGAGAGTTATGCTCATTAGCGTAATTAAGAAGCTTCTTTAGCGATAAAACGGCGTAATTAGCGTATAGCCTAGTTAAGCCTACTTTTTGATATCAAACTTATTAACCACTGATGTAATGTATTATTTTGGGATTTTTGAAGATTTTTAATTAATTTTAGGCTGAGCATAACTCATAGTCGTAGGCTTAATCCGGTAATTGTCGGTTTTGCCCTTACGGGCCATAAAACGAGTTTTACATATCTAATCGACTCCAAACCTTTTGCTACTGATCCTAAATGATAAATAACTTATTTTAAGCCTGCTTGAATAATAAAAATATCAGATTTCTATATAGAACCCGGAAACGGCTTCTAATCGCCTAATTAAGCGTTTTTAACGCATAGTATGTACTAGAACTATTTTAAACATACAAAGGTTGATACCTACTGATATTTGAGATAAATTATAATGTTTTAACAGTAGGCAAAAGTTGTTTAACCCAGACTTCAGTTTTGAGCTTTACGACTTATGTGAAATTACCAAAATGCCCCTACGGTGCATAGTTTGGTTATAGTTGATAAATTTCACATATATATTTTACCATACTGTTATAACTTAGTAAAATAAGTATTTTTGCTTATTATATCAGACCTGTAACTCAGGTAAATACTTAAACTCTTTTATAACCTTTTAAATGACCAAACTACCCCTACGGGGCATAGTTTGTGTCTAAATTAGTTTCGGGCATAATAAAAGACATATTACTGATGTCACAACATATTTGAAGCATATTAACTTAGGAAACCTGTATATGGCTCTTACGGATACCGTTACGCTTATTACGCGTTCGGTTCGGCTTATGTAACAAGTTTACATAAATTAGCCGAAACAGGTCAAACCTTATCGGTTTTATCTCGAAATCCAGAATGTGTATGAAATACCCATATTAAGGAAGTCTTTGAACTTGTCAGGTCTAAATCACATTCTATCCGGTCTTCGCTTAATCGTGCGTACGAACCGTATCTTTGAAACTAATCGGTCTAAGCTTAAGCTTAACTAAAGACCCGTTAGGATTCTAATAGGTTATTATAAACCTTCGTTCCAGATTAGGAGAACCAGTAAAAGCTACTTGCAATTTTCTTATTGTGATTATTACATTGCTCAGGTAAATACTTTTAACTTATTTTCCCTATACGGGCTTGGGTTACGGTATATAGAATACCGCTTGGTCGGGCATCAAATCTTCCATCGTTGGGTGGTAATTGAATAATTTGATCGGCCTGTTTAAACAGTTTTGTTTACTTAAAAGCCTTTGGGGGGTTAATGACCATGTCCCGGATATCCTTGGCATCATTTTACGAAATGGCCACGACTTAAGCGCGGGGTGTAGGCGTACACCCGTCAGTGCACAAAAGAATAATGTGGTGTGTCTGTTGATCTTTAACCCGGACTCGATCCGGGCTACTGAACGCATAAGGAACATGTAATCCGTTCACAAGATTATATATTTAAATAATTCTCCCAAGTTATAAAATGTTTATGCCACGTGCATCCAAATCAATTTTCAATCATTTTCCAAATTGAGTCAGTTGATTGTATTTACCAGTGTAAACTGACGTATTTTCCCAAAAAGATTAAATGCAGGTACTAAGCGTAATTGGTTGGGATTTCTCCTTAGCATCAATAGAAGTCTCGCAAGCTTAAGATGCCTATCGTCTGTTGAACTATTGTTTCTATTTTATTTTTCGATTCGTTTGTGGATAAACAATCGACTATTGTGATACTTGATATTACAACATTATATTCGGTTGAATTATATCTTACAATTTGCTTCCGCTGTGCATACTAAATATTGTGTTGTTTGACTATTATGTTGCCAACCACGTCACGATACTCCCCACCGGGCCCACCGGTGACACGTGGAAATCGCGGTGTGACAGGCTGGTATCAGAGCCAACACTGAGTGAATTAAACACTAGCCTTTTGTGTTTAATCTCAGTTACACAATTGCACATATCTAAACTTTCGAGTCTAGACAAATAACATAGGACAAATTCTACCTTGTTTGATTTTGTTGTCCTTTATTTTATTTTATATATATTCTTGTCGTTATCTCATGTTGTATTGACAGGATTAAAAAGATGCCGCCAAGATTCTTTAGACGTAGAGGACGAGGAAAGGGGCCAATCACCGCCCCCAATGACAACGAGGCAGGACCTTCGCATGTGCGAGCTCCTTCAACCATCGAGAGTGACGATCCTCGACAGAACCGGAGGAACCTCTTCGAGCCGGCTAGACGGTCAGTTTCGCACAGTTCAACACCTCCTGTTCATAACCCTTACGGGCCACAGCCGGAGTTTGAGCCCAATAACCCTCAACCTTCCTACATACCTTTACAGCGATCTTTATCGCACCACTCCTTTGGTGACCCTACACCTGTTTTTAGGGGCCGGTTTAACCCGGCAAATTTTATACAAGAACCAGTGGGTTTTAACCCATTGGGACCGGAGGACCACTTCTCGGGAGACAACGCTATGGATATGGACGAGGACACGGATCCCGTCGAACCTGCCAGTGGTACACCAAACCATCCCATTGAGATTTCGGATGGCTCTTCTTTCCACGGATCACCCTAAGGTGGTCCGGACAGCTTTCTGGCGAGATTTACTCAGCACGAGTGGTACTTCACACCCTCGCATCATTCATCGCCTCACCAGCAGTAGCAGCAGCAACAGGATCCCTCTGTGGATTCACGGTTTGTGGCAGTCACGCCACCGCCTCCACCGCCACCAGTTCAACCGGCACCTCCACAACCGCCAAGGCATAGGAGAACCGGAGCGCGTATGTCTGCGCGAGCAGGAGACTTTCATTTTAGTTCTCCTCGTCAGTCAAGTGGCAGCCATTATCCGCCACATCAAGAAGATCCACAAATGGGTGGACCTTCGCAACCAGTTGCACAGCAACTACCTCCGATGGATTTTGATAACCCGATTCCAGCATACACGGGTTCGATGGCGTACCACCCGTTTGAGCCACCGTCTCACACCAACTACGGTTACGGTGAAGCCGACCCCTACATGGTAGCGGCAAATTACAACGCCTTTAACCCGAAAGGACCCTATGGCGCTCCTTGGGAAGTAGGGTACCCAACTCGTGGGTACCAGATACCTGCCAGACCTATTATACGGACGCAATCGCAGCCGCCACGGTTTTCTCCCCCAGAACGGGAGGAAATTCTTCAGAGATTGGACCAGGTTGAGCGAGACTTTCACCGCGAACGCAGGGAACGACAGACTTTCTTCCAAGGATTGACAAGCCTAATTAAAGGGAAGAGCAAGAAGGACCATTGAATCCTTCCACTGTTATTGTGATTTCCTTGTATCATTTGAGCCCCTGCGTAGGCCTGTCTTACTGTATAAACCCCTGCGTGGGTATGCTTGTTTGTTTTAACCCCTGCGTGGGTCTATCTTTCTGTTAACCCCTACGAGGGTATGTTATTGTTTAAGTCCATGCGTGGACTATTATGTTATTTGTGTAAGTCCCTGCGTGGACTATTATGATGTTTGTTGTTTGACCCCTGCGTAGGTAACTTGTTTGTCTAAAAAGTCCCGTTTAGGGCGATATGTAATATTTTGATAACTAATGGAATGTAGGTTTATAAATTTCATGTTTGCCATTATGTGCATAAAAAAATTATATATGAAATAAATAAATTAAAATCATTCCTTTTAATAAAAATCTGCCTAATAATTATTGAATAAGAATCTTAAGAGTGAAACCTAGCCTGAGTGTCCTTATAAAGACCTGGCCATGATGGTAAGACCTGCTTAAAAGATTCGAATCCCTGTTAACATCTGTAAACATGTTAACACTCCTGGCAGATGTGATTCGTTAAAATTACACACGTCATTTATATAAGGATCTTTTTTAAAGATTCCTAACCCAACTTAATGATCTCTGAATCATGGGTTTAGATCATCAATTAAGATGATCATATTTTGACCATACGTGGTAATATAATGCCTACGGGCCTTGCTCATTTCTACATGAGCCAAAAGACAGTGGTAGCTATGACTCCCTATCCGAAAAAAAGGTAATGAACTTTGATTCAAACCATAATGCCTCAATTCTCTGAAATCATGGCTTATATCATCCTGTAAGATGATCATATTATAAACATCCCTTAGAGGGGAAGTGCCTACGGGCTATAGTTAATGTCCTCTGAGACTAAAGACAGTGGTAGCTATGACTCCCTGTCAGAAAAGGTAACGAACTACGATTCAAACCTTAAAGCCATAATTCTCTGAAATCATGGCTTATGGTTTAAAATGTCCATGTGACTAGGCCTTTTGTGCTACTAATAAAACTGTTATTGTTTTATAATTTGGATAAATTATAATAGAAATCCTAAATAAATGTGATTAATAAATTAACCAAATATGGTCTCTGTTTACCATGGTTAATGAATTACCCTAAGGGGAAATTCCATAATAAACTCCCAAATAAACTATTGTCCTTGTTTTCTGTAACAGTTCAATTAAAATGGCTAACTCAGAAGAAATTAATAGCCATCCAGTGGAGAATATTGATAACGCCTGAGTTCATTTAACGGGTGCTGTTGGTAGACGACGCTGTTACAAAGGCATTAGAGCGGCAGTACGAAGAGTATAGTGGGACTCGGAGTAGGACCCTATCTACTCCGCATTCGAAGCCACCTTCCAAGAAGGAAGAACTGAAGAAAGATGATGATAGACTTTCCTCAAACCACCACAGTGCTCCATCTCAGCAGGTTGTACTAAATCAAGAACCCCGTAGTAAGGGTTGCTCCTATAAATACTTCGTTTCGTGCAAGCCCAGAGATTTTACTGGGGAAAAGGGAGCTATTGACTGCATGACGTGGTTAGACGAGATGGACACGGTAGTGGATATCAGCGGGTGCGCTGAGAGGGATATAGTCAAGTTTGTGTCACAATCTTTTAAAGGCGAAGCTTTAGCCTGGTGGAGATCACTGATTCAAGCCACCGGGAAAATCCCATTGTACAACATGTCATGGGATCAATTTGTTGCCCTCATCAGGGAAAATTACTGTCCCCAGCATGAGGTGGAGAAGATAGAGTCTGACTTTCTATCATTGGTTATGACAAACCTTGACTGTCAAGCTTACCTCACGAGCTTCAACACAATGTCCCGGTTGGTTCCATATCTGGTGACCCCGGAACCAAAAAGAATAGCTCGTTTTATCGGTGGTTTAGCCCCCGAGATAAAGGCAAGCGTAAAGGCTTCTCGGCCAGCTACTTTTAGATCTGTAGCTGACATATCTTTGTCCCTCACCTTGGATGCGGTCAGGAAAAGATCGCTGAGGAATAAGGATACTGAGAAGAGAAAACGTGAAGATGATGGTTCACGGAGGTCGAACAAGAAGCACCGTGGGAACGGTGACAACAAGAAAGGATCTGAGTCAAGGAAAGATGGGCACCAGTCTGGTGATAAGCCCAAATGCAAGATTTGCAAGAAACAACACTTTGGAAAGTGCAGACTCGAATCGAACTTGCAAAGAACTTTTGCTTGCGGGATATGCAAGTCCAAGGATCACAAGACCTTGGATTGCAAACAGCTGAAAGACGCAACGTGCTATCATTGCAATGAGAAATGGCACATTAAAACCAACTGCCCTAAATACGCCAAGAATCCTGAAGAGACCAAGAAGACCAATGCTAGGGTCTTCAGAATGGATGCAAAGGAAGCAGTTCTAGACGACAACGTGATCACAGGTACTTTCCTTGTAAATGATGTCTATGCAAGAGTACTTTTTGATTCAGGCGCTGATAAGTCTTTCGTTGATAATAAGTTTTGTGAATTGCTGAATTTACCTGTCAAAACCTTAAGTGTGAATTATGACGTGGAGTTAGCAGATGGCACCCTAGAAACTGTCTCTACTGTGTTAGATGGATGTGTGATATCCATTAAGAACCACTCTTTTCCTCTATCCCTAGTTCCATTTAAGCTAGCCGGTTTTGACATAGTTTTGGGTATGGACTGGTTATCTCATAACCAGGCCCAAATTGTCTGCAACAGAAAGCAAGTGGTGATTAAGACTCCGTCTGGTGAATCACTTACCATTCGGGGAGATACCCAGTATGGACTGCCTGAGCAAGTGACTATGCTCAAGGCTTCCAAGTGTTTAAAGAAGGGTTGTGTCATCTACATGGCACAAGTGATTATTGATGAGCCGGAACCAAAGATAGAAGACATCCCTGTCATTTTAGAATACCCTGAAGTGTTTCCTGAAGACCTACCTGGCTTACCACCAGATAGACAAGTAGAATTCAGAATCGACATCATCCCTGGAGCAGCACCAGTTGCTAGAGCACCTTATAGATTGGCGCCCACGAAAATGAAGGAATTAAGGACACAACTGGATGAATTGCTAGCTAAAGGTTTCATTAAACCTAGTTCGTCTCCTTGGGGAGCACCTGTCTTGTTTGTCAAGAAGAAGGATGGATCGATGCGTCTGTGCATCGATTATCGTGAGCTTAATAAAGTCACGATAAAGAATAGGTATCCGTTGCCCAGGATCGACGATTTGTTCGATCAATTGCAAGGGGCAAGTTATTTCTCGAAGATTGACTTAAGGTCAGGCTACCATCAACTGAAGGTTAGAGATGAAGACGTACACAAAACTGCATTTAGGACTCGTTATGGTCATTACGAGTTCCTAGTGATGCCTTTTGGCTCACTAATGCACCTGCCGCGTTCATGGATCTCATGAATCGCGTTTGCAAGCCTTACTTAGATAAATTTGTCATCGTTTTCATCGACGACATTCTTATTTACTCAAAGAACCAAGCTGACCATGAGAAACACCTTCGCTATATTCTCAAACTCCTACATCATGAGAAACTTTATGCCAAATTCTCTAAGTGTGAATTCTAGCTTCGTGAAGTCCAATTCCTTGGACATGTGGTTAGTGAGCGGGGCATCCAAGTGGATCCCGCAAAGGTAGAAGCAGTTATGAACTGGCAAGAGCCAAAGACGCCTACAGAGATTCGTAGCTTCCTGGGATTGGCAGGATATTACGGGCGTTTCATTGAAATTTTTTCAAGGATTGCTGCACCCCTAACTTCCTTGACTAAGAAGAAAGTTTCATTTGGGGCCCTAAACAGCAAGAGTCCTTTGATATACCAAAACAGAAGTTGAGCAACGCCCCAGTACTGACATTGCCAGATGGAATAGAAGATTTTGTGGTTTACTGCGATGCATCGCACACTGGCATGGGTGTGTGCTTATGCAGAAAGGCAAAGTTATTACGTATGCATCACGACAGTTAAAGGTGCATGAAAAGAATTACACCACCCATGACTTGGAGTTAGGTGCCGTTGTATTCGCACTAAAACTGTGGAGGCATTATCTATATGGAATCAAGTGTGTGATCTATTCTGATCACAAGAGCCTCCAGCACCTGTTTAATCAGAAGGATTTAAACATGAGGCAACGCCATTGGATGGAGACCTTAAATGATTATGATTGTGAAATCAGATACCATCCCAGCAAGGCGAATGTAGTTGCCGATGCCTTGAGTCGAAAGGAAAGGGTGAAACCCATCCGAATCAATGCCAAGCGCATGGAAATAAAGAACAGTTTGACTGAAAGGTTGTTAGCTGCATAGAAGGAAGCTGTGTTGGAAGCTAACTATCCTAACGAGAAGCTAGGGGTAACTGAGGAGCAGTTATCTCTTTGCAAAGACGGAATTCTGAGATTGAATGGACGGATATGGGTTCCAGTTTATGGAGGACTTCGAGATGTCATCCTCCAGGAAGCCCATAGTTCCAAATATTTCGTTCATCCTGGAGCTGATAAGATGTACCAGGATCTAAGGGCAAACTATTGGTGGATAGGCTTGAAAAAGTCTGTAGCTGCCTATGTAGCTAAGTGCTTGACTTGTGCGCAAGTCAAGGCAGAACATCAAAAGCCGTCGGGCTTGCTACAACAGCCTGAACTTCCTACGTGGAAGTGGGAAATGGTAACTATGGATTTTATCACCAAGTTACCTAAGACAAGGAAAGGAAATGATACAATATGGGTTATAGTTGATAGACTGACTAAGTCAGCACATTTCTTACCCATCAAGGAGACTTATAGCTCCGACATGTTAGCCCAGTTATACGTGGATAAGATTGTAGCCTTACATGGCATACCTGTGTCTATTATCTCTGACAGAGATACTAGATACACGTCACATTTTTAGAAAAGTTTCCAGCAATCTTTGGGCACGCGTTTGAATTTTAGTACGGCTTACCATCCTCAGACAGACGGTCAGAGTGAGCGTACTATTCAAACGTTGGAAGACATGCTACGTGCATGTGTAATTGATTTAGGTGGTAGTTGGGATAACCACCTACCCTTGATTGAATTCTCCTACAACAATAGCTACCATACCAGCATTAAGGCTGCGCCTTTTGAGGCATTATACGGTAGAAAGTGTAGAACGCCAGTTTGTTGGGCGGAAGTTGGAGATGTCCAATTATCAGGACCAGAGATAGTGTTCGAAACGACGGACAAGATTGTCCAGATTCGTGACCGCCTCAAAGCTGCCCGAGATAGGCATAAGAGTTACGCAGATCCAAAGCGTAGAGCTTTTCACTTCGAAGTAGGTGACAAAGTGTTACTTAAAGTATCACCTTGGAAAGGGGTGATGCGATTTGGTAAGAAAGGCAAGCTAAGCCCGAGATACATAGGACCTTTCGAGGTTATCGAACGTGTCGTGTCAGTTGCCTATAAGTTAAACTTACCAGAAGAGCTCAGTGGAATTCACAATGTGTTCCACATCTGCAATCTGAAGAAGTGCTTCGCTGATGAATCACTGGTTATACCACATACAGATGTGCATATAGATGAGAGCTTAAAATTTATGGAAAAACCATTGTCGATTGAAGATCAACAGGTTAAGAAGCTTCGGAGGAAGCATGTGCCTATTGTTAAGGTCAAATGGGATGCCCGTAGAGGTCCCGAATACACGTGGGAAGTTGAATCCACGATGAAAGAAAAGTACCCTTATTTATTTCGGTAAATCTCGGGTCGAGATTTATTTTAAGGGGGTGAGGATGTAACACCTCGAAAATTCGTGTTCAATGAAATAACGACACGTGCCACATAAGACAAAAGTGATATAAACCCGGGTATGATTAAAGATGTATGGCATGATTTAAAAGTGTCGTCATGTTAATTTTTACCTCTGAACTACCTCATTTACAAATCCCAAGACCCTAATATATATTATAAACATCTAATATACCTTCGATCGGGTAATTTCTGACAATAATTGAATTCAAAGTGCAAAATAGGATCCTATGAAATTTCTATGGTAAACCTTCGTTTATGGCACTTTTAAAAGAATCCAAGCAAACATATCAAAGTGGTAGGGTATGTAACTGTTCAAGGCACATTTTAGAGGCCCCTTACTGTAAAATAATGTCCCAAATTCGAAAAACCTGGTTACACCTTCGAATGCATGAAAGATCAAAGTTTTTGGGCTTCAGCAGAAGGCTTGCGCACCGCAAGCATGTCCTTACGGTGCGCAAGGAGTTGCCCAGCGAAAGATTTTTGGCTGTTTGCTGTTTAAACGCATGGAACTGATCTTTAAACGATTTTCCTCATATTGGACGACCCCTAAACAACCCCTAGAACACTAGGGACACTTGTTGATGAGTTGTGGTCAGTGGTAGACTTATTTGTCAACAAACTATGGTGATTTGATCACTATATAAAGCTCCTAAGTTGCAAGCATTCTTCACACCTTCATTCTTGCATTCCTGATCAATTCTGGAGCTCAAGACTTCTCTCAAGTGATCTCTGGTCGTTCATAGGACTCTAGTAAGTTTGCTTAACCTTTCTTAGTTAAGTTTTTACTTAGTTATAGCTTAAAAGTCAAACCGTCGTAATTAACGGTTGACTTTAAGATTAATCACTAATGGTCCAGTGATTAGTCGAATCAAAAGTAGTTATAAGTTGGTAATTATGTGGGTAATAAACCCTTAAAAGGGTTCCCCCTGATTCCCACTCTAACTAGGTCAAATGTCGGGTCAAACTTGTGAATAAAAAGTCAACAGGATACTTAGTTTCTAATTTATGCATGATTAGCAATGTAGAACACATACAACCTGTTTGATCAGTAATATAACTTGGTAATTAGTGTAAGAACATGTCTAAACATGTTCAACCCGACAATTTACTGTTTAGACCCGGTTCGAAACCGAAAGTCGCAAAGCTTTGACTTTTGCTTTGACTTAAGTTCTGACCCGTTATGGTATGTTTTAGAAATGCCTTAGAGCTTCATTTGGACTAGGTTACATGCTAGTATAACCCTCTGTGATTATACACCATGGTTCATTAGTTAACCAATTAATACGCATGATTCCGTTAATTGCTCATATGTTGACCATTATGCCCTTTTCACCTTAAAACGTGATTTTTGAAAATGTAAAAGAGTAGAAAATTTAATTACTGATATATAAACTTGCCCCCAAAATTTGATATCAGTTTGAGGTGTAGATTGAGAGTTATGCTTATTAGCGTAATTAAGAAGCTTCTTTAGCGATTAAACGACGTAATTAGCGTATAGCCTAGTTAAGCCTACTTTTTGATATAAAACTTATTACCCACTGATGTAATATATTATTTTGGGATTTTTGAAGATTTTTAATTAATTTTAAGCTGAGCATAACTCATAGTCGTAGGCTTAATCCGGTAATTGTCGGTTTTGCCCTTACGGGCCATAAAATGAGTTTTACATATCTAATCGAATCCAAACCTTTTGCTACTGATCCTAAATAATAAATAACTTATTTTAAGCCTGCTGGAATAATAAAAATATCAGATTTCTATATAGAACCCGGAAACGTCTTCTAATCGCCTAATTAAGCGTTTTTAACGCATAGTATGTACTAGAACTATTTTAAACATACAAAGGTTGATACCTACTGATATTTGAGATAAATTATAATGTTTTAACTGTAGGCAAAAGTTGTTTAACTCAAACATCAGTTTTGAGCTTTACGACTTATGTGAAATTACCAAAATGCCCCTACGGTGCATAGTTTGGTTATAGTTGATAAATTTCACATATATATTTTACCATACCATTATAAATTAGTAAAATAAGTATTTTTGCTGATTATATCAGACCTGTAACTCAGGTAAATACTTAAACTCTTTTATAACCTTTTAAATGACCAAACTACCCCTACGGGGCATAGTTTGTGTCTAAATTCGTTTCGGGCATAATAAAAGACATATTACTGATGTCACAACATATTTGAAGCATATTAACTTAGGAAACCTGTATATGGCTCTTACGGATACCGTTACTCTTATTACGCGTTCGGTTCGGCTTATGTAATAAGTTTACATAAATTAGCCGAAACAGGTCAAAGCTTATCGGTTTTATCTCGAAATCCAGAATGTGTATGAAATACCCATATTAAGCAAGTCTCTGAACTTGTCGGGTCTAAATCACATTCTATCCGGTCTTCGCTTAATCGTGCGTACGAACCGTATCTTTGAAACTAACCGGTCTAAGCTTAAGCTTAACTAAAGACCCGTTAGGATTCTAATAGGTTAATATAAACCTTCGTTCCAGATTAGGAGAACCAGTAAAAGCTACTTGCAATTTGCTTATTGTGATTATTACATTGCTCAGGTAAATACTTTTAACTTATTTTCCCTATACGGGCTTGGGTTACGGTATATAGAATACCGCTTGGTCGGGCATCAAATCTTCCATCGTTGGGTGGTTAATTGAATAATTTGATCGGCCCGTTTAAACAGTTTTGTTTACTTAAAAGCCTTTGGGGGGTTAATGACCATGTCCCGGATATCCTTGGCATCATTTTACGAAATGGCCACGACTTAAGCGCATGGTGTAGGCGTACACTCGTCAGTGCACAAAAGAATAATGTGGTGTGTCTATTGATCTTTAACCCGGACTCGATCCGGGCTACTGAACGCATAAGGAACATGTAATCCGTTCACAAGATTATATATTTAAATAATTCTCCCAAGTTATAAAATGTTTATGCCACGTGCATCCAAATCAATTTTCAATCATTTTCCAAATTGAGTCAGTTGATTGTATTTACCAGTGTAAACTGACGTATTTTCCCAAAAAGATTAAATGCAGGTACTAAGCGTAATTGGCTGGGATTTCTCCTTAGCATCAATAGAAGTCTCGCAAGCTTAAGATGCCTATCGTCTGTTGAACTATTGTTTCTATTTTATTTTTCGATCTGTCTGTGGATAAACAATCGACTATTGTGATACTTGATATTACAACATTATATTCGGTTGAATTATATCTTACAATTTGCTTCCACTGTGCATACTAAATATTGTGTTGTTTGACTATTATGTTGCCAACCACGTCACGATACTCCCCACCGGGCCCACCGGTGACACGTGGAAATCGGGGTGTGACAACTCTGCACTGCTTTAATCATAAAGCCCACCCTCAGCATAAAAAATGATGAAACATTGAAAAATGCTAATCATGTGCTGTTGAAGAAAACATTGAAAAATTGAGTCAGTTGATTGTATTTACCAGTGTAAACTGACGTATTTTCCCAAAAAGATTAAATGCAGGTACTAAGCGTAATTGGCTGGGATTTCTCCTTAGCATCAATAGAAGTCTCGCAAGCTTAAGATGCCTATCGTCTGTTGAACTATTGTTTCTATTTTATTTTTCGATCCGTCTGTGGATAAACAATCGACTATTGTGATACTTGATATTACAACATTATATTCGGTTGAATTATATCTTACAATTTTCTTCCGCTGTGCATACTAAATATTGTGTTGTTTGAATATTATGTTGCCAACCACGTCACGATACTCCCCACCGGGCCCACCGGTGACACGTGGAAATCGGGGTGTGACAACTCTGCACTGCTTTAATCATAAAGCCCACCCTCAGCATAAAAAATGATGAAACATTGAAAAATGCTAATCATGTGCTGTTGAAGAAAAGATCCCCAAACGTGACACACCTAAAGTCGAGCCATCATCTCTTTGTCTGAACAGAAGTTCTAACCTGAGCTCTCCTGGTCTCGCATTACCCGTTTACAGATATCATTAGTGTACATTCACCTGTAAGACTGAATATAGGAGTCTCGATACGGGAGTATATTCTGAGGTGGGACACTCGAATAAGTTAAGTGCTTAAAACACTAATCTCGTATCTCGAAATAGTTGAACTTTGTGTGAAAATTTAAGTGGATCAGTATACTGAAAATCTAAGTGAATCGTTTAGATCTTAAAGTGTTTAAAGCTAACCGTGTTAGTAATTTGTCTCAAAAACTGATATAATCCTCTTACACAAACTCACAAAAATATTGTCTGTAAATATTTCTTTACTGTTTTTCATTAAAACAAAATCCAAAAAGATTTTCGGAGTGTTTTAGCATAAAATTTTGAAAATTCAAAAAGATTTTGTTTCATTTTATTTTCGACAACTGATGTTGAAAAGTTGTTTTTCAAAATTCCGAGTGCTAAACATGATGAACAATAGTGGATTGGGAGAGTGTGTTTGAAATGAAAAGTGAAGATAAAATTTGTAAAATGTCATAATCTAACAAGTGATGTTTTGAGATTGATTTAATAAGTGGTAAGCAATGATTAAAATTGTTATACATAAAATCTTATGTAAAGAGCTTTGTAAAAGCCAGGTTCCGACTCCTGAGGACTTTCAGCATAAGCATATGCAGATTAAAGCCAGGTTTCTGATCCTGTTGCTACGAAGAGCCAGGAGATGTTCGTGAACCCGTGAAAGCTGTAAAGCTAGATCACCATGTCTAAGCCTAAGTAGAGTTTGAGCCAGGTTATGATTCTAGAACGAGAGCTATTCCAGACTGCGAACCCAGCTTATCGAAAGGGGGAGTCTGAAGACATTAGAGCCAGGTTCGAATCCTGTCATCCACGCCAGCTGCTAATGCTGAAGAGAGTAAGGGATCAAGAGATCTGATCGAGAGAATTAGAGAAGAGGATAGAGCCAGACTGAGATTCTGGAAGTGGTTGAAGAAGAGAGAGATTGAAGAGGATGCTTACAGAGAAGACAATTTGGAGAGAGCGAGAAGACTGATCAAGACTGAAGATTCGACGTACTGAAGACTCGTCAACATCCAAGGGGGAGTTTGTTGGTGCATATGTCTGTCGACTTCGTCTTGTATCGAGTCTTGTAACTAAATAGATAGACCAGGACACGTAGTACGAGAAAAATGGGAAACAGGCATGAAACATCCACCTCACACGAACTGACCAGTTCGTGCGAACTGGACAGGTCGGCAGGTCGTGCGAAGTGGACCAGTTCATGTGGACACCAGTTCGTGCGACATGGAGTGTCTAGTTCATGCTTTCTGGTTCTCCTATAAATAGAGGTCTTGGGTCTTTCATTTGAAACTTCTGATTCCGGTAGCGAAGCTCTGCCGAAGTGTCACCAAGCCTGTAAAACGTTCTAAAATCAATACAAACGATAGTTAATCTACTTCTAAGTGCATATCAAGCTGAATGAAGATTAAATCAATGAATTTCGCCTCTGATTTAGTCAAGAACTCTTCTGATTGTCTCGTTTGATCGACAAAACGATCCTAACATATACTTATTCTAAGTATTTATTTAATCATAAAACTCGTTTCCAAACCACCTTTAAAGGTCGTCAGTTCAATTTAGCTTACAAGGGAGTTTTGGTCCCTTTTTGCCTTTCATTTACGAAGAAATATTTTGAAAGCATGTTTGACCCATAATCCTTCGTTTTAGTTATGATCTTGTTTGAAAAATCATTATGCTTTCCAAAACCCAACGACCACTATTTAAAACATTCGGTTTACTCATTAAAAATAATCCATTGTCTATCTTAGACTTCGTTTAACACCCATTCAACCATACTTTCTAATTGAGTGTTTATTCTATTAGACGTCCCTGGCTCGGATCAATATATTGACCCGCTTTAATATCCTGCTTTAATATTTGCTAAGTCATAGCGATGCTAATATCCATTCGATATTTACTCCTGAAATCATATAACTCGACGATAGTCATTAGTCGATATTGTCAAAAGGTGGTATCTTCACCTTTTGACCCGTTTGGTCTAGGTGACCGATTGTATTGGCGAGATGACGTTTATTACCATCTCGTCTATATGACTCGCTCTGGTTTACACCATGCGGTCATTTTATTTATAATTCATTTCTTAACACTTTTTGGCATATTATGGCTTACATCATAAGTATCTTTCAAAAAAACTAACGGTTATGGTCAATGTATGACCTAATTACCATTTTACCCTTATTGTTTGTTTTGGTTTACCATATAAGGTATCCATTAAAAGTTCTATATTTATTAGTCATTAAATGACTAAGTAACCGTATTAGTCCTTTTTATCCATTAAACATGGTTTATTATCATCTTCGGTTATCTTGTTCTGTACGACTACACGTCGAAACATTATATCACGATTGTTAACTTATCTTATTCGTAGTTAATACGATGAGAGAGTATTCTATAATTCAAGAGTAGTGTAAGATATACTGACCTTGCACCCTGATCATGCTTTTTCTTCATTCTTGATTCTTTTAACCCGTTTTCTTCCCAAGCTTTCACCTAGCTCGTCAAGCGTCAAACTATCATCATAATTCGCAAGATGGTTAGATTAGTCATATCATTTACGACTATTCCATCCTATGTGTTTTATGTCAAATTTATCATTCGATCATATATCTGGTCATTTTGACTTTTTAAAAGTCAAAGTGCCTATTGACTAAAATAGTTACACAATGTAATTCAACTACTCGTTTTATTACTTGGTCAATTACCCGGTAGCATCATTCTTAGGCTACCCTTTATCCGCTTTATTAACCAAATTTTATAACCATAATCTATCAAGTTAACACAACATTAATCTTTCTTAACACATGATGATATCAAACATCGTTTTTAACATGAATTTATCATCATTTCCATCTTTTTATACCAAACCCAATTCATGGTACTTATGATTCATGTACTCAAACACCTAATTTGTTCAAGTACCTTGTTTCTACTTATCAAATATGATGATTTTAAACACAAACTTATCATCATCTTCACTATTAAATCAAAACCCACTTCCTAGTTTACTTGTTAATCACTTATAAGTAACATTACTTCAAGTTCTTCATAATTTCATCATAACTAACGAAATTAAACATACATAGACATTCAATTTCGACTTTGGATCATAACCCAACCATCTATTTGTAAGTAACCTACTTGTCTCGAATTTCAACTTTAACCAATCGAGGTTTTATGACATACCTTATGATCCTCACGACTAGGTGATTGTTTCTATGTATTCAAATGCATCGATTTTGGCCTTGAATCAAGCTTCAATTTGATAATTTTGTTGAGTTTAGGGTTTGAGCTCCATGGGAGCACCTCCTGGCCATCTTCATGCACGTACACACACACTCTTGTGTGTGTTGTGTTATTTTTATTTTGTTTATAAAATCATTTTCAAGATACCCACTTTTGGTCCCTCATGTTTGGTTAGTTATTAATTAGGTTACAATCTAATTACTTTTAACAATATTCCCACTTATTAACTAGGTTTGGTATTCCTAGTTATCTTAGTGGGTTCGGGGAAGTTTATAACAAGGTTTGCTTTGAGTTCCGTTAAATCGGGCCTGTTATAAACCTTATTTACCCGTAAGCCTTTATTCAACTCTTATTTAATATTAGTTCCATTTATTTAAAAATCCTTATATTCAACGGGTAAATTTTACCACTAACGGTACTTTACCCATCTTTTAGTGTTAACGTGGTTTGGTTACCAAACCCGTTTTCAAGGTGTTACACAATTCTAGGTAATGGGTAACAATTCTTGATAGTAACCTTATTTAATTCTCTATAATCGATACATATTAGGATTGATTCATCCTTCTTTTTCAGAAACAACACAGGTGCTCCCCAAGGGGATGAACTTGGTTGTATGAATCATTTTTCTAGTAATTCATCTAATTGCTTCTTTAGTTCTAGCATCTCCGTTGGTGCTAAATGGTATGGTGCTTTAGCAATTGGAGCGGTTCCAGGTATCAGATGAATTCTGAATTCCACTTCTCTATCTGGCGGTAATCCAGGTAAATCTTCCGGAAAAACATCGTTGTATTCCAATACTACCGGAATTTCCTTTAGTTCATTGCCTCTAGTGTTGATGATTACTGAGATCATATATACTATTTGTTGGTGCATATGTCTGTCGACTTCGTCTTGTATCGAGTCTTGGAAATAGAATAGATAGACCAAGATGCGTAGTTTGAGAAAAACGGGAAACAGGTCGGAACAAGTCACTTCACACAAACTGACCAGTTCCTGCGAAGTGGGCAAGTTCGTGCGCCTTTCCAGGTCGTGCGACCTGGACCAGGTCGTGTGGGCATGTTTGGTGCGACCTAGCCTCCCTATATATATGTGGTCTTGGTTCTTTCATTTGTAACTTCAGAAACTTCTGATTCCGGTAGCGAAGCTCTGCCGAAGTGTCACCAAGCCTGTAAAACGTTCTGAAATCAATACAAACGATAGTTAATCTACTTCTAAGTGCATATCAAGCTGAATGAAGATTAAATCAATGAATTTCGCCTCTGATTTGGTCAAGAACTCTTCTGATTGTCTCGTTTGATCGACAAAACGATCCTAACATATACTTATTCTAAGTATTTATTTAATCATAAAACTCGTTTCCAAACCACCTTTAAAGGTCGTCAGTTCAATTTAGCTTACAAGGGAGTTTTGGTCCCTTTTTGCCTTTCATTTACGAAGAAATATTTTGAAAGCATGTTTGACCCATAATCCTTCGTTTTAGTTATGATCTTGTTTGAAAAATCATTATGCTTTCCAAAACCCAACGACCACTATTTAAAACATTCGGTTTACTCATTAAAAATAATCCATTGTCTATCTTAGACTTCGTTTAACACCCATTCAACCATACTTTCTAATTGAGTGTTTATTCTATTAGACGTCCCTGGCTCGGATCAATATATTGACCCGCTTTAATATCCTGCTTTAATATTTGCTAAGTCATAGCGATGCTAATATCCATTCGATATTTACTCCTGAAATCATATAACTCGACGATAGTCATTAGTCGATATTGTCAAAAGGTGGTATCTTCACCTTTTGACCCGTTTGGTCTAGGTGACCGATTGTATTGGCGAGATGACGTTTATTACCATCTCGTCTATATGACTCGCTCTGGTTTACACCATGCGGTCATTTTATTTATAATTCATTTCTTAACACTTTTTGGCATATTATGGCTTACATCATAAGTATCTTTCAAAAAAACTAACGGTTATGGTCAATGTATGACCTAATTACCATTTTACCCTTATTGTTTGTTTTGGTTTACCATATAAGGTATCCATTAAAAGTTCTATATTTATTAGTCATTAAATGACTAAGTAACCGTATTAGTCCTTTTTATCCATTAAACATGGTTTATTATCATCTTCGGTTATCTTGTTCTGTACGACTACACGTCGAAACATTATATCACGATTGTTAACTTATCTTATTCGTAGTTAATACGATGAGAGAGTATTCTATAATTCAAGAGTAGTGTAAGATATACTGACCTTGCACCCTGATCATGCTTTTTCTTCATTCTTGATTCTTTTAACCCGTTTTCTTCCCAAGCTTTCACCTAGCTCGTCAAGCGTCAAACTATCATCATAATTCGCAAGATGGTTAGATTAGTCATATCATTTACGACTATTCCATCCTATGTGTTTTATGTCAAATTTATCATTCGATCATATATCTGGTCATTTTGACTTTTTAAAAGTCAAAGTGCCTATTGACTAAAATAGTTACACAATGTAATTCAACTACTCGTTTTATTACTTGGTCAATTACCCGGTAGCATCATTCTTAGGCTACCCTTTATCCGCTTTATTAACCAAATTTTATAACCATAATCTATCAAGTTAACACAACATTAATCTTTCTTAACACATGATGATATCAAACATCGTTTTTAACATGAATTTATCATCATTTCCATCTTTTTATACCAAACCCAATTCATGGTACTTATGATTCATGTACTCAAACACCTAATTTGTTTAAGTACCTTGTTTCTACTTATCAAATATGATGATTTTAAACACAAACTTATCATCATCTTCACTATTAAATCAAAACCCACTTCCTAGTTTACTTGTTAATCACTTATAAGTAACATTACTTCAAGTTCTTCATAATTTCATCATAACTAACGAAATTAAACATACATAGACATTCAATTTCGACTTTGGATCATAACCCAACCATCTATTTGTAAGTAACCTACTTGTCTCGAATTTCAACTTTAACCAATCGAGGTTTTATGACATACCTTATGATCCTCACGACTAGGTGATTGTTTCTATGTATTCAAATGCATCGATTTTGGCCTTGAATCAAGCTTCAATTTGATAATTTTGTTGAGTTTAGGGTTTGAGCTCCATGGGAGCACCTCCTGGCCATCTTCATGCACGTACACACACACTCTTGTGTGTGTTGTGTTATTTTTATTTTGTTTATAAAATCATTTTCAAGATACCCACTTTTGGTCCCTCATGTTTGGTTAGTTATTAATTAGGTTACAATCTAATTACTTTTAACAATATTCCCACTTATTAACTAGGTTTGGTATTCCTAGTTATCTTAGTGGGTTCGGGGAAGTTTATAACAAGGTTTGCTTTGAGTTCCGTTAAATCGGGCCTGTTATAAACCTTATTTACCCGTAAGCCTTTATTCAACTCTTATTTAATATTAGTTCCATTTATTTAAAAATCCTTATATTCAACGGGTAAATTTTACCACTAACGGTACTTTACCCATCTTTTAGTGTTAACGTGGTTTGGTTACCAAACCCGTTTTCAAGGTGTTACACAATTCTAGGTAATGGGTAACAATTCTTGATAGTAACCTTATTTAATTCTCTATAATCGATACATATTAGGATTGATTCATCCTTCTTTTTCAGAAACAACACAGGTGCTCCCCAAGGGGATGAACTTGGTTGTATGAATCATTTTTCTAGTAATTCATCTAATTGCTTCTTTAGTTCTAGCATCTCCGTTGGTGCTAAATGGTATGGTGCTTTAGCAATTGGAGCGGTTCCAGGTATCAGATGAATTCTGAATTCCACTTCTCTATCTGGCGGTAATCCAGGTAAATCTTCCGGAAAAACATCGTGGTATTCCAATACTACCGGAATTTCCTTTAGTTCCTTGCCTCTAGTGTTGATGATTACTGAGATCATATATACTATTTGTTGGTGCATATGTCTGTCGACTTCGTCTTGTATCGAGTCTTGGAAATAGAATAGATAGACCAAGATGCGTAGTTTGAGAAAAACGGGAAACAGGTCGGAACAAGTCACTTCACACAAACTGACCAGTTCCTGCGAAGTGGGCAAGTTCGTGCGCCTTTCCAGGTCGTGCGACCTGGACCAGGTCGTGTGGGCATGTTTGGTGCGACCTAGCCTCCCTATATATATGTGGTCTTGGTTCTTTCATTTGTAACTTCAGAAACTTCTGATTCCGGTAGCGAAGCTCTGCCGAAGTGTCGCCAAGCCTGTAAAACGTTCTGAAATCAATACAAACGACAGTTAATCTACTTCTAAGTGCATATCAAGCTGAATGAGGATCAAATCAATGAATTCCGCCTCTGATTTGGTCTAGAACTCTTCTGATCTACTCGTTTTGATCGATTCAATGATCCTACAAGTGGTATCAGAGCTCATGAGGAAGAGTTCTTACCATTTCAGCTTGTTTTTCTTCAAAAACATCTCACTTCTACTCATTTTCTACACTTTTTCTTCAAAATTTCAACGAATTTACGGTTAAAATGATATGATTTTCACATATAACACGTAAAACACAGTTCTAATCAATCCTTGAAAAAATCAGACCTAAAATCAACCTAAAACTTGATAAAATGGACCAGATCGCATGAAACATTGTTCAGATCGTTCGAAAAACTTTCTGGTCGCACGAGTTGATAATTCAGGTCGCACGACTTGAATTCCAGATCGTTTGACATAGTGTTCCAGGTCGCACGGAGTGTTCAAATCTCACGGGTTACTCAGATCGTGTGAGATCTTCAGTTCGCACGGATTGGAATTGAATCAGGTCGTTTGGTTTGGTCCAGGTAGCTTGAAAGTTTATCAGATCGTTTGAGAGAGTCTCAGGTCGTACGGATTGAATACTTCAGGTCGTACGAGGAGGGTTAAGTTCAGATCGTTTGAGTTTGTAGCTTCAGATCGCACGAAGAAGTTCAGGTCGTGTGAAACTCAGATCGTTTGAAACATTTCATCAGTTCGTTTGAAAATTTAATATTGTGAATTTTTGAAACCGAAACATGGAAAACGAATTCTACAACGCATTTGCTACCCCGATCACTATGGCTCAGAACGTGAACTTAGAAAATGAAATGGGAACCATGCAAAAACCGCCTAAGCTCATAAGTATCGAGGAGTATAATGGATGGGAGGAACGTTTTGAAAATTGGGTTCAAGTAAATCACTTAGATGCGTGGGAATGTGTTGAAGAACGATATGTTAGACCGATTGATGAATACGGAGAGATTGTTGCGATTAAAGATTTAGATGACAAAGAGAGAAAGAAATACAAAAGTGAAAAGATGATGATCAGTATTCTGCAACAAGCCATTAAAGAAGACATCTTAATTTTATTGCAACACAACGGAAGTGCACACTCAATGTGGAAAGCACTAAAAACAAAATTTGTTGGAAGTCAAGATATGATCAAGAACAAAAAATCTCTTTTGAAGAAATAATTTGATCTATTTCGTGGATTGCAAACTGAAAACACCAAAACGATTATAGAAAGATATTGTAATTTGGTGGTTAACATGAAGCGTTTGGATATCAGGAAAGACAGAGAAGAATGGGTTGAAAAGTTGGCTGATGCATTGCCACAAGATGTTTGGGGCACTTATCTTATGATCTTGAAGAATAATGGTGAATTTGCAAATCTTTCGCTGAGCAAGTTTATTGAAAAACTTGAAGTTCAAGAAATGGAACAACGGAAGATGGAGAAAATGAAAAATTCTAATGGTGAACAGGACATTGGTCTGTACTACAATGGAAATACAAGTGATAAGTGTTTTGGTCAAAAATCAAGCAAAGACAATGCAACCAAATCTTTTGTTGTGAGGTGTGATGCTTGAATCAATGAACAATGTTAAGGATCACTCAGAAATGTAACGAAAAAGTGACACAAGGATTTATACGAGGAAAAAGCCCTTGATCAATAGTTGATCTCCGGCATAAAAAACCTCGGGTGATGGAAACTACCGATCACCAACTAAGATTAAACAAAAGAAATTTACAACTCGGGATGATAACAAGCTTGTTACAAGGATCACTAGTGTGCAATGTGCAATAAAATGTATGAAATCGCCAAGTATTGCTTAAGAGCTGACTGAGAACTGTTACGAATGTGTGTGGTTGCTAAATTTGCTAAGTGTTTTTTATCATGCTTGTTATGCCCATTTTAAATTAGAAAATAACTAGTCTAACTAACTATCCGCAATTTGTGCACTCTCCCCACGATCTCCATAACGTTCACAATGGTCAAGCACGTGCAGAATATTGAGGGAATATACTCCAGGAATTTCGGTAAGACTTGGTCCATACTCTCGTTCCTGCAAAACAAGTTTACGTACAAGGAAGACAATCGTTAGTCGTAGGATAACAACAGTGATCCTAAATCCTGATCCTTCGACACCTGCTAAAGATCCTTAATTCAAACAGAATTGAGGATCCATGATCCTGGTAGCAGTTGAGGACCCGTGATCCTTAGGATTTGGAAAATCCTCCCCTAAAAATTGCCCCCAAAATATAAGGAGTAAAGTGTAAATTGTCGAGTTATATTTTCTTGATCTTATCCGCAACAAACTAACGGATATATAGCCGTTATGATCGAACTATCTGTTGTAGATCTTACATCATCTGAAGCGACATCCCTGCAAAATCATGATTATAAATTCAAGTTAGAGATAAGGGTCTAGAGGCATTTAAATTCGTGCGTTACATCCTTTAAATCCTCACTTGAAGATCAAGCAGGTACTTCTCTCCCTTTTCTCTTTTCTCTTTCTTGCTCTGTTCTTCTTCTTTCTCAAAATCTCCGAATCACAATGAAGCTAAGATCATCCCCTGCTAAGGATCATCGAAAAGATAGTCCCTTAAAAAGCCAAGGAATCAACGAAGACTCTCAGAAGGAACGTTGCTGCTTTACTGATCCTGAGATCGACAGGATTCGTCATTGCTTCCCGGTGAGCACTGTTTTCATACCCTTTGACCCTACCGTCCGGAGTGACTTTATCTCTGAAACCTGGGTTGCATTTCCAGTCACCCCATTCTCTATTGGATACTCCTATCCTTTTCCTGCTTTTACCCAATCTTTCTTCTCCCTTACCGGCATATCCTATATCCAGGCTATGCCAATGATGTGGAGGGTTCTATTTACCCTTAAGAGGATCATTGAGCAGGAGGATATAGATTTGGGAATGTCTGAACTTGCTGAATTATAAAACCTTCTGAGCCACGGTTCACATCGCTTTCTATTTAAACATAAACCCGGTGAACCTCATCCAATCCTGAAAACCACCAAGAATGATAACAAGTGGAAGAAACGTTTTTTCTTCGTCAGGAGGGATTCTATCCCTGATGGGAAGGACCTGCCTAGAAAATGGGCCACTCATGGTAGGATAGAGGATCCTTATAGAAGGATCATAGGATACCCCTGTTTCCGTTGAGGATCACTAACATCTGTTTGTTTCTATTTCGCAGCTACTTCTGTTTCACACATCATTACATCACCTGCAACCAAGGAGAGGATCACCGCTTTCCGAAATCTTGATCCTGCAATAAGATTGTTTCAAGCAAACACCAAGGATTATCAAGAGGTATCCTCAGGCTCCGTTACAATGACAAGTAAGTATCCAAGTTCATATATGATTAAGTATTGAAGTGCAAATAAAACAAGAATACTTATCTATTGTTTTGGATTGACAGGTGCTGGAAAATCTTCAAGGTCTGCCTCCCGCTTTAGTGTCACCAATCTTACTACCGTTGCTCCCAGGTCTGGGAAGAAGAAGACCGCTGCTAGCCCAAGTGCTATGGTTCCCAAGCCTACCACCTCCAAGGGGGGAAAGAAAAGAAAGGCCTCCGAAACTGACAATCTTGAAGGCTTGCCTCTAATCCGCCACCAGTTCCAAGAGTACTTCGCTGATGTAAGGATCACTTGCTATGCTAGATTATCCTGCCCATTTGAGGATCATGTGATCCTGAACTTTACCTTGTCTTCTTTGAAGAAATTTGCTGATGTCGAAATGCTGTTTGATGCATATGTTGAGGAGGCGGAACAAAAGCACCAGGAGTTCCAAAAGTTCTTCTTAGCCAAGGATCAAACCATCTCTCGCCTTGAAAAGGATCTCGCTCTAGCAAAGCAGCAAGTGGTCATGGCCTAGATAGAGGCTGATCATGAGAGGCACGGCCTGCTGGAGGATGCTAAAGTCTCTGCTGCCATCACCATGTATAAGATCAAGCTGCAAATGGCTCAGGAGGCTGAGGATCCTAACTTCGATAGGACCACTTGGGACAAGGAGGGTTGGAAGGCAAAGCTGGTGGATGAAGAGGAGGCTACCGAGGTCTTGGCGCCTGAGGCAGGCAGCAGTGGGAAGGATCAAGCTGGTGGTGATGATGCCGGAGGTGATGCAGCTAAGGTGTGAGCTTCTGAATTGGGCGATGAAGGATATTTCTAGACGTGGCCGGAGCCCATTTTTTTTAGGATTTGGTAGTTTTTTGGTTATGGTGTTTTGAAACAATGTTGGGTTGTACTTTGAACAATAGTTTCTAGGGTTATGGATCATGGATCCTTAGATAATAGGTAGGATAATAGGTGGTGGAGGGATCCTCTGTTTGGGGGATGAAGCCACTTGTTATCCTGCCATCTTTTATTCCTGCACTTGAAAGACCTATTAACACTGGACACCCTTTACCTACCCCAGCGGACGGGCCACGTATTACTGGTAGATGCTTGGGGTAGGTAATTTTGACAACCTTTGAAGGGTTTAACTATGGATGAATAAATAAAACCTTTAACTTTTGGCTATCTCGTGTTGTTATCCTTGTGAGTTCTTTAATTTTCAACTGTTGTTATGTACTTTGTTTGAATTTGTAAGTAAAGAACAAAGGCTTAGTAAACCATGCTTAAAAGTTTTAGGATATGATCAAAGATCAAATATCCTATAGTCAATAAATTCAGAAAAGTTATGTAACTTAAGGATCATTAGTTATGTTGTCAAAGGATAAGGGTCACTTAGATGAATAATGAATAAAATCAAAGTGATTAAGGATCATACCTGAGAATCCAAGTTAGGATCCTAACCCTTTAACATTCATAATCAGGATAACCAAAAGACAAACCTTAGTAAAAGGTAAGGATCAGGGATCCTTAGCTGTTTAACTTCGAAAGCCTGAAACAGAATATAATTTGGGACTAAGCCAATATAAGAGAAAAGTTAGTAACTGGGGACAAGCCCAACAATTCTGGGGACAAGCCCAATATACTGGGGACAAGCCCAAAGGATAATTGGGGACAAGCCCAACAATTCTGGGGACAAGCCCAAAGGATAACTGGGGACAAGCCCAAAGGATAACTGGGGACAAGCCCAAAGGATCGTGTGTAAACTGGAGTATGGCCCTCACTGGCGACTATCCAAACTTAGTGACATGAAAATGCCAAAACCTTAGCTAACGTGAAAACGTTAGAAACCTTAGGAACAGATGTATGGTACGTCTACCATTATACGTAGGATCCCAGATACAGCCAGTACAATGAAATTGTCAGCCCCTAAAGCGAGTATTGGTCCCATTGCCATGAACTGTACTAGGATCATCGTGCGCTGCTGGCGATACTGGGGATAGGCCCAAAAACTGGGGACTAGCCCAAATAACTTGGGTCAAGCCCAAATAACTGGGGTCAAGCCCAAATAACTGGGCTCTAGCCCAAATAACTGGAGACTTCTGTGGATACTCAATCCTTTGTTAAGGATACCTAAACCTTCTGCAAAACTCAGAATCAAGTGAAAGGAGGATAAAGGATCCAGGATCCTTATCCTTATATATAGGATAATTAAAGAGTGAAATAGTTTAAGATTAGATCATTACCAAATTGAGGATCCTCTGTCTTGTAAGGATCCTTCAAGGATACTTGTTAGCTAAGGATCATGGATCCTTATTACATGAAGTATTTCTTCAAGTGAACAGCATGGGATCATGGATCCTTCATGAAGTATAATACATGTGAACATCAGGAAAGGGGGCATATCGATTAGCTAAGGATCATGGATCCTTATTACATGAAGGATCATGGCCCCTTCTTCAAATTGTTGATGATGATTTTGTTGGATGATTCTGCCTGACCATTAGCTTATGGGTGGACTGGTGTTGATGTTATCCTCTTAATCCCCCAGCTGTCACAAAAGTTAGTAGTTCTACTCCCAATAAATTGGGATCCATTATCACAAACAATTTCAGAAGGAATACCAAATCTAGTAATAATGTTTCTTTTGATAAAGGATATAACTTCTTTTTCTCTGAATTGAGCAAAGGCTTCAGCCTCTATCCACTTCGAGAAGTAATCAGTCATAGCAAGCATGAACACTTTTCCACCAGGTGCCTTGGGAAGTTTACCAACTATATCCATTCCCCATCTCATAAACGGCCAAGAAGAGGATATAGGATGAAAAAGCTCTGCTGGTTGATGAAGGATATTACTATGCCTCTAACAAGGATCACATTTCTTGGCATATTCCACAACATCCTTCTTCATGGTAGGCCAATAGTATCCTGTCCTCAGGATCCTCGAGAATAATGCCCTGCCCCCAGTGTGGTTTCCACAATCTCCTTCATGAAAATCCTTTAGGACTTCTTGAATTTCAGGATCCTCAATGCATCTTAAATATGGTCCTGCAAGAGATCGTTTAAATAACATGTTATTCAATATTGTGAATTGAGATACCTTGATTTTGAAAGCCCTGGGGTTTTCTCCTGTAGGAATCTCTCCATGTTGTATGTATCTCATGATTGGAAGGATCCATGATCCTGAATGAGATTGTGTATCATCACTAGGGATGATTGCAGAATCCTCTCCTATCTCCATAGCTACATGATCCTCAATAGCAGGGGATAGGATGTGGATAATAGGGATCCAGATATCCTCTGGAATCTTCAAGGATGATCCTAGATTGGCCAATGCATCAGCTTCTGCATTCTCTTCTCCGGGTACGTGTGTCAAACTAAAGGAAACAAAAGAGAGTGCCAATTCTTTGACTATCTCTAAATATTTGATTAGTCTTTCACCTTTAACAGCATAGGATCCATTAAAGTGATTAGTAATTAACAATGAATCTACATGTACCTCAAGATACCTGATCCTCATATGCTTGGCAATATGCAAACCAGCTATCAAGGCTTCATACTCAGCCTCATTGTTAGTAGTTTGAAACTCACAAGCTATGGAGTGGGGTATTATGTCCCCCTGTGGCGATTTTAGTAGTATTCCAAGTCCGGTTCCTTTGACATTAGAGGATCCATCAGTGAAAAGTATCCAAGGATCCTTAGTTTCTTCTAGCTGTTGGACTTCTAATTCAGCTTCCTTTTGCAAGTCACTACTAAAATCTGCCACAAAGTCAGCTAAGGCTTGGGATTTGATGGCAGTCCTTGGTTCATATCTTATATCATAAGCACTAAGCTTCACTGCCCACTTAGCCATCCTTCCTGACATTTCAGGTTTCCTGAGAACATTCTTAATTGGAAAATTAGTCTTAACAATAATGGCATGAGTATCAAAATAATGTCTTAATTTAGTAGATGCCATAATTAGTGCAAGGATAAGTTTTTCTAAATGTGAATACCTGGATTCAGCATCAAACAAACTCTTACTTACATAATAAACAGGATGTTGTGTACCTTCGTGATCCTTAACAAGGAGCGCACTTACTGCTTTAGAGGATACCGCCAAATACAAGGATAATATATCTCCTTTTTTTCTGGTTTCATCAAGGCAGGAGCTGAGGATAGGTAATCCTTGAGAGCTTTGAGAGCATTTTCATGCTTTTCAGTCCATTCAAATTTCTTGTTCTTCCTCAAAATGTCATAGAATTCCTTGCATTTTTATGAGGATTTGGATATGAACCTGTTCAAGGCTGCGATCCTGCCTGTCAATCTTTGCACATCCTTAGCATTGGCAGGAGATTTGATATTCACAATAGCCTTAATTTGCTCTGGACTTGCTTCAATGCCTCTTTTTGTCACCATATAGCCTAGGAATTTACCTGCTTTAACACCAAAGTGACACTATGAAGGATTTAGTTTCATATTAAATTTATCAAGGATATTGAATGTTTCCTCCAAGTCTCTAAGGTGATCCTCAGCTTTTTTGGACTTAACCACCATGTCATCTATATAGACTTCCATAGTGTGTCCAATTTGTTCCTTGAACATCATTTTGACTAGCCTTTGATAAGTAGCACCTGCATTCCTTAGTCCAAATGGCATAGCAATATAACAATATATACCAGTTGGGGTCATAAAGGCTGTATCCTCTTGATTAGATGGTTCCATTTGAATTTGTTGAAATCCAGATGAAGCATCCATAAAAGTCAACAACTCATGACCCGCGGTAGCATCCACCATGGAATCAATGTGGGGTAATCGGAAAGGATCCTTGGGACATGCCTTGTTTAAATCAGTAAAATCGACACATACCCTCCACTTTCCATTTTTCTTTTGAACAACAACCACATTGGCTAACCATCTTGGATTCTTAACCTCTCTTATCATACCTGCTCGAAGTAGTTTATCTATCTCTTCCTGGATAATAGCATTCCTTTCAGGTGCAAACTTCCTCCTCTTTTGATGAATTGGCTTGAATGACCTGTCAATGCCAAGCTTATGAGTAATTATATCTTTAGATATACCTGTCATGTCCTTATGCTTCCAGGCAAAGGTAGTTTTTCTCCTTTTAAGGAAGGATACTAGATCATGTTCAATGTTGCTAAGGATCCCTGATCCTATGAAGACTGTGGATTCAGGATCATGAGGATCCATAAGGATTTCTTTCACATCATGTTCTCTTGCCTCCAAAACATCTCTTGAAGGATGCTTTAATTGCTATTGCTCCCTAGGTCTTGAGGCTGGCTTCATTAATGATGTGTAGCAATTCTTAGCTTCTTGCTGGTCACTTTCAATTTTCACCACCCCCCAAGGACTAGGTAGCTTTACGCACTGATGATAGGTAGATAGGACTGCCTTCATGTCATGTATCCATGGCCTGCCAAGGATAACATTACAACAGGATAAGCAATCTATGACACATAATTTTTGATAAGAATGAAGCCCTTCAATATAGATAGGGAGTTTGATGTCCCCCAATGTATTCTTGGTTTCTCCACTGAATCCCACAAGAACAGAGGATCTTGGCACAATGTCTGATTCAGGAATGTTCATCTTCCTGAGGACATCAAGCTGAATAATGTTTACTGAGCTTCCTCCATCTATCAGGATCCTGCGAACAAAATGGTTAGAAATAAACAGAGTAATAACAAGACCATCATGATGAGGATCCTGAACATCAAGACGATCATCCTCATCAAAAGTTATAATTTTATCCTTGGTAACAGTGGAGGTCCGGATGGGTCTATCTCCATTATCCATCTTGGTTTCCCTGGCATGTCTTTTGGCTGCTGAAAAGGAAGTACCACAAATGTCTGATCCTCCAGATATGAAGTTTATAACTTGTGCATCTGCTGGAGGAGCAGGAGACTTTTCCAGGATCCTTTCAGGATCCTGGATCCTTGACTTCTTTCATCCCAAAAGCTCCTTCAAGTGCCCCTTGCTTAACAAGTAACCAATTTCTTTTCTTAGTGCAATACACTCTTCAGTGAGATGCCCAAAATCCTCATGATATGCACACCACTTGGACTTATCCTTTGTTGTGGCTGGTTTATCACTTTTCCTTGGCCATCTTGCTTTCTCACCTAGATTCTGCATTGCAAGAATTAGTTCATTGTTATCAACAGAAAAAGAGTATTCAGAAATTGGAGGATAATCCTCATCATCCTCTTCTTGTTCTACTGCATGCACATTCTGGTTATCAGACTTGTTGTAGGACTTGAACTTGTTATTCTTAAAGTAGGATCCTTGCTTTTCCTGTTTTGAGGATCCTGCCAATCTCTCCTGGATCCTTTTATCATCCTCTAGTCGGATGAATCTAAGGGCCCTGGTTCTTACTTCATCAAGATTCCTGCATGGGGTCATAACGAGATCATCATAGTAAACCCAATTTAAAGGCTTCTACAACCGTAGCTATATCCAGGTTAGGGATATCTAAGGATTATTTACTAAACTTAGTGATGTAATCTCTAAGTGGTTCATTTTGACCTTGTGTTACTCTATATAAATCACTAGTTAATCGTTTAAATTTTCTACTACATGAGAATTGACTATTAAACATATTAACTAGATTAGCAAATGAAGTAATAGAGTAAGGGGGAAGACTTAGCAGCCATTTAAGAGCTGATCCTGTGAGTGTGGATCCGAAACCCTCGCATAGACATGCTTCTTTTAACCTTTCTGGGATGGGGTTGATCTCCATCCTCTCTCTATATTGAGCCACATGTTCCTCTGGATCCGTGGAACCATCATACAGCTTCATGGTTGCTATTTGAAACCTTTTGGGTATCTCAGCATCACAAATAGGAGGTGCAAAATGAGATATCCTATGGCTCCCATCTGCAATTTCAGGAATGAGCTTAACCACTCCTGGTACGCTGGATATCATATCCTTCAGCTTCTGTAATTCCCTAGCCATAGCTTGATTGATACCTGTATCCTGTGTAGAGCCATGGTTAGTGTTGTAAGAATTATTAAAAGCGTTACCTCCCGGAGGATTCAGGTTAGGAATTGCAGATGTGAATCCATATTGACGAAATTCTGGTATGATTGAAGGACCAGAAGAGGCAATGGTCTGCATTGGAATGAAGTCTCCTTGATGAACATCTGTGCTTGGGGGTTGTATACTTCTCAAGAATCCTTGATCCTGAAAGATGTTGGATCCTTGAACCTGAGAGGATCCCTGAGGCTGAGAGATCCTTGAACCTGAAATGAGGATCCTTGATCCATGGAGGATCCTTTGACCCCAGAGGATCCTTGGACCCTAGAGGATCCTTGAACCTGAGAGGATCCTTGGACTGTATGCATTCCCAAATATCCTCCTGAGCTGACGAAGGATCCCTGATGCTGGAAAGAGGATCCCGAAGGCTGAAAACAGGATCCTTGAGGCTGGAAGTGAGACCCAAAAGCCTGACTCATAGTTGTTGTTCCATAACGTCTTTTCAACGGTCCACTCTGGTACTGGATGTCTGGAGCTGCAGATTGCAGGGCGGTTACGGCTGGAGTATCAAAATCCAGTGACCTTGGTATCAGAGGAGAGTGATCCTCTCCTGATCTCTTCTGTTTCTTGATGTCACCGATCTCCCGGAGGATCCTTTCGTTGGTTTTGTCCTGCTCCTGTATGTGATCCCTCATCTGCAAAATCAAAGTAAAAAGATCACTAGTAGTAGGATTAGAAGAAACAGAAGAAGTTGGTGGTTTTGGAAAAATGGGGCTTTGTCTCTTTGCAGCATTTTCAGCATTCTTCTGGGATCCAAAAGGTGGTGGAGGCAAAGGAGGAACGCCCTGTGATGAACTCATCGCCGGCATTGAACTTGAAGTGTTCTTTGCTGAGGAAGCCATCTTCTTGGTTGTAATGAACCGAAATGATCACAAAAACAAGAATTTCTTAGGAATGAAGCACCAATCGCCCCATGGTGGGCGCCAAACTGTTTTGGTCAAAAATCAAGCATATACAATGCAACCAAATCTTTTGTTGTGAGGTGTGATGCTTGAATCAATGAACAATGTTAAGGATCACTCAGAAATGTAACGAACAAGTGACACAAGGATTTATACGAGGAAAAAGCCCTTGATCAATAGTTGATCTCCGGCATAAAAAACCTCGGGTGATGGAAACTACCGATCACCAACTAAGATTAAACAAAAGAAATTTACAACTCGGGATGATAACAAGCTTGTTACAAGGATCACTAGTGTGCAATGTGCAATAAAATGTATGAAATCAACAAGTATTTCTTGAGAGCTGACTGAGAACTGTTACGAATGTGTGTAGTTGCTAAATTTGCTAAGTGTTTTTATCATGCTTGTTATCCCCATTTTAAATTAGAAAATAACTAGTCTAACTAACTATCCACAATTTGTGCACTCTCCCCACGATCTCCATAACGTTCACAATGGTCAAGCACGTGCGGAATATTGAGGGAATATACTCCAGGAATTTCGGTAAGACTTGGTCCATACTCTCGTTCCTGCAACACAAGTTTACGTACAAGGAAGACAATCGTTAGTCGTAGGATAACAACAGTGATCCTAAATCCTGATCCTGCGACACCTGCTGAGGTTCCTTAATTCAAACAGAATTGAGGATCCATGATCCTGGTAGCAGTTGAGGACCCGTGATCCTTAGGATTTGGAAAATCCTCCCATAACAATAAGACCAACATTGCACCGAAGATCGAAACTGCATTTAACGCAAACAGTTCTTCTGGAGGGTCAACTCAAGGATCAAACAACAAAACTGGATTCTCTACATATCCATCATTTGATCCAAATTTTTCAGCAACCAGTAATGGACAAGTACTACAATACAACATTGCATTACATCTTCAAAATGGTCAAAATTTCTCAGAAGAGGTTGCTAAAGGTCATATGTCTTTGTTGGTGACCGTTTTAGAGTCTTATTAAAGTTTAGTTGCGGGAAGAATAGGGAATCCTATGTTAACAAAAGAGGATTACGATCAGATTGATGCTGAGGAAATGAAGTTAATGGATATAAAGTGGTGTATGGCTAGTGTGTTCAGAAGAGCTGAGAAGTTTAAACAGATCACTGGAAGAGATGATTTTCGTGATGCTGGAACTTCACCTTTAGGCTTTGATAAATCTAAAGTTACTTGTTTTCGTTGCAGGGAAAAGGGGCATTTTAAGCGAGAATGCACAAATCGCGAAGCAAGTGGAGCTCAAAATCCATTCGGCAACAATGATTATCATCGAAAAGCAATTTATCATCAAGTTGCTCCACATCAATAACAATCGCCACAAACTTCACATGCTAGGAAGGAGCTGATCGAAGAGCCATCAAAGAGAGCTTGTTATGGTCTGATAGATCAAGAAGATGAAAGAATTCCAGAAGGTTTCAATTGGGATAAGTATGATCCTAACAGAACGTCAGAGTCTCAAGCATTTGTTGCTCAAATTTTTGAAGATTCAACTGCTGAAGAAGAAATGGCGTATGTTTATTACGAATCTCAGCAATTCGGTCTTAAAAAGAAAGAAGATGAACCAGTTTCAACAAAAGAGGTTTCGGAAAAAGCACCAATCTTTGATCACTCATCAGATGAAGAGAGTGATGATGATAGTGAAGAAATTCGAAAACTTGAATATTATAAAATAAAATTTTCATCTGATAGGGATAATTTGTATTTTGCAGGTAAAATGGAAGAGATCCAACCTGAGGAAAATGTTCGAGTGATAAAAAGGCAGGTTAAAGAAACTCCAGATATCTAGATTGAGAAGGAAGCAGAAACTGAAAAGTTGTCTGAGAAGTGTGAAAACCGTGATACAGTGAAAAGGCACAACAACAAATTGATTCATAACATGAACAGACTGAAAGAGTCTTATGATGTTTTAAACAAAGCTATGAATCAATATAGCAAGTCAAGCTATGAACAAGAGATAGCTATGAAGACACTCAATGGAGCGTTCATGACGAAGCAGAAAATCATCAATCAGTACATTGAGAAATGTGCTGAACTTGAACAAAAATTGGAAACTCAGAGGATAGAAACTGAGAGGGTAAACAAGTTATTAAAAAGTTATTCATTTACTTCTTATGTGATTGATAGGATTTGTCCTACAGTTGAAGGCATGAAAGCGTTTGAAGAGAAGAAATCTGAAGAAAAGAATTCTGGTAAGAAACATGGTACTGATTATACAAAGTGTCCACCGCCGCTTGAAGAAGGATATTCTCCACGAAATCCTAATTCAGAAAGAGTCAAAAAGGCAACCAATTTAAAGTGGGAATCTGAACCTTCAGATGGATTGCCAGATAATATTGACGTCACATTCACATCGTCTGACACTGATCATGAGTCTGAGTTAATAAAGAAAGTGGTCGATCAGGTGTTGGATAAAGATGAGACCGAGGAGTCAAAGTCAAAGTCTGATACCTCAAGTCCAACAGTTGAAAAGGGCAAAAGAGTTTACAATAAAGATTTTCGGATGTCACAAAATAATTTGAATGACAAAACATTCAAAGTAGCATATACTTTGAATGACTCCGACGAATTATATTCTGATGAAGAATTTCCAATAAGAGGTGTTAAAACTGAAATGATTAACAAGGTTTTCAAATTAACAGAAATTAATATTTCTGAAATAAAAGATGTAAATCTTACTGAAAAAACTAAAAAATACACCTCAAGAGTTCAACAAAGGTTTAACAAGAAAAAAAGTTACAGTTCTAGTTATGGTTATCGAAAGAAACCAAACCATAACAGTAATTTCAAAAAGAAGGGATTAGGTTTTATTCCACCTGAAAATTCTAAAAATGAGAAAATTTATAAACCAAAAACTAAATTTGTTTCAGGAACAAGTTCTGAAGAAGAGGAAAAGAGCTCATTCTGGAAGCAATCGAACAAAGCATTTCTTGCAGAAAAACAAAAGCAAGAAGGAATGAAGAATGATGTTGCTCAGACAAAGGAGACAAGAATCTGTTATCAATGTCAAAAAGTTGGGCACATTGCATGGAACTGTCCAAATGCATCCCAAACAAAATAGGGAGTCTCTGAAAAATTGAAAGAAAAGTTGGTTGATAATGAACCACCAACCGAACAATTTAAAATGTTCAAAAATTCAAAATTTGAGGTTGGTGAGAGTTCAAAAAGTTTTTACAAAAGAAGAGTGAATCTGAACAACCAAAAGTGGGTTGCTAAGAAATCAGAAGCACTTTCTGGCGATGAATTTGTTTCTTCGGAAGCAAAGGAGCCACTTTCTGGCGATGAATCTTACTCGTCAAAGTCAGAGGAGCCACAAGTTGATCTAAAAAGTGATAATTCTGTTCCGACAATGGATGATGCAAACTTTCCACCGTTATCAAACGGAAACTTAAAAGAAAAAAATTGGAAATGTTGAGATTTCAAATCAATTTTTTTCTGAAAAGAAAGAATTTGATGTTGAAAAAGCCTTTAACCCTAAAGTTTTAAATATTTTTGGAAAAATGGTTGACGGGAAGGTCAAAGGTGTAAAGGAATTCTATGAAAAGAATAAGAAAAGAAAGAAACCGAGTGATGACGACTCGGAATCACCCAAGGACCATCAGGCTTGGGTGAATCTCTTTAACTGAAAATCCTGACTTGCCGGAGCTCCCAAGTTGGTAATCGTGAAGCAGGAATCGACATCTTTCTCAAAATTGAAAAATGTGATATTTCGATTTACAAGTGGTATGGTTGATAAGAACCTACAAGTGGTTAATCAAGGTCATTAAGTTGAACTTGATTTAACTTTCATTCAAGTGGTTAAAGATAAAGGAAATGTGAAATTACAAGTGGTTGAAAAAACAATGTGATGAATCCCCGATTCTACAAGAGGTATCAACGAAACTAATTTTCCAGAAAAATTGAAGCAATTCACATCAGTTTGTCATTCTGTTTGTACAGTTTATTGCGTTTATTTTCAAATTTTCCTTGAAAATCAAAAATTGAAACATATTTTTTATTTTAGGGGGAGTAAAAAATTTAGAAAATTTAAAAATTTGAAAAATCCAAAAACATCGAAAAATCAAAAACGAGTTTTGTTGAGAAAAAGAGGAAATGATAGTACATCAGTGGACTATCACAGTACGCTAAAGAATTAGAAAGTCAAATGAGATAAACGGTCTCACTGATGATATGTCAGTAGGTTTTTATACATTCAGTAGATTGTTTTCAAGATATAAACCTAAAGATCAATACTTACTTATCTCGTGGGGAACATCTCTCGGATATATGGGTAACCCCCGAAATCTTGTTTGAAGGGCTTTCTATTTCTGACATACTAGGTCTTTGTACGTGATGATATCTGGGGTATTATACCGGGACTTCTGATTTTGCGGAAGCAATAGCCTTGTCCTCGTATAATACTTTGCACTGCTTTAATCATAAAGCTCACCCCCAGCATAAAAAATGATGAAACATTGTAAAATGCTAATCATGTGATGTTAAAGAAAAGATCCCCAAACGGGACATACCTAAAAGTCGAGCCATCATCTCTTTGTCTGAACGGAAGTTCTAACCTGAGCTCTCATGGCCTCGCATTACCCGTTTACATATATCATTTGTGTACATTCAACTGTAAGACTGAATATAGAAGTCTGGATACGGGAGTATATTCTGAGGTGGTACACTCGAATAAGTTTAAGTGCTTAAAACACTAATCTCGTATCTCGGAACAATTGAACTTTGTGTGAAAATTTAAGTGGATCAGTATACTGACAATCTAAGTGAATCGTTTAGATCTTAAAGTGTTTAAAGCTCAACGGTGTTAGATATTTGTCTTATAAACTGATATGATCCTCTTACACAAACTCACAAAAAATATTGTCTGTAAATATTTCTTTACTGTTTTTCTTTAAAAAAATCCAAAAAGAATGTGTTTTAGCATAAAATTTTGAAAAATCAAAAAGATTTTATTTCATCTTATTTTCAACAACTAATGTTGAAAAGTTGATTTTTAAAATTCCGAGTGCTAAACATGATTAACAAAGGGTTGGGAGAGTTTGTTTGAAATAAGAAATAATTAAATGGTTCATTAATTTGAAACCAAATTTGAGTGTTACAATTACAAGTGGTAAGCAAAGATTAAAATTGTTATAAATAAAAATCTTATGTGTGGGATAGAGTTTATGCATGTAAAGAGCTTTGTAAAAGCCGAGTTTCGACTCCTGAGGATATGCAGATTAGAGCCAAGTTTCTGATCCTGTTGCTACGAAGAGCCAAGAGACGTTCGTGAACCTGTGAAAGCTGCAGAGTGTGATTCTCGTGTCTAAGTTTGAGTATAGTTTGAGCCAGGTTACGATTCTAGAACGAGAGCTATTCCAGACTGCGATCCCAGTTTATCGAAAGGGGGAGTCTGAAGATATTAGAGCTAGGTTCGAATCCAGTCATTCACGCCAGTTGCTAAAGCTGAAGAGATTAAAGAATCAAGAGATCTGATCAAGATAATTTGAAGAGTCAGGTTGCGATTCTGAGAAAATAAGAGAGAGATAGAAGAAAAGATAGATATTGATGAGAATGCTTACAGAGAAAAATACTTTGTAGAGAGCAAGAAGATTGATCAAGACTAAAGACTAGACGTACTGAAGACTCGTACTGAAGACTCGTCAACATCCAAGGGGGAGTTTGTTGGTGCATATGTCTGTCGACTTCGTCTTGTATCGAGTCTTGTAAATAGAATAGATAGACCAAGACGCGTAGTTTGAGAAAAACGGGAAACAGGTCGGAACAAGTCACGTCACACGAACTGACCAGTTCGTGCGAAGTGCATATCAAGCTGAATGAAGCTCAAATCAATGAATTACGCCTCTGATTTGGTCTAGAACTCTTCTGATCGACTCGTTTTGATCGATTCAACAATCCTACACTATTGCTTGCTTCCGTGCATAGCTTGCAGCTTTCATCACTAAAATGAACTTCGTTGGCTTGTTCGGCTTGTCTCCTTTTATCAGGATCATCTCTCCTGATGGCTTACGAATCTCAACTGAATTCTGATCGCATAGGATTCGTGCATGGTTAGCTACTAACCAATCCATTCCTAATACTACGTCGAATCTGGCTAGGTTCATAGGCAGGAGATTTTGCAGTGAACTTATGCCCTAATAGTTCTATCTTCCATTCTTAAAGTACATCGTGTATGTCGGTAGAGTTTCCTTTTGTCGTTTCTACCATACAAGCTTGACTAAGCTTAGTTAATGGTTGATTAAGAGCTTAACAGAATGCAGTATTTATAAAACTTTGGTTTGCACCAGAGTCAAATAATACTTTTGTGTAGACGTCATGAATAAGGAACGTACCGACAATTACGTCGAGAATCATGGTTGGCTCTTGCGTTGTAAGCTTAAGGGCTCACGTGTTCTTCTTGTTGGCTCTGTCTACCGCTTTTGCCTTGTTATCAGGTGCCTTTGTCAGTTTAGGGCAATCTGGCTTAACGTGTCGTGCTTCTCCGCAATAGTAGCAGATAGTAGATTTCCTTCTACATTCTTCTTCTCTGTGCCCAGGTATTTTGCAGAAATTGTAGTACCTAGTATACTTTCCTGAATGCTTCTTTTTGCAGATTCTGTAGAAAGGCGGTGCAGAAGACTGCCTACTCCTTTCCTTTTGTAATTGTTATTACTCGAGCGAAACCCTTGGGTAATCTTCTAAGCTAACTCTTTCTTCTTGCTTTCATCTCTCGTACGGACTAATCCGTCAGTCATGGTATTTTCCAATTCAAATGTTTCCTCAATAGTCTGAGGTCTAGCAGCTTTGACTATATCACGAATCTCACTAATCAGTCCCCAAATATAGCGAGAAATAAATACAGACTCTTGCGAGACCAAATTTGGTACCATTCTTGCATATTCAAAGAACTTTTTCGTTTATTCACGACACTTCACATCAACTATTCTATGATTTAGGAACTTGTTTGTCATTTGTTCCTTCTCATAAGGATGACAGAATTTCCTTTCTGCCATATCCTTAGATTCTTCCCAACTCATGGCATAAGCCATGTCGCTTCCTTTTGCATGCAGAATAGTATTCCACCATTCTAATGCTTTTTCCTTGAAGAGATTGGAAGCATACATCACCTTGTCTTCCTCAGCACATTTACTGATTTTGAGGACAACTTCCATCTTTTCTAGCCATCGCAGTGCAGTTGTGGCTCCTTCAGTACCTGCTAACTCAGTTGGCTTACAGGCTAGAAATTCCTTATAGGTACATCCAGAAGTCATTCTTTCATCTTTTTAGGAAATGGGGCCTTGATAAGGTCATTATTGCCTCCATTTACACTGTGTCTAAAGCTGTTATTATGGGTACCCTTGCTATTCACGGTTTTGGTATGTTCTACTAGGTTTTTTACAGCTTCTATGATTAAAGGGATAACATTGGCTATGCCCTATGTGATTATGTTTTCTATAGCCTATTTATCCAAAAGATTTTCTTGGTTATTCTGGACTAATTGGTTAACTTCGTTTGACATCTGAATTGTAAACATATTTCACAGGCTAATATCACAGAATCAATAGCAAATAAGCAAAGTATTGTAAACACAAATACACACTGGTTAGAGTAGATTGCCAAAATTGTCGTGCATTGCGACGTCTATATATCTATATCTTATATTATGCTTCATATATATATATATATTACTAGTTATATTTACATATATTACTTATTTTTATTTTTATTATTATTCCTGTTACTATATATATATATATATATATATATATTATCACAAAATATAAAATATTATACAACATCTAATATATAGTTAGTTCGTCTTCATCCCTCTCGTCATATTTCCAGACGAGGTTTTCACCCACTGTTCGGATCATATGTCCTGCCTCCACGAGTTCTTCACCATAGTAACGAAGTTCAGCGACGTTATCCGGGTTCATAGGTGGGAATACTGCAGGAGCAGGTTCGTACTGGGGTAATAGGGATTGGGGTTGTTCATGAAGTTCTGGAAATCCCAGGCACTTGTCCACCACTCCTCTGCTTGATTTTGGGGTGGCTGTTGGGGAATAGCTGGTTCAGGTATGATAAGTTCCATCACTAGTGGTATTGGCGTGTTTAGGTTAATTTCATCCATTGGCCCGAACAAATCACAGTTGGCCAATTTCCTGTCCAACTCCTCCCAAGTAGGTATCATCAGGGCTTGGTTTGAACTCTCTCCTAGAATCTCTTTACCCTTTGGTTCAACAGTCTTTTTGACCTTTTCAGCAACCAGTTTCTTCTTTCTGCCACTCTTCCAAACTAGTAACCTTTTTTCTTTTATTTGGAGGTGCTTTCGGTTTTCCCTGTGCTTAAAATACCATGGGTTTGTCAGTTTCAGCTTGATATCTGGTCTGATTCTCTGTCGTTTCCATATCTGTTGGATTCACAGATATGTTCTGAAATGCTTCTAATAACTCGCTCATACTGTTAGTCAAAAACAATGAAAACACGAACTCTGAAGATCGAATATATAATATCAATTAGTATCACATATCTTTCACATAAGCATTTAATCACATTTCTGACTACTAAATTAAGTATTTTCAGAATACTTAATTAGCTTAAACCAGTGGCTCTAATACCACCTTCTATCAGGTTCCCCGACCCGTACCTCGGTTCAGGAGCCCGAGGCAGACAACAGTTGTACCGGTGTTTATTATTTGGCAGCGGAAAGATCATCAGGACCGGGTGTTAGGAAAATTTTATCAGAGTTTTCAAAACACCAAGTTTTCATTTCAATAAAATGTGGGGTAAACCCCGTATTTACATAACGGAATTTCACTAGGAAATCCTTGATTATACAAAACACCTTTATTTCAGGTTTACATTGCCACTTATTTAGCCTGAAGTGCTTCGCGGCACCTTTTCCTTTCTTCACAGTAAGTTACCTGAAACGCGTTTTAAAAACATTTGTTAAGTGAAAAATACTGGTGAGTTCGTTCAGTTGTAAGAAAAACACATTGTTATAATTTACAACATTAAGGGTTTTTACATTTGTTTATATCTATCAATTACCCCAAATCGGTATTTGTCACTCGACCGGATCTGTGACTATGGTCATTTAACACATTGGCTAACCCGTTGTCCAATGGTGAAGCTTATTAAGTAATGTATACAACACCCCACATACCGGCAGTAATTGTAGAATACAAAAACTTAATCACTGTAATTACAACTTGGAAACGAATAGGGTTTTGAAAGCATTTAATAAAATAGAATGACTCACTTCGTAGGTTTAGGTTGACAGGTCTTGCCTACTGGATTAGAGCTGGTATTTCTAATTAAATACACAATGCACACGTATTAGGGTATTAACTCAATTCAACTTTAACAATAATCACGAGATCAAAACCCACAACGAAAGACAAAGTATAGCCGGGTACCGGTAACACTTAAACATCCATTGGATTGGTTTAAATCGATCGGATACAGTACCGTGTCAACGATTCGAGTTATTACCCTGATTTCGGAGCAACGTTACGGGAATTTAGGGGCTTTGTTGAAAGAAAAGGAGACACAAGGAGTAGAAAGTCGTTCAGAACGAGCGGACTTAGCAAACTAGACTTGTCCCGACTGTTTCATATATACCCACACTTGGCACCTCCTGCGCGTCGCGCACGGGTCCAAGGACTCTCCTGCGTGTCGCGGGGACTACCCCCTAGGCTAGATTAGCCTTGTGTCAAATATAGGCTGGCCAGTTGTTGTTTTTCAAGTCCCACATGTCCAGATAACCTGCCGCGCATTGCGGGAGTTTTAGGGCATCCCCCCACGTGTCTCCGGGGGTCACTGTTTCAAGTTTCTTTGATTTTCACATAGGTCACGCCGTATAAGTTCGGGTTTCAATCAGGGTTCCTTAAATGTATTTTGGGAATGGTTACTTGTATTTTGGAGGTTGTTACAAAGAACAACATAAACAGAGTATTGTATATATGAATCGGTGTTGTAAGAATAACAACAAAAAACTTGTATATAATTAGTGATTAATAATTTACAACATGATTAGGGTATATATGTATACACATACACCCAACCGACTAAACTAACTATTAGAAAGATAACGGTAACTACTTTAACTATATTAACCGCCTAACGGTCTTAATAAGGTTTTAGAAAGGGTTGTCTGCATCTAGTGTTTCTTGGTTCGATGGTTATGGGTTAATTTTGACCCAATAATAACCCCTTCAAATTTAATATTTTCTATGCTCATTGTTTATGAGGTTCTATTCTTCTTCTTAAGTTTTCACTTGATTTTGATCACTCACAAATCTGTTTTATTTTTCTTTTATTTTTTTCTTTTGGAATTGATGCTTCACGAAACTTTTGATGATCTGTTTTACGATCTTATTATTCATCTATGTAAGTTTTGAAGAAAAATGATAAGAATCTGATCATTCTGATTAGGTGTTATGCGTCATGAGTAAACAGGTCAAAGCTAAGGAAGATACTTAACGAAAGACAAGAGTAGAAGGACACAACATCAAGGAAATATCAGACAGTCATCTTAAAATAATGAAGAAGACTAGATCAAAAGATTTTGATCAATCTTATGATAATCTAATAATTAGAATCAAATCTGATCAGAACAAGTCATCCAAAATATGATGACCAGAATCATCAGAAATCATGTCCCCACTTACCATACTTGATAAGGTATGCGCAACTTCCAAGATAACCAGTGGAATAACAGATTCAATGAATATGCCAAAAGGAAACTTTTTCACATGTTAAGTGTATAAATAAACAAATGTTTATTCATAAAATATTCTCTATAATTAGAGAAAAAAATCCTGGATGAGTAAATAAGTTGTGCCTGACACTTAATACATCCTACACACTCCACTTCTCTTCACTTACACAAAATTATTTAAGTATTCGTTTTGCAATAGCTAATAACCACCCAATCATCATGTAATCTTTCAAAGTGATATAAACTTGAAATTATGTACTCTAGTTTCTTGAAAGTTTGATTTCTATTTCTTCACGCTATTTTCTATCTTGTTGAAATCATTTTCCAATATGCTTAAAGATTGTTTATCTAGGATCAACAATTGGTATTAGAGCAGATTGAATAACTTATTTTCAAACAATCAAGTTATACTATGTTTTTCAAAGCTTTAAACTTTAAATCAAAATGGCAAACTTTCAATCATGGAACAGTGCATTTAATATTGGGTCTATGTCAAAGTCTTCGACTTTAATCAGAGAGGAGTACCCCCAATGGATAATCAAGATGATCAATTTCCTAAATGGACATGATCGAGCTCTTTTTCAATCCATTGAGAGAGACCCACTATTGGGTCAAATTGGAGAATGGTGTTATTAATTAAGGCAACTTTAATTGGCGAGATTATTATTTGTTTGATGTAGCGAGTTATTTTGTTATAGTTAGTATGTTTTAGCAATTTTAGTGGTTTTCCAAGCAAGGGGCGGTTTGCTTGGAGGACAAGGCTCAGGGTCTATAAATAGTTTACTACACCTCACTTGTAGGAGGTGCATTTGTGAGCCACCACCCCAGGAGAGCTCACCCAGGGTGGATGATTATTATGTATTGTTGTTATCCAATTCAATGAAATCCTTTTTTCCAAACTATTATTCATATATCTTTTTATTTCTGTATGGTTCACAAATCAACCCGTCTCATTATTATTTATCAAATCGAGATCGTAACACAATCAAACGGATCTATCATTTGGTATCAGAACCACACTGGCTCGTTTCAGTCTTGTTTTGATCGGATCCTCAATGCAAAACCGCCAGAGACATTAATCGGTTGCAAATTTGTGTTTTTGATAAATTTATTGATCTAGTGAATTTATTAGTTCATCCAATGACTTTGTTCATTCAAAAACTGAAAGTGTTGGTTGAAACTCATGACTGGTGGCGAAGGTTAACAATGTTGGAGCTGGTTCCTTATGGTCATCTAAGTTGTTGCATGTTGAAGTATGGATGAGGATCTTTCTTTCGGAAACAAGAGGTTCAAGATTTGTTAACATCCACGTTTAGAAGGAAGTTGCTCGATCTGAAATGTGAAGGATGTACTTTGGTTTTAGTCACCAATGATATTGGTTGTCAGATGTTAGCCGGAATCTAGTTCAGTATATCTATGAGTCCAGGTTGTTGTTTGTTTGGTAGTTCCCGATCGCCATTCAATTCAGTAGTGGTTACGGTTTAAATATCAGCCATAAAATAGGTATTACTTAAGTTGAAGGCTTCGAGTTTAGGGGTTATATCTCAGGCGAGCAGAAAAGGCTCCGGTGGTCTTTAGCGGCGGGAGACTGGTGGATAACAGAAGAAGGTATGGCGTAGTATGGTCATGCACGGTGGTTGATGCCGAGTCAACGATAATATCAATGATGGTCGGAGATTGTTGCTTTCGAACGGTGGATAATTTTTTGATTAAAGGAGGTTTGCCATGTTAACCATATTTGTTGTTTGTGGAAGATGGTGGTGTGATGTCTTTTTGCTGATGAGGCGGTGGCCGATCAGAGGATTATACGAAGCATTTTTGTGGTTCGACGGCGGCTGAAGATAATCGGAGTTTGAACTTCTGGTGAAGTTTGGCGGCCGCAATTATGTCAAGGTTTTGGGTAACGTCAGCTAATGTTGGTTTTCGACTAGGGTTTCATTAGACAATAATAATTGGGCCATTATTAGGTTGGTTATTGTGCTTGGGTCAAACTATCTGCACACCTTGGTTGGCTATCTACACACTTAGGGTTTACCTACGATGCGTATAGGTCTATACACAACGTATAGGGTTACACATATACGCTGCGTATAGACCTATACTCAGCATATATAAATCATTGATTTCAGAGCCTTATCAGCAATCATTGCACAGAAAACAAGGGTTTATATACGCTGCGTATAGAGCTATACTCAGCGTATATAACCCATTAGATTTTTTTTTGCTATTTTGATGTATTTGTGGTAAAAATTCTCACCCGGTTCCAACGTTAAATTGCTTAAAATATATAACCATTAATGTTATACTAATAATATTATATATTGTTAAATTGTTTTGGAAAACATATATATGGTTCGAATATACTATATTGTTATCGTTAAAATTAAATTATTATACCATGTCTAGTGCGGTTCTAATGCTATAAACGTTTAAATATCATACCGTTGATTATTTTTAAATAAAACATCTATAGGCTTATACGGGTGTTGTATGGTATCCTATAGTATCATATCGTATTGCATCGTATCATATCGTATAATGTATAGTATCAGTCTCGTATAGGTTCCCTGTAGGTCTTGTATATGCCTATAGGCGTATACAGGACCTAAACCACACCTATAGGACTATACGGGTGTTATATCATACCGTATAGTATAGTATTGTATCGTATCGTATCGTATAGTGTAGTATAAGGCTCGTATAGGTTTCCTATATGTCTTGTATATGCTTATAGGCTTATGCGGGACTTAAACCACAACTATAGACCTATATGGGACCTAAACCACACCTATAGGCCTATACGGGACCTCAACCACACATATAAGCCTATACGGGACCTAAACCACACATATAGGCGTGTAAGGGACCTATACCACATCTATAGGCTTATACAAGTGTTGTATGGTATCCTATAGTATCGTATTGTATTGCATCGTATCGTATCATATAGAGTATAGTATAAGTCTCTTATAGGTTCCCTGTAGGTCTTGTACATGCCTATAGGTCTATACGGGACCTAAACTACACCTATAGGCCAATACGAGACCTAAACCACACCTATAAGCCTATACGGGTGTTATATCGTATCGTATCGTATCGTATAGTGTAGTATAAGTCTCGTATAGGTTTCCTATAGTTCTTGTATATGCCTATAGGCTTATACGGGACCTAAACCACACCAATAGGCCTATAAGGGAGCTATATGGGACATATACTACGCTATACGATACAATATCACACTTATAGGCTTATACGAGGTCAATACGTGACTTATACTATACCTATACGATATGATATCACACTTATAGGCTTATATGTGGTTAATATGTGACCTATACTACACCTATATGATACGATATCACACTTATAGGCTTATACAAGGTCAATACGTGACCTATACTACACATATATGATACGATATCACACTTATAGGCTTATACGAGGTCAATACGTGACCTATACTACACCTATACGATACTTTACGATACCATATAACACCCGTATAGGCCTATATGTAGATACAAGACCTATATGAGACTTATACGAGGTTTATACGAGACTTATACTATACGATACGATTCTTAAAAATGTTTTTTTTAAATACACCCTTTATATACGCTGCGTATAGGCCTATACGCGGCGTATATAAAGGGTTAAAAAGAAAATTTTACCACAGGTTTGGGGTTAAAAATAAAAACTACCCTTTATATATGCTGCGTATAGACCTATACGTAGCCTATATAAAGGGTCAAAAAGACAACATCTATAGACCTATACGCAGCGTAGGTAAACCCTAATTATTATTAAATACAACAACTATAGGCTTATATGGGTGTTATATGGTATCCTATAGTATCGTATCGTATTGCATCATATCATATCGTATAATGTATAGTATAAGTCTCGTGTAGGTTCCCTGTAGGTCTTGTATATGACTATCGGCCTATACGGGACCTAAACCACACCTATAGGTCTATACGGGTGTTATATCATATCGTATAGTATAGTATCGTATCGTATCGTATAGTGTAGTATAAGTCTCTTATAGGTTTCCTATAGTTCTTGTATATGCTTATATGCTTATACGGGACCAAAACCACACCTATAGACCTATACGGGACCTAAACCACACCTATAGGCCTATACGGGACCTAAACCACACCTATAGGCATATATGGGTGTTATATCATATAGTATTATATCGTATCGTATTGTATAGTGTAGTATAAGTCTCGTATAGGTTTCCTATAGGTCTTGTATATTCGAGGTCAATATAAGAGGACATATACGAGGCCTATACAGGACCTATACTACACCTATAGGCCTATACGGGACATATACTACGCTATACGATACGATATCACACTTATACGCTTATACGAGGTCAATACGGGACATATACTATGCTATACGATACGATATCACACTTATAGTCTTATACGAGGTCAATAGGTGACCTATACTACACCTATACGATTCGATATCACACTTATAGGCTTATATGAGGTCGATACGATATTTATTTAAAATAGAAATACTTAATTTTTTATTTATTTAAAATAGAAAACTCTTTTTTTATAAAATTTATTAAAACCATTAATGTATAACTGTTTATAAAAAAACCTTTATATACGTTGTGTATAGGTCTATACGCAGCGTATATAGTATAAAAAGACCATTTTACCCCTGCATTGGGGGCTATACGCAGGCAAAAACAAGGGCAACATTGTCTTTTTGACCCTTTATATACGCTGCGTATAGGTCTATACGCAACGTATTTAAACTTTGTGAAAAATGATCACTCAAACCTACCAAAATGACCCAAAAAAATATGATGGGTTATATACGCTGAGTATAGCTCTATACGCAGCGTATATAAACCCTTGTTTTCTGTGCAACGATTGCTTATAAGGCTCTGAAATCCATGGTTTATATACGTTGAGTATACCTCTATACGCAGCGTATAGAGGTAACCCTATACGCTGCGTATAGGTCTATACGCAACGTAGGTAAACCCTGATTTAGTTAGGGTTTGGTGTGCCAATAGGCACATTGGTGTGCCAATAGGTACACCCTTGTGCTTTGTGCCTTTATTTCTTATTCAAGCCAATGTTTAATAAAATGAGGATTATGAGGCTGATTGTTTTGAATGCTGGAATGTTCTTGGGCCCACTTGATTTTGATGAATGTGTTTACAGTAAGAATTCTACTTTATGCTCAACTAATTTTATTCATGATGATCAAATATGATAGGGCCCACATTTGTATAATGAATTATTTTGACGTTATGGAGTTATTTTTTTTTGGGGCGGGGGGGGGGGGTGGTGGTGGTTCTACACTAGTCTTCTAGAGTATTGATTAGTTTTGGGCAGGGAGTACAAGACTATTACATGGGGGAAAAGAAAATATTGCAAGGAGAAGGTGATTGTTGGACAAACGATTTTGCAACAGTGGGGCTTTAAAGTTTTGACAAAGTTCAATGAATTTTAAAATGAAGCTAATTATTCCATTTCGATCATTGGAGGTTCGAACCATTATCGCATGCACTTTAGTAGAGATGATCAACTGAGTGTCAAGCTTACACATAGTGAAAGCTGTTGATTGAGTTTGAATCTTGAATTAATTTGGAGGGTCTATATTTGCGGGGGAACAACAATGAAATTATTTGTATCATTAGCCAATTTATGAAGATTCAAAGACGATGGCAGACATAGTTTTGATAAACATATGAAGAATTGATACCATCATTCTCGGGTGAATATTGTTGGGTTAAATTGGAGAATGATGTTATCAATTAAGGCGATTTTAATTGGTGAGATTATTATTTGTATGATGTAGCGAGTTAATTTGTTATAGTTAGTATGTTTTAGCAAGTTTGTGGTTTTCCAAGTAAGGGGCAGTTAGTTTGCTTGGAGGACAAGGCTCAGGGTCTATAAATAGATTATTACACCTCACTTGTAGGGGTGGATGATATTATTATGTATTGTTCTTATCCAAATCAATGAAATCCTTTATTCCAATCTATTATTCATACATCTTTTTTGTTTCTTTATGGTTCACAAATCAACCCGTCTCATTATTATTTATCAAACCGAGATCAAAACACAATCAAACGGATCTATCACCCACGTATTCCCCATGTTGAAATGCAGCGGTTCCTGAGACTGATCAGTCTCTAGCTATTTCTGCATCATGAACTCCTTAACCAAAGCATCTTTGGGGTGATGATGATAAGAAATCAGTGGAGACAAATGAAAGGGCCAAATCACTGTTGATTATAGCACTTCCAAATGAAGCATTTTCTCATATGGATGCATGTGCATCTTTAAAGGAGATCAACTGGAAAATCTTTGTGAAGGAGGATAAAGAATGAGAAGAAACAAAAGAACAAACTATATTTCTTCATATGAGCATTTCAAAAGTCTTCCTAATGAAAATCGTTCAGAAGTTATAACAAATTTTCAAAAATTCCGAATGAGCTAACAATTTGGAGTTGAAAAATCTAATGATGAAATAAATGTGAATTTTTTGGGTGCTTTTACCAAAAGAGTGGAAGAATCTAACAATGACCTTAGGCTCTACTCTAGAATTAGGAAACTTAAACCTACATGATCTAGCTTTTTCTCAAACAAAAGGTGAGTATCATATGATGCAGGTTTAAGTTTCCTCTTGGTCATTTCTTCTTGGTCATCATTCGATGACCGAAGAAATCCAAGAAGAAACTTAAACCTGCATGATCAAGCTTTTTTCTCAAACAAATGACCTAATTCTTGGTTATCAGATGATGACTATGAAGAAACTTAAACCTGCATTAGATGATGACTAAGAAGAAATGGCCAACTTTTGTTTGACGTCCAAAATTGCTAAACTAAATCAGAATCATCAGAAAAGAAGGTAAGTTCAAATAATCATGATTTAGAATATCAGATCAGTAACTTAAGAAAGGAGTTTGAGAATCTACATGCTAAACAATTGGCAGAATTAAAAAGATCTATTTCGAGAAATTTTAAAAAAGATCCAAACAAAAGAAAGTCTCTTAAAGATGAAAATCTGACAATAGATGCAAAAATCCATTTTTATGAACAAGAAAGAAAGACTTTATACAAAAGGATTCATGAAAGTGAAATAAATGTTAAGGCTTTCAACAAGTAAGAGATTTTATAGATTATATTGAAACAACAACTAAAAACAAAGGTGAAGGGTTTGGTTACATAGAAACAAATTCCAACCACCCAATAGCTTTTGAAAAAGCTTCCAAAACAATTTCTGATAAGCAAACATTAGAATCTGATGCAGAGTCAAGCATGTCCGATCACTCTGACTTTCTGACATCTTGTTCTGACTCAAATTCTAAACGCAAGAAATTGACTTTTAGAGGAAGAAAAAACAATGTTTCGTTGAAGAATAAAACTCTAAAAGCAACATGTCCAATGATCAAAATGTTTTCTCAGAATATTCAAAGAAAGACAACCAAGAAAATAATCTTTCATCTCACTCCACGAAAACAGAGAAATCTGAAAAGGTGGAATGTCTGTGTGTTCAACAACACCTATCAAAGAACAAACTGATTGTCAATGACTCAACATTAAACAGAAAATCTGATTATAATAGTTCATCAGATGAAGACTTAGGAAAATCATAAATAGCAGTTCATCTGAAAGAGTACCTAAGAAAATATGGGTATCTAAAAATTTTTAACCTCTCCATTTCATGACCATCATATGTAGCAGATCTGGTATCTCCAATCACATGACTGGAGACAAGAGCTTGCTCAATAACTTTAAAGAAAACTTGGGTAAACTAGTAAATTTTCGAAACGGTGTAAAGGGAAGAATACAAGGATATGGCAGTATTACATGTGGTGCATTAACCATTTAAAATGTGGCACCTATGGAAAGTTTGAAATATAATCTCTTAAGTTGTGGACAATTTTGTGACAAAGCCTTCAAGGTAATACTTATGTCTGATACATGTTTGCTGATTGGATTAAAAGATAACAAAGTTTACTTAAGTGGTAAAAGAATAAGCAAATCAATTTACTACTTTAATTTCAATGAAAAAGTTGAGCACCTTCAACTATGCTTATCCTCAAAAGATAACAAAGGTAGTAGTTGGTTATGGCACAAAAGGTTAGCACATTTAAATTTCCAAACAAATCAACTAGCAAACAAGAATTTGATAAAAAGTTTACCATTTATCTCTTCCAAAAAGGATAAACTTTGTGAGGCATGTGAGCTGGGAAAATCAAAGAGAGGCTCACACAAAACTATAGCAGAATCTTCTATCTCTCAAACACTTGAACTTTTGCACATGGATCTTTGTGGGCATGTGAGTACATGAATATTTTAGGAAAGAAATATATTTTGGTCATCGTCGATGACTACTCAAGGTACACATGGGTTGAGTTTTTAAAATAGAAAAATGAAACCCTGATCTAATCATAAATTTTATTAAGAAAATAGAAAATCTTTTGACATTAAATCTCAGAAAGATCAGATATGATAATGGGACATAACCCAAGAATTGAAAACTTGGAATATTTCTAATCAAGAAAGGAATATCCTACGACTTTTCTGCACCTGGAACCCCTCAACAAAATCAGGTAGTGGAAAGAAGAAAGAAACAGACATAATTCAAGAATTGTTTACGATTTTGTAGTGGATGCCCCATACGCGTTCGCAAGGACTTCCGCCCAATCCGTTTACGATCAAGTCTCTTCGTCACAAGTTAGTTCTTCTTCTTCACACTTCGCCTCTTTTAACACTACTCTCCAATCTAAACCACCAGCCTTTGACTTCACCCCGAAGTCGTCACCCTATAATTCCCCACCACCCACCCGTCCTCCGAGTCCGCCACCCGTAGTCCAAATGGCTGCAAATCAAACTGTTCAATAACGCTCCACCGCCAGTTTTACCGGTGCGAATTCACCCATCACCCTTTCTAAAAGAGCTAATGATAGGTCTTGGCAAATCCCATCCTACATCATGACCGCCATCACCAATTCGTGCCAATTCCATGGTCGTGATGATGAGGATGCGCCTGCTCTCAGATTGGGAAAGGTTCCAAACCCTACTCTCACGTTGTTCGCAGCACGGTCTATCAGATTGGGAAATTGTAGAAAAATTCTACAACGGCCTTACTCCCGAGGTTCGAGCCCGATTTGATACTTCAGTAGGAGGCCACCTTATGGGTAAGAAAACAGTGTCCGAATGCAATGACCTCTTTGAGAGTTTCGCCCATTCCGACATTGATCATCGTGCCATCGGCATGACTTCCATTCATGTTTCTAGTACTCCCTCGGTCGGTCGGTCGAGGAGTACACCAAGTTAGCTTAGATACATCGATGGCCACGGTGATGAAAAATCTTGAGAGAAAGTATACCAGTAGGATTAACGATTTACAGGCGAGGGTCGATAGGTGTGAGGTATGTAGAGGGGGTCACGATACGCTAGATTGTCCCACGCTCACTCTTGAGCAAGTCAAGTTCATAGCAAATAGAGGTCCAATGAATCCTTTCAACAATTCAAATTTAGGGTTCAATTGGCATAGTAACAAAAACACCTTCTGTTCTTCCGGTAATCTCCCTAGTTTCCAAACAGGTTCAAATCAGCAGAGTCAGTTTTGCTCAGGGGGTTCAAATAGGCAATATCCTAGTGGGGGGTCAAACAGTCAAGGTTCATACAACCAAGACATGGGTAGTGGTCTAGATAAGATTAAAGCTATGTTATCCCAAATACTAGTTAAGGATCAAGTAACCCAAAGAACCTTAGAGGCCAACCAAAGAACCTTAGAGGCCACTGAAAGAACCCTAGAGGACCATGCCATATTCTTAAAGAACAATCACTCCAACTTTTTGGACCTTCAAACGCAAGTCGGTGACATAAATCGTCAATTGCAAGAAAGCCTTCCGGTCAGTTCTCGGGTAACTCCTGACCTAACACAACCAATCATCACGTTAAAGCTATATCTACTAGGTCGAGTCTAGATTTAAGAGAGGTTGGTCCACCACCGGTTCGAGTAGAGGAAGATGAGCCGGTGGATGAAGAGATAGAGTTAGAGGCCCCTCCACTAGAGAAGAGTGTTAGGAATCTGGTTAAGCTAGTTAGACCGAGTCTTGAGATTGATCATGCTCGTACTCCTTACCCTAAGCGTTTAAAGAACCAAAAATACTCTAAGGAATACAGGTATTTTCTAGATATGTTTAAGCAACTTAACATCAATCTACCATTAATCGAAGCCCGCAAGCATATGCCGAAGTATGCTAAGTTCTTAAAAGAAATCCTTAAATGGAAAGGTAAATTAGAGGAAATCTATAACGTTCCGTTAAATGTTGAATGCTCTGTCGTGGTCACAAACAACCTACCGGAAAAACTCACTGATCTGGGTATCTTCACGATCCCGTGTTTGTTCGGGGGTGATGTCCAAAACCATGCTTTGGCCGACCTTGGTGCTAGTATTAATTTGATGCCATATTCATTTTATGCAAAACTAGGCATTGGTGACTTGAAGCCCACTCGTATGACCCTACCATTAGCGGATAAGACAGTTAAATATCCTCGGGGGATTGTTGAAAATTTGCTAGTAAAAGTTGATAAGTTTGTTTTCCCGGTGGACTTCGTAGTGCTAGACATGCAAGCCGATTGTTGGATCGATGTGTGACCCTAACGAGTCAATCAGAAGAGTTTAGCATCTATTTCAAAGGCGGAATCAGAGAAATAGACGTGTAACAGCTTGATTCCTCTTAATTATCTTCTTATTATTGATTCCAAAGCTTTTACAAATCGTTTGACAAATTGGCAGCACCTCGGCTCTGAATTGGAAAAGTTACAAATGAACTAGCAACACAGGTATATATAGTGTTGGTGATTTCGCTTGAAAGTGTCACAGACCATTTCAAGCGAAATTAACATGTCTGATTTCGCTTGAAATGGCCATGCCACTTTCATGCGAAATTACACAAACACCCACAAAACCTACTTTCTAATCTGCTGTGCACTAGTTTATCCTATCTAGACATAAGACTCGATAAACACGAAGTTAACAGACATTTGTGCACCAACAGACTCCCCCTTGGATGTTGACGAAGTCTTTAGCATCAAATCTTCAGTCTTTAGTCTTTGTCTATCTTCTTGTTCTATCCAATTTGTCTGACACTGTAAGCATCCTTCAATTCTTCTCTTCTTCTATCAACAGCTAGCATGAAACACAGGATCTGAATCTTTAACAACCTTCAAACTTCCCCTTAAATGTAGATCCAGAAACTGTATCTGACTTTTAAGTCTTCAGACTCCCCCTAACAGTTAGCTGGGATTTTCTATGCTGCTTTCATAAATTCAAACTTGTTACCTGCACAATCTCTATCTAAAAGTAAGATTTATGATTATAACAATTTCAATCCAAACTTACCATTTGACCTCATTTGTTGGTTTTGTCATAATTTAGAAATCCACTTAAGTATCCAGGTCCAAATTAATGATCCTGAGAACTCAATTAATCTACCAAGTCCAATTTAATGACCTTGGTTGACCTGAGACAAAGCACACTGACATTTTGTACAAACTAGTTCAAACAATTTTCTGAAATTTACAAGTCTCAATTTAATGAACTCGGTTTGACTTTTAATTTCACAAGTTTAAAAAGATTAGCTCACAACTCATCTTCCAGCTCAGAAACTTCCTGCATCTGCTTCAAATTGAGAATTTGAAGATCAGCTTTCCACTTTGGTTTGTCGGAAAATAAAGCAGAAATGTGAAATCTTTTTGAATTTTGAATAAAGTTTCTAAACTAGAAATGAATTACAGAAATAAAATGCAGTAAATGTAAACTATTTACAAACATATTTTTGGTGAGCGTATTAGGGAATCATATTAGCTATTCGACAAGTCACAAGTACCGTTAAGCTTTAATTTCATACTCAGAATTAAACAATTCACTTAGATTGTCGATATACTGATCACTTAAATTCTCACACAAATTTCAATCTGTCCAGGATATGGATTAGGTGTATTAAGAACTTAAACTCATTCATTGTCACACCCCCAAAATCCACATGCGGAGTATCACCGCTTGGAGGCATGACTGACCAGGATCAAACCACCAATCATATTGAACAATACCATTAAGTAAATAAAAAAAAACAAACCCAATATAATTGGTGTTTCAAAATAAACTAAACATGTTTAAGAAATCAGCGGAAGCATAGTAATGTATAAATAACCAAAACATAGTTTAACGTTCAAATGTTAAGTGTAGGACATAATAGTCCATATCCCACAACGATCACGCCCCCCCCCCCCCCCGTGCAAGCTCCAAAAGTACCTAATGACCTGCAAGGCATGTAACAACGAATCAACAACAAAGTTGAGCGAGTTCACAGTTGGTTGTTTAGTTTTACCAGTTGTTTTGAAATCATAAGTTGTTTTGTATTCTACGAGTTAACCAGTAACCTTTGTTTCCCAAACCATAACCATAATCAGTGGGGGCTTCCCAGGTGAACCACTAGACCGTTTCCATATCGACGACTGACGAACAATAGTTGTGCCCTACATCAATGTCTATCATCATTGACAGTTTGCCATGATCCATTAGTACACGCCCGTTCGAACGACACGGTGTGAGGTTTGTCAAACCTAATAGCGCTATTAACTAATGACCCGCTCGCCATCGGCATGGGCGATTAAGTCGATATAAAGTGAGGGACTTCATGATAGAGTTTTGTCTAGTAAGTTGTAAGGTTGTTGTCCTACCCAAGGAGGACGAACGTACGTAGTTCTACCCAAGGATAATACGTAGGATTTATGGTGGCATCCTACCCAAGGAGGATGGCCGTACATTTCCTACCGAAGGAGGATATGTAGGTTCCGTTTTAGTTTATTAACCCATTCCCAAACCACCGGGAATCCCATGCCTTGTAGAAAGTGTGAACTCACCTTGGTTTGCTCGGTATGTTAAACTATGTGCTCACAACTAATCAGTCAAGTCCTATAGTATGCACGTATATTCAATCAGTTCAAGCTCGTAAAGTTTCACATGCAATCAATATCACAGGGTATATTTGGCAGTTGACATCATGTAACACGTAAACGGTTAGTCAATCCGTACAAAGGTCCAAGGTACTTGCAAGTTCCTTAACTAAGTTATCATGCTCAACAGAGTTAACACATTTTAACGGAGTTAACAAACTTTACCGAATTAACATACATAATAGGAATAATAAACAAACGAGTTAATTAACTAGCAGAGTTAACAAACCATTATAGTTACACACTTAATAAGGTTAACAGAGTTAATAAACTTAACCAAGTTAATAACTAGCAGAGTAATTAAACTAACAGGGTCTGTGATTAACAGAGTTAATAACTAACAGGATTAATAAACTAACAGGTTCCTGTGCCAGAATACACACGAAATCATATGTGACGAAATCACGAGCTTGGCGAAATCCCCTATCCGGCGAAATCCTTCGGACGAAATCACCTTTGGACGAAAACCCTAGGCGGTTTTCGTCGAGTTGTTGAATGGCGAAAACACTAAAGTGTTTTCGTCTGGTTCCCTATGTTTTTGTTCGTTGGGTGGGGTTTTCATCATCACAACAGTTACGCAACATCTCAGAATCTCAGTAATCATCTAACAGTTACATCTCCTACATTATATAGTCATTCAATCATTACTCAATATTAGCAAATTGTTATGATCATTCAGTAGTCAACATATGCATACAATAGAACCCTAATCTGCTAATTATCTAACATCCTACCATCATAACAAGATCATCAACATTAACAAGATTATAAGGACCCCTAACATACAAATCAATTCATTAAATCATATGAATTACCAAATCATTGTGCAATCAAGATCATCATACAAACATCAGATCATTCATGGAAAGGCATAACATAATCACATAACATCAGTATGCAATCAAACATATACATACAGATATGTAATCATGCATAACTCTAGCGACAGTGCAACTAACCGAGGTGAAAGGTCACTAGATTGATCGAAAGGAAAAGCTTGAAGGTTTGCAGTTGCAGTCGCACAGGGAAAAAGGCTCTAGGGTTTGGCGATTAACTCTTTCGTAATAGTGGGGAAACAACTATATATAACTAATCGTTACTGGGCTGAAGCCCAAACTGTTTTCGCCGGCCACCCTCTTGACGAAAACACCTAGTGTTTTCGTCTAGGGGTGATTTCGCAGGGAGTGTGTTTTCGGGTGGGGTGTTTTCGGCTAGAGAGGTGTTTTCGGCTATGGTTCATTTTGTTGGTTTTAATTTCACAAACACATTATTAATACAAAGCATATTATTAACACATCAATATATAAAAACACACTTTTGCAATAAGTGATAGGTTAAGTCGGGTAGAGACCTTGAGAAACTCGGGTTGTCACATTATCCCCAACGTGAAAGAAATTTCATCCCGAAATTTAGCACGTGGTTTCTGAGGAAGCTAGTTGTGTTGCGTTGTTTCCTGGTTTTCCTGGGGTGTCACATCATTCCCCCGTTGGTTTGGAATTTCGTCCCGAAATTCCGCAGTAGCTTCAGCCTCAGCAGTGGTTGCACTGTTTCTGAACAACTGGGGATACTTGAGTTTCATTTGATCTTCTCGTTCCCAGGTAAACTCTGGGCCATGACGGGAGTTCCGACGAACTCGAACAAGAGGTATTCTGGTGTGCTTGAGAACCTTAACGTCTTGGTCCGTGATTTGAACTGGTTCCTCGACGAATCGCAACTGATCGTCGATAGTGAGCTCCTTCAGAGGAACTATGAGGGTCTCATCTGACAGACACTTCTTCAGATTTGACAAGTGAAAAACGTTGTGAACTCCACTGAGTTCTGCGGGTAGGTTCAGTTTGTAGGCCAATTTGCCTATTTTCTCTATGATTTCTAACGGTCCGACATAACGCGGATTGAGCTTGCCTCGTTTGCCAAAACGAACTACACCTTTCCAAGGTGAGACTTTGAGTATCACTCGATCCCAAACTTGGAACTCGAGTGGTTTCCTACGCTTATCAGCGTAGCTTTTCTGACGGTCACGAGTTGCCGCCATTCGTTGTCGTATTTGTGCAATCCTTTCCGTTGTGTCTACTACAAGTTCTGGACCTGTGATTTGGCTGTCACCAACTTCTGCCCAACAAAGAGGTGATCGGCATTTACGCCCGTACAATGCCTCAAACGGAGCAGCTTGAATGCTGGTGTGGTAACTGTTATTATACGAAAACTCCACTAACGGGAGATGTTTTTCCCAGCCGTTACCAAAATCAATCACACATTCCCTAAGCATGTCTTCAAGGGTTTGGATGGTGCACTCAGACTGCCCATCCGTCTGTGGATGATAAGCGGTGCTCATGTCTAGACGTGAGCCAAATGACTTGTGCATTGCTTGCCACAGTTCAGAAGTAAAACGCGCATCTCGATCAGAAATAATGGAGGTTGGCACCCCGTGCCTCAAAACCACTTCCCTTAAGTAAACGTCTGCTAGAGTAGAGAACTTGTCTGTTACTTTGATGGCCAAAAAGTGTGCAGACTTTGTTAATCGATCCACTATCACCCAAATAGTGTCATTTCCACATTGAGATCTAGGCAGGCCAGTAACGAAATCCATGGAAATTTACTCCCATTTCCATTGTGGTATCTCTGGTTGTTGGAGTAGACCCGATGGTTTCTGATATTCAGTCTTGACTCTCGCACAAGTCAAACATTTGCTAATGTACGTTGCTATGTGGGCTTTCATGCTAGGCCACCGGTATGTAGTCTTTATGTCGTGGTACATCTTATCCGAACCAGGATGTACCGAATAACGAGACTTATGTGCTTCATCCATCACAAGCTCGCGTAAGTTTCCATAGTGTGGGACCCAAATGCGCCCTGTAACGTAGTAAGCGACGTCTTCCTTTTGTTCTAATCATTTCCTTGATCCACGTAGGGACTCCGCCCTGACATTTTCTGCTTTTAATGCTTCGACCTGTGCATCTCGTATCTGAGTAGGAAGACTTGATTGGGTCGTAAGTTGTAATGCACGCACGCGTTTAGGTGTAGTATCTTTTCGGCTGAGGGCGTCGGCCACAACATTGGCCTTGCCCGGATGGTACTTGATCGCGCATTCGTAATCATTCAAGAGTTCGACCCATCGACGTTACCGCATGTTTAATTCCTTCTGTTTGAAGATATGATCAAGACTCCTGTGATCGGTGTAAATGGTGCACTTGGTACCGTACAGGTAATGTCTCCATATCTTGAGAGCAAAAACCACTGCCCCTAATTCCAAGTCGTGTGTCGTGTAGTTCCTTTCGTGAATCTTAAGTTGGCACGAGGCATAAGCAATGACTTTATCTCGTTGCATCAACACAAATCCAAGACCCTGAATTGACGCGTCACAATAAACCACGAAATCGTCTGTGCCCTCTGGCAATGAAAGAATAGGTGCGCTACAAAGTCTTTCCTTTAAATATTGAAATGCGGACTCCTGGGCATCGCCCCAACGATAAGTGACTCCTTTCTGAGTTAGTGAAATGAGGGGTTGCGCAATCTTGGAGAAATCCTTGATGAACCTTCTGTAATAACCCGCCAAGCCCAAAAATTGGCGGATTTCAGTTGGTGTACGTGGTGCAGGCCAGTTCTTGATCGAGTCTACCTTGGATCGATCAACGTGTATCCCATCCTTGTTTACCACGTGGCCTAAGAAATGGACTTCACGAAGCCAAAAGTCGCATTTTGAAAACTTAGCATACAGCTGCTCTGCTCAAAGAAGTTCCAAAATAAGCCGTAGATGATGCTCATGTTCCTCCTGACTCTTAGAATAGATCAGGATGTCGTCGATGAATACAATAACGAATTTATCCAAATAGGGCTTGCACACTTTGTTCATAAGATCCATGAAGACTGCAGGCGCGTTCGTCAATCCAAAAGGCATAACCAGGAACTCATAATGCCCATAACGAGTCCTGAATGCTGTCTTAGAGATATCTTCATCTCGAACTCTTAGTTGATGGTAGCCTGACCTCATGTCAATCTTCGAATAGTAGCTCGACCCTTGCAACTGATCGAACAAGTCATCAATACGTGGAAGTGGATAGCGATTCTTTACAGTCATCTTGTTGAGTTCGCTGTAGTCGATACACATTCTGAAAGTACCGTCTTTCTTCTTCACAAATAATACTGGAGTTCCCCAAGGCGAAGAGCTAGGACGAATAAAACCCTTATCCAAGAGCTCCTGCAGTTGCGTGGACAGTTCTTCAAGTTCCGATGGAGCCAAGCGATAGGGTGCTCGGGCTATGGGCGCTGCTCCAGGAGCTAGCTCGATTTGAAATTCAACCTGACGATGAGGCGGAAGACCAGGTAATTCCTCAGGAAATACCTCAGGAAAGTTACGCACAATCGAAATATCTTCAATCTTCTTCTCTTTCGTCGATATGTCTGTAACGAGGGCTAAAATAGCTGTGTGGCCCTTTCGTAAACACTTCTAGGCCTTAAGGAAAGAGATGATACCTACAACTGCACCATTCTTTTCACCATGAATCACTAAAGGTTCTTCACCAGAATGAGGAATGCGGATGATCTTCTCCTTGCAAAGTATCTCTGCTCGATGTTGCGATAACCAATCCATACCAATAACAATGTCGAAACTACCCAAAACAATAGGAATGAGGTCGATAGAGAAGGTTTGACCAGCTAAGACGAGATTACAACCCTTAACTATGTGTGTGGCCTCTAGACTTTTACCGTTTGCTAGTTCTACTATGTGCTTGGTGTTCAAAAGTGTTGGGACGCGCTTAAGCATTTGACTAGCCTTTAGAGACACATAACTAATATCGGCACCCGAATCGAATAAAACATTAACATAAAATTCATACAGTAGAAACTTACCCATCACGACGTTGGGGTCATTCCTAGCATCACCTTGACCAATCACGAACACATGGCCCCGGGCACCATTGTCTCCATTGTTTCCCCCGTTGTTACCCCCATTGTTGTTTCCGTTTCCCTGATTGTTGTTGTTATTCTGATTTTGGTTCAACTGGGGGCAGTTTCTCTTGAAGTAACCTTCAGCACCACACTGAAAGCATCCCCTGTTACCCTGCTGTTGCTGCGGCGGATTCTGTAGAGCCTGCTGTTGCTGTTGACGATTCTGATTCACGGGTCGTGCGCCCCTTCAATCCTTTGCTTCATGACCAAACTTGTTACACCTCAGACAACGACCCTTGTTGCACTGCCCACTATGATGCCTGTTGCATCGGTTGCACTTGGGGTGGTTTCCCCTATATCCATCCTGCCCTTGACTACCTGAAGATTGCTGACCAGGACTCTGGTAGTCATCAGTCTTTCGCTGCTGAGACTGAGACTGAGCTGATGTCGAACCCTTGCTTGAGACTCCATCCCATTTGCGCTTGTTGTCACTGGGGGCATCAGAAGTAGTAGTAGTAGTAGTAGCAGTACCAATGCGCTTGGGCAGTCTGTTCTGTTCGACTGCCTGATCAGTGATACGATGAACCACACGAATAGCTTGTTGGATAGTGGCGGGGTTTGCTACGGTAACATGACTCTGGATCTCTGGCACTAAACCTTTGAGGTACAGCTCGATGCACTTGATAGGAGGATCTACCATAGTAGGGCATAAGATTGCCAGCTCGTTTGATCTTTTTGTGTACGCTTCAATTTCCGACCCTGGCATCTTCAAGTTGAAGAACTCGACTTCCAACTTGTGAATATCATCACGATTACAGTACTCTTCTTTGATCAGTTCCTTGAAATCGTTCCATGGGGTGGCGTTAGCAGCTACCAACCCCAGCATTTGAACTTGCGCTTTCCACCAAGTTAACGCAATGCCTTCAAGTGTTCCAGTAGCATACTTCACTCTACGAGAGTCAGGGCATTCGCACATTTCGAAGACAGATTCGAGCTTCTAAAACCAGTAGAGGAGGCCTACAGCTCCTTCAGTGCCACTGAAAGTAGTGGGTCGGCAGTCCATAAAAGTTTTGAAGGTACATGCAGGAGGCTGAGCATGTTGACCAGTCGTATGTGTAAGAAAAGACAAGGTTAAGCACAAGTGTTGGGTTACGAGAGTAGGATCTAAAAGATCCTAGAGTAAGTTGCTATGGCAGGTTATACCTCCTGCCTGAGCGGCTGCGAGTGCTACAGTAACTTGTTCATTGATCAAAGCCGTTAGCTGGGCTTGAGTTAGGTTAACGTGCCCACTCATGATCTTTATATCAAAGGAAATATGAGTGAGAGAGGTTCGCGAAAGTGCGATGACCGAAGAGAGTAAGCACACATGTGTTTGCAAACAATAGTTGTAACGTTCATCTAAGCATACCATAAGCAAAGCTCTATGTAACTAGCAAGTAGGGAATAAAAACATAAACCATATCACCTATAGTGTTGAGCTTTGCACGTGGAGCGAAGCGTCGTTGTGGATCGTTGAGCACTGTACAGGTTATAGTCTGGTTTTACCAAAAAGTTTTCCCCCCTTTTTAAAACCAAGTTCACTATAACCAATGGGTCTGATACCAATCTGTCACACCCCCAAAATCCACATGCGGAGTATCACAGCTTGGAGGCGTGACTGACCAGGATCAAGCCACCAATCATATTGAACAATACCATTAAGTAAATAAAAAAAACCGAACCCAATATAATTGGTGTTTCAAAATAAACCAAACATGTTTAAGAAACCAGCGGAAGCATAGTAATGTATAAATAACCAAAACATAGTTTAACGTTCAAATGTTAAGTGTAGGACATAACAGTCCATATCCCACAACGATCACGCCTCCCCGTGCAAGCTCCAGAAGTACCTAACGACCTGCAAGGCATGTAACAAAGAGTCAACAACAAAGTTGAGCGAGTTCACAGTTGGTTGTTTAGTTTTACCAGTTGTTTTGAAATCATAAGTTGTTTCTTATTCTACGAGTTAACCAGTAACCTTTGTTTCCCAAACCATAACCATAATCAGTGGGGGCTTCCCATGTGAACCACTAGACCGTTTCCATATCGACGACTGACGAACAATAGTTGTGCCCTACATCAATGTCTATCATCATTGACAGTTTGCCATGATCCATTAGTACACGCCCGTTCGAACGACACGGTGTGAGGTTTGTCAAACCTAATAGCGCTATTAACTAATGACCCGCTCGCCATCGGCCTCGGAGATTAAGTCGATATAAAGCGAGGGACTTCATGATAGAGTTTTGTCTAGTAAGTTGTAAGGTTGTTGTCCTACCCAAGGAGGACGAACGTACGTAGTTCTATCCAAGGAGAATGCGCAGGATTTATGGTGGCATCCTACCCAAGGAGGATGGCCGTACATATCCTACCCAAGGAGGATAGGTAGGTTCCGTTTTAGTTTATTAACCCATTCCCAAACCACCGGGAATCCCATGCCTTGTAGAAAGTGTGAACTCACCTTGGTTTGCTCGGTATGTTAAACTATGTGCTCACAAGTAATCAGTCAAGTCCTATAGTATGCACGTATATTCAATCAGTTCAAGCTCGTAAAGTTTCACATGCAATTAATATCACAGGGTGTGTTTGGCAGTTGACATCATGTAACACGTAAACAGTTAGTTAATCCGTACAAGGGTCCAAGGTACTTGCAAGTTCCTTAACTAAGTTGCCATGCTCAACAGAGTTAACACATTTTAATGGAGTTAACAAACTTAACTGAATTAATATACATAACAGGAATAATAAACTAACAGAGTTAATTAACTAGCAGAGTTAACAAACCATTATAGTTACACACTTAATAAGGTTAACGGAGTTAATAAACTTAACCAAGTTAATAACTAGCAGGGTAATTAAACTAACAGGGTCTGTGATTAACAGAGTTAATAACTAACAGGATTAATAAACTAACAGGTTACTGTGCCAGAATACACACGAAATCACATGTGACGAAATCACGAGCTTGGCGAAATCCCCTATCTGGCGAAATCCTTCGGACGAAATCACCTTTGGACGAAAACCCTAGGCGACGAAATCCAAGGGTTTTCGTCGAGTTGTTGAATGGCGAAAACACTAAAGTGTTTTCGTCTGGTTCCCTATGTTTTCGTTCGTTGGGTGGGGTTTTCATCATCACAACAGTTACGCAACATCTCAGAATCTCAGTAATCATCTAACAGTTACATCTCCTACATTATACAGTCATTCAATCATTACTCAATATTAGCAAATTGTTATGATCATTCAGTAGTCAACATATGCATACAATAGAACCCTAATCTGCTAATTATCTAACATCCTACCATCATTGTCACACCCCGACCACGTAAAACAACAAAACGTGGCGGAAACGTCGGGGAGTGTTGTAACAGAATCATTGTTTCATAACACATGGAAATTGAAATATTGTTTTATTGATTAAAAGAGTTACAATGTCTTGACAATCAAAGAAATATAACATAAATAACTAGTCTTGCATCTTTTATTGTCACTAAGGCCCAAGTCCGCCTAAGTGTGTATCTTGATAAATCCTATGCATCATATCCTGAAACACATGTGAAAATAGGTACGTCTGCATAAAAATGCATGTGAGATACATAGGTTTTGTGAAAATAGGATTCATGACTTGTAAGTTTAGAAAAAAGTTGTTTAGCAAAAGTCAGTCATGAACCTTGTAAATTGATTTGTTTTGTAAATCGTTTGGAAAACAATAGGTTCAGATGATATGTATAAATAAGAGAATAATGTATGGTTAAATGAATAACAATGTAAAATGAGTTTGTATAATATAAGTTGTTTGTAAAACAATGTCTTGTGAAAAGTATGTTATTTGTATAAAATGTTATATGTCTTATGTTGAAATGATTCAAATAACGCTACGATATGTAATACCATACAAGCACTTATATATAGGAAGTACCAGCGGCGTATCCACCATACTTGTATCGTATTACACACGCCTCGTTACTTAAATCACTTACCCAAACCAAACCACCAAAGTAAAATGTTTACGTATAATCAAATGTCAAAATGTTTATGTGAAAACCATGTCTAATGTCTATGTCTAATGTCTATGTCTAATGTTTATGTTTAATGTAAATCATGAATTGTATATGTAAATGTCCAAATGTTTATGTATGGTAAGTGAAATATATCGACTAAACCATATGTAAAATGCACAAAACCAAGGTATTGAAGTAAAACCTGGTTTAAATCAAAGTTATGTTTTGTGTAATAAATGCATGCTATACTGATATAAACATTTATGCGGTATTGTGAAAATTCGTACATCCAAGCCTTGCGACAGTCGGATAACCCTTTTAGTAAAGGTTATCAAAAGATGTATTCGGATTCGGTCATTCCTTACGTCCAAACAAACCCGAGATTTCAGGAATGGGATCTGTCAAGTAGTATGGTACCACTACCTACTACCGAGCGGCATGATCGGTGTTAATGAATGTACATTGTCCCATTTAAACAAACCAAATGTCATACCAAAATGTAAGTATGTGATGAATAAAATAATGTACTAAGTATGCACATAATGGGCATACATAGCATAGAATGTAATGTAAAATAATGTACTAAGTACACACACAATGGGCATACATAACATAAAATGTAATGTAATGTAAAATAATGTACTAAGTACGCACACAATGGGCATACATAGCATAAAATGTAAAGTAAAATAATGTACTAAGTACGCACACAATGGGCATACATAGCATAAAATGTAATGTAAAATAATGTACTAAGTACGCACACAATGGGCATACATAGCATAAAATGTAATGTAAAATAATGTACTAAGTACGCACACAATGGGCATACATAGCATAAAATGTAATGTAAAATAATGTACTAAGTACGCACACAATGGGCATACATAGCATAAAATGTAATGTAAAATAATGTACTAAGTACGCACACAATGGGCATACATAGCATAAAACACAATGAAATCATGTACTATAAATGTACTAATGAACATAGCAAGTATATGATGTGAAAACAGGAAAGCATGAAAGTAACAAGTAGGCACATGTGTTTCACCCAAAACAGTTTGGAAAACAGTAAAAGAGGGGTCTATGTACTCACTTGAGATTTCTTAGTAGTTCTTGAGTAACAACCAATCAATGCTAGAGATCACGGATATCCAACGGCACCTAATATTGGTAACTACATTAGTAAACCGGACCTAAATCGGAGGATCGGATAGAATGAGGGTTCGTAAACCAGATGAGTATGTGAACTCATGTAATATGGTTTAACAAAGCCTACATACTAAAATGAAACCTAACCTAAGTGCTTACGACCCGTTTAGGTAGCTTATGCTACTTTATCGCGTCGTTCGCGTAAAACGCGTTCGGAACGCCTAACTAGTCCTATGACAAGTAAAATATGCCTTAACATGTCTAATATTGTTACCAAATCAGTTTAGATACCAAAACTTATGTTACATATGCTTAAAATGAATTTTGGCGTAAAAAGGGCATTTTGGTAATTTACCTAAGGCTTATTTACTACCTATCATATAACTAACTAAACGTCGTGACCATAAGGTATAACCTCGGAAGGTTATTCCCTATACAACTATGGTCACCTAATGTGTTTGGTCGGATCCTAATGATCGACCAAACGGGTCGGGTTCGAAAGTATAAGCGATTGTTTAGATCGCTTACCTTACGACCCTATATAAGCACTAAACTAAAAGTGACGAGCTAAGCATGTTAAAACATTGTTAACTAAGTTTAGAAAACAGGTTTGGTATCAAAACAAATGGTTTTGATACCTAAGAGTAGTTTGGTTACAAAATACGCAATAACACGCATTTTGGCCGAAACTACGACTCGTCACTGAGCCTAGATAACGTGGTAATCAGTAGGTATAGTCACTAGGGACTATGACCATCGTGATTACGCTCACGTTATGAAGTTCAAACGAACTTCGCATTGACCATAAACTGATCAATGGAGAAAGTCAAACAAATTTTGACTTTCGGACTCGGAAAGCGATAAAAGAACGAAGGAACACTTACAAAGGGTCACCGCAAGATTGATTTCCAAGTAATCTCAGGTAGGAAGTGTATAAACACAACCACTTAGAGAAAAACTTAGATTTCAAGTGGGTTTTGCAATGGGGATGGATGGGTATTTATAGTAAATGGACCACCGTTAGGATCGTTTCTTGAATATCGTGCCTTGATCTCACCCGTACACTTGTCGGAATGTTATGGAACCCAAATTGGCCCCCCACCATAAGAGATCAACATGTGGCAAAGGATTTGGGAGTGGTTAACAGCTGTTAGAAACATTTAATCTAGTCAGAAGGGGACTCGCGGCCCGCGTAAGTGACAACTGAATCTTAAGCGGCCCGCCTGGGCTGCACAGATCAGAATCAGGTTTCAAAAGTTGCAGTTTCAGTCCCTGTTATGTGTTTAAGCCATTTCCGACGTGTTTAAGGCCCGTTAAGCCAATGTTAAGGGCCTAAAATGATGCCTAAACATTGTGGACAAGAAACATGCTCAAAAATATGCCGGATGTTGGTTCGTTTGGTCGTGCGATCGCGATGTTCGCTTAATTACGACGGAATGCGCACAATTGCGAAAAACGATCCAAATGGCGTGACGAATGGATTTTTATCATGCCAAACACTAAAATAAAATATTTTAGTGCTTACATAAATTTTTGGATGTCCGAATGTATTCAGAACGCAAGATATGCGCGAAAGTGCAAACTTGTGCACTTTTTGACGCTTTTAGTCCCTGAATGACCCAAAAGTTTATTTTAGCACACCGAACCCCTTAAAGCCTATTTCTAAGCTATGAAAAGGATATTTATGGTATGTTTAACTTATGGTCATGTTCCAGAATGTCTGTTACAGTTCAAATTGGCATACTTTCACAGTTTGTCAAATTTAGTCCCTGTAAGCGAATTAACTTGATTTTGCCATACCAAAGCCTTCAAAACTTATTTCTAAGTTATGTAAAGGTTATTTAATGTATGTTAATCCTATTTCACTATTCCGGAGTGCTCGTTGCATTAAACGGGTTATATTTACGCATCAGTGCGCGTATAACCTTCCAGAAAGCGATTTAAAGCTTGAAATCGAACAAGAATTGATATGTGCAAAGGATACACATATTTATACAAATCCCAAGTATGAAATACAATATTTCATTGATACAGTATTTGTTTGATGGCCGTGGAGGCACAGGTGTCACAGTCTCCCCTACTTTAGGAAATTTCGTCCCGAAATTTTATTTAGAGGAAACTCGTGAGAGTTTAAAACATGAAGTTGAAAAGATCGAACAATATTGGTTAGGGTTCTGAACTTCTAGTAACATTAATAACAACATGTTTGCAATGTAAGACGATTACTTATATACAAGTATATGAAGTGTCATTGGTGCGTCCACCGTACCTCCATTACATCGTTCTCATTTTGTTATTGTTGTGACTATCGGTTCTTACACATAATAAATCTTACTGTGGTTACCGTGCACTGAATCTCATAATTATGTACACGTCCATAATTAGACAATTCCTTGCATAGTTCACACATTCTATTTTATAATGTATATGGGGAAAACCAAATTAACAAATCTGTGATGAGTGTGACTAGACCACCATAGGGTCCCTTTTATTAAATCAATAAATGATTTTAATAGACAACCAAGGAGTCTTTTCAGCTTATATCATCACATGTCATTCTTAACCAGATTTTTGAATCAATCTTTTTGTCTTGACCACTAAAGGGTCTCTTATGAATCATGGAGTGGTACTATAAAATCCACGGGTCTTAATTATTACATAGAAGCCATTAAGGATTTAAGGTAGTACCTTTTTGAATATCCTACTACGAATCCCTCATATGAAGATATGAAAGATTCTACGAGGATTTGGATAATGAATACCCAGAGTATACAAAAACACAAAATGCATAAAAGAAAACACAAGATGCATAAACACATAGTCATATAACCACAAAGATTGTTTATCTAGATCTTTAAATTGTTAATTTGTTTTGCTAACAGAGCACATGTATTTAAAGCACACTAGGAATCCATCTCGTGGATTTCATTTGGTACTTTAAACATTATCAAGAATCTAACTATAAAGATAGAAAGATTTTTAAAAGAAAAATTTGATTTCGATTATAAGGAACCGAAATGTTCGAATTTAGGTACATAAGGAATCCAATTAAGGACTCTGATTTGAATGATAATCATCCACAAGGGTCTAAATGTGAAGACAAAAAGACCCCATATGGATTTTAGAAGTTGAAGATGCTTTGAAACCTTGCACTGGATGTGCTTAAGTCAAAACATGAAATAAAATGCTTATGAAGTTGAGATGCCAGATATGCCAAGGCGACATATGAAGCGAAATTTGAAAGTTAAGTCAATGTATGAAGAAAATATTTTTGAAAACTATGCATGGGGTTAGAAATGTGTTCAATGTTTTTGAAACCTTATATATAATACCTTTGAAATCATAAAGTAGGTGTATTAGGTAGGTGTATATTAAAAAAATCGTTTTAAAATCATGCGAGATAAATTTTGAAATTATGTATAAGGTTTTTTTGAAAACATGAATGATGCTTTTCGAAATCATGCATTTGATAAGAAAATGTACTGTGTTAATATTGTTTTCAGACTATATGAAACATTTTGAAATTATGAAGGTTGTTTTTGAAAGCATAGCCAATGTTTTTGAAATAACATAGACAATGCATTTAAAAAAAATTGTTTTCAAACTATATGAAATGTTTTGAGATCATGAAGATTGTTTTTGAAATACTTGTACTGTGTATGTTGAAAAATCAAAACGTAATGGGTATGAGATTTGAAAATACCCTTAGTTATCTAACCAAGGATTCAAAGGCACAGATGTGCAGAAGCATGATTACTCATAATGTCACTTTATTTTCTGTACTTTGTTTCTTAGAGTGAAAAGAGTACTTAAAATTTTTGAGGGAATCATGAGTGATCATTTGAAAGAGAGAATCACATGAGTAGTTTGTAAGGAACATAGTTCCTTAATACACGTATCATAGAGAATTTCCATTTACTCATGTAACTACCCTTGTATATCAGAATTGTGAACAACAATTTATTTATAATCAAAACAGATTGTTTCACATTACAAGAAATAGAAGAAACAAAAGCATAAGACAACAACATCTTCTAATCAGCCAACTGCTCATCTGTGGGTTGGATTTGCCTTAGCAAGCTTCGAGCATTTATTCACGAAATGACCCATCTTGCCACAGTTGTAGCATGATCTAGGCTAAAAGCGAGCTTGAGCAGGATTGGCTTGTGGTTGATTTGGACCACCCTGGTTCGGGTTACATCGACAAGCACTTGCCAGGTGACCAATTCGCCCACATGATACACACAGACGACATTGTAAGTGAGCTTGGTGATGCCCATTACATTTGTCGCATTTTGGTGCAGTACCGGCATAAGGTTTCCTAGCAGGAGGTTGAGCAATAGCAAGGTTTATAACAACTTGGTTTTGGATAGCAAAGTGGCATAAGTTAACCAAATGTCCCCACCGTCCACAGTAGGTACATTTGGAGCAGGGTATGAGGTTTGAATGATGACGGTTGCATCGTTTGCACAGAGGAACAGCTCCTTTGTATGGCTTCCTAGCAGGGGGTTGAGCTGGTTGGTTGGGGACGGCTTTACCATTGTGAGCGACCATGGCGAAGTTCTGAGAAGCCTTTCGCTTCTTTGACTTCTTAGGGGATCGTTCATCCATGGTCTTTGATTCCTCGGTTGGTTTCTTGGCTGGTGGTGCTGGCTTGACTTCTGCTTCCTTTGGTGACTCTTGAGTGGCTTCATTGTTGAGACGAGACATGGCAATTCCTAATTCCACAGTCTTCAGAATCACTTCGCCTATTTGCTGGGCAAATTTGGTTGTTTGCTCGGATATTTGACCGTTGCTGAGAGGAAGAGACATTCTAGAAGAAAATGAAAGACATTGGAAGAAACAAGTGAAAGGTTATCAGACAATCAAAACAGGATGGCAATGCATAAAAATTGTGATCATTTGTTTGTTACCTAAGGCAAACAAATAAGACGGTGACAAATCAAAGTAAGCGGGTCATATTAATGTATCACTGAAGACATGCTCGCCTATAAGTGAACACTCACCCCAAGAGTTCCCAGGTAAGAGTGACTGGTCCGATACTGCGAATTTGTACGAACACTCTAGCCTTCGACAGAAAACTCAGGGTACAAGCATTCACTCTTCCAGTTTGCACGTGTTCACATTATAAGACCCAAACTTTGACGAGATTTGAAAACTTAGAGGGTTCAAAACCTTATAATAGAGGGTTCAAAACCTTACAATAGAGGGTTCAAAACCTCACAATAGAGGGTTCAAAACCTAGTAATCAATCATCCTAGAACAGACGATTAGTTTTCAAAGCGCTTTTGAAATTTATGTTCTTGTTGTGGTTGTCGCCTAAGGATAGGTGACAATATTGTTTTATGACTAAACGCAAGTAAACTCGCGTTAGGGTCCTAGGAAGGTTATAGACTAGGTCAAAGTATTACTAATAACCTAATTCCCTATAACCATGAGCTCTGATACCAACTTTTCTGTCACACCCCGACCACGTAAAACAACAAAACGTGGCGGAAACGTCGGGGAGTGTTGTAACAGAATCATTGTTTCATAACACATGGAAATTGAAATATTGTTTTATTGATTAAAAGAGTTACAATGTCTTGACAATCAAAGAAATATAACAAAAATAACTAGTCTTGCATCTTTTATTGTCACTAAGGCCCAAGTCCGCCTAAGTGTATCTTGATAAATCCTATGCATCATATCCTGAAACACATGTGAAAATAGGTACGTCAGCATAAAAATGCCTGTGAGATACATAGGTTTTGTGAAAATAGGATTCATGACTTGTAAGTTTAGAAAAAAGTTGTTTACCAAAACTCAGTCATGAACCTTGTAAATTGATTTGTTTTGTAAATCGTTTGAAAAACAATAAGTTCAGATGATATGTATAAATAAGAGAATAAGGTATGGTTAAATGAATAACCATGTAAAATGAGTTTGTATAAGATAAGTTGTTTGTAAAACAATGTCTTGTGAAAAGTATGTTATTTGTATAAAATGTTATATGTCTTATGTTGAAATGATTCAAATAACGCTACGATATGTAATACCATACAAGCACTTATATATTGGAAGTACCAGCGGCGTATCCACCATACTTGTATCGTATTACACACGCCTCGTTACTTAAATCACTTACCCAAACCAAACCACCAAAGTAAAATGTTTACGTATAATCAAATGTCAAAATGTTTATGTGAAAACCATGTCTAATGTCTATGTCTAATGTTTATGTTTAATGTAAATCATGAATTGTGTATGTAAATGTTAAAATGTTTATGTATGGTAAGTGAAATATATCGACTAAACCATATGTAAAATGCACAAAAGCAAGGTATTGAAGTAAAACCTGGTTTAAATCAAAGTTATGTTTTGTGTAATAAATGCATGCTATACTGATAAAACATTTATGCGGTATTGTGAAAATTCATAAATCCAAGCCTTGCAACAGTCGGATAACCCTTTTAGTAAAGGTTATCAAAAGATGTATTCGGATTCGGTCATTCCTTACGTCCAAACAAACCCGAGATTTCAGGAATGGGATCTGTCAAGTCCTATGGTACCACTACCTACTACCGAGCGGCATGATTGGTGTTAATGAATGTACATTGTCCCATTTAAACAAACCAAATGTCATACCAAAATGTAAGCATGTGATGAATAAAATAATGTACTAAGTATGCACACAATGGGCATACATAGCATAGAATGTAATATAAAATAATGTACTAAGTACACACACAATGGGCATACATAGCATAAAATGTAATGTAAAATAATGTACTAAGTACGCACACAATGGGCATACATAGCATAAAATGTAATGTAAAATAATGTACTAAGTACGCACACAATGGGCATACATAGCATAAAATGTAATGTAATGTAAAATAATGTACTAAGTACGCACACAATGGGCATACATAGCATAAAATGTAATGTAAAATAATGTACTAAGTACGCACACAATGGGCATACATAGCATAAAACACAATGAAATCATGTACTATAAATGTACTAATGAACATAGCAAGTATATGATGTGAAAACAGGAAAGCATGAAAGTAACAAGTAGGCACATGTGTTTCATCCCAAAACAGTTTGGAAAACAGTAAAAGAGGGGTCTATGTACTCACTTGAGATTGCTTAGTAGTCCTTGAGTAACAACCAAACAATGCTAGAGATCACGGATATCCAACGGCACCTAATATAGGTAACTACATTAATAAACCGGACCTAAATCGGGGGATCGGATAGAATGAGGGTTCGTAAAACAGATGAGTATGTGAACTCATGTAATATGCTTTAACAAAGCCCACATACTAAAATGAAACCTAACCTAAGTGCTTACGACCCATTACGACCCGTTTAGGTAGCTTATGCTACTTTAACGCGTCGTTCGTGTAAAACGCGTTCGGAACGCCTAACTAGTCCTATGACAAGTAAAATATGCCTTAACATGTCTAATTTTGTTACCAAATCAGTTTAGATACCAAAAGTTATGTTACATATGCTTAAAATGAATTTTGGCGTAAAAAGGGCATTTTGGTAATTTACCTAAGGCATATATACTACCTATCATATAACTAACTAAACGTCGTGACCATAAGGTATAACCTCGGAAGGTTATTTCCTATACAACTATGGTCACCTAATGTGTTTGGTCGGATCCTAATGATCGACCAAACGGGTTAGGTTCGAAAGTATAAGCGATTGTTTAGATCGCTTACCTTACGACCCTATATAAGCACTAAACTAAAAGTGACGAGCTAAGCATGTTAAAACATGCTTAACTAAGTTTAGAAAACAGGTTTGGTATCAAAACAAACGGTTTTGATACCTAAGAGTAGTTTGGTTACAAAATACGCAATAACACGCATTTTGGCCGAAACTACGACTCGTCACTGAGCCTAGATAACGTGGTAATCAGTAGGTATAGTCACTAGGGACTATGACCATCGTGATTACGCTCACGTTATGAAGTTCAAACGAACTTCGCATTGACCATAAACCGGTCAATGCAGAAAGTTAAACAAAGTTTGACTTTCGGACTCGGAAAGCGATAAAAGAACGAAGGAACACTTACAAAGGGTCACCGCAAGATTGATTTCCAAGTAATCTCAGGTAGGAAGTGTATCAACACAACCACTTAGAGAAAAACTCAGATTTCAAGCGGGTTTTGCAATGGGGATGGATGGGTATTTATAGTAAATAGACCACTGTTAGGATCGTTTCTTGAATATCGTGCCTTGATCTCACCCGTACACTTGTCGGAATGTTATGGAACCCAAATTGGCCCCCCACCATAAGAGATCAACATGTGGCAAAGGATTTGGGAGTGGTTAACAGCTGTTAACAACTGTTAGAAACATTTAATCTGGTCAGAAGGGGCCTCGCGGCCCGCGTAAGTGACTACTGAATCTTACGTATCCCGCCTGGGCTGCACAGATCAGAAACAGGTTTCAAAAGTTGCAGTTTCAGTCCCTGTTATGTGTTTAAGCCATTTCCGACGTGTTTAAGGCCCGTTAAGCCAACGTTAAGGCCCTAAAATGATGCCTAAACATTTTGGACATGAAACATGCTCAAAAATATGCCGGATGTTTGTTCGTTTGGTCGTACGATCGCGATGTTCGCTTAATTACGACGGAATGCGCACAAGCGCGAAAAACGATCCAAATGGAGTGACGAATGGATTTTTATCATGCCAAACACTAAAATAAAATATTTTAGTGCTTACATAAATTTTTGGATGTCCGGATGTATTCAGAACGTAAGATATGCGCGAAAGTGCAAACTTGTGCACTTTTTGACGCTTTTAGTCCCTGAATGACCCAAAAGTTTATTTTAGCACACCGAACCCCTCAAAGCCTATTTCTAAGATATGTAAAGGATATTTATGGTATGTTTAACTTATGGTCATGTTCCGGAATGTCTGTTACAGTTCAAATTGGCATACTTTCGTAGTTTGTCAAATTTAGTCCCTGTAAGCGAATTAACTTGATTTTGCCATACAAAAGCCTTCAAAACTTATTTCTAAGTTATGTAAAGGTTATTTAAGGTATGTTAAGCCTATTTCACTATTCCGGAGTGCTCGTTGCATTAAACGGGTTATATTTACGCATCAGTGCACGTATAACCTTCCAGAAAGCGATTTAAAGCTTGAAATCGAACAAGAATTGATATGTGCAAAGGATACACATATTTATAGAAATCCCAAGTATGAAATACAATATTTCATTGATACAGTATTTTTTTGATGGTCGTGGAGGCACAGGTGTCACAATCATAACAAATCATTGTGCAATCAAGATCATCAACATTAACAAGATTATAAGGACCCCTAACATACAAATCAATTCAATCAAACCAATTCATGAAATCATATGAATTACCAAATCATTGTGCAATCAAGATCATCATACAAACATCAGATCATTCATGGAAAGGCATAACATAATCACATAACATCAGTATTCAATCAAACATATACATACAGACATGTAATCATGCATAACTCAAGCGACATTGCAACTATCTGAGATGAAAGGTCATTAAATTGATCGAAAGGAAAAGCTTGAAGGCTTGCAGTTGCCGTCGCATAGGGAAAAAGGCTCTAGGGTTTGGCGATTAACTCTTTCGTAATAGTGGGGAAACAACTATATAACACTAATCGTTACTGGGCCGAAGCCCAAAATGTTTTCGCCGGCCACCCTCTTGATGAAAACACCTAGTGTTTTCGTCTAGGGGTGATTTCGCAGGGGGTGGGTTTTTGGGTGGGGTGTTTTCGGCTAGAGAGGTGTTTTCGGCTATGGTTCATTTTGTTGTTTTTAATTTCACAAACACATTATTAATACAAAGCATATCATTAACACATCAATATATAAAAACACACTTTTGCAATAAGTGATAGGTTAAGTCGAGTAGAGACCTTGAGAAACTCAGGTTGTCACATTCATGTGTCCCACCTCTTGAATATACTCCCGTATCCATAACCCAATATTCAGTCTTACAGGTGAGTATACCACAGATGATATCTGTAAGGGGTTAAATTGCGAGGGCCGTGAGAGCTCAGGCTATTGCTTCCGCAAAATCAGAGAGATGACGGCTTCGACTTTTGGTGTGTCCCCTTTAGTGGATCTTTTCTTCAACAGCAATGATTAGCATTTTTCAATGTTTCATCATTTTTTATGCTGAGGGCGGTGCTATATTTCAAGCAAGCGGAAAGTATTATACTGGGACTAGGCCATTGCTTCCGCAAAATCAGAAGTCACGGGATAATACCCCAGATATCACTGAGTATAAAGACCTAGTAACTCAGAAAGAGGGATCCTTCAAACAAGATTTCAGGGGTTACCTATATATCCAAGTAGTGTTCCCCACGAAATAAGCAAGTTTGAATTTAGGTTTATATCCCGAACAAACCTACTAAATGTGCAAAAACCTATCGGCACATCATCAGCGAGACTGTTTAACACTTTTAAACTTTCCATATCTTTAGCGTACTGTAACTGTCAAGCCAATGTACTATCATTTTCCCTTTTTACACAAGCTCTTTTCATATTTTCTATTGTTTTTGTATTTTGAAAATATCTCATGTTTTTGTGTTTTTGAAATTTTTTTACTGTTTTTGTATTTTCTGAAAATATTACCCTATACTCCCCCTAAATACCAAAACAAGTAAAAAATCGACAAACCATTGCAGATTGCTTCTCAACATCATCTACAGTGGTACCTTCATCTACGCCAAGAATCTCCTCCATCACCGATAAAAGCTTCATACCGTTTAGTTTTAAAAGATATTGAAATCGAGTTTTATCAAACGCTTTGGTATGTAAATCAGCTTTTTGTTCGTCAGTATGGATTTTCTCAATTCGTATCAACTTCTTCTCGAAACAGTCTCGAATGAAGTGATGACGAATTTCAATGTGTTTCGTTTTAGCGTGATGAACAGGATTTTTAGTGATGTTTATCGCTGCCTCATTATCAATAAAGATAGGGGTGTTAAGAAATTGCAAACCGTAGTCTCTCATCTGTTGCTGGATCCACAAGATCTGAGAGCAGCAACTGCTAGCAGATACATACTCGGCTTCACATGTGGACAAAGCTACAGATGTCTGCTTCTTGCATTGCCAGGTAACCAATCGTGATCCGAAAAATGGGCACCCCGCTGTTGTTGATTTAGCGTTAACTTTACAGCATCTGAAATCGGAATCGGAATACCCTTCGAGCGTGAAAGCGCATTCTCTTGGATACCACAACCCCAGTGATGGAGTTCCTTTCAGGTAGCGTAATATCCTTTTCACAATCACCATATGCGAAGCTCTCGGGTTAGATTGAAATCTTGCTGCGAGGCAGGTTGGATACATGATATCGGGTCTTGAAGCTGTCAATTACATCAGCGATCCAATCATGGAACAAGACATCGTTTCATCTACCTTCTCTTCGGTGAGATCAGGGTTTATCCCATGGTTCGTCGCTAACGGGGTGGAAGCTGGAGTAGAACCTGACATCCCAAATTTCTCTAAGATATCATGAACATACTTCGTCTGATGTATGAAAATTCCCTTAGGCAGTTGATCAACTTGAAGTCCCAAGAAGAATTTCATCTCACCCATCGATCACATTTCAAATTTTTGCTTCATAACACTTTCAAAATCTTTGCACAGATTTTCATTTGTAGACCCAAATATGATGTCGTCCACATATATCTGAACTATCAGAAGATGTTTGTCGACTTCTTTGGTGAAGAGAGTGGCATCCACTTTTCCACGGATGAAGCTGCTGGCTAGCAGGTGTTGAGACAATGTCTCGTACCAAGCTCTCGGGGCCTAGTGTAAACCATACAGTGCTTTATCCAGCAAATAGACCTTGTCTTTGTGGATTGGATCGGTGAAGCCCGGTGGCTGTCCGACATATACCTCCTCTTTTACCTTCCCATAGAGAAACGCCGATTTAACATCTAACTGATAAACTTTAAACTCTTTCCAAGATGCAAATGCTAGGAAGATTCTGATCGCTTCAAGTCTAGCAACTGGAGCATACACTTCAGTGAAATCTATTCCCTCCTGCTGACTGAAACCCTGAACTACGAGTCGATCTTTGTTACGAATAATAACTCCTCGATTGTCTCTCTTACACTTGAACACCCACTTGGTGTTTATCTTCCTGTGACCATCAATCAAGTCTACCAATTTCCACACTCCTAACTTCTCAAACTGACTCAGCTCCTCTTGCATCGCGTTAACCCAAGAATCTTCAGTTAGTGCTTCCTTGTATGTTCGCGGTTCAATCTGCAAAATAAAACAACTATGTGAAAACTCAGTTTGTAACGGAGCAACTGTAGAATAAAAACAAGTAAGGCCTTGGTCAATTTGACGTCTCGTGAGAACGCCTGATTGTAATTCTCCAATGATCAGCTCTTCTCAATGGTACGAAAGAGTTCTCGGCATCACCTCGCCTGGAACATCTACCTCGCCTTCCAAATTTGTAACATTCTGATTTGCATCTTGTTCAGTGACTGGAATTGTTTGACTTGAAATCGGGATCTGCTCCCCTCAGAATCTGAATCACCATGATCAAATACAGGCCTATCATCAGATTCTTGATTATCATTGACTTCTGTCTGATTTTCAAGAGCATGTTCTGAAGATTGTTGAATATCATCATGTTCACCAGCATTGCTTGGACCGGCTTCATCATCATTTGAATTTTGCCGTTGACTTGTAGTATATTATGCTGGAAACCTTTCTTGTGATTCTTCATACTCTCTCAGAATATCCAACTCGTCAAAGAAATCTGGTTCTTCTTCTTCCATGTCAAACGAATCCCACAAAGTATCATAATTAAAACGCCATGAGTCGCCTGGATTCTGCGGTGGCATTGTGTAACCTTGACACTCAACATTATGTGCTTCAATAATCCGCTTCAAGCTTGGAACAAAGACTCGCTTTAATGGACTTAAGTAACCCACAAATATTCCTTCAATACTCTTTGCACCAAACTTTCCAAAAGGCTCTAGAACTGTGCAGGGAGACCCAAACGGTTCAAGATACTTCAGGTTCGGTTTGCGGTTGTTGATTAACTCAAAACACGTCTTGTTGAATTTCTTCACTGTAAGAACCCGGTTGAGCGTATAGCATGCGGCTGATACTGCTTCTGCCCAAAAGTTGACTGGTAATTTGGAATCAGCAAGCATCGTCCTAGCCGTTTCAATTAGTGTCCTGTTCTTTCTTTCAGCTACTCCATTTTGCTGTGGAGTGTAAGGAGCACTAAATTCTTGCAATATACCTCTCTCATCACAATACTCTTCTATCTTGTTGTTCTTAAACTCAGTACCATTGTCCCTTCTGATTCTTCTGATTTGAGTTTGGTACAAGTTTTCAATTTTTCTGAACAACGCCATCAAACTTTCAAACGTCTCATCTTTTGTCTTAAAAAATGATACCCATGAAAATCTTGAATAATCATCTGTTACTAGTAGATAGTAGAGATCTCCAGTTATAATTTTGACGTTCACTGGACCAAACAGATCCATATGAAGTCTCTCTAACGGTCTTGAGACTGAGTTAACTTTCTTTCTAGGGTGAGATTTCTTCTTTTGCTTGCCTTTGACACAACTAATGCACTCCCCCTCAAGATGAAAACCTTTCACATGAACACCAATAACTAAGTCATTATGCACCAGGTGATTCATTTTTCTCAGGTGAATGTGGCCCATCTTTCGATGCCACAATTGTGATTCTTTTTCCATTGCTCTTGACATAAAACAGTGAGCCTGACCCGTGGTAGTAGTTGCTACACTCATGTCCAACACGTACAGATCCTTCACTCTGGGTGCTCTCATAATAACCCACTCTTCGAGAACAACAAATCCTGGTTTCAAGATCAAACATTCTTTGTCTGTAAAATGCGTTGTATACATACGATCACAAATCTGAGAGATGCTCAGAAGATTGTTTTCAAGCTCGGCGATGTAGTTTACTCTTTCAAACGTGACAATTTCATTCGATAGAGTTCCTTCACCAACTATTCGACCACCTTGATTTCCTACAAATCCCACATAACCTCCATTAAACCCTCTACCATCGTACAATAGGGTTTTCTTCCCCGTCATGTGCCTAGAAGCTCCACTATCCATAATCCAACGTGAAACGGATCTTGGAAGCTCCTGCACATATCACAAACACTTAGTTAGATGTTGATGCCACCCAAGCCTCTTTCGACTCGGGTAACTTGACATTGAGGTGAGTTGTTGTAGTGTATAATGGCGGAAAATTCTTGTCATTCATCTTTAAGCTCTCCTCAGACCCAATCTCAACCTTTTTGTATAAAAAGAAATCATTTTAAGAAGGTTGACGAGATGATTGGTCTTTCTTTGGTACATTCTTCTTTTCAGAAGTAGTAGCCTCTTGTGGTTCAAGTTTCTCATAGTAATCCAAAGGTACATGCATCTTCTTAGTTGAAGATGATGATTTTGCAGTCTCAGAAACCTTTGGTTTTGGAGAACTTGTTTTCTTTTCAACTAATTTTGGCTTCCATGCTTGTTGAGATGTAGCAACCTTTTTGTAAAATTTGTCAATTTTAGTTACCACATTCTTTACGGATTCAGTTTTGATCTTGGTGTTTTCATTTTTCAAAACTTTCTTCTCAACAACCATTGGAGCTTTGCCTTTTGCATCAGCTTTCTTTTTCTGACTCTCAACAACTTCAGACTTAGGCTTTAAGTTGGTGCACTTTTGTGCAATATGTCCAACTTTGTTGCACTTAAAGCATGTACGAGTATCAACTACCCGACTTGTGCCTTCGGTCTGAGGTTGTGAGGCGTTTTCTTCAAAAAATTCTTCATTGGATTTTGAAAAAATCTTAGATTCTTGCTCAGAATAAGAACTCGAGCTTTTTACAAACACCTTTTTTTCAACAAACTTCTTGTTTTGAAAGTTCCTTCTTTGATAATTCTTACCACCCTTATAACCACCCGACCATTTTTTTGATAGTTGTTAGAAAAACGCGGTGGAACAACAGGTTTTTTGTAGTAAGCTTTATCTTTTTCAAAGTTGAATTGCCATTTGGAACACTTCAAACCTTCGATCTCGGACACATCAATCTCAATCAACTTGAACACATTTTTCAATTTATCAACATTCACATTTTCCAAAGGAAAATCACGATCCGAATACAACTTATCAGATCCCGACATCTTGTACATCACAAGATTAGGTTCATCACTTAAGTTGTTTTTGGATTTTAATTTTGGAATGTATTTATCCAAAAAGCATTCATTATCCTCAGTAGTGTCACTTTCAGACTTTAAAACATTTTCAACCATGCTTTTTAGAACTTCGGATTGGACACTATCTTCATCAGATGATGTGGTAAATATGACATCAATCGTGTCTGGAAGCTTAACTTCATTAACTTCTTCATCTTTAACCAACCCTGATTTTTTCTTTGAAAAATTATTTAGAACTGGCGGTGGAACCTGATGAAATCCAACCCCGGTTCCATCAAAGTATACATCTTCGCATGCTTTGTTCTTTCCAATTGGTTTAGGAACTATATGTTGAAGAACAAAACTTGCGGAGTTGTAACTGTTTAATTTCAACTGGATGCGTTCATTTTCAATTTTAGCTTCTTGAAACTAAAGCTTCAACTTAGCAATTTCATCCAGTTGTTGATTGATTAACTCTTCTTTTACTCTAAGAACTCCTGACAGTTGAACATTTTCTTTGTATGTCTTACCATTTCTCTCATCAGAATCTTTTACCGTGCGTTTTAGCTTCTCAAAATTTTCTGAAAGTTGACGATTTTCATGAATTAGCTTTTCGTTTTCTTTCCTAATTCTTTCTACGTCACTTTTATCATTTTCAATTTTCTCAGTTAATTCTTTTAAACGATCATTTGAAGCTTTTAACATTTTATCACGGTTTAAGATTTGATTTTCAACGTCTCTGACTCTTCCTGTCAGTTCTTCAAGCCTTTTAACGTTGAGGTAAGTAAGTGTACTACAAACCTTGCAGTCTTTCATGCAATTTTTGCAGTCGTTCTCATTTTTAGCTTTCTTACCTGACTCATTGGTTGCATCAATCTGACTGACCTTGCTTTTAGACTCAGTGCCAGAACCAGAAACTACCTCTAGCTCTTTCGCAGCAAACACTTTGTCAGCCATCTTCTTCAAATTTTCTGCAGTAAACTCTTGTGACGTATCAATAATCCCGTCATCAGCTTTCTTTGTCTGCAGCTCCTTTTCTTTATCTTTTTCCTCAGCTTCTCCTCCTCCCCACCACTCTCTCTGTCTAGCTTCTTCTTCATTAGCAATTTGTTTGATGAAAGTTTCAACATCAACAGTATTTGGATCAACAGCAATGTTTCCATTGGGATCTAGGTAACATTCTCTATCAGCATCCTATCTTTTTGCCTGTTTAGCTTCTTTGTATATTCGAGAAATTCTAATCATCCTGTTCTGAGCTACCATCTTTCTGTTGACGTATTTCACTTCTTCTGTTCTGGAGTCTTTGAAAGGAACAATCTTTGTCACAAACGCATAGCCCACTGCGTCTTCTTCTGGTAACACTTCACCCCAATCATATCCCTCATCGTCATGAATAACAGCAAGTGCTCTGGATTTTTCTTTGGGATTTTCTTCTATCTGCTTCATTCTGGGGGGTTCAGATTTGTTCTGATGGTAGATAGCTCTTTTGTAGTAATCTTCACGGAACGGATTTGTCATATCATCAGCATATGCATTTCGACATTCTCTTTTATAATGACCTTTTTGTTTACATTTAAAGCACGTGACCTTCGACTTATCAAAACCTAGCTTGGTTGAAGGTCCACCAATAGAATGTCTACCGGTAATCTCCATGAATCTTTGCGCTCGTCTGACTGCACTAGCCATACACCATCTTATATCGATCAACTCCATCTCCTCTGGGTCGATCTGATCATAATCCTCCTTTGTGAGGTTAGTGTTTCCAATCTTTCCTGTAACAAGGCTCTCATAAGACTCTAACACGGAAGCTAAGAACACCATTTGCTGCTTTGCGGATTCTTCACAGAAATTTTGAGCATTCTTCAGATCCACAGCAATGTTGCATTGAAACAGATTCTTTGGAACTGATTGACTTTGAGCAGTTGAAGTTGAACCTCCATGATAACCACTGCTTGAACTTTCTTGATTTGACGTGTTAGAACTTTCAGCTGAGAAAGCTGTCTTAGAAGACACATTCTTCGGGATCACACTTCCTCGATAATACAGCTCCACGTTCTGCTGATATGAGGAATGATTTACTTTGTTTGATTTCTTGATCTCCAGCTCATGACTCTCCAGTCTTTCAATTAACAAATCAACCGTCAGATCCTCCGACTTGATTGTATTCTTCAACATCAAAGCAAAGTATTGCCAGTCTTTCTCATCTGGCAGTGAGTCAAACAGTTTGTCAACCAATTCTTCTTGAGTGTACACGATTTCGTGTCTTGCAAGTTCCAGCTTCAAATGCCTGAATCTTTCGATCATCTTCGACACAGATTCATTTTTCAAACATCCAAACAAATCAAATTCTTTTCTTAACAATTTCTTTTTGTTTTTAACTATCTCAGCACTACCCACACATTTCACTCTAAGTTTCTCCCAAAGATCTTTGCATTTGTGTACTCGATCAACGATATTATGTCGTCTCTCATAGACTGATGAAGCAATGCAATGCACTTTTGTTCAGCAACAAAATTTTCTACATTATCAGTGCCTTCTAAATTTTCATAATCTGATCTTCCAATATTGTAACCATTCTTCAAGCTTTTCCAGCTTGGATATGCAAACGCTTTTAGCCACTCTTCAAACCGTTTAGCCCATCTATTGTATTCTTCAATCGCCATCAGTTTGGGAGGTTTGATGTATGTACCATATGCACTCTCCACACTCAAAGCATCAGACAGGGTTTTCTTTGCACTCGGATTAGGAACATTTTCATTGGTGTTGTTTGATGTATCATCTCCGGTGTTTCCCGTGAAAGCAAACATGTCACTGAATGGATTCATAAACTCATCTATCTTCAAGTACTGAAACAATCAACAAACACTTAGAAAAATTTTTGGATTTTAAAAAACAACAGTTTCAAGCGGAATCACTTCAAGAGAAAACAGCTTTTCACACGAAATTACTCCTTTCACACGAAATAACCTTTTCAAATGAAATAAGGTTTTTCAAACGAAATCTCCAAACGAAATCTAATTTCGTGCGGAATTAGATTGGATTCAAACAGAATCAAGTCACTTTGGAGCGAAATAACTAATTTCGTGTGAAATTTCAAACGGAATCTGATTTCGTGTGAAATCAGACAGCACTTTCAAACGGAATTAGTGATTCCGTGTGAAATCAACAGCAGTTTCAAATGGAATTAGTCACAAAAGCTAATTCCGTGTGAAATCACAAGTGCAATTTCGAGCGGAATTATGATGACATCATCATTTCGGCAGCCATTTTGTCAAATTGATCCAGATTTAGTTCGAATTTTGGTCCAATTCCTTCAAGGATTCTTTAAAACAGTGTTTCGCGTGTAATATGAGAAAATTAAGAGATTTTGTCTATTAAATCTCCTTTAATTTTGAAAAGAAGGAGTAGAAGTGATGAAAATAAGCTGAATTGGTATAAACTCTTCTTCCTGAGCTCTGATACCACTTATTGGATCGATGTGTGACCCTAACGAGTCAATCAGAAGAGTTTAGCATCTATTTCAAAGGCGGAATCAGAGAAATAGACGTGTAACAGCTTGATTCCTCTTAATTATCTTCTTATTATTGATTCCAAAGATTTTACAAATCGTTTGACAAACTGGAAGCACCTCGGCTCTGAATCGGAAAAGTTACAAATGAACTAGCAACACAGGTATATATAGTGTTGGTGATTTCGCTTGAAATGGCCATGCCACTTTCATGCGAAATTACACAAACACCCACAAAACCTACTTTCTAACCTGCTGTGCACTAGTTTATCCTATCTAGACATAAGCCTCGATAAAGACGAAGTTAACAGACATTTGTGCACCAACACCGATGAAAGCGTACCGTTGATTTTAGGACGTCCATTCTTGAACACATCCAAAGCTCTAATAGATGTCTTCTCAGGCACTATCACACTAAGAGCTGGGGAAGAGTCGGTAGTTTTTAGGTTACCAGTACGAGAGGGTCAAATGATATAGTGGAGGCAATGGCGTTGGTGGGGGAGAGTGGGAAAAATGAGAGAAATGAGAAAGAATTGGTGAATAGTCCTAGTCTAGAGGAAGCGATAGGACCCAAGTGTGGGGATCCGCCCGATAGGAGAGTAGAGGATCTTGAAAAACGAGTAAAGTGTTGGATGGAGAGATTAAGAATACATCTAGATTAAAACCACCTGATGATGAGTTTAGAGGTTGTGAGGGGTATGAAGGAGTTTGGAGAGATTCGGGTAGTAATAGGTATGATGGTGCTACGGCCCGTGAGTTCTGGTACGGAGGCGAGCTACGTCTATATGATCCTCCGTGAGTGTTAGAAAAGTTGATCACCACTTGTAGAGTTTGTAGATTTTGAGTCGTAGTCATAGTTTTAGGTAGTTTGTCGTGTCTTTGTTTTGTGTGTTTGAGTATTTTGCAGGAATCACTACCGACGAGGAGCAAAAATTGCGGAGAAAACGGCATTCCAGGTAAGTCGTAGTGTTAGAAAATATTCGGGATGGTTTTGGGAAGTATGGGTAAGAATTAAAAAACTTTCTAAGGCATAAAACTTGAAAATTAACGAAACATTCTATGAAAAACGTAGTGTCGCGTCGCGCCAGGGTTGCACCCCATTCGTTGTCGCGTGCCACCACACCTCTGTTCACAAAATATCATCTGACCCTTATTGTTGCGCTGCGCGACATGAGACCTCTAATGTTGTCGCGTACCGTGACGGCTTACCTGAACTGGGTTCTTCTGACCCCCATCCTGGGGCCATGCGAGGATATCCAATCTTAGGGGTCGCGAGACACGACCATATGCTTGACGAAATAAATTGTGCCAGTTAACTTTCTCCACCATTTAACCACTGATTCACCACCCAAATTCACCATACTTCCACCCAATCAATCGGAATTTAACCCTAAACAACAAACAGCGTCGATTTACTCGATCTGGGAGCTCACATTCATCACTATAATTTCAAATTTTCTTGTGCATTCGTTGCGAATCTGGTATGTGTTTCTCCTTATACTCTTTACATACGTTGTCTAGAGTCTTGTTTGAGTCCTAGTTTGAGTCATAAGTGTCAGTTAATGGTTGGGTCAGTTTTGTGTCAAAGTCCTTTCTGATATTCCCTTAGTCTTTTATTTCTTATTTATTTTAGTCTTTTGAGTCGGTTTCCATCCTACATTGAGGACAATGTAGAGTTTAAGTGTGGGGATGGGAAACTATCGTTTAGTGTCTAGTTAGTAGAGTCTTGAGTCATTAAAGAAATGAAAAAAATACAAAAAAAATAAAATATTGAAAAAATCCAAAAAAAATTAAAAAATTTTGAAAATGTCTCTTGTTTAATGAAGTTTGCAAAATTAAAAACGGAAAATGATAAAAAAAATCATTTTTGTTCGGGTTTCAAATAATAATAATGAGAGAATAAACAAATTAAGCTTGTGTCTAATTTGGGATATGTGAGTAGGCTTGGCCCGGTTTTAGGTTCCTTTGAGCTAAAATATACCTAATTAATGATTTACTAGTGGGTTCTCATCTAGTAGAGGTAGTGAAGCCGAAACCGCCAATAATAGTATAAGGGATGCCGTTATAAGCTAAGATTGTTCAAATTTCTTATCAATGAAAAGTAAAAAAATATAATAAAAAGAGCTAGACTGAAAAAAAAATTGACAAGGCCTACGTAATCTCTGTTGGGGATAGTGACTCTGACTTAGAATGCCTCTGGGATTGTTGAATAAAATGAAAAAATACTGATGCTTATTGTAATCCCTCTCGGGGATGGTGACTCTGATTGGGAATGCCTCTTGGATAAGGTATGCATAGTCTAAAAAGCTCAAAAAAAAAAGATATAATGCTAGATTCTCTTGATCTTGGTATAAAATGGTTAGGAATTAGCCCAGTGGCTATTCCTTTTGTTCTATACGCTTGATGACGGATTAGGTGAAACGGCTAATTCTAGTGTGAGACCGTAGGTGAGTTGACCGAACTTGAATTAAATTTACATGATAAGGGCTTGGAACCGGGTTTGGGTTTAAGAGGATCAAAATACTTGCAATCGCGTTTAACACAGGTTTTAATTTTCGTAAAATAATCTAGCTTTTGTGCCCGAACATTAATCTGATTCTGATTCCGTTGCATAATTCTTTTTCGGGGACGAAAAATGGTAAGTGTGGGGATATTTCATGTATTGTAAAATACATCCATTTATCGTGTATAGTTTGTATATATTTCGTACTCGTTTATTCAGTTTTAGTTAGAATTTCATTACTTTGATCAGTTCTCGTATTTCTAGGTCGTTGGTTCTGAAAGTTGCGTAAAATGATGACTAAACGGCTGAGTTTTAAGTTTAGAAGGCGTTCGGATCGTTGTGTTGCTGTACAGGAGCTGATATCGAAGAGTTCTGGTCAAAACATCTCGTCGCGTCACACCACGACGGAGGAGATACGCTGTGGAGCTACGCGAGCAATTAAAAATCAATATCTGGCATTTGATAGAGTCGCGTTGCATGAGACTGAAAGGCATCCCCTTTCGCGAGACGCGACAGGGTGGTATGGCGGGGAATTGTGTTTCGTGAATAGGGGTTACATATTTAAACATACTAAACCTCAGAACATCATAACTTACGAACCAAGAAGCTTAAGGACGAATTTTCAGTATCTTTTGGAGCGTTTTCGAGTTCTTGGAGCGTGTGGTTGAAGATACGAAGCTTGGGAATCATCCTTGTCGCATATTTTCCATTCGGGTGTCTTAATTTTCGTCTCTTTCTTTCCATTATGTTTCATGTGTAACGCCCTGCGTTTTGAATCTTTTCTTTTCTGGCAAGTTTAGTCCCTGGAATATTTAGTGTTGCCTATTTGAGCCTTAAAACTATGTTAAACTATGTGAAACTTTGTGATACTTGACTCTTATGATATTTGAAACTTGTGATACTTTGAATCTAGACTCTTTTGATACTTTGAAACTTGACACTTGCTATGTTTGATACTTATTAAACAAGAAACTTTGATACTTTGTTAAACTAGAGGCTTGATGCTTAGCGAGCAAGAAACTTGGATTCTTTATTGAATGGGAGACTTGATACTTGATAGTTTGATACTTGATACTTTGATACTTGAAACATATTAGACGTGAACCTAGCTTGAACACAACTTGAGACTCGGAAACTTTTGTGTTAAACATATGATTATACCATTGTAATGGTTACTCACAATAATACTCAACGCAACGCTTAATCTAGCTCGCAAAACAAACCAAAGTCGGAAAACTAGCAAAACGGCATCGGTTGTCCGAATGGACATCCGATCGGATGACCATTCGACCGAATAGCCATCCGACCCAGTGTGCACTAACACCGCCTTAGCTGCCTCTTTCACCTATAAATAGGCCACTTGTGCGCACATTTCACACTTATACTCGCTGTCATCCGATCACACGCACTCCCAAGTCCTTTCAAGCACATTTCACTCGATTCAAGGCAAACTCGTAAGTATTTCTCCTAAAGTTCTTATACAACTTTAATCATTCATCACTTCTACACATGATTCTTAATTAAAATCACACAAACACTTTGATATTTTCACGAAAACCAACTGATTTGGGGTTTCTTGAAGGTGTTTTCCACTCCGTTGTTATACAAACTGTTGTGGAGCATCTTTTAATCAAGAACGACCCTAGATCTTTAGGATTTTCACAGTTTTCATACGAAATCTAAGGGAAACTTGCACTTTTACACCAGATCTGTCAGAGTTCCACCGGTTTCCGGCTCAGATCTGATGAATATCACGTCTTTACAACTTATCTTTGGTTTATTCTCCAATTTTTATACAAAACAGTAGTGAAATCGGTCTCAAACGGACTATTGACTCGTTCCTTAGTAAAAAGCCGGTCTGAGAACCGATTCTCACCAGAAAACGGGTCGATCGACGGGTCCAAACATGAAACCATGCCATAAACAGTTTGTCAGACGAGGTGGGGTGGTTTCCTAGCCGACTGAGCGAGCTGGTTTGGTACGTTTCCATTGTTTGACACGTCGCTGCACCGTCTCCGTCAACTTGAAACTTAGCAAAATCTACTGAAACTTCACTAACTGATTGTCTGTCTGGATGCACATCCGATCGGATGACCATCCGTCCAGATGATCTGACTATCATGACACTTGTTTGTTTTACAGGACACTATGATCACAACATTTGAGACTTTAACAAATTCGCAAACTATACACACTGATTGAATGACCATCCGATCGACTGGTCATCTGTCCGGATGACCATCCGATTGGATGAAGCACATCTAATCGAATGGTCATCCGACCGGATGACCATCCGCTCAGGTATACTATCAGACACTTCATCTCAATTTTAGCACCGTTCGACACTCTGTTCCCAACCGGGTCAGCTCTTAGAGGACTTATGCTCTGTTCCCCGCACGCAGGCTGATCCAGCGCTCCCTTCGATCCAATCTATTCGATGTTTGGTTATTAGCACCCGCTGTGAGTATACTTGATCCCTTTTTGTTTTAAACACTTTTGGGATGCAACATGTATTCTATAAACATGACACTTGAAACTTATTTGGAAACACACTCTATCCGTAGTAAACATGGAGACAGGATACTTGTTAAACTTTAGACTTATATGCTACGTGACGTTTAATCCTTGTATGTGACATGTCTTAACGATTATGTTACTATGCATATGCTATAGGTTGTAACGCCCCGCCTACTATTCTCTTGGGTATTGTTAAGATCAAACCTCCCGTTAGACTTTGGGAAAGGAAATGAACGTTGATAGCTCCCGCTAGACTCTTTGGATTGCTATGTTAATTGCATTGGAAATGCGTGTTACATAGGGACTACGTCAGCTTAGCATGGTGAAACTTGTTATATGTTTTCATGGCGGATATGAGTTTTGGAACGTTTGAAACTATTATGCTATTATGTACTCAAACTTGTATGCTCGCTAACATTTTTGTTGATAATATTTTAATACATGTTGAAGGTTGATAGTAGCCGGGATTCGAGGAAACAAGCTAGGATGATACTTAGAAACTCATCTAGTCAAATCGGGAATTTTGAACAATAATTGATGTTATATCATTTGATACTTTGTGGTTGTGAATCTTTGATTTGTGACATCTGTGCCTCTGCGACCACCAAACAAATACCAAATCAATGAAATATTGTGTTTCATACTTGGGATTTGTAAAAATATGTATATCATTTGCACATATCAATTCTTGTTCGATTTCGAGTCCTAAATCGCTTTCTGGAAAGTTATACGCGAACTGATGCGTAAACGTAATCAGTTTATTGCGACAAACACTCTGGAACAGTGAAATGGGCATAACATACCTTTAATAACCTTTACATAACTTAGAAATAATTTTTGGAGGGTTTGGTGCGTTGAAATCAAGTTTATTCGCTTACAGGGACTAATTTTGACAAACAGTGAAAGTATGCCGATTCGTACTATAACGAACATTCCGGAACTTGATCATAAGTTATACATGCCCTAAATATCCTTTACATAGCTTAGAAATAGGCTTTGAGGTGTTTGGTGCGCAAAAATAAACTTTCTTGATCAATAGGGACTAAAAGCGTCAAAAAGTGCATAAGTTTGCATTTTCGCGCATATCTTACGTTCTGAATATATCTGGACATCCAAAAATTTATGTAATCATTAAAATATTTTATTTTAGTGATTGGCATGATAAAATCCCATTCGTCGCGTAATTCGGATCGTTTTTCGCGTTCATTCGTGTTTCGTCGTAATTAACCAAACAACGCGACCTTAAGACCAAATGAACCGACATCCAATATGTTTTGAGCATATTTTAAGTTCCCTATACTTTAACTTCATTTTAGAGCCTTGAAATGGGGTTAACGGGGTTTAAACGCATCGAAAACGGCTTAAAAGTGTTGAAGGGACCATTTCTGCCATTTTTGCAAACTTTCTGGAACTGGGCATGTGGTGTCATCATGCCACCACGATCTGGGTTGGCTATGGTGGCACGCCACCACCCTATGTGGGCAGAATATCAAGTTTCAGCAATGGCAGGTCTATTTTCAGCAACCGAATTGAAGTTTAGGGTCTATTTTGTAACATCTGCAATACCGTTTGATGGTTTTGGGACACCCCTAGTATTCCAAAACCATGTGCCCACATGGAGGGTCGAGATCTAAGCACGTTTTGCAAGGAACGATCCTAACGGTTGTGGGTTTTCTATAAATACCCATCACCTTCATTCCTCATTCCTCACAAATTTGATTGAATTACTCCAAGTTGGGGTTCAAGAACTTCATACCTCAGTAGTTTGATCAAGATTTCCTTGCTTAGAAACTTTGTAAGTACTCTTTCGTGCTATAATGTGTTTTTAAGCGTAAAAGTCAAACAGTGTTTGACTTTCTGCTTTGAATAGTCTTTGGTCAACACAAAGTTCGTTTGAACTTTGCAACGAGAGCGTAATCACGATGGTTTTAGTCCCTAGTGACTATACCTACTGATTACCACGTTAATTAGGTGTAGTGACGAGTCATAGTTTCGGTCAAAATGCGTATTTATGCGTGTTTTGCAACCAAACTATTTTTGGGTATCAAGACCCTTTGTTTTGATATCAAACTTGTTTTCAAACCTCGTTAAACATGTTTTAACATGTTTAACTCATCACTTTAGGTTTAGTGCTTATATAGGGTCGTAAGATAAGCGATCTAAACAACCGCTTAGACTTTCGAACCCGACCCGTTTGGTCAATCATTAGGATTCAACCAAGCATATATTGTGACCATAGTTGTATAGGGAATAACCTTCCGGGGTTATACCTTATGGTCACTTCGTTTGGTTAGTTGTATGATAGGTAGTTTATATGCCTTAGGTAAATGACCAAAATGCCCTTTTCATGCATAATTGGATTTTAAGCATATGTAACTTAAACTTTTGTCATTTAACTGATTATGCAACATTATTAGACATGTTAAGGCATATAATACTTGTCATAGGACTAGTTAGGTGGTCCGAACGCGTTTTACGCGAATGACGCGTTAAAGTAGCATAAGCTACCTAAACGAGTCGTGATGTGTCGTAAGCACTTAGGTTAGGTTTCGATTTAGTATGTAGGATTTGTTAAACCATATCATATGAGTGCCAATACTCATTTGGTTTACGAAACCTCATTCTATCTGATCTCCCGATTTAGGCCCGGTTATTAATGTAGTTACCTATATTAGGTGTCGTTTGATTCTGTGATCCCTCTAGCTTTGCTTGGTTGTTATTCAAGACTTCTAGGCTATCTCAATTGAGTACATAGTTCCCCTCTTTTACCGTTTTAAACCGTTTTGGGGTGATTCATATGTGCTAAATGTTTTCGAGTCTTTTAAACAAATGCTATGGTTTATATTACTATTTGATCCATGTGAACAGTTTGTAACTGTTTGATTATGTGAACTGTTTGTAACTATTTGATTATGTGAACCATTTGTAACTGTTTGATTATGTGAACCGTTTGTAACTGTTTGATTATGTGAACCGTTTGTAACTGTTTGATTTATGTGAACCGTTTGTAACTATTTGATTATGTGAACCGTTTGGTACTGTTTGAACCATTGGGTTAGGGAAGTGATTAGGTAACGGGGCGGGTGTAATGTGTTAAAAGCATGGTGGATGTGCCGCTGGTACTTCCTATATATAAGTGCTTTTAACACATTATATATCGTTGCGTTATCTAGATCACTTGGGCAAGGTTATCAAAACAAAGTTATATTACAAGGTTTTTCCAACAATATAAACTATTCGAGTTTTATTTCAAAAACGATTAACAATCTGGGTTTTACTTAAACAAATGTTTGGAGTTAAGATTCATGGCATCGAGGTTTTATAAATAATAACAAATCTGTTTTAACTTGGTTATTTCAATTCACAATATAAACATTTTACAAAACTAAGTTTTCTAATATCGAATAACAAAGTTGTTTGAGTTATTTCAAAAGGTAAAACGAGCCATGAATCTAACACTCACATAAAACCTATGTACTCGCCGGTATTTTTATGCTGACGTATTTTCACGTATGTTTCAGGTACCATAGTTGATGATGTTTGATGATGATATTGGTGTATGCTCACATAGGAATGGACGAGGCCTTAGTGACTTAATAACAATGAAAGTTAATTTGTTCATGTTTTGTTTTTAGTTTCAATACAATGTAATACATTTAATTCAATAAATCAGAACTTCAATCCATGTGTTATGAGACAATGATTCTGTTACTACACTCCCCGACATTTCCACCGCGGTTTGTTGTTTTAACGCGGTCGAGGTGTGACAGAAAAGTTGGTATCAGAGCCCATGATTATAGGGAATTAGGTTATTAGTAATGCTTTGGCCTAATCTATAACCTTCCTAGGACCCTAACGCGAGTTTACTTGCGTTTAGTCATAAAACAATATCGTCACCTATCTTTAGGCGACTACCACAACAGGAACACAAATTTCGAATCTGCTTTGAAAACCAATCATCTGTTCTAGGATGATTTATTATAAGGTTTTGAATCTTCAAAGTTTTCAAAATCTCGTCAAAGTTTGGGTCTTATTAATGTGAACACGTGCAATCTGGAAGGGTGGATGCCTGTATCCTGAGTTTTCTGTCTAAGGCTAGAGTGTTCGTACAAATCCACATAATCGGACCAGTCACTCTTACCTGGTAACTCTTGGGGTGAGTGTCCACTTATAGGCTAAAGCATGTCTTCGCGATACATTATGAGGACCTATTTACTTTGATTCAGCTTTTGTGTGTCGTTTGTTTGCTTTGTGGTTCGAACAAATGATCATTACCCATGCTTTTTGGTCGGTAATTGTAACATACTATTCTTACCCAATGACATTTCATTTGTTTTCTCTCATGCTTCCTCTTTTAGAATGCCTCCACGACGCGACAATCAGATACCTAATGAAGAACTGGCAGCTATCATTACGCAGCAAATGGCTGCTGCAATCCCAAACATCATTGCTCAATGTAACCAAGCCCTCAATAACAACAATAATGCTCCATGTAACTTCAAGACATTCAGCTCTGCCAACCCATCAAAATTTTCTAGGTCTCAAGGAGTAACTGCACTTCTGCAATGGTTCGAGAGTCTAGGGAGCACCTTCAGACATGTTCAGTGTCCAAACGAGCGAAAGGTTGAATTCGCATCTAGTGTCTTTGAGAAACGAGCTTTGACGTGGTGGAATGGTGTGATGAGAGATAGGGGTGCCGATGTGGCACTGGCTCAAACATGGGAAGAGCTTCGAGCTCTGATGATGAAGGAATTTTGTCCTCGTCATGAGATTAGGGTATTGGAAAGAGAATTCGACGATCTTAAGCAAGATAGCAGTGAGCATCGAGCTTACACGGACCGTTATGAGGAGTTAAGTCTGTTATGCCCGACCATGGTTACGCCTTTGGATAAGGTAATCGAAAAGTACATTGATGGCCTCCCTGACTCAGTACAAGACATTGTTACTGGTAGCAACCCCACTACAGTTAGACAGGCCATTGAGCTATCCGCTACCTTGACTGAATCTCAGATCAGGAAAGGTAAACTTTTTTGAAAGGGTGACAAGAAACCGATCGAGGAATCGAAACCAAAGGATGAACAGACTGGATCCCCTAAGAAGTCAAAGAAGCGAAAGGCTTCCTAGAAATTCGACGTGGTTGCCCACAATGATCAAGTTGTCCCCAACCAACCAACCAGCACAACCCCTTGCTAGGAAGCCATACAACGGAACTGCACCCTTGTGCAACCAATGTAGCCTTCATCATCATGCCAGTGTGAAGCGCCGCAAATGCCAAATTTGTGGACTTATAGGTCATACAGCAAGGGTTTACCCAGCTGCAGCTGCACCCAATCAAGCTGACAACAATCCTGCTCAAGCTCGTTTTCCACCAGGTTCTTCCTTCAACTGTGGTGAGATGGGCCATTTCCAAAGGAATTGCCCACAACTTGCTAATGCAAATCCAGCACAGGGATGAGCATCTGACCGACTAGAAGACAACGCTGTTTAGAAATTAATCAAGCCTTATGTATTATTTTCTTATGTTGTCAAGGTCTATGAAACAGTTATCGTTGTTGTTTATAAATAAATCTTTTATTTACATTGCAATGTATTTATGTGGTTGCATGTATAAACAACATATCCCATACAATACCGACAATCAAGGAACCGTATTCCTTGAAGAACAGACTACCCCCAAAATAATTCCATTTTATGATCTCTTGCGTTTTCCATGAAAATCCAAAGTACTCGTTTCTTCCAAGGAAAACGAAGTATAAGGCGCGAGTTAAAACTCTGGACGAATACCCCAAAGTACCACTATAAATCCTAAATAGGGCACCTAAGGGTATTTCCGTAAGTCCTTAATTGTTGTCTACCTTAATTCGAATATTACGTTTCCTTGTAAACGAAATCGAATTTTTGGAAGATCATCCTATCTTTTAAGATAGATTCTTGAGGACGTTGAAGTCCATTGACTGGGTTCCTGGTATACCTTGAATACCCATGTTCAATTCGATAACAAGTTAATAACAATTAATAACAAACTGATAACAAATTAATAACCAAGAAAACAATTATGTGCTTATGTGTTTTTATGTGTTGACCTAATCAAGTTGTCTCAAGCTTGTTCAAATTCTATCCCTTTCACATTATAAAACAAACTGTGCGAACTGTGCAAGAAATTACGTAATTATGGATGCATACATAATTATGGAATTTAGTGCACAGAAACCACAGAAAGTTTTGTCATGTGTCTAGAGTTAATTCTATTCATTTCTATTTCTGATGAAGCACCCGTTGAAAATGACTCCGTCCGTTCATTTTCGTTTCTGAAGAATGTCCGTTGAGGAAATGAATGCCCTTTTGTTTATTCCTTTATTTCCATTTCTGATGAACCACCCGTTGAAAATGACTCCGTCCGTTCATTTTAGTTTCTGAAGAATGTCCGTTGAGGAAATGAATGTCCTTTTGTTTATTCCTTCATTTCCATTTCTGATGAAGCACCCATTGAAAATGACTTCGTCCGTTCATTTTCATTTCTGAAGAATGTCCGTTGAGGAAATGAATGTCCTTTTGTTTATTCCTTCATTTCCGTTTCTGAAGAATACCCGTTGACTCCATCCATTCATTTTCATTTCTAAAGAATGTCCGTTGAGGAAATGAATGTCCTTTTGTTTATTCCTTCATTTCCATTTCTGAAGAATGCCCGTTGAAAATGACTCCGTCCGTTCATTTTCGATTCTAAAGAATATCCGTTAAGGGAAATGACAGGATTATGCCTTGCATATCTTAGATGGGATATTCTACGCAAATAGATAAACACCCTGTATTCCATGCAAGATAATTGTTTAACATAGCATCACAAACAGACTCCTACGAATAAATTTCAGGAGGAAATTTCCTGAAGTAGGGGAGACTGTGACATCTGTGCCTCTGCGACCACCAAACAAATATCAAATCAATGAAATATTGTGTTTCATACATGGGATTTGTAAAATTATGTGTATCATTTGCACATATCAATTCTTGTTCGATTTCGAGTCCTAAATCGCTTTCTAGAAAGTTATACGCGAACTGATGCGTAAACGTAATCAGTTTAACGCGACAAACACCCCGGAACAGTGACATGGGCTTAACATACCTTAAATAACCTTTACATAACTTAGAAATAAGTTTTGGAGGGTTTGGTGTGTTGAAATCAAGTTTATTCGCTTACAAGGACTAATTTCAACAAACTGCGAAAGTATGCCGATTCGTACTGTAACGAACATTCCAGAACTTGATCATAAGTTAAACATGCCCCAAATATCCTTTACTATCTTAGAAATAGGCTTTGAGGTGTTTGGTGCCCAAAAATAAACTTTCTTGATCAATAGGGACTAAAAGCGTCAAAATGTGCATAAGTTTGCATTTTCGCGCATATCTTACGTTCTGAATATATCCGGACATCAAAAAATTTATGTAATCATTAAAATATTTTATTTTAGTGATTGGCATGATAAAATCCCATTCGTCGCGTAATTCGGATCGCTTTTCGCGTCCGTTCGTGTTTCGTCGTAATTAACCGAACAACGCGACCATATGACCAAACAAACCGACATCCAAGATGTTTTTGAGCATATTTTAAGTTCCCTATACTTTAACTTCATTTTAGAGCCTTGAAATGGGGTTAACGGGGTTTAAACGCATAAAAAACGGCTTAAAAGTGTTGAAGGGACCATTTCTGCCATTTTTGCAAACTTTCTGGAACTGGGCATGTGGTTGCGTCACGCCACCACTATCTGGGTTGGCTGTGAAGGCATGCCACCACCCTATATGGGCAGAATATCAAGTTTCAGCAATGGCAGGTCTATTTTCAGCAACCGAATTGAAGTTTAGGGTCTATTTTATAACATTTGCAATACCGTTTGATGGTTTTGGGACACCCCTAGTATTACAAAACCATGTGCCCACATGGAGGGTCAAGATCGAAGCACGTTTTGCGAGGAACGATCCTAACGGTTGTGGGTTTTCTATAAATACCCATCACCTTCATTCCTCACAAATCTGATTGAATTACAATAAGTTGGGGATCAAGAAATCCATACCTGAGTAGTTTGATCAAGATTTCCTAGCTTGGACACTTTGTAAGTATTCTTTCGTGCTTTTATGCTTTTTTAAGTGTAAAAGTCAAACAATGTTTGACTTTCTACTTTGACCAGTCTTTGGTCAACACAAAGTTCGTTTGAACTTTGCAACGTGAGCGTAATCACGATGGTTATAGTCCCTAGTGACTATACCTACTGATTACCACGTTAATTAGGTGTAGTGACGAGTCATAGTTTCGGTCAAAATGCGTATTTATGCATATTTTGCAACCAAACTATTTTTGGGTATGAGGACCCTTTGTTTTGATATCAAACTTGTTTTCAAACCTCGTTAAACATGTTTTAACATGTTTAACTCATCACTTTTGGTTTAGTGCTTATATAGGGTCGTAAGATAAGCGGCCTAAACAACCGCTTAGACTTTCGAACCCGACCCGTTTGGTCAATCATTAGGATTCAACCAAGCATATATTGTGACCATAGTTGTATAGGGAATAACCTTCCGGGGTTATACCCTATGGTCACTTCGTTTAGTTAGTTGTATGATAGGTAGTTTATATGCCTTAGGTAAATGACCAAAATTCCCTTTTCATTCATAATTGGATTTTAAGCAGATGTAACTTAAATATATAAGTGCTTTTAACACATTATATATCGTTGCGTTATCTAGATCACTTGGGCAAGGTTATCAAAACAAAGTTATATTACAAGGTTTTTCCAACAATATAAACTATTCGAGTTTTATTTCAAAAACGATTAACAATCTGGGTTTTACTTAAACAAATGTTTGGAGTTAAGATTCATGGCATCGAGGTTTTATAAATAATAACAAATATGTTTTAACTTGGTTATTTCAATTCACAATATATACATTTTACAAAACTAAGTTTTCTAATATCGAATAACAAAGTTGTTTAAGTTATTTCAAAAGGTAAAACGAGCCATGAATCTGACACTCACATAAAACCTATGTACTCGCCGGTATTTTTATGTTAACGTATTTTCACGTATGTTTCAGGTACCATAGTTGATGATGTTTGATGATGATATTGGTGTATGCTCACATAGGAGTGGACGAGGCCTTAGTGACTTAATAACAATGAAAGTTAATTTGTTCATGTTTTGTTTTTAGTTTCAATACAATGTAATACATTTAATTCAATAAAACAGAACTTCAATCCATGTGTTATGAAACAATGATTCTATTACTACACTCCCCGACGTTTCCGTCGCAGTTTGTTGTTTTAACGCGGTCAGGGTGTGACATGATTGATGTTTTAGACAATGTTATGAATTTAATTAACCTATATTGAAACTATTAGTGTTATAGAAACTCTTGAGCAATCTGATTCGCTTAGTGCCGCACCCCGATGTTTCCGCCATCGGTTGGGGTGTGACATCATGTTCTTGAAAATACTTTATTTGAGATATTTTTAATGACTTTGATTGGCTAGATTTTGTTAACTACCTAGACGGATGAATGATTGTTTAAAGTTTTGATTTTTATAAAGGATATTTGATTTTGATGGATTGTTTATGAATTGTAGGCGACTTGTTTAATTGATTAGATGCGTTTGCATGCTTAATATTGTTTGAAAATTGTTTATTACTTCGCTTGAATCTTCGTGATGATCTTCATCACATAATAGAGTCGTTCTAGGTTTTAGATTTTGGTGACTGTCGATATCACATAATAAATGTTTAATCTTAAGGGTTAAATCGGCCGATAAACCTTAGAAGTAATATTCGGTAATCTTATAAAATTAAGTGTTCTACTAATTCTCAACAGCTGAGAGGTGCAGGATTATTGTTAGGTCTAAGTCATTAAACCGTAAGGTAGGGGCTTCGTGAGGAGTAAACCTATTGGCTATTTTCTAACAAGTCTAATCGAGAAATCAAGTTTACCCTAGGTTTAGGTCTTGAGAGGGAGTGAACCTTGTAGGGTACTTTCATAAACCCATTAGATGTCTTAAGAGAGTGTCTAACAACCGGTAATCGAAACAGCTTCTAGGGTGCCATAAGTGTCTCTTGAGAAGGATTAGCAGTCTTACTCGGTATCCCAAAAAGTGAGAATTTTATGATCCCGGTTCCTTATTAATCAATATCCTAAAAAAAATCGTTACTAAAAGAAATCAGGAATCCTGTCTAGGTAGTGCCTCCCACCATCTGAGTTTAAGTCCAAAGTTCGTTCGTTCAGTTAACTTAGTTAATTTAATTTAGTTTAATTGCAATTTATAGGATTTTTAGAAACCCCCCCCCCAAACATAAAAGTAATTAAGAGTTGTGTCAGAGTCAGTCTTAGTAGAGTCGTCAACGTAATTATTAGATTCTCGTGGGTTCGATATCTGGACTTACTATTCTTTACTAGAGTCGATCGGTTCACTTGCCGGTTAGTAGTTTAGTCGAGTTTAGAGAGTCTAGAGTATTACTTCGGGTATAGATTTAGGTTAATTTTAGCTATTTTAATTAAACTACTTTTAGCAAATCACAATGCAAGAAGAGCTTGGCCAATTTGAGAAAAGAAAAGTGTGGAACTTAGTACCCAAACCACATAAGAAAGTAGTTATTGGTTCAAAATGGGTATTCAAAAATAAATCTGATGAACAAGGATTTATAACAAGAAAAAAAGCAAGGCTAGTGGTCAAAGGGTATAGTCAACAAGAAAGAACTGACTATGATGAAACATTCGCCCCTGTAGCAAGATTAGAAGTTGTTAGAATCTTTCTTTTTTATGCTGCATCAAAGGATTTCAAAGATTATCAGATGGAAGTAAAATCTGTAATTTTGAATGGTAAGATTTAACAAAAAGTATATGTGCAACAACCTGGAGGCTTTGTTGATTCAAAATTTCCAAAACATGTTTACAAATTAAACAAAGCCTTGTGTGGGTTGAAGCACGCTCCCAGAGCCTGGTATGAAACTCTTTCAAACTTCTTAACTAAATTGGCTTCACCGTAGGTACCATAGACACTACATTGTTTCTTAAAACACACAAAGGGCACACTTTGTTGGTTCAAATATATGTTGATGAGATTATATTTGGATCAACCAACCCTAACTTTTGTAAAAAAGTTTGAGAAACCAATGACCAGTAATTTTGAAATGAAATTATGGGTGAGGTAAACTTCTTGTAGGATTACAAGTGAAATAAGAATCTGACAGTATATTCTTAAGTCAAACAAAATACATCATAACCATTTTAAAGTGCTCATTGTCAAAAACCCCAATGACCACAGGAAATAAGCTAGATTGTGATCCTGATGGTACCATTGTAGATAACAAAACCTATAGAGGTATGGTAGGATCATTGTTTTATCTAACTATTAGTAGACTAGACATAATGTTTTCCACTTGTTTTCTATCTAGATATCAATGCAATACTTAGAAATCGCATTTAAAATATGTAAAAAGGGTTTCTAAATATTTAAAAGAAACATCTGATCTTGGATTATGGTACCCAAAGAACACAAGTTTAGATTTAATTGCATAAACAGATGCAGATTATGTAGGATGCAAACTTAATAGTTAAAGCATATCTGGTGCTTGTTAGATGATAAGGGAAAAGCTAGTATGTTGGGTAACCAAGAAACAAAATTGTGTCTTTACTTCCACAACCGAGGTGGAATATGTAGCAGCAGCAAGCCATTGTTCACAAGTTCTATGGATGCAAACTCAGCTCAAAGATTATGGAATAAACCTAACAAAGACTCATATTCTCTGTGATTCAAAAAGTGCTATAGTAGTAACTTCAAATCCAGTACATCACTAAAGGACCAAGCACATTGATGTCAGGTATCATTTTATAAAATATTATGTGGGAAAAGGAAACATAGAAATGTATCTTCTACCAATGGATGAACAGTTTGCTAATATTTTTACAAAACCTCTTAACGAGAGAAGACAATATTACTTGATTAGCAAATTAGGAATGATAAATATGAGATAAGAAGATAAACAATATGATACAAAAATTTTCTGAAAATTCTAATAAAAATCTAGTGAGTCATCAGAAGATGTCACTTTCAAATAAAACTACATGCATGCACACCATGTCTACTATTTGTATAAATATGTACTTTTCTTTATTTTACTTCCAAGATTATTCTCGTTGTATTTCATCATCACTAATTGTCGTATATAAACCATCAAAGCCTCACCAAAATCAATAAATACGTATGGTTTTTGAGATTTTATTTACGTCATCAAGCAAGGTTCTGAGAAAAATTAAATTTCACTTTAAGTTTTACATCTTTTATTTACTCTCTCACATCTCATTCATTGCTTACTCAACAGTTTTTAAAGAGTAAAATTGAGACACCTAGACTTTTTGTGATCCATTTTTGAGATTTGTCGCCTGATATAAATGTGGGGTCAGTAGAGATCTTGCTAAACTCTTTATACGTCTGACAAAATATCTCTCTTTGGAAGAAATTGTGATATAAAATCTAATTTGGTATACTACTTTTATGACAAGGCGAAATTCACGTATAAATAACGACCACTTGGAGCTTACGCTTCTCATCTACCATCAAACGGTGTCTCTTTTATCTCTCTTGAAAACTCTAACCTAAATCTTCAACATTTTTTCTTTCTTAAACATGGATGCCATCAACCGAGAACACTTCCTACTTCCATACCTCCAACGCCATAATCTCAAGTTCCGAATGGATGTCTCCAGCCCTGCATATCCCGCTCACCACTCGAACCCCTACACCACCATCCCCTGTTGGTTCTAACACCAATACCACACACCGCCATTTTGTAACGCTCCGCAGTTTTGTGCTTTCCGTATTTAGAAAGTGTAATCATATTTCTATTTTTGGAAACTTGTAATCATATTGTATTCATATTTCGTTTCCAATCTTGTATTCTGAGACTTTGATCATAATGAAATTCATGTTTTATACATGCATGTTATACATACAATCAATCATTAAATACGTATTTACTTGCAAACCTTCACATGTTATACGTGCAAATACTCATACGTACATTCACGATACATGAATTATACTTACATACACGTTTCATGCTCAAAACAAGTCAAAACATGAACTTTCAGCATAAAATGATAAACTAATGGAAGTTCAGGGGCCATTGTGCAATAAAACCAAACTTGAAAGTATCATAGAGGCGTCGCGTCACGCGACCCCCCTTAAGCTTGGCGTGACGCAAGGCCCCTAATCCGTAGATTGTTGTTTGTTGATCATGGGTTGGCCAATTTCCCTCACCTTTCTTCTTCTCCAATCACCATTCAACCTCCTGCTTTAACACAAAACCCTACCTCATCTCTATATAAACAAGCCTCCTTCTCACCATTTTCACTTTTCCAACTCACTTATACTCTAAACACTCTCAAATTTGTTGCAAACACAAGAACAAGGCAGAATACTCTAAGTCCTAAAGTGAGTTCAAACTTACTTTTCATCATCTTTTCTTCATCTCTTCTTCCACTACAAAGCTTGGAACACCTCTAGGAGTGTATCCACAAGTTTACCAAGGTAAGGTGGAACATCACCATTTTGAGGTCCAAACTTTCTGTTTTTGAAGTTATGTTTCAAACTTTTACAAAAAATTCAACTTTCTTACATGAATCTTGTGCCTACATGTTCCTAAACCCATCCATGGTTGTGGAACTTGTTTAAGGTTGATTCTAATAAGTTTAGAGGTGCAAACACTCTCTAAACTTTCTGTTTTGACAAAGGTTTTAGATGACCTACAAGTGATGAAACCATCCAAGCTCACCATTTTCAATATGGTGAGACTTGTGTTTTAGTTAAGGTGTGAAACACGGAAGCCTTGGCTACCCAAACTCATTCCACTGTAACAACCCGTATTTTGGTTGTTCCCTTTTTATCGTCATTTCAAATCGTAAACGCTTGTACCCCGAGATTCAGATTAATATCATGTGTTCACTCTATCTTAAACGCATTTTACAACGCTTACTTATCGCCTATTTATCGCAGTTATCGCATTAAACGCTTACTACTAGAACGCTTATCGCAAGGCTAACTCAACGTAAACTCAATGCAAACTCGAAACACAGATTTATTTATGTTATTGGTGTTACTTATGTATTTATTTGCTTATATGTTATATGTGTTGATTTCGTCGCTCAAACGCTTACTCGCACAACTCGATTTATCTCACTAAAACGCAACGCAACGCAACGCTACACTTAACATTTCACTAAAATACTTTAAGTACCCTAGCTAACTAACGCAACAAAACACACCAAACAAGCATCCTACACCCGAAACAAGAAACTTGTTGCACTAAACAGGCCCTTCGAACGAAGCCAGCCAGCCTCGTACGAAGGCACTGCCTTTGTACGAAGGCGGCCAGCTTCGAACGAGCGTTCCTGTGCGAACCGACCTCTCCTATAATTACCCAAGCCCTCCTCATTCATTCTAACTTGCTTCCTCTTACTCTGAAACGCTTCTGAATTGATGTCTGACTGTTTTCAAGTAAGATTTATCATTTTTACGTGATTACACAACGTTTTCCACAAGATTCACTTTGATTTCATCCAAACTCTTTTGTTTTCAACTAAACTCCAACTTTTTCACTTAAACTCTATCTTTTTCATCTTAACTTCTCTATTTTTATGAAAACCTTCATCTTTTTCATCAAATCTTCTTATTTTATCACGGATCTACTGTGAGTATACGCGAACCCTTGTTCGCTTAATGCACTTTTGGGTGTTACATACGTTCTCCATCAAAACACAACACTTAAACGCTTTATAAACGCTAACTGCACTCGCATGATATACGTGATTAGTTGAATACTTGTTGCTATGTTACACAGTGATGACTTGTTCGACCGCCCTTAGCAACGATAGTACTATAGTTTGGAATCCACACCTGTTTAGTTAGGGGTTGTTAAGGATCACATACTTTACTTCACATGTTCGCTTCGATGAACATGTGTCGCGCATACTCTACTCGCAGTCATGTGGTTAGCATGTATCATTGTTGATAGTTACTTGATTCGCCTGATACGTGTTACATGCTGGTTATGCGTAAACGCTTTTTATACTATACTTATACTAAACTTGTGTACTCACCTTTACATTATTGTATTGACTTTAGTTTAACGTATGTGATAGGTTGATGACTATCATATGCTGCAAATGGATAGGAAGTCTAGAAACCCACAATAAAATCTTGGTTGTCGGACTAATTTTGTATGAGAGACATGATATCTGTTATGACATTTGTTGGAATGTTTGTTTAATAGTATGGGATATTAAATTTGTTAAATATTGGTAATGAATAGTCGTTATGGATTCTCTTGAGCAATCTGGTTCGACTAGTGTCGCGCCCCGATGATTCCGCCATCGGTTGGGGTGTGAAAGATTGGTATGAGATCCATAACTATAGGAAATTAGGTCGAGTCGAGTAGAACAGACCTAGTGTATAGTCTAAGCACCAAAACAGACCCTTCATACGATCCCACTTGGGGCTTCATACGAACCCACTTGGTATACCTTCGAACGAACTCCCAACAGCCTTTCCTAAGGCTGAAAATTCATTTTGCCTTTCCTAAGGCTAACACAATACACACGTTTTGAAAACGCTCGTATAACACCAACAAGTGATTGTGTCGAGAATAGGTGTGAAAACCAAGAACTCTCGATAAGATCGCTCATCCCATGTATTACTCTTAGCACGAGAATATTCGTTGAGTTAGGAGTGATATCCGTACCTCAACGGAAATCTTCGTCTCTCTATCTCGTGGTTATTCTTACCACAAGTAGGAACGAAGTTGTTAAGTTAGGGGTGAAACCCGCATCTTAATAACCAGTTCCACTCCCTAAACTGATTTTAAAAGATCTTACCAGAGTCTCAGTTGTTCCAATGACTTGAGTCACGTAGTAACTGGAAGGATGGATTCCGGTAACCGTATCACAGTGAGAGCATAGTTTATTAGGCCAAAGCGTGTACTCGAACCCGTTGGGAATAGTTGAATCACTTTGGGTAGTCAATGTCTAACACCCAAAACACTCTATTTCGTTTTAAGCTTACAATCATCGATTTTATGCATTATCCAATCGCGTCTATGTGTTTTAAGTTTGTGAATTTTACTGTTTACGCTTCATCGATTTCTCGTATTACTGCTTTTCGCTTTTCACTATTCGCTTATTACACACAACTCGCACAGCTCTCGCAATCTAAAAGGCTAACTAATCGCGAACAAACTAAGAAGCCTTGTACCTATACTCATCGCTTATGCTACTCGCTATCTCTCGCAACTCTTGCACACGCTTTACGTAACTTAAGAGAAGGTGAATACGTGCAAAATATATGCTTATGTGAATTATGTGCTCATACGTGCTTATGTGGCTTACGTGTATACGTGCAAATACGTGACTATGTGTATACATGGATATGTGTTGACGTGTTCCTGCGCTTTATGTGAAAAATAATAATAATAAATACGATGTGGGTAACGCAGATCTTTCAAATAAAACCCAATATAATCGAATCTCATCCAAATACGTTCGCAGATTTCTTCTTTTGGATCCCACACTCGCCGAACTGTTCAGAGAAACAATGCTGATAAACGCATCGCCACTCTCATGGCCAAGGAAATGGCCAAGGTGATCCCTCAGATTGTCAGTGAAATCCATGCTGTTAGCAGTACTTCTTCAGTGGATTCCAAGAATGACTCTCCGAAAGCTCCATTCAGCTTCGAACAATTCAAAGCCTGTGGTCCTATGAACTTTACTGGTGAAGATGGACCAATACGATGTTTCAATGGTTTGATGCGATCGAAGTTACTTTTCGTCAAAGCGGATGTCCCGAGAATCTCCGCGCTGTCAACGCCACTGGAGTCTTTCAGTCAAGGGCACTTGATTGGTGGACCACTGAGCGCAACAGGCACGGTAATGATGCAGCCTATGGTCTCGCATGGGAAGAGCTGAAAGAGCTCATGTTGAAGGAATTTTGTCCTCCCCACGAAGTCCAGAAGCTGGAAAATGAGTTCTCGAACATCAAGTAAGATGGAGGTGATAACTCTGGTCTCACCGCCCGATTCAAATAGTTGAGCATCATCTGTCCAAGTCAAGTGGACACTCCTGAGAAAGCTATCAAGAAGTACATTCGGGCTCTCCCCGACTGTGTCGCTGACTTTGTTCAGGCAGCGAAACCTGCAACTATCGAGGAAACTTATCAGCTCGCAGTGGAGATCAATGACAAGCGAGTCTTGACAGGAGTTTTCCAAACTTCGACCAAGAGTCTCAACCAAATTACTACAACACCAAGAACCGACTCTACTCCATCTCAAGCGCCCAAGTCTACTCGTCAAAGTCGCAAGCAAAGGAACTCCAGCAAAAACTATGCGACTACCGCCGCATTGTCTAATACAGTCGCAGCTCCGCCCAACAACCAGTCTCGTCAGGTTGCTACTCCCAACGCACTGCCTGCTAAGCGTGCGTACACTGGTACTCACCCACTGTGCCCTACTTGAACTTACCACCATCTAGTGGGAACAAACTGTCGTTTCTGTGTCAACTGCAACCTCTATGGGCTCATCACAGCTCACTGCCGCTCAGGCACTCGTCAACAAGCTCCTCAAGCTCTCACAGAACCGCCAGCTCAACCACTCACTCCTCAACTTAACCTAGTAGTTCCTGCACCTGCTGTTCATGTACGTGCTTGCTACACGTGCGGTGACCCAAACCACTTTGCAAATGTCTGCCTGCAGCGTGTTGTGAAACAAGAGCCACAGCAGCAGCAGCCGTAACAAGCAGCCCGCAGAAGAACCTTCAACATCAATGTCTGCCTGGCTCAGACTGACAACAACGTTGTCAATGGTACATTCCTTGTCAATGGTATTTATGCTTCTTGCTTATTTGATACTGGAGCCGATAACTGTTTTGTGTCGTTCGAATTCGAAAATCTTCTAAAACGTAAACGCGCTAACCTCCCAACGACATTCGACGTAGAAGATGCCACCGGAAGAACCGTTACCGTCAGCACCATTCTCCGTGATTGTACTCTTGAACTCCAGAATCACGTTTTCCCGATCGACCTCATACCTATGCAACTAGGTAGTTTTGACGTCATAGTAGGCATGGATTTTCTTCGCGAGAATTGTGCCGAAGTTGTTTGTTTCGAAAAGATTAATTGTGTCTCTCTTTCAAACGGTGATCAACTACGTGTTTATGGCGAAGTGTCCTCGAAAGAATTGAAGCTTATGTCTTGTACCCAAGCGAGCAAGTACTTACGCATGGAGTACAACGCTTTATTAGCCCATATTGTGGAGGCGAAGAACGAGAAGAAAACGGTGAAAGACGTTCCTCTTGTTTGTGATTTTCCTAACGTTTTCCCCGACGATATACCTGGTTTACCCCCTACTTGTGATATCGACTTTCGTATTGATCTTATCCCTGGTGCAACTCCTGTTGCAAAAGCTCCATATCGCCTTGCACCATCCGAAATGCGCGAGCTATCTAGCCAACTTCAGGAATTGCTTGATAAAGCCTTTGTATGACCTAGCACATCACCATGGGGCGCGCCCGTCCTTTTCGTGAAAAAGAAGGATGGATCGTTCCGAATGTGCATCGATTACAGGGAACTTAACAAGCTTAGGATTAAGAACCGCTACCCGCTACCCCGAATCGATGACTTATTTGATCAACTCCAAGGCGCTACGTGTTTCTCGAAGATTGATTTACGTTCTGGCTATCACCAGCTGCGTATACAAGAGCAAGACATTCCGAAAACCGCTTTTCGTACTCGCTATGGCCATTACGAATTCGTGGTCATGCCTTTTGGTCTCACAAACGCACCAGCGGTTTTCATGGACTTGATGAACCGTGTGTGCAAACCCTTCTTGGATCACATCGTTATTATGTTTATCGATGATATCCTTATCTACTCGGACACGAGAGCCGAACACGTGCAACATCTTCGTTTATTTCTCTAACTTCTTCAAAGAAATCGCCTCTACGCCAAGTTCTCCAAGTGTGAATTTTAACTCAAGGAGGTTCAATTCCTCGGTCACATCGTTAATAGTCAAGGAATTCACGTCGACCCCACGAAGATTAAAGCTGTAAAGAGTTGGATTACACCGAAAACTCCCTCCGAATCCGTTCATTTCTCAGACTGGCTGGTTATTACCGTCGATTCATCGCTGAATTTTCTAAAATCATCGTACCTCTTCCCGCCCTAACTCATAAGGATAAACCTTTTATTTGGGGCACTGACCAAGAGGACGCCTTTCAAACTCTCAAGCGTATGCTTTGCAACGCTCCTATTATCGCACTCCCCGATAGAAACGACAGTTTCGTTGTTTATTGTGATGCCTCTAACCTAGGTCTTGGTTGTGTTCTGATGCAACGACACCAGGTTATCGCGTATGCGTCCCGACAACTCAAAATCCACGAGAAGGACTACACTACCCACGATCTCGAGCTCGGTGCAGTTGTTTTTGCGTTAAAGATTTGGCGACACTACCTTTACGGTACAAAGTGTATGGTCTTCACTGACCATAAGAGCCTACAACATATCTTGAACCAGAAAGAACTGAACATGCGCCAACGCAGATGGGTCAAACTTCTCAACGACTATGATTGTGAGATACGCTACCATCCTGACAAGGCAAACGTCGTAGCCGACGCTCTCAGTCGACGAAGCTATGTGTATAGTATTCGTAACCTTCAAGCCCAGAACGACCTCGAAACCCTAATTCGTGACGCTCAACACGAATGCTTCATTGAGAATACCTTGAAAGAGGAAATGAAGTGTGGTGCCGAAACTCAACTAGTGACTAAATCGAACAGTATTTATCATTATCTCAGCCGTGTTTAGATTCCTAGTCCCAATAGCCTCCGGGAGATATTGCTGACTGAAGCTCACAAATATCGATATTCCATTCACCCTGGTGCCGACAAGCTGTACCAGGACCTCCGTTCTAGGTATTGGTGGTTGGGCATGAAAAAGGATATCGCTCTGTCTGTCTTGAAGTGCCTAACTTGCTTGAAAGTTAAGGCCAAACATCAACGACCCTCTGGTTTACTCGAACAACCCGAAATCCCGACGTGGAAATAGGAATGTATCACTATGGATTTTATTACGAAACTCCCTTGAACGTCTTCTGGTCACGATAGCATTTGGGTTATCGCTGATCGTCTTACGAAATCTACTCATTTCATTCAGATACGAGAAGACTTAAAGGTCGAACGATTAGCATGAATTTATACCGACGAAGTCATTTGTCAACACGGGACGCCTCGTGACATCATCTCTGGGAGACTTTTCAATCCGCCCTCGCACAACTCGATTTATCACGCTAAAACGCAATGCAACGCTATACTTAACATCTCACTAAAATACTTAAAGTACCCTAGCTAACTAACGCAACAAAACACACCAAATGAGCATCTTACACATGAAACGAGAAACTTGTTACACGAAACAGACCTTTCGAACGAAGCCAGCCAGCCTCGTACGAAGGCACTGCCTTCATATTAAAGCGGCCGGCTTCGAACGAGCATTCCTGTGCGAACCCACCTCTCCTATAAATACCCAAGCCCTCCTCATTCATTCTAACTTGTTGCCTTTTACTCCGAAACGCTGCCGAATTGCTGTCTGACTGTTTTCAAGTAAGATTTATCATTTTTACGTGATTACACAATGTTTCCACTACGATTTTCCACAAGATTCACTTCGATTTCATCCAAACTCTTTTTTTTTAACTAAACTCCATCTTTTTCACTTACTCTATCTTTTTCATCTTAACTTCTGTATTTTTATTAAAACCTTCATCTTTTTCATCAAATCTTCTTATTTTATCACGAATCTACACTTAACCGAGTGTATTGGGCCTAGCTTCGGCTTCCCAAGCTAGAGATCTACAGATTTCGAACTCACCAAGTGTTAGATCTAAGTGAAAAATCCTTTAAAACCACTTTTAAACTCGATTTTTACACAAAAACGGACCAAAACCGACATATATTTAGTTCACTGGACAGTGGGACGAAGTGGTGTCAAGACCGTCATGAATAGGACTCGAAAATACATCCGGTTCAGGCGAAAACACAGCTCTAAACATAAAAAACAGCCACATACGCGAAACAGTCTGGTTGGTACGAAGCCAAGCTACGTATGAAGGCACTGCCTTCATGTATGAAGGCACCAGCTTCGTACAACCCAGCCTATTTTCCCGCCTGTGACTTGAACCAAGACCTCTCCGGCTCTAAGTTTAATCAGTAGCTTAAGGCTGGAGGGATGCACACTCGATTTCCTGAAGAAAGACGCGTAAAACACTCGATTTTGGACAACGAAAGCATCACTTGTGTGAGGTATCCCTTCGTACGAAGGCACAACTTTGTACGAAGCCTCTTTTTCCCACCCGACACTTTGATTTCGACCATTTCAACACTTTGGAGGACTTACGCTTCTGTTCCCATACGCAGGCTGATCCGACGGTCCCTTCAATCCATTTCAGATTGTGTTTACTAGTTAGACACGCACTGTGAGTATACGCGAACCCTTTTTCGCTTAACACACTTTTGGGTGTTACATACGTTCTCTATCAAAACAAAACTCTTAAACACTTTGTAAACGCTAACCGTACTCGCATGATATACGTGATTAGTTTAATACTTGTTGCTATCTTACACAGTGATGACTTGTCCGACCGCCCTTAGCAACGATAGTACTATAGTTTGGACTCAACACCTGTTTAGTCAGGGGTTGTTAAGGATCACATACTTTACTTCACTTGTTTGCTTCGGTGAACATGTGCCACGCATACTCTACTCGCAGTCATGTGGTTAGCTTGTATCATTGTTAATAGTTACTTGATTCGCCTGATACGTGTTACATGCTGGTTATGCGTAAACGCTTTTTATACTATACTTATACTGAAGTTGTGTACTCACCTTTACATTATTGTATTGACTTTATTTTAACGTATGTGACAGGTTGATGATTATCATATGCTGCAAATGGATAGGAAGTCTAGAAACCCACAATAAAATCTAGGTTGTCGGACTTATTTTGTTTGAGAGACATGATATCTGTTATGAAATTTGTTGGAATGTTTGTTTAATAGTATGGGATATTAAACTTGTTAAATATTGGTAATGAATAGTCGTTATGGATTCTCTTGAGCAATCTGGTTCGCCTAGTGCCGCGCCCCGATGATTCCACCATCGGTTGGGGTGTGACACCTCACTTGATGTTTCATCATGATTCAACTAAGTAGTTTCCTAGTCCAAAAGTATGTTAACCCCGCATCGCCTCCAACATTTGCCATGTTGGGTATGACACGCCCGGGTTGTTCTTATTTGGCTACTTAGTATCTTAGTAGATTAGTTTATATTCTTATTATTTATGACGAACTGGGTTTACCAACTAAGTTGGTAAACTTTGTGCTATGGTGAATCATACGATGAGGTATTTCAAACCTCCATGCTTGACTTACATGAATTCTATGATATATATGATGGACAATTACTATATAATATAAAAAAAATGTATTTAGCCGAATTCGTGACACTAATAGATTTATGGTTAAGTTTTATGAACTTAGGATATTCTATCTTCATTCTAAATTCCTCGTTTATGATTCTAATAGGCAAGTTAGGACCCATGAAATCACATAAAACTTAGCGTCAAAACGAGTGTTTAAGACAAGATATACTTTCGCATACATATACTTTATTATACTTAAAGGCCAAATCCGAATCCTTCGCCAAATCCAACAGCTCACACACCTCCGTTTCTCCTTGTAGGGTAACTTCGATGTTCCAAAACTCAAATGCTCATCAAACTCTCGGTTGCTAGGAATGCTTTGCAAAACCGTAAGTGTACATGACCCCTTTTTACTTTTCGACACTTTTGGGTGCAATACTTATTCTTTATTAAAAACGTACACATACACTTACAAACATGCTTGGCCCAAACAAACAATCCAATATACATGCTTAATACGTGATGCTAGAACTCATGCATGCTAGAATATTTATTTTCTTTATACTTGTCATTAACTTCGTCCGAGCTTCCTTAACATGTATAGCGTTATAGGATTAACGCACCGCCCATATTCTTGAGGTCATGTTAAGTAAACAAAACGGTCTTGTTGTTGCTACGAAAAGATTACGCTAGCGGGAAACTTTGGGTTGACAAGTAGGATTGCATCCTAGTATTGCTATGATCTGACTGGACTACGTTTATGCCATGTGGATTCGTTTAACTATTTTTTATACTTATGCTAGTAATTAAATTTGTATGCTCACCAATACTTTATGTATTGACCTATACTTTAATACGCATTGCAGGAAATTGATGATGATGATGATGATGATGAAAGAAATCTAGTAGGATTGACTAGAAACCCATTTTTAAACATTGTACTTCGTTTTAGTATGAAATGAAATCTTGATTATTAAATATTGTCACAATTAATGTTATGAAGTCTCTTACAATCTCGTTTTCATCTCACTCCGTTGTTTCCGTCATCGGTTGGGGTGTGACACATTTGATGCCTCAAAGGCAATTATCTAGATATGTTGCAGGCTCCAAGGTGTTGAAAAACATAAATATCTACGATCTATTGAGATATGAGCATGGATTCTTTTGTTTCTATGGTAGTGATGGTTGTTTAGACGGTTATTAAGGGGTTTTACAGGGTGAATACACATGTCTACCCTAATGTTTTGATGTTTCAAATCATATTTAACAGGTGGTGGATGTTGGTTGTTACAGGTGGTGGCTATATGGTGATGAGTGGTGGCTGTATGTAACAATAATAATACTAAAAAGAGGTTTAAACAAATAAAAATAAAATCTAGAAGTTAAAATAATAATAATAATAATAATAATAATAATAATAATAATAAAGTTTAAAAAATAGATAAATATAGGAGTTAAGTGGCATTTACGTTCCTAGATTTTAAAAAATAACTAACCGAGTTATGAGTTTTTTTTTTAACTAGAGTTGGTTTTTTGGACTGAAATGGCACGTTTCGAGAATGTCAGCAAGGAAAATAATACAACTTCGGAATTTGTTATGGAATGGGAAAAGTAGACAAATCAATGGGACGTAAATGACATCTAACCCGTTACATAAACTATCCTAGATAATAATTAACATTGTGTCTAATATTCACCCGGAAGCTAAGGGTAAGGAGCGACCTACAACTTAGAACATAAAAATAGAAATCTTTGTGATGGCAATGCCTTTGTGAAGATGTTTGCAATTTGATCTCCCGTAGATACGACTTGTACACATAAATTTCCTTGAGAACTATTCACGAACAAAACAAAAAAAAAACACCTTCAAAAAGCTTTGTTTGTCCGTGAAAGACTTCATTAGCAGTGAGATTGGTTGGTTACACAAATACTATCACACTAGAAGTCGGAGCAGGAGTTGTTTCTACCCCAAGTTCCTAGAGTAAAGCTTCTAACCAAATTCTCACCTACATTAACAATTAGACGTTTATATTTGGATTAGGTAGGAGATTGAGATATTGTTTTATGTTTTCTTACGATCCAGGAGATGAGATTACAACCTATGTATATAGCAAATTCACCTGTTGATCAGGGCACCTAGTCTAGTCAGCATCCGAGAAGGCACAAAAAGATGAGGATCCCTACCAGCGAATATTCGTATAAGCGTGAAGAAAGGATCTCGAGATGTGATGAATAAGAAACCCATGATTAGGGCTGGCATATCGTGTATACCCGTACACGATAAGACACGACACGATAAGACACGATACACGAATCCGATACACGAACACGACACAATAACTTATCGTGTCCTTTTTTTCAAACACGAACACGAACACGACACGATATACACGAAAATTACCTGTTAATACCTGTTAACACGAACAAAAACACGAACACGACATGTTATCTGAGAGTTACAGAGGGAGTTTAGGGTTTTATTTTTTTTGAATTGAATGAGGAATGAAAATAGAAAGGAATTAAGGAACCCACACGCACATGGCTGATGAGTTTTATTTAATTTAATTTCTTATCGTGTACTAACGGGTATTAACAGGTAAACAGGTATTTAACATGTTTATACACGAAAATTAACAGGTAATATCGTGTCTACCTGTTTGGTACACGATACCTGTTAAGGCCATACACGATACCTGTTAACTTCGTGTAGGTTCGTGTCGTGTATTCGTGTAAAATTGCCGGCCCTACCCATGATGTATTGTGCCCTTTAAATATCAAAATATGCGTTTGACATTAGACAAGTGATATTTTCAAAAAGAAGCACACATGTAACAATATAGACAAAATTAACATGATTGTAACACCTAGGAAAAACCCACATCTACAATGACCAAGATATATTCTTGTTTCATAAGAAATGTCTCACCCTCAAATTACACTAAGGAGATATGAGCACATTGGCTATGGAGCAGATTAAAGTCTCCGTTGCTAAAACCGAAAACAAAACCATGAGTTCCTGAGTACGTAGCCCATTGAGGACAAAGTGGAGAGTATTGGTGGTTGTAACACTCTTGAATTATCCGCATTTCTTTAGACCCGAACCTTTATGCGTAACCACTTTCTCGACCCGGATATGTTTTTTTAATCCTTTTGGTACTTAAACATATAAACACTTCTTCTAAAAACATCATTTGAAATTATATTTGGCATTAAACATAAATAAAAAAATCTAGGAGTTAAGTGTCATTTACGTCCCTAGATTTTAAGTGCCATTTATGTCCCTGAGCTAACTGAGTTATGAATTTTTTTTTAAACAGAGTTAAGTGTCGTTTCGAGAATGTCAGTCAAGACAATTTTGAAATTTGATTTAAAATAACAAAAGTAGACAAACCACATGAAAGTAAATAGTATTAACTCTTATGTAATAAATTTACAAGTAGTATAAATATTATTGTACAAACCCTAATCATTAACAATCAATAATTATTAGAAGCATTCTCTTTGTAAATATCTTTCAAATTGGTGATATGCAGCGTGTGTGGATGCTCGGATGAAACGCCGGATCATGTGTTAAGAACTTGTGACTTCGCTGACTTGGTTTGGACTCAGGTATGTAACTGGGTAAAACTACCCTCCGACTTGAATGCAAACACACTTAAAGGTATGTTTAGTATGGTAAATGATGCCCAATGGCCAAAGGTGAAGAAAAAGGCGACACACGCAATCTTTATGCTAACGGCTTGGAGCCTATGGAAAACACGAAACGCGAAAATATTCAATGGAAAAAATGGTATGGCACACAAAATAGTGGAGGAGATAAAGGAAAGCTCGTTTCAATGGATGAAACTAAGAATGAAGATTCAGGCGTGCTCATGGAACGATTGGAGATACTTCTCGTGGTGTAGCTAGAAAACTATTGTTTGTATTAATGCTTCCTGTTCTTTCATAATTTCTTGAAAACCTTTGTACTTTTGACTTCCGTAGCATCTTGCTATGGGTTGTTTTTTGTTGCTTAATATATGTTCCAGCTTGCCATTCAAAAAAAAAAAATATCTTTCAGATTTGCATTTTGCAGAATGGAAAGTTAAGAAATATCTTTTATATACTAAGCCCCACTTTTGATCACTAAAAAATGTTAATATTTTTTATATACTACGTGTTGGTATCTCAACTTCTATTTCAGATTTTTTTCAGGATGTAATACTAGCCACATTTTTTTTATCCGGGGTCCTTTTCAATCAAAGTGGTTTGTCGTTCATTTATTACTTTAAAATCAATCTTTTCTATAAATAGATTTTTTCAGCGTGACTTGTTTAAAATCAATCTTTTCTATAAATAGATTTTTTCTGGGTGTCACACTAGTCACATTTTTTTTTAATCCCGGGGTCCTTTTCAATCCAAGTGGTTTGTCGTTCATTTATTAGTTTAAAATCAATCTTTTTTATAACAACAAATTTGGATCACTGAAGTATCATCTTTTCATTAGCAAAACCACCCGTATGTCATATCCATCTCCAAATAATTTAGGAGGAAACCTAATAAACCTGTGAAAAAACTCACTTCTGGAAATCGAACCCAAAACCTAATGCTCCTAAGCCTTATTTCACCTTTAATATGCCACCAAACTATAATGCCATTAGTAGTTTAAAATCAATCTTATAAACTTTATTATCAATCTTATAATTCTGCACGTTTTCCTCAACCCTTTTTGCAACATATAAATTATACCGTGGAGGTATCCACAACCCCCCCCCCCCCCCCCCCCTCCAAAAGTATTTACACACCCCCTAACCCTAAATGACACTCATTGCCCAATACGCCTCAAACTGGCCCCACCCATACGCCCCTCATTGCCCAATACGTTTAAAAAATAACATATGCACATTTAAAAAAACGATGATATAAGTCTAGACCCAACAAACGTGTCGGGCCGGGAGTCGGGTAGGGTTACGCTACCACCACCACCACAACCACCACCACCACCACCACAGCCGTCAATCACCACCACCACCACAACCACCACAACCACAACCACCACCACCACCACCACCACAGCCGTCAATCCCCACCACCACCACCACAACCACCACCACCACTACCACCATCACCACCACAACCGTCAATCACCACCGCCGTCATTCCCCACCACAGTCAATCCCCCACCACCGTCAATCCCCACCACAGTCAATCCCCCACCACAGTCAATCCCCCACCACCGTCAATCCCCACCACAGTCAATCCCCCACCACCCAACACCACCACAAACGGCGAAAATAATACCAAAAAAGAAAAAAGGTTGAAGATTAAGCAATAAAATTTGGAATACAAACTAACTTTTATCGTGTGGTCCAGAGTTTGTCTTGTGAAAATCGTGTGGTCCATAGCGTTTGTGTGTGTGTTCTTGGTGTTTTAGTGTGTGAGTTTTCAAATTTTAGATCTAGTTTACCCCTTTATTGAAGTTGGGAAAGTGTTTGTGTTCAATGAGAGTCGTATGGTTCAATGAGCGGCGTATAGGAGTTGTACTTTCCTTTTTGAATTTTGAATCTATGAAACTTAGTATAAGAGAAATAATAATCGGGATAATCAATGGGTGAGACACTTGTCCCAGTGGAAGGGACGGGTGCATTTAACTGGGAGGTCACGAGTTCGAGCCGCGTTGAAACTGGTTTATGGCCGGTTTTTTGCATTTTTGACATTTTTTATTATTCATTTATTTATATTAAAATTAATTCCTTTTATTAAAAAAAAAAAAACAATAACAGATTATATTTTTAGTTTGAGTCAACAATTTTAAATCTCTTTAAAACAATAGTTTTTTATTTTTATTTTGTAGTCATTTCTTGAAGCACTTTAATTTAAAAAAATTTATAAAAAAATTGTTGCGTACACTATATTTGACGGATGTTACAATATATTTAAATTATATTAAAGAGAAACATTAATAAGTTCGTTGCGTACACTATGTTTCACGGATGCTACACCTAACACAAATCAATAACTTCTTTTTGTCGAGTTCTATTACTATGTAGTAACGCCCTACCTTGTGCAATACGAGACATGTACATTGTCTCCCATTCCATAGCTTTCATACTTCGGTATATATTCCAAAGTCCATTTGGTACTGGCATCGGGCTATTATCCGCTAACTTAACCATGATGAAATGGCTATCTTCGACATAAGCAATAGTTAAAATGGAATGGTTCGGGTAAACCTGCGGTCCATCGAACATCGGGAAGTAAGTTTGACAAACACCGTTGCTTAAATGTTGAACAATCACCCCAAATTTTTGAGCCACTAACAACCCTGTGTAGGGCAACCACATCCAGCATGCCATAGGTGCAGGTTCAACATTTAACCAATTTATCGATCGATACACATTTTCGTAACATCCCTTGTCCAATGATTCGAGTATATGTCCCCAACGCTTTTTGTTAATGAACATCTCGTCGAGTAGCTCTTGGCGGACCCACTTCCACTGTTTCTGGTCATACCCCAAACCCATAGCTATGGATCGAAACCCACAGTTACCGTCCTGCTGGGCATCTTCGATATGTGTTATGTATCTCCGATAGCTAGATGGAAGCCAATCCTTAAAACGCTCGATCCTGTTTTTGTACCTATAATTGGTAAAAAAATAAAAAACTAAAAAATATTAAAAAATAAAAAAATTGAAAAAGAATTCTAAATATATGTATGTATATACGTATGTACCTGTGCCCGGCCAACAGTGGGAAGTCTTTATTTATAATCGGAAGTGTATTTTTTTCTTCTTTGCTTTTCTTTGAACGACTATGTCGCACATTTGGCTTTTGAGTGTAGTCGTTCCTCTGTGATTCGGGTTGTTTATCTTTACGTCTCGCAAGGTCTTCATTCTTTTGTTGTTTTGCTTTCGTAGTTGGGCGGCCCCTGGTATCTTGTTGTAGCTCAAGCGGTTGATGGTCAGTCATACTTGGATTCAACACCGCTTTCATCTTCGACAACATACTTTTTAACACTAGAGGTGGCTGTGTCTGTAGTTGCTGTGTGAGTTTATCCATTTCCGCCTGAATACTACACTCGTCTTGATTTAGTTTTTCTGTCGAAAAATCAAGTTTTGTCCATAATTTGTCTATCGCGGCAAGTGGAATTTTGCAACCTGTTTTTCAAGAATCATTGTTAAAACATGAAGTATAATGATGATTATATTCTATGGATCGAAGCATATGTTATAGTTGTTATGTTACCTGTATTTTCCCACCACTCCATTTGACAAGCTCATGGCAACCCACAACCCGTAGAAAGCTGGTGGCCACAAGTCCCCCCTCCTGCCCTCAACGCATGTAGCTTCTTCCTCTCGACAACCAATAACTCTAAAGCTTTTTGGGAAACATTACCGCGTAGGTTGTCAAAAAATGGAAATCTGTGGTCCCCCATTTGCACGGACCTGCTCTCTTGAAAACTTTGCCAACAAGACACACAAGTCTATGGAGCGAGTTGTTTGGCCCTTTAATATATCTCTTAAACTTAGAATCTTGGCTTTCAACTCTGTTGGTTGTATGTTGACCAAAATTGGGGACTGTGTTAGTCCAAGCTGAAACGAACTTTTCTTTATAAGCTTTCAGCCACACATCATACAAATAATCCAGAACATCTGCAAAAAAAATTAAATACAATGATTTGTAATGTTCGTATGTATATATGTATGGATGAATGTATGTAAACTAATATAATATGTACCTGATCGTTCGTCGTTAACCAGTCGTGTGAAAAGCCGCTGAAAGTTATAATTATATAGTGTCGGAGTGGGAGAACTACACAGTCGAGACCAAGAAAGCTTGAATATTTTCCAGTCTTCATCCGTAAATTTTGCCCGATAGTGTTTTAGAATATTCTGTGAGATGTGCCACCTATCTGTTACAATTACACGTGGCTCCATGCAATCTACCAACAATTCTTTGAGCTTCTCCAGGACCCATAAGAAGTTATCTTTTTTTTCTTTAGAGACAAACGCATGAGCCACACAAAAAGACTTGTGTGTCGATGTCACACCCACAACTTGAATAAACGGAAGCTTATACTCATTCGTCTTGTAGGTAGCATCAATCATCAACACATGTGGGAATGCACGCCACATGTTGTACGAGTCCGGATGAACGAAAAAAACCTCCTCGACCGCGTTTGTGGAGGGATTCACTCTGGTGAAATAAACGTACCTTTCTTCTTGCAACATGCTCTCCAATATCTGCATTGGAGTTCGATCGCCGTACATTTTTCGCTTAATCTTTTTAATCACGTCTTGTAGAATGCACACGCTATGTGGGTACTGATTTCTTATGGTTAAATGTATATTTGTAGGCTCCATGTTTTGCAGATAAAGTCTCTCCACCAGTGACACTTCGTCCGGGGTCAGCCTTCTAGAAAAATCGTGGCCCTCGATAAATTCAGCAGGCTAATGGTTGTGAATGTTTTTCTTCTCCACAAGGCTCCAATTACCACTACTTGAGTCTAGTTTCCCTATCAGACTAAAAGGACAGCCAACCTTTTTGCTACCGGAACGCCGAACTGATGCTTTACTTTTGGGTTCGCCGCCACGATCGCATTGCAACCATATCTTCACTGTCCTTGCTGATGCACCTTCGCCTTTTTTCCTCGTTCGTTGGGTCACAATGACGTAACCTTTCGCAACTTCTCTTTTGTATACCCAATTCTTCAATTCTCCAAAGTGACCCAAATACCTCAAAAAAAGGTTCATTAGAAATCCACATAAATGAAATTAATATATTAATTTGTCGAAAAAACAATAAAAAAACCCGGGTTCAACATCGGGTTCGGGTTAATATGTATGACACATTTTTTGGTTTGTATGAAATTTCATGTCATACATTTTCTATTTTTAATCAGTATAAATGCCTCGTTCGTGTTCGTTCGGTTCATTTACAAGCCTAAGTAATCTATTTTTAACAAAATATTTCACCAGAACATATATAATATTTCACCAAAATGATAACGAAATCGGGTTAATATGTATGACACAATTTTCGGGTCGGGTTCGGGTTAAGGTCGGGACGGGTCAAACATTTTCTAGATTTCTCCTACCTAATAAAAATGATATATAACTATAATATTTCACCAAAATGATAACGAAATCGAGTTAATATGTATGACACAATTTTCGGGTCAGGTTCGGGTTAAGGTCGGGACGGGTCAAACATTTTCTAGATTTCTCTTACCTAATAAAAATTATATACATACGAATAACACGTATACAAAATCATTTTTTTCACTCTAAAATTATATCAACATTATATAACACGAATAACACGTAATTGACGGTTATGTCATACTTTTTTTGTTTTTTTTCTCGTCATTAGCACCTTCCTCGTTAGCACGTTCGTCGTCGTCAACACCCTCCTCAAAGTGCATTACACCTTCCTCGATTTCGTTATCATTTTCCTCAAAGTCCTTACCACATTCCTCGACTTCTTTATCATTTTCCTCAAAGTCGTTAGCACCTTCTTCGACTTCGTTATCATTTTTCTCATACTCCTTATCACCTTCCTCATACTCTAACTTGTGTTGGTTTTCCGTATACGAATGGTAAGTCCCATATTCGTGTCGCGGATAACTTTGGGCAATGTAAGATGGTTCCCCCTCATCTACAAACACCTGGTTCAAGTCAGGTAACACGGGTCGCACACCCCCGTCATCACAACGAGGCACGGACACAACCTCCTCCTCACCTCGATCAATGCCGGATAACCAAACGCTTTCGGAGACGTACGACTGGTTCGAATCTTCGCCAAAAATATTACCAATGTCCCAAAACGACATCTTTATGCTTCACGGTCTCAACCAAATTTTTTAGTTAAGAATTTTCATCATTTTATCGGTATTTTGTGAGTTTGAAAATTTTTGAAAGCCATAAATCCCGTATGCTTCGGTAATTTTTGCTCGATAAGGGTCGTATAGGTCGATAAGGGTCATATGGGTCACTTTCACGCTTTTTCAGACTGAACTCATTTCATGTCAGTAATTATACCTTAAATTCATCAAAAGTCGTGCCGATAAGCCTCTCATTGCTCAATGAGAGGCGTATAGGGTTTAATGCTCCAACTACCACAACCTTATACGCATCTCATAGGGCAATGAGAGGCTTATCAAAACCCTTTTTCTGGCACATTAATTGCTTTCACACTATATACTCCCCTTATTGCCCTATATGTCACCTCTGGTTGGGGGGCGGGGGGTGTGCAATTGAAAAGTAGGGGTGTATCAATACCATTATATGTACCAAAACACTCCTCTCCCATAATATCAATCCCACTCTCTCTCTCTATATATATATCTCTGTATGTATCTATCTGTAGCATCGACCATAGCAACTCCAATGGCAGTTCAAAATACTCTGTCAGCAATTACTTCAATGACTCATAAAACTAAGCCACAGCTCTTGAAGCCTGCTCATCTTCATACAACATTAGTACGTGCTCATAGACACATATGGAGTGTTACTACCTCGGATGGGCTCAAATGGGGTTCAAAGCCTTTAAAAGCTAATGAATTCTTCTGCAAGTGTACCAGCAGACCTCTGCTACAGGTACTTATCGTTTCTCTGGAGAATCTATAGTGAATAATCGTAATATTTGAAGTTAACGACTTAACGATACTAGTAATAACAGTTAAGGAAACTAAAAATTATGAACCTCCCCGTTGCACCTTCTATGACATAAGGCAATGAGCGCCACACCCAGTGGCGGATCCAGCCAGTTTTTTCAGTGGGTTCCTTTTTCCAAATCATACAAGGTTTACACTAAAAAAAAACGTTCTTTTCCAAATCATACAAGGTTTACACTACAAAAAAAACGTTTTTTTCCAAATCGTCTGGGTTCCTGGGAACCCGGTAAACCCCTCTAAATCCGCCCCTGGCCACACCGCTTGCTAATTGTTCGTATAAATATACGTGTTTCATTGTACACCGAAATATGATTAGATTAAGAAAAACTAAATACAGGCAACTCTAATAACCAGTCGCAGGATATTTTTGTGGCTAATGTAGTGTGGGGTTACTTCTATGTTGGTACTATGTTATTATACGTGCACATCATTTGTTTTGTTTCTTCATTATATTCTCATCCATAATTCAACTATTCAAGATAATGTTACCATGTATTCTAGCCACATGATGGTTCTTCCCTTAAATCTGATTTTTTTTTTCGTGGTTTCAATCAATAATAGGCTTTAAATTTTACAATGGTTTTAGAATAATTTATGTGGATTAATAAAATAACATAAAGTTTTGAGTTGAAAGAATTTGGTAGAGTTCATTATACGGAGAGCTGACAAAGTATTTTGAACTGACAAAGTATTTTGAGCTGTCATTGGGCTTTCTTCTAAATTCACAAGAAGTTACTAGAAATATGACACTAGACAGTGTTAAATATCATGGCTTGAAGTGGAAACAAATATGACACTAGACAGTGTTAATATCATGGCTTGAAATGGAAACAAATGAAGCAAATGAAATGAGAAGTCTAGGATGCCAATGAGATGTGCATGTGTTATTTTGACAAATATACGCACAATATTACGATACATCTATATACTAATATATTAGGCCATGTATCTTTTGATTTTCTCAATCTATGAATAATTATTATTTAGTTTAATATCTTCAAATTAATTATAAATAACTCTCATAATAAATATAATCTCTTAAAGATAATTATTATTTGTAGATAACTCTCCTACTAGATATTATTTAGTTTAATCTAATTATATTTAGTTTAATCCATTCTAACTAATTATAGATAACTCTTCTACTAAGGCTATAGGGTGTGGTCATGACCACCATAACCCTCCACATAGGCGACATGTCATCCATCTTTAATCCACCATTCAAAACCGCTACCCTAAGGGTGTGGTCAAGACCCAAACCACTACCCCCTTTATTTTTTTAATTTATTTTTGTCTTAAAATTATCAACTGGGAGGGTCATGGTAATCGTGGTTTAAACAATGGGAACCAACATCAATCAAGGAGGGGGCTGGTGTACCATTTAATTAATGGTCCTATGTGGAAATAATGTTCCAATCCATGGCCCCCACACCCCATAGACTAACTATTATTTAGTTTAATCTCTTCTACTTAACTATAGATAATTATTATTTAGTTTAAATTTAACGTACTTCTCATTTATAATATTTTTTATTTGATTTTCTATATCATATTAAAGTAAACTGCCAAAATGGTCCCTAAAGTTTGGTCACTTTTGTCAGTTTAGTCCAAAATTCAAAACTTTTGAATTTGGGTCCCTGTGGTTTCAATTTTGTTGCAATTTTCATCCGAAATCAAAAACTGCTCAGATTTTGAAGTTAACATCTAGTTTTTTTTCTCTGTCCTCCCTTTTAATGGAGGGCAAAATCGTATTTAACGTTTTATTTATAACAAATTAAAAAATATGATAATTTTGCCTTTCATTAAAAGAGAGTAAAAAGAAAGAAAAAAAGTTGGATGTTAACTAAAAATATGACAAAATTTTGCTTTTGAATGAAAATGACAACAAAATTGAAACCACAGAGATACAGATTCAAATGTTTGAGTTTTGGACTAAAATGACAAAACTGTTCAAACCTCAAGGACCATTTTAGCAGTTTACTCATCATATTATCTTCATTGTACAATTTTTAGTTTCATTTTACTCAAATTATTAGTTCTTTATATCATATTATCTTCATTGTATAATTTTTAGTTTCCTTTTATCCAAATTATTACTTCTTTTTTACAGACACCTACTTTTTATTTGTAATATACAAATTTACTCTTATTCTTTTTGGTGATGTAATTATCTCTTATAAACTTTAAATTTTTACCAAAATATATACATTACTAGACATAAAATCGAAAAACATTTTGAATGACATCAATTACTTAAGACACAATATTATTATACGTATAATATTCATTTTTTAATAAAATAATACCAAACAAAATTAGAAATATAAAATCATTGATTTTACAAACAATAACAAAGTATTAACTTTTTTAAAAAATAATAAAAAATATATAACTAAAAACAAATGACATTATAATAAAGTTAACCGATTTTTCATCATACAGCCTCAGAACTATTCAATCATATTTTTTCTATCTTATATTAACAAAATAAATAAACATTAATATTAAATCTTATCCGACTTTAAATGTCGAATAGAATACTTCTATTTTTTCAATAAAATATTATCCTTAAATTTAAATTGTTAATTTAAGATATTTTTAAATAACCAAATTATTTATCACTAAAACCAAACTTTGTATTAATATATTATTTAATTTTATTTTCATTATTAAAAAAAAATATTATATCGATTTTATTATATAATTTTTAAACAAATTGTATATAACTTTCAATATTACTTTATATATAAAATTAGATTTATTACAGGTTTTTCAAATATAATTTATATTTTATCACTCAAATGACTGCTTATTTGCTTCTTAAATAACATGTTTAAGCACTGTATCTTCTTTTCAAGAATCATCTCCGCAATCACCATATCTATCGTGTACCGAATATATCGGTTAGTTTTTTTAAATATAATTTTCTTATTATTTGGTATGTAAAATCATATTTATTCAACCCATGTAATAGAGGAGGATTTTTAAAGATACAGTTTTTTTTCTTATTTGGTAAATAATATTACATTTATTCAACACGTGTAATACACATGGTATTAAAGATATAACTTTTTATTATTATTCGGTATAAAAATACATTTATTGAACCCGTACAATATATATGTGATGTGTGCTCTACTCACGTTCATATCAGCAGAGATCATGCTTTCATATTTTGACTATTTCCAATTTACATTTATTAGTGTTTCTATATTTATTGTTTATGTTTCACATGTTTTTAGTTGGTTCCTCAAATTAAGGAAGAAAGTGGGTTTCATCTTCCCCATGATCTCCATAATTAGTAGTAGTGGGGAATTGCCTTGTAACTCTATATATGGAGATCATGGGGAAGATGAAACCCACTTTCTTCCTAAAAACATGTGAAACATAAAAAATAAATATAGAAACACTAATAAATGTAAATTGGAAATAGTCAAAATATGAAAGCATGATCTCTGCCGATATGAACGTGAGTAATGATGTGTGCTCTACTCACGTTCATATCGGCAGAGATCATGCTTTCATATTTTGACTATTTCCAATTTACATTTATTAGTGTTTCTTTATTTATTTTTTATGTTTCACATGTTTTTAGTTGGTTCCTCAAATTAAGGAAGAAAGTGGGTTTCATCTTCCCCATGATCTCCATAATTAGTAGTAGTGGGGAATTGCCTTGTAACCCTATATATAGGATTTTCGTTTATGAAATGAACATGCAGAAGAAATTATCTAAAAGTTCCATCTATTTTCTAATCTGGATTCCTCCTATTTTCTTTGGGCCAATCAATTATCGGTTGGAACCACATCAGTGGTATCAGAGTCGTCGTGATCCCCTCGAACACATGGCTGCTCAAACTCTATCCGAAACCGAGTTCTATCAATGGATGAACGAATCCCTTGTGAAACTCGAGTCTCATTTGCAAACCCTTTGCAACGAGTTCCGATCAATTCGAACCACGTGGGAAGCCCCCCAAACATCAGTTTTCGCTCTAGCGTCGCCGTTACCTTCCGTCACCGCACCACTTGTTCTATCACCCGCTTCCGCCACAACACCACCACCACCTGCCTCCCTACCACCCAAGAAATCCCTTTCAGCCGAGTTGTCGTCACCAAAAAGACCTCCCTCAATTGTATGGTCCACATCTATTTCTGTCCCTACCAAAACTAAACCTCTCATCATACTACCACCAATTCAAACGTACAGTGATATCTTCAAACCAAAATCCCACTTAACCTTAATTCAAAGGTGGTGTCCAAGTACCACACCCATGAGTGTGGAACACATACGTAGAAACTTCACCACCACATCCATTTGTTGGGGTCTTGTAAGCAAAAAGCAAGCCAATGAGGATGCAACTGAAAAACCCGAATGGCACCCACCGTGGCGTTCTGTTACACCCGCTCCAAATGTTATGGGAAGAACCGAGTGGCGTCCACCATGGGGGTCGCAGAAGCATGTCTCGACTTCATCCTTGAGGACAATGATGATTTAAGGGGGGTGGAATGATGTGTGCTCTACTCACGTTCATATCGGCAGAGATCATGCTTTCATATTTTGACTATTTCCAATTTACATTTATTAGTGTTTCTATATTTATTTTTTATGTTTCACATGTTTTTAGTTGGTTCCTCAAATTAAGGAAGAAAGTGTCATCTTCCCCATGATCTCCATAATTAGTAGTAGTGGGGAATTGCCTAGTAACCCTATATATAGGATTTTCGTTTATGAAATGAACATGCAGAAGAAATTATCTAAAAGTTCCATCTATTTTTTAATCTGGATTCCTCCTATTCTCTCTAGGCCAATCGATTATCGGTTGGAACCACATCAATATGGTTCTTATAGATATAACTTTTATTATTTAATATATAAAATTACATTTATTTAACCCGTAAAATAAATGAAGTTTGTAAATCCGAAATATTTAAGCGGGGTAATTTGTTAATAGGTCATTATGAAGTCATTTGATATGAGTTCTTGAAAACGATGAAATATGTTAATTTGTAGTACGAAATCTGAAATTTGTACTCTTTAAATTTGTATTCACACACGTGTATATATATTGGATTGGTTGTATTTATTAATGTAGTTTTTCTTCTTCATTTTTTATTGGTTATCTTTTATAGTTATTTGTTCATACGCTTGTTAGACTCAGCTGCATTGTTTCTCCGCGGTTGGTAAGCTTGAAAATCATGGGAATGTATGAGAGAATAAATCAACAAACTAGAAAGTCGACAGAAGGGAATTTAATTAGACTTACAAGTATTTAGGACTATAACGTTTTTGTTTTTTAGTTTAATAACTTATGTAACAATCTTAGTTTTTGTTATTTTCAAGCTTGGTGTTGATTTTATCATTGATTAGTGTAAGTGTGGGATGCGAGGTGACACAAAGCATTTAGTTACCATTGCTTGCTATTCATCATCCTATAAAGTAACACAAGATGAACCAACCTTTGACATTGTATCATTTTTTTTTTCAAATTTCCCTACTTTTATGTTTTAAACTCTTTTCAAATCCACACTGCAGTGTAAGCCCGAAGAAACTGTTGTAAAGCATGCAAAATTGGTAGAAGTTGTTCGGAAAATGACCACCAATGGTATTAGTGATATCAAATTTGACGATTTGTTAATGGTGGATGCTCTTGAACGACTAGGACTTGATTATCTCTACAAAGATGAGATCAATCTAATTCTTGAACAGTGTTACCTACAATTTATTAACAAAGGTTTCATCGAACATCAAAATCTCTATGAGGTCTCCCTATGTTTTCAAATCTTAAGGCAAAGAGGTTTTCGCGTTTCTGCAGGTTTCTTGGAACTCTTACGCATTCGGTTTTCTTCTATTCTCAGTTCATCTCATCTCATTTTATTATAGTCACTAACAAAAGTTTTTAATTGTTACAGATGCTTTTGAGTTGTTCAAGGGAAAGAATGGAAAGTTTGTTGAAAATCTTAAATATGACATTAGAGGTTTGATGGAACTATACGAAGCTTCACATTTATGTATAGAGGGAGAAAACATACTTGATGAAGCTAGGATATTTAGCAACCACATGCTGCAAAAAACACTTAGTTTTCTTGACGAAAAAGAAGCCAGAAGGCTTACATATACACTTGAACATCCCCACCGAAGAAACTTTACGCACTTCAGTTTACATAACTCCCCCAAAGAGTTTGACGCCCCAATCTTGAAAGAATTAGCAGAGTTGGAATATAAGATGACAAAATCCATACGCAGGATGAAAATAAATGAAGTCTTAAGGTACAATTCACAATACTCTTTCATTATAACTATTTGCTGCTGGAAATCATAAAACAAACAATTCGTAATAACCATAGATTAGCACACAATCTTGATTTCTTATTACACCATTTTTCATGTGTTCCAAACCACACATCTATTGGTAAACACCAATATAACCTAACAAAATAATTACATTTTAACCCTTAGATATTTGCAATATACAACTTTGCCCAATATACATACTATAATATAATGTCATTAATAATACTAATATTTAGTTTTACTTTCAACATTTATCTCTTTCTTTTAACAAAGTATGAACTTTGATCTGGTAGAAACATGCCTGTTGCATAGACACCATCAAGGTTTTCAGATGTTTCTCTCTTTGTTCTTTGTCGTACAAAGATTTACTCATTTATTCCCTTTTATTTTATCTAAAAACCGAGGAGAATTTTTTTTAAGATAGCACAAACCTAGCTACAGGATTGGGACGTATTCCAGTCATATCTTGTCATGACGCAGAGTTATTATAAACTTGATAAATGATTAGTGAAAATCATGAAGAAGACGCAATTATGAAACAGGTCTTTTAATATGTTGGAATGACCAATAGGATCAAACCTAGAAAATATGCATATTTGATACAACATTCTTGGACAATTTTCTGTATTAATTAAAATAGAGAAATAACTCTCTATTTATACTAGGCAAACAACTCTTAATCTACTACAAACACCACTAAGAAAACAAAACAAATCAAACAGATAAACCTAGACAACTCAAACCATCCTTTGATGTGGAAAACATAACAATTTTCTTTTGGATTAATCATCGCTCCTCCTTTGTAGAAGAACATAATTAATCTTTTATAATCACTACAATGATTTTTTTTTTGCCGGGTCACTAAGTTTAAATGTTATATCTATTAAGTTGATTTGTAAAATTAAATCATATATACTGACTCTTCTTTTTGTACAGGTGGTGGAAGGACCTAGGGTTGGGGCAAGACTTAAAACTTGTGAGGAACCAACCTTTAAAGTGGTATATTGTGCCTATGGTTTCCTTAGCAAATCCCACCTTGTCACAGCAGAGAATCGATCTGACAAAAATCGTCACCCTCATTTATATTATAGATGATGTTTTTGACATCTACGGGACCTTTAACGAACTTACTCTACTCACAGAAGCTATCAACTTGTACACAACAATGATGCTTGTTAATTCATTTTTACTATTACATGTTTTGCATAGCTTGTCTTCCTTCCAATATATTCAATCATTAACAAGAATATATATATATTGTAGGTGGGATATCAACGCTGTAGAGCAACTTCCATACTATGTCAAGTCATCCTTTAAAGCTGTATATGACACTACAAATGAAATTGCATGCAGAGTTCACAAGAATCATGGATTCAACCCCATAAAATTCTTACGAAATTCGGTATGATATATTGGTCATTGTTAACTTCAGATTTAACTAATTTACAAATTACAGGTGAAAGAATTTAGAAGAAAAAAAAAACGGTATTACTAAATAATATTTTCTTGTGTATTGAATAATTGAGAACCATATCTTCTTCTATAGATCGTTGACAATGAGATGATTAGTTAACAAAGCTAACAAACTAATAATAATGATAGAACAATAGTTCATGTCCTCATATTCAAACTAGAGATAGCATAATAAGGAACAAACAAATTTAATGGAAATCAAATAATGATAACCTATAACAAGAAGAATATAAGATCATTACAGAAATCATAGTTAAAGACTCGACTTCTAAGTTCTAGTTAAGGAAAGGATATCTACCTCTTATAGTAAGTGGTATTATTACATATTGAATTCTAAGTTCTAACTTTCTCACTTAATATTGCAGTGGGTGACACTCTTCAATGCGTATCTGGTGGAAGCAAAATGGTTTGCTACTAGACATACTCCAAAATCAGAAGAATACTTGAAGAATGGAATAATGAGTTCAGGTGTACAAGTTTTCCTAGTTCACATGTTTTTCCTCCTAGGGGATGGTGACACTAAGGGAAAAGCGAGCCTTATTGACAATAATCATGACATTGTATCATTTGTTTAAAAAATTTTGCGTCTTTCAGATGACTTAGAATCTGAGCAGGTTAACAAGTTCATTCAAGTTTTAATGTTTTACAAAATATTTGCTACAAGTAAATGAATCCATATATGATGTTTTAAACATGATGAGAATCAAGATGGCCATGATGGATCATATGTCAAGTGTCTCCTCATGGAACATGACTATAGTTCTGTTGAGATTGCTCGAGAGTACGTCAAGAAGATGATTTCTGACACGTGGAAGTGTTTAAACCAGGAATGCCTCTCCCCTAACCCTTTTTCGGAGAATTTCTTGAAGGGGTCTATAAACCTAGCCAGGTTGGTTCCGTCAATGTACGGTTACAAGCACAATAATTCATTTGATCTAATAGAAGAATATGTCAGGTCTATCCTATGAGATAAAGTATATACTAATATATATATATATTTGCCTTTAATTAAATATAGGTTTTAGCCACTTAAACTTTATATTATTAGCACAACAAACCTTACATTAGTCATCTACTATATACAACGCTCATGTATAACTTAAATGCTTTTATAACTATAAATTCTAAGTATGTAGTTTCTAAAAAGAAATTTGGAATGTTAATCCTTAATATATATATATATATAGGGGAAGGTTTATTTGAGAAGAAATTTAATGTGAGAATAAAAAGAAGAAAGTGCATAATGGTAAAACATTAAATAGTTTATAACTCCTCACATTAATTATGTTATCTCTCATTAATAAAGTAAAAAAACATTTTATCCTACACATTTCAAAATTTATCATACATGTATCTTATACTTACAGAAATTTACCCTACGCATATCTTAATTTATCATACACATTTAAGAATTTATCCTACACATATACTAAAATTTATCCTACACATGTCGAAAATTGTCCTTCACCCTAAATTATTTTATCTTGAAAGAGTATATTTAAAAGTGAGTTACAAGTTTAATTAGTTAGCTAATTAATTACAATTATAAATTTACCTATATGCCCTTATTAATAACATTAAATAAACATATTAAATGAATTGAAATGGAGTTTTTCTATTGGTTTAACACTTATTCTTTTTATTCTTACAAAATTTTCTTCTCATTTGAACCCTCCACTATATATATATAGGGGACCGCTAAAATGAGAACCACCTCGAGTTGTAAGAACCGCGAGAACTACACCGTACGGGGCGAGGTGGACCAATTTTTTTTTTCAAAAACGTAGATGCATGTATTATAAACACATTTGTAAAAAAAAAAAATTTAAAAATGCCGTGTGTGTAGTTTTGAGCACCATAAGTGTGTGGAAGAAAAATCATAATTAATAATATGATTCAAAAAAATCCCAAAGGTTAAAGGAGGACATGGAAGAAAAATCATAATTAATCCTTTAACCTTTGGGATTTTTTTTTTTTTTTGAATCATATTATTAATTATGATTTTTCTTCCATGTCCTCCTAGGTAGTCCGCATTTGGGGTTTAATAACGATTCGACTATTGGGATTTTGATTGTTAGAATGTCAGTCCTTTGACCTTAAGAGTCAATTGAATTATGTTTCTTTGTTATTGGATTCGATTCTTGCAAATTTAAATGTTTATTTTATGGCAGTCCTTCTTCTTTGAATAAAAGCATCTAATGATTTTCGGATAATCCAACAATCCGTCATTGGTAATCTACAAATTTCTAATATATACATGGAGATTTGAGATTATACAATAATGGTCATCAAACTATACTATACTGGTGTACTAAATTAGTATAAAGTATATCCTTTTATATGACCCCTTAGTACGAGCGAGTTAGAACAAACACTCAAAGTGATATAAAAATATTGAAAAAAGTGTCGTGGAAGGCCCTTAATAAGGATATCAGAGAGAGAGAGAGAGAGAGAGAGAGCATGAAGTACACAAACTTGACCAATAGAAAGCTTTTTTCTAGACAAAATGAATATCAGTCGCCAGATGTTTCGTTCGCTAATGTTCAACCGGGTTTTCAGACATATAGACAGTAGATATATCGTCACAATAAACGGCAGTAGCATGATCAAAAAAGAATGTAATTCAATTCATTTATTTCGAAACCTGCTAGCTTCGGTGAGCGCATTCGAGATATAATGTTCGAATGTTTCACGACCATGAAATTTGTGACAACTAGAATTTTTTTTGTTCATGCATTAGCAACACTATCCAAACATTAGCGACACTAATCAATTTTTGGGATGAAAATTCTTTCAACAAGGGTATGATTTGACACCCAGAATTTTTAGGTTAACACTCTTAGCATGTGTTCCATTATCTCAAATAGGCGTTCATGCATTTCACTTGATTAGGGCTAATTAAATGCGTCAGTTATTACACAAACGCTCACATAACGGTAATTCTGAGAATTATGGAATCACACCGAGTCCGTCCCCGAACGTTGGTGAACAATTGAAAAAATATTTCCGAACAATTAAATAAATATAAACTAAGTGAATTTATATGTCATTTGACTTATATGTTTATTATGTGACTGTCACACCCCAAATTTCCACGAATTACCGGTGGGCCCGGTGGGGAGTATCGTGACGTAGTTGATATCATCATAGTCAAACAACACAATTTAAATGCACAGCGGAAGCAAAAGATGAATCACATTACAAACCGAATAAAAAGTAATATCAAAGTATTACAAACGGACTGTAAAGGATCCACAGGAGGATCAAAAGATAAAAAGATCATTTGTTCAACAGACTTTAACATCTAGAGCTTGCAAGACTTGATTAATGATGCCAGGAGTAGCCAGCCTATTTCGTCTAGTACCTGCACTTAGCCTTTTTGGAAAATACGTCAGTTTACACTGGTAAATACAATTAACTGACTCATTTTGAAAAGATTTTAAGAAAATTAGTTTGAATGCACACGGCACAAAATATCTTTTATAACTTGGGACAATTATTTAAAAATAATCTTGTATACAGTTTTACTTATTTGTCGTCCATCAGGGCCGGTTAGAAGAGCCGGACAAGATTAACTAATACGCCACAGGTATAATGCCCACAAGGTTAATTCCTTAAAGTGGGTTACCAGTTTTTACATATGCAACTGTCAGGTGTATGCCTACACCCCGTGCTTAGGTCGTGGCCATTTCAATGAATGATGTCAAGGATATCCGAGACATGGTCATTAACCCCCAAGGGCCATATACCAAATAAAACATATTAAAACGGGTTATGTAAATATATTAATCACAATCCGATTTAAACAACTACATACCCGACCAAGTGGTATTTTTATAATACCGTATCCCAAGCCCGTATAGAGAAAATAAGTTAAAAGTATTTACCTGAGCAAATATTCAAATTTATCTCAATCGTATTCAATCAGCAAGTGCAGATAGCTTTTACCGGGCTCCTAATCTGGAATGAAGGTTTTAATAACCTATTAGATTCCTAACGGGTCTTAATTAAGCCTAAACTTAGACCGGTTAGTTTTAAAGGAAGATACGGTTCAAACGCACGATTAAGCAAAGACCGGAATAGAATGCGATTTAGACCCGATAGTTTGGAGACTTGTATAATACGGATAAACTAAACACATTCTAGATTTTGAGACAAAAATGATAAGGTTTGACCCGTTTCGGCTAATTTATGCAAACTAGTTACATAAACCGCACTGAACGCGAATAGTGCGTAACGGGTAACCAAATGATTCATGAACAGGTTTCCTAAGTTAATATGCCTTAAATATGTTGTGATATCAGTAATATACCTTCCATAATGCCCAAAATGGATTTAAACTCAAATTATGTCTCGTAGGGGTATTTTGGTCATTTTAAAGGTTATAAAAGAGTGTAAATATAAATCTGAGTTTCAGGTCTGATATAATCAGTAAAAATATTTATTTTTATAAGTCATAACAGTAGGGTATGGCATATATGTGAAATTTACCTTTTATAACCAAACTATGCACCGTATGGGCATTTTGGTAATTTCACATAAGCTTTAAAGGTCAAAACAGGGAATCTGAGTTAAAAACTTTTCTTTACTGTTAAAATATAAAAATTTTCTTAACACATCAGTAGGTATTAAGTCTTATATGAGAAAAATGGTTTTAATACATACTATGCGTTTTAAACGCGTAAAAAGACGGTTTTAAGCGATTTCTGGGTTTTTAAAGAAAAGCTGATATTTTTATCATTCCAGAAGACTCAAATATTTTATTTATTATATAAAATCAGTAGCAAAAGGTTTGGTATCAAAATATTATGTAAAACTCATTTTATAGGCCAAAGGGCAAAACCTACAATTACCGAATTAAAACTATAACCCTATGTTATGCTCAGCCTAAAAATAAATAAAAATCTTCAAAAATCCCAAAATATTATTTTACATCAGTAGGTAAAAAGTTTGGTATCAATAATTGGGTTTGGATAGGCTTTATGCTAATTACGCCGTTTAATTAATAAAAAGCTTTCTATTTACGCTATTGAGCATAACTCTTAATCCAGACCACCAACTGATGTGAAAATTTAGGGAGATGTTTATAACTCAGTAATAAAGATTATTGTCCTCTCAAATTTTCAAAATTTTTGTTTTAAGGTCAAAAGGGCATATTGGTCACCATTTAGGCATACAACGGAAACATGCATATGAATCGGATAACTAATGAACCAAGTTGTATAACCTCAGAGGGTTACATTAATTAATAACCTGGTCCTAATAGGGCTTTAAGGAATTTCTAAAAATATGCTACATTGGGTCAGAATTGAAAGTCAAAGCAAAAGTCTACTTTTGCAACTTTCGGTCCCGAACCGAGCTAAAACTGAAAATTGTCGGGTTGAACATGCTTAGACATGTTCTTACATTAATTACCAAGTTATATGAATGATAAAACAGGTTGTATGGGTTCTACATTGTTAAGTATGTGTTTATTTGAAAAATTGCTTTCTGTTGACTTTTTATAATCAAGTTTGACCCGACAATTGACCTAGTTAGAGTGGGAATCAGAGGGTGCCCTTTTAAGGGTTTATTATCCATATAATTACCATCTCAAAGCTACTCTTAATTCGAGAATTATCTGGACAATTAGTGACTAATCACTAAGTCAAACCTTAATTACGACGGGTTTGACTTTTGGTCATTAAACTAACTAAAACTGAATTAGAAAGGTTAAGGACACTTACAAGGGTCCTAATTACGAATTAGAAGTGGATGGATGTCTGCTTGAAGTCCCAGGAGTTCCAGAGAAATGCTAGAATTGGTTTTGAAAATGTTGGTGCATAAATGTCTGTTAACTTTGTCTTGTATCGAGTCATATGTCTTGATAGGATATATCAGTGCACAGCAGGATAGAAATTAGGGTTTGTGTGTGATGGTGTGATTTCGCACGAAATAGCACTAAGCTATTTCGTACGAAATAAGACATTGCTATTTCGCACGAAATAGCCAGTGTCAATTTCGTGCGAAATTACATCTCCTATATATAGTGGACCTGCTGATTCATTTGTAACGTTTGAGATTTCAGAGCCGAGGTGCTGCCAGTTTGTCAAACGATCAGGATTGCTTTGAAATCAATAATAAAAGGATAATTAAGAGGAATTAAGCTGTTTCAAATCTATATTATTGATTCCGCCTTTGATATGGATCATAAACTCTTCTGATTGACTCGTTAGGGTCACACGACGATCCAACAAGTGGTATCAGAGCTCAGGAAGAAGAGTTTATACCAATTCAGCTTGTTTTCATCACTTCTATTCATTCTTTTCAAAATTAAACGAGATTTAACAGACAAAATGATTGAATTTCACATATATCACGTAAAACACCGTTTTAGTGAATCCTTGAGAGAATTGGACCAAAATTCGAACAAAAACCGGATCAATTTGACAAAATGGTGGCCGATTTGCTGATGTCATCACTATTTCGCACGAAATAGTCATCTTTATTTCGCGCAAAATCGTATCTGTGACATCTAATTTCATACAAAATCAAGTAATTTCGCACAAAATTAGCAGATTGTTTCTTATTCCGTATGAAATCAAGTAATTTCGCACGAAATCAGCAGATAATACCGTATTTCGTACGAAATCAAGTTTGTGAACCTAATTTCGCATGAAATCAGATCTTATTTCGCACGAAATCAACTTGGAACCTCTATTTCGCACCAAACATACTATTTCGTGTGAAACGTATTTCGTGTGAAAGCTTATTTCGCGTGGAATCTGTTTTTGTTTGAATTCTAATTTTGCGTGAACTGATTTCGTTTGAAACTGTGTTTGTTAAATTCAAAAAAAATTTCAAAGTATTTGTTGACTGTTTCAGATACGTGAAGATAGATGAGTTTATGAATCCGTTCAGTGACATGTTTGCTTTCACGGGAAACACCGGAGATGATACATCAAACAACACAAATGAAAATGCTCCGAGTGCGAAGAAAACCCTTTCTGATGCTTTGAGTGTGGAGAGTGCATATGGCACATACAATAAACCTCCTAAACTGATGGCGATCAAAGAATACAATAGATGGGCTAAAAGGTTTGAAGAGTGGCTAAAAGCGTTTGCGTATCCAAGCTGGAAAAGCATGAAGAATGGTTTCAATATGGGAAGATCGGATTATGAAAATATAGTAGATACTGATGATGTAGAAAGTTTCGTTGCCGAACAAAAGTGCATTGCATTGCTTCATCAGTCTGTGAGAGACGACATAATATCGTTGATTGAGTACACAAATTCGAAAGATCTATGGGAGAAACTGAGAGTGAAATGTGTGGGTAGTGCCGAGATAGTTAAAAACAAAAAGAAGTTGTTAAGAAAAGAATTTGATTTGTTTAGATGTTTGAAAAACGAATCTGTATCTAAGATGATTGAAAGATTCGGGCATTTGAAGATGGAGCTGGCAAGACATGGAATCATATACACTCAAGAAGAATTGGTTGACAAACTGTTTGACTCACTGCCGGATGAGAAAGACTGGCAATACTTTGCTTTGATGCTGAAGAACACAATAAAATCGAAGGATCTGACGGTTGATCTGTTAATCGAAAGATTGGAGAGTCATGAATTGGAGATCAAGAAATCAAACAAAGTCAATAATTCCTCATATCATCAGAATGTTGAGCTGTATTATCGAGGTAGTATGATCCCGAAGACTGTGTCCCCCAAGACAGCTTTCTCAGCTAAAAGTTCTAACACGTCAAGTCAAGAAAATTCAAGCAATGGTTTTCATAGTGGTTCTTCATCTACTACTTCAAGTCAATCAGTTCCAAAGAATCTGTTTCAATGCAACATTGCTGTGGATCTAAAGAATGCTCAAAATTGCAGTGAAGAATCCGCAAAGCAGCAAATGGTGTTCTTAGCGTCTGTGCTAGAATCTTAGAGGCAAGATTGGAAACACTAACCTCACCAAGGAGGATTATGACCAGATCGACCCAGAAGAGATGGAGTTGATCGATATCAGGTGGCGTGTGGCTAGTGCGGTCAGACGAGCACAAAGGTTCATGGAGATTACAGGCAGACATTCTATCAGCGGACCTTCCACAAAACTTGGTTTTGATAAATCAAAGGTCACGTGCTTCAGATGTAAACAAAAGGGACATTTTAAACGTGAATTTCAAAACGCACCTGCTGATGATACTGCAAATCCATTCAGAGAGGATTATTACAAAAGAGCAATTTATCATTAGAACAAATCTGAACCGCCCAGAATGAAGCAGATAGAAGAAAATTCCAAAGAAAAATCAAGAGCACTTGCTGTTATCCATGACGATGAAGGATATGATTGGAGTAAAGTGTTACCAGAAGAAGATGCAGTGGGCTATGTGTTTATGATAAAGATTGTTCCTTTCAAAGATTCAAGAACAGAAGAAGTGAAATACATTAACAGAAAGATGAAAGCTCAGAACAGGATTAGTAGAATCTATCATACATACAAAGAAGCTAAAAAGGCAAATAGATGGGATGCTGATAGAGAATGTTACCTAGATCCCAAGGGAAACATTGATGTTGATCCAGATACTGTTGATGTTGAAACTCTCACCAAACAAATTGCTGAAGAAGAAGAAGCCAGACAGAGAGAGTGGTGGGGAGGAGGAGAAGCTGAGGAAAAAGAAAAAGAGAAGGAGCTGAAGCTAAATAAAATTGATGACGGGATTATTGATACGTCACAAGAATTCACAGCTGAAAATTTGAAGAAGATGGCTGACAAAGTACTTGCTGCGAAAGAGCTAGAGGTAGTTTCTGGTTCTGGAACTGAGTCTAAAAGCAAGGTCAGTCAGAATGATGCAATCAATGAGTCAGGTAAGAAAGCTAAAACTGAGAGCGACTGCAAAAATTGCATGAAAGACTGCAAGGTTTGTAGTACACTTGCTTACCGTAACGGTAAAAAGACCGAAGAACTGACAGGAAGAGTCAGAGATGTTGAAGATCAGATCTTAAACCGTGACAAAATGTTAAAAGCTTCAAATGATAGGTTAAAAGAATTAACTGTGAAAATTGAAAATGATAAAAATGACGTAGAAAGAATTAGGAAAGAAAATGAAAAATTGATTCTTGAAAATCGTCAACTTTCAGAAAGTTTTGAGTAGCTAAAACGAACGGTAAAAGATTCTGATGAGAGAAATGGTAAGACAAACAAAGAAAATGTTCAATTGTCAGGAGTTCTTAGGGTAAAAGAAGAACAAATCAACCAACAACTGGATGAGATTGCTAAGTTGAAGCTTCAGTTTCAAGAAGCTAAAATTGAGAATGAACGCATTCAGTTGAAACTGAACAGTTACAACTCCGCAAGTTTCGTTCTTCAACATATCGTTCCTAAACCAATTGGGAAGAACAAAGCAGGCGAAGATGTATACTTTGATGGAACCGGGGTTGGGTTTCATCAGGTTCCACCGCCAGTGTTAAATAATTTCTCAAAGAAAAAATCCGGGTTGGTTAATGATGAAGAAGAAAATGAAGTTAAGCTTCCAGACACAATTGATGTCACATTCACTTCATCTTCCGATGAAGATAGTGTCCAATCTGAAGTTGTGAAAAGCATGGTTGAAAATGTTTTAAAGTCTGAAAGTGACACTACTGAGGATGATGAATGCTTTTTGGACAAATATATTCCGAAATGAAAATCCAAAAACAACTTAAATGAAGAACCTAATCTTGTGATGTACAAGATGGCGGGATCTGATAAGTTGTATTCGGATCATGATTTTCCTTTGGAGAATGTGAATGTTGGTAAATTGAGAAATGTGTTCAAGTTAATTGAGATTGATGTGTCTGAAATCGAAGGTTTGAAACATTCAAAAAGACAATTGAATTTTGAAAAAGATAAATCTTACTATAAAAAACCTGTTGTACCTCCGTGTTTTCATAACAACAATCAAAACAAATGGTCGGGTGGAAATCAGGGTGGTAAGAATTATCAAAGAAAGAATGTTCAAAACAAGAAATTTGTCGAGAAAAAGGTGTTTGTAAAAAGCTCGAGTTCTCATTCCGAGCAGGAATCTGAAATATTTTCAAAAACCAATGAAGAGTTTTTTTGAAGAAAAGGCCTCACAGCCTCAGACCGAAGGCACAAGTCGGGTAGTTGATATTCGAACATGCTTTAAGTGCAACAAAGTTGGACACATTGCATGAAAGTGCACCAACTTAAAGCCTAAGTCTGAAGTTGTTGAGAGTCAGAAAAAGAAAGCTGATGCAAAAGGCAAAGCTCCAATGGTTGTTGAGAAGAAAGTTTTGAAAAATGATAACATCAAAATCAAAACTGAACCCGTAAAGAATGTGGTAACTAAAACTGACAAATTTTACAAACGGGTTGCTTCGCCTCAACAAGCATGGAAGCCAAAATCTGTGGTAAAGGAAGTAAGTTCTTCAAAACCAAAGGTGTCTGAGACTGCAAAATCATCATCTTCAACTAAGAAGATGTATGTATCTTTGGATTACTATGAGAAACTTGAACCACAAGAAGCTACTACTTCTGAAAAGAAGAATGTACCAAAGAAAGACCAATCATCTGGTCAACCTTCTAAAAATGATTTCTTTTTATACAAAAAGGTTGAGATTGGGTCTGAGGAGAGCTTAAAGATGAATGACAAGAATTTTCCGCCACTTTACATTGCAAAAAACTCACCTAAATGTCAAGCTACCTGAGTCAAAAGAGGCTTGGGTGGCATCAACATCTAATTAAAGTGTTTATGATATGTGCAGGAGCTTCCAAGATCCGTTTCACATTGGATTATGGATAGTGGAGCTTCTCGGCACATGACAGGGAAGAAAACCCTACTGTACGATGTTCGAGGGTTTAATGGAGGATATGTGGGATTTGTAGGAAATCAAGGTGGTCGAATAGTTGGTGAAGGAACTCTATCTAATGGTATTGTCACGTTTGAAAGAGTAAACTACATCGCCGAGCTTGAAAACAATCTTCTGAGCATCTCTTAGATCTGTGATCGTATGTATACAACGCACTTTACAGACAAAGAATGTTTGATCTTGAAACCAGGATTTGTTGTTCCCGAAGAGTGGGTTATCATGAGAGCAACTAGAGTGAATGATCTGTACGTGTTGGACATGAGTGTAGCAACTACTACCACGGGTCAGGCTCACTGCTTTATGTCAAGAGCAACGGAAAAAGAATCAAAATTGTGGCATCGAAAGATGGGCCACATTCACCTGCGAAAAATGAATCACCTGGTGCATAACGACTTAGTAACTGGTGTTCATGTGAAAGGTTTCCATCTTGAGGGGGAGTGCATTAGCTGTATCAAAGGCAAGCAAAAGAAGAAATCTCACCCTGGGAAGAAGGAAAACTCAATCTCGAGACCGTTAGAGAGACTCCATATGGATCTTTTTGGTCCAGTAAATGTCAAAAGTATAACTGGTGATCTCTACTGTCTAGTAGTAACATGTCACACCCCCAAAATCCACACGCGGAGTACCACCGCTTGAAGGCGTGACATGACCAGGATCAAGCCACCAATCATATTGAACATATAAGTAAATAGTAAAAGTCATTCATCGATACGATAGGTGTTTCCATAACCAAATATAAACAAGTGTGTAGCGGAAGCAATAATGTAAAACCCAACATAAGTTTAAGTACAAAATGTCATAATGTTTAACAACACATTTACGATCCATGTCCACAACGACCGTGCCTCCCATGCAAGCTCCAAAAGTACCTAAGGTCCTGCGAGGCATGTAACAGAGAGTCAACAACTAGTTGAGCGAGTTCACAGTTAGTTATTCAGTTATAGAATTCGTTTCATAAATCAGTTGTTCGTTTTGTAAACCATGTTTCTTATTAATTCCCATCGCGGTCCTCCAGACATCTGTGCGAAGGTTAGTGGCCGTATCGCGGCCTTTTCAGGCATCTGTGCGAAGATTAGTGGCCGTATCGCGGTCCTCCAGACATCTGTGCGAAGGTTAGTGGCCGTATCGCGGCCTTTTCAGGCATCTGTGCAAAGATTAGTGGGGGGCTTCCCATGTGTAGACTAGTCGTATTTGTACGTGCCCTTCTTAATCCAAGGACCGTAGCGAGTGTGAGTGTACGTAGGTTTTACGTACGTTAAGGTTGTTGTCCTACCCAAGGAGGACGAACGTACGTATTCTACCCAAGGAGAATACGCAGGATTAATATTGGCATCCTACCCATGGAGGATGGCGGTACATATCCTACCCAAGGAGGATATGTAGGTTCCATTTTTATTTCTTAGTTTCTCAACCCATTCCCAACCCACTGGGAATCCCATGCCTTAGAAAGAGTGTGAACTCACCTTAGTTTGCTCGGTATGCTAAGTTAAGTGCTCGCAATAAATCAGTCAAGTCCTATAGTGCACGTATACTAAATCAGTTCTTGTTCGTAATGTTTCACATGTAACAAGTATTATAGAATGTCACAGAGTGTGCTTGGTAGTTGGTATCTTGTATCATGTAAACAGTTAATCAATTTCATATAGTTCATGTACCACATATATGTCCTTCACAGTTTATTCCAATATAACAATTCAATCATACACTTAACAGAGTTGGCATTTAGCAGAACCAGCAACTAACTGAGTGAGTAAAGTCAACAGAATTACTCCCCTTATCTTAACAGAGTTGCATGCTGAATTGAACTAATAAAGTTAACAATTAATGGATTTGCAACTAACAGAGTTATTGCTTAACAAGTTTAACAACTGAGTAAATAATTAACAGAGGTGCACACTTAACAGAATTGCAACTTTATTTAACAGAGCTAACATATCAACAGGAGACTAACAGAGTTAACATATATAACTTAGTTAATAAAAATAACAGGAAAATTAACACTTGGCCGAAATCTAAGTTGGGCCGAAAACACATAGGTGCCGAAATCCCCTCATAGCCGAAATCACCTTATGTTGCCGAAATCCCCTATGTTGGCGAAATCACTATATGCCGAAATTACTTAAGTGGGCCGAAATCTAAGTTGGGCCGGAAACATGTATGTGGGCCGAAATCACTTATGTGATTTCGTCCACTTTAAAGTATGTGGGTGATTTCGTCCACTTTATCATCTTCTTCAACAAATACTTACAGTAACTTAAAAACCCAGCAACTATAATTTCCATTACAGTTACATGATCTGATATACTTGAAATCATTTAATCAAATATGTAACAAATACATTACCAAATCATTGTGAAATCCAGAACATATTTCAATCAGTTTATCATTCAATAACATATACCCACTGTTGATCCAAACATCCAAGATACAGACAGTTTAGAGATAATAATTATCTAGCAAGCACACAATGATAGATCACATAATCACATATATAAATAATGATTAAACCTCGAAAATCATACAATAAGCATCTTAAACAACTGAACATGAAGATCACTAACCGTAAATTAAACAGAGGTTTGACTTCAAAATGAGGAATTATGTTTGTGGGTTTCAGATGTAGAGAGAGAAACAAAGTGATAAGGTTTGGTAAGTGGGAAACTTATCGGAGAAGATTGTTTATAAAATAAATATATAATACTCAATACTGGGCCAAGGCCCATCTCTGTTTTCGCCAAACATAGCTGGACGAAAACACTAAAGTGTTTTCATCACAGAAGGGTGTTTTCACCAGTGAGGTGGTGTTTTCATATTAGCAGGGGTGTTGGCCAAAGTTCCTTAATAAATTATACAATCCCAATTAGCACAAATTACACTATCAACATATACTCAAATATAATATGCACCCCAAATATCAAATATCAATCGCAACACTAATTAACGTTTTTACAAATGTAAGCGTTGTGAAACAAACAAGTCGTATTAACAAACAACATAAAAAAAATTAACATGCACTAAATGCGAAGATGGAATCTTGGAAACTCGAGTTGTCACATTATCCCCAACTTGAAAGAAATTTCGTTCCGAAATTTAGCATGTGGTTACTGAGGAAGCTAGGTAAGTTATCGTTTACTGGTTCTCCTGGGGTGTCACATTATCCCCCCCGTTGATTTGGAATTTCTTCCCGAAATTCTGTAGTAGCTTTAGCCTCAGTAGTAGTTGCATTGTTTTCGAACAACTGGGGATATTTGAGTTCCATTTGGTCTTCGCGTTCCCAGGTATACTCTGGGCCACGACGGGAGTTCCAACGAACTCGAACAAGAGGTATTCTGGTGTTCTTGAGGACCTTAACATCCCGGTCCGTGATTTCAACTGGTTCTTCGACGAAATGAAACCTTTCTTCGATAGTGAGCTCCTTCAGAGGAACTATGTGGGTCTCATCTGACAGACACTTCTTCAGATTCGACACGTGAAAGACGTTGTGAACTGCACTGAGTTCAGCTGGTAAGTTCAGTCTGTAGGCCACTTTGCCTATTTTCTCTATGACTTCAAACGGTCCAACGTATCGTGGATTGAGTTTGCCCCTTTTGCCAAAACGAACAACACCCTTCCAGGGTGAAACTTTGAGTAGTGCTCGATCCCCAACCTGGAACTCGAGTAGTTTCCTGTCTTTATCGGCGTATGCTTTCTGACGGTCACGAGCTGCCGCCATGCGTTGTCGTATTTGGGCAATCTTCTCAGTAGTATCAACTACCATTTCTGGACCTGTGATCTGACTGTCACCCACCTCTGCCCAACAAAGAGGTGATCGGAATTTACGCCCGTACAATGCCTCAAATGGAGCAGCTTTAATGCTGGTGTGGTAACTGTTGTTGTACGAAAATTCCACAAGTGGCAGATGTTTTTCCCAACCCTTGCCAAAGTCAATTACGCACGCCCGAAGCATGTCTTCTAGAGTTTGAATAGTGCGCTCAGACTGCCCGTCGGTCTGAGGATGATAAGCTGTGCTCATGTCTAAACGAGAGCCAAAAGATTTGTGCATTGTTTGCCACAGTTCTGAAGTAAAACGTGCGTCTCGATCAGAGATAATAGAGGTGGGCACCCCGTGCCTCGAGACAACTTCCTTAAGGTATACGTCTGCTAGAGTGGAGAACTTATCCGTTTCCTTGATAGCCAAGAAGTGAGTAGACTTTGTGAGTCGATCCACGATCACCCAAATAGTATCATTCCCACGTTGAGATCTTGGCAGGCCAGTAACAAAATCCATGGAAATTTGCTCCCATTTCCATTGTGGTATCTCAGGTTGTTGGAGTGGGCCTGAGGGTTTCTGATATTCCGCCTTGACTCTCGCACAAGTCAAACACTTGCTAACGTAAGTTGCTATGTGGGCCTTCATGCCAGGCCACCAATATGTAGTTCTGAGGTCGTGGTACATCTTATCCGAACCAGGATGTACTGAGTAGCGAGACTTATGAGCTTCTTCCATTACAAGCTCGCGTAGGTTGCCATAGTGTGGGACCCAGATGCGTCCTGTTACATAGTAGGCGCCGTCTGCCTTTTGTTCTAACCTTTTCCTTGAGCCGCGTAGAGCTTCAGCCCTGACGTTTCCTGGTTTCAATGCTTCTACCTGAGCATCTCGTATCTGTGAAGGAAGACTGGACTGAATAGTGAGTTGCAACGCTCGTACACGCCTAGGTGTAGTATCCTTTCGACTGAGGGCGTCGGCCACCACATTGGCTTTGCCCGGATGGTACTTTATAGCACATTCGTAATCGTTCAGTAACTCGACCCATCTACGTTGTCGCATGTTCAATTCTTTCTGCTTGAAGATATGCTCAAGACTCCTGTGATCGGTGTAGATGGTGCACTTGGTGCCATACAGATAATGTCGCCATATCTTGAGCGCAAAAAAAAAAAACAACAGCTCCCAGCTCTAAATCGTGTGTAGTGTAATTCCGTTCGTGAATCTTAAGTTGGCGCGAAGCATAAGCAATGACTTTATCCCTTGCATCAGCACACATCCAAGACCTTGGATAGATGCATCGCAGTAGACTACAAAATCGTCCGTGCCTTCAGGCAATGAGAGGATAGGTGCGCTACAAGTCTACCCTTTAAGTGCTAAAACGCTGTTTCCCGTGTATTACCCCAATGATAAGCAACACCTTTCTGTGTCAGTAATGTAAGCGGCTGTGCAATCTTTGAGAAGTCTTTGATGAACCGTCTGTAATAACCCGCCAAACCCAAGAATTGGCGTATTTATGTCAGTGTGCGAGGTGCAGGCCAGTTCTTGATCGAATCTATCTTGAATGGATCAACATGAATCTCATCCTTGTTTATCACGTGGCCTAGAAAGTTGACCTCACGAAGCCAGAAGTCACGTTTCGAAAACTTGGCGTACAGCTGTTCTGTTCGAAGGAGTTCCAAAATAAGTCGTAAATGATGCTCGTGTTCCTCCTGACTCTTCGAATAGATCAGAATGTCATCGATGGAAACAGTAACAAACTTGTCAAGATAAGGTTTGCACACACTGTTCATAAGATCCATGAAAACCGCAGGTGCGTTCGTTAGCTCGAATGGCATGACCAAAAACTCGTAATGGCCGTAGCGTGTTCTGAACGCTGTTTTGAAGACGTCCTCATCCCGGACTCTCAGTTGATGATAACCTGATCTCAGATCAATCTTCGAGTAATGGCTCGACCCTTTCAACTGGTCGAATAAGTCGTCGATGCGTGGAAGAGGATAACGATTCTTCACAGTCACCTTGTTCAGTTCGCGGTAGTCTATACACATGCGGAAGGTACCGTCCTTCTTCTTTACAAATAGTACTGGAGCTCCCCAGGGCGATGAGCTAGGACGTATGAAACCCTTTTCCAAGAGTTCTTGCAATTGCTTAGGCAGTTCTTCCAGTTCAGTTGGAGCTAAGCGATAAGGTGCTCGAGCTATGGGTGCTGCTCCTGGAGCTAGCTCGATCTGAAATTCGACCTGGCGATGAGGCGGTAACCCAGGTAACTCTTCAGGAAACACTTGAGGAAAGTCGCGTACAACAGGAATATCCTCTAACTTCTTCTCTTTCGTCGATGCATCTGTAACGAGTGCTAAAATAGCTGTGTGGCCCTTTCGCAAACACTCCTGTGCCTTCAAGAAGGAGATGATGCCACTCACGACACCACTCTTGTCGCCTTGAACTTCGAGAGGTTCTTTGCTTGAACGAGGAATACGAATAATCTTTTCTTTGCATAGGATCTCTGCTTGCTGTTGGGATAACCAATCCATACCAATAACGATGTCGAAACTACCCAGAACTATAGGAATGAGATCGATAGAGAAAGTCTGACCAGCCAAAACGAGATTACAACCCTTGACTATGTGACCACTGTGGTGTCTGTTGCATCTATTGCACTTTGGGTGATCTCCTCGATATTCACCCTGCCCTTGCCTACCAGAAAATTGCTGACCAGGGCTCTGGTAGTCATCAATCCTTTGCTGCTGTGCCTGAGACTGAACTAAAGTCGAATCCTTGCTAGAGGTTCCATCCCATTTTAGTTTGTTGTCACTGGGAGTAGCAGATGTAGTAATAGTAGTAGTACCAATACGCTTTGGCAGCTTGTTCTGTTCCACTGCCTGGTCTGTGAGACGATGAGCAAGACGAGTAACATCTTGAATAGTAGCAAGATTAGCAGCCGTCACATGGCTTTGAATTTCTGGTACTAAACCTTTGAGGTACAGCTCAATGCGCTTGATGGGAGGATCCACTATAGTGGGACATAACACTGCCTGTTCGTTGGATCGTTTCGTGTACGCGTCTATTTCTGACCCCGTCATCTTCAGGTTAAAGAACTCCACCTCCAGCTTATGAATATCATCACGGCTACAGTATTCCTCTTTGATCAACTCCTTGAAATCATTCCATGGGGTGGCATTAGCAGCCGCTAGCCCCAGCATCTGAACTTGCGCGTTCCACCAAGTTAGCGCAGTGCCTTCGAGAGTACCAGTGGCGTACTTCACTCTACGAGCCTCAGGGCATTCACACATCTCGAAGACGGATTCGAGCTTTTCAAACCAATTGAGGAGTCCAACGGCTCCTTCAGTGCCACTAAAAGTACTAGGACAACAGTCCATGAAAGTTTTGAACGTGCACACAGGTGGCTGAGCGTGTTGACCTGTCGTGTGTGTAAGAGTAAACATACTTGAGCACGAGTGTTGGTTTACGAGAGTAGGATCTAAAGATCCTAGAGTAAGTGGTGATGGCAGGTTACACCTCCTACCTGGGCAGCTGCGAGTGTTGCAGTAACTTGTTCAGTGATCGAAGCCGCCAACTGGGCTTGAGTTAGGTTAACGCGTCCACTCATGATCTTGATAGCAAAGATAACATAAGTGAGAGAGGTTCGCGAGTAGTGCGATGACAGAAGAGAGTGAGCAAACAAGTATTCTCATGCAATAGTGTTACGTTAATCTAAGCATACCCTGAGCAAAGTTCTATGCAATTCTAGCAAGTAGGCAATAAAACATATACCATATTACCTAGGATGTTGAGTCTTGCACGTGGAGCGAGGCGTCGTTGTGGATCGTTGAGCACTGTTCTGGTTATAGTCTGGTTTTAATAAAAACGTTTTCCCCTTATTAAAACCGAGTTCTCTATAACCAATGGCTCTGATACCAATCTGTCACACCCCCAAAATCCACACGCGGAGTACCACCGCTTGAAGGCGTGACATGACCAGGATCAAGCCACCAATCATATTGAACATATAAGTAAATAGTAAAAGTCATTCATCGATACGATAGGTGTTTCCATAACCAAATATAAACAAGTGTGTAGCGGAATCAATAATGTAAAACCCAACATAAGTTTAAGTACAAAATGTCATAATGTTTAACAACACATTTACGATCCATGTCCACAACGACCGTGCCTCCCATGCAAGCTCCAAAAGTACCTAAGGTCCTGCGAGGCATGTAACAGAGAGTCAACAACTAGTTGAGCGAGTTCACAGTTAGTTATTCAGTTATAGAATTCGTTTCATAAATCAGTTGTTCGTTTTGTAAACCATGTTTCTTATTAATTCCCATCGCGGTCCTCCAGACATCTGTGCGAAGGTTAGTGGCCGTATCGCGGTCCTCCAGACATCTGTGCGAAGGTTAGTGGCCGTATCGCGGCCTTTTCAGGCATCTGTGCGAAGATTAGTGGCCGTATCGCGGTCCTCCAGACATCTGTGCGAAGGTTAGTGGCCGTATCGCGGCCTTTTCAGGCATCTGTGCGAAGATTATTGGGGGGCTTCCCATGTGTAGACTAGTCGTATTTGTACGTGCCCTTCTTAATCCAAGGACCGTAGCGAGTGTGAGTGTACGTAGGTTTTACGTACGTTAAGGTTGTTGTCCTACCCAAGGAGGACGAACGTACGTATTCTACCCAAGGAGAATACGCAGGATTAATATTGGCATCCTACCCATGGAGGATGGCGGTACATATCCTACCCAAGGAGGATATGTAGGTTCCATTTTTATTTCTTAGTTTCTCAACCCATTCCCAACCCACTGGGAATCCCATACCTTAGAAAGAGTGTGAACTCACCTTAGTTTGCTCGGTATGCTAAGTTAAGTGCTCGCAATAAATCAGTCAAGTCCTATAGTGCACGTATACTAAATCAGTTCTTGTTCGTAATGTTTCACATGTAACAAGTATTATAGAATGTCACAGAGTGTGCTTGGTAGTTGGTATCTTGTATCATGTAAACAGTTAATCAATTTCATATAGTTCATGTACCACATATATGTCCTTCACAGTTTATTCCAATATAACAATTCAATCATACACTTAACAGAGTTGGCATTTAGCAGAACCAGCAACTAACTGAGTGAGTAAAGTCAACAGAATTACTCCCCTTATCTTAACAGAGTTGCATGCTGAATTGAACTAATAAAGTTAACAATTAATGGATTTGCAACTAACAGAGTTATTGCTTAACAAGTTTAACAACTGAGTAAATAATTAACAGAGGTGCTGTGACAACTGGCACAAACCGGTAATTTCCGTACACTATAATTATTGCTTAATGACTGCAATTATGAGTTTAATTGTCAGCAATGTCTGAACACATGATTAAACAAGTGAATTCATGCATGTTGTATACTACAAAATATTGCATTATGCATAAACGAGAGCGTTGCGTCAGAATAATAGTAAACTCACCGGTAAGACACAATGTGTCAACAGAACTGCAGAAAGCAGTCAGACATCAGAATTGAGGCCTAGGTGTAGGTCCGACAACAAGAATGCATTAAAACCCAAGAATACGTGCAAGGGTTAATATATATGCAATACGAAAGCAAAAATAAGCACTAAAAAGCACCCGAAACGCACTTTAAGTGCAGAATTTATAAAATTCAGCAATAATTCAGCATTTAGACACATAAATATTATGCAGAAATGTCGTTTTATTATCCAGAATATTTCCCTAAGTGTTGGGAGTTGAAAGAGTACAAGAAAGGTACTTAAACGACACTAAAAAGTGTAATTTAGCACTTTAACGAATCGGTATGTAACCGAACAACCGGACTATACCCGGAACACCAAAATAATGCTAGAAGCATTGTTTTTTTTTTTTTTTTTTTTTTTTTTTTTAGCTAGTTATGGTCCCCGAACACCGTAACACCCCTTATAACGTAACAACACATTAATCCCTAACCAAGACGCTTGAAACTTAACTAGTGTAAGTAATTAGTGGTTAGAACTTACACTTTACCCCCCCCCCCCATTGGCTGAATTTCGGCCCATGTGTGGCCCCACACAAGATTTACTTAATCCCCTAAAATCTCCTATGATCTATCCTTGGATTTCATGAAGATATGTCTTGTACCTCATAAGACATATAATCCAATGGACCAAGGGGATTGTGTATATAAGTGAACCATCATCTTCCCAAACTCACCTTCACAACACACTCTCTCTTTCTCTCTAATAGCTTACGGCCAAACACCCCTAAGCATCCATCAATTTTTCGAGCCTTGTTCAAGCCATTCCAAGGTCACACAAGTGTTAAGGGTCACATATTAGGAGTCTTGGAGCAAGCGGAACGCGAAGGACCACTTCCGTTAGCTTTTATCCACCTCTTTTTCGTCAAGATTCTTCCCTAGCCCCGAGCTAGAGGTATAACACTTAAAACTCATATTTAAGCTTATCTAAGGTGGTTAAAAGGATTTATGTCGGTTAAATATCGTTAACATATGATTTGATGCATTAAAGTCTAGTAAAAACTATAAAAATGGTGGTTAATAGTATATGTGATGTGTAAAAGTTGTAGTATTTGAAATATATGGTTATCTAGACCCGATCTACGATGTGGTAGCTCGGATCATCGTTTAACCCGGTTTGGTAAGATCGTTGATCTTAACATAAGCTCGTTTTTAGTTAACACAAGGGTTAAAGGGTGAAACTCTACCACACACGAGACATGGACTTGTGTAAAAGTATTTTTGTTGTGTAAAAGCAATTTAACTTGTGAAATAGTGTTTAAAACTAGTAGATCTACGTATCTACAAGCGGTATTTTCAAAGGACCAAGTGTCCAAGAAATCACATGTTCTAAACCAGGTCTTACACAAACAAAAGTGGTTTTTGTGAACAAACAAGTGTATGGATACTTGTGTAACAAGGGTTTTAACAAAGAAATAATTTTAGTAAAAACCGACTAGAAGTTGTAAAACTTCATACTCTTTAAAAATAAAGTTTTTAAGAAATTAAACTTATTTTTAAAGATAACAAGACTTACTAAATGTGCTAGTAAGTTACTACACATTTTTGTAAATATTCAAGTTCATGAAATTAGTGATTATTGTTGATAAGTATGGTTGATAATTGTTGTTGATGATTATTGATGATTGATGATGATTTAAAAGAAAATAAACACACGTTTTGAAAACGTGGGAAACCTCCATTTTTAGGGGAAACTCTGTCAAAATTTTTATAAATTTTGACACTTAGAAAAATGTAAGTTTTTGAGAAACTTATTCCCTAAAAATGTGTTTAAAAGCATTAACAAGGTTTCCCTAACTTTTGATGATAAGAAATGGTGATTTCTTGAAGAATAAAAATGGATAATAAGTATATATTTTTGAGAGAAAAATATATATTATTTTATCACCAAATTTTGTGCTAAGTGTATATAGTATGTGTTATACGTGCTAGTGTATTAAGACTTAAAAATACACTAAATACTCATGAGGAGTAGAAATATAGAAATACACATACAAAACACAAGATACATGATTCGGGTGCAAAGTGCAAAACACAAAAGACTTATATTTATTTTTGGAGAAAATAATATAAGTAAGATACGTAGTTAAAAATATAGAATATTTTTAACACAAGAAAATATACACAAAAGAGAGTGACTGTACTTGTGCGACGCAAGTCTAGTGACTAACGATAAGAAAACGCGTATAGGTTACGACGTTAAGTAAGCAAATCCGGTGGAGTTTACGACGCTAGGAACGCAAAGTTGTGAGTTCATGCTCCCCCTTTTCTCTTTAACTGTTTTCAGTTTTTATAACTTCGGGGGTGAAATACATGTACAAAAGTACAATATTTATAAATGGTATGATATAAATACAAGAAGCGCATTTGGTGAGACGAGAACCAAGTGTAAGGCGCTATGAGAAATGATAACAAGAAACGCGCTTGGTGAGAACGAGAACCAAGTAGGAGGCGTTATGAGAAATAGTGTCACGAATAGGGTACAGAAGCACCATTAATCAACAATATACCTAGACCGCAGAACAAAAGGTTAGATCTAACGGGTGCCTGGCAGCCACACTCCTGGTCGGGGCGAGAATCGAGGAGTGCTTTTGTGTCTCAGAATATACCAATTAAATGCCTTAGGTTTGGTGACTTCCTATGACGTGCCACAGGTTAATGGCTTTGCAACCCATTAACAATCTGATAATTACAGAAATACTGTATTTACATAAAATTCATACCATACAAAAGGTGATAAATAACTTGAAGTACGTGGGGTACTCAAGAGAATTGATAAATAACTTGAAGTACGTGAGGTACTCAAGAGGATTGATATATAACTTGAAGTACGTGGGGTACTCAAGAAAAGATTGGATTATACAAGTGTACGTGGGGTACACATGAAACTGGATTTATATATGAAAACTTGATTTACTCACAAACTATGTTTTCATACAAAGTATACAAACATGAAATACAAAGCTGCATGAATTCACACCAACTTTATGTTGACGTTTTTCCAAAAACTCACATGTATTTCAGGTAACTAGGATGGATGTGCGCGTGGTCTAGCTTATGCTCGTGGATGTCGCTTGTGTTTAATTTTGAATAAAGTTGTAAACTTTTAAGACAATGTTTTATGCGACTTAGCGATGTAAACGCTAACGTATGTTTTCAAATTATGGTATTTGAATGTTATTTTACGAGCATGTAGCATGTTTACTCTTCGTATGCAATGAGAACCTTTCATGATCACACCTCGTGCTTCCGCCGTAGAAAGGGGTGTGACAGATTGGTATCAGAGCTGCGACTGTAGTGAACCAGGATTCATTCTCGAGTCTAGTCTACAATCTCTAGGATCCATTCACGAAAACAATTTTCAAAGAGTTTTCATTGCATAAAACGTCCCGCGACATCCACTGCCTGAAACTGTCTACATGAGTCTAGAAAAGACACTACAAGACTTAGAGTGCACTTGAGTAGCACTTGTCGTTGACTAGAAACTACTTGCAATTATGTGTGATAATTAGCATGTACTAGAAGTAGAATGTCACAAGTATATGTGACCTTACCTGAAAGCGATGGCCCATCTGAAGGGAGAAATACGAGGATGAAACGAACTGTGCGGACTGTGCAAGGAGTTACGTAATTATGGATGCATACGTAATTATGGAATTCAGTGCACAGAAATCACAGAAAGTCTTGTCACGTATAGATTCCCTCAGTACAAGCCTAATAAGTACTCTGCTAGAGTAATAATTGTTTGATGTCACTTATGTGGTATATATACCTGTGAATATATGATACTACTGTCTAGTGTGACGATATCAAACAAATACCTAACCCTGCTGTGTTATGTTCTGTCAGAACATGACACCCAGGAAAGCTGTGAACGCTCGTGACCAACCTCCTCCTCCCCCACTGCCAAGAATTGCCGAAGAGCTGGAGGCTCTACTGGAAGAACGGGTCTCCGCTGCTATCGCCCAGTACGAGGCAAACCGTACTCAAGACAGTGAAAGACCAAGCAACGCTAGACATAATGGGAATGGAGATTCATCTGGAGACAGCGCAGTTCGAAGCTGCACATTTAAGCAGTTCCTCGACTGCAAGCCGATGAACTATGATGGCACAGGAGGTGCAGTAGCATTTGTGCGCTGGACGGAGAAGACTGAAGCTACTTTTCGCATGAGCAAGTGTACCGCGGATCAACAAGTCACCTTTGCTACCGGGTTGTTTATCGATGAAGCTCTGACTTGGTGGAATTTGCAAGCCCAAACCTTGCTCAATAATGCCGCGTATGGTCTAACCTGGGAGGAACTAAAGGAAAGGATGAGAGAGAAGTATTGCTCTCGTGCTGAACTCCAAAGACTGGAAACGGAGTTCTGGCACTTGACTATGGAAGGTGCTCATATTGATGGTTACACTCGAAGGTTTCACGATCTGTCCAGAGTGCTTCCCTACATGGTGACTCCTGAATTTAAGCGTGTGGAACGCTACATTTGGGGACTGGCCTCAGAGTTTCGTGGCATGGTAACGTCGGCCAAACCACAAACAATCACCGAGGCTGTAACTCTGGCTGTCAGCCTGACCAAAGATTGTGTTCGTAAGAAGAAGTTATCGTTGAACCCAACAAAGAAGACCGAGACACATGATGAGTCGTCCGGTGACAAGAAGAGAAAGCGTTCGAATCTGAATCAAGCGACTCGCAACAACGAAGGTTTCAACAAAAAGCGTGACGCTAACCCGTCTCAGGAGGCGAAGACCCTTTCAACCAAGGCATACCAAGGCTCCATGCCTGAATGCCAAAAATGTAAGTTTCATCATAAAGGAGCTTGTCGCATTCCAAGGTGCGACAAATGTGGTAGATTGGGTCACCAAGCAGAAAACTGTTGGGGAAACGGAAGGAATGGGAATGAGAATGGCAATGGTAACCGGAATAGCCGTGGAGCTGGGCAAAGCCAAGGATGCTTTGGTTGTGGAGGCATGGATCATTTCAAGAAAAATTGCCCAAGGGGAAACAATGCTCAGACCCGAGCATTTGTAATTAGAGCAAGGGACGCACGCAAGGACCCTAATGTGGTCAACGGTACGTTCCTCATTAACAATCACATTGCATCCATATTATTCGACACTGGCACCGATTATAGTTTCATGTCTGTGGAATTTAAACGCATACTTGGAATAGAATCTAGTAGATTAGAAATTCCTTATTCCATAGAACTAGCCAATGGTAAACTTGTTGAATCGGGCGAAGTTGTTAGAGGCTGCACACTGGAACTTGGCAAACGAAATTTTAGCATCGACCTCTTACCTATTCAATTGGGTAGCTTCGATGTAGTGGTCGGAATGGACTGGTTGTCCAAAATCAGAGCTGAAGTTATTTGTCATGAGAAAATCATTCGCATCCCTCTAGCGAATGATGAAACTCTCATTGTACATGGGGAAAGACGAAACGCGCCTCTACGAATCATCAGTTGCATGAAGGCACAGAAGTGCTTGAGGAAAGGATGTGTCGCTTTCCTAGCACACGTTATAGACAAGAAGGCTGTGGAGCCAAAACTCGAAGACATTCCTGTGGTGAAGGAATTTCCTGATGTGTTCCCTGAAGATCTGCCAGGACTACCTCCGTAACGACAAGTCGAATTCCGTATAGATTTGGTTCCAGGAGCTGCTCCTGTAGCCAAGGCACCCTATCGACTTGCGCCATCCGAGATGCAAGAGTTATCTACACAACTCCAGGAGTTGTTGGATAAGGGATTTATAAGGCCAAGCTTCTCACCCTGGGGAGCTCCAGTATTGTTCGTGAAAAAGAAGGATGGATCACTACGGATGTGTATCGATTACAGGGAACTGAACAAGCTCACAATCAAGAATCGGTATCCGCTACCAAGGATTGATGACTTGTTTGATCAACTGCAAGGATCAAGCTACTATTCCAAGATCGACCTTCGATCTGGATACCATCAGCTGAGAATCCAAGATGAAAGCGTGCCAAAGACTGCATTCAGAACGCGATATGGGCACTACGAATTTCTTGTGATGCCGTTTGGATTGACGAACGCGCCAGCGGTCTTTATGGACCTAATGAACCGCGTGTGCAAACCATATCTCAATAAATTCGTGATTGTATTTATCGATGATATCCTAATTTACTCGCGAACGAAAGAAGAGCATGAGCAACACCTCAGGACTATCTTGGAACTACTGAAGAAAGAGAAACTTTATGCAAAGTTCTCGAAATGCGAATTCTGGATTCGCGAAGTACAATTTCTTGGTCACGTGGTGAATGAGAAGGGCATTCATGTAGACCCGTCCAAGATTGAAGCAATAAAGAATTGGGAAGCTCCCAAGACCCCGACCGAAGTCCGTCAATTTTTGGGCTTAGCGGGCTACTATCGGCGATTCATTGAGAATTTCTCGAAGATAGCTCAACCGCTAACGACCCTGACTCAGAAAGACAAGAAGTACGACTGGGGTCACAAACAAGAAGAAGCCTTTCAGCTACTTAAGAACAAGCTCTGCGATGCACCGATACTATCATTACCCGAAGGCACTGAAGACTTCGTGGTATACTGCGACGCCTCACGACAAGGCTTGGGTTGCGTGCTCATGCAAGGCCAAAAAGTCATCGCTTACGCTTCAAGACAACTGAAGGTTCACGAGAGAAATTATACCACTCACGACCTGGAGCTGGGTGCAGTGGTATTCGCCTTGAAGATTTGGCGACATTATTTATATGGTACTCAATGTACAATCTTCACAGATCACAAAAGCTTACAACACATATTTGATCAGAAGGAATTGAATATGCGCCAGCGACGTTGGGTCGAGCTGCTGAACGATTATGACTGTGAGATTAAGTACCATCCTGGAAAGGCAAACGTTGTAGCAGACGCGTTGAGCCGAAAAGAAAGGGTTAAGACCCTAAGGGTTCGAGCATTGGAAATGACGATTCGAACGAACCTCACTGCACGCATTCGAGATGCACAACAAGAAGCTCTTAAAGAAGAGAACCGTAAGGCTGAATACCTCCGGGGTGCATTGAATTACATGGTGCCAAATGAAGAGGGAGCCTTATACTTCAAGAAGCGTATCTGGGTTCCACTCTGTGGTGGCATACGTGAGGTCATCCTTAATGAAGCCCACAAATCGAGATATTCGATCCATCCAGGATCGGACAAGATGTACCAAGACTTGAAAGAGTACTATTGGTGGCCGAGACTCAAAAGCGACGTTGCTGTCTATGTTGGAAAATGCCTAACCTATGCGAAGGTTAAAGCTGAATATCAGAAACCGTCAGGCCTACTACAACAACCAGAGATTCCCGTGTGGAAGTGGGAACAAATCTCGATGGACTTCATAACGAAATTACCCAGGACCCCGAGAGGGCACGATATGATATGGGTAATAGTTGATCGATTGACGAAGTCTGCGCACTTCCTACCGATCCGAGAAAAAGACAGCACTGGAAAGCTTGCTGAGATATACTTAAGAGAAATTGTGGCACGTCATGGAGTGCCAATCTCAATCATTTCAGACAGAGATGGACGCTTTGTCTCAAGAATCTGGCAATCATTTCAGGAAGCCTTTGGATCTCAGTTAGATCTAAGCACGGCATTCCATCCACAAACAGACGGCCAGAGCGAACGGACTATACAAACGTTAGAAGATATGCTTCGCGCATGTGTCATGGATCTAGGCGGAAGCTGGGATACTCACCTACCTTTAGTTGAGTTTTCCTACAATAACAGTTATCATACGAGCATAAAAGCCGCGCCGTTCGAAGCTCTGTATGGCCGCAAATGCCGATCGCCCCTGTGTTGGGCAGATGCCGGAGATAAACGTATGGTTGGTCCGGAACTTGTACAAGAGACAACCGACAAGATTGCGCAGATCCGAGAGCGCATTAAGGCGGCTCGAGAGCGACAAAAGAGCTACGCGGATCCAAATAGAAAATCGGTAGATTTCAAGGTGGGAGACAAAATGTTGTTAAAAGTCTCACCATGGAAGGGCGTAGTCAGATTTGGAAAACGTGGAAAGCTGAATCCACGATACATCGGACCATTCAGAATTTTGAGAAGAATTGGTACCGTGGCATACAAGTTGGAGTTACCGGAAGAACTTAATGGAGTACATGATACGTTTCATGTATCCAACCTGAAGAAGAGTCCAACGCAAGAAAACGTGACCATCCCGATGGATGAAGTACATATTGATGAAGCCCTCCGATTTACAGAACAACCCGTTGAGGTTACTGACTGGAAAGTCAACAAGACCAGGAGGAGCAGTGTGAAACTTGTCAAAGTACGTTGGAGCTCAAAACACGGACCCGAGTACACATGGGAACGTGAAGACCAGTTCAAGAAAAAGTATCCCCACCTATTCAAGAAGACTCCAGCGAGAGTTAGTTCAGTCTGAATTTCGGGACGAAATTCTTTTAACGGGGGGAGACTGTGACAACTGGCACAAACCGGTAATTTCCGTACACTATAATTATTGCTTAATGACTGCAATTATGAGTTTAATTGTCAGCAATGTCTGAACACATGATTAAACAAGTGAATTCATGCATGTTGTATACTACAAAATATTGCGTTATGCATAAACGAGAGCGTTGCGTCAGAATAATAGTAAACTCACCGGTAAGACACAATGTGTCAACAGAACTGCAGAAAGCAGTCAGACATCAGAATTGAGGCCTAGGTGTAGGTCCGACAACAAGAATGCATTAAAACCCAAGAATACATACAAGGGTTAATATATATGCAATACGAAAGCAAAAATAAGCACTAAAAAGCACCCGAAACGCACTTTAAGTGCAGAATTTATAAAATTCAGCAATAATTCAGCATTTAGACACATAAATATTATGCAGAAATGTCGTTTTATTATCCAGAATATTTCCCTAAGTGTTGGGAGTTGAAAGAGTACAAGAAAGGTACTTAAACGACACTAAAAAGTGTAATTTAGCACTTTAACGAATCGGTATGTAACCGAACAACCGGACTATACCCGGAACACCAAAATAATGCTAGAAGCATTGTTTTTTTTTTTTTTTTTTTTTTTTTTTAGCTAGTTATGGTCCCCGAACACCGTAACACCCCTTATAACGTAACAACACATTAATCCCTAACCAAGACGCTTGAAACTTAACTAGTGTAAGTAATTAGTGGTTAGAACTTACACTTTACCCCCCCCCCCCCCCATTGGCTGAATTTCGGCCCATGTGTGGCCCCACACAAGATTTACTTAATCCCCTAAAATCTCCTATGATCTATCCTTGGATTTCATGAAGATATGTCTTGTACTTCATAAGACATATAATCCAATGGACCAAGGGGATTGTGTATATAAGTGAACCATCATCTTCCCAAACTCACCTTCACAACACACTCTCTCTTTCTCTCTAATAGCTTACGGCCAAACACCCCTAAGCATCCATCAATTTTTCGAGCCTTGTTCAAGCCATTCCAAGGTCACACAAGTGTTAAGGGTCACATATTAGGAGTCTTGGAGCAAGCGGAACGCGAAGGACCACTTCCGTTAGCTTTTATCCACCTCTTTTTCGTCAAGATTCTTCCCTAGCCCCGAGCTAGAGGTATAACACTTAAAACTCATATTTAAGCTTATCTAAGGTGGTTAAAAGGATTTATGTCGGTTAAATATCGTTAACATATGATTTGATGCATTAAAGTCTAGTAAAAACTCTAAAAATGGTGGTTAATAGTATATGTGATGTGTAAAAGTTGTAGTATTTGAAATATATGGTTATCTAGACCCGATCTACGATGTGGTAGCTCGGATCATCGTTTAACCCGGTTTGGTAAGATCCTTGATCTTAACATAAGCTCGTTTTTAGTTAACACAAGGGTTAAAGGGTGAAACTCTACCACACACGAGACATGGACTTGTGTAAAAGTATTTTTGTTGTGTAAAAGCAATTTAACTTGTGAAATAGTGTTTAAAACTAGTAGATCTACGTATCTACAAGCGGTATTTTCAAAGGACCAAGTGTCCAAGAAATCACATGTTCTAAACCGGGTCTTACACAAACAAAAGTGGTTTTTGTGAACAAACAAGTGTATGGATACTTGTGTAACAAGGGTTTTAACAAAGAAATAATTTTAGTAAAAACCGACTAGAAGTTGTAAAACTTCATACTCTTTAAAAATAAATTTTTTAAGAAATTAAACTTATTTTTAAAGATAACAAGACTTACTAAATGTGCTAGTAAGTTACTACACATTTTTGTAAATATTCAAGTTCATGAAATTAGTGATTATTGTTGATAAGTATGGTTGATAATTGTTGTTGATGATTATTGATGATTGATGATGATTTAAAAGAAAATAAACACACGTTTTGAAAACGTGGGAAACCTCCATTTTTAGGGGAAACTCTGTCAAAATTTTTATAAATTTTGACACTTAGAAAAATGTAAGTTTTTGAGAAACTTATTCCCTAAAAATGTGTTTAAAAGCATTAACAAGGTTTCCCTAACTTTTGATGATAAGAAATGGTGATTTCTTGAAGAATAAAAATGGATAATAAGTATATATTTTTGAGAGAAAAATATATATTATTTTATCACCAAATTTTGTGCTAAGTGTATATAGTATGTGTTATACGTGCTAGTGTATTAAGACTTAAAAATACACTAAATACTCATGAGGAGTAGAAATATAGAAATACACATACAAAACACAAGATACATGATTCGGGTGCAAAGTGCAAAACACAAAAGACTTATATTTATTTTTGGAGAAAATAATATAAGTAAGATACGTAGTTAAAAATATAGAATATTTTTAACACAAGAAAATATACACAAAAGAGAGTGACTGTACTTGTGCGACGCAAGTCTAGTGACTAACGATAAGAAAACGCGTATAGGTTACGACGTTAAGTAAGCAAATCCGGTGGAGTTTACGACGCTAGGAACGCAAAGTTGTGAGTTCATGCTCCCCCTTTTCTCTTTAACTGTTTTCAGTTTTTATAACTTCGGGGGTGAAATACATGTACAAAAGTACAATATTTATAAATGGTATGATATAAATACAAGAAGCGCATTTGGTGAGACGAGAACCAAGTGTAAGGCGCTATGAGAAATGATAACAAGAAACGCGCTTGGTGAGAACGAGAACCAAGTAGGAGGCGTTATGAGAAATAGTGTCACGAATAGGGTACAGAAGCACCATTAATCAACAATATACCTAGACCGCAGAACAAAAGGTTAGATCTAACGGGTGCCTGGCAGCCACACTCCTGGTCGGGGCGAGAATCGAGGAGTGCTTTTGTGTCTCAGAATATACCAATTAAATGCCTTAGGTTTGGTGACTTCCTATGACGTGCCACAGGTTAATGGCTTTGCAACCCATTAACAATCTGATAATTACAGAAATACTGTATTTACATAAAATTCATACCATACAAAAGGTGATAAATAACTTGAAGTACGTGGGGTACTCAAGAGAATTGATAAATAACTTGAAGTACGTGAGGTACTCAAGAGGATTGATATATAACTTGAAGTACGTGGGGTACTCAAGAAAAGATTGGATTATACAAGTGTACGTGGGGTACACATGAAACTGGATTTATATATGAAAACTTGATTTACTCACAAACTATGTTTTCATACAAAGTATACAAACATGAAATACAAAGCTGCATGAATTCACACCAACTTTATGTTGACGTTTTTCCAAAAACTCACATGTATTTCAGGTAACTAGGATGGATGTGCGCGTGGTCTAGCTTATGCTCGTGGATGTCGCTTGTGTTTAATTTTGAATAAAGTTGTAAACTTTTAAGACAATGTTTTATGCGACTTAGCGATGTAAACGCTAACGTATGTTTTCAAATTATGGTATTTGAATGTTATTTTACGAGCATGTAGCATGTTTACTCTTCGTATGCAATGAGAACCTTTCATGATCACACCTCGTGCTTCCGCCGTAGAAAGGGGTGTGACAGGTGCACACTTAACAGAATTGCAACTTTATTTAACAGAGCTAACATATCAACAGGAGACTAACAGAGTTAACATATATAACTTAGTTAATAAAAATAACAGGAAAATTAACACTTGGCCGAAATCTAAGTTGGGCCGAAAACACATAGGTGCCGAAATCCCCTCATAGCCGAAATCCTTCTTGGCCGAAATCCCCTATGTTGGCGAAATCACTATATGCCGAAATTACTTAAGTGGGCCGAAATCTAAGTTGGGCCGGAAACATGTATGTGGGCCGAAATCACTTATGTGATTTCGTCCACTTTAAAGTATGTGGGTGATTTCATCCACTTTATCATCTTCTTCAACAAATACTTACAGTAACTTAAAAACCCAGCAACTATAATTTCCATTACAGTTACATGATCTGATATACTTGAAATCATTTAATCAAATATGTAACAAATACATTACCAAATCATTGTGAAATCCAGAACATATTTCAATCAGTTTATCATTCAATAACATATACCCACTGTTGATCCAAACATCCAAGATACAGACAGTTTAGAGATAATAATTATCTAGCAAGCACACAATGATAGATCACATAATCACATATATAAATAATGATTAAACCTCGAAAATCATACAATAAGCATCTTAAACAACTGAACATGAAGATCACTAACCGTAAATTAAACAGAGGTTTGACTTCAAAATGAGGAATTATGTTTGTGGGTTTCAGATGTAGAGAGAGAAACAAAGTGATAAGGTTTGGTAAGTGGGAAACTTATCGGAGAAGATTGTTTATAAAATAAATATATAATACTCAATACTGGGCCAAGGCCCATCTCTGTTTTCGCCAAACATAGCTGGACGAAAACACTAAAGTGTTTTCATCACAGAAGGGTGTTTTCACCAGTGAGGTGGTGTTTTCATATTAGTAGGGGTGTTGGCCAAAGTTCCTTAATAAATTATACAATCCCAATTAGCACAAATTACACTATCAACATATACTCAAATATAATATGCACCCCAAATATCAAATATCAATCGCAACACTAATTAACGTTTTTACAAATGTAAGCGTTGTGAAACAAACAAGTCGTATTAACAAACAACATAAAAAAATTAACATGCACTAAATGCGAAGATGGAATCTTGGAAACTCGAGTTGTCACATAACAGACGACTACTCGAGATTTTCATGGGTATCTTTTCTGAAGACAAAGGATGAGACATTTGAAAGTTTGATGGCGTTGTTCAGAAAAATTGAAAACTTGTACCAAACCCGAATCAGAAGAATCAGGGGTGACAATGGTACTGAGTTTAAGAACAACAAGATGGAAGAGTATTGTGATGAGAGAGGTATATTGCAAGAATTTAATGCTCCTTACACTCCACAACAAAATGGAGTAGCTGAAAGAAAGAACATGACACTAATTGAAACGGCCAGGACGATGCTTGCTGATTCGAAATTACCAGTCAACTTTTGGGCAGAAGCAGTGTCAGCCGCTTGCTATACACTCAACCGGGTTCTTACAGTGAAGAAATTCAACAAGACATGTTTCGAGCTAATCAACAACCGCAAACCGAACCTGGAGTATTTAGAACCGTTTAGGTCTCCCTGCACAGTTCTAGAGCCTTTTGGAAAGTTTGGTGCAAAGAGCATTGAAGGAATATTTGTGGGTTACTCAAGTCCATTAAAGCGAGTCTTTATTCCAAGCTTGAAGCGGATTATTGAAGCACACAATGTTGAATGCCAAGGTTACACAATGCCACCGCAAAACCCAGGCGACTCATGGCGCTTTAACTACGATACTCTGTGGGATTTGTTTGACTTGGAAGAAGAACCAGAGTTCTTTGATGAGTTGGATATTCTAAGAGAGTATGAGTCATCACAAGATAGGTTTCCAGCTGAGTATACTAGAAGTCGACGGCAAACTTCAAATAATGATGAAGCTGGTCCAAGTAATGCTGGAGAACATGATGATGTTCAACAATCTTCAGAACAAGAACAAGAACAAGCTCCTGCAAATCAGACGGCAGTCAATGATAATCAAGAATCTGATGATAGACCTGTATTTGATCATGGTGATTCAGATTCTGAGGGGGAGCAGATCTAGATTTCAAGTCAAACTATTCCAGTCAGTGAACAAGGTGCAAATCAGAATGTCATAAATTTGGAAGGCGAGGTAGATGTTCCAGGCGAGGTGATGCCGAGAACTCTTTCGTACCATCCAGGAGAGCTGATTATTGGAGAATTACAATCAGGCGTTCGCACAAGACGACAAATTGACCAAGGCCTTACTTGTTTTTATTCTACAGTTGCTCCGTTACAAACTGAGTTTTCACTTAGTTGTTTTATTTCGCAGATTGAGCCGTGAACATACAAGGAAGCACTAACTGAAGATTCTTGGGTCAACGCGATGCAAGAGGAGCTGAGTCAGTTTGAGAAGTTAGGAGTGTGGAAATTGGTAGACTTGCCTGATGGTCACAGGAAGATAAACACCAAGTGGGTGTTCAAGTGTAAGAGAGACAATCGAGGGGTTATTATTCGTAACAAAGCTCGACTCGTAGCCCAGGGCTTTAGTCAGCAGGAGGGTATAGATTTCACTGAAGTGTATGCTCCGGTTGCTAGACTTGAAGCGATCAGAATCTTCCTAGCATTTGCATCTTGGAAAGGTTTTAAAGTTTATCAGCTAGATGTTAAATCGGCGTTTCTCTATGGGAAGGTAAAAGAGGAGGTATATGTCGGACAGCCACCGGGCTTCACCGATCCAATCCATAAGGACAAGGTTTATTTACTGGATAAAGCGCTGTATGGTTTACACCAGGCCCCGAGAGCTTGGTACGAGACATTGTCTCAACATTTACTTGCCAACAGCTTCATCCGTGGAAAAGTGGATGCAACTCTCTTCACCAAAGAAGTCGACGGACATCTTCTGATAGTTCAGATATACGTGGACGACATCATATTTGGGTCAACAAATGAAAATTTGTGCAAAGATTTCAAAGAGTTATGAAGCAAAAATTTGAAATGGCATCGATGGGTGAGATGAAATACTTCTTGGGACTTCAGGTTGATCAACTGCCTAAGGGAATTTTCATACATCAGACGAAGTATGTTCATGATATCTTAGAGAAATTTTGGATGTCAGGTTCTACTCCAGCTTCCACCCCATTAGCGACGAACCATGGGATAAATCTTGATCTCACCAAAGAGAAGGTAGATGAAACATTATATCGTTCCATGATAGGATCGCTGATGTATTTGACAGCTTCAAGACCCGATATTATGTATCCAACCTGCCTCGCAGCAAGATTTCAGTCTAACCCGAGAGCTTCGCATATGGTGTTTGTGAAACGGATATTATGCTACCTGAAAGGAACTCCATCACTGGGGTTGTGGTATCCAAGAGAAGGCGATGTCACGCTCGAAGGGTATTCCGATTCCGATTTCGGATGCTGCAAAGTTAACGCTAAATCAACAACAGCGGGGTGCCAGTTTTTCGAACCACGATTGGTTACCTAGCAATGCAAGAAGCATACCTCTGTAGCTTTATCCACATGTGAACCCGAGTATGTATCTGCTAGCAGCTGCTGCTCTCATATCTTGTGGATCCAGCAACAGATGCGCGACTACGGTTTGCAATTTCTTAACACCCCAATCTTTGTTGATAATGAGGCAGCTATAAACATAACTAAAAATCTTGTTCATCACGCTAAAACGAAACACATTGAAATTCGTCATCACTTCATTCGCGATTGCTTCAAGAAGAAGTTGATACGAATTGAGAAAATTCACACTGACTAACAAAAAGCTGATTTACATACCAAAGCGTTTGATAAAACTCGTTTTCAATATCTTTTAAAATTGAATGGTATGAAGCTTTTATCGGTGTCGGAGGAGATTCTTGGCGTAGACGAAGGTACCACTGTAGATGATGTTGAGAAGCAATCTGCAATGGTTTGTCGATTTTTTACTTGTTTTGGTATTTAGGGGGAGTATAGGGTAATATTTTCAGAAAATACAAAAACAGTAAAAAATTTCAAAAATCCAAAAACATGAGATATTTCAAAATTCAAAAACAATAGAAAACCGGAAAAGAGATTGTGTAAAAAGGGAAAATGATAGTACATCGGCTTGACAGTTACAGTATGCTAAAGATATGTATAGTTTAAAAGTATTAAGTAGTCTCGCTGATGATGTGCCGATAGGTTTTTACACATTTAGTAGGTTTGTTCGGGATATAAACATAAATTCAAACTTGCTTATTTTCGTGGGGAACACTACTTGGATATATAGGTAACCCCTGAAATCTTGTTTGATGGACCCCTCTTTCTGAAATACTAGGTCTTTATACTCAGTGATATATGGGGTATTATCCCGGGACTTCTGATTTTGAGGAAGCAATGGCCTAGTCCCCGTATAATACTTTACTGCTTGCTTGAAATAAAAGCCTGCCCTCAGCATAAAAATGATAAAACATTGAAAAATTCTAATCATGTGCTGTTGGAAAAAAAAGATCCTCTACCCACTTAAAGTCGAAGCCGTCATCTCTCTGATTTTGCGGAAGCAATAGCCTGAGCTCTCACGGCCCTCGCATTTAACCCCATTACAGATATCATCTATGGTATACTCACCTGTAAGACTGAATATTGGGATTTGGATACGGGAGTATATTCAAGAGGCGGGACACATGAATGAGTTTAAGTCTCTTAATTCACCTAATTCGTATCCTGAACAGATTGAAATTTGTGTGAGAATTTAAGTGGATCAGTATATCGACAATCTAAGCGAATTGTTTAATTCTGAGTATGAAATAAAAGATTAACGGTACTTGTGACTTGTCGACAGCTGATATGATTCCCTAACACGCTCACCAAAAATATGTTTGTAAATAGTTTACATTTACTGCATTTCATTTCTGTTTAGCATTCTAGTTTAGAAACTTTATTCAAAATCCAAAAAGATTTTACATTTCTGCTTTATTTTCTGACAAACCAAAGTGGAAGGTTGATCTTCAGATTCGCAGTTTGAAGCAGATGCAGGAAGTTTCTGAGCTGGAAGAAGAGTTGTGAGCTTATCTTGTTAAAATTGTGATAATGAAAAGTCAAAACAAGTTCATTAAGTTGAAACTTGTAATTTTCAAGCAAATGTTTTGAAACTATGTTGAACAAAAGTCAGTTTTGTTTTGTCTTGTCTTGGATCAACCAAGGTCATTAAGTTGGACTTGGTAGATAAATTGAGTACTCAGGGTCATTAACTTGAACCTGAATACTTAAGTGGATTATTAAAACTGATAAAAACGAGAAAAGATGTTAAAAGTCAATAGATTGTAATGTTATATTCTTGAGAAGCAGGAAACAAGATCCCCATGGCAAAGAAAGTGTAAAGATTGAACCAGAATTCGAGCTCCAGCATATTGAAAGGGGGAGTCTACATTCTGGATCAACATTCAAAGGGGAGTTTGAAGATAGAGATTGGAGGATGCCTACAGTGTCAAACAATTTGTAAAGAAAGACAAGACTGATCAAGATTCAAGGCTCGATCCTGAAGACTTCGTCAACATCCAAGGGGGAGTCTGTTGGTGCATAAATGTCTGTTAACTTCGTCTTGTATCGAGTCATATGTCTTGATAGGATATATCAGTGCACAGCAGGATAGAAATTAGGGTTTGTGTGTGATGGTGTGATTTCGCACGAAATAGCACTAAGCTATTTTGTACGAAATAAGACATTGCTATTTCGCACGAAATAGCCAGTGCCAATTTCGTGCGAAAATACATCTCCTATATATAGTGGACCTGCTGATTCATTTGTAACGTTCGAGATTTCAGAGCCGAGGTGCTGCCAGTTTGTCAAACGATCAGGATTGCTTTGAAATCAATAATAAAAGGATAATTAAGAGGAATTAAGCTGTTTCACGTCTATATCATTGATTCCGCCTTTGATATGGATCATAAACTCTTCTGATTGACTCGTTAGGGTCACACGACGATCCAATATAAAATGAAGCAAGAAGTGTTGGAACTTCAATTTCTATATATACCCAACTTGAACTCATAAGATCTCTCCACAATAGTCTAGGATTGATCCCAGATGCATCCATGTGTCCCAATGCTGCCAAAAACCAGTTGGAAGGCCCCTGAATTCAAATACCACCTTTCTATGGCGGTGTAACTTGTTATAACAGGCAACTGTCCAAAAATTTGCCCAGTTACAGGTCTTACGGACCGTAAGCCTTTGGCTTTGCGGTCCGTATCCTCTATTCAGAATTTATCGCCAAGCTCTGCCATCTTACGGACCGTAAGGTGGCTCCTTTGCGGTCCGTAAGGCTTCATCAGAGAACAAAATCTTTGTAATTTCTTAGTCCTTGACCATGCAACTTTGCTAACCTCGAATCTTATGTCTTCTTTTCAGTAGAGGGACCATATAGACAGGCCTTGCATGTATTGCTATGCACATGAGGTTTCTTGGACCTATCTAATAAGGCTTTTAAAATGAATTTTGTCATAAATGCACCTAGAATCCCTTCTTTTGCAAAATTTGAATTATACATTATCAGGGATAACCGGATTTTAGCATATCATATGTTTATAAAATAGATTAGGTTCTTGGGATTCATGACTAGGTCGCTCAGAGGTATTAATTAACATGTCGACACTTTTAAATCCTACCATACATCTTTAACTTGATCTGGGTTTATAACACGTTTGCCTTACATGACACGTGTCTTTATTTTATTGGGTATGATTTTACGAGGTGTTACATCCTCACCCCCTTAAAAGAAATCTCGACCTCGAGATTTACTGAAATAAATGAGGGTACTTTTCTTTCATTGTGGACTCTACCTCCCACGTATACTCGGGACCTCTACGGGCATCCCATTTAACCTTTACAATTGGTACATGCTTCCTTCGAAGCTTTTTAACCTGTCGATCCTCGATCGACAAAGGTTTTTCAACAAATTTCAAGCTCTCATCTATATGCACATCCGTATGTGGTATGACTAGTGATTCATCAGCTAGACATTTCTTTAGATTGCAGATGTGAACCACATTATGGATTCCACTGAGCTCTTCAGGAAAATTTAACTTGTAAGCCACTGTTCCAACACATTCGATGATCTCGAATGGTCTTATGTATCTTGGGCTTAACTTACCTTTCTTACCAAATCGCATTACCCCTTTCCAGGGTGATACTTTCAGTAACACTTTGCACCAACCTCAAATTTTAGAGGTTTACGCCTTTTATCTGCGTAGGTTTTCTGTCTATCCCTATCAGCTTTGAGACGATCTCGTATCTGTACAATCTTATATGTCGTCTCCAGGACTATATCAGGTCCTGTTAGTTGGACATCTCCAACTTCGGCCCAACAAACGGGCGTTCTGCACTTTCTTCCATACAAAGCTTCAAAAGGTGCAGCTTGAATACTGGAATGATAACTATTATTGTATGAAAATTCGATTAATGGAAGATGATCATCCCAACTTCCACCCAGATCAATAACACAAGCTCGTAGCATATCTTCAAGTGTCTGAATAGTACGTTCACTTTGACCATCCGTCTGAGGATGATATGCAGTGCTGAAATTTAATCGAGTGCCTAGGGATTGCTGAAAGCTTTTCCAAAAAAGCGACGTATACCTTGTATCCCTATCAGAGATGATAGACACTGGTACTCCGTGGAGAGATACAATCTCATCCACGTACAGCTGAGCTAACTTATCTGAGCTGTGTGTTTCCTTAATAGGTAAGAAGTGGGCTGACTTAGTCAGTCTATCCACTATAACCCAAATAGTATCATTTCCTTGCTTTGTCTTTGATAACTTGGTGATAAAATCCATAGTCACCATTTCCCACTTCCAGGTGGGAAGTTCAGGCTGTTGTAGCAGACATGACGGCTTTTGGTGTTCAGCTTTAACTTGCGCGCACGTCAAACATTTGTCTACGAAAGTAGCAATAGACTTCTTCAAGCCTATCCACCAATAATTTGCCTTCAAATCTTGGTACATCTTGTCACTTCCAGGATGAACGAAATACTTAGAACTGTGGTTTCTTGGAGGATAACATCCCGTAGTCCTCCATAGATTGGAACCCATATTCGTCCATTTAATCTTAGGATTCCATCCTTGCCATAAGATAACTGCTCAGCAGTTACTCCTAACTTTTCATTAAGATAGTTAGCTTCTAATACAGCCTCTTTCTGAGCGGCTAACAATCTTTCATTCAAACTGTTCTTTAATTCAATGCTCTTGGCATTGATTCTTATGGGCTTAACTCTTTCCTTCCTACTTAAGGCATCGGCGACCACATTCGCCTTACCTGGATGGTATCTGATTTCACAATCATAATCATTCAGTGTCTCCATCCATCGTCACTGCCTCATGTTCAGATCCTCCTGATTAAATAGATGTTGAAGGCTCTTGTGATCAGAATAGATCACACACTTGGTACCATACAAATAATGCCTCCAAAGTTTTAGTGCAAACACAACGGCACCCAACTCCAAATCATGGGTGGTGTAATTCTTCTCGTGTACTTTTAATTGTCGGGAAGCGTATGCAATAACCTTACGCTTCTGGATTAGCACACATCCCATGCTAGTGTGCGATGCATCGCAGTAAACTACAAATTCTTCAATTCCTTCAGGCAATGTCAACACAGGAGCATTGCTTAACTTCTGTTTAAGAATATCGAAGGATTCTTGTTGCTTAGGACCCCAATCAAACTTAATATTCTTCCTAGTCAACGAAGTTAGGGGTGCTGCAATCCTTGAGGAATTTTCAATAAAATGCCTGTAATATCCTGCCAGGCCTAAGAAGCTGCGAATCTCCGTGGGCGTCTTTGGCTCTTGCCAATTCACGATAGTTTCAATCTTAGCGGGATCCACTTGGATACCACGCTCACTAACCATATGTCCAAGGAATTGGACTTCACAAAGCCAAAATTCACACTTTGAGAACTTGGCGTAGAGCTTTTCTTGTTGAAGAAGTTTAAGAATACACCGAAGATGCTTCTCATGGTCAGCTTGACTCTTCGAATAAATAAGAATGTCATCAATGAAGACAATGACAAACTTGTCCAAATAGGGTTTGCAAACGCGATTCATGAGATCCATGAACGCTGCTGGTGCATTAGTGAGCCCAACAGGCATCACCAAGAACTCGTAGTGACCATAGCGAGTTCTAAATGCAGTCTTGTGCACATCTTCATCTCTAACCTTCAGCTGATGGTAACCCGACCTTAAATCAATCTTGGAGAAGTAACTTGCCCCTTGCAGTTGATCGAATAGATCGTCGATCCTGGGCAGAGGATATCTGTTCTTGATAGTGACCTTGTTAAGCTCACGATAATCGATGCATAGACGCATCGATCCATCTTTCTTCTTTACAAACAGAATAGGTGCTCCCCAGGGAGATGAGCTAGGTCTAATAAATCCTTTTGCCAACAAATCATCCAACTGAGTTCTCAACTCCTTCATCTTAGTAGGGGCTAAACGGTAAGGTGCTCTTGCAACAGGTGCTGCTCCAGGTATTATGTCGATTCTAAACTCCACTTACCTATCTGGGGGTAAACAAGGTAGTTCTTCAGGAAATACATCAGGGTATTCAGAAATGATAGGGATGTCTTCAATCTTGGGCTTTGGCTCATCAATAGTCACTTGTGCCATATAAATGACACAACCTTTCCTTAGACACCTTGATGTCTTAAGCATGGACACTTGCTTAGGCAACCCATACTGAGTGTCTCCCTGTATGGTAAGTGGCTCACCATACGGAGTTTTGATCACTACTTGTTTCTTGTCACAAACAATCTGGGCTTGGTTATGAGATAACCAATCCATGCCTATCACTATGTCGAAACCAGCTAATTTCAAAGAAAGCAAAGATAACGGAAAGGAGTGGTTCCTAATGGATATAAAGCATCCATTTAATATGGTTGAGGCAGTTTCTAAGGTACCATCGGCCAACTCTACTTCATATTTCACACTTAGGGTTTTAATAGGTAAATTCAACAACTTACAAAACTTATCATCTACAAATGACTTATCCGCACCCAAATCAAATAATACCCTTGCATAAACATCATTGATGAGAAAGGTACATGTGATCACATTATCATCCTGAACGGCTTCTCGTGCATCCATTCGAAAGACCCTTGCATTGGTCTTCTTGACTTCTTCAGGCTTTTTGGCATATTTAGGGCAGTTGGTTTTGATGTGCCCTTTCTCATTACAATTGTAGCATGTCGCATCCTTTATTTTCTTGCACTCTATCGTCTTGTGCTCCTTGGATTTGCATAACCCACACGTAGATGGTTTTGACTAAGACTTGGATTCGAACCTGCATTTTCCGAAGTGACGTTTTTGGCAGGTTTTGCACTTTGGCTTTTCATCTGCTTGCTGACTACTCTTGCCAGACCCAAACTTCTTCTTATGATCTGTGGTTCCCTTAAACTTCTTCTCCGACCGTCGCGAGTTATCGTCCTCACGTTTCCTCTTACCTTCCTCCGAGTTCTTATGCAATCTTAGCCTGACCGCATCCAAGGTAAGGGATAAAGATAGGTCAGCTGCTGACCTAAAAGTAGCAGGCCGTGATGCCTTGACACTGACCTTGATCTCTGGGGCTAAACCCCCCATGAAACGAGCTATTCGTTTGCGCTCCGGTGTTACCAAATATGGAACCAGTCGAGACATGGTATTAAAGCTAGTAAGGTAAGTCTGACACTCTAGGTTTTTCATTACCAGAGATAAGAAGTCGGACTCAATCTTTTCGACCTCATGCTGAGGGCAGTAATTCTCTTTGATGAGTGCAACAAACTGATCCCACGACAGATTGTACAATGGGATCTTCCTAGTAGCCTGGATTAGAGACCTCTACCAGGCTAGTGCTTCTCCTTTAAACGACTGAGACACATACTTCACAACATCCCTATCAGCGCAACCACTGATGTCAACCATGGTATCCATTTCGTCCAACCATGTCATGCAGTCCACAGCCCCTTTCTTCCCAGTGAAATCCCTGGGCTTGCAGGAGACGAAATATTTGTAGGTACATGACTTACCACGTGGTTCTCGTTTGAGCTCAATCTTCTTCGACGGAACACTATGCTGATTTGAGGAGTGATGATCGTCATCCCTCCTTGATCCATTATGTTTAGAGGGTGTCTTACAATGAGCCTCAGAGTGAGTCTTAGGTTTAGAATGGGGTACTGATAAGGTCCTACTTCGAGTACCGCTTGACTCATTAAACTGCCTATCTATGGCCTTGGTAACCACATTATCAATCAGGGCTTGAAGTTCCGCACCAGTTACGTTGATCCTAGTGGTATCATGATTCTCCCTTGGATGACTGTTGACTTCTTCAGACTCAGCCATGTAGTTTGATTGCTACATAAAATGATGACAATGATTTCTTAGAGGTATATAATAGATTTGTCATCTGATTAATTTATTAACCATGGTATTAAAGAATCATCTTGGTTAATTTCGTTAAATATTTTATTCAGGATTTTTCATTAATAATCCTTAGTTATAATATAATAATGGCACAAAAGGCCAAGTCACAGGGACAAATTTAAATTATAATTCAAGATCTTATAGGATCGAGGTACTAAGGTTTGAGTCATAGTTCATTACCTTTCTTGACAGGGAGTTGTAGGCTATGACTGTCTTTTGTCTTATATGATAATAATTATGGCCCGTACGCCCTACATCACAAATGGATGTTTAAATAATAGAGAAGGATTGGAATGATCCAATATAAGGATGACACATGTGATTTTACGAATCACGCTAGCCAGGAATGTTAACATGTTTTCAGATGTTAACAAGGATTTGAATCTCTTTTTAAACAGGTTTTACCATCATGGCCAGGTCTTATAATGACACGCAGGCTAGGTTATACCCTTTAAGATTCTTATTTAATAGTTAAAGGCAGACCTTGTAAAAGGAATGACATATTTTGAATTTTATTTATTTATTTATCTCATACATTTTACATTTATGCATAAAATGATAAAATGAAATTTTAAATTACAACATGCCATTAAATTTAAAAGGAGTACATTTTTTCCTAAACGGGTCTTTAACTGAAATAACTTGCCCACGCAGGGGCTAAACAGAAAAGATATGCCCACGCAGGGGCTAACAGGAAATACAAGTCCTCGCAGTGACTGATTACAGAAACAGATGTCCACGCAGGGACTGATTAAACAATAAAGAAATATAAATAAACAAATAAAGGATTTAATGACCCTTTTTGGTCTTCCCCTTGATTAAGCTCACCAGACCCTTGAAAATTCCTCGGTTTTGCATACGCTCTTCCTGAACATCCTCCTCCACCTGATTCAACCTTTGAAGAATCTCTTGATGCTACAGTGGCGATATCACTGGCGGCTGCGGGGGCTGCTGATACAGCGGAGGTTGAGGAGGTGGCGGTTGTTGATACCCATAGGGTGGGTACCCATAGTGTGGATATCCAGCTTGATATGGGACTCCAAAGGGTCCTTCCGGATGAAGGGCATTGTAGTTTGCCGCTACCAGGTATGGGTCAGCCTCGACATAGTTGTAGTTGGTGTGGGCCGGCTGCTCAAATGGGTTGTACACCGCTGAACCGTCGTATGTAGGAATTGGGTTGTTATAACCCACTAGTGGTGGTGCGACCGGCGCAGACTGCACCTCAGAAACAGGGTTCGAAGGCCCACCCATCTGTGGGTCTTCGTATAGTGGCGGATAATGAATGCCACTAGATGGTTGAGGGGTGCTGATGCGGACTCCCCCTCGCACGGACATCCGTGCGGTTGATCTCCTACGCCTCGGTGGCTCCGGAGGCTGTTGTTGCACTGGTGGTGGTGGCGGAGTAACCGCTACAAAGCGTGAATCCTCAGAGGGATCCTGCTGCTGCTGCGGTGAGTTGTGGTAACTGGGAGTGAACACCCATTCGATTTGGTTAAACCTCGCCTCGTAGCTGTCGGGACCACTATAAGGTGATCCAAGGAAGGGTGACCCATCCGAAATCTCGATGGGGTGAGTAGGCGTTCCGGATGGCGGTTGGGCAGGTTCCGGATCCTTGTCCATATCCAGGGAGAAATGGTCCTTCGGTCCCAATGGGTTATAACCCATTGGTTCATTAATTAAGTTTGCCAGGTTGAACCGGCTTTGGAAGTACGGTGTTGGGTCGTTGAAGGGTGAGTTGTGGCTTTGCAGGGGTTTGAAAGAATGGTGTGAGTTGTGGGGCTCATTTTCCGATTGAGGCCCGTAAGAGTTTAGGTATGAAGGTGAGGAGCTCAGCGAGACTGAACGCCTCGCGGGTTCGATATGGGTCCCCCAGTTTTCTTGAGGACTTCTGCTTAGAAAATCAGATGGTGTTCGCTGGTATGATGGCCCGGCCTCGTGATCCTTGGGGGCTACAAGTGGCCCCTTGCCTCTACCACTTCCATGAAATCTAGGTGGCATCTTGTTGAACCTGTCAAAACAAATAAAAGAACAACAAGGAAATATAAAGGACAAAAATTAAAATAAAATAAATTTGGATTAGTCCTAAGTTCTTTGTCTAGACTCGGAAGTCGAGGAATATGCAAACTGTATTGTTGAGATTAAACACAAAAGGCTAGTGTTTAATTCACTCAACGTTGGCTCTGATACCAACCTGTCACACCCCGAATTTCCACGTATTACCAGTGGGCCCAGTGGGGAGTATCGTGATGTAGTTGATATCATCATAGTCAAACAACACAATTTAAATGCACAGCGAAAGCAAAAGATGAATCACATTACAAACCGAATAAAAAGTAATATCAAAGTATTACAAACGGACTGTAAAGGATCCACAGGCGGATCAAAAGATAAAAAGATCATTTATTCAACAGACTTTAACATCTAGAGCTTGCAAGACTTGATTAATGATGCCAGGAGTAGTCAGCCTATTTCGTCTAGTACCTACACTTAGCCTTTTTGGAAAATACGTCAGTTTACACTGGTAAATACAATTAACTGACTCATTTTGAAAAGAGTTTAAGAAAATTAGTTTTAATGCACACGGCACAAAATATCTTTTATAACTTGGGACAATTATTTAAAAATAATCTTGTATACAGTTTTACTTATTTGTTGTCCGTCATAGCCGGTTAGAAGAGCCAGACAAGATTAACTGACACGCCACAGGTATAATGACCACAAGGTTAATTCCTTAAAGTGGGTTACCAGTTTTTACATATGCAACTGTCAGGTGTATGCCTACACCCCGTGCTTAGGTCGTGGCCATTTCAATGAATGATGCCAAGGATATCCGGGACATGGTCATTAACCCCCCAAGGGCCATATACCAAATAAAACAGATTAAAATGGGTTATGTAAATATATTAATCACAATCCGATTTAAACAACTACATACCCGACCAAGCGGTATTATTATAATACCGTATCCCAAGCCCGTATAGGGAAAATAAGTTAAAAGTATTTACCTGAGCAAATATTCAAATTTGTCTCAACCGTATTCAATCAGCAAGTGCATATAGCTTTTACCGGGCTCCTAATCTAGAATGAAGGTTTTAATAACCTATTAGATTCCTAACGGGTCTTAATTAAGCCTAAACTTAGACCGGTTAGTTTTAAAGGAAGATACGGTTCAAACGCACGATTAAGCGAAGACTGAAATAGAATGAGATTTAGACCCGACAGTTTGAAGACTTGTATAATATGGGTAAACTAAACACATTATGGATTTTGAGACAAAAATGATAAGGTTTGACCCGTTTCGGCTAATTTATGCAAACTATTTACATAAACTGCACCGAACGCGAATAGTGCGTAACGGGTAACCAAATGATTCATGAACCGGTTTCCTAAGTTAATATGCCTTAAATATGTTGTGATATCAGTAATATACCTTTCATAATGCCCAAAATGGATTTAAACTCAAATTATGCCCCGTAGGGTTATTTTGGTCATTTTAAAGGTTATAAAAGAGTGTAAATATAAATCTGAGTTCCAGGTCTGATATAATCAGTAAAAATATTTATTTTTATAAGTCATAACAGTAGGGTATGGCATATATGTGAAATTTACCTTTTATAACCAAACTATGCACCGTAGGGGCATTTCGGTAATTTCACATAAGCTTTAAAGGTCAACACAGGGAATCTGAGTTAAAAACTTTTCTTTACTGTTAAAATATAAAAATCTGCTTAACACATCAGTAGGTATTAAGTCTTATATGAGAAAAATGGTTTTAATACATACTATGCGTTTTAAACGCGTAAAAAGACGGTTTTAAGCGATTTCCGGGTTTTTAAAGAAAAGCTGATATTTTTATCATTCCAGAAGACTCAAAATATTTTATTTATTATATAAAATCAGTAGCAAAAGGTTTGGTATCAAAATATTATGTAAAACTCATTTTATAGGCCAAAGGGCAAAACCTACAATTACCGAATTAAAGCTATAACCCTATGTTATGCTCAGCCTAAAAATAAATAAAAATCTTCAAAAATCCCAAAATATTATTTTACATCAGTAGGTAAAAATTTTGGTATCAATAATTGGGTTTGGATAGGCTTTATGCTAATTACGCCGTTTAATTAATAAAAAGCTTTCTATTTACGCTATTGAGCATAACTCTTAATCCAGACCACCAACTGATGTGAAAATTTAGGGACATTTTTATAACTCAGTAATAAAGATTATTGTCCTCTCACATTTTTCAAATTCTTGTTTTAAGGTCAAAAGGACATATTGGTCACCATTTAGGCATGCAACGGAAACATGCATATGAATCGAATAACTAATGAACCAAGTTGTATAACCTCAAAGGGTTACATTAATCAATAACCTGGTCCTAAGAGGGCTTTAAGGTATTTCTAAAAATATGCTACATTGGGTCAGAATTGAAAGTCAAAGCAAAAGTCTACTTTTGCGACTTTCGGTCCCGAACCGAGCTAAAACTGAAAATTGTCGGGTTGAACATGCTTAGACATGTTATTATATTAATTACCAAGTTATATGAATGATAAAACAGGTTGTATGGGTTCTACATTGTTAAGTACGTGTTTATTTGAAAAATTGCTTTTTGTTGACTTTTTATAATCAAGTTTGACCCGACAATTGACCTAGTTAGAGTGGGAATCAGAGGGTGCCCTTTTAAGGGTTTATTACGCATATAATTACCATCTCAAAGCTACTCTTAATTCGAGAATTATCTGGACAATTAGTGACTAATCACTAAGTCAAACCTTAATTACGACGGGTTTGACTTTTGGTCATTAAACTAACTAAAACTGAATTAGAAAGGTTAAGGACACTTACAAGGGTCCTAATTACGAATTAGAAGTGGATGGAAGTCTGCTTGAAGTCCCAGGAGTTTCAGAGAAATGCTAGAATTGGTTTTGAAAATGAAGCAAGAAATGTTGGAACTTCAAGTTCTATATATACCCAACTTGAACTCATAAGATCTCTCCACAATAGTCTAGGATTGATCCCAGATGCATCCATGTGTCCCTATGCTGCCAAAAACCAGTTGCAAGGCCCCTGAATTCGAATACCACCTTTCTATGGCGGTGTAACTTGTTATAACAGGCAACTGTCCAAAAATTTGCCCAGTTATAGGTCTTACGGACCGTTAGCCTTTGGCTTTGCGGTCCGTATCCGCTCTTCAGAATTTATCGCCCAGCTCTGCCATCTTACGGACCGTAAGGTGGCTCCTTTGCAGTCTGTAAGCCTTCATCAGAGAACAAAATCTTTGTAATTTCTTAGGCCTTGACCATGCAACTTTGCTAACCTCGAATCTTAAGTCTTCTTTTCAGTAGAGGGACCCTATAGACATGCCTTGCATGTCCTTGCATGTGTTGCTATGCACATGAGGTTTCTTAGACCTATCTAAGAAGGCTTTTAAAATTAATTTTGTCGTAAATGCACATAGAATCCCATCTTTTGCAAAATTTGAATTATACATTATCAGGGATAACCGGATTTTAGCATATCAGATGTTTATAAAATAGATTAGGGTCTTGGGATTCATAACTAGGTCGCTCAGATGTATTAATTAACATGTCGACACTTTTAAATCCTACCGTACATCTTTAACTTGATCCGGGTTTATAACACGTTTGCCTTACATGACACGTGTCTTTATTTTATTGGGTATGATTTTACGAGGTGTTACAGTGACCTTTCATGAAAGCGCGTATATTTGCACGTAACAACATGTTAGTGATTTTTAGCAATTTTTATAAAAGAAGGGAATTTTATAAAAATAATAGTTAAGGGGAAATTATTGTAATTAATGTTCTATGACACGCGAAACACGTCAACTATTTGACAAACTCAGGCGCGTGTTGAACGAATGTAATTCATGCAAATTATGTGGGTGTTTATATTCATTTAATTAAGTTGGTGAATTTAATTATAACCAAAGTATTTATTTGATTTAAAGAGAGGAATTTGTAAGCAAACACAAGACACACAACCTGTAAACGGGTTCTTTTAAGCGGTCTCCACCCAACTCATTTACACCCCAAACCCTAAGTATTTAAACCTATCTTTCTTCATTTCCATTCATTTTCACCAAACACTGGCCTTAACCTTATCTTCATCTCCTCCATACCTCATAAAACACACACACACTCCTAAATATCTAGAGGGAGAGAAAGGGTGGGTGAGGGAGAGAGAGAGAGAACACTCCTTAAGACCCAAATCTCGTTTTTTTTTTTCAATTTTTGGCTAACCTAGTTGTAGAAAATTATGGTTCGCGGAAATTTAACCGTTGGATCATTCTCAATTTTTGTCTAAAGCTTCGAGGGACATAGGAGATCAAATCCAACAGTGTATTTTCGAATTCTAGGTTTGGAAGTGGGGTTTTTACTACCCGGAAAACTTCAGCTTGAAAATGAGTTTTCCAACCACTATTGGGCGATCGGGTAATAAAAGTGACGGTTACCTAAGGCGGCAACTGGGGGAATTGTAGGTCTCGACGAGACGGATGTGCGGCCACTTGAATTACTCATTTATGAGGTCGTTTGATATGGTTTCGACTTCCATTCGTATTTGGTTCAATTCGATATGGTTCGTGGATGTTTCTAGCAACAAGGGTTTGTTATCTCATGAAGATTTGAGGCTACAAGTAAGATCATATCGATTTTTATGGTTTTTTATTAGTTTTGTTCAGATGAACCCTAGTTGATCTAAACATGAGTCCAATCAATCAAAGCATTAAATTAAATGTTTATTAAGCGTTGTTATTTTGTTTGCATGATTTGTATGGAATTAGATGTGATTAGAAACCCTAGATTTCATGCTAGTTCATAGGTTACTAAAGACAATAACTTTATTTGGATGAATGATTTAGAAATCGAGTTCTAAACACGATCGATGATGGGAACATGTTAGTTGGAACATATTAACGTGTTTTATAGTGTTGAATTTTAGAAACTCAATTCGTTGTTCATAGCTTATTAATAATAGTAACTTTTTAGGTTTTACGGATTGGATTTTGATTTGTAGACTTGTTTGATATGATGTGAGGATTGGTTATGCATTGGTATGAATTTAATAACATGTTAAGAACGTGAAAATGTGTTGTAACTAGTTGATTCATAGAAATCAAGCTTTATGTCCATATAAAAACCTTATTGATTCTTGTGAATTATATGATGAGTTTTAAGCATGTTAAATGTATAATGATGATTAATTTTGTATCAGTTTAATCATATGAATATGTTAGAAACTATGGGTTGTAGAAAGTGTGATTTATGATCACATAATGTCATTTAAGGAAATTTTATGCATGAGAATGTTTTGGGTGATCATACTATGCCATAGTAGGTAAATTTATTGTTTGCATATGACATATGAAGCATGTATTACTAGTCTAGGAAACTTTAGTTGTCAATTGTATGCATGCTTGAGATGACAAGTTGCTACATGTGGACTTAAGGTTGTTGAGCATGAGAATGTGCAAGGTGTTTGTGAGCATTTTAACATGCTAGAACATTAGGGAAATGACGTTAAGTGTTACATGCATGAACCCTACTTGTATAATATGGATGGTATTATGCTAAACAAACATTGTTTCATTAAACATGTCACCAACGGGTCGTCGGGTCAAACTAGGTTAAATTGGTCAAACACTTTTAAAATACATAAACAATTGAGTTGTTTGGATACAACGGGACACGTGGAATAACACAACACACTCTTACCGACTTACATATGATAGGTAACCATTAGAGGGTCACCAGATCTAGACTTACAAAAAAATAACGCAACCAAAGGTGAGTTTCATGGCGACTTTTACTTGTATTTCTGTTGGGGGAGAAACATGCACACGAACAAACACGAATGACATAATATGTCTTTATCACTTGTTTACTTAAGCGCATTCATAACATGCTAAGTCCTTACATTTTCGAACCATTAGTATATGGAGTATAGCGAGGAAAGTTGAGTAGTACTACTGGGTTTGACAAACCCCACCCGGGCTAGTCAAGACTGGAGGTCGAATGTGTGTGAATTTTCCTAGAGATTTGCCATTGTTGGTGTTAGAAATGATGGAAGGCAAACAAACAACAAACAGTCAGCTTTGGTAGTGAACGCTTGGAGTAACTTGTACACTGCCTTGGTAGCTATAGATATGACTTTATGTATGTGGATCCTACAAGCATTCAAACAATTTATTTACTTACAGACCTGTGAACTCACCAACCTTGTGTTGACACTTTAAGCATGTTTTCTCAGGTCACTAAGTACACATCTGGACTAGGATGCTTCATGGGTCGCATTGATTTCATCAAATGTTCGAACATGTTTTATTCTACATTATTTACTTTAGTTGGTGTTTTGTTTTGCACATAACATACATTTTTTGTTTTTACATCTATTATACGCTTTCGTAAATTTAAACCATGAACAGTATTTCTCATGTTGAGTGAATAGGGTTATTTCAAAACTCGTATAGAGGTCATTCAACATGACCGATCTACAATCCTGGTTTGTCACGCTCCTCGTGGTAGAACCCCGCAAGTGGAATTTGAGGGTGTGACAAAATCAAATTATCACCCTAGGTATATACAGTTGCATTGATAACCTATCGTTGATAACCTAGGTAGCTAGGGTAAGTCAGGTATCGTATCAATAAGGAACACGTGGTTAGTATCACACCTTTCAGTTGATTATTTGTTCTAAAACTTAATTTAAAACTAATCTTTTGGAATTGATTGATTAATTAAAACTACTGAAAAATGACGTTGATGGGTTTGAAAACACTGTATGAGAAAGATAGGGATGGCAATGGGGCGGGTTTAGTTAATCCCAACCCCAACCCCAAACCTGATTAGATAAACTTGTACCAAACATGTCCCAAAAACCCATCGGGTTTCTATCTTGGTATAAGGTATACCCGGTCGTGGGTTTCTAGTCAACCCATTAATTTAAAGGAAATTACCCGTTGGGCATACGAGACAGAAAACCCATCATGTATCTCTCAGGTAACTATTAAAGAATTTCATTTAGCATTATCACTATAAAAATATATCAAATAACTACAAAATATATAAATAAAATACCAAAATCTATTTAAAAAATTACTGAAATGCATAGATGACAAAAAAGTGTATGCCAATAATTAATATAACATATATATACATAAATATAAAATATACATGAAATTATCTCGAGTGTACAATAGGGTAAACAAGTATATCTTATCGGGTAAACGGGGATAACACCAATCCCAAGCATACGAAAAAATAAAAAAAACTTATCCCAAACCCGATCACTTACCTGATTACCTGACCCAACCCCATCTCAAATGTGTCGAGTTTATCCACAAGATTCGGGTTTAATTGTCATCCCTATAGAAAGATGTCGCAACCCCCGTCCCCTAATTACCCGGGAACGGGAGGCTACGAGATCAGATTCAGTGGTATCGGTGTTTATCAATTTTGGTAGCAGAAATTTCATCAGGACCGTAGTTTGGATATATTTTATCAGAGTAAAACGCCACATTTTATATAAATATATTGGAATAAAACCCAAGTTTGATACATACAGATTTATAGGGATAAACCCTATTTTATTGAAATAAAACATCTTCTTTATTTAGGTAACTTTTATAGCCACTTTTCCAAGCCTTCAGTGCTATCCAGCTGGGTTCAATTTGGCTTTCACATTTTGTTACCTGAAACGTGTTTAGAAACATTTTGTCAGTGGGAAATACTGGTGAGTGAATCCCAATTTAATCAAGAAGAGTTTTATAATTTCACAGTATTGAGAGCGATTACAATATTTATATCTACACAATTACTCATTCAGTACTGTCAATCCTGACTCGTGGGTCATATTACACATTGGCTATCTTGTTGTCAAATGGTAACGTGTTCCACATTTTGTATACAAAACCCCAACACACCGGCAGTAATTGAAGAATTACAAAGACTCAATCACTGCTAATCACATTATAAAATATTTAAGGTTTTGTAAAATAGTTTGCAAAAAGGTTTACAAAAAGGAGATTACTCACATTGCAACTTTAGGGGTTTTTCCTGTGATTTTCCTGGTTATAATTAACTAAACAACGCACATGTGTTAGTATAATAACCCAATATCTACATTAGTTATACCCTCCCTGAGACAGAACTCCAACGACTACATCGGGCAGAGCCTCGACAGCCGTTACGGAGCGCTAGATCAATCGGGCAGCGTATCTAATACGTAACCGGGGGTTATGATACTTACAACGAGGCAGAACTTCGTTAATTAGGGGGTATGATGCCCGAGTATCACTTAGACTATAGAGAAATTGAGAGAGAATGAAATCTGTGAACGAGTTGGGACTGAAGGCCAATGCCTTCTATTTATAGGGTCTGATCAACACTTCCTCGCGGCCCGCGTAAACCACACAAGGGGCCTTCGTGCCCCGCGACATAGGGTACGTAGGGCCTATCTTTGATTTGTCACAGACTAGCTTCGACACGGATTGGGACACGTGGCGGCTCAGGGGCTCGCCTAGTGGTCGAGTTGTCGCGCCCCGCGTAGCCTGAAGACTAAGTCTTCGCGGCCCGCGAGCGATGACAGATTTTTGTTTTTATTTTTTTATGAAATTAAAGGTACTTAGGGTCAAATCTTGTATACGGGGTGTATTTTAAGACGTATAGGGACATTCTAATTATATTAGGGGTGTCATAAATAATTTTTAGGAGGGTTGTTATAAAAGATGACTAATCTTAGTGTTTCATGTTTGCACAACTAGTGTTATGAGCTAGTTTCACCTAGCTTGAAATCTCATAGACATGATTTGGTTGGTTAAATTGATTATGTGATAGTTATAAAAAGATTGTAAATGAATCTATTCACAAACTACCTATTTTAACTTTGCTAATCAAAACCCAACCCCAAAATTGTTCCTTATATAAAGAAACCAAAAACTCATGAATATCAAATCAAAGTTTACAACAAAATCAATTTGTTTAATGAATCCAAAAATGGTCATAAAATGCTAACAAAATTCAATCCCAACTAGGTTAAACAAAAGTCAAAAGATCTAATCACACAAATCCTACACCTGGAGATAATCATAAATGATTTAGCCAATCATAATAAGACCATGTGGTACACATGGATAATGCCCCCACCCATAGATATTGTGCGACACGTGTCATTCCAGTCAGCAAAGGGGCATTATGGGGCGTTTTTCACAAATAGGCGTAGGATAACGCCCAATAATCTCCCATCAATGATTACCCAATTATTATTTTTTAATTTAAACTAATAAAATTTCATTAAATAAAACAATTACATTGTTAAAATAAATAAAAACCGAAATAAGAAATAAAAAATAAAAAATTACAATGCTAAAAAAATAAAAAATAAAAACCGAAAAAAATAAAAAAAAAAACTAATAATCTAGAGTCCATATTTTTGACGGATTTGTTGCAGATGCATTTGCGCTAGGATCAACGCGTCGCGGTGATATGGTCAATGGGTTTAGACAAAAATTCGATGTTTTTCTCCATTTGCCTCGATTCTTGTATCGCGACAAAACTTTTTGTTTTCGGCGTTTGTTTCTTCCATAGTTTTTAAACGCCTATGACCGAGATCTCGAATGTCTTGTATGCGTCGTTTCATCTCTTCGAAATCTTGCTTCATTATGTCGGGATTAGATGAAAAGGACTCTGCCTTTTTCCCTTATTTTTTACACTTCTTCTGCCGGGCGGTCTTTCCAACTCCAAATCATCGTCGTCGTCCAAATTAATATTTAAATTGACGTCACGAGCATTCGAAGTCGATGTGTCTGGGTCAACCGGCGATGATGTTTTGGACCGCTTTGATTTACGTCTATGCTAGATGTGATCGTCGATACGTCTGACCATTTGAGACTTCCTAGTAAAAGCTCCCAACATCTCAAATATGTGAAACCACCTCTCGTTTGATTGTATTCTTCCAACACTTTTGTTAAAATATTTCCACTCTTTTGTCCTTTCCCTAGTTGTCCCGAGTGCATTGGAATACCTCTTGAAACTGATGACATTTAAAGTTGATAAAGGTCCATTGGCTCGAATTAGAATCTTTATCCCGATATTCATCTTTCCCCATCACTTTAAAGAAGATTTCACGAATTTTTTGCCAAAAAAATTGGTGATGTTTGATAATTTGCTACAGAAAATACAAAAATTATAGTTTTATATTTTTTAAAAATACAAAAAATAAAAATAAAAATAGAATAAGATGGACCGAATTATGTAAAAAAAAAACTAATATCCTTTTTAAAACGCTTACCAACATCGGGGTTCTCTGATATATCGAGCCACGCCCGTGCCAACGCGTATTCCTCGTATTTTTTTCCATGCTAGGTAGGTTCCTTTTCGACGAGGAGCGGTTGGATCTTTCTTTTTGTTAGACCGTTTTCCACGTTTAGATCCCTCGACAACGGGCTCGGGTTGTGTCTCCGGTACCGTTTCTATCTCAGGATCGGTTTCCTAGGTAGACGGTTGCAAACTGCCCATGGTTGGAAAGGTTTGTGGAACTTGAAAGAACGGTTGCGAACCGCCCACGCCAAGTAGTTGTGCGTACGCAAATACATTCGGATCCATGTCTTGAAGGTTGAAGTTCGGTTGCGGTTGCATGGTGTTCGGCCGATATGTATTGGGGTTACCGGGTTTGGCGGCACACCGAATGAGGGTCGGAAGAGATTCATGATTTAATAAAGAAAAGAGTAGGGAAAGTTTTATAAAAAAAGATGTGAAAAGTAGAGAAATTTGGTGAAAATGGAGAGAATTTTATAGAAAAAGAGGTGAAAAATGGTGTTTATATAGGTAAAAAGTAGAGAAATTGGGTGAAATGTTTATGACCGTTTGGTAACGGTCAAAAAAAAAAAAAAAAACCCCAACACGCAGCGTTTTTTTAACCACGCTCCACCCCATTTTTTTGAAAACCACGCCCCGGAGGGCGGTCCTACTGGCGTTGTGGGGTGTTTTTTAGGGATAAAACGCCCAAAAACCCCCTCTAATCTAATAAAGAAATCATATAGCATCACTAGAAATAAATTCTCCATTAAAAACTGATAAAAAAAAAATGACCCAAACTTGTTCTACAAATAAAAGTCTCCAAAAACAATACAAACTTCCCTTTCTAATCTCGGTTCGCATGCACGTCCACGAGCAGTGAAGCTTTTCTTTTTCTACTATCATCGCTCCCCGTTAACTGTCATTTACCCTTTAAATCTTTAATTCCCCTCGTGACCTGTTGCTTCTAATTTTTGGTCCAACATTAAAAAACTATTAATAAATTAATTTGAGTCCACGCTCAAACTTGCTTGCAGGTGCCCTTCAAAAAACTATTAAAAATCACCTCATTAAGCCCAACAAAAACCATTTGGGTGACCGCCTCAATTAGCCCGTTATCACGTTTAATCATCTAGCCGATTAGTAAGCATCCTAATGATTCCACTAATGTGGGTGTGTTTGTTGTATGTTAGTGACCTGCTAGTTCATACACAACTGTACAAACATTGGTGATTGGTCCCCTGTTTGTTGTACCAAAAAAATAAGTAACCTAATGATTGCACTTTGATTCTTCATTCCAAATTTCAAATTTCCAACCGTTGTCATTTTAATTTTTGGCTTTGCAATTAAAAAAGTAATTAGTTTTAGTACTAAAACTAATTCAACTCTCAAGACTCATATTTCATTGCATTCATTATTTTATAATGTGATAATATGTCACTTTCTCTCATATAAACACCTCAATTACATTATTTAACTTATTACGTATAAGTAATCTATGTTGCACTATTACTAACGCATTTATTTTATAATTAATATAAGATAAGATGTACCTAAAATGCATCAATTAAAGTTTAGCCTTCGTTAGTGACGACGGATCAATGGGAAGCCCCATTTTACTCGCTTTGGGCTGATTTCATAAAGGGCCCAACAACGTATAAGCCCAAATAGCAAGTTGCCTTGCCCATTAAGGACCCCTTCGTTGAAAATGAGCGGGAAACCATAATCAGAAGTGGCAGGCCTCATTTAATGTTTGATAAGCAGAGGATCTTGGCTGGCAATCGTACTTCTCCGGCCAGAGCATTAAATAAGGTTGCTATCATACCGTTAGGGGTCAGACACGTGTCTGAACCCCTCGAAAGCTTGCAGAATCCGTTGGATCACTTTGATAAAATATCTCACATGAGGAATAAGGGCCAGGGGTTATATAAGAGCTAAAGAGGATGGTCATAAGGCAGATCGGAGGTATCACATTCAATATTCTCTCATTTACTCTTCTCTCATTAATTCCGACCAACATTCCTATACATTCAATACACACACGTATTTATTAGATTCACACCAAAGAGGAAATATTCCGGTGATCATACTCATCGGAAGAAGCTCCTCTCACTCTCCGGCAAGTTTACTTATTCTCATGCCGGAGCTTGGTCACGGATCCCCCTCCCCGGGCCCTCCGTGACGAGGCTAACGGTTTATTCTTTTGTAGCTTCAAGGAACGGGACATCTTGACGTCAGCGAAGATCCATTTAACGTCAGCCGGGATTTGGGTATTCGACATTGGCGCCATCCGTGGGACATCAGCCTGACCGGTGTCTCCACACTGAACTTCGACGTTAAAGATAACCCGTTTCAGAAACGACAAACATGGATGCTACACCCGGTTCACACGTCACCCAGACGGTACAAAATGACCATGACAAGGTCACAGTAGAAGACATAACTCATGAGGACGAGAACGAGAACCAGGTGGAAATCCTGGAAGGAGAAGGGGCCATCACTCCAGACTTCGTCGCCATGCATAAGGACAAGTTAAAACAGTGTCTCGCAAATCTAGAGAGACAAGAAAAGCTTAACAGTCTTAGGGTGAAACTGTCTTTCGATACACCTTCCAACCAGGACGAGGTAAACCCCAAGAGCAAGAGCAGTGGTAGCGACCCACTAGAAACATTTATGACGGCCCTTAGACAGATGTCCTCAGAAGAAAGAGAAGACCACATCACGGGAAAGAGACCAAAGGGAAAAGGAAAAGATAAAGAAAACCCAAGCGGTGACGGTCTAGACCTACCCTACCTTCCTCGGGACCTGGCTGAAGTCTCAAAGTTCACCCGGAGGATAGCAGAAGCACCAATGCCCCCTAAGACAAAGCTACCCCCAAACTTTGACCGATATGATGGGACAAGAGATCCTGAAGATCATCTCCACGCCTTCAGAGGTGCGGGACAACTAGGGCGATGGCCCATGCCAGTATGGTGCCATATGTTTGTGCAGACTCTGACGGAGGGAGCCCGGCTCTAGTTTGACAGCCTCCTTCCTGGAGGGATAGACAGTTACGAAGAACTAAGTGAAAAATTCCTCAGGAACTTTGGTCAGCAAAGAAAGGTGGTCAAGAACCCAAACGAGATCTTACACATAAGGCAACGGGATAACGAACGGATAGACCAATACATGGAAAGGTTTGTCAAGGAAAGCATGAATATCAAGGACGTCCCGGAAGTCATGAAAATCAGCAGTTTCATAAACGAGCTGAAGCACGCACAGCTATGCGAGAAACTGGGGGAAGAGTTTCCTTATTCATTTGACAATCTCATGGACAGAGTTAGAGCCTTCGTCAGAGGCAAAGACACAGTCAGCAAAGCCAAGGAAATGGACACCCCACCCCGGAGGGTCACCCCGATTGCAAAACCTCCTGATAAAGGTACACCCTATTCCCGAAAGCCTGCTTTTGATAGAATGTTACATGATAGAACGAGACCCTCGTATTTCCCATACAGACCTCGGGGGAGGGGCCCATTCCCCTACTCCAAGAGCTTCACCCCTCTCACCAAGACCCCAAGTGAAATATTGACCACTGAGAGGGTGAGGAACTCCTTCCCAAGGCCACCACCCATAAAGCCTGGGCCGAAGGCACAACCTGGTGAATATTGTGACTTTCACAAAGGGTTTGGCCATAGAACAGATGATTGCTTGTACCTGAAAAGGGAAATAGAGGCCGCGGTTAAAACGGGAAAACTAGCCCACTTGGTTAAGGAAATTAAGGAAGGAGGGGGGGATCGCAAAGGGAAAGATGCAAGGGAGCCTGGGAGGGCAGATGTAGACATGATTAGAAGGAGGAATGAGTTTGGTACCACCAGGAGTGTAAAGGCCAGGATCCTGGGCTCCCCGGACTGCATGAAGGCTCCCATCCTAATGCCATACTTGGAGGAAAATGAGGTACAGCGACTCCAGCTGAACATATCAGCCATAATAGTTGGCCACAAGGTGGCCAGAATACACGTGGACGGGGGATCCGGGGTAGAAGTTATATATGAACACTGTTTCCTCAGGTTTGACAGGGATGTAAGAGATAGGCTTGAGGAGGATTCCATCCCTCTAGTAGGGTTTAATAACAGCGTATCGCACCCCTTGGGAAAGATCAGACTCCCATTCACAGTTGGGGTAGGGGATCGGGTTCGAACAATAAACCTGACCTTCACAGTGGTCTGAGCACCCTTAAAGTACAACGCAGTCTTAGGAAGACCTGGAATCGGGGATTTACAAGCACAGGCATCCACCCCCCATGGAGCCTTAGTATTTCAGACACCTAAGGGCTTGGCTTGGGTAAAATCCGCATACGAAGTGATTTCTTCCGTATCCGAAGGGGAAGCGTCTGAGAAGCCCCAGAAAGAGGGAGTCGAGGAATGGGTCCTTTGCGATAGGTTCCCATAACAAATGGTCAAAGTGGGAAGTCACTTAAGTGACAAATGCAAGAGTGCTCTCAAGGAACTACTCCTCCTCAACATAGAGGTATTTGCATTCCAACACGGAGACATGACAGGAATCCCCAGGAGCCTAACCAAACATCGACTCAACACGTATACATGGGCAAAGCCAGTAAAACAGAAAAAGCGAAGCATGGGGCCCAGCAAAAAAAGAGCTGCTTGTGAGGAAACCAGAAAACTGCTTAGGGCAGGAATAGTCAGGGAGGTAAAATACCCATCCTGGGTCGCTAACCCAGTCATGGTACAAAAGAAAGACGGGGGATGGAGGATGTGCATAGACTTCCAAGATCTGAACAAAGCATGTCCTAAGGACTGTTACCCCCTCCCAGAAATAGACGTCCAGGTAGACTCTTTATCTCAGTCCCCCCTGAAATGCTTCTTGGATGCCTACAAAGGATACCATCAGATCCAGATGTCAATAGAGGATGAAGAAAAAACCGCCTTCATCACAGACGAAGGGACATTTTGCTATACCAAAATGCCCTTCGGCCTTAAAAATGTTGGGGCCACGTATCAAAGATTCATGAACACACTCTTCAGGGAGCAACGAGGAAAGAACTTGGAAGTATATGTTGATGACATCGTTATCAAAAGCATGACAGAGATGGCCATGATAGATGACGTAGCTGAGACTCTCCGCACTATGCAAGGCGTGAATATGAAGCTAAACCCCGGAAAGTGTTGTTTTGGGGTGGAAGAAGGAAAATTCTTGGGAGTGGTAGTCACTAAAGGCAGAATCAAAGCTAACCTGGGGAAAACTCAAGCTGTGGCTGAAATGCGGTCCCCCAGATCCCTGAAAGACATCCAGCAGTTGAACGGGAGGCTAATCGCACTAAACCGTTTTTTTGTCAAAAGTAGCTGACAGGACCCTCCCCTTCATGAAAGTGCTGAAGGACTGTCTCCAAACAGACAGGTTTAAATGGACCTCCGAGGCAGAGGCTGCCTTTCAAGAAATGAAAGCCTATATCTGCAAGCTCCCAACGTTGGCCACCCCAGTACCCGGAGAGCAGCTCCTCTTATATATGTCCGCCTAAAAAACAACCATAAGTGCGGTCATGATGGTGGAATGGGAGAAAAAGCAAATACCGATATACTTCATCAGTAGAACACTTAAAGGCCCAGAAGAACGCTACATGCCTCTGGAGAAATTAGCATTGGCCCTTGTTTTTGCGTCCCGGAGGCTCAGGAGGTATTTCCAAGGGCACAAGATCACCCTAATGACAGATCAGCCCCTCCAAAAGGTGCTCAAGAGGCCGGAGTTGTCGGGACGATTGGCTAAATGGGCCGTGGAGCTGGGAGAACACTCTTTGGAATTCAAACCCAGGACGGCCATGAAGGGACAAATACTGGCCGATTTCTTAGCAGAAGTCCCTGAGGATGAAGAGAAAGAACTCCTAAAATGGGAGACCCTGGAGAAAAAAGAGAAAGAGATGGAAGACAAGGCTGTATGGAAGTTGTTCACAGATGGAGCCTCCAGCGAAGAAGGGAGCGGAGCGGGCATTACTTTGACGAGCCCTAAAGGAGTTGAGCTAACCTACGCCATAAGGCTGGATTTTGAAAACACCAACAATACTGCAGACTATGAAGCCCTTCTAGCAGGGATGAGGTTGGCAGGAAAAATGAAAGCAAAGCATGTGGAAGCCAGTACTGACTCACAGCTGGTCGTCAAACAGTACCGAGGAGAGTATGAGGCCAAAGACAACAACATGGCTCAATACGTGGCAAAGGTCAAAGAGACGGCCGAGGCATTCAGAACTTTCAAGCTGGAATACATCCCCCGTGGGAGAAACAGAAAATCTGATGCCCTCAGTAAGCTAGCCTCAGTAGCATTTGACCACTTAGCCCGAGAAGTCAAAGTGGAAGTCCTAACCTCCCCCTCCCTCAGCACAAAGGAGGTAGCTACGGTTGAGAATGTACAAGAAACTTGGATGACACCAATCGTAAAGTTCCTCCAGGACGGGACACTACCCGAGGGAGACTGGGCGGCTAGGAAGGTAAGGGTAAAGGCCTTGCAATATGAGATGGTTGATGGAGAACTATACCGGAGGTCATACCTGGGCCCATCCTTGAAGTGTGTTGACATGGAAGAAGCCGAGTATGTGGTTAGGGAAATGCATGAGGGAATTTGTGGAATGCATTCGGGACCAAGGATGATAGTGGCAAAGGCAATGAACGCGGGATTCTATTGGCCTCGAATGTACGAAACGGCATCCGAAGAGGTCAAGAAATGTGATAACTGCCAGGTACACGCACCTATGACTCATCGACACAAGCACCCGATGATACCGGTCTCAACATCTTGGCCCTTCCGGAAATGGGCCATCGACATAATCGGACCATTTCCGGAGGGTCCAGGAGGAGTCAAGTATGTGGTTGTCGCTATTGATTATTTCACCAAGTGGATCGAAGCAAAGCCCCTGGCTAAAATAACCGGGGAACAGATGAGGCGATTCGTACTAGATAACATCATCTGCAGGTACGGGATCCCAAAAGAGCTGGTAAGTGATAACGGTGTCCAATTTGCTGGGAGACCCTTCAAGCCGTGGTGCGAGCAGATGCACATACCGCAGGTGTTTACCTCCATCACTCATGCCCAAAGCAATGGACTGGTAGAAAGAGCCAACCAAAGCGTTATCAAAGGGATGAAGGGAAGACTAGGGAGGAAACAAAAAGGATGGCTGGAGGAGCTACCGTTTGTATTATGGGCATACAGGACCACCCCGAAGAACTACAACGGGGAAACTCCTTTTAGCCTGACTTATGGGACTGAGGCAGTCATCCCAGCTGAGATAGGATCCCCGACTGCAAGGATGAAGCTCAGGGAGGCAGAGAACGAACAAGACCTCCGGATGAACCTGAACTTACTGGAAGAAAGGAGAGAAGTAGCAGCGGTTAAGGAGGCCAAGTATAAGAAACAGCTGGAAAGCTATTACAACGCTAAGATGAAAAGGCTCAACCTAGTCCCGGGAGATTTGGTCCTGAGAGCAAATGAAGCCAGTCTGCAAGAAAGCACCGGAAAGTTAGGACCCAATTGGGAAGGGCCCTATCGTGTCATATGGGCAAATGGCAAAGGAAGCTGCAAATTGGAAACTCTCCAGGGCAAGGAGGTCCCCTGAACGTGGAACCTCATGCAACTTAGGAAGTATTACATATGAGGGGTTTATCCCCAGGAAAAACGGCCAAGAGCCACTTTTGTAATATTCAAACTATTAATCTGGGGCTCTCCCAAGAACAGATCTTTTGTATCACCTTATGCTGGGAAGTTTAATCCCCAAGAAGTGAATGACAAATGGACAACTAATCTGTCCTCTTTTGGTAAAATAACAGGTGTTATAGCCAGGCAGACGTGCCCAGGAATACTATAAACCTAACCAATAAATAAACACACGTGTATAAGGTATATCAAACATACCAAAAGCCCGGCTGTGGGGCAAAATAGGGTCTAGCTAACCCAAAAAGAGCGGACAAAACAAACCAAGAACATAATTTCACATTATAAACCTGTCCAGTGATTGGCCTCGAACAGACAATCTCGGTTTTCCAAACAAACCATAAATACAATATAGTTCTGTAAGCAAACTATGAAAAGAAGTCTTTCTTTATTTATTTGCAAAATAAATGTACAAAGAAAAGCCCTAACAACTCTAGCAAAAGCAAAAAAAAAAACATACAAAACAACAAACACAACAGGCCTAGACCAAAGCACATCTTCTGGCAAAACACCCAAGGGTCTTCAGGGAAACGCCAACTTGACTCCTGGCAAAAAGCCCCTGCAACATGAAAAAACCACAACAAGAAACAAGCAAAGGCAAGAAAACAACAAACAGTCATAAAGATGCATGATTTGATACCAAGGAGGCCCCCAACACGAAGGACCTCCTTCCAAACAACCACAAAAGTTTAAACTATCCTAGGGCAGGTAAGTTATCCAGGTTACAACCATATCAAAAGATGTTAATGTCTAGAAATCACTGGGGATCACCCCCAGACAAAGACGGTGGAGACGAAGGACCAGCGGAGGAAAACAGGGCTTTCAACTCGTCAATTGATATCATGGGATGCTCCAGGATTTTCTGAAGAACAGCAGGGATTTTACTCCCAAACTCCTCATCCAGCTTGGATAATCTCTTCTTTGCTTTGGAGTTGTAAAGCGGAGTTTCTTTTCTGCCCAGGCCCTGAGCAGAATAGGCATAACCATCCTTCAATCTGGCTGGTAGCCAACATCCCGATACGCCCTGTACACCTCCTCCAGGCCACTCTTGAAATCTTCTGACTGAGAGACTGCAGTAAGGAAAGCTGCAAAACCCTCGGTGATCAACCAATGTTTCTCCTTCGCTAACCGCTGATTATCGTCAAAAGTATCCCATAATCCGCATACATGGCGTTCAATTGCTCCTGAGAAACAGAGCCAACTTCCTTCAAATACTTCAACTCAGCGGCCAATTCTTCCTTCTCTCTCACCAGCACCGCCATCTCTTGTTCCCAAGCTCGCTCTTTCCTCTCTAACATGGCTCCAGCCCCCTGGACAGGAAACATCACAAAAAGTCCAAAAAACAGCTTAAAAAAAAAAAAAAAGAGGGGGGGGGGGGGGGAAGGCTATGTACCTTCTCCGCCTGCAACTTTCTCTCAGCTTCGACCACTTGATACCTAAGTCCGGCAGCAACTGACTGGGAGGTTTTAAGCTCACCCTTGAGACCCTCATTTGTCCTCCTCAAATCGTCAATTCGCTGCAGCATGCCAGCACCCCTGAAAAAAGCTTCACAAAGAGACATGCTATATTGATCCTCGAAAAGATCATCCCTCAAAACAGAATTTACGAATTTATGGGAAGGAGGAACAACATGACTCAGGAAGTCCCTGGCAGCCTCAGGAGTCCCTATCACCGAGGACTGAGTTACTTTCCATTTAGGGACATAGGTGAAGGGAATGGCATCAGCAAACAAAGGAGCCAAAGGGGACCGATGGGTAAGACCCTCAGGATTAGTGGGTTTGCTGGTCCCCGTAGCATGAAGAAGGGAGAGTTCAAAGGCTGAGGTAAAGTGAGCCAGGCCTACTTCTGGGGTTTTGTCCCGAACACGGGAAGAGGAGGGACCAGTGGGGATCTCTATAGGATCACGAGAACTCCCCTGCACCGAGAAAAACATCAGAAATAAAACAGAAATGAGACAGAGTAGACAAGAAGAAAGAAGGACTCACCAACAAAGGTGCACTCACAAGACTTGAAGACCTCAGGTGTTTGGACAAAGAACCCTTGACCCCAACGGGGGGAAGTTCGGAAGCAGCCTTCGAAGGAGGGGGAGTTTCTGCCCGCTGGCACTCCGGAGCCTTTGCCGGATATCACGAGGAACGGGGGCTGGCTGAGGACTTGTAGCTTTCCTTTTTCGGACTAAACGTACTTCCAAATCTTCATCATCGCTCTGATCAACAGGGGCAGGATCAGGGGAACTCTCCTCCCCATCAGAGGAAGTGTCCTCACCCCCCTCTGCAGCGACGGAGCCCCCTGCCTGGGCAGACACACCGGTAACTTGCACTACCCCACTCCGGTTCAGGCCCGGAACAACTTCACCATCAACCACAAACTTCACATCCTTAGAGTCTCCCTGGAGCAACCTCCACAAAGTCAACTCTGCGAAATAAAGGCACTAAAGATGACTACACAGATACCAAGAAGCAAAAAATAAACAAACGCAGATCCGGGGTAAAGAGATACCTTTTTTACCGAAGAAAGCCTTGGGTCGAACAGGATAGGAAGGACTCAACCCTCCCATGGCCAAGATACCCTCAGAAAAGGTGAAAGCCCTGGTAGGGTTCTCACACATGCGTTTCCATTGAACAGTCTCATTAGCCGATAGGGTAGGAATGGCATCCTCAATGGGGGCATCAACATCCCTAGGCAAAGGGGATTCTGGCATCATGGCAGCGGAGACAAAAATAAACCTACTTTTCCAATCCTTCGGGTAAGTGGAAGTCGGCATAAAGGTGTAACAGGGTTGTGACACGTTGTTCTGTCTCTTAGCAAATGTAAACCAATCTCCGTCGGAAATCAGTTTGTAAAACATACAAAATAAGGGAATGGAAGGTTCACCGGAAATAACCGCACAGGACAACTCGAAATGCACCACTCTCATCAACCCCAAGGGGTGCAACTGAGAAAAGTGAACCCCAAAATGACGAAGCAGAGCAACCTTGAAAGCGGAAAGAGGATATCGGACTTCGCAAGAGGAGAAAGCCAAGATATAGAGAGGGATCCTATCCGGCGTGAATACTGCCGGTTCGCTAGGACCCGGCAAGGTGGGGGAAAACTGTTAAGGGATGTTATATGTCTTGACAAAAGACTTTAAGTCCTTCGCCGTCAAGACAGATTTGATCACAGACCGGCCGGAGCGACTCATCGGAAAAAGATGAGGAAGGTAAGAAACGGAAGACAAAAATGAAAGTGAAATGAGGGTTCGAGAGAAAATAAGGGGGTGTTTAAAAAAGAAGAAAACTGACAGGACGAGTAACCGTCAAATCAGTCGTCCTTTCGAAATTCAAAAGAGGGGGCACGTGCATTTAAGGGGTTAAATCCCCGCCACTAGTCTACAGAAGAAATGATGGGCCTAGCAAGAAAGGGTGATGATTAATGACTGGCCAAGGATGGGTCCGCACTTATAGTTTAAGAAAACTAAACTCCCTCCCGTACAGTTATGATTCAGCCCCGGATCATGAGCCTCGGGTCTCAGAACCAGGGACTAAAGATGACTTGACGACGGACCAATGGGAAGTCCCATTTTACTCACTTTGGGCTGATTTCATAAAGGGCCCAACAAGGCATAAGCCCAAATAGCAAGTTGCCTTGCCCATTAAGGATCCCTTCGTTGAAAATGAGCGGGAAACCATAATCAGAAGTGGCAGGCCTCATTTAATGTTTGATAAGCAGAGGATCTTGGCTGGCAATCGTACTTTTCCGGCCATAGCATTAAATAAGGTTGCTATCATACCGTTAGGGGTCAGACACGTGTCTGAACCCCTCGAAAGCTTGCAGAATCCGTTGGATCACTTTGATAAAATATCTCACATGAGGAATAAGGGCCATGGGTTATATAAGAGCTAAAGAGGATGGTCATAAGGCAGATCGGAGGTATCACATTCAATATTCTCTCATTTACTCTTCTCTCATTAATTCCGACCAACATTCCTATACATTCAATACACACACACGTATTTATTAGATTCACACCAAAGAGGAAATATTCCGGTGATCATACTCATCGGAAGAAGCTCCTCTCATTCTCCGGCAAGTTTACTTATTCTCACGCCGGAGCTTGGTCACGGATCCCCCTCCTGGGGTCCTCTGTGACGAGGCTAACGGTTTATTCTTTTGTAGCTTCAAGGAACGGGACATCTTGACGTCAGCGAAGATCCATTTAACGTCAGCCGGGATTTGGGTATTCGACAGTTAGTAAGATGTAAGTGAATGACCAGGACATGGTAAGGCGTAATCCATAGCCAGCAATACTTTGAATATATCTCAAAATTCCCTTCAAAAGGTTTACATGTGACTCTCGTGGAGCATGCATAAATATACATGCTAAACTGTATAAGAGATGCTTGCTAGGACGTAAGCGTTTCCTATTAGAGATCAATTGTAACATATGGCCTCTCACATCACTAATATTGTCTGTTATCCACATGATGTGTTGCCAATCTATAAACTCTTAGATTTGTATTTGGTTCACCCATTCTGGTACTACTCCCACCTTAGCACAACCAATGCGCCTATGATGCGTTGCCCATCTAGAAACTCAATGATTAGTTTTTGGTTTCCATGATGAAGAATTTCTAGAAGGTCACTTGTCACACCCTGCCCAAGGCGAAAATGCGAGGCACTTCCACCACAAGCTCATCGATAGACGCGAGGTTAATATACTCATCCTCCGAGTCAAGAATAACAATAGGGCTGAAGGCAAAGACATCTCGATCTTGGCAAAACTAATCAGTACAAAACATATATAATATATATATATATATATATATATATATATATATTACATAATATTCTCATGAAGCGATTAATCCGCTTATTCCAAATAGACTGAACCATGTATGTCAATGACCTCATCCACTCCAAGTAGACTTACTTAATGAAACCCGTCTATATTCCATAAACAAACCATGGATCCCGCCCACGACACATAGACTAAACCATGAATGCAATTGTCACACCCCGATATTTCCACGTATTACAGGTGTGACAACCGGTAATTAACGGTTCTTAATTACGCGATTAACAAACTTTTAGGCGATAACAAATCGTGTTTAAAACACGAACTAGCTTAATTAGGTTATCTGAATTTTGGATATTAAAAACATAAGCCAATGAATAGTGTTTTAAATATTATAATAATATATAGTTTTTTAATAATTTTATTATCTTCTTTACTTTTAAGTTTGATAAGTTTGTGTCAACCGGTACTGGTATCGAAAATACTGGTACAGTTATAGGTACATGAAGGAAAAAACCGACACCAATCTGGTACAGAAAACGCCAAAAGTCGGTATCGAATTGTTTTTGAAAATCTTTTAGTTCGGGAAATTCGGTACTGCTACCCGGTACCATTTCCTCATCCCTAATCACGAGTACCGTACGAACAACGATATCGTGCAACTTTTTTTATTGATTTTCTTCAACGTTTAATGATTTCTTTTTTTAGTTTCACGGGTAGGGATGAGCTCGGTGCCAACCAACATCGAATCGGTACTGGTACCGAAAATACGAGTTACAATACCGGTATATGAAGGTAAAAAACGGTAGCGAACCGGTACCAGGAACGCCAAAAGTCGTACCAAATTGGTACTTAAGATCTTTGGTTCGGGAAATTCGGTACCGGTACCCAGTATCATTTGCTCATCTCTGACCACAGGTTTCATTCAAACAACATCATTACCATACAACTTTTTTTATTGATTTTCTTTTGGTCATCGTTTTGTGTTTTTTATATATATTCTTGTCATGTCAACAGTTCCGTGCGCAACGCACTTGTAGTGATTTCAAAACACATGTAAACACAAACTAAACAAGAAAAGACGTTCGCCGCAACGGGACGATAGTAAAAAACTAGTTTGAATGAAAAAGAACATATACATGACATCATGCACCATACCTCCCATGTGCACATGAATACATGGGTTAGATTTGTTTATCAATAAAGATGATATATATAAAAACTACACCCTACAAATACAACACTGGTAAAATTAAAACAACTCACCCTCAAACCCTTTACCATTCTCATCCAAACCATCAAAATATGTGAGGGGTAGTTTTTATAATATAAAGGGTATAAAAATTAGTTGTGAGTGGAGGAGAGAGAAAATGTTACTGTTCATCTGTATATTTGGGGGGACACTGTTCACCCAGTATAATTTTTTTAATATATATTGAAGGTGGTTGTGAGTGAAGGAGAGAGAAAAATATAATGATAATATTATTTAATTGAAAAGGAGAGAGAAAAAGTATTTGTTTTTAGTGAAAATCTATACTATCTATAATAAGAGAAAATGAGCTGATGTAAATCTGCCTACGTGTCAACTTCTAAGGTATGCCATATGTCAATGATGATGTCATAATTCTGATTTATATATATCTAATCTATACTATTAATCTAAATAATATATTATACATAATTAAATTAAAGGGGGGTAATTTGAATTTAAAAAAAAAAGCGGGTGTTTTAAATTTCAATTTCAAATTTCAAACAACCTAATATAATCTCTCTCTTAATAAATCTCCTCAAAACCTAATCTTTGTTGTCTCTCTCTCAGATGCTCTCTTCCACTCTCACTAGATGGGTTTGTTCTAATTCATCTGTGATTGTTCTCTTTCTCAGATTCAACGAGATCCTGGGTTTGTTCTAATTCATCTGTGATTAATAAATGCCACATTCATCTGCCGCTTTCATCTAATTGGGGAAGATGAACAGTAACCTGGGTTTGTTCATCAATTCAACAGAGGAAGAGCCAAATCCACCAAGTTTATACTGTAAGTTTTTAATCGAAACTGAAATTTTTAGTTGGGGATTTCAGTGGGAGTACGAGGTTTGAAACCCTAAATCTAATTGGGGAAGATGAACAGTAACCTAGGTATGTTCAATTATGTGATTTGATTCTAAATTCGGTTGATCAATCAGGAGACAACGACAACGATGATGATAATGATGAATGTTGTTACATATGTTTACGACGGTTTCTTTCTTACTTACTTTTGCACCTATTTTAACCTAATTTAAGCTCCTACTGCTTCAATTTCCCTCAACTTATCCTTATCCTTTGCGGTCTGATTTGCAGCTTTAGGGATCAAGTCGTTCAACTCAATTGAACAAGTGAATGAGGCATACCAGAAACTCTATTTGAATTGGTAAGTTTAGGTTCGAGATTGTGGTAGTTATAATTGTTAATTATATTTATGTAATATTAAGTCAACAGTTATTGACTATTTTGTTCTGGAAAATAGATTTTTTTTTTTGTTAAAGTTAGTAGTATTTTAATGTGGAATATATTATTCATGTAGAGTGGTTTGGTTGTTTTTGTTTGTTAATACAGTTTGGTGTAATTGTTAAAAGTGTAGTGTATGGTTTTTGATTTTCTTTTGATTTTAAGTTGGAAATTTATTTATTTGACTAAATGGAAAAAAGGTCTTCTTTGTATGATACTTGTGCATCATTGAAACTATGCATAAATTAAATATTTTTAAGACGATGAAGGCATGTTGAGAATTTGAGATGAAAGATGAAAGATCAAAGATCATACATGTTTCATTGATGAGGTTATCAAGCCACTTTGAGATTTTGCTTTTACCATCAGGTTAACTATTTATTTTTACTCTTAATTTCTTATTCCAGTGGTTTAATGCAAAAATTAGGATATTTGGATGCTTATTTTTATGTATGTGGGTCAAACAGTGAGTTAAACCACTGTGGGTTAAAACAGTGAGTTAAACCACTGTTGGGTCTTAACATGATACTCGATCTTATCTACTGGCCTTCAATTGTTGAAACCACTGTTGGGTTAAAAACAGTGAGTTAAACCATTGTTGGGTAAAAACAGTGCTTTAAACCACTGTTGGGTAAAAACAGTACTTGAAACAACTGTTGGGTAAAAACAATGCTTGAAACCGCTGTTGGGTTAAAACAGTGTGTGACAATCCGTATTCCCAAGGTTAGCATTGTTCAATCTTGTGACATTTATATCGTATCACTAGTGTTCATACTCCACTAAACGGCGTCACTATGTCATTGTTTCGTAAACTTGTTAAACTTGTTTAATTGACATCGAATCACTATGACTACTTAGTTGTGAGTTGGTCGTGTGTAAATTGTTAAACGTGTTAAATGCCTAGATTAGTTGAACGTTCGCTCTAGTCGCCTAATGTACCCACACTAGTAATGATATGTACCTTGGCCCAAAACTTCTATTCATTGAGTTATGTTTCTCGGCCCAAAAAGAAGCCCAACATGGCCCGATAGCTTCCTGCCCATATTTACGCAAGGAATATGTGTACTAATTTTTTTAGCAAACACTACATAAAAGAAAAACCCTAATCTCTCTCGCTCCTCCTTTGAATTCGGCGGCTGCACACCCACAATCTCCACATCTAGGTTGGTATGCTTACTTGTGATTGGTTTAGATTTCAAATATGTTGACTTGTGAGTTTGGCTGCCATGTGCTTGCATTATATCATGTCACTTGTGATTGGATTAGATTTCCAATGTGTTGATTTGTGAGTTTGGCTGCCATGTGCGTGCATGATATCATGATTATGATTCTTGATTTTTTTTGTTATTAGTGTATGTTAGCATCATCATCGAATCTCCATATCCATTATAGCAAGTTTATGTGATTAATAATTAATGTTGCATAAACTGAACTGTTATATGATACCTAGGGTGCATGTGTATGAAAGTATTTGGTGGATCGATGACATTAGTAACTGATTAATCTAGGTTGAGCCATTATAGGTATTTTGTTAATTGATTTGGATTATGAGTGGCATACATTAAGTTGCTGTAATGGTGGAAAGGATATACGGGCTTTTATGTTAATTAAATATGCATGTTAGTTATTTGGGTTATACAGTAGAGTATTTGGCCTCGTTTAATCACCGGGCCGCACACCCCTGTTGGTGGGCTGATGGCGAAAGGGATTCACAGTGGGCCAAATCACACACATAGACCTTGTGCATGTGATATTGGCAATATATATATAGGGATGTTTGTGTTATGCGTGGGTATTAGGGATCAAGTATATAAGGTAAAACAGGGGTTCGGGTAGGGTGGTTGGTTAATCATGACATGTCAGTGGGGTGTACATTGTTGAATGAGAAACTTGACAGAATGGGCCGCATGTAACACTTGAACAAACAAGGGCTGGGCCAACAAAGTTTGGGCCGAATAGTCAGGTAAGCTCATGTTAGTTAACAGATGGGTTGTAATGTGGGCTGGGCCGATAACCCGGGGAATCAGTAAGATGATGTGGTATGTTAACTTGTGTAATGAAACGGCTTAAACTTGTGAATTAATATGGTACATGAAGTCACCCCTTGTTCATATGTTTGAGATGAGGCGTTATTTGGATACTTGAAACGTGAGGTATAACTCTATATGTGTAGCACCTAGTATGAGAACGTACTTTAATGATGGAATTCGTGTTTGGTTAATTGATATACCATGTCTAGTGATGAATGTTAACACTTGTATTCGTGTGCACTAGCTGATGATTAAACATGAAATAATACGTGTTGTGCTTGTACGCAAACTGACTGTTATGTGCAACTATCATAGGGCTTGGTAAATCACTGTTGTTAAACGAGTAATAAATTCTACCGAGCAAACCAAAGGTGAGTTCACTACATTCGAGCATGCGTCCCAGTGGTTGGGGACAGTCAGTGAGTATCCCGTGGAGGGATAAGTCTTTTGGGTAAAAACGGGTATATTGGTTAATATTCTCACCTATCATTCTTGTAAGTCCCTTATTTTGTTACCTGGAGGGTAACGGGTATTAGTTGGTAGCGCTACTTAGGTTTGGCACCCTCACACCGCTCCTAGATAGGACGGATGTGAACTAATGACCCAGTCGGGCCTAGTACTGGATAGGAGTACGTGGGAAAGGGCAGTCATGTACATCAGGAGCCGTCTTGTTCGGAATTGAGATATTAACAATATTACTTGCATTTGTCAGTGAACTGTTTTACATACAACTGGTAACAAACGTTTTCAAAAACTGTGAACTCGCCAGCTTTGTCTGATACACTTGTTACATGCTCGCAGGTCGTTAGGTACTTGAGAAGAGGAACTTGCTGGCTGGAGGGCGTGAGTGGTCATGGTTACATTGATGGGTTTATTTATCAAACATTTATTTACTATGGTGTCTGGAAAGTATTTACATCATGTTACGTTAACGCTTCCGCTGAACTTGATGGTTTTTTTTTTAATTACTTATGTTTGGATTTTATTACTATTAAATGATAAAACTTTATTTTAAACTTATGGATTCAATGTAATTGGTGGCTCATTACTAGTGGTCACACGCCTAACAGGGACACTCCCTAGGTGGTAATTTGAGGGTGTGACACAGTGAGTTAAACCACTGTTGGGTTAAAACAGTGGTTGAAACCACTGTAGATTTCTACCTGCTGAAAATCCATATTATGTGTGTTTTGTATTGCAGGAAGAAATAGAAGTGCCTAAACGAATCTACAGCTTATGAGTATTTAGTATTGAAAGATAGCTTTGTCTCATGGTTACGAAGTTATAAAATGGTGCGTCACGTGTTCCTTACAGTCTGCTCTTATACACCAATAGTCAACGTTAAATCCCATGTTTGCCATTTTTGCTATTCTTTTACAGGGAGGAAACATGGAGAATATGAGTACGTGGGGATGAAAGAGTCATCAGCTTTGAATCACCAAAAATGTCCAGTCACCATGACAAAGGAGTCAATGTTCAGGTCCTGCTTCGTTGCAGGTACTGTTAACGTTCGTTAGGGTTTACGTTTCGTACAATTTGATTATAATTTTGTTTTATTCTAATTAGGTTTTATGTGATTATATATTGGTCATCAACGAGGAGGTGAATTACATAAGGTGAATTACGTGGGGCAAGTGGTGCTTCAATTCTACAGATTTTCATTCATTTCTGTTTATTGTCATTAACTCCATAGCCTCTCAGGGGAAAGCTACTTCTGTCGCAACCCCTGACCCCTACCCTGGGAGCGGGTGCCGCGAGATCCAGATCAGTGGTATCGGTGTTTATTAATTTGGCAGCGGAATAAATCAGGATCGTAGTTAGGAAATATTTTTATCAGAGTTTAACACCAAAATTTTTATAACCAATCATTGGGACAAAACCCAAGTTCATTTGACAATACATTTGTAGGGGTAAAACCTAATTATTGAAAACAAAAACTCCTTTTTTATTTAGGTAACTTTTATAGCCACTTTTCCAAGCCTTCAGTGCTCTCCAGCTGGCTTTTATTGGCTTTCACATTGTGTTACCTGAAACGTGTTTTAAAAACATTTTATCAGCAAGAAATACTGGCAAGTACATTCCATTTTGTAAAGCATCAGTTGTTTACACATTACAGTATTAAGGGCGATTACAATGTTTATATCTACACAATTACTCATTCAGTACGTTTCACTCGACGGATCTGTGATTATGGTCATATCACACATTGGATACCCGTGCCAAATTGTGAAGGTTATCAAGTACTGTATACAAACCCCATAATACTGGCAACAATTGTAGAATTACAAAGACTTAATCACTGTGTGTGTATTTGAAAACATTTGAGGTTTTGGTAAAACATTTTGACTCACAAAAAAAAATGTACTCACTAATAGTGAGAAAAAGTGAATGTACTTACATTGTTGACTTAGGTGATACTACTATAGCTTCTTGGTGATTCTCCTGGTTATTATCTATTAAAATTAAACAATGCACACGTGTTAGTAAAATAACCCAAATCATATTAACCGTACAACTCGAGACAGAATTCCAATGACTTAGTCAGGCAGAGCCTTGACTTGCATTACGGAATCCTAGATCAATCGGGTGTAACACGAGACAGACCTCCAACGACTGAGTCAGGCAGAGTCTTGATATGCGTTACGGAGCCCTAGATCGATCGTGTAGGGTAACAGTAGGGTTATAATACTTACAACGTGGCAGAGCTTCGCTTTTTAGGGGTATTATGCCCGGGTATAATTTCTACTAACAGAAAGTTGAGAGAATTCAGAAATTTTGAACGAATTCTAAATGAACTCGTCCACCCTATTTATACGCGGATTCAATGGCGGCTCGCGGCCCGTGAGAGATAAGGCTTCGGCCTTCGCTACCCGCGATAAACGTTGGTTAGGCCATAGGCTTGGCCAGTCAGCATATCTAGACTTGCCACGTGTCGACACGTGGCAGCATGGGTGTTCGGCAAGTTACTGGGCCTCGCGCCCCGCGACACACTTGGCTAAGGGGGTCGCACCCCACGAGCGACTCCCAAACTTTGTTTTTCTTGTTTTTTTAAATATAAGGGTATTTTGGGCTCGTTTCTCGCATACGGGGTATATTTTAGGACATTTAGGGGTGTCTAAGTATGTTTTAGGAGGGTTGTTATAACTTCAACTGCCATGTCAGCAGTTACCTCATCACAAACCACTATGTCGTCGCCTCCCATTCCCCCACCATTCCAGATAATGTTAAATATGCTCAGAAGAAGACGTCATCTGTCTTCCAAGGATCTAAATCCTCCACTACTTCATCTGCTACTACTACTAACAATGATCTTTATGTTTTGTATTCGCAGATCAAAAGCTATATGGAGCAGCAAGATAAGACCAATCAAATGATCCTTCGAGAAATTGATGACATCAAGAAGCAAAAGAGGCAAGCAGAAGATCAGTCTCCATTGATGCCTGGAGTGTTAGATTTTGTCACTCCAGGATCCTCCATCTACTAGCAAGGATCACTGGCGATGGCTCAATCTCAAGGATCCTTTATTCACCGGCAAGGATCATTGGCGATGACTCAGCCTCAGGGATCCTTCCCCCACTCAGAAGGACACATGGAGATGTTCCAGCCTCAAGAATCAACTTCAATCAACAAGGATCCTCAGCCCGAGTTCAAGGATCCATGTATTATTCATCCAGACATTCAACACAGACCTATCATGGATCAAATGTCTTTCAGGATCAAGGATCCTCAGGGAGACAACCACTGAGAAGCTTTGAAATCCATGAAAAGGATTTCATCCCTATGCAGACCATTGCTTCCTTAGGCCCTACCATAACAGCATATATGTCTTATCCTAGATATCCTTCTTGAATACTAACTTCAAGTCATCCAGGAGGTAACAATTTACATAATACATCTTTTGATACTAACTATGATTTTATACAGAATGCAGGGATCAATCAGGATATGGCCAAGGAGTTGCAAAAGCTCAAGGATATGATATCCAACGTCACAGGAGTAGTCAAGCCTATTCTTGAAATTCCAGATGGAAGTCATAGGATATCTCGTTTTGCACCTCCAATATGCAATGCAGAGATACCTAAGCGCTTTCAAACCCCCAACATGAAGTTGTATGATGGTACAACTGATCCAGAGGAGCATGTGGCGCAGTACAGGGAAAAGATGGAGATAAACCCTATTCCTGAAAGGTTGAAAGAAGCTTGCTTATGCAAAGGTTTTGGATCCACACTCACTGGATCAGCATTAAAATGCCTGCTAAGTCTTCCTCCTTACTATATAACTTCATTTTCGCATTTAGTTAACCTATTTAATAACCAGTTTTCCTGTAGTAGAACATTTGAGAGGTTAACTAGTGATTTATATAGAATTACCCTAGCTCGTGATAAATCCCTAAGGGATTATGTTACCAAGTTTGGGAGAGAATCCTTAGAAATTCCAAACCTTGATATTGCAACCACTGTTGAAGAATTTAAGATGAGATTGCAAAAGGATTCTCCCTTTTATGATGACCTTGTCATGACCCCATGCAGGAATTTAGATGAAGTCAGAAACAGGGCATTAAGATTCATCTGACTAGAGGATGATAAAAGAATTCAAGATAGGTTTAGTGGTTCTACCAAGCATGAGTACAATGACAAGAAACAAGGATCTTTCTATAAGAATAACCGATCCAAACTCATTTACATTCCAACTTTTAAATCCTTGTACTTATTCAAATCTCATTTACATTCCAACTTCTAAATCCTTGTACTTACACACCTTGTTCATCCTTGTTAGGATAATTTGGTGTTTCAATCTATCAAGACCATCATCTCATGTTTGTTGAAACCACATGCAAACAATGAGTATACTCGAACACTTTTTTCCTTTAAACACACTTTGAGTTGCAATATATGAAATTATAAAAACTCACATACACACAATCAATCACATTATTCAAACACTCAATCTATGAATACATGCTATTTGTCATACATACATGCTCGAAGTGAATCTTGTGTACTCAATCGCCTACTTTAACAATTATAGCGCTATAGGATTAGCACACCGCCCTTATTTGGTATTGTTAATTATTCAATCTTATACGGCCTGTTCTCTTATGTGGAAAAGATATGCTAGTGGACACCTTGTTTGATTGATAGTTTATACATGCTAGTAGTATACAAATTACCATGTTAGATTGAGATTTTTTATTCCATATTATGTAGACCAAACTTGTATGCTTACCAACTATTTTGTTGACCTTTATTCTTCATATGTTGCTGGGAATTGATGATAATGTTCAAGAAATCTAGTTAGGTGGATTTAGAAACGCATGAATAAATCAGTTTTCTTTTGTTTGAATATTTGAATTGATGTAATTTTTTTTTTTTTTGAAAATGTACGAATTTGAGTTTAAAATAAAAAGGGTTTATTTAAATATTGACATTCACAATTGTTATGATGCTTTGAACAATCATCCATTCGCTCATGCCGCCCCGATGATTCCGCCATTGGTTGGGGTGTGACAAAGCACAAAAATGTATAATAATCGACTTGACTCCTTTCCCAAAAAAGTTTACTTCGAAACGTAAACTTACTTGAATTTATATCGACACATACATTAAAATGTCCATGTAAAAATTGTTTTTTTAATAAAAACGTATTATATTTGACATAACTTAATAAATTTATGTCGAAACTTAGACCAGCTTAAATTTATACCGATACATACATAAACTATGCACGTAAAAATGGTTTACTAACGAACACGTATTATATTTGACCAGACTCATTTACAGAAAAATTTTACGTGAAAACATAGATCAACTTAAATTTATACCAACACATACATAAAAATATGCACGTAAAAACTAGTTTTTTTTTTAAGTAAGAGAACGATATCTGTAAACTCAAAACTTTAGAAACTGCAGGAGATCAAAATGATATTTTACAAAGTTTTTAAACACAACAACAAATAAGCTTTTTTTAAAAGAAATTAGCTAACTAATGTTATTGAAAGAAAATTAATTTATTAAAAACTTATTAGGTTAAAACGTATGGATTAAAAGTGTTAATTGCCAGGGTAAGGGGATGGGGGGTAGCAAGGGCTAAAATTGACAATTTCTAAAGTTGAGGAGGTAAGCAAGACTGATGGGAAACTCAGGGACTTTGGTTTTGAAGAAGGTATGCAATTTATAATTTATAACTTGTAAATTATAAGTACCAAAACAGTCATCTTGCATAACATCAACCCCCCTCTCTCACTCTCTCTGTGTATCTACTTATCTGTGTAGCATCCCAAGCAACTCCAATGGCAGCTCAAAACACTTTGTCAGCTATTACTTCATTTACTCCCAAAACTATTCCACAGCTCTTAAAACCTGCTCATCTTCAAACAACTTCAGTACGTGAAGATAGACACATATCGAGCTTGACTACCTCAGATCGACTCAAATGGCGTTCAAAGCCTTTAAAACCTAATGAATTCATCTGCAAGTGCATCAACCGACCTCTGCTACAGGTAGTTATCGTTCCTCATGGAAATTTATGATGAATAACTGTAAAATATTAAGTTAACAATACTAATAATAACTATATATGTGGAAACTTATATATCTAATGAACCTACTGCTCTCTAACTGTTAGTATATTTAATTATACATGTTTATTGTACACCGAAATGTGATTAATTATAGAAAAAGTGAAACTCAAGCAACTCTAATAAGTCGGAGGAACGTAGTTCAGAATAATTTTATGCCGAGTGTAAAGGTTTCCTGAGTATGTGAACAATAGGGGTATCCAAAAAAATTATTGTGTAATCATACAATAATAAAAAAAAAACGATAAAGTAAAACAACTATTTAAAATCGTTCTATTACATCATCATTTTTTAATTTATCAAAAGATTCTTTTTCGACCACTGTTCAAATATTCCAAGCGCATTCGATTGTCGCCGTGAATCAAAAATGTATATTTTTCGTTTTAGACTTTGAGGCTTCGGTTAAGTTTTTCAAATGAGCCTTCTTTTAATTAAACTATTCTTAATTTGGACTAACTTTAAACGTCCCGCATGCGGTATGCGCATATAATGTATATATGTGTGGCCGTTGGGGGATAAGTGAAAGTGCACTAATTTTAACTCTATTTTACTAATTCGGTCAAAATAACATTAAAACAGAGGGATCGTTAATCATACATCACGTAGTGGCGTTGATAGCTGAAAGACAAGGGGGTACATTCACTAATTAACAGTTGTCTCAATTGCTTAGTGTTATGTGCCTTATGTACAAGGCTTGATACAAAACTACTATCGAGCCGGGGTTCTCACCGGAGTTAGCATCTCTATTCCTACGGGATAGAGGTAAGGCTGTCTACATCATACCCTACTCAAATCCTACCTTAGTTTTTCTATTGGTGGAATTTACTGAGTACGACGACGACGACGATGATGAATTTGGACTAACTTTATCATCTGGGCTAATTAATTATACAAGTTTTGAGTTATAAAATGTTTGTGCTTAAAAAAATTAGTGATTTTAATAAATTCAAGTATCCTATTTTTTTCAAGGGTATCCTTTTTATAAAATCCAAAAGATAAAAAATAAAAATACCCTATGAAGACAGGGTTTAGCCGTAGATTGTGCTACACCTAACAACACTATACTTCCGACCTGGGGTAGACTGCGGGGGTTACTTTTAGTACACTTTGTCTACGTGCACCTCATTTTTTTTGTTCCTTCATTGCTATTTCCATCCATAATTCAACTATTCAAGATAATGTGACCAAGTGTTATAGCCACATGATGGTTCTTCCCATAAATCTGTTTCATTTTCTTTAGAGGTTTTAACGAGATAATGTGACCCAGTGTTATAGCCACATGATGGTTCTTCCCATAAATGTATTTCATTTTCTTTAGAGGTTTTTACAAGATAATGTGACCAAGTGTTATAGCCACATGATGGTTCTTCCTATAAATCTATTTCATTTCTTTGGAGGTTTTAATTTATAAGTGGTTTGACATTTTACAAAGGATTTAGTTTAATTAATGTGAATTAGCAAAATAAAATAAAATTTTGGGTTTGAAAAAATTAGTAGAGTTCATTACAGGGAGGTTTTCGTAGGAAGTTAATAGTTGACAAAGCATTTTCAGTTGTCTTTGAGCATCCCATCAATTCACAAGAAGTTATTTGAAAAAATAGATAGTGTTGGTGGATCAAGAAATTTCTTTCATGGGGTGCAAAAATTTTTAAAGGTTGTTTGTATATTACTATATTATACATTTTTTTGATTTGTGTTTAGGGCATGTTTGGCTAAGTTTTTCTAACCCAATTTATGACTTATTGAGTTAATCAAAAAGCTTAAAAGGAGTTTTAGTGTTTGACAAACCTAAAAGTTCTTTTCAAAATGACTTTTTGAGAAGGAGAAAAAGTCATCAAAAAATCATTTTTGAGAAATTAGAATGTTGTGACTTTTTAAACAAACTTATTGAGTTATTAGACTTATTGAGTTATTAGCTTTTAGTCATTTTACATCAATAAGCTAAGCCAAACACTTTTTAAAAAACAACTTATTGACTTATTGGCTTTTCCCACCCTATAAGTTAATCCAAATACTTTTTTAAAAACTACTTTTAAAAAAGTAATAAATCAATATGTTCTTTTCACAAGAAGTCATTTTTAGGTAAAATAAGCTTAGTCAAACATGCCCTTAATCCCATAAGGTTCCAGTTCAAATAGACATGGGACTAAAAGCCCAAACATTAAGATAATAAAAATAAATACACAAAATTTACACACACACAAAGATAGATATATATATATATATAGGGTAGGGCTATATAGAAAACCATTATGTTTTTAAAAAACCCTAGAAAACCCAACCTCCCGACATTTTTTTTTTTAAATAACACATGTAATATACATGTTTTTAATAGTTTTGGGCCAAAAAAAAAACAAAAAAGCGCCGAATGGATGTTTTTAAAAAAAATAAACAAGTTTCAGCATTTTTTGCCTAACACATGTTAGTCACGAAAATTGCTGAAATTTGTTTATTTTTTTTTTAAATAATCCTTCGGCGCTTTTTTGTTTTTTTTTTTGCCCAAAAATCTTAAAAACATGTATATTACATGTGTTATTTTTTTCAAAAAAAAAATGTCGGGAGGTTGGGTTTTTTAGGGTTTTTTAAAAACATAAGGGTTTTTTGTCTAGCCTTAGCCTCTCTCTCTATATATATATATATATATATATAGGGGAGTGTTATCTTGAGAACGCTAAATATTGCGAGAACCGTGAGAACGAATGAAAAAACCAATCAAAACCAATTTTTTTAATACAAAACTCATTGTAATTAAGATACAACATCAAAAAAAGAATTTACATCATCAAATAATTCATTTTTCCTTTCAAAATCACTTTTTTTAGATTTTTTACACATGTGTAAATATAACAAATTTACACATGTGTAAATGGCAAACTTACACATGTGTAAATTTTCTTTATTTATGAATTCACCTAAATTTAAACGTGTAAATTAATTTTCTAACATTGTATTCGAATAATAATGATAAGTGTAGAAAAAAAATTGAATTTGAATTGTTTTTGACCAAGTTTTCTCGGTTTTTTCATTTGTTCTCACGGTTCTCACAATATTTAGCGTTCTCATTTAAACCTTCCCCTATATATATATATATATATTTAGGAGAAGAATCTGTTAGAAACCACCCTTTATTGTGAGAACCGCGAGAAACGATGTGAACACAAGCAATCTAATATATTTCGACTTCGTTTCCCTGTTATCAAACTGAAACAAGCAATCTAATATTCAACCTCAAGTCAATGAAAACTCTGCTTCATCTAACACTTAAATCAAGAACTCTTCATCTCAGATTCAGATCTGAAAACTTGAAGAACAAATACACAAAGTATGAACTGTTTGAAACTTCGATACAAATCTGTTCAAATGTTCTGAAACTGGTAAACTAAGTGTTTTAATTGCTTAACCATAAACACAATCATAACCGGAATCGATAACTCGGTGAAGAAACGGAAGCTGATGATGGGGACACTGCAATCACCACTACCGTTCAGATTTCATCAGTCACTACTGTTTGCAACCTCCACCACACCCGATTATCCACCTGCAACCCACTCCACCACCACCGCCTAACTTAACCACCATTACCGTCCAGATCTGCGAAAAACCCCCAACCCTAACCACCACCATCGTTCTGATCTAAGATGCTAGGTTTTTTATGGCGGCGATATTATGGAGGCTGACGGTCATATACGAGTGGTGCAAGAGCATTGGTGTTGCGGTGTTCTGATGATGGTGCAAGTGTGTCGGAGAAGAATAAGATTGTGGTGGTGTGCTCTGATGACGGTGGTGCAGGAGTGTTGGCGGTGGTGGTGACCTGAATGGTTGTTTCCTAGAAAGAGAGAATGGGCTTGAATAGGGTGAGGGTGGACGGCTGTGAGGGCGCTGGGGGTGGTGGTCGCTGTGAGGGAGGTGGTGGCTATGGGTTCTTGGCTGATATCTAGAGAAAGAGAGAGGAGTGAGAAAGGGGTAGAGGGGAAAGCATGTGCTAATATAATATTAGTTTTCTAAATTTATTTTCCTTTTTTTATTAAAATAATTTTGATTATATGGGCAAAAAGACCAACTTGCCCTTGGGTAACCAGATTTAACAAAAAAAATTAACTGGGTTTGCCCTAAAGGACATAACGTGCAGGATTTTAAAACATTAAGTACAAAACTCATCAAATTTAAAGGTAAAAGGCAGCGCCTGAAATTTGGGACAAACATAAAGGACAAAACTTGTAATTTACTCTTAAAAAAACAACTTAATTTAAAGTATAGAATAAATTACTAGTTGTGTAGGATATATTTCGAGTTGTGTAGGATAAATTTCGACTGTGTAGTATTAAATTTTATAATGTGTAGGGTATATGTAGGAAAATTTTGATATGTGTAGGTTTTGTAGATTATATGTAGGATAATTAATGATTAGTTGACTAATTAATTAAAGAGAGAAAAATTAATGATATGAGTTATAAATGAAATAGTATTTTACTAAAATGTCATTTCTTCTTTTTATTCTTACATTAAATTTCTTCTCAAATAAACCTTATATATATATATATATATATATATATATATATATATATATATATATAGGATATGGTTTTAGAGTGAACATTAGGTTGAGAGTGAACATTGTGAACTAATTTGAGCCATTAATTATTTAAATCTTGAAAATTTTAATAATATCAGTTTTGTAATTATTTATATGTAAAAACTAAATTAAAAAGGTATAAAGGTAAATTGTTAACTACTTCTCTCTCCAATTAAATAATTAATTACATTTTCTCTCCTTTTTTTTTCCTCTCACCAATTAACTAATTTTTTAATTCTAAAAAATATAACCATTATATAATACATTGTTCAATCTAGAATATGATTAAAACATGTAGAAGTGAATGCACTTCGTACATATATGTATTATACGTATTCACAATATAAAAACGTATGTACATATATGTACATTAACAAATATTGTTTCATCTGATCATCTTCTGTAAGTGTACATGTTCGATTTGTAATGTGCACATATGTACTTTCATAGTATACTTCTAAAAAAGAAGTTAATGATATGGTTGTTTAACATGGTACATACGCGTATATGAAGTATCTGAGATGATTGTTCGGCATTGTACATATGTGTACATAACAGTCTCGACACGTATATACATATATGTACATTGACAAGTCATATTTTAACACGTATGTACACATATGTACATTATCACACCTATGTTCAGAACAAGTGTAAATTATCGCACAAGGTTCATGATGAGTACATGAAGAATAATCATGGATATGCATTTGTAAAAAAATTGAATATTTAATTCGAAAAAAAAAACATGTAATCAAATGTTGTGTAAACAATTCATTCTTGCATTAATATGCAATGAAAAAAGAATAAATAACCCAAACATATGAATTCATTTTTAAAAAAATAATACTTCTTAGTCTTATGTGAATATAATTATCCCTTATCAAAGGTCTGCTGAACGACATGAACATATAGAGAAATGGAAAATAAAATTATTTTGAATTAAGAGAGATGAAGAAGATAATTATGCAATTTAAGAAAACTACTAAAATTAAAAGTGTAACTGAAATTTTAATGATTAAAATAAAATTTTAAAACTAATTTGTTGTATAATTACAATCATACCCTTAACAACTAAAAAGGAAATCAATAGTCCTGGTTAGTTCATTATGAAGATATTGTTAACAAATCAATCAAAATTTATTCTTAAAACTAATAATATTATTTATGATCAAATTAAGAATTTTCAAATTAAAATATATTCTTACATTATAACTCTTAAAATATATTTAATAGAATTGATTTATAATATATATATATATATATATAGAGAGAGAGAGAGAGAGGTAGAGAGAGAAAGTGTAACGTATAATTAGGGTTTATCGTACGTTCGTATGATATTGTGAAATCGCATGTTATAAAAAAGCATGTTGGAATTGCATGTTGGTATTTTTGATGAAATCGCATGTTGTTTTTTTTTTTTTTTTTTTTTTTTGTAGCAATTTCGCATGTTGGAAAATATGATGAAATCGCATGTTGGTATATAAAGCAATTTCACATGTTGGTTTTTCAGCATAAATCGCATGTTTAAGAGTGAATTCGCACCAGATCGTATTTGTCTAAAATACTAATTGAAATACTTAAATTAGAAAACGTGTATTTTGAATCTTCTAATTAGAAAGTCATTTATTGAATATTTTAATTAGGTAAAAATTACATAATTGTAAAATCTTATTACCTAAGTCAATGCTTAATTTGACTTTTTTTTATATCCTACATAATCCACCTTCCCATTAATGCCTATGTTTAAATTTTGGTGGCTTGGCACATGGAGTGGTTGAGTCCTGTAATGCCTATGTTATGTTTTTTTTAACGGTAAAAGATAATCTCATTTATCACCAAAAATTGTTTGATACATACTATATAATTAGCAAGCAAATTAGTCAACCATCTAATACTTACAAAAAATTGAAAAACGACACTACACTACAGATAAAAACATGGATAAAACATTCATACAGTTAACTTGCCATATCAAACCGCACCCATTTATTCCACTCCATTTGGCCCCGATTAGCTCTCCTTTTGATCCATATAAAGGTTATTGCTTCCATCTCACCGAAAATAACATCTAAATTGATTCTTTTTCCTGAGAAAATACATTCATTCCTCGTTTTTCAAATCCCCCAACATGTTGCCAAAATGATGAGATGAACATATCGCCTTTTCGATTCTTCCATAGCCGTTTTTTGTGATATTCCAATAATTCTTTCATTGTAAATGCAAAGATTTGTTGAGTTCTACACCACGTACCTACTTTATGCCATAGAACCGCCAACACGTAGCATCCCGTGAATAGGGGATCCACGTCCTCGTCTTGTTCGCCACACAATTTGCAATTTGGAGTTCATATTAGCATGCCTCTTTTTTTCAAACCTTTCATTGTAGCTAAACGGTCTTTTTATACACTAGTGTTAACTCTAGAACCCCACCTTATTATATATATATATATATATATATATACACACACACATAGGGGACCGCTAAAATGAGAACCACCTCCAGTTGTAAGAACCGTGAGAACTACACCGTACAGGGCGAGGTGGACCAAATTTTTTTTTCATAAACGTAGATGTATGTATTATAAACACATTTGTAAAAAAAAAATTCAAAAAAAAAATGTCGTGTGTGTAGTTTTGAGCACCCAAAGTTTGCGTTTACAGGACCCGTAAATTTTTTTTAAATTTTACGGTACCCGTAAACACAAACTTGTGGTGTTCAAAACTACACACACGACATTTTTCTTTTGAATTTTTTTTACAAATATGTTTATAATACACGCATCTACGTTTATGAAAAACAAATTTGGTCCAACTCGCCCAGGATCAAATAGTTCTCACGGTTCTTACAACTGGAGGTGGTTCTCATTTTAGCGGTCCCCGACATATATATATATATATATATATATATATATATATATATGGATTCTAAGAGAAGTCCACCCTATTTGAGAAACTTGAGAAGCAATCTGGAACACACATTTTACCTAAGAAAAAAATGCAAAAAAAAAAGGTTAAAAATGCAAATTTTTGTTTTTTTTTTTTTTTGAAAAAATCGCAGCTTTTTCTTTAAGGATTTAATTTTTAATTTTTTTAATTTTAATTTTTTTGGGATTTATACACATGTGTATACTATACATATATGCATATTGTCAATTATACATATATGTATATATATGTTTAAAATTGAAAAAATATGTGTTATAAACCCTAAACCTTAAACCCTAAACACTAAAGCTAAACCTTAATGCTAAACCATAAACCCTAAAGCTAAAGCCTAATTCTAAACCCTAAAACTTAAACCCTAATGTTAAACCCTAAAGCTAAACCCTAATTCTAAACCCTAAAGGTAAACCCTAATGCTAAACCCTAAAGCTAAACCCTTAATGCTAAACCCTAATGCAAACCCTAAAGCTAAAGCTAAACCCAAAAGTTAAAGCTAAACCCTAATGCTAAACCCAAAAGCTAAACCCTAATGCTAAACCCTAAATACTATTGCTAAACCCTAATGCTAAACCCTAAACCATAAAGCTAAACCTTAAACCCTAATGCTAAACCCTAAACACTAATGCTAAACCTTAAATAACACTTATTTTTCAATTTTAAACATGTATATACATATATGTATAAGTCCATCCCTCTAGCTCAGCTGGTTGTTGGACCGGTTGTTTCCTTGTGAGACTCCGGTTCAATTCCCGGCAAAGGCATATGAGTGTGACATGTGCGCTATGATGGTGAAAAACCCACCGAGGAGGGTTTGATCCTGAGCGTCACTCTGGTTTTCATCCGGCTGTTACTCCAGCGAGTAAAATCGTGTGGAGGCAGTACAGTTTCCGGGGGAAAGCCTTCGACCCAAGACTAGTTAACCCAGTGTTGGCCCCGCTATCTGGGCCCACGTTCTTGGAGAGGGTTCGCGATGTGCGGATGTGACAATGGTCACCATTAAGAAGTTCACCTTTCAAAAAAAAACATATATGTATAATTAACAATATACATATATGTATAGTTAAAAGATTAACAATATACACATGTGTATAAATCCCAAATTTAAAAAAATAAAAATAAAAAATTGAATCCTTAAAGAAAAAACTGCGATTTTTCCAAAAAAAAAAATACATTTTTTCACCTTTTTTTTTTTTGCATTTTTTTGCTTAGTGAAAATGTGTGGTCTAGAATACTTCTCAAGTTTCTCAATTAGCCTACTACTTCTCACATGATCCTTATATATATATATATATATATATATATATATATATATAGGGGACCGCTAGAATGAGAACCACCCCAGTTGTAAAAACCGCGAGAACCACTTTCTAGCCTTTAGATCAAGGAGATGGATGGATGAGATTGAAAGTATTTAAAAATAATATTAAGTATTTTTTGTCTTATTATGTCTCTAATATTATAATCCAAAAGGGTATTTAGGTAAAACCACTCTATTTTGTCTTTTTCACTTCATTGTTTTTTTATTACTTTATTATATTATAATATTACCTTTTATTTTTTAAACATAATTTTTTTATTAAAAACATTTTTAAATTCAGATTTTTTTTAAAGATTTTTTATACTTTTTACAATTTCAGTATTACGTTAAACTTTTTACGTTTTACGTATTTTTGACGCGCCGTTTTTACGCCGGGTTTTTTCAAGCGACGTTTTTTTTAACACGCCGTTTTTTAACGCGCCGTTTTTTTAACGCGCCGTTTTTTAATGCCGTTTTTTACGCGTCGTTTTTTAACGCCGTTTTTTTTACGTTTTACGCGCCGGTTTTTTACGTTAACGTTTTTTTACGTTTTACGCGCCGGTTTTTTACGTTAATGTTTTTTTACGTTTTACGCGCTGGTTTTTTACGTTAACATTTTTTACGTTTTTACGTTTTACGGGCCGGTTTTTTTACGTTTTACCTAAAACTTTTTACGTTTTACCTAAAACTTTTTACGTTTTATGAAAAAACTTTTACGTTTTACGTAAAACCTTTTACGTTTTAAGTAAAACCCTTTACGTTTTACGCGCCGGTTTTTTACGTCAACGTTTTTTACGTTTTTACATTTTACGCGCCGGGTTTTTTACGTTAACGTTTTTTACGTTAACATTTTTAAATTTAGGTTTTTTACGTTAACGGTTTTTTTACGTTAACGGTTTTTTACGTTAACGGTTTTTTACGTTAACGTTTTTTTTTGTTTTAGTAAAAAAAATTACGTTTTTACGTTTTACGTTAAAAAATTTACGTTTTACGTTTTACGTAAAAATTTTTACGTTTTACGTAAAACTTTTTACGTTTTACGTTAAAAAAGTTGACGATTTAACTTTTTTTTTTTACAAAAACATTTTTACGCAAAAACGAACGCACCCAGAAATCGCAAACTCGGGAGGTGTCTCAGATATATTGTTATCATCATCGACTAAGGGGGGAAATGAAAAAACCAACAACATCAAAACAAAGTGTATCTCGAAAAAAATAAACGGGGTTTGGCTCAGATTATCCGATAAAACAAGAGGCTGCAAAAAGTGGGGTTGCAGGTTCAAAAAACCTACCCTCCGCCGTCCTTGCCGCGCCATCGTCAGCAAAATCTACGTTTTTTTTTTTTGCATCGTCGCCGCCCATCCATCGAATCAAAACCCACAGATTCATAGAACACAAATCAAAACCCCCCCAAACATATCAAAAAACCATCAGATTCGTAAAACTTAAAAATTTCAACCAGATCTTCAAACCAGAAGGAACATGAACATGTTTCAAACTAGATCATTCAAACCAGAAGGAACTGGAACATGTTTCAACCAGAAGGAACAGTAGCATCATTCAAACCAAATCAAAAAAATATCAAGAACATACCAAAAATCAAAACAAACATCAAGAACACAGGCCAAAATATGAAAATCCCCAACATACCAAATCAAAACAAATATCAAGATCAAATTCCCCACACATGCTAAACCCAGAAAAATCAAGAACACATGGCAAAAAAAAAAATACCAGAGAAATCAACAACACAGGAGGAGACCGAGACCTCTGCCGCTGACGGCGGCGCTGCCGCCGGCCCACCACCCAGCCATCGAACCGCCACCACCGCTCACGGCGGCGTTGCACCACCGTCATCGAGCACCCACCATCTCCGATTCAACAGATCTGTCGGGATGGAGTGTTGTGGTGGCGAAGGAGCACTTGTGGTGGCGGAGACGGTGATTTCATTAATGAAGATGGTGGTTGTTTCTGTGTCACCCCACACCACCGACTTCCACCACCTTCGCCACCACCGTTAACCCCACCGACTTCCACCGCACTTGTTCTTGATTTGGGTGGGTATGAGAGAAGATAGAGGTTCTGCAACTTCAAGAGAGAGAGAGACAATGAAATGAGAAAAAGGTTTTTTGAATTCATTAAATAGATGAAAGAGAGAGATGATCTGACATATAATAAATGAGGAGAGATAAAAGGAAATGACATTTGTAGTAAAAGACCAAAATACCCTTTTTAGTGGCTGAATCTGATTGGCTGAGAGTGGTTCTCGCGGTTCTTACAACTGGAGGTGATTCTTATTCTAGCGGCTCCCTATATATATATATATATATATATATATACATAGGATCAGTTTTATTAGTGAACAACCCCCTTGATAGTGAACACCAATGAACTAATCTTAGCCCTTGATTATCAATACACAAGTGTAAATCAATAGTCAGGATTTGATGATAAAAATACACTAGTGTATTTTTAACGGCAAAAAGGGAATCAGAAATGGTAATGGCTAAAAAAAGTTAACCAAACATCCAAAAAACAAAATTACATCTAAAGCAATGGGATTTGAAGCCACTTGTTCTAAGAGAGGTTAACGATTTTGTTTCTAGTAACAATCCAAAGAAAAGAAAACTGTAAAATGGTATAAGTAATTAAGTCCTTTTTCAAATCATTGGTTTAAAAATGGCTTTATTTCTATTCTTCAATATAGCCCACCTCGTAGTAAATATGATTCCTTCTCCCATTTGTTTTTTCTTCTTAGATAAATTACACTGATCTAGCCAAGAGTAGAAATTATTAGGCTCCATAATTTTTGTTATTGGTAATTTATCACCGTTATTTGTTCACATACTTGCTACGCAAAAGTGCATTGTTAATGCGCAGTAGGTAAGCTTGAAAATCGAGGGAATGTGCGGAAAGAATAAATCAAAAAACTAGAATGTCGATGGAAGAGAATTAATTAGTGACTGAAGTATTATATACTATCATAACGTTTATTATTTAGTTGAAAACTTATGTAACGACATGAATCTTTGTTATTTTCAGTCTGGTCTTGATTTTATGTCTAATTAATTTATGTGTGTGATTGGGGGGGGGGGGGGGGGGGGGGGGGGGGGGTTCCACAATGCATATATTTGGCATTGTTTGCTCATCATATGATGTAACACAAGATGAGCAAAGGCATTGCATCATTTTTTTAAATGTGCCTACTTTTATGTTTTAAACGGATTTCAAATCCACTTGTATTGCAGTGTCAGTTGGAAGACACTGTTGTAAAGCATGCAAAATTGGTTGAAGTTGTTCGGGAAATGACCACCAATGGTATTGATAATGTCAAGTTTGACCATTTGTTAATGGTGGATGCTCTTGAACGACTAGGACTTGATTATCACTATGAAGATGAAATCAATCTAATTCTTGAACAATGCTACCTTCAAATTATTAAGAAAGGTTTCATTGAACATCAAAATCTTTATGAGGTCTCCTTATCTTTTCGAATCTTAAGGCAGAGAGGTTTTCGCGTGCCTTCAGGTTTCTTATAACTCTTACTCATTTTTGTTTTCTGGAATTATTCTAATCTCATCTCTCTTATCTTTTTAATATAGTTAAAAATTAAAAAAAAAATCATTTTTACAGATGCTTTTGAGTTATTTATGGGAAAGAATGGCAAGTTTATTGAAAATCTTAAATATGACATTAGAGGTTTGACGGAACTATATGAAGCTTCACATTTAAGTATAGAGGGAGAAGACATACTCGATGAAGCTGCAAAATTTAGCAGCCACATGCTGCAAAAGACACTGAGTTCTCTTGATGATAAAGAGGCTAGAAGGGTCAAATATACACTTGAAAATCCCCACCGAAGAAACTTTACATACTTCAGTTTACTCAACTCCCCCAAAGAGTTTGATGCCCCAATCTTGAAAGAATTGGCAGAACTTGAATGCATGATATCTCAACCCATACGCAAGATGGAAATAAATGAAGTCTTAAGGTGCATTTCAGAGTGCTCGTTCATTATAACGATTAATAATGATTGCAAGAGATTAACACACAAATTTAATTTTCCTATTAAACCATTTTTCATGTGTACATTTTCCATACATAAACGCAGTGGCGAAGCTTGAGATTTTCGACCCGTGGGCGAAAGTTACCGGACCTAAAATTTTCTATAAAGCTGGGGTTGAAAACGTATATACCGAAAAATTTCTATACAAAAAAACTATATACTCTCCATTACAGAGTGAAAAGTTCGGGGGATCGGCCGTCCCCTCCCGCCCTTTAAAAGTTTCGCCCATGCATAAACGTGCATATATATATATATCCTATGAATTGGTGTGTTCCAAAAATCACATCCATTGGTAAGCACAGATATAACATGACCACAATAGTTACATATATACAACTTTTACCCATATACATACTATAATGTCATAAATAGGGACATATCCCGAGGAATTTGAACATCTTTTCTCTGGTGTAAACTTTTCATTTATTTATAAAATTTTACCGGGGTCCTATTCCCTTTGTTAGGAGATGGAGGGAGAGAGATTAAAGATTACGTAATGTTTCTTTAGTTTTAGAATGAATGTTTACAAGGTATTTAATACCATATGTTGCCTTGGGGAACAAGGCAAAGTAAACTGCTGTAACTTAGGATAACACATTTATTACTCTAATAATACTAATCTAACTTAGGATAAATCAATAATTATTTCTGAAATTCTCCTCCCTAATTTTGATTTATCCTTCCAAGCTTCCTTGGCTCCTTCCTTGATCATAGTTGGGTTTGTACCACACAAAATTCTCTTGCCTTCTACTTTTCTTTAGTTGTCTCACACAACCTGCTGATTATTCCTGAATCACACAAGGTTACATATACCTGAATCACTTAAGTCTTTGATTGCCATCACATCCTTCCTTAACTAATTACTTGAATCACTCAAGTACTTCTCCATATGGTCTTGATTTTGATCGTCTTGATTGTTCATATTTGATCATTTCACATGATTAGCTAGCTTCACATTTCTTTGTTTGTTTCACACAAACGACTTTCACGTTTTTCATTGATTCAGATTGTTGCTTCACACAACTTTGCTTTCACATCTTTTCTTGGATGATCCAAATCACACACGTATAAAATAAACTTCCTTCACGGCTTTGGGCGTATCACACGATTTAATATCCTTTTAATGGTTGTTTCACACAACATTTTCTTCAACATTAATGGCTTCACACAACCTCCATTTTGATCATATCACACGATCAGTTTTCTATTTTCTATTCCTTGTCTACACATTTAGTCAATAAGAGTGTAGGTTCTTCATCTTCGCTTTCAAGTAAAAAGGATTTATTGTTCCTGTGCGTGCGTATATGGACATTCATAGGCATAATGTACAAGTTTCTCAAATCGGTTGCACCTGAGATGAGATTTATCCTTTGTACTTATTTCTTCTTGGTGGTTGTTATTCGATCTTGATTGGTCTTCAAGACTTCGACCCTGTGTCAATTGAAACTTGCCTTGTCAACCACATTTTCTGTCATTCAATTTACCACCACTCGGATTAAAATTTTTTTGTCCATCTTGATTGGACCTTATTTCATCTAGTGCAAATAGAAGTTTATCATAATCATTATTGTTATGTCATTTTTTCATCTCTAGATCGGAGACGCTCTTCATAAGCTTTCACTCTACCAATTGCTTCATCAAATCTCATCTTATCACTGTCGGAATGTTGCTCAGTTGAATTAATAATTGCAAAAGTTTCTCTAGTACTGAATTCCTAAGCTTGTGTACCAACACTGCATCATCAAACTTTGTTCCTAGTCTTCTAGACTTCGTACTCAATGCACTTAACCTACAAACAAATATTTGAATTATTTCAAATTCAGTGTCTTTAGTGACTGTAACTTAGCCTTTTGAACACGGTCAATTCCAATGTGCCTTGTCTTTATGGCTTCCCAAACTTCATTAGACGTCTTATGTGAGGCCACATGCATCAGCGTGTCTTCACGAATTGATTGAAATAGATAAGCGATCACTAACTTATCTTTCTTCTTATCAACCTCAATTCCTTTGGAAGGCTCTTTTGCTTCCCATAATTCGTGAGCATCTATAATGGCCTTCACTCTAATATATCACCTCGTATAATTCGTAAATGTCAACATTGGACGTTGTAAATGTAACCAGACTCCATCCCCTGTGGATGTTTCCTCTGTTTAACCGTGCTTTGTCGGTTTAACGGGCGGACATTCTTTTTTTCCTATGAATCAATATGGGGTTTATCTATTCAATAAACCTTCTAACAACCAAATATAGTCGAATTTACCAGAATATGGACTACCCGTCCCTTGGCAGCAAAACAAGGCGGTTATTGACAATTAAGTGCTCCAAGTAACTGCTTACAATATATCACAACCATACACGGTTGATTATTATGTCACATAACAATCCTATACATAAATATTTAATACCATATTACATATTTACACCTAGACTTTGTTCAAGACCGAATGAAAATGCCAACAATCACTGCCCTAATTCAGGCTTGACTTTTCTTCCTTGATCTTCATACGGTGTCCCTGCCGCTGTAACTGATGGCCAAATCAACATGTGATGGCCATCCCTTTGGTGCATACTGCACCTGGCTCTCTTTTTCATGAGCGTTAAGCGTAACTCTAGTTCTTCATCGGTGCCATTAGTGAAGGCCTGTTTAACCTGTGCATTACTTGATTCTCCAATGTCGAAATTGAGATCCCTTGCTTTTATTCTTAAGTAGTACCATTCTAACATCTCTAGGTATCGGTAGTAGGTTTTGTTCAATACTTCATCCATGTCTGGGTTGCATCCCATCAGTCTTGCTATATCAGCGCATTTCTTATTATCACAGACTTTCACATAACCTTGACGTGCAATGACTTTTATGTACAAGTCAGGTAGGCATAAGTTTTCCCCATAATTGTCTAAGGAGGGAATATGCAAGAACCGTTAACCCATACAATTTTTTTTCAAAAACTACTCTACTACAATATTGGATTCATTTTCTAACTTTCCTTTCTTCTGATCATATTTGACATTAACTTGAATTATATCAATGTAATTCAAGCAATACTCAATCGTGGCTATAATCTTAGGGTACACTACTGGTTCTTTTCCCTTATTCACCCTAGCCTTATCCTTCTCTTCTTCTAAGTTCATCTCTTCAAAGTGTTTCCATAACACAACCTGATCATCAATCATCGTTTCATCCCTAATATTCTTTTCTAGTGACCCACTGCCCAAATTTTTGAAAGTTTTGGTTACATTACAGCCTTTTGCTTCAAAGTTCACATCATACCCTTGATTTACCAATTGGGTCATACTAAGAATGTGTCAACTTAACGTAGGGATGTAGTATACAGATTCAATTTATTCATAGTTAGTGAAAATCAGAAATTAGCCTCTACCCCGGAAGAATAGTTTCTGATTTCCTATGCCACTCTCAACACCAAATGAATATTTTAGTCTTTTAAACACATTTTTGTTACCAGACACATGATATTTTCTATGATTACTTACAAACCATGTGTTATCTTGTCCAAACCAATGGGTTCCCTTCTACATAATCTTACAACTTATGTTTTTAAATTTTTTATTTTTGCTAATCGTATTAGGTTTGGAACAAAGGGCAATTTTTTTAGGATAGAACAAATTTCATGTCAAGTCATATCATGTTATGATACAAAGACTTATTATAAGCTTTATAAATGATCAGTAAAACTCATGAGGAAGATTCAATTATGAATATAGGTCCTTTAATAATTGGAATAGCCAGTTAGATCATAATGATAAAACACACAGATATGGAGTAACATTCTTTGACTCTTTCTTAATTAACTAAACTCAAAAAAATAAATTTGAATACATAATTCTCTATTTATATTAGACATTAAACAAATCAAATCAATAAGCGTAAACAATTCAAACCATCCTTTGATTTGGAAAACCTAACCAGCTCAAACTCTTCAACCATTAACTTCTTTTCTTTTAATTGATCGGCTCCTCCTTCGTATAAGATGAGAACTAATCCTTCATAATTAGTGTGGTGATATTTTCTGCGGGGTCACTAAGTTTCAGTGTTATGTCTATTACTTAAATTGGTGTACATAATTAAATCATATATACTGACTCTTCTTTTTGGTATAGGTGGTGGAAGGACCTAGGGTTGGGGCAAGACTTGAAACTTGCAAGGAACCAACCTTTAAAGTGGTATGTTGGGTCTATGGCTTCCTTAGCAGATCCCACCTTGTCGCAGCAGAGAATCGATCTGACAAAAACCATTACTCTCATTTATATTTTAGATGATGTTTTTGATATCTATGGGACCCTCAATGAACTTACTCTTCTCACAGAAGCCGTCAACATGTACACAATAATGAAGCTCACTAGATTATTTGTACTATTTTTATGTTTTACAGAGCTTGTCTTACTTCCAATATATTCAATCATTTACATATATATTTGCAGGTGGGATATCAGTGTTGTAGAGCAACTTCCATACTATGTCAAGTCATCCTTCAAAGCTGTATATGACACTACAAATGAAATTGCATCCAGAGTTTATGAGAAACATGGATTTAACCCCATAAAATCCTTACGGAAGTCGGTATGTTATATTGGTCATTATTTACTTTAGATTTAACTAATTTGCATAATTATAGGTGAATGAATTCAGAAGAAGTGAACAAGTATGTTAGTAAATAATATTTTCATGTGTATTGAATATCTAGAAACTTAACCATATCTTTTTCTGTAGATAGTTTACAATGAAACGATTGATGATAAAGATAACAAACCAATAATGGTGATAGAACATCAGTAACAATCCTTATATTTAAAGTAGAGACAACATAATGAGTAACAAACAAACATAATGAAAATTAAATAATAATAACTATAACATGAAATTCTGATAACAAGAAGCATATAAAATCATTACAGAAATATGTAGTTAAAAGACTCAACTTCTAAGTTCTCGCTTAGAAAAGGATATCTAGTTCTTACAGTAAGTGATATTATTATCAGATTGAATTCTCAGCTATAACTTTCCGAAACTATATCGCAGTGGGCGACACTTTTTGACGCATTTCTGGTGGAAGCAAGATGGTTTGCTTCTGGACATATTCCAAAGTCAGAAGAATACTTGAAGAATGGGTTAATCACTATAGGTGTACAAGTTTTCCTAGTTCACATGTTTTTTCTCCTTGGGGATGGTAACACCGAAGAAAAAGCGAACCTTATAGACAATAATCATGAAATTGTGTCATCAGTTTCAAATATTTTTCGTATTTCAAATGACTTGCAATCTGAAAAGGTTAAAATGCTTTTCAATTTTCATGGTTTTCAACAATAACTGATTGATGTTGTAATTGAATCTATATATGATTTTTCTAACAGGATGAGAATCAAGAAGGCCATGATGGATCATATTTCAAGTATCTCCTCATGGAAAATGAGTTTAATTCCACTGAGATTGCCCATGAGTACGTCAAGAAGATGATTTCAGACACGTGGAAGTGTTTAAACAAGGAATGCCTCTCCCCTAACCCTTTTTCGGAGAAATTCTTGAAGGGCTGCATAAACCTGGCGAGGCTGGCTCCATTAATGTATGGTTACAATAACAAGAATTCTTCTGATCTAATAGAAAAATATATCAGATCTATCCTATGAAACAGTTTTTGATAATAATAATAATTGAACCTTCAGTAAGATATGGGTTGTAAATGTTCAATATAAGATTAATCCACACTGTATATATAATAAGTTGTTGTGCTTATAAGTTACCATTATTATATAAGTTAGGGAATTATTATTAGATAAATATATAGGTAGCACATGGTAGTTATAAACGGTTAAACTACTAACGGTTTCTAAAAACGACACAATGGTTGGAGCCACCGATTAAGCATTTCATGTATATCTATTTCCCTGCATGTTTAACCCTATTTGTTCTCCTTCAATTCTATTAGCTGCATCATCAGAATATATTCAAATTAACTTTATTTGTTTTCCTTTCATTTACTCGATCAATTCAACCCTTTTAATCAAATTAAATAGTCCTGTGATATTTAACAAAGTGGTATCAGATCCCGAAAACTCCAAATTTTGATTAGATGAAAGTGGAAGATGATCACAAATTAGAAATCAATCCAGAAATGTACCAAAGGCAACAATCAAAATCAGAACAGAAGAGAAGAGATGAATACAATTCTGGGAGGAAATCAGGATAGGAAACAAGAAATATCAAACAAACTGGTTAATTAATTGATGACAAATAATCACGATCACCCGACGTTCGATCCAAGCCGCAAAAACGCAGCAGCATGTTTCTATTTTTATGTTTATTAGTTAATGGGTCACACTTATGTTATGTTTTATTATTTTCTATTTGGGCCAAGGCCAACAAACATTGGGTTATTAGTAAGAGTCCATTAGGGTTAAACTTGTTAGATTGGGCTTATGTTTTTGAACAGTATGTGAAAAACAATATAACCGTTCTAACGGTTTCCAGGGGATCGACATATCGATTCTCTAATCGACATCTCCCTTCAACACAACATAATGCTTCATCACATATAAATAGGGTTTTCAAGTTCTTGTAATCATATAGTATATCAAGTGTAGTTTGTCTATTTTGGTTAGTATTTAAGTTCTATTTCAGTTCTTTATCTATTACTATTGGATCATGTATTGGTGCGACAAATGCTTTGATTACGTGGATGATTGTTATCATCCCTTAAGTCCTAAATCTTGGAGCTGGGAATCCAGTGACCCTGATACCAACAGTATCAGAGCCAAAGGTTCTTCCAAGATTAAGGAGGAGAAAAACTAAGACCGTTTGTAGGAAACTAGGTTTATGTCAAGTGCAATTGACTCGTGTGACACCGGTTCGAACCCATGAAAGAGCGTCCAGGGTTGCAACAAGGGGAAGCTATTGTGGAGGGGAAGCCATCTTCATGTTCGTGGAAGTCACCCATCAAAAGGTTACCTAAGAAAAGGTTACTGAAGAAGTTTCTTAAGAAACTGAGTTTGAAAGGCAGTGCTCCGATTGGTAGACCGTGAAAGGCGGGAGTTTGATGCTTTAAATTCAAGCAGTTTGGTCATATCGCGTCCATTTATCTGAGTAAGTATGTAAATCTCAGTCGTTTACCAATTGAGAACGATTACATTGTGAAGGACACTTGTGAAGGGCGGTAGGGGCAATATGGGTAGTCGATCCATCTTTTAAAACACACATGACCGGAAACCGAAACCTATTAAAAGTGTTCAAAAGACACTTTGGGGTATTAACGAATGAAAAACGCAAGGAGTTTGCGTTTGTGCATGGTATTGATGAAGTAAGGGTTCCGGTAGACGGGAAGGACAAGACGATTCCCTGTTTAAGTTACATTCCTAGTATGAAAATGAATGTTATGAGTTTGGAACAACTCTTGTATCAAGGGATCGAGACGGTTACTATAAGCGATTCATGTGTTCTAAAGAAGATGTTTGGTGATCGCGCCAAAGGTATTGTTATTTTTGTAGATAAATCAGAAGAAGATCTAGAGCAAGAGTATCTAGATAAATTTTATCAAAATAGAGATGACGAAAATAGTTTTCTTAATAAGATAGCCAAGTTGCAAGAATATGTGGAAGAATACTATGAGAAGGAATTTAAGATCGAGAGGCAACGACAAAAGAAGAAGCATGAAGAAGGCACTTCCGGTGCTAAGAAAGATGAGATTGTGTATTCCAAAAAGGAGAAGTTAGGGTTTATGACTTACTTGGATGGTGTGGAAGAAAATTCGTTAGAATCTCGGGATGTGATACGAAAGAATGCAACATTGATTGCTCAAGACGAGGAGGATGTGATAGAGAATGATTTGATCATCGAGAGTTATTTAGATTTGGTTGATTTGATCATGTTGCACGAAGAGTTGGTAGGGCATGAGTTATTCTATGACGCTAGTATGGAAGAGATCATAAATTGGTTTGTGCCATGTTTTCTTGGCATATGCAAAGAAGGTGAAATGCCACCAATGCTTCTAAATGGAAAACCTGTTAATCTGGTTACGCTTTATCAAGTTGTGAAAGACTACGGTGGTTTCAAGAAAGTGATGGAAGATAGCACGTGGAACAAGATTTTACTTCAATGTGGTTTCGAATGTGATGACAATTAAGAAGTAAAGATCACATATGTAAGGTACACTAATTTATTAGAATGGTACTTTGAAGTGATGAGGATCAAACGCAAGAATAATGGAAGTGAGGAACATGAAGCAGGTCTAAGTGGTGCTAAGGTGTAAGTGCAGTTCCTGCCGGATAACTGTCGCTTATCAGTTCTGGTCAACCAAAGCAGAAGTCCAAGTTAAAGTCAACGATAATGAAGAATTCAAGACCACATGAAGACCAAGGGGAGTTTGTTAGTGCACTTTGGGTGATAAGTGCATGCTTTCCAATTGTTAGGGTCTTTATTGTACATGTCTTGAACTTGGTCCTAGGTTTAACCTTGGACAATTTGTCCAAGTTTATACCTAGGACTTTTGTCAGGGGTTTGGTTTTGATGTAGATTGTTTGTCCGAGTTTTAGTCCCTAGTCTATATATATGTGTTATATAGGATTAGGGCAGGGCAAACAAAAATAGGAAGAAGCTTTGTGCACCTCTCCTAACTTCTTGTTCCTCTGGTGTGCACATCCTAGAGAGTGAGACTATGTGTTAGTGAGAGAAAGCTAGGGTTTAGATCTTTGTGATCTAAACCAGCTTGTAGAAGATGATGTATACTCCACAGTGGTATCAGAGCATGGTTACCGATTCGGAATGGTCTAACCGCCTTCCGAATCACCATTGCTCTTGATTTGATGTTTGTTTCCGCCAAACATCTTGAAGACGTGAAGATTTTGGTCCAGATATGAAGAAATTCGAGCTGTGTTGGAGAGAACTGCTGGGTTTTTGAAGATTAGGGTTTTGATCTAAAAGGCTCTGTCCGGATTTTTGTAAGTGTTTTTACTCGTTCGAGTTTCCATTATGTGTCTGTGTTTCCGGGGTTTTGGTGAACCAGTGTGAAGTCACACTGGGGAGTTAGTCCAGAGACTAGTTACTGGAGCTTGTCCGAGTTTTCTAAGGATTTAGGTAATCCGAGTTTTAACAACTTTTAAAGTCCGACCTTTCAGTTCCGAATTGTTCCGAGTTTTAATCTTTCAAGTTTTTACAATTCTGAGTTTTAACATCTGATGTGTTCCAATTCAGCTCTGAGTTTTAATTTCGAGTTAAAACTCTGAGTTTTAACATCTGATGTGTTTTAATTCTGAGTTTTAACATCTGATGTGTTTCAATTCAGCTCTGAGTTTTAATTCCGAGTTAAAACTCTGAGTTTTAACATCTGATGTGTTCCAATTCAGCTCTGAGTTTTAATTTCGAGTTAAAACTCTGAGTTTTAACATCTGATGTGTTTCAATTCTGAGTTTTAACATCTGATGTGTTTCAATTCAGCTCTGAGTTTTAATTCCGAGTTAAAACTCTGAGTTTTAACATCTGATGTGTTTCAATTCTGAGTTTTAAAAGAGTGATGATTCCGAGTTTTGTCATCAGTTCAAAACAGTTCTGATTTTTTCTTAGTTGAACCAGTTCCGAGTTTTAAAATGATGAAAGAAGCCCGTGTTTCGGTCGATTAACTGTTCTGAGTGTTCAACTGTCTGAGTTTTTAACAGGGTCCGAGTTTTGTGCAAAGTCCTTCAACAGTCTGAGTTGATATTTGTTAGTTCTTCCGAGTTTTGTTAAATGGTTTCCGTCCGAGTTTTATTTTCAATTCCGAGTTTAGTTCAGCAAGTCTTAGATTCCGAGTTTTACTTCCAGTTCCGAGTTTTAACAAGTTTCGTTTTTAAAATTCCGTGTTTTAAAGACTGTTGAAACTGTTGGATTTGTTTCGATTTCGAGTTTTAAAATTCTAAGTTTTGGTGTCCAAGTTTTGCCTATACTTTATTTAGTCCGAGTTTTATATCTTCACTACACTGTTCGGAGATTAGTCTTTCGGATAGCAGCCCCCGGGTTTCTTCAGAGTTTCCTTTAATTCCTTGCTTGTTTCGAATTCCTTTGTACTCTAAGTACTGCTCAATGATTTGATCCGAGGTTTCAAGAGCTTCTGGGTTTTACGAGTTCCAAATTTTCTAGAATTCCGGGTTACCTGGGGTACCGGATTTTTAGCTAAATTTAGAAGTTTGTGTTGTTCGGAAGTTTCGAGTTGTGCATGTTCCGAGTTTTTCTAGTTATTCCGGGTTACCTGGGGTACCGGATAACTAACTAAGAGTCAGAATTATGTGTAGTTTGGAAACTTGAAGTCGGTTTCGGATTATCGAAAAGTTTTATGGTACTTATGTTGTCCGGATCAAGTGAGGAGGTAAAGAGAATAAGACTTGGTTGGATTTTTGTATTGTTTACAAAGAAATAGGGGGAGTAAAAAATTTTGAAATTCCTGTTTTCTTTGTAAACCAAAAGCTCGTGGTGCTACATCGAAACAAGTTCATGTTTACTATCTTTGAGATTAACTTAGTGTTAATCTTACCGGTGGCGAAGTGTTTATAACATGAAGCAAGTTAGAGCTAGTGTATGATTGAGTTTTGTCAAGTTTGTTCGAGGTTTAATCAAGTGTTGACGTGATGAAGCAAATTGTTCTTTTGGCAACTAGTTGAAGGTCAAGCCTTTATCGTATGCCGGTTAGAGTAGAGAAGATTAGTGTTCTTGGTCCCTCTTCCAAGTTGGTGACTGATCGGATTCTCGAAATAGGGGTTCTTACATTGAGGGGGAGATTGGAGACGAAAGTCATCGGGTAATTGGTGGATTCGTGAAGATACGAGATTGGATCTTGAAGATTCGAGATGAAATGATTTCAGACACTCGGTTGTAGACTTTGATCAAGATGGTGGATGTACATTTTCGGAGTTTGGTTTGTTATTAACTTATCGAACCAAACTTCATGTCTTTGTGGAATTTGAAGTGTTTGGTGTTGGGCATTGGAAATCCGACGTTTCGTTCTTCTACCGGTTAAGTTTGAAGATTAATGTATCGAGCGATATTCTCACATGTTGTTGTAAGTCAGTTCGCGTTAATTTGATTCGGGAGAAGTTTGAGGGGGAGGATCTACAGTGTTTGATGTTGGATTCTTCGGGTTTCTCAAAGCGGCCTTAAGTGATCGTCAGCAAGTATTTTATTAGAAGGGTTGAAGATCGCTGTGCTCTGCAAAAAAGATCAAGTCTCAGCCAAAGTTGAAAGCAGCCATGATATCATCAGTCAAGGGGGAGTCTGTAAGTGCAGTATCCGGTGATTGAAGATTATCGATGCCACACAGAACTGATGCAACAGTTAAGGGGGAGACTGTAAGTGCAGTTCCTGCCGGATAACTGTCGCTTATCAGTTCTGGTCAACCAAAGCAGAAGTCCAAGTTAAAGTCAACGATAATGAAGAATTCAAGACCACATGAAGACCAAGGGGAGTTTGTTAGTGCACTTTGGGTGATAAGTGCATGCTTTCCAATTGTTAGGGTCTTTATTGTACATGTCTTGAAACTTGGTCCAAGGTTTAACCTTGGACAATTTGTCCAAGTTTATACCTAGGACTTTTGTCAGGGGTTTGGTTTTGGTGTAGATTGTTTGTCCGAGTTTTAGTCCCTAGTCTATATATATGTGTTGTATAGGATTAGGGCAGGGCAAACAAAAATAGGAAGAAGCTTTGTGCACCTCTCCTAACTTCTTGTTCCTCTGGTGTGCACATCCTAGAGAGAGAGACTATGTGTTAGTGAGAGAAAGCTAGGGTTTAGATCTTTGTGATCTAAACCGGCTTGTAGATGATGTATACTCTTTTGGTATGTAATCTGTGATGACTGATTCGTTAATAAAGAGGTTCATCTTCTACATATTTCTATCCTGTTCATATTTTGTTCTTCATGTCTTGAATCAAGTGCAATGTTTAATGTTCGTCGTCGATCCGGTGCTTTAACATAAGGATAACGAACGAATGAAGGTGGTGGAAAGCAAAGAATAACCAGATCTGGTGATAATACTGTGAGTCACATGAAATAAAAACGAATAGCATGAAGAACGAACTACAGCTGCTCTAATTAAGAGAGGATGATAATCGATAATCACGATCACCCGATGTTCGATCCAAGTCGCAAAAACGCAACAAGATGTTTTTTTGTTTTTATGTTTATTAGTTGATAGGTCAGACTTATGTTATGTTTGATTATTTTCTATTTGGTTCAAAGGCTAACAAAAATTGGTTTATTAGTTCGAGTCCGTTAGGGTTAAACTTGTTAGATTGGGCTTATGCTTTGAAACTGTATGTGCGAAGGGATATAACCATTCAAACGGTTTCCAGGTGATCGACTTATCGATTCTCTAATCCACGTCTCCCTTCAACCCAACAGTTCATCACATATAAATAGGGTTTTCAAGTTTTTGCAATCGTAAAGTTTCAATTTTAAGTATATCAAGTGTAGTTTGTGTATTTTGGTTAGTATTCAAGTTCTATTTCAGTTTCTTTATCATTTTCTATTTGATCATGTATTGGTGCGACAAAATACTTTGATTACATGGATGATTGTTATCATCCCTCCTGGGAATCCTATGACCCTGATGCTAGCATTAACTAGCCTATCTTCTTATATCATTTTGCACCATCAGAAATCAATTCATTATTCGTTGCAATCAAAGATCGAAACCATCAACTTTCTGTGTAAATACTTTAATCAAGAACACCAAATGTGTCACACCCTCAATTTCCACATGTGGGGTTTTACCACGAGGTGCGTGACATACTAGGATCAAGCCACTAATCATGTTGAACCATCTCAAATTAATTGGAAGATATTCAACTATGACATTCAACATGAATAGTGATAATAGTTTAAAATGTTTGAAAACGTAAGTTTAAGTTTAACAGTGGAAGCAAAAGTATAAAAATCCAGATATAATCAAAACCTATAGATATTTGGCAAGATTAATGAAAAACAGTTTAAATAAAACCATGACACTCCCTAAGCTGCAAGTTCCCGTGTGTGTCATACCTAGCTTCCTGCAAAGCATGCTAAAGTGTATCAACAAAAAGTTGGCGAATTCACAGTTTTAGTTCAACGAAAAGTAAGTTAAAATACAAAAGTTATAAAGGCATGTCATGGGTAGCTAACCCACTGTTAAGCAACTAAACATGTAGTACCGAATACTGACTGTGTATGTTTTTGTGCCCCACATAAATGTCTATCGGCATTGATACAAAGGAAAGGTAAAAATTCACGTCCGACTCCTTGCACGGTGTGAGGTTTGTCAAACCTAATAACGCGATCGACTAATACATCGTCTACCATATCCCGGTAACTAATCGGTATAAAGGTAGGGACTTTCAATATAAATGTTCTGTTTTGTAACCCTCGTGAAAATTTCGAACTTTCACCAATTTTTTCTCTTGGAAGTATTTCGTTAACCAATATTTAAACATAATCAGTTTAACGTAACGTACAATCCGAGACAAGGATATTAGTTACGCATACCCTAAATACACTTCATCTAGTTTAAATATTAGGTTAGAAGGGTTAAAAATATCAAAAAGCCGATCATACAAGTCCAGAGGCCAAAACTGTCAAAAAGCAAAATTCAGCCCGCCAGAGGGGCTTACGGACCGTAAGACCTGGGTGGTTACGGTCCGTAAAAGACACCCAGTTGTTGAAATTTTGCTTGACCTCCAAGTTCTGCCAACCATTCCCATTTCATGCCATCTAGCACCAATTTTTGCCACCAATTCACCTACTTTGGACAAGTGTGATGCCACTAACCAATTCCTAATGACTCATTAGACAGTTGTCATAATTTGAGAGCTCATGTGCAACTATAAATAGCCATGAATCAAGCTCATTCAAAACTTCCACCATCATTTCTCATTCTCTCTATCTTTTGGAGCTGGCTTCTTTCTATAGAGGCCTCCTACTGAAGTTCTAATCTTCCTTGAACACAAGTAAGTGTTCTCGTTACTCTCTTTTTCATTATTCTGGCTAGTTATGAGCCAAAAGTCAAACAAATTGACTTTTTTTTACTTTCGGTTCTGACCATTTTGGTCAAGTCAAAGTTCAGATTGAACTTTGCAACGTGATCGTAATAATGAAGGTGTTAACTCCTCGCGATTACACCCTCTGATAATTACGTTTAGTAGACGAAATGGCGAGTTAAACTTTTACGAAATAAAAGTAAAAAATGCATAAAAGTGATTTTTACGACGAAAGTGTTTTCGGGTATTAAAACTTATAGTTTTGACACCAAGTCAGTTTTATAACATTATTAGACATGTTTTAACATGTCTAGCTCGTCATTTCTAGTTTAGCACTTATTCCTTAGTCAAAAGTCGAGGGTTTGACTTCCGCTTTGACTTTCAAATCTAACCCGTTTGGTCAACTTTAGGATCCGACCAAGCCCATTTATATGACCATAGTAATATAGGAAATAACCCTCTGAGGTTATACCTTATGGTCATTCCATTTGGTTAGTCAAATGTCGAGTCAACTTTAGATACTTTTAAAATGTCTAAAATACTCTTTTTCGCATAAAATAGTTTTAAACATATATGATCATTGTTTTTTACTTATAAACTGATCATACAACATTATTAAACATGTTTTGACATATCGAACTCGTCATAGGACTCATTCGACCATCTGGACCCGTAGTTACTCATACGACCCGTTAAAGTGGCGTAAACCACTAAAAGAAGTCGTAACTGGTCAAAACACCTTTAGACACCTTCTAATCAAAATGTAAGGTATTATGAACCATATTACACGAGATCCTTCACTCGTTTGGTTAATAAACCTCATTCTAACCGTTCTTCCATTTAAGCCACAATACACACTAACCGAATAATTATCCGAATTATTAGGAAACACTTGAATCACTTGAGCTTTGCTAGACACGATTAGGCAAGACATCTACGCAAAACTGTGAGTACATAGTTCCCTACTTTTTCCATTTTCAAATGTTTTGGGGTGATTCATATGTGTAACCGATTTCTCAAATAATATGTATGGCATATGTGTTTACTAAGTGCTTTTTGTGTATAAAACTTATGAAACAAAACAAGAAACAAAAGCCAAATCCTTGTAGGATCTTTCTATATTAATAGTTAGATTCTTAAAGGATACTTAAAGTACTATTGTTAATCCTTAATTGGGTTTCTAAGAGTGCTTTTCAATGTATGAGACAAAAGAATGAAACAAATGCCAAATCCTTGTAGGATCTTTCTATTTTAATAGTTAGATTCTTAAAGGATTATTAAAGTACTGTTGTTAATCCTTGATTGGATTTCAAAGAGTACTTTTCAACGTATGGAACAAAACAATGAATATTTATGTGTAGAATTATGTCAGTGATTTAGATAACGAAATAAGTGTAATACTGTCACAGCCCTCGACCCCACCCTGTGGGCGGGAGCCATGGACCAGTCAAGTGGTACCGGTGTTTATTAAATACGCAGCGGAAAAAATCTTCATCAGGAACCTAGTTAGGAAATAATTTCAGAGTTTATAAAAACACCAACTTTTAATATTAAATAAATTGGCTAAAACCCATATTCAGTTCAAATGTCTTTATAGGGATAAACCCAAATAGATAAAACATAAATTTCTTCTTTTATTCAGGTATTTATAGCGACTTTATTTAAGCCTTCAGTGCTCCATAGCTGGCTTCTATTATCATTACAGCAAAATTACCTAAAACGCGTTTTGAAAACATTTTATCAGCAAGAAATACTGGCGAGTTCATTCCATTTTTATAAAAATATATTGTTATACTTTACAGCATCAAGGGTTTTTACATTTGTTTATATTTACCCAAAACTCAATAAGTACTTGTCACATGGTGGCAGTTCCGATGTAACGGTGGTCATATCACTCATTAGCTAACTTTCATCCAATACTGAAGTTTATCAAGTAATATATATATTATATCTTACTATTATTCAAAGGTATTTGTCACTAGGCGATTCCCGTGACGGTGGTCATATCACTGTTGATCATTCTTTCAACTAGTGACTGTGGTCATATCACTGTTGATCGTTCTTTCACCTAGTGACTGTGGTCATAACACTGTTGATCATTCTTTCAACTATTTACTGTGGTCGTATCACTGTTGATCATTCTTTCAACTAGTGACTGTGGTCGTATCACTGTTGATCATTCTTTTAACTAGTGATTGTGGTCATATCACTGTTGACCATTCTTTCAACTAGTGACGCTTATTAAATAATGTATACCAAACTCCACATATTGGTAGTAATTGTTGAATACATAACCCAACTATATATGTATAGTAATAGATTACTAGTTATATTAGCTTATAAAGCTGTTGTTTTATATATCATAACAGGGGTTAAAACTAATAAATTTATTATGTCACCTTATAAATTTAATAGTTATATTATAATATATCTAACATAATCTTATGAGCAAAATTTTTCAACAGTGATTCTTTAATATAACTAATGTTTATTTTTAACATGTTTATTAATTATATTTTCTTTAATATAATTAATATATTTTTATAATGATTTATAACGTTTCCGTATACTACAAAGCTCTATTTTATATACACATCATTTAAATTTATTTCAATCATACATTAAATTTATAAGATATATTTAATAATTTAATATAGTAATGTAGAAATAATATTAGTTATAAGCTATTGCTATTGGGGCACAATTTCCCTGTGCTTGTGGTCATGCTACTATTGGCTAACTCTTTGTCCGATAGTAACAGTAACGGGTATCAAGTAATGTGTACAAAACCCCACATACTGGCAGCTATTTCAGAATATAAAAACTTAATCACTGTAAGTATAATTGATAAACATTTAGGGTTTTGTAAAGCATTTTTAAATATAAAGGTATCACAAAAAGGTGATAAAAAGAAGAATGACTCACTTTGTAACTTTAGGGTTCAACTAAAAGCCTCCAAGTATAATCTAGGGTATAACTCCTGAGCTATTTAATAAAATATATAATGCACTCGTGTTTAGTGTAATAATCCGATTCAACTTTATCAATATATCACGAGACAGAACCCCAACTTAGTTTATAAAGCATAGCCTTTATCAGGCAGCGCTTTGGCATCAGTTGCTGTTGGGTTCAAGATTAATCAGACAGGGTATCGACTCAGTGATCAGGGGTTAAAACACTTATAGCGGGGCAAGGCTTTGGAGTATTATAGGTATAATACCTAAGAAAATTAGAAATATATGAAGAGACAGAGAGGGAGATAGCGAGAGAAAGAAGAGTTGAGCAATTTGAACACTTTCTATCTGTGCCTATTTATAGCAAATGCATAACTTGGAGAACACTTGTATTCTTCCTCGTACACAGCACACGTGCACTTTCAAATTTAAGTTTGTAAATTGTAAATTATTATTTTATTATTTATAATTAATTCAGCTGCTTCACTCATTTATCGCTTATAACTTCTAAAATATGACGTTTTATAAAACCATGAATATGTTATTAGAACGAGAATATTTTTATCTACATTTTAACCTAAGTTTCATTAAAAACGGAGTAAAGTCAATTATAATGTATTTTTATAATTTAATTATTAAACGGATGCTATGTTCGTCTAAATATCTCATATTTCTAGCAGTCAACTTACCCGTAATCTACCCGTTTAATAATATAAGTTTTTATATGTCATAGAATAGTAACCAAGTTTTAAAGGTGTTCTAATTAGGTCACTTGTATCGTTTTTGTCCCAATTAGATAACTTAACACTCAAATCGAGTCATGTCCTTTTTTCTGTGTGTCAAGAAAAAAATAAAGCATAAGATGTTGGGGTTGGATTATTTTAATATATGAAATTATATATATTAAAAATAAAAACACTTTAATTACCTTAAAAATAAAAAAAAAACAAGTTACAATCCACGTCATCATTCGAAGTTAGCATCAAATAAAAGGGAAAAAAGAAACAAAAATCCACATCACCATGGTTACTTATGAAATGGAGGAAAAAACCCTTAATTTTAATGAAAAATGAATTTTGAGTGACCTGATTGGAACATTATTGAAACTTGAGTGACCTAATTGGAACACTTTTAAAACTTGGTTACTATTCTACAAAGTTACCCCTTTATTTTAGTATAAAAAAATGGAAATGTTACATTCTACCCACCTTGTTTTAAATCTCATCCTCGAGATTTGGGCTACGATGTCTCGTTTAGGGTTATGTCATGTCTTAGTCAATAAGAACAGTATTAAGGTAAATGACACAGAATCAAGACATGTTCAAATGAATACGAGTTTTACAATAAATAGGACTGAATGATTAAACTGAATTAGTTCCAGAAATCGATGTTAAACGAACGAGATGAAATGATATAATTTCCAAGGTGACTAAGTTTACATGGGTCAAACCAAAAGAGAGATTTATGATCAATAGACATCTAAATTGAATGTTTACAATTTGTGAATGACTTTTAGAAACAACTGGATTCACTTGCCAAAGTAAAACTTACTTTAGTCATTAATCAAGAAAGACTTAGAATTTACAAGTTCAATTGAGATAGTAGCTTGAAAATGATTTGTCAATTATCGAATCATGATATGAGGAAAAATCAGTGTGTTGACATTATTGAATTGCAAGGATACACCGAAATACAATAGAGTTTAGTGTATCATTGCCTTACTACATAATTGCATTAAGACTATTTTCCATGATGAATCAAAATAAAGACGTGCGTGGTTTTGCATAATTCGTATGATTATGATTAGCCCAAGCTACAAGTTTATATCGACGCCACAAGGTGTCGTAATGATTGAAGTAGTTCAATAATTACAGTGACCGAACAAATTCACCGTGTTTGTAATCAACTGAAAGTTTTAATGAAGTAAATTTGGATATTTATTTCAAATAAATATTTATAGGATTTTCAAGTGATGATGAAAGACCAAATGAATATCATAGAATTTTCGATCAATGATGAAAGAATCTTTAGAGGTACACCAGAATATAATACGAATTTGTGTACTCTTATCTTAACACATAATTGTATTAAGACTGTTTATGATAATGAATCAACGGAAATTAAATAAATAAATACGTACATCGGGTGTGTAAATGAGATTAGATCAAGCTTTAAGTTAATGAAAACACCACCACAAGGTGTCGTAACCAAATAAATGATTCTGTGAAAGTGAAGACCAAACAAGTCTATTATGGTTCTGAATAGATGAAGTACTTGATAGGATTCATTTATTTATAAACATTGATTTGTACTAGGGTTAAATAATAACTTAACTTACATATTACATATCAGCAATTACGCCTGGAATCATTTCTACTTCCTGCATAGTAAGTACGAATGCTCGCACGTTCTTTTTAGCTTCGTCTGTTGTTTTTGCCTTGTTGTCGGGTGCGTTAATCAGTTTCGGGTAATATGGTTTGATGTGTCCTATTTCTCCGCAATTGAAACAAATATTAGTTTTCCTTCTACATTCTTCCTCTATATGTCCGGTCGTCTTGCAGAAGTTACAGTAGGGTGTTCTCCTAAAATGGCATTTTCCTGAACGATTTTTATTACAGTTTCTGCAGGTAGGTTGCTCCAATGACGGTTTAGTTCCTTTCTTCTTATAGGAATCATTAGGGTATAATTCTTGAGAAATTTTCTGGGCTAACTCTTTCTTCTTGTTTTCTTCTTTTGTGCGGATTAGTCCATTTGTCAAGATGTTAGCTAGTTCAACTGTTTCTTCAATAGTCTGTGGTCTAGGGGGGTTGACCATGTCTCGGATTTCACTTACTAATCCCCAAATATAACGAGAAATTAGTACGGGTTCTGGTGAAGCCAGAGTTGGTACCATTCTTGCGTATTCAAAGAACTTTTTCGTATATTCACGACAATTCACATTTATCATTTTATGATTTAGGAACTTGTTAGCCATTTGTTCCTTTTCATAGGGGGGACAAAATTTCCTTTCTGCCATTTCCTTGAATTTTTCCCAGTTCATGGCACAAGCCATGTCACTTCCTTTTGCCTGAAGAATTGTATTCCACCATTCTAAGGCTTCTTCTTTAAAGAGGTTGGAAGCATACATCACCTTATCTTCTTCGGCACATTTGCTGATTTTAAGAATAGCTTCCGTCTTTTCCAACCATCGCAGAGCAGCCGTAGCTCCTTCACTGCTGTGAGTGCACGAATGTCTATCACCTCCTTCAATCCTGAATCGTAGCAGAAATGGAATGAAACAAGGTTTTATATTGTAACATATAGAGGAAAGGCTTTTTAGTAGCAAGGTGACATTATTGTAATTAATGAGAACTTCATTAAGTGCCTTGCCTATAAATAGGCCTTGATAGGTTTCATTTTAGGACTTTTGCATCTTGTTACTCTTGGGAGAGCTTTGGATCTTAGAGAGAGAAAGTAGCAAGAAGGTGATTCACGGTGCTTGTATCTTGTCATACAATCAATAGAATCATCATTATATTAGTTCTTGTGTTCGGTCCACACACGTGCACGGATTCTGCACGTCGTACGTGTCGTTTCGTAATCGTTCGGGAGTCAAAACCGATCCTACAACTGCCTGTGAACTCAGTTGGTTTACAAGCTAGAAATTCTGTATAGGTACACCCGAGAGTCATCGCCTTCATTTTCTTGGGAAATGGGGTTTTGAAATTATCATCATTGCCTCCATTGACACTATGGCTAAAACTGTCTTTACGAGTATGCTTGCTACTCACAGCTTTGGTGTGTTCTACGGGGTTTTTAACAGCTTCAATTAATAAAGGTATAGCATTAGCTATTCCTTGGACTACTATATTTTCTATAGCATTTTTATCCAAAAGATTTTGTATTAGTAGCATCAACTTCTGGATTATGTGATACTTCATTCAACATCTGAATTGTAAACATTTTCAATTATTAATATAACATAATAATTAAAACAAAACAATACTTTCAAGAATCATATGTGCATATATATATATATACACATACATATATTTAAATCTACAAAAATAACACATATGTTACTTTGTATTAATTTCCTAACTTCATTGTTTAAGTTTAGGTATTAACACCTAAATAGGTTAAACCAGTGGCTCTGATACCACTTTCTGTCACAGCCCCCGACCCCACCCTGGGAGTGGGAGCCGTGAACCAGTCAAGTGGTACCGATGTTTATTGAATACACAGCGGAAAAATTATTCATCAGGGTCTTAGTTAGGAAATAATTTCAGAGTTTGTAAAAACACAAGCTTTTAATATTAAATAAATGGGCTAAAACCCATATTCAATTCTAATGTTTTTATAGGGATAAACCTAAATAAATAAAATGTAAATTTCTTCTTTTATTCAGGTATTTATAGCCACTTTATTTAAGCATTCAGTGCTCCATAGCTGGCTTCTATTATCGTTACAGCAAATTACCTGAAACACGTTTTGAAAACATTTTATCAGCAAGAAATACTGGCGAGTTCATTCCATTTTCATAAAAATATACTGTTATACTTTACAGCATTAAGGGTTTTTACATTTGTTTACATTTACCCAAAACTCAATCAGTATTTGTCACATGGTGGCAGTTCCGATGTGACGGTGGTCATATCACTCATTAGCTAACTTTCGTCCAATAGTGATGTTTATCAAGTAATATATATATATATATATATATATATATATATATATATATATATATATATATATATATATATATATATATATATAAGGAAAGGCTAGACAGAAAACCCTTAAATTTTTAGAAAACTCTAGAAACTCAAATCTCCCCCCATTTTTACCCAACCTCCCGACATTTTTTTTTTTGTAAAAAATAACACATGTAATATACATGTTTTAAAGTGTTTTGGGCCAAAAAAAAACAAAAAAGCGTCGAAGGGATTTTTTTTTAAAAAATAAACAAATTTCAGTAATGTCTGGTTGCCTAACATGTGTTAGGCACAAAAGACAGAAATTGCTGAATTTTTTTTTTAAATCATCCCTTCGGCGCTTTTTTGATTTTTTTGGCCCAAAACTCTTAAAAACATGTATATTACATGTGTTATTTTTTTTAGAAAAAAAATGTCGGGAGGTTGGGTTTTCTAGGGTTTTCTATATATATAGGGTTTTCTATATAGCTATCCCCTATATATATCATACTATTATTCAAAGGTAATTGTCACTAGGCGATTCCCGTGACGGTGGTCATATCACTGTTGATCTTTCTTTCAACTAGTGACTGTGGTCGTTTCACTGTTGATCATTCTTTCAACTAGTGACTGTGGTCATAACACTATTGATCATTCTTTCAACTATTCATTGTGGTCGTATCACTGTTGATCATTCTTTCAACTAGTGACTGTGGTCGTATCACTGTTGATCAATCTTTTAACTAGTGAGTGTGATCGTATCACTGTTGATCATTTTTTCAACTAGTGACGCTTATTAAATAATGTATACCAAACTCCACATATCGGTAGTGATTGCTGAATACATAACCCAACTATATATGTATAGTAATAGATTACTAGTTATATTAGCTTATAAAACTGTTATTTTATGTAACATAACAGGGGTTAAAACTAATATATTTATTATGTCACCTTATACATTTAATAGTTATATTATAATATATCTAACTGAAGAAACACCATATCAGAAGGACCAGAATCAATCAGATCTGGGGTATGGTTTCTGTATAAAATGGTTAATCCTCTCGCTGATTGCTGATGGGAGCTACTTCACCATAGAACAACGCTAAACAGAAAGCCGTTAGACTCCCACAGGGAGAATGGGGGTTCTCTCCGTGACCACCCTCCGGCGTGAGAATAAGTACAGTGATCTCAAGAAGAAGATGAAGTAGTAAGAGTGAAAGTAAGTGAATGTGAATGAAGAGATTGTACCTAAATTCTCATATTTATAACCAAAGTTTGGCGCCAAAATTATCACGTAGGAAATAACGGAATCTCCTTTTCCGTGAACAGTTATCTCCTTTTCCGTTAATAGTTAGCTCCACATCCATGCACACGGATCATGGATCTTGATCAACGGCTGGGGAGATGCCACGTGGAAAGTGGTTTAATCTAGATTTGCACATAAATTATTGCCATCATCGTGACTTTGATGAAGGCTCTGGATTGTGTCACGTCACCTTCGGTTATAACCGAATAAGGTTGTGCACGATGGGCATTTAATGCCTTCTAGAAGATTTACAACTGTAAACTGTTAATCCTTTGCCACGTGTCCATCTTGTTATAACAGAAAGATTCCTTTTGTTCAAGTCCTCATTTCATACGCGCGGATGTGTTCAAGTTTGGTCTTTTACTATTAAACCTTCAAGCTTAACTGTACCCTTGCGCGGGCCCGAGCAAGGGTGTTAGCTGAACCTTTGTCTTTCCATTCTCCGACGCATGGTTATTGAGGACTGATCTTTCCAAAACTTACTAAGACACGTTGCGCCGTCGCGTAAGGTCTGTTCAAGATGAATTTGGATTGTAATTATGGTATGGTCCTCTGCGCTTGCGTAGGGTTTTTGGGACCATAGCCCTTCAAGTCCCCCCCCCCCAATCCAGTGTTGCTCGTATGTGTAAATGGCAAGTATGTGGAGCACTGGACTATATAAAAAATGAATTGTGCACTTTTGCTGTTGAGAAGTAGCCAAGTTGTTCGGCGTAAGGTAAGAACAATCTTCTTAAAGAAGATATTTTCCTTTTCTTCAAGATGAAGTTCTCATGATTTGAATTTGAAAATGCTTGTTTTGTGGCAGTCTAGTTGGTAATAGGTACTTTACTGATGTTGACATGTGACGGTTAGGTGTGAGGATATCACCTGTGTCAGACGTCCAACATTAATTGGGCGTCGTCAATTGTGGTTTCCATGCGCGCTTGAAGCCCGTTTTGTTTCCCCACTCGCCCTTTGGCCTTGATAAATGTGTTTTCCTGAAAAAGGGGTTTTACGATTTTTAAGGGCATTAATGGCGATGAGTATATATACCCTTGTGAGACTTCTTCTTTAATCACTTGTCTGTTCAACCTTTCATCTTCCTCATTTCTTTTTCCTTTAAAAAGGTCTGCAATTGTTTTTCTTGATCTCCATGTCCACTAGTGTAAACCTAGAGAATATTTCAGAAGAGATGTCTTCATCGTTGCCTCCATTGAAGTGGTCTGAAGAGGCCTTCAATGATCTTGTTAAAAGCTTCAAGTTTCCGGAGAATTAGGGTGCCATTTATCCCCAAGAAGGGCAAACAGTGGCACAGGCTCCAGCTGGTTATATTACCCTATTTTGGGATTACTTTGCCGATGGAAACTTCCGATTGCCGACGACAACATTTGTTCTTGAAGTTCTTGGATATTATAAATTTCATATCTCTCAGTTACATCCTATGGGAATGGTTTGACTTCGAAACTTTGAGTTTCTTTACCAATAGATGGGTATTGAACCCTTGGTCGATCGATTTCGAGTTTTTTATCAGCTACATTGTTCTCAAGGTTTTTACTCATTTATGCAACGTTCCTCAGCCAAGAAGACTATGCTCGTACCCCCGAAATCACGGAAACCCAAGTTCTTTTTCATTAAGTCACGAGTCATACCGGTAAACATGACCTTTTGAGGTGCAGAAGATATTCAAACGGATAACTTGGATGCTCCGTGACTGAAATCTGGTACCAAGACATCAAGGAGATTCCGTGTATCCAGTTTCCTAAGAGGGCATTGGTTGCTGCTAAGATGAGTCTGCACTGGAAAGCAGATCGCCATGATAAGCCGGTGTATGTAGAAGACAAAACTAGTAAGTCATGAAATCCTTTCCTTGTTTTTTGTGAAACCGTTTGTTACCGGTTTTCCTTCTGCAGATGTCGCCTTATACATAGTGGTGTATAAGAGAGAAAACGGGAAAATGAAAACAGTCCAGCTAGGTGCTGATGAGGAGACCTAGTATCGCCAAATTGTGAAGAATTTTGTGCTTCCCAAGGATGCCGACCTGAATGCACAACCTTCTGCTAGTGTTGGTAAGTTTCTCCTTTACATTTTTTAAGCAATATTGCAATATTACTCTTTGCAGATGTTGCGCTTTGGGTAATATTGCAATATCTCTTCTTTTGGATAGGTGAGTTGATCAATTTAGGCGTAGGCCCTGAATCAAAAAAGAAGAAACGCGAACCTGTTGCCTCCACTACACCGAAGAAGACTGATGCGCCGAAGGCGGACATTCTGAAAGAAGAGAAGAAGAAAGGTACGCGCCTTGTGTCTGATTCTTGGTGTGATTACGTAGTGGTGTCTGATTCATTAGAGGGTCTTGCGCCTGTAACTGTGAAACAACCCAAGGCGGAGCCTCGAGACACCGCGAACATCCCTGTATCAAACCCAGACGATCCCATTGATGTGGAATCTAGTCCTAAACCATTGGTGAGGACTAAGGCGATTAAGAGGAAAAAACATGAAGGTGAAGCTGCGGCGCAGCTCGTAAAAAAGATCTCAAAGAAAAAGATTAGCAAGGAAGGAAGTCTAGATGCCTTTGCTGCTAAATTCTCCCCAGGTGAGTGTCTTCTTAGGTTTCCGTTTTTACCATGTTATAAGATAACATTGTTAATTTTTCTTTGCAGAAAAACCTGTTCCACCTGTTCAAACGGGAACATCATCCGTTTTCAATGACGACCTTCCGCCGTCACCCCCCCCCCCCAAAGTCTATTAAAGAAAAATTAGAGGGTATAAAGACTATGGAAGTGGAGGTGGAGAAAACTGTGGATGTGGAAACAGAGAAAACTGTGGAGGCGGAGGTGGAGACGGCTGATGTTGGTATTACCAAGCCAGTGTCTCCGGAGGTTGTGGCGGCCGCGCAAGGGCCTGAAAAGAAAAAAATCCATTAATGAAGAAGAAGTACCTGTGATAACTGTTCCTTCTTCTTCTGCGCCCGTTTCCGAACCTCCCTAGGATGATGTTCAGGAAAATCCTGTAAATGTTGAGCAACAAGGCTTTGTTTTGCATGATGCGAAAGAATAATCTCCCATCCGTCCGGATGAGACTCCGGGGGATTATTATTATAGGACCTATTCGGAGAAAAGAGCTTCTGACATCCATGCGCATGTGTGGAAATTGAAACAAGGCGATACATTCTCTGATTGGCAAGTGTGTCGTGATTGGCTGCAGGGTGCTTTTCCGCCTGCTGAAATCAAATTCCAAGAAGAACAATCCCATAAGCGTACCTACCACTCATACCTTCAAGAGACTTCCAGCTCAACTTCGACTACTCATCGAATAGTGCGCGAGTGGCATAGTATGCATAAAGAGTGGGATATTGTTGAAGCTTCCAAGAAGGTGTTTGCTGCAGAGAATGCAAAGGTTGCTGCTTTGAGGACTAAGCTTGAAGCTGATCAAGCTAAGTTCGAAGATGAGCAAAAGACGGAAGAATGGTCAGCCATGGGATAGAAGAAGAAGGCGGAAGCAGAAGCTTCTTAGCTTGCGGAGGCTCGCAAGCGATGGCAAGAGATATGTGAAAAAGACAATAATGAGAAAAAGGCTCTTCGAAATGATGTGAACAAAAACTCAAGGCAGAGATTGAGAAATGAAAGAAAGGGAAAGCGGATGCAGAGCCTGCCCGCAGTGAAGCCCGGTCTCATAGAGAAAGAAGTGAGAAGAGAGAGGTACAAACTTGCGCAACTCTTGTCCTTAGAAATAAGGATATTGAAGAACTTATCTCTTTATTAAATGATCAGAACAACCCAAGGCGGAACTTGAGTCTGCCAAGAAAGATTTGCAACTTGAAAGAGTAGAAAAGACTAAAGCTACGTGCCGCCTCACTGAAACCGAAGATAAACTTGAAAGTTCTGAGACTGTCAGAGTGACGACGGAAAGCTTAGTTGAGCCTTTGAAGAATAATATGTTGTGGATGCAACATCATGGGATCATAAATGTAAGTATCTCAATCCCTTTGCATTATTCTTATAAGTTTGAATAAACTCATTTTATGACTTTGTCCGCGCAGGTTGCAAATTCCAATCTGAACTCAATTGATTTGGATCAAACTGTTGCTCACCTGATGATGACCGCACGCCATGACGGTTATACGCAGGGATATGCGGAATGTACTCAGCATGTCACCAATGCTTTGAGAGTTAACTGGGATACTAGCTGGTCTGCGACTCACGGGGTTGACACTGGTGCTGCTCATGTAGCTTCCAAAGAAGAATACAATAATCTGCGCCTCCCGGTGATGGATTTGGTGACTACTGCGCTTCAGTCTGATAACTTTGTGGATCAATTGAAGGAAATATTCCCTGATGAAGCGGATGCTTCGGATGAAGAAGACCAAGATTAGGTCATTGTACTTGTGGAAGTTGTTTCGTTGTTTGAACATGTTTGGGATGTTGGATCCTTTTTTTGTAATGTTTGTTAATGCGCTGGTGCACAAGTAACTTTTTTGTTAATATATGACATGTTTTAGTTACAATATTTGCATGAGTACAATTACTTTGTTTAGGTGAGACAAATAAAGATGGTATAAAGCTCATGTGTGAACATAGGATTGGACCTTGCGCCGTTATATGTGACTGCAGGTTGTTCATGAGACTTGTATTAGATTACCATAGTGTTTTTTTTGCTTACCAAAAGAAATTGCATGCATTTGTAATAAAACATAAGGGCATAATGTAAGTAGCAGACTTTGCATTGATTTTGATAAGGCGCAGAGGCCGCTAAGTACAAAGCTGCTAAGATTACATTCTAGGATAAATAAGATAATTAAAGTTGATGCGTATGTAAGTAGCAATCCTTGTAGGATGCTAAGATTACATGTAGCACCTGCGCAACTGCTGCGTGTTCCACATTCGCGGAACATCTGTTCCATCAAGCCTGCGCAGGGTGTATGCTCCTTTTCCCAAGACCTCGTTTATCACATATGGCCATTCCTATTTAGGCGCGAGCTTGCCAGGGCGCTCGGCGTTCGATGCTTCGTTGTCTCTTAAGAAAAAGTTTCCGGGTAAGAAGGTGCATATGCGAACCCACACATTTTAGAATTTTTCTAATTTTGACTTGTACTTGGCCTCATTAATGGCTGCATTCTCTCGTCTTTCTTCGAGGAGGTCCAAGTCAAGCCTGTGCTCTTGTTCATTGTTTTGCATCTCCATGGTTAGCATGTGGGGTGACGGAAGACCGATTTCTACTGGGATCACGGCCTCCGTTCCGTAGACAAGGCTAAATGGTGTTTCACCTGTGCTAGTCTTTGGCATGGTGCGATGAGCCCAAAGAATACTTGGTAACTCATCGACCCAGCCTCTTCTTAAGGTTCCCAATCTTGCCTAGATACCATCCACGAGCTGCTTATTGATGCTCTCAACTTGACCATTTGCCTATGGGTGCGCCACGGAGGCGAAACTGTGCTCGATGCACATCTCTTTCATCCATTTTTGTAAATTGTCGGAAGTAAAATTGGTACCGTTATCTGTGATGATGCGGAGTGGTAAACCGAAACGACAAATAATATGCTCCCAAATGAACTTCCTGATAACCATTGCGGTGGTTGACGCCAAGGGTTTCGCCTCCACCCATTTTGTGAAGTAATCCACAGCAATTATGATAAATTTCACCACGCCGGGTGCATTAGGGAAAGGACCAACCAGATCGATTGCCCACTATTGGAAAGGCCATGCTGTGGTTACCGGAAACAAAGGATTTTTTGGACGGAGTGTCTTTGGAGCATGGCGTTGGCATGCTGCACATTTGCACAAAATCTCGATGGCATCCAAGTGCATGCCAGGCCAGTAATAACCTGCGCTCATAACTTTCGCCACCACCATGCGAGGACCGGCATGGATTCCGCATAATCCTTCGTGTATTTCTCAAATTAAGTACTATGCATCATGCTTGTCAACACATCCTAGAAGAGGACCCATATAGGACTTCTGATACAGAATTTTGTCGGCCATTTTATAATTCAACGCTTTGTTCTGAATTTTTCTTGCTACCCGCCTTTCCCTCCGGAAGAATTCTGTGTTGTAAGAACATAATGATCGGAGACATCCAGGATGGATTCACGATTTCCACCATGTTAACATGTCGTAAGGGAACCGACGGGTTTGAGAGAACCTCGATGCGCACTTCCTTTGCCAAATGTTTAAAACTTGTAGCCGCTAATTTGCTAAGTGCATCCGCGTGCTTTTTTTCGCTTCGATTAATATGATTTACTCTGAAAGTCTGAAATTTTTCGATTAAAGACTTCGCTTGCTGAAGGTATAACGCCATGGTTTCATCTTTCGCATCATAGAGACCGTTGATTTGTCTAGCAACTAACAAAGAGTCAACATGTGCCTCTAAATTCTTTTCACCCATTTTAATTGTTGGGCGAAGACCCAAGACCCGCAAGAAATGCTTCATACTCTACTTCGTTGTTGGTGCTTTTAAAATCCAACCGAATGGCGTAAGTAAATTTGTGATTGTCGGGGATGACTAGACGAAGGCCAGCCCCTTCGCCGTCATCGTTAGAAGCACCATCTGTGTGCAAGGTCCACACGCTGTCATCGAAGACTGGAACTGGATTCTGTATTGCTTCGCATTCTTGAATTTTGTCAACCGGGACTTCTGTAACGAAATCCGCCAACACTTGCGGCCCTTGATAGCTGGGCGCGGTTTGTACAAAATATTGTGTCCACCCAATTCGATGGCCCACTTTGCCAACCGGCCAGCAACATCCGGTTTGGATAAAATTTGACCCAAATGATAATTAGTAAGAATGGTTATGACATGGCCAGAAAAATACCTTCGTAGTCTGCGCGAGGCGTGAACTAACGCTAGAACCAGCTTTTCCATGATTGAATAACGGGTTTCCGGGCCAGTCAACATTTTGCTGATATAATAAATCGGAGTTTGGACTCCGTCTCTTTCCACTAACAACATTGCGCCTACTGCAACATTAGATGCCTATAGATATAGAATTAATGGTTCTTCTTTTCACGGAGCCTTTAAAGTAGGCAACTGAATTAAACATTCTTTCATTTCCAGAAAAGCTTTCTCGGCCTCCGGAGTCCATTGAAACTGGCTTTTCTTGACACAATTGCGCAAAGTGCTTATGAAAGGATAAGATTTGGCAGCATGGTTCGCTAAAAATCGGTTAAGCGCAGCCAATCGACCAGCTGAGCGCTGCATCTCTTTGATAGATGCTGGTGGCGACATGCGCTGAGTGGCTTCTACCCTTTCTGGATTAACTTTGAAACCTTCTTTGGTTATGATGAATCCCAAGAATTTACCCTCTTCCATGCCGAACGAACACTTCACTGGATTCAGTTTCAAATTAACTTTACACAAGGAATCAAAGGTGCGCTGAATATTCCTGAGCATTAGTTCTTCATCCGGACTCATGATGACAAGATCATCGATATAAACCTCAACTGTTACGCCAATATCTTCTCCAAATACTTTATCCATCAGACGCTGATATTTAGCTCCCGCATTACGGAGACCGAAAGGCAGTTTTGTATAACAAAAAATACCTTTATCCGTGCGAAAAGCTGTCTTGTCTTGGTCCTCTTCTTTCATTTGCACTTGGTGATAACATTTTTAACAATATAGAAAACATTTCCAGCGAAACGAGGCTAACGAATCGACCTTTCTATCAATCTCTGGGAGAGAATAACAGTCCTTTGGACAAGCTTTGTTGAGGTCCTTGAAATCAACGCACATACGCCATCCGACGTTATGCTTTTGAACCATCACTGGATTGGCCACCCATGTTTGATACTGAACCTCTCGTAATATTCCTGCATTAAGCAGTTCAGCTACCTGATCCTTCATTGTGCGAGTCTTCTCAGGGCCTAGACTGCGCTTTCCTTGTACTACAGGTTCCACTGAAGGACGAACATTCAAATAGTGTTCCGCCACCTCTCTCGGTACCCCGGTCATATCCGCTGGGGACCATGCGAAAATATCCATATTCTCAAATATAAGTTGTTTGAGTCTTGCGGGAATCGTTGGAGACACTGTCGGTCCTAGTAGGACGGTTTGCTCTAGGTATTCACTGTTAAGAATCCATTTCTCTGGTTCGCAGGGAGGAGACGGCTTTGCAACTTTAACTGGAGGTTCATCATCAACAAACATAACCTCCTTTCTTCAATATAAAATTGCTACGCCCGTTTTTGTTGGAAAATAGCAAATAGCGTGCGGTATAGAAGTAATCATGCTAAATTCCCTTCAAGAACGTATTCCCAACAAAACATCATGGCGGGACGTAGCTGGCATAACCATAAAATTGACCGACACAGTGCGCGAGTGTTTTCCATCAGAAAGTGTAACAGGAAAAGAGATCTGACCCAGAGGAAAGACGGCTTCATTACAGAAACTAGTTAGTGGGAAATCAACTAGTTTCAAGCGTGCCTTGTCCTCTTGGTCTAAGTGCTTAAAACACAGCTTATAGATAATATCCATAGAACTACCCGGGTCGATAAACATATAATCAGTACGATAATGACCAAAGATACCAGTGATGATGACCGGACGTTCTTCTTGAGGACCTCCTAGTACAACAGGAAAGATTACTTGCTGCTCACGCCACCATTCATTGTGACTTCATTTGTGGTTGCGCTTGCGCGCCGGACCACCTTGCACCATGCATGTTTGGTTTGCTTTCTTGTTACATGGTCCTTCATCTCTGCGGGTAATTTGACAAACCTCCCTGCGCACGTTTTGTACCAAATGAGTGAGTTTCCTGCTCTTGAGTGCCTTTTCGATCTCCATGCGCAAGCTGATACAGTTGTTAGTTGTGTGACCCGTATCCTTGTGATAATCACAGTAGAGATTTGGATCCTAACCCTTCTTGTTTTCATCTGCTGCGGTTGTTTAAACTGATAATTCTCCGTACTGAGAACTTCCGCCGGATTTTTGGTTAAGGGAGTCCACTGTTTCTCTCGATTCTCTTGCTTAATAGCTTTTTGCGCAGCAATTTTGTTGATCATTGTGCGGGCATCTTCTGAAGAGTATGTGCTCAAACCTGAATCCTTCCCATTCTTTTTGAATTTTCGACTGTTGTTCCCGCTCATGTCTTGCGGATGATTCTGAGGCAATAGAGGTCGATTAGAGCTTAAGTTACGCTCAGTTTGGGCGTAAACTTTAGCTGCTACCATAAGCTTCTGCCAACTCTTCGGTAACCCTTCAGTTCCTGATAACACCTTAATCATGTCATCACACCGCACCACATATTTGAACTGTGCGCGAATCAGGTGTTCGTGCACATCACCAATCTCGAGCACTTCCCTGTTATATTGCGTAATGAAATCCTCCTAACTTTCATTATCTCTCCTCCAGATGTTCATGACATCTGCGGAGTCTCTTATGGAACGTCGCTGCTGACTGAAATGGACTAAGAACTTCTCCTTAAGATCAACCCAGGAAGTCAGTTTACCTGTTGGTAAATTGTCAAACCAAAGGTGTGCTGCTCCAGTAAGGGTTTGAACGAATAGGTGACACCACATCGGTAACGTCCAACCGTCGATTAGCCCCGTGCTGGTGAATAAGCGCAAATGATCATCGGGATCTGACAATCCATTAAACTTCCCTACGTTTGAAGGTAATTTTCCATGCTCGAGAGAAGCCAGTGCAATCTCTCTAACAACTTGGAATTTTCAGTAGCTTTTGTCTGTCGATAGATCAAGTTGTAATCATGCTTCACTTCTTGATTGTACACCGCACGTACTTTTGGTTTATAACTTGCATTATCCTTTTGTAACCGATTGAAAACACTTGTGTTATCATCCTTATTATATGCTCTATCGTATTCATCAGTTTGGGTGTCCCGCTTTTGTGAGAAATGTGGGCCCAGCCGTGAATAGACAGATTGACGTTTTTGAGAGTGATGCTCTTCACGATAATCTCGACGTCTAGATCCAGAATGAGTAGACTCGTATCTGGTGCTAGATTGAGAGTAAACTTCTGTATCTTCGACCGACATGTACGATGGTGAATCATAATGTAACACTCGAGGTGCAGATGGAGTCCGCACCTGAGCTACAGATCTACGTGTCTGCGGTGCTGGTTGAGCAGTTTGTGCAAAAAGTTGTGCATAAACGGCATTTGGAGCACCCTGGGACTTAACATACCAAGAGATCGGAGTTTCACCAGGAGGTAAAATTGAACTGATCGTAATTTCCGGCTGAACTCCTAGAGTGACAGGATCGTTCACATGATTCGCATCATGTTGAACATCGTTGTCATCAGATGCTTCTTCCACAATTCCATCGACACGAGAAGCATAAGAAAAATTGCCTTTGTTCTCAGATCGAGGACCTGGTGGATTTGAAGGACCTTCTGCCATGGAAACAGAAGAGGTAAAGAAATTGAACGAGAAGATGAAAAAAGAAAGAAGTAATCGGTGGGCGCCAATGAAGAAACACCAGATCAGAAGGACCGGATTCAATCAGATCTGGGATATAGTTTCTGCATAAAAGGGTTAATCCACTCACAGATTACTGATGGGAGCTACTTCACTAGAGAACACTGCAAAACAGAATGCCGTTAGACTCGCCACGGGGAGAATGGGGGTTCTTATAACAACCCTCCTGAATTTTTCTGACACCCTAATATATTTTAAAATATCACAATATGTCTCAAAATATACCCCGTATGTGAAAACCGAGCACAAAATACGATATAACATTAAAAATTAAATAAAAACAAAGTTTTTGTGTCGCTCGCTGGCCGCGTAAGACCACACCTGGGTCTACGCGGGGCACGACAGCCCTACAACGAGGCGCAGCCCTGAACTGACACGTGTCATGATCGTGTCGACTCTAGTGGTGATGACTAATCAGGGCTAAGGTCTACACCCCTACTACGCGGGACGCGTAAGCCTTAACCTAAGCTTACACGGGGCACGAGGAACTCGAAATGTGGCCCTATATAAAGGAGGCATCGGCTGAACATTCGAACTCGCTCAATTCTCACTTTCTCTCTCGAATTAATATATAGTAGGCACTATACTCGGGTATAATATCCCCCTAATTAACGAAGTTCTGCCCCGTTGTAAGTATCATAACCCCGGTTACGTATTAGATACGCTGCCCGATTGAACCAGGGTTCCGTAACGACTGTCGAGGTTCTGCCCGACATAGTCGTTGGAATGTCATCTCGGGGAGGGTATTACTAATGTAAATATTAAGGGTTATTATACTAACACGTGTACATTTGTGTAAATTATAGATAATCACCAGGAAACCTTTACAGAAAACCTAAGACAGCAATGTGAGTAATCTCCTTTTTGTAAACTGTTTTTACAAAAACTTAAATGTTTTACAATGCAATTAAGCAGTGATTGAGTCTTTGTACTTCTTCAATTACTGCCGGTATGTTGGGGTTTTGTATGTGGAACACGTTACCATTGGACAAAGAGTTAGCCAATGTGTAATATGACCCACAAGTCAGGATTGACAGTAAGATTTTGAGTAATTGTGTACACATAAACATTGTAATCGCTCTCAATACTGTTTAAGGATAAAACTCTTCTTGATTAAACTGAGATTCACTCACCAGTATTTCCCACTGACAAAATGTTTTTAAACGCGTTTCAGGTAACAAAATGTGAAAGCCATCTAGAAGCCAGCTGGATAGCACTGAAGGCTTGGAAAAAGTGGCTATAAAAGTTACCTAAATGAAGAAGATGTTTTATTTCAATAAAATGGGATTTATCCTTATAAATCAGTTTGTAATGAAAACTTGGGTTTTATCCCAATATGTTTATTTATATAAAATATGGTGTTTTACTCTGATAAAATATTTCCTAACTACGGTCCTGATGAAATTTCCGCTGCCAAATTAATAAACACCGATACCACCGAAACTGAGTTCGCGGCCGCCCGTTCCCGGGTTTATTAGGGGGCGGGGGTTGTGACAGAAGGTGGTATCAGAGCTAAGCCACTGATTCAGCCACAGAAGTATTTTGTTGACACCAAAATGTATCTAAAGTGTTAGGAAATAAATTACGGAAATATGTGCGTATTTGTATTTTATTGTTATGTGTTATTTGACTATTTGTTAGTTTACAGTATGAGTGATCAAGGACCCTCAGACGCATATCGTCAGTTGTCCGATTCACCTAGGAGTGAAGGTACCTCTTCACAGCCTGCCCTCTCTGGGTATGCAGCTGATAATGAAGAAGGGATGTTTGTCTCTAAGGCTCGGTTTGAAGAGCCATTCCCTCAGAAAAAGAGAGGATGGTTCAGTAAGGGAGCACACGAGCTTAAGAAAAGAATGCGAAAGTTGCAACAGCAGAGAGTCCTAGTAGCAGCTAAGCGAGAGACAGATGCCCATACACAGGATATGCTTAATAGGAGCTTAGCCAATTTTCATATCCTAGCCACCACAACAGCTGACCCTAACCTGGAGCAACTGATAGCACCCCAACCCTTACTCCCAGCTCAGCCAATGGAAATAGAAAACCCCGAAAATCAAGTTGAAATGCATGATTTTAACCCAGAGGATATACCTAGGGTACCAGCACCCAATCCCTTAGACCCAGATTATGACCTGTGGTGGGATGACAATAGGGACTATGTGCAACGTTACTCGATACCAGAAGACATGCCCATGCCGAATCTAGGAGCCTACCCAGGTTTGGACCCTCTAGATCCCTACTACGATAGTGATCAGTACATTAGGGAAATTTTAGAGAATCCTTACCCGTACCAGGAACCCGCACCCCAGATTCCAAACCCAGTCCCAGAACCTGCACCCCTAATGAGTGCAGAAAATGTGCAAGAACTCAGGACATTCGGTGAGGAAATTTTAGAAAGTAGCGAGAGAATGAGACAGGTAGGAGAGCGTCTCGTCTGGAAGTACGACGAGTGCAATATGGATTTCTAGATGAATCCATATCCGTGAAGGTGATGGTGGAGGTAGTAGTAATAATAATAATAATAATATATGATATGTGTGTAAGAAAAAAAAAACTACGGATGCCTACTACTAGTAGTGTAATTTTTATTTCAGTTGTATTGTAATTGTAATTTCCAGTATCGGTTTGTATTAGATGCATACTATATAACAAAAGAGCAAGTCGCAATGCTCAACGTTTTTTATCAACATGCGTGTTGTGTGATTGGTTGTATTAAATATTATCTTGTGATATTAATATGTGATAAATGTTTAAAATTCAGATGGATAACGAAGTGAACAAGGAAAATCAGAATGATAATAACCAGAACGACAATAACTCGAATAATGAGAACCCGAACAACAATAACAATGGAAACCAAGTGGATAATAGTGCCATCCAACACATAGTGGCACAAGGAATTATAGATGCAATGCCATTTATTATCCAAACTGTTAAGGAAGCGGATAATAAAAGTAAGCATAGCAGTAAGCGACCAACTGAACCGGAACACAACGTAAAAAATGGACCCACACTTCAAGCGCCCATTCCCAAAAGAAGAAGAACCATGCCTTATGGTTGTTCTTATAAGGAATTCTGGTCCTGCAAACCAATAGAATTCTCGGGCAATGAAGGACCCATTGCAACTCTACGCTGGATAGAAAAGACTGAGGCTGTTCTAAAAATAAGTAAGTGTGCGGAAAAAGATAAGATCATGTTTGCTTCCAATATGTTTAAGAACTCAGCCTTAGAATGGTGGAACACTATCCTCCAGTCTAGGGGAAGTGATAGGATTTATAATATGGAATGGGAGGAATTTAAGAACATGGTAGAAAGGAAATTCTGCCATCCCAAAGAAAAGGAACAGATAGCAAATAAATTCCTAAACCTTAGGATGACTTGAGTAGACAGTAAGGGTTATACTACCACATTCTTTGAATATGCTAGAATAGTACCAACCCTTGCATCACCTGAACCAGTATTAATCTCCCGTTACATTTGGGGATTAATTCGGGAGATTAGGCATGTAGTCAAGGCAGCTAGACCCCAAACCATAGAAGAAGCTGTAGAACTAGCAAACGCCTTGACAGATGAGTTAGTTCGTACAAGGGAAGAGGATCAAAGGAGAAACCTAGCTCAAAGACTTACCCAGGAATTCCGTTCTGGAAATTCTAACCGTGGGAAAAATGTAGGCTCCACCTCTGCACCCTATTGTAGGTATTGCAAAAGGAAGCATTCTGGAAGATGCTCCATATACTGTAACTTCTGCAAAATGTCGGGACACAAGGAGAAAGATTGCAGGAAAAAGCCTAACAACAGGATTTGCTACAACTGTGGAGAACAAGACCACATCAAGCATAACTGTCCAAAACAAGCTCCAGCTACGAACCCCAAGAATACCAAAAATGCTAAAGCATTTGTTCTGACTACAAAAGAAGCAAAGATGATCCCGGATGTGATCATTGGTACGTTTTTAGTTAATGATGTTTTTGCTAAAATATTATTTGACTCTGGTGCGAACCAAAGTTTTATTAATACTTCATTTTACAAACTTCTTAATCAATCATTAACTAAACTCCCACAAGAATGTTTAGTAGAAACAGCAAATGGGGAAACCATTAAGATTTCTGAAATCTTGCAGGGAGGAAGAATTGAACCAGTATTTTATGTGATCAAAAGTCAATTCAAGTAATTTCACCAAGGGGTGAAAAGATCACAATTAAAAGAAATAAAACCTTTAGATCCACAAAGTTCATCTCTGTAATGAAAACGGTAAGTTATATAAGAAAAGGATCATTAGTGTATTTGATTTCCATAATCACTAACACTAAAGGAAAAGAATTAAAGGATATTCCAGTAGTATCCCAGTTTTCAGATGTATTTCCAGAAGAGCTACCTGGGCAACCTCCAGACAGAGAAGTTGAATTCAGAATCCATCTGCTACCAGGAACTAAAGAAACAATTAGATGAATTATTAGAAAAGGGATTCATACAGCCAAGTTCATCACCATGGGGAGCACCAATTTTATTCGTCAAAAAGAAAGACGGATCGATGCGTATGTGCATTGACTACCATGAATTGAACAAGGTCACGATTAAAAACTGGTATCCATTACCGAGGATCGATGATCTGTTTGATCAACTGCAAGGAGCTCGAGTTTTCTCTAAAATCGATTTAAGGTCAGGATATCATCAATTAACGGTACAGGAAGAGGACATTCCTAAGACCGCATTCAGAACAAGGTATGGCCATTATGAATTTACAGTCATGCCATTTGGTTTAACCAATGCCCCAGCCGCATTTATGGACATGATGAACCGAATATGTAAGCCATATTTGGATAAATTCATAATTGTTTTTATAGATGATATTCTTATTTATTCTAAAAGTAAAGAGGAACATGCAAATCATTTGCACGCACATTTAAGTTTATTAAGGAAGGAAAAACTTTATGCTAAATTTTCCAAGTGCGAATTTTGGTTAGAACAGGTACAGTTTCTTGGACATCTAGTCAATCATGAAGGAGTTCATGTAGATCCCACCAAGATCGAGGCAATTACCAAATGGAAAACCCCTGAGTCACCAACCGAGGTTAGAAGTTTCTTAGGATTGGTCGGTTATTATAGAAGATTTATTCGAGATTTTTCTAGAATAGCTATTCTCTTAACTAGGTTAACCTGTAAATCCGTTAAGTTTGAATGGGGACCAAAACAAGAAGAAGCCTTTAAAATTCTTAAGCAAAGATTAACCCATGCACCCATACTAGCGTTACCAGAAGGAACTGAAGATTTTGTAGTCTATTGTGACGCTTCTAAGTTAGGTTATGGATGTGTGTTAAAGCAACGTCAAAAGGTTATAGCTTACGCCTCTAGACAACTTAAGAATCATGAAGAGAATTATTCAACCCATGATCTAGAATTAGGAGCTATAATTTTTGCCCCTAAAATTTGGAGACATTACCTATACGGTAGTAAGTTTACCCTTCTCACCGATCATAAGAGTTTAAGGTATGTTTTTGGGCAAAAGGAGTTGAATATGAGACAAAGACGCTGGATGGAGATACTTAGTGATTATGATTGTAATATCCAATGTCATGCAGGAAAGGCAAACGTAGTAGCTGATGCTTTAAGTCGAAAGTATCACGAAAAGCCAAAAAGAGTACGTTCTCTTAAATTAAATTTGCAAGTAGATTTAAATAATCAGATTAGAAAGGCACAAGAATCAGTAATCAAGGATGATACTAAAAAACTGAAAGGAACGATTAAGGAATTAGAACAAGGAACATATGGAATTTGGAGTTTCCATAAGAGAAGGATTTGGATACCTAAATTAGGAAACCTACGCCACCATATATTAGAAGAAGCCCATAAGTCTAAGTATACGATGCATCCTGGAAGTGATAAGATGTATCAGGATTTAAGGAAGAATTGTTGGTGGATAGGAATGAAAAAGGATATAACAGCATATGTTGCAAAGTGTTTAACCTGTTCACAAGTCAAAGCTGAACATCAGAAACCCTCAGGTTTATTGCAACAGTTAGAAATGCCTGTATGGAAATGGGAATTAATAACAATGGATTTTGTTACCAAATTACCCAAAACAAGAAAAGGTAATGATACAATCTGGGTGATTATAGACAGGCTAACCAAGTCAGCTCATTTCCTACCAATGAAAGAAACTTTCAGTATGGAACAATTAGCTAAATTATATGTAAATGAAATAATTTCATTACATGGAATTCCTCTATCAATTGTTTCTGACAGAGATAGTCGTTTTACCGCTCATTTTTGGACAAGCTTCCAAAAAGCAATGGAAACCAAGTTGAATCTAAGCACTGCTTAGCATCCTCAAACGGACGGACAAAGTGAAAGGACAATTCAGACAATGGAAGATATGCTTAGAGCTTGTGTAATTGATTTCGGAGGTAATTGGGACGATCATTTACCATTGATAGAATTTTCTTATAATAACAGTTATCATACAAGTATCAATGTTGCACCATTCGAAGCGCTTTATGGACGAAAGTGCCGAACACCAGTCTGTTGGGCAGAAATTGGAGAAAAGCAACTATCTGGACCTGAAATAGTACAAGAAACAACAGACAAAATCAATCAAGTCAAGGAACGACTGAAAACAGCACGTGATCGAAAAAAAGTTATGCTAATAACAGAAGAAAACCATTGGAATTTCAAGTAGGAGATAGAGTATTATTGAAAGTCTCTCCTTGGAAAGGAGTGATAAGATTCATCAAAAAGGGGAAAGCTAAGCCCTAGGTATGTTGGACCTTTTGAGATTATTAGAAGAATAGGACCTGTAGCCTATCAGCTACTACTGCCAGAGGAAATGGCAGGAATACATGATTTATTTCATGTATCTAATCTCAAGAAATATTTAGCTGATGAATCACTAGTAGTACCTCTTAAGGATATAGAGGTAAATGAACAGTTAAAATTTGTAGAAAAGCCTCTACAGATTGAAGACAGGAAAGTTAAGAACCTCAAACATAAGAGATTAGTTCTGGTCAAAGTGAAATAGGACTCCAAAAGAGGACCAGAATACACCTGGGAGCTTGAATCAGAAATGCAAAGGAAATATCCACACCTATTCCAGTAGATCTCGAGGACGAGCTCTAAAACAAGGTGGGGAGGATATAACAACCCTCCTGAATTTTTCTGACACCCTAATATATTTTAAAATATCACAATATGTCTCAAAATATACCCCGTATGTGAAAACCGAGCCCAAAATACGATATAACATTAAAAATTAAATAAAAAAAAGTTTTTGTGTCACTCGTGGGCCGCGTAAGACCACACATGGGTCTACGCGGGGCGCGACAGCCCTACAACGAGGCGCAGCCCTGAGCCGAAACATGTCATGAAATCAGGGCTAAGGTCTATACCCCCACTACGCGGACCGCGTAAGCCTTAACCTAAGCATACGCAGGGCGCGAGGAACTCGAAATGTGGCCCTATATAAAGGAGGCATCGGCTGAACATTCGAACTCGCTCAATTCTCACTTTCTCTCTCGAATTACTATATAGTAGGCACTATACTCGGGTATAATATCCCCCTAATTAACGAAGTTCTGCCCCGTTGTAAGTATCATAACCCCGGTTACGTATTAGATACGCTGCCCGATTGATCCAGGGTTCCGTAACGACTTTCGAGGTTCTGCCCGACGTAGTCATTGGAATGCCGTCTCGGGGAGGGTATTACTAATTTAAATATTAAGGGTTATTATACTAACATGTGTGCATTTGTGTAAATTAAAGATAATCACCAGGAAACCCTTACAGAAAACCTAAGACAACAATGTGAGTAATCTCCTTTTTGTAAACTGTTTTTTACAAAAACTAAAATGTTTTACAATGCAATTAAGCAGTGATTGCGTCTTTGTACTTCTTCAATTACTGCCGGTATGTGGGGTTTCGTATACAAAATGTGGAACACGTTACCATTGGACAAAGAGTTAGCCAATGTGCAATATGACCCACAAGTCAGGATTGACAGTACTGAATGAGTAATTGTGTAGACATAAACATTGTAATCACTCTCAATACTGTTTAAGGATAAAATTCTTCTTGATTAAACTGAGATTCACTCACCAGTATTTCCCACTTACAAAATGTTTTTAAACGCGTTTCAGGTAACAAAATGTGAAAGCCATCTAGAAGCCAGCTGGACAGCACTGAAGGCTTGGAAAAAAGTGGCTATAAAAGTTACCTAAACGAAGAAGATGTTTTATTTCAATAAAATGGGATTTATCCCTATAAATCAGTTTGTAATGAAAACTTGGGTTTTATCCCAATATGTTTATTTATATAAAATATGGTGTTTTACTCTGATAAAATATTTCCTAACTACGGTCCTGATGAAATTTCCACTGCCAAATTAATAAACACCGATACCACCGAAACTGAGTTCGCGGCCGCCCATTCCCGGGTTTATTAGGGGGCAGGGGTTGCGATAGTTCTCTCCGAGACCACCCTCCGGCGTGAGAATAAGTACAGTGATCTCAAGAAGAAGATGAAGTAGTAAGAGTGAAAGTAAGTGAAAGTGAATGAAGAGATTGTACCTGAATTCTCATATTTATAACCGAAGTTTGGCACCAAAATTATCACAGAGGAAATAACCGAATCTCCTTTTCAGTGAACAGTTTTCTCCTTTTTCCGTTAATAGTTAGCTTCACATCCATGCACATGGATCGTGGATCTTGATCAACGGTTGGGAAGATGCCAAGTGGAAAGTGGTTTAATCTAGATTTGCACATAAATTGTCGCCATCATTGTGACTTAGATGAAGGCTCTGGATTGTGCCATGTCACAGTCGGTTATAACCGAATGAGGGTGTGCATGATGGGCATTTAATACCTTCTAGAAGATTTACAGTTATAAACCGTTAATCCTTTGACACGTGTCCATCTTGTTATAATAGAAAGATTCCTTTTGTTCATCTCCTCATTTCATACGCGCCGATGTGTTCAAGGTTTGTCTTTTACTATTAAACCTTCAAGCTTAACAGTACCCTTGCGTGTGCCCGTGCAAGGGTATTAGCTGAACCTTTGTCTTTCCATTCTCCGACGCATGGTTATTGAGGACTGATCTTTCCAAAACTTACAAAGACACGTTGCATGGCCACGGAAGGTCTGTTCAAGATGAATTTGGATTGTAATTATGGTATGGTCCTCTGCGTTTTTTGGGACCATACCCCTTCACTAACATAATCTTATGAGCAAATTTTTTCAATAGTGATTCTTTAATATAACTAATGTTTATTTTTAACATGTTTATTAATTATATTTTCTTTAATATAACTAATATATTTTAATAATGATTAATAACTTTTCCGTATACTACAAAGCTCTATTTTATATACACATCATTTAAATTTATTTCAATCATACATTAAATTTATAAGATATATTTAATAATTTAATATAGTAATGTAAAAATAATATTAGTTATAAACTATTGCTACTGGGGCACAATTTCCCCGTGCTTGTGGTCATGCTGCTATTGGTTAACTCTTTGTCCGATAGTAACGAGTGTCAAGTAATGTATACAAAACCACACATACCGGCAGTTATTGCAGAATATAAAAACTTAATCACTGTAAGTATAACTGATAAACATTTAGGGTTTTGTAAAGCATTTTTAAATATAAAGGTATCACAAAAAGGTGATAAAAAGAAGAATGACTCACTTTGTAACTTTAGGGTTCAACTAAAAGCCTCCTGGTATAATCTTGGATATAACTCCTGAGCTATTTAATAAAATATATAATGCACTCGTGTTTAGTGTAATAACCCGATTCAACTTTATCAATATATCATGAGACAAAACCCCAACTTAGTTTATCACTCGTGTTTATCATGAGACAGAACCCCAACTTAGTTTATCACTCGTGTTTATCAGGCAACGCTTTGGCATCAGTTGTTGGGTTCAAGATCAATCGAACAGGGTATCGACTCAGTGATCAGGGGTTAAAACACTTAAAACGGGGCAATGCTTTGGAGTATTATAGGTATAATACCTACAAAAATTAGAAATATATGAAGAGACAGAGAGGGAGATAGCGAGAGAAAGAAGAGTTGAGCAATTTGAACTCTTTTTATCTGTGCCTATTTATAGCAAATGCATAACTTGGAGAACATTTCTATTCTTCCACGTACACAGCACACGTGCACTTTCAAATTTAAATTTGTAAATTTTAAATTATTATTTTATTATTTATAATAAATTCAGCTGCTTCACTCATTTATTGCTTATAACTTCTAAAATATGACGTTTTATAAAACGATGAATCTATACTATCTATAGTAAGAGATGAGAGGCTGATGTAAATCTGCCTACGTGTCAACTTCTCAGCTATGCTACATAGTCCAAGGTGATGTCATAAATCTAATTTTTATTAAAATAAATTACTGATTTTTTAGGAGGGAATTTCTAAATCAAATTTGAAATTCAAATCGTAATTTTGATCCTCCTCTCTCTCAATCAAATATAGTCCAACCTTCATTTTCAAAATTCAAAACATAGTCATCTTCACACCTCTCTCTCTCTCTCTCTCTTCAACTCAGAAGAACATCGAAGCCCTAACTCTGAACAAAACCAGAAGAACATCGAAGAGATCTCTGATCCGGCCTGCTCATGTTGCTCTCCATCTCCGATCAGGCCTCCACTCATCTACGGTCTCAATTTCTCCCCCTTTTCATGTCGATTAGGGTTTTAGCGTTTCACAATCGCCTTCGAATTCAACAATCAGATCGCAAATCATCAACAAGTTCTTCAAGGTAATCATAATTAACCTAATTTTGTTTCATTATTGTTTTGCCCTCAATGCAAAACTCGATTTAAACGGATCAAAGGTAGCAATTGTCATCTGTTTTGGTAGCAATTTCTCCCCCTTTTCATGTCGATTAGGGCTTCAGGCGAGTTGTTTGTTTATATTTTCTGTTATTATGTTCAGTTTAGCTGTTAGTTTTATTGATTTATTTAGTTGTTTGTTTGTTTCTTTATGATCGTTAATTGTTAATGTTTTTGATCCTAGATGAGTAAGTTAGGGTTTAAAAATCTGTTGAAAGCTTGATTGTTACTGTATTTGCTTCTATATTATTGTTATTTACTAACATTTGATCTTAGATAAGTAAATTAGGGTTCAAAATATTTGTCTCCAACATGTCAAAAATGTTTCCAACTGATGATCCAGTGATCTACCATAGTTTCAAGATGAGTGAGCTCAGTAAGATACTTCTAACCATCTGCTCTACAAGCTCATAGTGAACCCACTTTCTGAATAGAGATGTTATATCAAGGATTTACCTATGATTTGGGCATCAAATGCTTATTTATTTATGTAAGTTCATTTGTGTGATATACTTACTTCAATTGATATTGCATGGATTGCAGTCAAATTTGAGGATGTTGGTTACTGTTGGTTATGGTTCTATAGATTCTCACCTGGTGGATAAATTGAAGGTTTTATAAATTGAAGGTTTCATAAATTGCATGGATTACCCTCAACTTAAAGGTAGCTGAGCTATCGAAAGAAGTCCAACTCAATTACTCATGATTAACCATTAAAACCGTTGATGATGCTGTTTTATCTATCAAAGAATGCATCAATAAAATCCCCAAAGATACACAGGTCCTTAAACCCTAAACCCTAGACCTCAAGTTTGCATTTTTAATGAATTATTTAAATACATGAAATGAATTTGTTGTTTTTGTGAATTTGGTAGGTTACGGCTGATTTGTCGCCGAAATTTGTTAGAGATATTGATGCAGACAAGGTTGAGTTTAGGTTTAAGCGGCCAAAATCGATTCAAATTGGTGGAAGTTATTCGTTTCAGTGTGTGGTGAAGCCTGATGTGAATGTTGATCTTTACATTCAATTGCCCAAGGTAATTTTTTTATATTGGTGCTGATACTAATTACTAAGTAGTGGTTGTGAGTTCATGTGATGTACTGCTGGAGAAAATTATATGCATAAGTATGTTAGTTGATAGGACTATAGGAGAGATACATTTTGTCATTGAATGTTTATATGTTTGGGTTTAGTATGTCGATATGTTGTAGAGATGCGGATCAAATGTAACCATAATGAGCTCTATCTATGGCAAAGTTCGTGTTAATTCAATATGTCGAGTTCTCGGTGCAACACTAGATGGGCTCATAGTAGTTAAAGCGCAAACAAGCCGCTAAGGACTGCACGGCGTAAAAACCAGGGCACAACAGCACAATAAAAAGTATATAATAGGCATAAAAATTATGGGTTGATACTATTGTACAAATATAATAATAAAAACACTGTTTTCTTTCAAATTGAAGTCGAAAAAAATTTGGTTTTAAAGTACTTTTAGGCTTGGTGAAGCCTGGTTTAGGATTGTGATAGTCTTGTACAAGCTGGTTCAATCCATTTCAGGACGGTTTCGTGCATGGATTGACTGAAATCTGAAGCGTTCACTTGGGGGTTCGCCTTGCATCTGTTTGAGGTGACTAGGTCTCGCCTTTTAATTGACAGCTATGAGTTAAGCTTTAGGATTGCAGAGAAATGAGAATTGTAGTGGACACAAGGAGATCATAACATAACGTAGATAATCAGCTTAGCTCACCTCTAATGTTTCTTATGAGTTATTACAGAATAATCAACCTCCATAAAATGTTTCTTTGATCTCCAGGAAACATATGATAGCAATCATACAATATTTTGTAATATTGTAATTTTTAATTTTTAATTAGTTCTTTTTCACATTCTATGGTGTTTGGGTTTCAGGAGTGCTTCCATGAGAAAGACTTCTTGAATCATCGGTACCATGGAAAAAGATGCCTGTATCCCTGCATTATTAAGAAGTATCTGGAATCTTCTTCTGTAGCTCAAAAAGTAGAATGGTCCTTCTTTCAAACCCTATAAAATATTACCCAATGTTAGGGTGACAGTCATTATTTAACGAAGATCCAAACTCTTTTTACACGTAACAATAATTGTAAAATTACATATTTTAAATAATAATCACAAAAATAATACGTTCATAAAGACTCGCCAACCTATTTGAGCTCAATAAATAAAGCTTAGGCTTGGGCTCGTTTACGAAGAATTCTTATTTTTTGGCTCGAGTTTGTTTAAAATTAGCTCTGTATTTTTAGCGAGCCAGCTTCGAATAGCTACGACCCTAAATCTGACCTTTATCGGCTTATTGTTTTTCGACTTTTGATATTTTTAGAGAAAACGTGGCACGACGAAAGGGAAATGTTGTTGTCGTCTCCTTCTCCTTTGTGTGCAATTTAAAAGGGAAATGTTTGATGGTATAAAAAGACTTGCTGAACCGAATGACGTTGGAGGATAAAATCGGCCAAATGATGCAAATCGACAGATCTGTAGCTTCTGCTGATGTAATGCAGAAATACTTCATTGGTAATCAAAACATATTCACTTGTGTTAAGATTCTTTTATTTCAAGAACTCATTTTTATGGTTTTTGTTGTTGTTTGTAACTTATAGAAGTGTTGGAATATGTGTAGGGAGTATATTGAGTGGTGGTGGGAGTGTTCCAGCTAAAGAAGCGTCCCCGGAGATGTGGATTGATATGATAAACGGGTTCCAAACGGGTTATATAAGGACTAACCTATCATGCCATAGCAATTGCTATCCCGTTTAGTCCTGGTAGTTTATCTATGGTTATAATTTTAAATGAATAATCTACTTCTTGCTTTTGATTGTCTGATAATGTAGTGGTTAAGTAATCAATTGTGAGTAATCTGTTTGGTGCTGCTACCTAATTATCGAAAGGTCTGTTCGATTCTTTGCTTTTTTGTTGTTTGATTTGATGAAACAGTTAAATGCTAATGCAAAGTTTATAATTTTACAGCTACCATGACTAAGATAATTAAGGAAATGTTACCTCTCGACGTACGCGTTGCAAGAGATACTCAAGATCTATTGATCGACTGGTGTGTCGGTAAGAATATCTTTTTGTGCTTTTAGCTATTTGCTAAAATAAATGATCTTGTGATCCACTGGATCATCCTCATCCTTATTATGTCGTTTACAAATTCCACTGTGCTTCGTATTACAGAGTTCATCAATCTGGTTTCGTCAGAGTCAAATGAAGTGTGTAGCAAAGAAGATCGTAAAACAATTGCACCAGAGTATGTACTCAAGGCATTACAGGTTTGTTCTATATTAAGTTCAAGACCCTTGTCATATGTTTTCGTTAGTCTTAGTCTTTACGTGAAATACGTAACTCGGAATCCTATACCAGATGGTGAGAAAAGCTGCTTCTTCTATTCATACTTGCTGGTTAGTATAGGTCTACACTAGAGTGTATTTACGCCTGCATTGTCAAGAACAGCTACAATCAAGATTGTTTCATGATTAACCAATTTGTGTCAGCTTGTTCCATCTTTAACAAGATGGATTATGGTATTCGAGCCTTTACGCAGATGGATCATCCGAATGTATTTGTGTATAATGTTGTGATCCGAGCGTGTGTTTGTAGTTCTTCCCCAGTTCAAGCTCTTCGGTTTTATTCAAAAATGTTAAGTGCTCAAGTTCTTCCCACTAGCTATACTTTTTCGTCGATTATTAAAGGTTGTGCTTTAGTTCAAGAATCGGTGAACCGGTTAACAGGCATATATGGAAGTTTGGGTTCAAATCTCACGTGTTTGTTCAGACAGTGTTGATCGATTTTTATTCGAGTGTGGGGAGGATCTTTGACGCGCGCCAGGTGTTTGATGAAATGACATAGAGGGATGTCTTCGCCTGGACTTCAATGGTTTCGGCTCATGCACGGGCTAGAGACTTAGTTTCCGCAAAGAAACTGTTTGATGAAATGCTCGAAAGAAACTTTGCTTCGTGGAACTCTTTGATCGACTAATACGCTAGAATAAAAGATGTCGAGTCTGCAGAGGTTTTGTTCAGCAAGATGCCTCAAAAAGACTTAATTTCATGGACGACTATGATAAACTTGGCTCACTAAAGTAAGATTGATGAGATGGAGAAATTTAGTAATAAAGAAAATGAAAAATAAAAGAGAAACTAATACCCAAACAAGAAAAAAATCAAATTGCAAGGTGATAAGTGGCTGAGGACAAGGGTGGATGATTCTATTGGAGTACAGCAGGTTGTTTGTTCCTACCAAAAAAGACATAATATATGGTGATACAACTTCCAAGTTCAGTGCATTATTTCTGTCATGTACAAGTGTTGTTAAGTGAACAGTCATATTTTCCAGTTTCAACTGCTATCACTTGGTCAAAGTCCTAGGGATTAATTGCAATGTTTTGAAACTTCTGGGGTGGTGTTTGGAGAGAAAATCATGAAAATGCCTAATTCTAAAACAAGTTGCTTATATTGAACCCGTGTGACCAGATAGTTATATTGAATCTAATGACATATGTGACTTTATCAATCTACTATCTAGATACCTAAACGTAGACAAACTTTTATCATCTATAAAAACTTTTGTGGGTTCGTTTTGCTTCTCTTGTGTTTAAACTTTTATCATTATACTTATAATACTAACAGCAACACGTCCATCTGTTTTTTAGTATTTGATTTCGATCGTTATTAAACCTACCCGTGTGTTCACACGGGTCTTACAACTAGTATGTCATTAGAACGAGAATATTTTTATCTACATTTTGACCGAAGTTTCATTAAAAACGGAGTAAGGTCAATTATAATGTATTTTTATAATTTAATTATTAAACGGATCCTATGTTCGTCTAAATATCTCATATTTCTAACAGTCAACTTACTCGTAATCTACCCGTTTAATAATATAAATTTTTATATACTTTATTTTAATATAAAAAATGGAAATGTTACAAAGACGATAAGAGCATGGTGGGTACGCCGCTGGTACTTCCTATATATAAGTGCTCTTAGTGTATTACTCATCGTAGCGTTATCCAAATCACTTTAGGATTTCAGGCTTTGATGAAACAAGAAACAAAAGCCAAATCCTTGTAGGATCTTTCTACCTTAATAGTTAGATTCTTAAAGGATACTTAAAGTACTAATTTAAATCCTTGAATGGATTTCTAATAAGCACTTTTCAACGTATGAGACAAGACAATAAAACAAAATCTAAATCCTTATAGGATCTTTCTATCTTAATAGTAAACTCTTAAAGGGTACTTAAAGTACTATTTTAAATCCTTGATTTGATTTCTAAGAGTACTTCTCAACGTATGGGATAAGACAATGAAGTTGTTGTTATGTGTAGAGTTGTGTAAGTGATTTAGATAACGAAACGAGTGTTATATAATAAGAGCATGGTGGATACACCACTGGTACTTCCTATATATAAGTGCTCTTATTGTATTACCCTTCATAGCGTTATCTAAATCACTTTAGGATTTATGTTTTGATGAAACAATGTACATTTGCCAAATCCTTGTAGAATCTTCTTATTTTAAATAGTTAGATTCTTAAAGGATACTCAAAGTACTATTATAAATCGTTGATTGGATTTCTAAGAGTACTCCCACAAGTCCTTGACCAAATTCTGTGTTATAACAAGGCAAAGTACAAGAGAAATTAAGAACAAAGTACACTTTTCAATAACATAAAAAATACTTGGTATTAATCATATTGCCATTTACAAAATATTTTTGTCACAAGTTTTAGTATTAAAACAATGTATTGCAATACTAAACTTTTTGTCATATATTGGATTCAAAAATATATTTTCCTTTGACAACTCACGTAGTTATCAAAGCATTGCAATACCAAACCTTTTTGCCATTAATTTAGCCAACAAAACCTATGTCACTCACCAACTTCATTGTTGACCCTTTTATTTTCACATATGTTTCAGGTATTGACATTTCAAGTATGCTACACATAGGAACGCACTCGGACCTTAGATTACTTCTAAATCTAAAATCAATTACTTGTTCTGTTTGTGTTGTAAAACAATGTTAATATAATGAAACTTTTAGCACCATGTGTTGTGAGCAATTTGTAACGTGACTCCCCGACGATTCCGCCGCGGGTTGTTTTACGTTGTCGGGGTGTTACAGATTGGTATCAGAGCACTCGTTATAGGGAATTAGGTTATTAGAATGCTTTTAACCTAGACTATAACCTTCCTAGGAACCCAAACATGAGTTATCTTAGGGTCTCTATCCTAATCCCCATCCTCATCCTTATTCTTGCCAAAACTATTCTATAATTAACAAATCATCTAGCCTCAGATGACTTATCTTAAATCCTTAGGCTTTATGCCGTAAGGTGTTTCTCAAAAATCTCATCGAAATCTTGGGTTTTAATAATGTGAACACATGCAATCCGGAAGGATGGATACCTGTACCCCGAGTTTTCTGTATAATGCTAGAGTGTTCATATAAATCCACTTAATCGGACCGGTCACTCTTACCTGAGAACTCTTGGGGTAAGTGTCCACTTATAGGCTAAAGAATTTCTTCCCAAAACATTATGAAAACCCATCTACCTTGATTAATCAGTGGTTTTCAAAACATTACAACCTTTTGTCCTTAACCCACCATATTACCTTCAGGTAATATGTTTATATTCAAAACCTTCAGAACGAATTATATTTCACCTCACAACTCTTTGTAATCCTATTGTGATCTCAAATACACTCCTTTGTTTACTCCTCTCTCATATTAAAAAAAATTATTGGTTGGACGAAAATTTTAAAATTTTACTATTTACATATTTTCTTTATTCAAATGATTCAGTTAAAAATATTTTATCTTAAAAATAATTATTTTTTTAAAAATAAAGGATTTAAAAATTCCACAAACCATTAATTTGGTTTGTATTTTCTCACCTAAAATTTTTATAAAAACTCGTTTATCAAGAATTCCTTTTTTCAAAACAAATTTGCAACCCTGTTTTCCTAAATCCGAAATCAAGATTTTTGACTCATACAAATTAAATTGTTCACTTCATTACATTATTTTTTTGATACCATATGGATCTCACTCAATTTTTCTTGAATCCATACTCTTTCCTTAAGATCCTCCTTGATGCAACAATACAAAAATGTCTGAATTGGCTACTATAATAATCTAACAACTAGCTGCAATATCCCCAACTTTTGTGACTAAGCTCAATCAAGCAAATGCAAGCAACGACAACAACAAAAATGTATCCACACCTTGTAATTTCAAACAATTCAGTTCTATTAATGATGTGTGTAAAATGCAACATATAAATTACAACAATTGTGGCATAAAACTAACCCTTTTTTAGTACTAATGTTGAAAAAAGTGTGCTTTTGTCTTCCTTTTGTATTTTCTGGATTAAAAGAGCTTAAATGAATAAAAGAAGCAAAAATACAGCCAAATCTAACAATAATACAAGAAAAGGAATAAACGTGGCATGCCCGACGCCTCGACAACATCTTCCCAAGCAAAAACAAGAGATCAGAAGGCTGAACACGCCCCGTGCTCATTGAACACGGGGGCGTGCCCAAGTGTCTGCAGAAAAAAAGTTGTAGAAGCTTCTATTTCCCAACATAGGGGCGTGCCCAGCGGACACGGGGCCATGGCCAACGCTAAGATTCGCAGAATCCAAGTAAATCTTGATAGTACAGATACGCTTCTGCAAACGGGGCCGTGCCTAGCGGACACGGGGGCGTGGTCAACTAATACAGACAAATTGAATTTAATGAAGAAAGAGAAGATGGATGGACACGGGGCCGTGTCCGGGCTACTGTGCAGGCTATAAATAGAGGTGCTTGGTTCACTTCAAAGGCATCCCTTGACAAACCACCTCTCTCACACTTCACCCACCCACCACCACCACCACCATCACAACCCACATCAACCACCATCATCCATCATCCATCTTAGAGTGTGTGTAATAGTCTCGGGATCCAAGATTAATAGTAAGTGTTCTTGACAATCAAAGGCCATGTTTTCCTAAGTCTCTTACATCACTTGGTGAAGACAAGCATTTAGCGTAATACTTTTTATTTTTGATCTTTTCACACTTTTTATTTGGTTATGTATTAATGACTTTAATAACTAGTTTCTTATGTTGAAGGTGAAACTTCCTTATCATTTGTCTGTGGTGTCTTGGTGTTATTTTACTGTCTATATAAAATAAAAGATTTACACCATTCATATCTCCACGGTCTATATGGAGATATGTTAGCTACCTGGTCGGGGGTTAAGGGAATGGTTTGGTAAGCGTTTTGCCTTGTTCAGAGTATAGATCCTGCAAGGACCTGGGTCAAGCTTAGTAGGACCTCCTTCAATACCCACCGGTATTGGATGGCGGGGGTTCGAATTTCTTGATCACCTTCAAAAGAGGGGCCTACCACATTACGCATTAATAACTTAATTAATTATCTTTCAATAATCCAACCCTGTAGGATTGTATCCTTGTAGACTCAAACTACTGGGTTGAGGGTAACGTCACCTTCAAAAGAGGGGCCTACTACTATAACTAAGATAATCTCTAAAAAAGTGCAGAAGTGCGGAAATAATCAAAGGTTACACTAAAGGCGAGTCGGATCCAAGTGATTCATCTTATCTATCTGTTTTTACTTTTAATTTTTATTTTCAGCATTTTTAGTTTATATTTTCATGTTTAAACCTTTTTCTAAAATTTTGATTTGATTAGACGTTGAGGATAAAACGTACTAAAAGCCCTTGTGTCCTTGGACGACCTCGGTATCTTACCAACGCTATACTATGCTCACGATGGGTGCACTTGCCCATATGTGTGTTTAGTGTTAGTAAAATATCGTGTTTTATAAATTTAAAACTTGACTAAAGTGTAAAAAGGGCTAAAAATATACATAAAAACTTATAACACACCGCACACATCAAGTTTTTGGCGTCGTTGCCAGGGACACAAGGATTTTAAGAAAGTTAGGAATCAACGGCCTAATCGCTTTTCTTATTTTTCTGTTTTTTTTAGGATTTTCTTAAATTTTCAGCTTCTGCAGAGCTCAGCACGGGCCGTGCCCGCTGAACACTCCCGTGCCCAATCTTTGGTACTGGCAATCCTGTTTTAAGTCAGACAGTAGCTGAACACGGGGCCGTGCCCAATCAACACGCCCCGTACCCAAGTATCAGATACTGAAAACAGAACCGTAAGATCCCGACGGTTGGTAATTTCTGACACAATCATGAGCGATACTGATATTTTTTACTTCCGGCCCTCTTATGGTACGTGGTGTTAAATATGTGGCGGAACTCATGAAGATTTAAAATGCTATTTTTTAAACTACAAGCCCCACTATCTAGACCCATTGTTTTCATGTAGCCTTAAGAGGGGCGAAAGTAAAAATAATCCCTATCTCTCCCTCGAATGCTCTCAATCATCCCTTCAAGATGAAATGCTTCTTGACGAATTATTTCAAATGGAAGATTTAATTCTTGATTGGATAAAAGAGCTTCAGATAGACCTAATCAATTCATCTCAAGACGATCCCCAAGAAGAATTATTGAGATCGCATTCGGATAAAAATAACTTCGTTGTTCCCGAAATCACCGCTAACTCTTACAAAGACTTGAGCGATAGTTGTCCCTGTGTCGATTGTGCCGTGAAGGACTCCCCATCGACTTCCGCCAATGCATACATAGACCTGAGTGATTCGACATACACCTTCTTTAACGAGAGCCCGGGAAAGGGTTGGACTTGTCCACCTACATTTAGCATAGGAATCACCCTTACCGATAACATCTTGCGTTCTCGTCTAAATCTAGAGAAATTAAGGTATCTCAGGCACTTCGGTGTTGTTCCGTCCAGTAAGGAACCACCCGATCCAGGCAAATTCCTTAAAAATAGACAAAACTTCATAAACAACCTCCAGGCACGGGGCCATGTCCAGGTCAGCACGCCCCCGTGTCCACCAAAAGATTCCCGTCTGACTTTTTGTCAGAATACAGACAAAATGTGTGAGGATCTTGTCTGCACACGGGGCCGTGTCCAGCCAACACGGGGTCGTGTGCTGCGTGCTGTCGTTTGCTATAAAGGAAACAAGATTCCTGCACATTTGGACCATTCCAAAGACAAAGATCTAGTGGGATCTTCACACATACCATCCTAGGTATATTCTAAAGAAGGTTCTCAACAACCATCTTGTCTTTTCTACTTTTGTTCATTTCCTTCTTCTTCAGTTTTTCCTCAACGCCTCTATTAGAGCTTGAAATCACCATGATTCCAAGCTTTATTGTGATATTTGTTAGATTTTTATTCAATGGATCTTGTTAAAAAATAAGTTCTACAACATTGTTTTAAGTTATTTCTACTTAAAAATACTTTAAAAGTCAGAAAAATAATTTGAAACTCTAAGATTCCTTGTTCCAAAAATCTACAGATAGGTGAACACGGGGCCGTGTCCGAGGTACTGTCCCAGTAAATTGAACTCTTTTTCGGTTTGTTTTCCTAGAATGGCAAGCAGAGCTAGCGGAACATCTTCATCGCACTCCAGGAACAACCGACAAGGGAGAAGGTCATCATCGGTAGAAGACTCTCTCATAAACTACGTATACGCTTTAAGAGAGGCCATTGATGAGATGATGGGAGTAGAAGAAGCATCGGTCGACCGTATCAATCATTTAACGGTGGGGCTGGAAGGATGTCTTCGAGAAGTCATCCTTTTGCACCAAAGGTTGAACATTCTCGCTTCTCCTCCTTTGGTACCAATCATCACCCAAAGGGCATGGAATGTGGTACCAGAAGTCATCATACCGGCCGAGTGGTACACCATACACCCGGAGCCCCCTTGAGACATATTACAAGGGGTTCCGGTTGGTGTCACTCCTCCTCCAGAAGATGTTGAGGAAAGTGAGCCAGCCTTCTTCCTCCCAAGAGAGATAGAAGAATGGCTTAACAACGTCTAGGGGACGCCCCTCGGTTCGGAGTTCTACGAAGCCTTTAAGTACCGGAATGCTATTTCCGGGATTTTGATTCCTATAGTAAGGGTAGAATTCCTTAGGATGATTTTATGTATCACTTGACCTATCTATTTTAGGACTTTTAGTTTTCAATTTTTCTGCTTTGTTTTTAATTTTCTAGGACCCTATGTAATGTGTTATTTTTAACGAAATGATGGTTTTAATTAAATTGGTGTTTGGATGATGTTGTAATGGGTAAAACACACTCGGGATGGTGAAGGATACTAAGGGAAACTTGAACCAACATCCCATGCACAAAAACAGAGCCTCCCGACACTTTTTCTTCATTACAGCAAGTTCAGCACGGGGCCGTGCCCAGCCAACACGGCCCATGCTCAAGGATCTGCAGAAAAACGCCCAGTTCTGGTAACTGGACATGGGGCATGCTCGCTGAACACGCCCCCGTGCCCAGCCTTCTGTTTCTTTCTTATAATTTCAGTTACTGGCAACCTGAACATGGGGCCGTGCCCGGACACCACGGGGTCATGTCCAGATGCCCAGTAACATAAAATTTTGTTTTTAACACACCTTTTACACATTCAATCAACCTAAAAACTTATTTTTGGGACACATTGAGGACAATGTGTAATTTAAGTGTGTGGGGGGGGATGCTAAAACCTTGAATTTTGCAAGTCCTAATTACAAGCCTTACACAAAACTCTATTGGAACCGCTAAACACCCCAAATTTTTTCAAAAACTTTTCATATTTTTTTACTTGTCTTGGTTTAATTTGGGAATAACAAGTTCTAAAAAGGTTATATTTTTCCAAATTTACAACCGATAGCGTCATGATAAAAAGAACCAGCATAAGAAAATTATGAAACGGCATGACAAATCTAGTTAAATTTGATTATATATACTTGATCACATAAAAAGCCATTCCCACAAAAAGTGAGTTTTGAGCCTTTATTGAGCATACAAATACACATCTTTAAAACTAAATGCTCATTTTTCGTTTCTTGTGTGAATAGCCGCTTGGTTTCTTACGACTCTAGAACTTGCCATGACGATACATTCCTGGTCCTTACCAACTTAAACCCAAATAAGTAAATGATGGAGGCATTAGGACTAACCCTTTTTCTTTCAATACCATTATTTTTCTTTTTTTTTACCACCTACCCAAAATCCCCCTAGTTAACCCCTTTGAGCCTAAACCTTTTCATTTCTAACCCATAAAACAAACACACTTTACCCACCAAAACCCTTTTTCATTTTAAACCCTCTATTTTAGTAAAAAGCTCGATTTCTCATGTGACATTCCATATTAAAATATATATATATATGTATATATATATATATATGTGTGTATATCTTTTTGATGAAGTCAAGAAATAAACAAACAAGTTCATCAAAAAGAGCTTTGTTTGAAGAATTGCTTCATTAAAATAAAAAGTCTTACGAAAACCGACGCTTTTTACGCCTTTCGCCATTTTCTACTAACCACTAACCCAAAACCCCCTACCTTTAACCCAAGCCTAACCCTTCCCCAAAGCCCTCTTGATATTTACAAAGGTGTATAGTTAAAAAGGAGGAGGACTGGTTGCTTGGCAAGCATATGGTAGAAGTAAGTTCCATGCCGGTCCCGAGTGTTTCACAAAAATACATCTTCGGCCGAGTGTTGAGTGATCTCCCGTGAGGTATGTGAACTTGTATATAAATGGAATTTTAAAAAGGCATGTTATGCCCAAATAAGTAATTTCTCTTATGTAATGTTCTATTTAAATCATAACGAATAGGATTGTAAATAGCATAAAAATAAAGCCTAATAAAAATCTTGGATTCCCGACACTCAAGACAAGCCCAAAACCATCTCTTCTACCCATTCCATTTGGGAGTGTAAGCCACATTATAAAGAGTTTTGCTTGAGGACAAGCAAAGATTCAAGTGTGGGGGTATTTGATGTGTGTAAAATGCAACATATAAATTACATCAATTGTGGCATAAAACTAACCCTTTTTTAGTACTAATGTTGGAAAAAGTGTGCTTTTGTCTTCCTTTTGTATTTTCAGGATTAAAAGAGCTTAAATGAACAAAAGAAGCAAAAATACAGCCAAATCTAACAATAATACAAGAAAAGGAATAAACGTGGCATGTCCGACCCCTCGACAGCATCTTCCCAAGCAAAAACAAGATATCAGAAGGCTGAACACGCCCCGTGTCTGCAGAAAAGACAAAGTTGTAGAAGCTTCTATTTCCCAACACGGGGGCGTGCCCAGTGGACACGGGGCCGTGGTCAACGCTAAGATTCGCATAATCCAAGCAAATCTTGATAGTACAGATACGCTTTTGCACAAGGGCCGTGCCCAGCGGACACGGGGGCGTGGTCAACTAATACAGACAAACTGCATTTAATGAAGAAAGAGAAGATGGATGGACACGGGGTCGTGCCCAATGGACACGGGGCCGTGTCCGGGCTTCTGTGCAGGCTATAAATAGAGGTGCTTGGTTCACTTCAAAGGCATCCCTTGAAAAACCACCTCTCTCACACTTCACCCACCCACCACCACCATCACAGCCCACATCCACCATCACCCATCATCCATCATAGAGTGTGTGTAGTAGTCTCGGGATCCAAGATTGATAGTAAGAGTTCTTGACAATCAAGGGCCATGTTTGCCTAAGTCTCTTACATCACTTGGTGAAGACAAGCATTTAGCGTAATACTTTTTATTTTTAATCTTTTCGCACTTTTTATTTGGTTATGTATTAATGACTTTAATAACTAGTTTCTTATGTTGAAGGTGAAACTTCCTAATCATTTGTCTGAGGTATCTTGGCGTTATTTTACTATTTATATAAAATAAAAGATTTACACCATTCATATCTCCACGGTCTATATGGAGATATGTTGGCTACCTGGTCGGGGGTTAAGGGAATGGTTTGGTAAGCATCTTGCCTTGTTCAGAGTTACACTAAAGGCGAGTCGGATCAAAGTGATTCATCTTGTCTATCTGTTTTTACTTTTAATTTTTATTTTCAGCATTTTTAGTTTTTATTTTCATGTTTAAACCTTTTACTAAAATTTTGATTTGATTAGACGTTGAGGATAAACCGGTACTAAAAGCTCTTGTGTCCTTGGACAACCTCGGTATCTTACCAACGCTATACTACGCTCACGATGGGTGCACTTGCCCATATGTGTGTTTAGTGTTAGTAAAATATCGTGTTTTATAAATTGAAAACTTGACTAAAGTGTAAAAAGGGCTAAAAATATACATAAAAACTTATAACACACCGCACACATCAATTAACCCTATCGAATATTTTGGGTCAGTTGGCTAACGCTTTCATTTTTTTCTTTTACACTACCAAATCCAACCTTTGCAATCTTGTTGTAGCTTGTTCCACCTCCTCCACATATGTTAACTATCCCTCCCTTTTATCCAAATGAAACCTACTTCAACCGTGGTGATCCTAAACACTTCAAACGCAATGGTTCTAAACTTGAAAACGATAACTCAACCTATGAACGCATCAGGGATAACGAGGCACATAATGATAACAACGGACTTACAACTATTCAAACCTTTACATTTTCCGTTTGTCATCCAACAATCGTAAACATCTATGGGTTGTTTTTGTAGTGACACATCTATTTCAAGAAATTTTCCCTCACTACATCTTATTAATTGTATTTCATTTACAAAATCTTGTATGATTACACGTATGTGTAGTATACATATATACACCGAATTCGAGGATTCTGTTCTTTACAAATTTGAACTACTCTCGTAGTTTTTCCCATTGTGATCGCACCTAGTGCGTCCACACAAGCTCTACAAATCCTATGAACTCTTTTATCTGTGAAACATATATTACCATATCTGCTAATATGAAACACATATTGCCATCCGTGCTAGTATGAAATACCTACTACTAATTTTGCTGAATGCGAAACAAGTAGTGCCATTGCTGCTAGTATGAAACACGTATTGCTCTAGTAGATGTTGTATCATTAAGAAGCTTATTTGATTTAAATGTTTTCTTTGACCTTATTGTTTGTTCTTCCCCACTTAATTAGATGAGCTATGTGGACCATGCGACGAAATGAGTAATTATGGGTGTACACATAATTATGAAATTCGATGCATGGAAATCATAATAAGCCTTGTTAGGTATGATGACATAAAATCTAAAGTGATTAGATAACGAAACAAGTATAATACAATAAGAGCATGGTGGACACGCCACTAGTACGTCCTATATATAAGTGTTTTTATTGTATTATCCATAGGAACGGTATTCAAATCACTTGAAGATTTTATGTTATCTTGGACCCATGTGTGTTATTTGCTTACTTGTGTGTGCAATGAGTGCAATATCCGAAACAAGTACATTCATTAACTCTAATCGAGCCGACTGGGAGTATATTATAGTGTTAAAGGTGACAACCTGTAAGCCTATAGGTATAACGACTCGTCCCCCTTGCATGGGATGTTCATGGTACATGAGATATACCTCGTGGGACAATAGAAACCATGTGCGTAAGTCAACTTAGGCTTGAATGTACACCTGTCATTCTTGTTTCCACATATGATGTGAAACTGGAAGGCCTTGGTAGAATAATAAAGTCATCATGGAATTCCCTAATGAGTCTTTCTATGCACCATAGTTAGAGCTTTGGATTTCCATGCAAGAAAATTGTTTACTTAAGATTAACACTAATTGCCTTTGTATAACATAATGCCATACAAAACCATTTTTATGCACTTGACAATACCCTTCAAATTCACAACCTCTAAAGGTAGAATACCTGCTCAACAATTAGTGAGAGGTTAGAATACCTTGAGATACTTAGAATATCACTACTCACACTTTGAATCCCCAAAATTTCCAACACCAAATGATGCTCCGCATTTTTGGAATCTAATGCTTTGCATACCTTTCAATCATTCCAAACTTACTCTACAGTCTCCTATGAATAAATTTCGGGACGAAATTCCCTAAAGGAGGGGAGACTGTAACCCTCATGAAAATTTCGAACTTTCAAAAACATCATCTTTTGGAAGTATTTTGTTAACCAATATTTAAATATAATCAGGTTAACGTTACGTACAATCTGAGATAAGGATATAAGTTACACATAACCTAAATACCCTTCATATAGCTTAAATATTAGGTTAAAAGGGTTAAAAATGTCAAAAAGCTGATAATACAAGTCCAGGGCCAAAACTGTCAAAAAACAAAATCCAGCCCGCCAGAGGGGCTTACGACCGTAAGACCTGGGTGGTTACGGTCTGTAAGGGACACCTAGTTGTAGAAATTTTGCTTGACCTCCTTTAGACAAGTGTGGTGCCACTAATCAATTCCTAATGACTCAATTTGACACTTGTTATAATTTGAGAGCTCATGTGCAACTATAAATAGCCATGAATCATGCTTATTCAAAACTTGCACCTTCATTTCTCATTCTCTCTATCTTTTGTAGCTTGCTTCTTCCTATAGAGGCCTCCTATTAAAGTTCTAATCTTCCTTGAACACAAGTAAGTGTTCTTCTTAGTCTCTTTTTCATTATTTTGGCTAGTTATGAGCCAAAACTCAAACAAATTGACTTTTTGTTTGACTTTCGGTTCTGACCATTTTGGTCAAGTCAAAATTCAAATTGAACTTTGCAACGTGATCAAAATAATGAAGGTGTTAATCCCTCACGATTACACCCTCTGATCATCACGTTTAGTAGGCGAAATGAAGAGTCAAACTTTTACGAAATAAAAGTCAAAATGCATAAAAGTGTATTTTATGACGAAATTGTTTTCGGGTATTAAAACTTAATATTTTGACACCAAATCAGTTTTATAACATTATTAGACATGTTTTAACATGTCTAGTTCGTCATTTATAGTTTAGCGCTTATTCCTTAGTCGAAAATCGAGCGGCCGGTTTGACTTCCGCTTTAACTTTCGAATCTGAGTCGTTTGGTCAATTTTAGGATCCGACCAAGCCCATTTATATGACCATAGTAATATAGGGAATAACCCTTTGAGTTTATACCTTACGGTCATGCCGTTTGGTTAGTCAAATGACGAGTCAACTTTAGATAGTTTTAAAATGTCTAAAATACCCTTTTAACATAAAATAGTTTTAAACATATATGATCATTGTTTTTGACTTATAAACTGATCATGCAACATTATTAAACATGTTTTGACATACCGGACTCGTCATAGGACTCATTCGACCATCTGGACCCGTAGTTATGCATACGACCCGTTAAAGTGGCGTGAACCACTTTAACAAGTCGTAACAGGTCAAAACACCTTTAGACACCTTCTAATCAGAATGTAAGGTATTATAAACCATATTACATGAGATCCTTTACTCATTTGGTTGATAAACCTCATTCTATCCATTCTTCCGTTTAAGCCACAATACATACTAACCGAATAATTATCCGAATTATTAGGAAACACTTGAATCACTTGAGCTTCGCTAGACATGATTAGGCAAGACATCTACGCAAAGCTATGATGTGCACCAGAATCGAGAAGGACAGAAACGAATCAATTATTAAGAAGGAACTTACCCGACACGACATTGGGGTCGTTCCTAGCCTCGCCCGATCCAATCACAAACGCTCGGCCACTACTACCATTGCTACCATTGATGACGTTGCCAGTGTTGTTGTTGTTATTCTTATTCAGTGTGGGAAGTTCTTCCTTATAAGCCCTTTAGCACCACATTTGTAACATCCCTTGTTGTTGCACTGTTGTTTCTACTGTCTCTGGTTTTGCTGAGTGGGTTGCTGTTGTTGCTGTGGTTGCTTAAATGGGAACTGACTTCTACATTACTTGGCAGTGTGCCCTACTTTATAGAACTGGTGGCAGCGGTTCTGTTCACATGGCCCGTAATGATGAAGGTTGCACTTATTACACTTCAGACGATTCCCTTGATATGAACCTTGACCTTGATTTGTTGATAATTGCTGATTGGGGGTCCTGTTATTATCAAACTTCCCCTGCTGTTGTGGGGGCTAGTTGGAACTAGAACATTTGCCTTGGTTCCCCTCCCATTTACACTTGTTATTGGGTGTAGTTCAGGGACAGAAGCATTGCGCTTGGGTTGTTTATGTGCATGCCTGATAATCAGCTGAATAGTAGGTAAGTTGGTAGAAGTTACCATGCTCCAGATTTGAGGAACCAAACCACTAATTTATAGTTCGATACGCTTGTAAGGATACATGTTAGGGCACATGGCCGCGGCCAGATCATTTGATTGTTTGGTATAGGCCTCGATTTCCGAGCCAACCATCTTAAGATTATAGTACTCCATCTCCAGCTTCTGAATGTCATCACGTTGAAAGTATTCTTCCTTAAGCATGTTCTTGAAGTCATTCTAAGGAGTGACATTAGCGACGTCCAACCCGAGCATCTGTACTTGCACGTTCCACCAAGATAACACGATTCCTTCCAAAAGTCCTACCGCGAACATGACTTGATTCTCTATGGGACAGTTGCACATAGCGAAAGCCGACTCCACTTTCTCAAACCATTACAGGATGATTAACAGCTCCTTCAGTGCCATTGAAAGGGTGGGGTTTGCAGTCCATAAAGGTCTTAAAGGTGCAAACTTGTGGGTGAGCAGGTTGACTTGGATTGAGAATTTTATGACAAAGAGGATAAGAGGACTAAGAGAGAATCAAAATTGAAATAGATACTTGTTAGTGCACTTTTGTGTGTGGCCATAATTAGAAATCTAAATGTACTAGAACGTAATAAGTCTTGAGTCTATGTCTGTAAGTGTGTATTCTGGACAGAGGTTTCGCTAGGATTGGTTAGTTCGAGCTAGGACTCGGTACGATATGTACAGATTGGGTATGATGTCATCACATGACATCATATGATATATACATGATGAGCATCATATAAATGTATGATGTTCATCATCATGTCATTACATAAGCATGATATGCATGAGGAAATGGTGGTTGTGCATAGGATACATTACAAAATGACAATCAACAATGGTGATACACTCCATATTTCATGTAGGTCACAGGCACTCATGATGGAACGGGTGAGTTATACGTCAATTAGTCATGCGCACGGAAGAAATCAGTTCAAAGGGGACATGCCCATGAACTTTACATCTATAAGGCCACCCGGGATGGCAGAGTTTTGGTCCGTGATAAACATATATTACGCGTGGAACATTGCCAAACACCACTGTCACGGCCACCGGCCAGGTTTTACCCGTTTCAGGAGCAGCGGGACAGAAACCCGTGGTAATTATTACGTTGGCAGCGGAATTTTAACAGGATCTTCTAAAACTTGAAAATGCCCAATTTATTTTATTTCACAATTTGGGGATAACACCCATAATTTACAATAAAGGTGATTTCACTGGGAAATCCTTGTTACTACAAAAACATGTTTCTTTATTTTATTGAGCCACTTCTTCAAGCTTGTAGTGCTACATGGCACTTTTTCCTGGATCACAGTAGATCACCTAAGACATGTTTTAAAAAGGTTTTATCAGCAAGGAAATACCAGCGAGTCATTCAAGTTGCACAAAACAACACATTGTTATAATATACAGTATTAAGGGTGATTACAATGTTTTTATCCACCAATTACCCCAAATCGGTATTTGTCACTTGACAGTATCTGTGACTATGGTCAGATCACTCATTGGCTAACCCGTTGTCCAATGGTGACGGGTATCAAGTAATGTATACAAAACCCCACATACCGGCAGTAATTTGAAGATTACAAAGACTTAATCCCTGTAATTATAACTGGAAAACATTTAGGGTTTTGTAAAGCACTTTGATAAAAAGAGAATGACTCACATTGCAATTTTAATCGGACAGAACTTTGTCTACAGATTTAACCTTGTAACCTAGTTAAATATCAATGCACACGAAACTAGGTCAGTAACTTAATACAACTTTTACGATAAGCTCCCGAAATCAAAACCCTCACGATGAATGACAAAGTATAGCCCTGATTTGGGCAGCACTTAAACATCCATCGGATCGGTTTCAATCAATCGGACATTGTATCGTAGCAGTGATTGAGTTATTACCCTGTTATCGTAGCAGAATTTCGTGCTTGTGTGTGTTTTTGGACTAAACAGAGGATATCTCAGTGTACAAAACGAGTTTAAACGTCGAACCAACGCAGTCATGCAAGTGCCAAGGCCCTCTATTTATACTGAAAAGTTGTCCCTGTCTCGTGGCGCGACAGGCTGTCGCGTGGCGCGACGGGTGCCCTTCTAGGATAGGGTAGCCTTGTGTATTCCTAGCCTAGGTGAGTCAGTCGTTCGACGAAATTCGCATTTGACAACAAACTGTGAGGATAATACCAATTAGGGAATACCCCCCTGAGTTTTAGGGGTCATGCAATATTACTTGGGGGTCTCAATTAGGGTTTCCTATTGGACAAAATAAAATAAGAAATAGTAATTTTAATGAGAGTTGTTACATCCTCCCTACCTTATTAAAATCTCGTCCTCGAGATTTACTGGAACAAGTAGGGATACTTTCGTTTCATCTCTGATTCCAGTTCCCAAGTGTACTCAGGTCCTCTCTTTGAATCCCACTTGACTTTGACCAGTACTAGTCTTTTGTGCTTGAGAAACTTGACCTTTTTTTCTTCTATCTGAAGTGGTTTTTCTACAAATTTTAACTTTTCGTTTACCTCTACATCTTGAAGAGGTACTACCAGAGACTCGTCGGACAAACATTTCTTGAGGTTAGATACATGAAAGACGTCATGTACTCCAGCCAGTTCTTCTGGTAGTTGTAAACGATAAGCAACTTGTCCTATTCGCTGGTTTACTGGGAATGGTCCTACGTACCTTGGACTTAGCTTCCCTTTCTTACCAAATCGAACTACTCCTTTCCATGGAGAAACTTTCAAGAGTACCTTGTCTCCAACTTGAAATTCTAGCGGTTTGCGTCGATTGTCTGCATAACTCTTCTGGCGATCTCGAGTCGTTTTCAGTCTTTCCTTGATTTGAGTGATCTTAACGGTAGTTTCTTGTACAATTTCGGGACCTGATAATTGGCTTTCTCCTATTTCTGCCCAACAAACCGGAGTTCTACATTTTCGTCCATACTGTGCTTCGAATGGGGCAGCTTCAATGCTTGCATGATAACTATTGTTATAGGAGAATTCAATTAAGGGTAGGTGGTCATCCCAGTTTTCACCAAAATCTATTACACATGCCCTGAGCATATCTTCCAGGGTTTGGATCGTCCTTTCACTTTGTCCATCTGTTTGGGGATGATAAGTTGTACTTAAATTTAATCACGTCCCCATGGCTTCTTGGAAACTTGTCCAAAAATGTGAAGTGAAACGACTATCTCTATCCGATACAATAGAGAGTGGAAGTCCATGTAAGGATACTACTTCGTCTACGTATAATTTTGCTAACCTTTCCATGCTAAAGGTTTCTTTCATGGGTAGAAAATGAGCTGATTTGGTTAATCGATCCACAATTACCCAAATTGCATCATTACATTTTCTGGTTTTGGGCAACTTAGTAACAAAATCCATGGTTATTAGTTCCCACTTCCAAACAGGCATTTCTAATTGTTGGAGTAACCCTGAAGGTTTCTGGTGTTCTGCCTTAACTTGTGAACAAGTTAGACACTTAGATACATATCTAGCTATGTCCTTTTTCATTACTATCCACCAGAAATTATTTCTTAAATCTTGGTACATCTTATTATTACCAGGATGCATGGTATACCTAGATTTATGGGCTTCCTCTAAAATCTTATTTCTTAACTCTCCCTGCTTAGGTACCCAAATCCTTCTTTTGTGGAATCTCCAAATTCCATCAGCTCCTTGCTCTAATTCCTTTATCCTTCCTTTCATTCCTTCAGCATCATCCTTGATTGCTGTTTCTTGAATGTTTTTCAGTTGTTCCATTAAATCTAAGTGTAGATTTAATCTAAGAGCACGAACTCGCTTTTGCTTTTCATGATACTTACGACTTAGGGCATCTGAGACTACATTTGCTTTTCCTTCGTGATATTGAATATCACAGTCGTAGTCACTTAGAATTTCCATCCATCTTCTTTGCCTCATGTTTAATTCTTTTTGCCCAAATATATATCTTAAGCTCTTATGATCTATATAGACTGTAAATTTACTTCCATACATATAATGTCTCCAAATCTTAAGGGCAAAAATTATTGCTCCTAATTCTAAGTCATGAGTCGTATAATTTTCTTCGTGCTTTTTCAATTGTCTTGAGGCATACGCAATTACCTTTTTGCGTTGCATTAGCACACATCCTAATCCTAACTTAGAAGCATCACAGTAAACTTCAAAATTTTCTGTCCCTTCTGGTAAGGCAAGAATTGGGGCGTTGTTAACCTTTGCTTTAAAATCTTAAAAGCCTCTTCTTGCCTAGATCCCCATTCAAACTTCACTGCTTTACATGTTAGCTTAGTTAATGGCACGGCTATCTTAGAAAAATCTTTAATAAAATGCCTATAGTATCCAGCTAATCCTAGAAAACTTCTAACTTCTGTAGCTGATTGCGGGACCTTCCATTTGGTGATCACTTCTATCTTGGAGGGATCTACGTGAATACCTTCGTGATTCACCATATGTCCTAAAAATTGCACCTCCTGTAGCCAAAATTCACACTTTGAGAATTTGGCGTAAAGCTTCTCCTTTCTTAACAGAGTTAAGAGTGCATGTAGATGCTCACAATGCTCATCTTGACTCTTGGAATAAATAAGTATATCGTCGATGAAGAAAATACGAATTTATCCAAATACGGTTTACAGATCCTATTCATCATATCCATAAATGTTGCCGGAGCATTTGTTAGTCCGAAAGGCATAACTGTAAACTCGTAGTGACCATACCTAGTTCTGAAAGCGGTTTTAGGTATGTCTTCTTCTTGTACCTTCAACTGATGATATCCAGGGCGTAAATCTATCTTAGAAAAATATCTAGCTTCCTGAAGTTGATCGAAAAGATCATCAATCCTAGGCAATGGGTATCGATTCTTAATTGTAACCTTATTTAATTCCCTATAATCGATACACATTCGCATCGAACCATCTTTCTTCTTTACGAACATCACTGGTGCTCCCCAAGGGGATGAACTAGGTTGTATGAATCCTTTACTGAGCAATTCATCTAATTGCTTTTTAAGTTCTAACATTTCAGTGGGTGCTAACCGATAGGGTGCTTTAGCTACGGGTGTAGTTCCAGGAATCAAATGAATTCTAAATTCTACCTCCCTATCTGGTGGTAATCCTGGTAGTTCTTCTGGGAATACATCCGAGTATTCTGATACTACAGGAATTTCCTTAAGTTCCTTACCCTTAGTGCTAATGATTACCGAAATCATATACATTATTCCTTGCTTTCATTCGTAACTAGCAACTTTCATTACCGAAATGAACTTCATTGGTTTACGCGGCTTATCCCCTGTAATCATAATTACTTCTCCGGTAGGTGCACGTATTTCTATGGAATTTTTATCACAGAGGATTCGAGCATGGTTGGCTACTAACCAATCCATTCCTAATATGACATCGAATCCAGCTAAATTCATGGGTAATAGGTTTGAAGAAAATTTATGACCTGAAAGTTCTATATTTTCTCTTTGCAAAACCGCATCTATATTAACAGATTTCCCGTCTGCCGTTTCTACTGTATAAATTTGCCTAAGTTTGGTTAAGGGTAGCTTAAGAGCTTGACAGAAAGAAGTATTTACAAAACTTTGGTTTGCCCCAGAGTTGAATAATACTTTCGCATAAACGTTGTCAACTAAGACGTACCAGCTATTACGTCAGGAATCAGTTCAGCTTCCTGCGTGGTCAATTGGAAGGCTCTTGCATTCTTCTTATTAGTTCCTTCAGCAGGTTTGGCCTTGTTATCCGCTGGTTTGACCAATTTAGGGCATTCTGGTCTAAAATGGCCAGCTTCGCCGCAGTTGTAGCAGATCCTTGTTTTCTTTCTGCACTCTTCTTCACGATGTCCTAGGGCTTTGCAGAAGTTGCAGGCTTCATTACATTTTCCAAAATGTTTCTTTTTACGGTTTCTGCAGAACGGCGGGGTGGAAGATTGCTCAGTTCCTCTTTTCTTGAAATTGCTACTAGTATTACCTCCATGGAATCCTTGGGAAATTTTTTGAGCCAATTCCTTCTTCCTGTTTTCTTCTCGTGTACGTACCAGTCCGTCAGTCAAGCTATTGGCTAATTCCACCGCATCGTCAATTGTGCGGGGTCTCGCAGCTTTGACAATATCACGGATCTCGCTAATTAAACCCCAAATGTAGCGAGAAATAAGTACCGGTTCTGGCGAAGCCAGAGTAGGCACAATTCAAGCATATTCAACAAACTTCGAAGTATACCCTCGACAATCAACATCCACTATTCGGTGGCTCAGGAACTTATTTGCCATTTGCTCTTTTTCATATTCAGGGCAGAATTTTCTTTCCACCAGACGCTTAAATTCTTCCCAACTCATGGCATAAGCCAAGTCGCTTCCCTTGGCTTGCAACACCGTATTCCACCATTCTAATGCTTCTTCTTTGAAAAGGTGAGAAGCATACATGACCTTATCTTCCTCGGCACATTTACTTATTTTAATTACTGCCTCGGTTTTCTTCAACCAACGCAGTGCCGCCGTTGCCCCTACATTGCCTGCAAATTTGACAGGTTTACAGACAAGAAATTCTTTATAAGTGCAACCAGGTGTTGCAACTTTCATTTTCTTAAGTATTAGGGCCTGAATCAAGTTGTCGTTATCACCGCCTCTGTTAACACTATTACTGAAATTATCATCACGCGTGCGTTTACTGGGGTGAGCTTGTGAAGGCTCAACAGGGCTTTTAACAGAAGTGACGATTGCTTGGATAGCATTTGCTATTCCTTGAGCGACGATGTTTTCTATATCTTGCCTATTAAGAAAGTGATCTTCATTGTTTTGCTCAGATTGGTTAATCTCGTTAACTGTTCATTAACAGCGTGTTCCATCTGGTAATTAACAATATATATATAAGTTACTGGCACATAATAAATAACAACTAGATGCAATAAAACAATCGCACAAAATCACGTCAACACGTATAGCCAAAATTGTCGACTTTGCGACGTCCATATTATTGGTGCATAGAATGTCTGTTGGCTTCGTGTGAATCAAGTCTTAGGTCAAGATGGACAAGATTAGTGCTTGAAAGTCAAAATTAGGTTTTATGGAGTAATTTCGCTTTTGTGAACATAGGTTAGAGGTGACTTCGCTTTTATGTACACTAGGGATTTCGCTTATATGTCACTTAGTGATTTCGCTTATATGTCACTTAGTGATTCCGCTTTTGTGTCGCTGACATATAAGCGAAATCAGAACAAGTATAAATACCCTCACAAGGGACTTCATTATGGACGTATGAGCGAGACTAGGTCATGTGCTTTGTAACAGAACTCTGTCAAAATCATTCCAGAAAGCAATAAAAGAGAAGGAATTGAAAAGGAAAAGCTGTTGTTACGTTGCGTATACTGATTCCGCCTTTATACGTAATGGTGAACTGCCTTAACTGACATTTTCAGGTCATAGAACGGTCCAACAAGTGGTATCAGAGCTCGAGGACGAGGAGTTCATACTACTACAGCTGAATCTACAAAAATCTCTCACTTCTACTCACTTTCTCTCATATTTTTTTGATTTAAACTGGTTCCTATGGTTAAAATGGGCTGAAATTCGAATATAACGTGTAAAATTCAGTATTAATAAACCCTAGAAAGTATTAGATCATAAAACAAAGGAATACTCAATCAATTTTAACAAAATCTGTTCAGATCGTTTGTATATACGAACCGGAATTTCAATCTCAGATCTACAACAAATTAGTGGACGAAATTGAACATTATACATATCATTGTGATCGGAATTCTGTGTAGAACAATCCTTGAAAGTTTCAGGTTAAAATACAGACTAAAACATGGTGAAAACTAGTTAAAGTCTGATTTCGCTTATTTGAACATACCTGATTTCGCTTATTCATACACTTCTGTTGTGGGCTAATTTCTGAGCTCATATCCTGATAAATATCTTGGCTTATATCCAGATTAAATAATATCTGTTCATATCCGGGGTGCAGATTCAGGGTATTGGTAACATCCTGAATGGTATCCTCAGGATCACTAACGGATTATGTGCAGGTACGTGGGCTGGAAGCTAGCAACGTTCACAAAGACTTATTCTGCGGAAGACTCGGTCCAAACCGTTCAAAGAAAGACGTTGAAGCCTTATTACTCGGTCTACAACGTTCGTGATGGAATATTCGGAGCATCCCATATTTATAGGGATATTTGTTTGTATTCCGTTACTATAAATAGGAGGAACACCAGATCGAATAGGACACAACAATTTCACTGCAATCACACTCACTACACACTAACACTTGTTCTTTCGCAATTTGTACTCTCACACGAATTCATTGTAACACTTAGCGATCTGGTTGATATCCTGCACTGTATCCTGAAGTTTAAAGCAATAAGAAGAACAAGGCAGCTGCGATTGTCAGCTCCCGAGGTTTTATGCCGGCGATCTAGATTGATCAAGGGCTTTCCTCGTACATCTCGTGTCATTTCCTTTACTTTTTGCTTATTATTTGCTCACTGTTTGATCGCAGATACAGCTCAATATCCTGAGCCGTATCCTGAATACTGATTTTCTAAATAACTCGACAAGCATATTTTCCATAAACTTTTTAGCACACTACCTCACATTACTAATTTGATCACTAAATTGCCTCGGTAATTTTTGACCAAAACAACTTCATTTCGCTTATACGGACAAAGCCTATTTCGCTCATTTGGAACAAAGTGATTTCGCTTTTGTGACAAAGTGATTTCGCTTATTTGTCATCAATATTGTGATTTCGCTTATCAGTCACACAACTGATTTCGCTTTTGTGTCAATCACAATTGATTTCGCTCATTTGTCACAGTTTTCAAAACTTCGAAAATTTTACTAAGTGTTGGCTGATTCTTGCAGGTACACTCAAGATGGATGATATTTTCTTGAACCCGTTTAGCGACATGTACGCATTTGCTGGAAATTTGGGAGACGATACATCTACAAGCAACAACAATGATAACTCGCCAAAAGAGAAGAAAAAGGAAGCTTGGGAATCTGAAAGCGCCTTTGGAACGTTCAATAAACCTCCAAAGCTAATGGCTATCGAGGAATACAGTCGGTGGTCAAGAAAGTTTGAAGACTGGTTGATGGCATTTGCATTTCCCAGCTGGAAAAGTCTGAAAAACGGTTATGCCAATGGAAACAAAAATGGTGAAACTTTAAGAGCAGCTGAGGAGATTGATTCGTTTGTAGCTGAACAAAAATGTGTGGCATTGTTATTTCAATCCGTCCGGGAAGACATTATTGCTTTGATCGATTATTCAAATGCAAAAGATCTTTGGGAAAAGTTAGAAAAGAAATGTTTAGGAAGTACTGAAATTGTGAAAAACAAAAGAAAACTTCTTAGGAAAGAGTTTGATATGTTTGGATGCTTAAAGAATGAATCAGTTTCAAAAATGATCGAGAGATTTGGGCACTTGAAACTGGAATTGACTAGACATGGAATTAAGTATTCTGATGATGAGCAAGTAGACAAGTTTTTTGATTCGTTGCCAGACGAGATGGATTGGAGATATTATGCTCTCATGCTAAAAAACACTATCTTGCCAGAAAATCTTACTCCAGATTTGCTGATTGAGAGACTTGAGAGTCACGATTTGGAACTGAAGAAGACATTCAAAGTCAATCACTCATCCTACCAGCAGAATTTGGATTTGTATTATCCAAAGAGCATGATGCCAAAAGCAACTTCTCCAAAGACTGCATTTTCTGTTGAAAATGTGTCCACAGCTAGCAAAGAAAGTCAAAGCAGTCAAAGTAGTGGAAATCACAGTGGTTATCACAGTGGATCTTCATCATCTGCAAGTCATTCCGATGCAAAGAATCATTTTCAATGCAACATTTCAATAGACTTGAAGAATGCTCAGAATTTTGATGAGGAGTCGGCCAAACAGCAGATGATCTTCCTAGCATCGGTGTTGGAATCGTAGCTGGGAAGATAGGCAACACCAACTTAACGAAGGAAGATTATGATCAGATTGATCCGGAAGAAATGGAACTGATCGATATTCGTTGGGCTATGGCCAGTGCTGTTCGTCGAGCACAGCGTTTCATGGAAATTACTGGCAGGAAGACAATTGGTGGTCCATCTACCAAGCTGGGGTTCGATAAATCCAAGGTGACATGCTTCAAGTGTAAGCAGAAAGGTCACTTCAAGCGAGAATGCATAAATGCTTATGCTGATGAGTCGGAGAATCCTTTCAGAGATGGTTATTACAAGAAGGCAATATATCATCAGAATAAATCCGAGCCGCCTAGATTGAAGCAGGTTGAAGACAACAAAGAGAAATCTAGAGCTCTTGCGGTGATTTATGATGATGAGGGTTATGATTGGAGTCAAGAGGTTCTACCAGAAGAAGATGCGGTTGGTTACGCATTCATGGTGAAAAACGACGATCCTATTCCGTGGAAAGACGATAGAACTGAAGAGCAAAAATATCAATACAGGAAAATGATTACTGCAAACAAAATAATTAGAATATCTCGTATCTTTCTGGAAGCGAGGAGAGCAAATAGATGGGATCCGGACAGGGAGTGTTATCTTGATGAATATGGAAATATTGCAATCGATGACAAAACGCTTGATATCGAGGCCATAATACAACAGTACAAAGAAGAGGATGAGTACTGGCAGAATAAATGGTGGGGAACTGGAGATGAGAAAGAGAAAGAAGAGAAAGAGAGAAAAGAGAAAGAAGAGCAGGAAAAATCAAAGAAAATTGATACTGGAGTTATTGACACAACGCAGGAGTTGAATGCTGAGAGCTTGGGAAAAATGGCTGACAAAGTGCTGGCTGCTAAGGCACTTGAGGTAGACTCTAACTCCGTGTCTGAGTCAAAAATCCAGGTTAGTTCAAACATGTCAACAAATGCGTCAGGTAAGAAAATTGATGGAAATGCTGATTGCAAAAATTGCAACAGAGAGTGCAAATTTTGTAGCACAGTCACGTATCTCAACGGGAAGAAAGTTGATGATCTGACAGCAAAGGTCAGAAGCGTTGAGAATCAGATTCTTGATCGTGACAAAACAGTTAAAGCTTCAACTGAACGGATAAGAGAATTAACTAGTCAAATTGAAAATGATAAAATTGATCATGAAAAGGTTAAAAAGGAAAATGAAAAGTTAATTCTTGAAAACCGTCAGATTTCTGAAAAGTTTGAAAAACTAAAAAGCACAATGAAAGATAGTGATGATCGAAATGGTAAAACTTTTAAAGAAAATGAACACCTAAAAGCAGTGTTTAGAGTAAAAGAAGAATCAATCAACCAACAACTGGATGAAATCGCTAAACTGAAACTTAAATTTCAAGAGGCTGAAATTGAAAACGAGCGAATCCAGTTGAAGCTTAACAGTTACAGCTCCGCAAGCTTTGTGTTGCAACATATTATTCCCAAACCCATCGGGAAAGACAAAGCAGGCTAAGATGTGTATTCTGATGGAACTGGGGTGGGTTTTCATCAAGTTCCACCACCTGTTCTTGATAACTACACGAAAAAGCAATCAGGGTTGGTTAAAATTGAAGAAGAAAGTGAAATGAATCTTCCAGATTCAATTGATGTCACGTTCACATCTTCCAATGACGATAGTGTTCAAAATGATATTGTAAAAGGTGTTGAAAATGTGCTAAAAACGGAAAGTGACACTACTGAGGAAGATGGGTGTTTCTTGGACAAGTACATTCAGAAACCAAAATCCAAAAACAACTTAAGTGATGAACCGGGTCTTGTGATGTACAAGATGGCTGGATCTGATAAGTTGTATTTGGATTCTAAGTTTCCAATTGAGAATGTTAATATGAACAAATTGACAAACGTTTTCAAGTTGGTCGAAGTTGAGTTGTCACAAGTGAACAATTTGAGTCAAACAAAGAGAAAAATGAGTTTTGAGAAAGATAAAGCTTACTACAAGAAATCTGTAGTTCCACCGCGTTTTTATAATAACAATCAAAACATTTGGTCGGGTGGTTATAGGGGTGGTAAGAGTTATCAGAAAAAGAGTTTTCAAAAAAAAAGGTTTGCTGAAAAGAAGGTGTTTGTGAACGGTTCGAGTTCACTTGCTGATGAAGGGAAAGAGATTTTTTCAAAATCGAATGAAGAGTTCTTTGAGAAAAGAGCTTCACAGTATCAGTCTGAAGGCACAAGTCGAGTTGTTGATACTCGAACATGTTTCAGATGTAATCAAGTTGGTCACATTGCACGAAAGTGTACCAATGTGAAGCCTAAGACTGAAACTGTGAAGATTCAACAGAAGAAAGTTGATGTGAAGGGTAAAGCACCAATCGTTGTTGAGAAAAAGAGTGTGAAAAATGACAATATCAAAGTGAAAAATGAACCCGTAAAGAAAGTGGTAACTAAAAATGACAAATTTTACAAGCGGGTTGCATTATCTCAACAAGTTTGGAAACCAAAAACTGAAATGAAAATTTCAACTTCTGAAGTGAAAAAGATTGAAGAATCAATTTCGGTTGATTATGATGCAAATTTTCCACCTTTGAAGGCTGAAAACTTTAAAATTCAAATTGCGAGAGTCAAGGCTACACCTAAGGCTGATGAGGCCTGGGTGGACTCCATGTTTGACTAAACAGTTTGAAATGCCGGAGCTTCCTTGATAGCGAAGCATGAATCGGCATCTTTATTGAAGTTGGTTAAGTCAAAGTTTCTTATGTGCAGGATCTTCCAAAACTTGTATCCAGATGGATCATGGATAGTGGAGCATCTCGACATATGACAGGGAAGACTGCGTTGCTGTATGATGTGAGAAATATCAATGGTGGTTATGTGGGATTTGCTGGTCATGAAGATGGTAGAATTATTGGTGAAGGAACGTTATCCAATGGGATTATGACGTTTGAAAGAGTTAACTACATTACTGAGCTGGAGAACAATCTGCTTAGTATCTCGTAAATTTGTGACAATATGTATACTACTCACTTCACTGATAAAGAATGTTTGATCTTGAAACCAGGATTTGTTATCCCTGAAGAATGGATTATCATGCGGGCACCTAGAGTGAATGATTTATATGTGTTGGATATGACTGTAGCAACTACAACTACTGGTCAAGCACATTGTTTTGTTTCCAGAGCAACTGAGAAAGAATCGAGATTGTGGCACCGAAAGATGGGGCATATTCACCTAAGGAAGATGAATCAATTGGTGCACAATGATTTGGTTCTTGGAGTTCATGTCAAAGGTTTTCATCTGGAAGGGGAGTGCATTAGCTGTGTTAAAGGCAAGCAGAAGAAAAAGTCACACCCTACAAAGCAAGTCAATTCAGTTTCGAGACCTCTGGAAAGACTTCACATGGATTTGTTTGGTCCTGTGAATGTCAAAAGTATTACAGGAGATTACTACTGTTTGGTCATTACTGATGATTATTCCAGATTTTCGTGGGTTTCTTTCTTGAAGACGAAAGACGAGACGTTTGACAGTTTGATGGCGTTGTTCAAAAAGATTGAGAATTTGTACCAAAGGCGTATCAAAAGAATTCGAAGTGATAATGGTACTGAATTCAAGAACAGTAAGATGGAAGAATTTTGTAATGAAAGAGGTATATTGCATGAGTTTAGTGCTCCGTACACTCCGCAGCAGAATGGAGTTGCAGAACGCAAAAACCGGACACTAATTGAGACGGCTAGAACTATGCTCGCAGATTCAAAGTTACCGATAAATTTTTGGGCTGAAGTTGTTTCCGCCGCATGCTATACGCTCAACAGGGTTCTCACTGTCAAGAAGTTCAACAAAACATGATTTGAGCTAATCAATAACCGCAAACCGAATTTGAAGTATCTAGAACCGTTCGGGTCACCCTGTACAGTTATAGAGCCTCATGGAAAGTTTGGTCCGAAGAGCATTGAGGGAATATTTGTTGGTTATGCAAATCCGATGCGACGTGTCTTCGTTCCAAGTGAGAAGCGAATTATTGAAGCTGTAAATGTTGAATGTCAAGGTTATACTATGCCGCCACAGAATCCTGGAGATTCATGGCGTTATCATTATGACAAATTGTGGGATTCGTTTGACATGAGAGAAGAATCAGAGGATGATGAAGATTTCTTTGATGAGTTGGATATTTTGCGTGAATATGAGTCACAGCTAAGGTTCCCAGCTGAGTATTCTAGCAGACCACGGGAAACTTCAAATGACGATGAAGCAGGTCCGAGTAATGCTGGTGAACATGATGATGTCCAACAGAATGAAGTTGCTCAGGATAGTCAGTCGGATCAGATTGATAATCAAGAAGCTGAAAATATGCCAGTCTTTGATCATGGGGATTCAGATTCTGAGGGGGAGCAAATTCAGATTTCAAGTCAAACAAATCAAGTTGGTGAACAAGATGCAGATCAGAATGTTACTAATCTGGAGGGAAATGTAGATGTTCCAAGCGAAGTGATGTCGCGAACTTTTTCATATCATCCAGAGGAGTTGATCATAGGAGAATTGCAGACAGGCGTTCGCACTCGAAGACAGATTGATAAAGGGCTTACATGTTTTTATACAAAAGTTGCTCCTTTGCAAACTGAATTCTCATTGAGTTGTTTTATCTCGCAGGTTGAACCAAGAACTTACAAAGAGGCGCTTACTGAAGACTCTTGGGTCAATGCAATACAGGAGGAACTGAGTCAATTCGAGAAATTGGGAGTGTGGAAGTTAGTTGATTTGCCAGATGGTCAAAGGAAGATTAACACCAAGTGGGTGTTCAAGTGTAAGAGAGACGATAGAGGAGTTGTTATAAGGAACAAAGCTCGACTCGTTGTTCAGGGCTTTAGTCAACAGGAGAGGATTGATTTTACAGAAGTTTATGCTCCTGTAGCACGACTAGAGGCAATCAGAATTTTTCTTGTATTTGTGTCTTGGAAGAACTTCAAAGTATATCAGTTAGATGTAAAATCGGCGTTTCTTTATGGGAAGGTCAAAGAGGAGGTTTATGTCGGACAGCCGCCGGGCTTCACCGATCCAATCCACAAAACAAGGTCTACTTATTGGACAAAGCGTTGTATGGTTTACACCAGGCCCCGAGAGCCTGGTACGAGACTTTGTCTCAACACCTACTAGCCAACAAGTTCATTCGTGGAAAAGTGGATGCCACTCTCTTCACTAAAGAGGTCGAAGGTCATCTTCTGATAGTTCAGATTTATGTGGACGATATAATTTTTGGGTCAACAAATGAAAGTCTGTGCAAAGACTTTGAATCAGTGATGAAGCAAAAGTTCAAAATGTCATCAATGGGGGAGATGAAATTCTTTCTGGGACTGCAGGTTGAACAACTTCCTGAGGGAATTTTCATTCATCAATCGAAGTACGTTCATGATATCTTGGAGAAATTCGGGATGTCAGGTTCTACTCCAGCTGCTACCCCACTTGCAACAAATCATGGGATTCACCCAGATCTCACCGGAGACAGGGCTGATGAAACTTTTTACCATTCCATGATAGGCTCTTTGATGTACTTAACAGCTTCACGTCCTGATATAATGTACCCAACGTGCCTCGCAGCAAGATTTCAATCTAACCCGAGAGCATCGCATATGATCATTGTGAAGAGGATATTACGCTACCTGAAAGGAACTCCTTCATTGGGGTTGTGGTATCCTAGAAAAGGCGACTTTACGCTCGAAGGGTATTCCGATTCGGATTTCGGATGCTGCAAAGTCAATTCAAAATCAACAACTACAGGATGCCAGTTCTTTGGTCCTAGATTGGTTACCTGGCAGTGTAAGAAACAAACGTCTGTGGCGTTATCTACATGTGAAGCGGAGTATGTTTCTGCTAGCAGTTGCTGCTCTCAGATCTTGTGGATACAGCAACAGATGCGCGACTACGGTTTGCAGTTTCTTAACACATCTCGTTTTGTTGATAATGAGGCCGCAATAAATATAACAAAGAATCCAGTACATCACACTAAAACTAAACACATAGAAATTCGTCATCACTTTATTCGTGATTGCTTTGAGAAAAAGTTGATACGAATTAAGAAAATCCACACTGACGAACAGAAAGCTGATTTACATACCAAAGCTTTTGATAAAAATCGGTTTCAATATTTGTTAAAATTGAACGGTATGAAGCTTCTTTCGGTGTTGGATGGAATTGTGAGCGTTGATAAGAGTACTGTTGCGGATGAAGACGAGAAACAATCTGCAATGGTTTGTCGATTTTTTACATGTTTTGGTATTTAGGGGGAGGTATAGGGTAAATATTTCAGAAAATACAAAAACAATAAAAAATGACAAAAATACAAAAACATGAGATATTTTCAAAATCCAAAAACAATAGAAAACCAGAAAAAGAGCTTGTGTAAAAAGGGAAAATGATAGTACATCGGCTTGACAGTCACGGTATGCTAAAGAATTGGAATGTTTAAATGTGTTAAACAGTCTCGCTGATGATGTGTCGATAGGTTTTTACACATTTAGTAAGTTTGTTCGGGATATAAACCTAAATCTTACTTGCTTATTTCGTGGGGAACACTACTTGGATATATAGGTAACCCCTGAAATCTTGTTTGAAAGATTCCATTTTATGATATACTAGGCTTTATACTCAGTGATATCTGGGGTATTATTCCGGGACTTCTGCTGAATGGAAGTTCTGACCTAGTCCCCGAATAATACTTTCTGCAATGCTTGAAACATAGCATCACCCTCAGCGTATATGATAAGACAATAAAATTGCTTAGCAATGCTGTTGTAAAAAATATCCTCTAAAGGGGACACACCCACAAGTTGAGTCATGATCTCTCTGCTGAACGATGGTTCTGACCTGAGCTCTCATGATTCTTCATAATTTATTAACCCCTTACAGATATCATTTGTGTTATAATTACCTGTAAGACTGAATATCGGGATCTAGATACGGGAGTATATTCAAGAGGTGGGACACACGTATAAGTTTAAGTCTTTAAAACACTAAATCCGTATCCTGGACAGATTGAAATTTGTGTGAGAATTTAAGATGGATCAGTATATCGATAATCGAGGTGAATTATTTAATTCTGAGTATGTAATTGAAGCTTAACGGTACTTGTGATTTGTCTGATAGCTGATATGATTCCCTGACACGCTCAGCCAAAAATATGTTCGTAAATAGTTTACTTTGTTTACTTTCTGCAATTTAAGTTTTCTGTATTTCATTTCTTAGTTTAGAACACTTTATAAAATCCAAAAAGATTTTATTTCTGCTTTATTTTCCGACAAACCAAAGTGGAGAGTTGATTGTTGGATTCTCAGATGTTTGAAGCAGATGCAGGAGATTCTGGACTGAAGAATGAGGAGAGCTTACTTTGATAGAGTTTGATTTATTGGAAAGTCAAAAACAAGTTCATTAACTTGATACTTGTTATTTTCAAGAAATTTGTAAATTGTTTGAAAAATGTTTTCAAAATCAGTTTGATTCGTCAAAAGATCAACCAAGGTCATTAAATTGAACTTGGTAGATTAATCGAGTAATCAGGGTCATTAACTTGGAACTGAATACTTGAGTGGATTGCTAAAACTAATTGAGTTTGTGATTTATTGTTGAAAAGATAGTTTGTAATGTTTTATGTATGAGACACAGGTTTTGGATTTCATTATTCCCATGGAAGCAAAATGTCAAAGCTTGAACCAGATAAAGACCTCAGATTCTAGCATACTGAGAGGGGGAGTCTGTGAAAGGGGGAGTCTGGATCAACAGTCAAAGGGAAGTTTGAAGATGGAGCTAGGAAGTGAACCTGAACCTGTGAAGATAGAATGCTTATGATGTGAAGACAGAGTTGGAGAAAAGACTAAGACTGAAGACTCGGAGCTGAAGACTTCGTCAACATCCAAGGGGGAGTCTGTTGGTGCATAGAATGTCTGTTGACTTCGTGTGAATCAAGTCTTAGGTCAAGATGGACAAGATTAGTGCTTGAAAGTCAAAATTAGGTTTTATGGAGTAATTTCGCTTTTGTGAACATAGGTTAGAGGTGATTCCGCTTTTATGTACACTAGGGATTTCGCTTATATGTCACTTAGTGATTTCGCTTATATGTCACTTAGTGATTCCGCTTTTGTGTCACTGACATATAAGCGAAATCAGAACAAGTATAAATACCCTCACAAGTGACTTCATTATGGATGTATGAGCGAGACTAGGTCATGTGCTTTGTAACAGAACTCTGTCAAAATCATTCCACAAAGCAATAAAAGAGAAGGAATTGAAAAGGAAAAGCTGTTGTTACGTTGCGTATACTGATTCCGCCTTTATACGTAATGGTGAACTGCCTTAACTGACATTTTTAGGTCATAGAACGGTCCAACACATATTTTTATATATTAGTATGCGTCCGTACACACTAGTTATCTTACAAAAGTTTTATGTTAAGTTATTTTACATAATTATATTTTTATTATTATTATTTTATTATTATACAACCACAACCACACAGTCACACCACCATCGTCAGCTGCCATCTCAGAAGCGACGTTCCCTCTCGTCGTACTTCCAGGAGATCTGTTCTCCTACTTCCCGGATTCGATTCCCTACGTCCACCAGCTCCTCGCCATAGTGGCGGAGTTCAGCCAAATTCTCATTGCTCATAGGTGGGTTTGGTGCAGGCTCATGGTCGAACTATGGGAAAAAGGTGTTAGGGTTATTTAAGAGATTCTGAAATTGCCAGTCATTGGTCCACCATTCTTCCAGCTCTCCTAAAGGTCGGGGGTTAACAATGGGATCTGGGATAGCCGGTTCCAAATTAATTGGGAGTTGGGATTCAACAGGGTAATTGAAGAGGTTTTCATTGGTAGGTCTAAGGAGGTCACAATTTGCCAGTTTGATCCAACTCCTCCCATAGTGGCATATCCTGGACTTGCCTGGAACTTTCCCCAATCTCTATTCCTTTCCCTTTATCCATCAGATCTTTAGTCTTTTTGACTTTCTGTGCCGTTGATTTCTTCCTACGCACATGCCTCCAACCCACGAGTCTTCTTCTCTTTTTCGGTTTGGGTTTCTCCTGAGGTTGGGCTTGGAATTCCATAGGTTCCTCAGTGTCGGCCCAATAACGGGAAAAGCCCTCGGAAACTTCCATGTCAGCAGAATGGATAGTGATATTCTGAAGAGCTTCAGACAACTCATTCATGCTGTTAGCATATATGAAAAACACACAAAATTCTAAGTTAAAATTTTGTAAATCAATTTTTTTTCACATAATCACAGAATTGCAATAAGAAAAATTAAGTATTTCTAAATACTTAATTGGCTTAAATCAGTGGCTCTGATACCACCTTTTTTCTGTCACGGCCCCCGGCCCGGTTTTACCCGTTTCAGGAGCCGCGGGACAGAAACCCGTGGTAATTATTACGTTGGCAGCGGAATTTTATCAGGATCTTTTAAAACTTGAAAATGCCCAATTTATTTTATTTCACAATTTGGGGATAACACCCATAATTTACAATAAAGGTGATTTCACTGGGAAATCCCTGTTACTACAAAAACATGTTTCTTTATTTTATTGAGCCACTTCTTCAAGCTTGTAGTGCTACACGGCACTTTTTCCTGGATCACAGCAGATCACCTGAGACATGTTTTAAAAAGGTTTTATCAGCAAGGAAATACTGGCGAGTCATTCAAGTTGCACAAAACGACACATTGTTATAATATAAAGTATTAAGGGTGATTACAATGTTTTTATCCAACAATTACCCCAAATCGGTGTTTGTCACTTGACAGTATCTGTGACTATGGTCAGATCACCCATTGGCTAACCCGTTGTCCAATGGCAACGGGTATCAAGTAATGTATACAAAACCCCACATACCGGCAGTAATTTGAAGATTACAAAGACTTAATCCCTGTAATTATAACTGGAAAACATTTAGGGTTTTGTAAAGCACTTTGATAAAAAGAGAATGACTCACATTGCAATTTTAATCGGACAGAACTTTGTCTACAGATTTAACCTTGTAACCTAGTTAAATAACAATGCACACGAAATTAGGTCAGTAACTTAATACAACTTTTACGATAAGCTCACGAAATCAAAACCCTCACGACGAATGACAAAGTATAGCCCTGATTTGGGCAGCACTTAAACATCCATCGGATCGGTTTCAATCAATCGGACATTGTATCGTAGCAGTGATCGAGTTATTACCCTGTTATTGCAGCAGAATTTCGTGCTTGTGTGTGTTTTTGGACTAAACAGAGGATATCTCAGTGTACAAAATGAGTTTTAACGTCGAACCAACGCAGCCATGCAAGTGCCAAGGCCCTCTATTTATACTGAAAAGTTGTCCCTGTCGCGTGGCGCGACGGGTGCCCTTCTAGGATAGGGTAGCCTTGTGTATTCCTAGCCTAGGTGAGTCAGTCGTTCGACGAAATTCGCATTTGACAACAAACTGTGAGGATAATACCAATTAGGGAATACCCCCCCCCCCTGAGTTTTAGGGGGCCCTGATCCTAGTTCCGATTGTTCTGAAAATTTTAGGGGTCATGCAATATTACTTGGGGGTCTCAATTAGGGTTTCCTATTGGACAAAATAAAATAAGAAATAGTAATTTTAATGAGAGTTGTTACAACCACCGCCACTTATTTTTTCACGAATCAAATTTGATAACGGGTGGAATATATGACGCGTGAAGAATGGAAATGTGAGGGGATGTGAGGGTTTATTGTTGGGTGTTGAGTGATGGGCATTTTCACTAAAAAAGGTTGTGAGTGATGGAATAATGGTTGATGACATGGCGGAACTTGGTTGGAAGTTGTGAGTGATGGAATTTGTACAAGTGATGACCACCCCTACCCCTAAATACACACCATACTCATATACGTTCAAGAGAGCTCTTCATATCTCACGATCCGATCTCGAGAGCATAGTATAGAAAGGTGTCTAGAGGTGTCGAAACTTTGTCCGGTTGTCGATGGATACCTAAAAACGTGAAACGATTATATTTACATATCGTTTGTACGATTACGGTTCGGTTTTACGGATTCCGCACATTAAACCGGATTCATCGCAGAAGTTGTGTTCGATAACGAACCGTTCCTGAACCTACAAGTGGTATCAGAGCTCGGGAAGCTCTGCGTGTAATCGTGATTCGAATCGGACGAGTTTTGGTGAAACCGGATCGATTTCGGTTGATTTTCGGTGAATTTCGAACTATTTCGGTTGAGTTTCGAATCAAAGTTTATAAATTTCAGACATGATACATTGTTTTCAGATAATTATAACATATCAAACTGGATAAATCATTGTGTCTAACATCGGTTTACATCCCTAACAAATCGAAAAGTGTTTGTATTACAATTTATTCAAACATCACATTGAATTCAGATCTAAAATGTTTGAACAGGTCTGAATCGAAAGTTGCAGGTCTTTGAACTTTTCTTTCTGATTCAGATTGTTTAAAAAGATGAAATTTGACTGACAAACACATTGTATTGTTCAAAACAATAACGAATATTCAATCATAAATCAAAATTTACATGATATATTCAAGAAAACAACAAGAAAAATATGAAAAATATTGAATAATAGCTTAAACTCATCACATAATCTGCTAGATTCACGTTCCTACGCATGAAGAACTAGATCTGGATTGTTTGTTCGCTTATTTCACAAAGTTAAGAATGTTGTGTTGAGAAGAAAGGTGTAGGAATATAAGAGGTTGTTTGTTTACCTCTTAATGAGAGTTTTAATGGTTCAGACCTCTTACTGATTCAGTACTTAATGGTTCAGATTGTTTGTTTCACGAGCAGATATGTAAATGGTTCAGACATTTGCCTATGAATGATTAAGATTTATACAGAGTCCGAATGGTTAAGACCTCTAATCTAAATTGGTCAGACATTTGTCTCTGAACGGCTAACCATTATACAGGCTCTTAATGGTTCAGATCTCTTACTGATTCAGCACTTAATGGTTTATACCTCTTACTGGTTCAGCACTTAACCATCAGATGTTGCCAAACAGCCCCTAAGTGTGGCGCATGAAAAAAAATAAAAAAAAATAAGGTTTGGTATTGACATTTAGTATTTGCATTATTTCAAAAGGTTTTTATTAATAATCATAAAAAAACTGGAAATTGAAAGATATAAAAAGATGTCATGTGATAAGGTTTTGGGAGAATAAGAGGTATCATCGGGAATATACATTTTGAAATTTCTAGTTAAAATGGAATTTGAAAAAAATAACAATAATAGAATTTGAAAAAGAAATTTATAGAAAAGATTTATGAACACTAAATATCATTTCTTTGAGAAGTGGCCTTTCATGAGTTGAAAAATCAATCAAGGTTGATATATGGTTGTGATGATTGTGTGAAAGATCATAGTAGGGCTTTTTTTTTTTTTTTTTAAAAAGGGGGAGGTGACAACTCGGATATTATTGTTTCAAGATTTTAAAGAGTTCTTCTTCTTGTTTTGAAAAAGCAACAGAGATTCTCTATGCTAAGAGTTTAACAACAAAGTATAATTTGATTAATTAGTTTGGGCTTAAATTTTATATCCTTAGGGCTTAGGCCAGAAATCTGAACAAATAGTGGGCTGGTATTAAATTTTGTTTGGACCAATACAAGATTAGTATATTTGAGTTGTTGGGCTAAAATTTACATTTTTTATACAGAAACTGTGTTGGGCTGATTAACAATTTTTGGGCCATTAAACTTTTGAACCAAATTTTGATCAGTGGGCCGGGTTATTTTAGTCATGATTTCCTTTAATAGAGATTGAGCTACAAAGTGTTTGAACCGGGGTTAAATTTAAAATTTCGAGTTGAAGCATTTTGAACCGGGTTTTAATCTAAAATTTTGGGTTTGACTATTCGAGTTCAAGAGAACACAAATTTTTTTCCGAAAGACAATGTCAATGATGAGAAGCAAGAGGGCAATATTTACCGGGATCAAAGGCGAGACACTCTACAGCAGCTTGTTAAGAGATACTGCTTTCTTGTAGCCATACTTATAATTACAAAATTTCATGTGGCTTTACATAACTATTAGACATATTACCGTTACTTTGTCTTTTGTTTGTGTGACGGAATAATAGCAAACGTCATAGCCAAAAGAAATTATATGTAACCAAAGGTTAGTCAATAGCCACGCTAAACATCTTAATTTGTCTTAATTTTTCAAGTGGCCCAACATAACCATTAGACACACCATCTCCAGTTGGTTTTATTTTGGGTGATGGACTGATAGCAAACGTCATGAGGAGTATAAACTATGTGTGACCCAATCTTATACCATAGCCACACTAAACATTACAAAATATCATATAACCATTAGACACGCCATCTCCACTTGGTTCGATTTTTGTGACGGACTGATAGCAAACGTCATGGGAAATATAAACCAGGTGTTGCCAAAGCTTAGAAAATAGTCACACTAAACATTACAAAATATCATGTTGCTTTACATAACCGTTAGCCACACCATCCTCACTTTGTTTTTTTTTTCTTAGTGATGGAGCAATAGCAAATGTCACGGCCCCAAAATATAATTTGTGACCAAAGGTAAAACAATGGCCACACTAAACATTATAAATATTCATGTGGATTTACATGACCAGTAGCCACACCCTTGTTGCTTGTTATTTTGTTTGTATGACGAAATGATAGCAAATGTCATGGCTAAATATAATATTTGTGACCAAAAGTTAAATAATAGACACTCTTAAAATAATAAAATTTCTTGTGTGTCTTGAAATAGTTTATAAATATAGGACACAAGGCTTGATTACAACAACCCTTTTGCCACATTTTTTTTAGATTAGTGTGGCTAAAACAAACTTTTTACTCATATTTGTGACTATTCAATAGAAACGGTCACACTAATAAGAAATTCATGTGATTGTTGCTACGCTATAACCATCCTTAATGGACTGGTTGCTTGATTGATACCTTATAGCCACACATTCAAGTAGCTATGGCCACTTATTGTTAACGTGGTCGTTTCTATTGAATAGGTGTAGCGGTTGGCATATGGTCAAAGTTTTTTGTGTGACCGTAGCCCATTTTTTACGCAGTGTAATGCAACTTCGGAAGCTTATGAAACAATAAACGTAATATCTTCGGATGAGTAATGCAAACACATATGTTATTGAAACACGATGACAACTTTACAAGGGTGATTAATTGGCTCATAAGTCATACCTAATCAACATTGGAAGCTTATGCTTGCATCCCCTTAGTCTGGAACGGATTCTGTTAAATATCATAGCTATTATAGTTAGTGCAATTTAATATCTTGTATTTTTAATATCTTCGAGTTAATACATTTGTTTGTTGTGTTTGTCATATATATAAAATTCCAACTGGATGGACTTGGATGATGTACAAAATTGGATGGACTTGGACTTGCTTATTGGGCTAAGTGGATGAAAGTCTCAAATGGGCTTGAGGAGTGTTGAAGGGCTGAAGCCGGGTTGTTATAAAAACCCAGATAACTTGGAGATGGAGCAGTATAAAAGATAACATCTTAGTGTTAGCCATTCATTCACCAAGATATTTTGTGTCTAGAAGTTTCTTTCTCTCTCAACTGCGATCTAGGGTTTTCTGCTGTAAAGGTTTTGATTCTTATTGAATCAAGGCTTATAGTATAGATCTGTGTTAGTTCGTGTGAGATTATCACTTTGATAATCTCTGGGAGTTGAGTGTAGTTATTCAGGTTCTTGTTGTAGTGCCAATCTTGTTCCAGAATATCATTTTGGTAAATAAAATTGGGGTTGGGTATTCTTTGTTTTATTGTCCTTGATACCTGTTGATTTTGTCATGGTATCAGAGCCTTAAAAATCTCTTGGTGTTATCTTTATTCCGCTGTGAATTAAGGTTTGATCGTCTTCAGATTCAGGTTGATCTAAGTGATTTGGTGTAGATCTGGGGGTTTATTTGGATTTGCTGGTTCCAGATCGTACTTTCTTGGCGTTCTTGGTGTTTGTGCACGGTGTTACAAGTGAAACCCTAAATCTAGGGTTTGTGTTTCTTAAGATGTTGAAGGGGATTCTTACTGGTCCAGTTGGTCTCTGTAAATCACGAAGATTACAGGGCAAATCAACGGATCCCTGTTGTTGTTCTTCTATCAGTAGTTTGTAGCCCTAAGGGAAGCTACAAATCTGACATGCTTGGAGCTATACGCTGTCAGGTGCTATTGTTCCTTTCTTGGGTTTATTTTCCCTTTCCTGTCTTTTGAATTAGGCATACTATTATCGGACTAGTCAGGTCGGTGTTGTTGGGACACAGGGTGGATCATCCCTTGTTGCATTATCTGTGTATTTTGTGATGTTTGTTTGGTTATTTGTAGTTATATGTGTTGTTCATAGTTCTAGATAGCTTCCTTGACATGGTTTGTAGTGGCACCTATGACTGTGGAACCACTGATCTGACCCTCTGTCTTGGTTTCACTGATTGTGTTTGTGTGATTCCTTCTTGTTTCTTGATTGATTGAAGTTTGTTGTTGTTGGTTAATCAAATTTGGTTGATCGTCCAGTTGTTACTACTGGTGGTGGACCTAGACCTAGTGATCTACCACCAGAAACTTTAGTGAGTAAGCTGGATGCAAGTGATCCTTTGTACTTGCACCCATCAGACTCTAGTAATTTGACAATTGTGTATGTCAAATTGAAAGGGTCAGAAAACTATGCAGTGTAGTCTAATGCAATGCAGTTAGCTTTACTAGTTAAAAATAAATGGGGTTTATTTATAAAACATGTGTTAAATCTGAGAATAATGATGTGTTAGCCAGACAATGGGATAGGTGTAATTCTATAGTTCTTACGTGGATTTTAAATTCTACAAGTGAAGAATTGTACATGGGTCAAGCTTTTATTAAACTTGCTGGTAATGTTTGGACATACTTAAAAGAAACTTATAACAAGATAGATGGGTTTTTTGTTTTTTATTGGTACCAGAAAATTAATAGTTTTACTCAGAATGGTTTGAGTGTCTTAGATTATTATCACAAATTGAACGTAATGTGGAGACAATTAGATCAAATCTAGCAACTGGTTGCTTGCACTTGTGATGTTGCTAAGGATTTCAATAATTTTAATCACATGATTAAACTAGTGCAGTTTCTAATGGGTCTAGATAGGGTGTACCAAAGTCTTAGGACTAATTTGTTAATGAAAGAAACTTTACCTACTATTAAGGTGGCATTGCTATTGTTTATAGGGAAGAATCCCATAGAAACTCCACTAATAGTAGTAAAAAAGGACAGACCATATGTATTTTGTTTCAAAAATAAATCAACCAGTTGAGTCTAAGAAAAATAATAGAGTTTCTAATCAAAACCTTAATTGTTCAAATTCTAATAAGATAGGTCACACTATAGATAAATGCTTTGAGATTACTGGCTATCCATCTTGGATGAAACCTCCAAGAAGCAGTCAAGGGAAGAAAACAGTTGCAAGTATTAATAGTACTATTGAATCTTCTAATAACTCTGTTAATACTTTGACTAGTGAACAAGTAGCAAGACTTCTTAGTCTATTTAGGGATAAACCTAGTGGGCTTCCACAGAGCTGTAATGCTTTAGGTAGTGGTCTGTTTTGTGCTAGTCTGTTCTCTAAACCTGTGTTTTGTTTTAGTGGTGAGTCTAGTTATGAACATAGTGTTGGATGGATTATCGATTTAGGAGCAAATCAATACATGATTAAAGATGAGAAGTGTTTAATTGATTTTATAGATGTTTTTGAGTTTAAGATAACTGTTAAACATCCTAATGGTACAAATGCTTTAGTAACAAAGATTGGTCCTGTAAAAAACTAGTTAGTAATGGGATTCTTAAAGATGTGTTTGTAGTTCCTGAATACAACATAAATCTTATCTTTGTTCACAAATTAGCTAGAGACAACAAGTTACAAATTGTTTTCGATGAACACAAGTGTTATATCCAGGATTCGTTAACCAGGAGAGTCCTAGTGCTTGTTGTCAACTGGATGGGTTATATTTTTGTGGCAGTTCTTGCATTTCTAATAAGGTGTGTTATTGTTCTAGTAGTCCAAATAATCTTTGGCATGCTAGGTTGGGTCATCCATCTGATCAAGCAATTAAATTTTTTAAAGATAAATTGAATTAAGGAATTCCAGATTCTAGTATCCCTTGTGAAGTTTGTCAAAGAGCCAAACAACATAGGGAACCATTCCCTTTGAGTAATCATAAGTCTAGTAGCTTAGGGGATCTTGTACACTTGGATGTATGGGGCCCTTATAAGATTGCTAGCAGAGAAGGACATAAGTTTTTCTTAACAATAGTAGATGATTACTCAAGGGCAATGTGGGTATGTTTAATGAAGTCTAAACATGAAGTTTTTGAAAATATTGTTGATTTTGTAAATGTGGTTAAAACCCAGTTTAGAAAGGATATAAAATGTTTAAGGAGTGATAATGGAACTGAGTTTATTAATAACCAAATGATTTTTTTGTAAACAAAAAGGTATTGTTCATCAGACGTCTTGTACATACTCACCCCAACAGAATGGGATAGTTGAAAGGAAGCACAAACATTTATTGAATGTTGCTAGGGCATTGTTATTTCAGAGTTTTTTACCTGCTACATTTTGGCCAGAATATGTGTTGAACTCCTTATGAGTTGGTGTATGGTTTTGAACCTTTCCTAAATCACTTGAAATTGTTTGGGTGTTTGTGTTTTTGTACTGTGTTGAATGAAACTAATAAGCCCAATAGTCATGCTGAGAAATGTGTCTTTATTGGATATTCCAAAGTGAAAAAAGGGTATAAAGTGTACAGTTTGGATAACAGAACTGTATTTTTTCTAAAAATGTTAAGTTTTTTGAAACTCTATTTCCTTTAATGGATAAAAATATTTTACAAGAAGTAATTGAAAATGTTTTTAGTGATGTAAATAGTCTGATTTTTTTTACACATAAGAGAACACAGAACCACAACAATTTGAAAATCCCAATGATGAAGGAAGGATCTAAGTGTAATAGGGACACAGGAGACTTCCAGATTAGGTGATAAGGATACTGATACTAATACTGTTGACAGTGCTTATAATAAGCAGTCCAGTGTGAGGGAACATGTCTTTGATAGGGTTGATTTTGTGATACCTGTTATTGAAGAACAAACCATATCTCAGGGAAATATTAGTGAGGAAGTAGTTGAACCAAACCAACTAAGAAGGTCTTCTAGAAGCTCTACTTTGCCTAGAAACCTTAGTGACTTTATAGTGGAAGGGAAAGTAAAAGTATGGTCTAGAAAGAGTAGTAAATTACTCTAATCTTTCAGTAGAACATAAATGCTTTATTGTTGTTTAAGATAAGCGTCATGAGCCAAAAAAACTTTAATGAAGCTTGTGATGATCCAAATTGGATATCTACTATGAATGAAGAAATTGAGGCTGTTCATAGGAATAATACTTGGGATCTTGTGGAGTTACCTCCTGGTAGGTCTATTGTAGGATGCAATTTGATATATAAAATAAAGTATAAGTCGAGTAGCGAGATAGAGAGGTTTAAGGCTAGATTTGTGGCCAAAGCTTATAGTCAAAAACAAGGAATTGACTTTAATGAAACTTTTTCACCGGTTGTTAAACTAGTTACCGTTAGGTGTATAATTTCTATAGTTGTTGAACATGATTGGAAATTGTTTCAACTAGATGTAAATAATGCATTTCTTTATGGTCAATTGCGTGAAGATATTTACATGTCATTACCTGATGGTTATTCTTCAAAGGATGAAAAAGAGAATGTAAACTTAAAAATCATTATATGGCTTTAAACAAGAACCTAGATTGTGGAATGAGAAATTGGTGAATGTTCTATGTGAGTTAGGCTTTGTTCAAAGCAAATGTGATTATTCTTTGTTTTACAAAGTTAGTCAACGTGTTGTTGTTTACTTGCTTGTATATGTTGATATTGTTGTCACTGGAAATTCTATTCAAGAAATAGAATTGGTCAAACAAAGACTTAAATAAAAAAAATTTAATTAAGGATCTGGGAGAATTAAAATATTTCCTTGGAATAGAAGTGGTTAAGTCTAATAAAGGTGTGTGTTTGTCACAACAGAAATACTGTTTAGAATTAGTGACTAAGTATGGCATGAGTGCGTGCAAGCCAGTCAATAATCCTATTGAACAGAATAGCGTTGTTACCAATTTGTGTAAAATGAATAGTGATGTTGTTGATAGTGTAAGTGGGTATTAAAAATTAGTTAGCAAGTTAATCTATCTTGCACATACTAGGCCAGACATATCATACACTGTTCACTCCTTGAGTCAATACATGCATAGTCCAACCCAAGGTCATTTAAAAATTGTTTTTAGACCGTTAAGATACCTGAAACAGTCTCCTGGAAAAAGAGTTTTGTTTAGTAAAGGGTCTAACTTTAAATTGTCAGCGTATACAGACTCAGACTGGGCAAAATGCCTTGAGTCTCGAAGGTCTGTTACTAGTTTTTGTATATTTCTGGGAAACTCATTAGTGTCCTAGAAAAGCAAAAAAACAGGCTACTGTATCTAGATCTTCAGCGGAAGCTGAATATAGGTCTATGTGCGCAACAGCCTATGAGGTTGTTTGGCTGAAAAATCTTTTACATGAATTAGATGTTTCAGTTGAGTTACTTGTGTATTTACACTGTGATAACAATGTTGCTTTATCTATAGCGGTAAATCCAGTGTTTCACGACCGAACTAAACACTTTAAAATTGATTTGTGTCCCTTAAGAGATTTGATTTGGAAGGGTGTTATAAAAGCTATTGGGATCCAGTCTGAAAAACAGTTAGCTGACTTAATGACAAAAGGACTCTTAATTGGTCAACATAATGAGTTATGCTCTAAAAAATGTATGTATGATCCTTTTGGATATTAAATTGAGGCGCGGTGTTAAATATCATAGCTATTATAGTTAGTGCAATTTAATATCTTGTATTTTTAATATCTTGAATTTAATACATTGTTTGTTTTGTTGTGTTTGTTGTGTTTGTCACACGTATAAAATGCCAACCGGATGGACTTAGATGATGTACACAGCTGGATAGACTTGGACTTGCTTATTGGGCTAAGTGGACGAAAGTCTCAAATGGGTTTGAGGTGTCACACCCCAACCTATGGCGGAAACATCGGAGTAAGACGAAAACCCGATTGCAAGAGACTTCATAACAGTACTTGTGACATTATTTAATAAATCAAAATTTCATTTCATTACTAAATCAAGTACATGGTTTGAAAGCAAATTACAACAACAAATCAAGAAACAAAATACAACATAAGTACTAAAATTTAAAGGTGTGTTTCTAGTCTTCCTACTAGATTTCATTCATCATTATCATCATTAATTTCCTGCAATACGTGTTAAAATATAGATCAATGATGCGTGGTCGAAAACCGGTGTTCCTTTAGGTTTAAGTTCATGTTTTTACATAACTTTTAGTTTCGAATAGCCTACTTTTGATTGGAGTTGTGTTTTGCAGGTCTAACGGAGTTTAAGGAGCTATTCGGGAGCTATACGGAGCATCGGACGGAAAACGGGTCAACCGGGAATGCAAAAATGGAAAAATAGAAAACAGGAAATGGAGAGGCCATCGTCGATGCCCCCTAGGCCGTGGGCAAAACCCCCCTGAATATTCCTGTTGGCCAATTTCGTCCGTAGAAGTAGATCAAGGTGTCGGAGATGATCAGAATATCCACTGGCCGTCGGCGACGCCTTCGTCTGCTACAGTTCACGAAATTTCAATTTTCATGATTGGGGGACGGGTATATCACATGTTTTGACAATTTTCTTGAGTAGTTATAAGTTTTTGAAGTTTGAAACACTTTCTTGGAGTCAAGAACACATCTATCTTCATCATTCTTCCACATCAATCATCCAATCAAACTGAAATCATTGACAACCCTATTCCATCACTACCATCATCATCATCTCATCATCAATCATAAACTTCTCCACTATCACCAATCACCAAACCCTAATTCCACTATTCTCCAAGATTGAAGATCATGTTCAAGCTTAGTTTCTCATCATCCGGTGATCAAGTTTCATCCACCATGAGCGGCTAATCCTCTTGGGTTTCACCCTGGTATAGGTTTCTCTAAGATTTTAGGGTTTCAACATTGTTTTGGGATTTGACTCGTGACAAGTTGTATTTTGATTTTGAAACCTTTGATAATTGTCATGTATTTGAATTGAATTTGCGAATTGTCGAATTATTATAAAATTTGAATTTGCGAAATGAATTTGTTCATTTATGCCTTGTCGAGGTTAGGATTTACATGTTCTTGGTAACTGGCGTGTGCGGGTGTGTAAATATTTTTTAGTATATTTTTAGCTCTTTTTACTCGCCAATTCAAGTTTAAATTTATAAAACACGATATTCTACTATCACTCTACACACATGTTAGGGCAAGTTCACCCATCGCGGACGTAGTATAGTGATGGAAAGATACCGAGGTCGTTCAAGGACACAAGAGCTATTAGTACCGGCTTATCGTCAACGTTTAATCAAGCCAAAATTTGAGAAAAGGTTTCTAAAACTAAGAAAAGATAAACTAAAAACAGAAAATAAAATAAAAGTAAAACCAGATAGATAAGAAAGAATCACTTGGTTCCGACTTATCTTTCATGTACCCTTTTTATGATCTCCGCACTTTGGGCATTTTAAGAGATTATCTTAGTTATAGTAGTAGATCCCTCTTGTGAAGGCGTCATTACTGATGTGTGTAAAATTCAACATATAAATTACATCAAATGAGGCATAAAACTAACCCTTTTTAAGTACTAATATTGGAAAAAGAGTGTTTTTGTCTTCCTTTTGTATTTTCAGGATTAAATGAGCTCAAAAACACAAAAGAAGCAAAAAGACAGCTAAATCCAACATAAATACAAGAAAAGGAACATAAGTGGATTGCCCGACCCCTCAACGGCATCCTCCCAAGCAAAATAGAGAAGGCAGAAGACTGAACACGCCCCGTGCTCAGCCAGCACGGGGCCGTGCCCAAGAAGCAGCAGAAAAGACAAACCTATAGAAGCTTCTATTGCCCACCACGGGGCCGTGCCCAGTGAACACGGGGGCGTGGCGAAAGTACAGCAGGCGCATTAATTGTAATTGCGAATTACAATTAATAAGGAGAGAGAGTGTCAGACAGGCACGGGGCCGTGCCCAGCGGACACGGGGCCGTGCCCAGCCCTCTGTTCAGCCTATAAATAGGAGTGCTTGGTTTCATTTCAACTCATCCCTTGGCACACCACCTCTCTCACACTTCATCCACCACCCACCACCATCACAACACCATCATCCACCACCATCATCCATCGTAGAGTGTGTGAGTCGTCTCGGGATCCAAGATTGATCGTAAGAGTTCTTGACAATCAAGGCCATGTTTGCCTAAGTCTCTTACATCACTTGGTGAAGACAAAGTGTCTAGTATAATACTTTTTATTTCTAATCTTTTGCACTTTTTATTTGGTTTTGTATTAATGACTTTAATAACTAGTTACTTATGTTGAAGGTGATCTTTCCTTATCGTTTGTCCGTGGTGTCTTGGCATTATTTTACAGTCTATATAAAATAAAAGATTTTCACCATTCATATCTCCACGGTCTATATGGAGGTATGTTGGCTACCTGGTCGGGGGTTAAGGGAACGGTTTGGTAAAGGTCTTGCCATTGTTCAGCGTTTAGAGGTCCTGCAATGGACCTGGGTCAAATTTACTAGGACCTCCTTCAATGCTTCACGGTATTGGATGGCGGGGGTCCAAACTCTTTGATCCCCTCATAAGTTAACTACTATTAATACTATAACCCGGCTATTTAGGACTGTATCCCTGCTGACTTAGACTACTTAGCCGAGGGTAACGTCACCGCCAAAAGCAGGGCCTACCATAATATTGCATTAATAACTTAATTCATTATCTTCCAATAATCCACCCTTTTAGGATTGTATCCTTGTTGACTCAAACTACTGGGGTGAGGGTAACGTCACCTTCAAAAGAGGGGCCTACTACAATAACTAAGATAATCTCTTAATTATGTGCAAAAGTGCGGAAATAATAAAAGGTTATACTAGATACGAGTCGGAACCAAGTGATTCATCTTGTCTATCTGTTTTTTATTTTATTTTTATTTTCAGCATTTTAGTTAGTTTTTATTTTTTTAGTTTAAAACCTTTTTCTAAACTTTTTATTTTGATTAGACGTTGAGGATAAACCGGTACTAAAAGCTCTTGTGTCCTTGGACGACCTCGGTATCTTACCAACGCTATACTACACTCACGATAGGTGCACTTGCCCATATGTGTGTTTAGTGTTAGTAAAATATCGTGTTTTATAAATTTAAAACTTGGCTAAAAATAAGTGTTAAAGGGGCTTAAAATATACACCTAATATATATAACCCTTCACACGCATCAAGTTTTTGGCGCCGTTGTCGGGGACACACGGATTTTAAGAAAGCTTAAAATCGACGTCCTAATCAGTTTTTCAAAACCTTTTTAAAAGGCGCGCATTTTTTTCTGCATTTTAGTTTAGATTTGCATTTACAGTAACCTGTACACGGGGCCGTGTTCACTGAACACGGGGCCGTGCTGCACATTTTCATAAAAACACCCAGTAACAGTAGCTTGAACACGGGCCGTGCTCACTGAACACGCCCCGTGCTCAACGAAATCAGTAAATTTAATTAAAACGCCCAGATACAGATCCTGAACACGGGGCCGTGCTCACTGAACACAGGGTCGTGTCCAGCCTCTGTTTCCGTTTTTCTTATTGTTTTCTGATCTCGAGACTCGGTTGTGGTCTGCTGAGTGATTCTTATGGATCAATACTCAGGAGGGTACAACTACACCTATGAGGAGGATGATTATAGAGGTAATTATTGCACTAATTGTTGTAATGCACGCTCGATTCAAAATAATCACTCATATCAACCATCCAATTCATACACCTACTATGAGGAGCCCAGGTACGAGCCATCAACTTCATACACATCCTATGAAGACCAAAGGTATGAACCTCCTCCCTCATACTCATATTTTGATGAACCAAGGTATGAGCCTTCGTACTCATACTTTGAGGAACCAAGATATGAGCCACCACCTTCGTATGCTTACTATGAGGAACCTTGGCGTGAACAACCCACCTCATATGAGTATTATGGAGAACAAAATTACGAACCTTATCCATCATATGCTTACAATGAAGAACAATGGTGCGAACCATCGACTTCATATGAGTATTATGAGGAACAAAGGGTCGAACAACCGGATTCAAGCTTAGAAAATACCGATTCTTTTTCTATAACCGAAGTGACCGATAGGATATTAGAACACATTAGAGTTATCGATCAATGTATAAAAGAAGCTCGCGCAAGGGAAGAGGAGTCCCGCGCAAGAGAAGAATTAAAAAAAGGAAGAGATAACTGAAAATGTAAAATGGAAGAACAAATAAGTGAAAAACCGACACATGAGTTAAACAACGAAAAAGGTGAGTCCGACAACGTTAAAATTCAAGAAGAGTCTAATTTTGAAGAAATTAATCTCTTGTCACCTTCTTTCGAAAACCATTGTTTAGTATCCACTCATGCTAAGTTTTTAAAAGAGTTAAACACTAACACTAAAATTGACGAAACGGTAAGTGTTAAGTTAACTAATGATCAAACTTCACTAATAAAAGAAGACCCGTTTGAAATTAACATAACACCAGTTCCATGTTTCTTTCAAAATTCGTTTATTAGTAATGTCACAATCGATAAAGATCTTTGTGTTAACATAATGCCTAACTACATTTTCGAAAAATTAAGTATTGGTGATTTTTCTCCACTTCAAATACCCATTTTTCTATCCAATCGGAAAGTAATAAAATCAATCGGTATAGTTGAAGATGTCTTGGTTCAAACAAATCAAATGATAATCCCAACCGACTTTGTCATCCTCGATGACGCTCCTCTAGTGTTAGGATGACCATTTGTAAAAACTCACGAAGCTTTGAAAAACCGGAAGTTCAACAATCTACCTCTTCAATTAGGGGCATTTAAAAGAAGTGTCGATCTCGAACGATCAATGAAATATCCATTCGGCAATAATGACCCCCTAATTGAAGATGAAGATGAACCACCCGATACAAGTGAAGAAATTGACCACTTTGTTGAAGAAGAGGTCGCCATAGAACAAACTTTTAAAGTTCTTGATCGAAATGAGCAACCAAATAAGGAGTCTCCTAAAGACCCACCACTTGAGCTCAAAGAACTTCCAAAAGGTTTGGAATATGCTTTTCTAGACAAAGATGGTAATTTACCTGTAATTATTTCGTCTAAATTAGGTAACTTAGAAAAGGAAAAATTAATTAATCTTTTGAAAAAACATAAAAACGCAATAGCTTGGAAACTTGTAGACATAAAAGGAATTAGTCCTTCTATGTGCACACACAAAATTTTGATGAATGATGACTACAAATCGGTCATACAACCACAACGTCGAGTAAATCCAAATGTTCAAGAAGTGGTTAAAAACGAAGTCATCAAGCTACTTGACGCCGGACTTATCTATCCTATCTCCGATAGTCCTTGGGTAAGTCCCGTCCAAGTAGTTCCAAAGAAAGGAGGTATGACGGTAATAACTAACGAAAAGAATGAACTAATACCAACGAGAACCGTCACAGGATGGAGAGTATGTATAGATTATAGACGATTAAATGAAGCAACAAGAAAGGATCACCTTCCTTTACCCTTCATTGATCAAATGTTAGAAAGATTATCCGGTCATAAATTTTATTGTTTCTTGGATGGTTTTTCAGGTTACTTTCAAATCCCGATAGCGCCCGAAGACCAAGAAAAGACAACTTTCACATGTCCCTATGGAACTTTTGCTTATCGACGCATGCCGTTTGGTCTATGTAATGCCCCAGCAACATTCCAACGTTGCATGGTAGCTATTTTCCATGACATGATAAAAAAGACAATGGAAGTCTTTATGGACGACTTTTCTATCTTTGGGGATTCATATGACCAATGCCTCGATAACCTTGAACGAATGCTATCCCGATGTGAGGAAACTAACCTCGCCCTTAATTGGGAAAAATGCCATTTCATGGTAACGGAGGGAATAGTACTCGGTCACAAGATCTCAAGCGAAGGAATGGAGGTGGATCGAGCCAAAATAGATACCATTTCTAGATTACCACCTCCATCCTCCGTACGAGCTATCAGAAGTTTCCTAGGGCATGCCGGATTTTATAGACGGTTTATCAAAGATTTTTCAAAAATCTCAAGGCCTCTAACAAAATTACTTGAAAAAGATGCTCCTTTCATCTTTGACAAGGATTGCAATCAAGCATTTCTAACCCTAAAGGAAATGTTAGTCAATGCACCTATCATGATAGCGCCTGATTGGAAATTTCCTTTCGAAATCATGTGTGATGCTAGTGACTTTGCAGTTGGAGCTGTCTTGGGACAGAGAAAAGAAAAGCATTTCCACCCAATCTATTATGCTAGTAAAACACTTAATGATGCACAAGAAAATTACACAACAACTGAAAAAGAATTACTAGCTGTGGTATTTGCTTTTGATAAATTTCGTTCTTATCTTGTTCTTTCTAAAACTATAGTCTATACAGACCATGCAGCCATTCGATATCTCTTCAAAAAGCAAGACGCAAAACCACGTTTGATTAGGTGGATTCTACTCCTCCAAGAATTTGACATTGAAATCAAGGACAAAAGAGGAGCAGAAAATACCGCAGCAGATCATCTTTCACGCTTAGAAGACCCAGCTTTGGAAGCAACCAGGGACGAGCAAATCAACGAAAAATTCCCTACTGAGTCCCTAGAGATGGTGGAATACAAGGAAGAACCATGGTACGCCGACTATGCTAACTACCTAGCTAGCGGTATAGTCGCAAAAGGATGGCCACATCATCAAAGAAAAAAATTCTTTGCCAATGTGAAACACTACTTTTGGGAAGATCCATATCTTTTCAAACTGTGTGCCGACCAACTCGTCAGACGATGCGTACATGGTAGTGAAGCACGAAGAATTCTCCGCCACTGTCATGAAGGTCCATACGGAGGACATCATGGTGCTGCTAGTACCGCACGAAAGGTATTCGATTCAGGATTTTATTGGCCAACCATTTACAAAGACGCTCAAGGTCTGGTAAAAACATGTGATGCTTGCCAAAGAACAGGTAATATTTCTTCCAAAAACGAAATGCCACAAAATGGCATTCTTGTTTGTGAAATTTTTTATGTGTGGGGACTCGACTTTATGGGACCTTTCCCACCATCGAAAGGAAACAAATATATACTTGTGGCAGTAGACTACTTATCTAAATGGGCCGAGGCCGAGGCACTTCCAACAAATGATGGAAGAGTCATGGTAAGATTTCTGAAAAAATTATTCTCTCGTTTTGGCACACCTAAAGCTTTAATAAGTGATAGAGGTACCCATTTTTGCAACCATCAACTTGAAATTTTTTTAACAAGATATGGGGTCTATCACCGGGTTTCAACAGCATATCACCCTCAAACAAACGGACAAGCCGAAGTGACTAATAGAGGTTTAAAACGAATACTCGAAAAAACCGTAGGGTTAAATAAAAAGGAATGGGCTGATAAATTAGATGATGCTTTATGGGCTTTTCGAACTGCTTATAAAACAACAATAGGTACAACCCCGTATAAGCTAGTCTATGGAAAAAGTTGTCATTTGCCAATAGAAATTGCACACAAAGCCTACTGGGCAATCAAAAATGTAAACTTGGATTTAGAATTTGCTGGTAAAAATCGATTTTGTCAATTAAATGAATTAGACGAGCTTAGGAATTATGCATACTCAAACTCTGAAATTTATAAGGAAAGAATGAAAAATTTGCATGACAAACATATTAAACCTAATGAATTTCGGGTAGGGGATCTAGTTCTTTTGTTTAATTCACGACTTCGATTGTTTCCTGGTAAATTAAAGTCTAGGTGGTCAGGACCTTTTTCCATCACCCATATTTTTCCACACGGTGCAGTAGAAATTAAATCTCGAAATGGGCCACCATTTAAGGTCAATGGCCAACGGCTGAAACTCTATCAAGGATTCATTGAGGATGAGGAAGAAGAGATCTCGCTTCAAACGGTAGAAGAATAAAAACATCATGCCTGGTAAGTTACGAACGATTGAGACGACAAAATAAAGCGGTAAGTTTTCTAACCATAGCTTATGGGAAAAAGGGGCACTCACACGTGCACTTAAAAAAAAAAAAAAAAAAAAACTTGCTCGGCACGAGGCCGTGTCCGCTGGACACGGGGCCGTGTTCGCGCTGCAGACGGGATAAAATCCCTTTTTCAAAACAGTTTCTTCATTCCACACGCCCCGTTTCCCCACAAAAGCTCTGGTTCCAAGCGATTTTTCGCAAAATTTCAACGTCTCCTATCGATCTAACAACATCAAGGTATGATTCTATCACTCTTAGTAGTTAGATTAGTTACTTGCATGTAGTTAAAACACCAAAAATTTGGGGGAAAATCTAGGGTTCTTGAAGTTCATCCGGATCAAACCTCAAATTTTTGTTTAGATCTGTTTGCATTTAGTTAGATTAGTGTTAAAGGAAGTAAATATACTTGTATTGTTCATAGATTCACCCGATTTCTTACAAAAACCCCAAACCCTTGTTCTTGAACCGAAAAAGAATAAATTGATAGGGTAAACGGGATATTTTGGAAAAAACGGTACTTAGGGTTTCATTTTCGGGGTAAACCGCACCTTTTGGACCAAAAATTTTCAAGTTTTCGAAATCGGGTCGAAAAATGAAGTTTTTGAGTAACAGACCTCTGGACACGGGGCCGTGTCCGCTGAACACGGGGTCGTGTCCAGCCCGCTGTTTGCAGTTTTGTCCGAAAATATTTCTGTTTCGTGCTAACTTTTGGTGTATTCTTGCAGATGGCCAGGAAGTTCACAAGATTTAACGCCAATGAGCTAGATGCAAGAGCTCGATACGAGCTTCTTCAAACAAGGCCCGAGGAATACCCGAGGCAAGCTTGCACGGACTTGCTAACCATGGTGAATCAAATTGACCGTTTCAACAACATTGTCACGGGACCACTCAGAGTCGCACTAACAACTCGACTCCGTTCCGTCCATGAATGCACCTTGGAATTCTACAGCACCTTTGCATTCACTTCAAGGTGCGACCCGTTCGATAATGACGGGGTGTCATTCCGGTGTGGCGGAACGAGGTATTCGATCTCTATGGCACAATTTGGGTCGATTATCGGGTTGTATGCGGAAGAGGATGCAGGAAACGAAGAAAATATTGGGGGAATGAGAGAGATAGGTGACAACGAACGCCAAGCCATGTGGGCTCAGATTGGGGAAGGGTTCTACAATCCGAGCAGCACTAAGAGTACAAAGCTGAGGGATCCGCTATACAGATACATTCATAGGCTCCTCGGCTACTCTCTTAGCCAAAGGCATGACAGTAGTGGCGTCGTGGGGTTAAGAGATTTGCTTGTCCTCCACTGCATTCACAACCGCAGGCCGCTCGATGTTCCGTTCCTCATGCTCTGAAACATGCATCACAACCGCCTTGCTAGTGCACCAACTCCTATTTTCTTTGGGGGATGGGTGTACCGTCTTTTCAAGCACTTCGCCCACATACCTAGGTCATTTGAGAGGAGCCCATGGTCGGGTACGGTGGATATTCACATATGCCGCTCAATGAACCTAATTTATGAGGCAGAAGATGGGACGGTAACCTTTCAAAGGATGAAAGGTCATGCATGGAACCCGCAAGAAGCGCTTGTCCTCCCAGCTCCGCAACATCATCAGTATCAATACCAACCCCACGGTGATCCAGGCCAATCATCCTCCTCGGGAGGCGGTTTTCCTAACTTTCAAAGTTTGCATGATTTGTTGCAGGAAAACCTTATGTGTACTAGGAACACCTATAACATGGCGAGCAACACTTACCACCGGGTCGGAGCTATCGAGAGAAACCTATCCGAGATCCAAGACGATGTTGGATACATACGAGACCACATTGCACGCCATGGAGGGGATGATGACGATGATGATGATGACGATGCTATGGAGTAGGCGAGAGGAGCAGAGGAGGAAGCGGTTGATTGATGACTCCACAGGTTTAAGTCCCTTTATCTATCGAACAATTGGTGGCCTGCGTGCCAAATGTTGAACAATTTACTTTCCTTGATCACTTTTATTTTCCGTTTTATTTTTCTTTTACTTTATGCTTGGAACAATTAACTATGGTAATGTAGGATGTTTGTGTTGCTTGGTGTGGTATTAAGTGATGAAACAGGTACAAACCAAGGCTTGGGGTGCTAAGCCTCAGCACTTATAGGGCCAGGATGGAAAAACCGGGGGAAGAAACCTGTATTTCAGGCTTTCAGACTGTCTACACGGGGACGTGTCCAGCCAACACGCCCCCGTGCTCACCTCCCAGACCTGCTGTTTGGTTACTGTCCTGCAGATTTTTGTCAGACACGGGGCCGTGCCTAATCAACACGCCCCGTGTTCACCTTCTGTAAGTTCTCGTTACTGGCAGTTCGCCACGGGGTCGTGTCCAGTGGACACGGGGCCGTGTCCAGACTACCAGTAACATAAATCTTTGCTTTTAACACCATTTTACACATCTAATCAACCTAAAAATTTATTTTTGGGACACATTGAGGACAATGTGTAATTTAAGTGTGGGGGGGATGCTAAAACCTTGAATTTTGCAAGTCCTAAATACAAGCCTTACACAAAACTCTATTGGAACCGCTAATCACCCCAAAAAATTTTCAAAAATTTCATTTTTTTTACTTGTCTAGGTTTAACTCGGGAAATTCAAGTTCTCAAAAAGGTTATATTTTTACAAATTTACAACCGATAGCGTAGTGATAGAAAGAACCAACATAAGAGAATTATGAAAAGGCATGGCAAACTTAGTTAAAATTTGATTATATATACTTGATCACATAAAAACCCATTCCCACAAAAGTGAGTTTTGAGCCTTTATTGAGCATACAAATTTACATCTTTAGACTAAATGCTCATTTTTCGTTTCTTGTGTGAATAGCCGCTTGGTTCTTACAACTCTAGAACTTGCCATGACGATACATTCCCGGTCCTTATCAACTTAAACCCGAGTAAGTAAATGATGGAGGCATTAGGACTAACCCTTTTTTATTTCTACACCATTATTTTTCTTTTTCTTTTACCACCTACCCAAAAATCCCCCTAGTTAGCCCCTTTGAGCCTAAACCTTTTCATTTCATCACCCAAACCAAAAAACCCTTTTACCCACCAAAACCTTTTTATTTTTAACCCTTTGTTTTAGTAACAAGTTCGGTTTTTTCGTATGATCGTTCAAAAAAAAAATGTGTTGATGATGAAAAAAAAATAAAAAAATAAACAAACAAGTTCATCAAAAATAACTTTGTTTGAATAAAAGCTTCATCAAAAATAAAAAGATACAAAAATAGAAAGTCTTACGAAAACCGACACTTGTTACGCTTTTCGCTTTTTTTTTACTAACCACTAACCAATATCCCAACCACCTACCTTTAACCCAAGCCTAACCCTTAACCCACAAAGTCCTCTTGATATTTACAAAGGTATAAAAGTTAAAAAGGAGGAGGATTGATTGCTTGGCAAGCTTATGGTAGGAATAAGTTCCATGCCGCTCTCGAGTGATTCACTAAAAATACACCTTCGGCCGAGTGTGAGTGATTTCTCCCGTGAGGTATGTGAACTTGTATATAAATGGAATTTTAAAAAGGCATGTTATGCCCAAATAAGTAATTTCTCCTATGAAACGTTCTAAATAAATCATTACGAATAGGATTGTAAATAGATAAAAATAAAACCCAAAAAGATCTTGGATTCCCAACACTCTACGACAAGCCAAAAACCTTCTCTTCTACCCATTCCATTTGGAGTGTAAGCCACATATTAAAGAGTTTTGCTTGAGGACAAGCAAAAGTTCAAGTGTGGGGGTATTTGATGTGTGTAAAATGCAACATATAAATTACATCAAATGAGGCATAAAACTAACCCTTTTTAAGTACTAATATTGGAAAAAGAGTGTTTTTGTCTTCCTTTTGTATTTTCAGGATTAAATGATCTCAAAAACACAAAAGAAGCAAAAAGACAGCTAAATCCAACAAAAATACAAGAAAAGGAACATAAGTGGATTGCCCGACCCCTCAACGGCATCCTCCCAAGCAAAATAGAGAAGGCAGAAGACTGAACACGCCCCGTGCTCAGCCAGCACGGGGCCGTGCCCAAGAAGCAACAGAAAAGACAAACCTATAGAAGCTTCTATTGCCCACCACGGGGTCGTGCCCAGTGAACACGGGGGCATGGCGAAAGTACAGCAGGCGCATTAATTGTAATTGCGAATTACAATTAATGAGGAGAGAGAGTGTCAGACAGGCACGGGGCCGTGCCCAGCGGACACGGGGCCGTGCCCAGCCCTCTGTTCAGCCTATAAATAGGAGTGCTTGGTTTCATTTCAACTCATCCCTTGGCACACCACCTCTCTCACACTTCATCCACCACCCACCACCATCACAACACCATCATCCACCACCATCATCCATCGTAGAGTGTGTGAGTCGTCTCGGGATCCAAGATTGATCGTAAGAGTTCTTGACAATCAAGGCCATGTTTGCCTAAGTCTCTTACATCACTTGGTGAAGACAAAGTGTCTAGTATAATACTTTTTTATTTCTAATCTTTTGCACTTTTTATTTGGTTTTGTATTAATGACTTTAATAACTAGTTACTTATGTTGAAGGTGATCTTTCCTAATCGTTTGTCCGTGGTGTCTTGGCATTATTTTACTGTCTATATAAAATAAAAGATTTTCACCATTCATATCTCCACGGTCTATATGGAGGTATGTTGGCTACCTGGTCGGGGGTTAAGGGAACGGTTTGGTAAAGGTCTTGCCCTTGTTCAGCGTTTAGAGGTCCTGCAATGGACCTGGTTCAAATTTACTAGGACCTCCTTCAATGCTTCATGGTATTGGATGGCGGGGGTCCAAACTCTTTGATCCCCTCATAAGTTAACTACTATTAATACTATAACCCGGCTATTTAGAACTGTATCCCTGCTGACTCAGACTATTTAGCCGAGGGTAACGTCACCGCCAAAAGCAGGGCCTACCATAATATTGCATTAATAACTTAATTCATTATCTTCCAATAATCCACCCTTTTAGGATTGTATCCTTGCTGACTCAAACTACTGGGGTGAGGGTAACGTCACCTTCAAAAGAGGGGCCTACTACAATAACTAAGATAATCTCTTAATTATGTGCAAAAGTGCGGAAATAATCAAAGGTTATACTAGATACGAGTCGGAACCAAGTGATTCATCTTGTCTATCTGTTTTTTATTTTATTTTTATTTTCAGCATTTTAGTTAGTTTTTATTTTTTTAGTTTAAAACATTTTTCTAAACTTTTTATTTTGATTAGACGTTGAGGATAAACCGGTACTAAAAGCTCTTGTGTCCTTGGAGGACCTCGGTATCTTACCAACGCTATACTACGCTCACGATGGATGCACTTGCCCATATGTGTGTTTAGTGTTAGTAAAATATCGTGTTTTATAAATTTAAAACTTGGCTAAAAATAAGTGTTAAAGGGGCTTAAAATATACACCTAATATATATAACACTTCACACGCATCATTACCCTCAACCTAGTGGTTTGAGTCAGCAAGGATACAATCCCACTTGTCACACCCCAACCGATGGCGGAATCATCGGGGCACGACACTGAGCGAAACAGATTGTCTATGAGTATCCATAACAACTATTAATTACCAGATATTTTAAACATCATGTCCCATACCATAACATATCTAAATAAAACAGTTATTACAAATAATTGTCTCATAAACAACTACTGATCCGACAACTCAGATTTCAAATAAGATAGTTTGCTTGTTTGTTTCTAGACTCTTTCCTAGCCTCGATTTCATCACACAGCAAACAAGGCATCCTAGCATCTTAAGCACATGCCACGTACGTTAAAATAAAAGTCAATACACATAGTGTAAAGGTGAGCATACAAGTTTGATAATAGCATAATAGAGTTCGAAATCGTTTACACATAACCAACATGTTCAACGTATAATGTGAAGCATGTAAGTTATCGACAAAGATCCTATCAATACCAATGACTGCGAGTTGACTGCGAGTAGCGAGTGTGCATCACATATTCACCACTGTGAACATGTGAAGTAATTGTCCTTAACAACCCCTGAATGAACAGGTGCTGAGTCCAAACTATAGTACTATCGTTGCTAAGGCAGGTAGACAGCAATCAATGTGTTAACATAACAAACAGGCATTCATCGAGTCACGTATAACATGCATTAGAGGTCAGCGTATAAATAGTGTTTGCGTTGTGTGTTCGATGTGATTTAGTATAAGTAACGTATGTAACACCCAAAAGTGCATAAAGCAAAAAAGGGATCGAGTATACTCACAGCGGTAGAGTTAATGGATTGAAGGGAGCGCTAGAGCGGAATTAGCCTGAACAGTTAACGATAGCATAAGCGAAAGTCGGCGTGTAAAACGGTGTAGGTGTACCGAGGATCGGATGGTAATCCGATCGGATGGCAATCTGATCGGATGGCCAGTCGATCTGGTGGCAATCCGATCGGATGGCCATTCGATTGGATTGACACCTCATTTGGTGAGTGATGTGTTTATGTATGATGGTTTGTACTTTGAAGTTTTCGTTGTAGCATTTTAAAAATAGAGAAGTATCTCTACCTTTCAGGTCGGTTGATCGAACGGTCGTTCGATCGGACAGCAATCCGATTGGCGAGGCTTCTCAGTTTGAGAACAAGTTCACAGCAGGACGGTCACTCGATCGGATGGCTATCCGATCGGGTGGCAATCCATACGTACTGAACATGTTGAAAATTGTTTAAGTACCAAAGTCCTAAACGTCATACGATCGGACGGTCGCTCGATCGGATGGCAATCCGATCGGGTGGTAATCCGTTCAACGTCCATATCCTTGAGGTATTTGAATAAAAGTTTAAGTATGGAACCAAGTGCAACCCGATCGGATGGCCAGTCGATCGGATGGCAATCCGATCGGACGACAATCCGTCCCAACGGTCAGATCGTCTTGTCACTTGATTTCGTTTGAAGTTCTGTGATTTTGAACGAGATGTTTTGATGACTTGCTTGAACAACATAACCCTTATCTCGGCCGACCCAACCGAACAGGAATCACCCTAGTCCGTCCGGTTCATGGCTCGAGTCGGTAGTTCATGTTCAAACTCGAAATCAATATCTTTCGGATAGAATTCAGATCTGGAACTAATACATCACCAAGAATGGGTAGAAGATCAGAACGAGCTCCGATTCTATCGGGTTTGAGTGCATTGAGTGTAAAAGAGTTGAAAGAAAGTAAGAAAACCATCTTTCACTCCTTTTCACTATGAATATGTTCAGATCTATGTTAGATCTTTGTTTATTTATGTGGAAATTGTCCAGATCCAAGTTGGTTCTTGGTGGATTGAAGCCAAAACATGAAGTTCATAAGAACACCATGATGACATCATCCTAGAACACCACAAATCCAATGATTTCACGGTTAAAAGTTAAAATTCGAAAGATAGAAAGGTGAAGAAGTGTGTGTAGATCAAGAAAGTACAAGATTTAGGTTGGAAACTTACAAGAATTGGGAGAAATCGAGAGAAATAGAGCTTGAGTGCAGCTGGGTCGAGTAGAGAGTTGTCACATCAAGTGATGTGACATGTGGGGGTATTTATAGGGTTTCCCAAAAAGGAAAGTGAGGAGAAAGGCTGGTCGATCGGGTGGCAGTCCGATCGGGTGGCAACCCGATCGGATGGCAACCCGATCGGATGGCAACTCGATCAGATGGCAACCCGATCGGATGGCCACTCGATCGGTTGGCCACTCAATCCGTGAGTTCAGCGCGATGATTTTAGCCGTTTCGATTCGGACGTTGAGCGTTGAGATGCGATTCGAGAGAGTGATGCGATAGAATTACCCATTAAATTACTTTTAATCCCAACTACAATATCTAACATACAATCACTATATTCAACTTGCGTTTAGCGTTTCGATTCGATTGCGATGCGATAGATTATGATTTCGATTAACACCTCAACATAAACATAACATGAACAAGTAACACATAAACAACACACACACGTAAAACAATATCCAGAACACATAATTCGAGTTGCGAATGCGATAGCGATAAGCGTTAAATCGATTAAACATGCGATTAATACGTGATTAAACCTTGATTATTAATAGATACTCCACATAATACAACTAAAGTGATAACATAAATAGATTAACTATAAGTCAAAGAAGTCAAAATAGGAGTTGAGCAAGAAGTGACAGATCGCAATTAGCAATCTTTTCTTCCTTTGACTTCAATATTGACTTTGACTTTGACCTTCGAAACACGGGGTGTTACAGCCTCCCCCTCTTAAGGGAATTTCATCCCGAAATTAGGCTGGAGCCGTAACAAACAACTGCGGGTACTTCGCCTTCATGTCGCTTTCGAGTTCCCAAGTGAACTCTGCGCCTTGTTTGCCTTCCCAGCGAACTTTCACAATGGGAATGCTTGAGCGCCTGAGCTGCTTGGTTTGTCGGTCCATGATTTCGACATGCTTTTCCACGAAGTGTAATGTTTCGTTTACTTGAAGATCCTCGAGTGGTACATGTAAATCATGCTCAGCTAGGCACTTTCTTACGTTTGAAACGTGGAAAGTCGGGTGGACGTTGTTAAGTTCCTCCGGTAGTTCAAGTCTGTAAGCCACTTTTCTGATCCTTTCCAGAATCTTAAAGGGTCCCACATATCGAGGCGCGAGCTTTCCTCTCTTGCCGAATCTGACCACACCCTTCCTAGGTGATACCTTTACGAGTACATGGTCGCCAACGTCAAATTCAAGGGGCTTGCCTCGTCTATTGGCGTAACTTTTTTGACGACTCCGAGCTTTCAGTAGATTGTCTCAAATTTGGAGGATTTTGTCAGTCGTTTCTTGCAATAGCTCAGGACCGGTTAATTACGAGTGTCCGATCTCGTGCCATACAATAGGCGATCGACATCTTCTTCCATACAATGCCTCAAATGGTGCCATTTGAATGCTGGAATGATAACTGTTATTGTACGAGAATTTGACTAAAGGTAAAAGTATGCGTCCCAATTACCACTGAAATCTATGACACACTAACGGAGCATGTCTTCCAGGGTACGAATCGTTCTTTCAGTCTGACCGTCAGTTTGGGGATGGAATGCGGTACTTAGATTAAGCGCAGTACCGAGAGCAGATTTAAATGTTTCCCAACAACGCGAGGTAAACCGAGCATCGCGGTCAGAAATGATGTCGCGAGGCGTCCCATGTCGACAAATGATCTCTTTGGTGTAGATTCAGGCTAATTTTTCTACCTTGTAGTCTTCCCGTATTGGCAGAAAGTGAGCAGATTTAGTCAAACGGTCAACGACAACCCAGATGCTGTCGTGACCTGTGGGCGTACACGGAAGTTTCATTATGAAGTCCATAGCTATACTCTCCCACTTCCACATTGGGATCTCGGGTTGAACGAGTAAGCCAGAGGGTCTTTGGTGCTCAGCCTTGACTTTCGAGTAAGTCAGGCACTTCGGAACATAGAGGCCGATATCTCTCTTCATGCCCGGCCACCAGTACTTGTAGCGCAGGTCCTGGTACATCTTGTCGGCACCGGGATGAATAGAATATCGGGATTTGTGGGCTTCGTCCATCAGAAGTTGTCGCAAGTTCGTACGTTTGGGAATCCAGATTCGATCCAGGTAATGAAAAATACCATTCGACTTATTCTCGAGTTGGGCGCCATCATTGAGAATCCTTTCCTTATTCAAAGTGCGTTCATTAAAGCAGGCATGTTGAGCTTCGCGGATGAGGGTTTCAAGATCATATTGGGCTTGAATATTACGGGCGCTGTGCAAATAACTCCACCTGCTGAGAGCGTCGGCAACGACATTTGCTTTGCCAGGATGATAACAAATCTCACAGTCATAATCGTTGAGAAGTTCCACCCACCGGCGTTGACGCATATTTAGTTCTTTCTGGTCAAAGATATGTAGTAGGCTCCTATGATCGGTGAAGATCGTACACTTGGTACCATAAAGGTAGTGTCGCCAGATCTTTAACGCAAAAACAACTGCGCCTAGCTCGAGGTCGTGGGTTGTATAGTTCTTCTCGTGGATCTTGAGCTGACGAGATGCGTAAGCAATAACCTTGTCTCGTTGCATGAGAACATGTTAGGATTGAACCCTATCAGAGGAACAGATAATTAAAGCCAAAACTGGATCAGAGCAGTGGATCCAGAATAAGCAATGAATGTATACAAGTCTCTCCCCTTGAAAGTGGTTTCAACATCTGATGACCTCCATCCACTGATCCTTTACAACATCTGCTGATTACAACTGCTGACCAAGTTAAATGTTGATGAAGACTAAAGCCCTGTTGATCAATCTACTACTATGGGTCAAGCACTGCTGAAGTTATCAAGTACTGATGGAGTCACAACAGTGGAAGGATAAAGCAGTAGTTTAGTTTTCTTATGTAATGTATTGTAAACAGTAGATAGCATAACAGTGTTTATATTAGATCAGTTGTTAGAGTTTGTTAGGAGGTTAGATGTCACTTTCATGGTGACGTCAGCCAAGATGCTTCAGTGGTTTGGGCATGCCTATAAAAAGAACTGTACCCTGTACTGTTCTATTAGCTCTTCACCACTTTTCTTCCTGTATGAACAAATCACTGTGAGCTCAGGCTGAGGGGGAGTTTGTTACATGCATGCATTGTAATCGTAGTTGAAATAAATTCAATCTTTCGGTTCTATGTGAAAATATGTGTTAAAAGCAATATTCCTGTTTGATTGTGTGCAAAGTTTAATTCCATTTATATTCCGCTGCATTACTTGTTCATTGATCATCTTAATTCAAAAATAAAACACAATCAATCCAAACTCAGATCCTAACAATTGGTATCAGAGCTCGGACAGTCAAATTTGATTTAACAATCATTTTGACATAAACAGTTCAGCTCAAAATCATTGATACTGATAGTTGTTCGTTTTGTTGAAAAATAGAGTAAGGTTTAATCACCATCAAAGTTGATTAATCAGTACCTGTGAAACAACCAGGATGACGTCACAATCATAAGATGATAAAAATAACATACTTTTCAAACCACTCATGCTTAAACGTAATGAATACAACATCTGGGAGAGAAGTATGGGTGACATCCTTGCTTAACAGAATACCGGATGTTGGAGATCTGTTGTTTTTGGACCACATGTTCCCATGGTGCCAAGTGCTGAGGATACAAAGAAGTTCCAACCTAAAAAACCTGAAAACTATACTGAAACTGATTTTCAAAAGTTCGAACTCGATGCCAAAGCATTTAGCAACATTGCATCTGCATTACCCAATGAAATTTATGTTGGGCTGTTACACTGTAACAGTGCCAAGGAATTATGGGATGCACTTAAGGAACAATTTGGGGGAACTGAAGAAGTAATTGAAAATAACAGGGAAATTCTGAATCAGCAGTATGAAACCTTTTGTCACATCAAGGGTGAATCATTGACTCATCATTTTGAACGATTCAGTTGTCTCATTAGTGAGCTAAGACTTGTTAAGGTTGTATTTCCTAATTCTACACAAAATAGCAGGTTTCTTAGATCACTACCTGAAAAATGGGATACAATTGCCTTTGTTACTAGAAACTCTGTTGAGTTCAAAGATCTGACACTGACCCAACTTCATGGTAGACTCCTGACCTATGAAAGGGAGTTAAACCAGAAAAAAAGGTTACAAGAGTCTGGCAAAGTCGCAGATGATTATTCATTTGGCAACACAGCTCTTCTGGGTCAGGAAGAGACTGGCAGCAGTAAGGATCAGAGTTATGATCATTTTATTGACATAACTGCTGGTGCAAGCTTCAACTCTGATCCTCGCTCATCCAACTTTGCTTTCACAGCAAATGGAGAAAGCCAGATCTCTGATAATCTGTCTTTTGAACTCAATGATTTGCAACACTTTGATCCCACTGACTTAGAAGAAATGGACATCTTGCATCAATTGGCATTGCTTAGTGTGAGAACAAGTAAATTCTATAAAAGAACAGGGAGAAAATTCCCAGGGTTACATGGGAATTTAAAAGTGGGGTTAGATAAGCCAAAAATCAAGTGTTATAAGTGCAATAGGCTAGGTCATTTAGCTAGGGAATGCAGGAGTCAAACCACTGGTCCAATTATAACTCATCCCAGCTCCAACCCTAGACCACAACATCAAAGCACTGTGCACTATACCCAATATACCCCTGCAGCCCATGTTAACACTGCTCACTATGTTGCAACCCCTGTGCCTGTGCATTATGTTCAAACCACTGTTCCACAAATTCAGTATGTTCAAGCCCCTGTCCCTCAGGCACAAGTGCAACCTGTTGCACCTCAACAAGCTGCTCCAACAGTGGTTCAACCAGATCAGCAAAGCTTTTTCACCCAAGGCTTTGTTGACTGGAGCAGCATGCCTGATGAGCTTGGTGATGAAATTTTTGCACTCTATGCTTCTAATGATACCTTTAATGATGAATTTTGTCTGATGGCATTAGAGTCAATACCAGAAGGGGTAGAAGCTGAAGGTGAACAACTAAGTGCTAAAACGGTGGATGAAGTGGCTGAAGCAGTGGTTACTGCAGTTACTGGTTAACTACTGCTGGGAGAAAATTCAGAAACTCTGATTGAACCACTGTTTGACCCCTGGTCCAAAGAAGACAAAGAAGAAAAAGAAGAGAAGAAAGAAGGTGAGAAAAAAGAGAGAGCTGATGAAGAAAGTGATCATCAATGTGATTATGCTATGATGGATGCTGCCAAGGGAGCTTCTGCATGCTTAGATAGTCTTTGGTATGTAGATAGTGGAGGCTCCAGGCACATGACAGGATGTAGAGCTCTTTTCGAAGATTTCAAAACTCACGGAGGGGGTGACATATCCTTTGGCAATAATAGTAAAGGAAAGGTTCTGGGGTCTGGTACTGTTCAGTCTGGTAAAGTTAAGTTTGAAAATGTCAATCTAATAGACAATCTAAAATTCAACCTCCTGAGTGTCTCTCAAATGAGTGATAAGGGCTATGGCTCTTTCTTCACAAAGGATTGTTGTAGGATTGTTGGACCAGAAATGGTTGAAAAGATTGAAACAATAATTAAAACTAGAAAAACCCAACTTGTTGCTCAAAGAAGTGGCAATGTTTATGTGGTTATGTCAAAAGAGAGCCCCAGGACTGATGCCTGTCTGTTCTTAGCTGCTTCAAACAAAGAGACAGAATTATGGCACAGGAGATTGTGGCACACAAATCTCAAGACAATCACTACCATTTCAAAATAGGGGTTAGTAAGAGGTTTACCTCAAAAACTGTTCACCTGTTCTGAGTATTGTGTTTCCTGCTTAAAAGGAAAACAACATAAAAGCTCATACAAATCAATTGAAGAGTCCAAAACAACCAAATGTTTGCAAATGCTTCATATGGATTTGTTTGGCCCAGTTAAAGTCATGAGTCTTAGGAAGAAAAGATATTGTCTGGTTATTGTTGATGACTTTTCTAGGTTTAGATGGGCTTACTTTTTACACTCAAAAGATGAGACTGCATGTATTCTGCAAGACTTTGTGAAATAGGTTGAAAAGCAGTTTGACCTTCCAGTAAAAATATTCAGAAGTGATAATGGCACAGAGTTCAGGAATAAGGAGTTAGATGATTTTTGTGTGTCAAGAGGAATTGTGAGACAATACAGCATTCCAAGGACACCAGAACAAAATGGGGTTGTTGAGAGAAAGAACAGAACTTTGATTGAGGCTGCCAGAACCATGCTTGCAGATTCAGGTTTGCCATTAACTTTTTGGGCAGAGGCAGTAAACACCGCTTGCTATGTCCAAAACAGGGTTTTAATCAACCCCAGGCATCAAAAGACTGCCTATGAATTGCTGTATAGAATAAAGCCATTGATTTCATATTTCAAAGTTTTTGGCTGCCCATGCTTCATTTTAAACTTAAAAGATTCTATTTCTAAGTTTGCAGCCAAAATTGATTGTGGTTATCATCTGGGATACTCAACTACTGCTAAGGCCTACAAAGTGTTTAACAAAAGGACCAAAACAGTGGAAGAGACTTTGAATGTCAAGTTCAATGAACTTTCATCAACGAAAATCCCAGCAAATCATGCAGAACTGTTTGATCTTGATAAATTTACTTTTGAAAATACTGCTGTCAAGACTAACAATGCAGGTCCATCAAAGGATTCATCATCAGACTATAGGTATGAAGTCATCATTCCTCAATAAAAGTCTGTCTCAATGGGAAGAGCAGCAGTTGTTCAAAACAGCTGTCAAAACTCAACCACTGCTACCTCAACTGTTGTTGACCAAAGTAGCCCATCAACCATTGCTTCCACATCATCAAACACTGTTGACAAAAGTCCTCAAAAAGTGGATAAAAGCCAGCATGTGTCCACACCATTACCTCCTATTCCACCACTTTTTGAAGCCACTGCTGGATCATCAAAGTCACCAGCAGTGGTTAGCTCAGATGATTCACATCTGCAGCCTTCCCCACTTAATGCCATTGTTCCATACCAAGGAGATCTTATCTTCTTGAAATCTCATCCACCTGACCAAATCATTGGCAACATCAATGAAGGGGTGCTCACAAGAAGTCAATCCTAAAACATTTGTCTTTTTGTTGGTTTCCTATCTCTCCATCAGCTAGTCAAGTACCAAGAGGCACTAAAAGACAACAGCTGGGTAGAAGCCATGCAAAAGGAGCTCCAACAGTTTAGAAGACAACAAGTTTGGGAGCTTGTACCATTGCCAGAGGGTGTGAGTCCTATTGGCACAAAATGGGTCTTCAAAAATAAAACTGATGAAAGGGGTATTGTTGTCAAGAACAAAGCCAGGCTTGTGGTTCAAGGGTTCAGACAGGAAGAGGGCATTGACTATGATGAAACATTTGCCCAAGTAGCAAGATTGGAAGCTATCAGACTATTCCTGGCCTTTGCTGTCAACCACAACATCAAGGTGTATCAAATGGATATCAAATGTGCATTCCTCTATGGTAAGATTCAAGAAGAGGTTTATGTTTGTCAACCTCCAGGTTTTGAGGATCCATTTTATCCAAATCATGTCTACAAGCTAAATAAAGCTTTGTATGGCCTGAAACAAGCACCAAGGGCCTGGTATGAAACTCTTTCCACCTTTCTACTTTCCATTGGTTTCACAAGAGGTAAAATTGATAAAACATTGTTTTTGAAATGGAGAGGGAAAGACTTGATGATTGTCCAAATTTATGTGGATGACATCATTTTTGGAAGCACATGTAATAAAATGTGTGAGGAGTTTAGGAAACTCATGACAGCTGAGTTTGAAATGAGTGCAATGGGTGAACTCCAGTGTTTTCTTGGTCTTCAAGTAAGGCAACTGCAAAATGGCACTTTTATCCATCAAGGCAAATATGCCAAAGAACTTTTAAAGAAATTTGAGATGGATGATTGTAAGCCATGCAGTACACCCATTGCAACCAATAAAATAGTCATGTCTGATGAAAAGGATGATTTGGTTGATCAAACTCTGTATAGAAGCATGATTGGGTCTCTATTGTACCTAACTGCATCTCGGCCAGACATCATGTTTGCAACGTGTGTTTGTGCAAGATCCCAATCAGCTCCCAGAAAGTTAAACCTTACTGCTGTAAAAAGGATATTCAGATACCTAAAAGGTGCTCCCACACTTGGTATCTGGTATCCAGCTGATGGTAAAATTGAGCTTTCAGGATATTCAGATAGTGACTTTGCTGGATGTGACAAGACAAGGAAGTCCACTTCAGGAGGGTGCCAATTCCTAGGCAATTGCTTAGTGTCTTGGCAAAGCAAAAAGCAAGTAGCTGTTTCCACATCCACTGCTGAGGCAAAATATATAGCTGCTGCAAGCTGTACAGCCCAACTGCTTTGGCTTCAAAATCAGCTGCTAGATTTTGGTATCACTACCTTAAAAACACCACTCATGTTGGATAGCCAGGCTGCAGAAAATATCATCAAAAATCCAGTTTCCCATTCAACCACCAAGCACATTGATATCAGACATCACTTTGTGATGGATTGCTATGAAAAAGGTTTGATTTCTCTGCACCATGTTCCAACTAAAGATCAGCTGGCAGATGTGCTAACCAAAGCATTAGACACATCCACCTTTGAAAGCTTGATCTCTAGGATTGGCATGCTGAACATGGAATAACAGGCAAAATCCCGTTTTTCTATGAATAAAAGCATTAAAATGTTTTCAGAAAATCAAAAATCCATCCTTAAAAATAGCTAAAAATGAACTTTTCATTAAATCCTTAAAAGTCTGCCATAACCACTGTTTCGTTCAAACATCTGTTCTGCTCAAAATGTTGTCCACTGCTGAAAGTCAACCCCTGTTCTCTCATTTCCTTGGTAATCACTGTTGTTCAAAATCAGTGTTTTTATCCACTGATATGCTATCCACTGATAGTAAAAATCACCCACTGCTTTCATTATTAACGTTGCAACCACTGTTCTTGTTCCATCAGTGGTTTTCTTAAATCACTTGTCCTTCAATTCATCAGGGGTTGGCACGTGGACAGTACATAGCGGTCAGATCTTTTGTAACCGCTGCCACATCAGCATTCACTTTTTCCTCTATAAAACCCCTTTCAAAACCCCCAAACAGGGTTTTACTGTCGAATCGAATTCACAAAAATTCCTTTCTCAAAGCAGTTTTCATCCATTTCTCCAAAATCATTCATCGTTCTTCTTCGTAAAAATGACAAAATCAAAGTCTTCATCTTCTAAAAAGGCCACTCAAATGGCTACCACACCCATTGAAATCCCATACAAAGCTCCTCACAACTATCTGGGTCTCCTCACAAAACCCGGTACCATCGATATCTACGATTCCATCATTGACACTATGTCATCATCAAAGTATAAAATTTTGTTGACAGCAGATGCTCCAATTTACCTGAAAACCCAGAGAGAATTTTGGAAAAATGTTACTCTTGAAAAACAAGGTGAAGACGTCATAGCCATTAATTCCTCTCTAATGGGTAAAACAGTTAAAATCACACCACAATCCATTTCAGAAGTCTTTAAACTCGATGATCAGCAAGGTACAAATTCTTTTCCCAAAAAATGAGTTAAAAACTGATATCCTTGAAAGGGGGTAAGCAGATTCAATGAAAAAGGATACCTTACAAAAAGGTAGCTTTCCACCTGCAACAAGATTTTTGTTCCATACCCTGTTGATGTGTGTTTCAAATAAAACAACTGCTTTTAATGAGATACCATTAAAGATTCAATACCTGGGATATGCTATTTTACAAAATGAAAACTTTAACTACTCCCAGAAGATCTTTAATGATCTAGTTAAAAATGTTGATAAAAAACCATTCTTACTATTTCCAAGATTTCTAAGTTATTACTTTCAAAAGAAATTTGATAAGGATGATGCTCATGTGCTCCAACAAGGTGACTCTTTTCAAATAAACAGCTTAACAGCTGAAACTTTTACAAGACTTTCAACACCTTGCAAAACAAAAGCAGAGGTGCCTGAGCAGAATTTAGCAGCTACCACTGCTCCTCAGGTATCTGCTGCTGAGCCCACTGCTCTAGGTGATCACAGCAGCAAAACAACTGCTCTGAAACCCACACCTAAAATCACCAAAAAGCCTAGTCAAAAGAAAACTCAAACCCCCCCCCCCCCAAACCTACACAAAAGGAAACTCTGGAAGATGAGATCCCAGAGCAACTGCCAGTGACAACACAAAATTCACAAGAAACCACTGCTGCTACTTCCTCACAGCAGATGGTAGAAAGATCTCAACCTGTAACACCTCGTAAAATCATACCCAATAGAATAAAGACACGTGTCATGTAAGATAAACGTGTCAGGAACCCGGGTCAAATTAGAAGATGTATGGTAGGATTTAAAAAGTGTCGACATGTTAATAAACATCTCTCAACGATCTGATTATAAATCCCAAGACCCAAATCAATATGATAAACATGTGATCTATTTAGAGCCGGTTATTCCCATAATGAATAAATTCAGTTAATAAGGAATTGGGTTTTTGAAATAATGTTACGACAAGGGGTATGATCAATTCTTTTAAAAGAATTCAAATCCATCCAAATGCATGGCAAGACCTTCTATAAGAATCCAAGGACGTGTAAGTGCATGGCTATGCATGCATGCCCTTTTCAGGACTGATCATGTGGTCCCATATTGTTACAAAAGACCCAAGATTTGGATTAGGAAAGTTGCATGGTCAAGACTTAAAAGTTAACAAATTTTTGTCTTCTCATGAAGGCTTACAGACCGCAAAGGCTAACCCTTACGGTCCGTAAGGTGGCAAGGCTGGACGGATAGAATAAATAAAAAGCGGATACGGACCGCAAACCCAATGGCTTACGGTCCGTAAGAGGGTATCTGGGCACATAAGAGGAGAGTCGGTTACGGACCGCAAAGCCAAGAGCTTACGGTCCGCAAAGCTTATGGCTTACGGTCCGTAAGACCGTCGCTGGCAGCAGAAAAAGGACAGCTGCCTGTTCAGCCTGTTGCACCGCCTTACATGAGTGGTTTTCGAAATCAGGGACTTGGAAACTGGTTTTTGGTATCATAGGGACACCTGGGATCATCTTGCAACATTTATAGACTTAGTTGGGGTCATCTTGTGACATTTAGTTCACTATATAAAGAGGTCTGTTGTTGCAACATTCCTTTGCTCATTTGCAACTCACTTCAAGTTGGTCTCTGGAGCTCCTCTGGTCAGCAAGCAAGTTCCCTTAAGTTCCAAATCATACTTAGGACCTTTGTAAGTGTCCTTAATCCTTCTTAATTCAGTTTAGCTTAGTTAATTAGCTAAAAGTCAAACCGTCATAATTAAGGTTTGACTTCGAGATTAATCAATAATTATTCAGTCAAATCTCGAATTGAAAGTACCTATAAGTTGGTAATTATGTGGGTAATAAACCCTCAAAAGGGTACTCTCTGATTCCCACTCTAACTAGGTCAATTGTCGGGTCAAAGTTAATCTTAAAAAGTCAACAGAAAGCTTATTTTCAAATTAACACATAATTAACAATGTAGAAGACATGCAACATATTTTATCATTAATATAACTTGGTAATTAATGTAAGAACATGTCTAAACATGTTCAACCCGACAATTTTCAGTTTAGGCTCGGTTCGGAACCGAAAGTCGCATAATTTGACTTTTGCTTTGACTTTCGATTCTGACCCATTGTAGCATGTTTTAGAAATGCCTTAGAGCCCTATTAGGACCAGGTTTCATGTTGGTATAACCCTCTGTGATTATACAACTTGGTTCATTAGTTATCCGATTCACATGCATGTTTCCGTTAAATGCTTATATGTTGACTATTATGCCCATATGACCCTAAAACGTGATTTTTGAAAATGTAAAAGAATAAAAACCTTAGTTACTGATTAATAAGCTTGCACCTAAAATTTGACATCAGTTTGAGGTCTAGACTAGGAGTTATACTCATTAGCGTAAATGAAAGTTTTTTATTTATTAAACGACGTAATTAGCGTATAGCCTATCTAAACCCAATTTTTGATACCAAAATTTTTACCCACTGATGTAAAATAATATTTTGGGATTTTTGAAGATTTTTATTTATTTTTAGGCTGAGCATAACTTAGAGTTTTAAGCTTGATTCGGTAATTACCGGTTTTGCCCTTTTAAGCTATATAATGAGTTTTACAAATCCTTTTAATACCAAACCTTTTTCTACTGATCCAATATGATAAATAAAGTATTTTAAGCCTTCTGGAATAATAAAAATATCAGCTTTTCTTATAAAACCCAGAAATAGCTTAAAGTCGCCTTTTTAAGCGTTTTTAACGCATAGTATGTATTAAAACTATTTTAAACATATAAGGTTTTATGCCTACTGATAATTTCAGTAAATTTTTATATATTAACAGTAAGCAAAAGTTTTAAACTCAGATTTCCAGTTTTGACCTTTTAGCCTATGTGAAATTACCAAAATACCCCTAAGGTGCATAGTTTGATTATAAATGATAAATTTCACATATAGGTTTTACCCTACTGATATCACTTAGTAAATTAAGTATTTTTACTGATTACATTAGACCTGAAACTCATAATTATATTTAAACGCTTTTATAACCTTTTAAATGACCAAAATGCCCTTACGGGGCATAATTTAAGTTTAAATTCATATGGGGCATAATAGAAGATATCTTACTGATGTCACAACATATCTAAGGCATATTAACTTAGGAAACTTGTATATGACTCATATGGTTACCCGTTTCGCACTTTTCGCGTTCGGATCGGCTTATGTAACTAGTTTGCATAATTTAGCCGAAACGGGTCAAACCATATCGTTTTAGTCTCAAAAATCCAGAATGTGTTTAAGTTACCCATATTAAGCAAGCATACAAGCTTGTCGGGTCAAAACCACATTCTAAACCGGTCTTCGCCTTATCATGCGTTTGAACCGTGTCTACCTTTTGAAAACTAACCGGTCTAAGTCTAAGCTTAATTCAAGACCCGTTAGGATTCTAATAGGTTACTAAAAACCTTTGTTCCAGATTAGGAGCCAAGTAAAAGCTACCTGTACTTGCTTGGTGGTGTACGGCTGGGATAAATTGTATAAATTTGCTCAGGTAAATACTCTTAACTTATTTTCCCTATACGGGCTTGGGATACGGTATTATAATAATACCGCTTGGTCGGGTATGTAATCATTTAAATCGGATTGTGATTGATGTATTTACATAACTCGTTTTATTCTGTATTATTTGGTGTATGGCCTTTGGGGGTTAAATGACCATGTCCCGGATATCCTTGGCATCATTCAAAGAAATGGCCACGACCTAAGCACGGGGTGTAGGCGTACACCTAACAGATGCATATGAAAAAACTGGTAGCCCACTTAAAGGAAATAACCTTGTGGGTATTATACCTGTGGCGTGTCAGTTAATCTAGACTAACCCTACAAACCGGCCCTAATGGACGACAAATAAGTAAAACTGTATACAAGATTATATATAAATAATTGTCCTAAGTTATAAAGATATTTTTTCCGAAGTGCATTCAAATCAATTTTTCAAACTCTTTTCAAAATGAGTCAGTTAAGTTGTATTTACCAGTGTAAACTGACGTATTTTCAAAAAGGCTAAGTGCAGGTACTATAAGTAATAGGCTGGCTACTCCAGGCATCAATAATCAAGTCTCGCAAGCTCTAGATGTCAAAGTCTGCTGAACAGTTTTCTTTTTATGTGATCCGCATGTGGATCTGTTTCAAATGTTTTGTGATACATAATATTAAAATTTTATTCGGTTGAAATAAATCTATCTTTTGCTTCCGCTGTGCATTTAAAATTTGTGTTGTTTGACTATGATGATATCAACTACGTCACGATACTCCCCACCGGGCCCACCGGTAATACGTGGAAATATCGGGGTGTGACAGGTTGGTATCAGAGCCAACACTGAGTGAATTAAACACTAGCCTTTTGTGTTTAATCTCAGTTACACAATTGCACATTCCTCAAATTTTCGAGTCTAGACAAAGAACATAGGACAAATCCTGATTTTGTTTTATTTTTGTCTTTTATATTATTCTTTGTTGTTATCTTTGTTTATGTTGACAGGTTTAAATATGCCGCCAAGATTCTTTAGTAGAAAAGGAAAGGCACCTGTAGCAGGCCACGACCAGGAGGCCGGGCTTTCTCAAAGACGAACCTCACCCATCAACATGCGTACAAGTCCCCAGGGGGACTGGAGGACACATCTGCAGCCAGCGAGGCGGTCCGTCTCGTTAAGCTCGTCACCGTCTTATCTTCACTCTTTTGGACACCAATCAGAAAATGAGCACGAAAACCCACAGCCTTCATTTATCCCTCTCCAGAGGTCCAACTCTCGTCACTCCTTTGATAACCCGTCCCATATATTTCGAAGCCGGTTCAACCCGACAAACTACCTCGAGGAACCAGTGGGTGTTAACCCATTGGGACCTGAACACTTTTCTGGAGATCACGCCATGGATATGGATTAGGATACCGACCCTACCAAACCACCGACCGGTACCCCCACACATCCCATAGAAATTTCTGATGGGTCATCTTTTAATGGATCACCCTACCGTGGCCCTGACAGCTACCAAGCAAGATTCAACCAGTATGAATGGTATTTTACACCCTCTTATCATTCATCGCCTCATCAACAGCAGCAGCAGCAGCAGCAGGATCCTTTCGTGGCAGTTACCCCGCCACCACCACCACCTCAGCAGCAGCCTCCTGAGCCACCAAGGCGAAGGAGATCAAACGCACGGATGTCCATTCGAGGAGGAATGCATATCAGCACACCTCAACCATCGAGTGGCAGCCACTACCCGCTACTCCAAGAAAACCAGCAGATGGGGGGACCTTCAAACCCCATCCCGGAAATGAACTCTGCACCTGTCGTGCCACCACCGTTGGGCTTTGACAACCCAATTCCCACGTACGCTGGCTCAGCAGCGTATAATCCCTTTGAGCAGCCGGCTCACACCAGCTTCAAATATGCTGAGATCGACCCATACCTGGCGGCGTGGAACTACAATGCTCTTAACCCCGAAGGGCCCTACGAAACTCCTTGGGGAGTTGGATACCCAGCTTATGGATACCAAGAACAACCGCCTCTTCGACCTCCACATCAGCCGCAGCTGCAGATACCACGGTTTTCCCCGCCAGAACAGGAAGAAATTCTCCAAAGATTGAGCCAAGTGGGAAGGGTAGTCCGTGAGGACCGAAGAAACAACCAGGGATTCTTTAAGGGATTGGCAAGTTTAATAAAAGGAAAAAGCAAGAAGGACCATTGAATCCTTTAAATTTTTGGTTGCATTTCCTTATTTCCAATCCAGCCCCTGCGTGGGCATGCCTTTTTGTTTAACCCCTATGAGGGTATGTCTTTTTGTATTCTGCCCCTGCGTGGGCATGTTTATCTGTTGACCCCTGCGTGGGTATGTTTATTTGTTTAAGCCCCTGCGTGGGCATGTTATTTCAGTTGAAGTCCCGTTTAGGGCAAATTTGTACTTGTTAAAATTTTTGGAATGGTTAATTTAAATTTTTATTTTATTAAATATGTGCATAAACATAAAACGGGAAATAAACAAAATAACATTCCCACTAAAAGATCTACCATTATGATAAAATGGCAAAATCTAAAAAGGACAAGACCTAGCCATATGTCACCTTAAGACAGGGCCAAGATGGTAGTTCCTCAATTAGATTCAGATCCTTATTAACCTCTCAATTTAGGGTTGTTTTGCGTTAAATATTAAAAACAATCTTAAAGGTAAACCTAGCATATATGTTGTTGCGGACGTGGCCAAGATGGTAAAACCTATTCAAAAGATTCAAAACCTTGTAAACATCTGAAAGCATATTAACATGCTTGACAAATGTGATTCGATAAAAATCACATAAGTCATTTTTAATTTGGGTTATTCTAAATTCCCTTATTTATATAATCATCACTTAAGGATGAAGTGCCCACGGGCTATAATTAACGTCCTCTGAGACTAAAGACAGTGGTAGCCTACAACTCCCTGTCAAGAAAAGGTAATGAACTTAGATTCAAACCTTAATGCCTCAATTCCATAAAACCTGGGCTTATAAACTAAACTTGTCTACGTGACTAGGCCTTTTGTGCTATTACTAACTTATAATTTAGGATTATGATAAAGATCCTGAATAATTATATATTTAACAAATTAACGAAAATGGCTATTAAAAACCATGGTTAATAAATTGTCAAAAACAATAAAACTGTATAAGCTTCTATATAAACCTTGCCCTTATTTGATTTTATGTAGCAATTGAAGCTACATGGCTAGGTCAGAAGAGGTAAACAGTCATCCGGTGGAAAACCATGAAAATACTAAGATACATGTGACAGGTGCGGAGCTGCAAGCATTAGTAGATAATGTTGTTATAAAAGCTATAGAACGGCAATATAATGAATCTAGCAGGACTCGAAGTAGGACCCTATCCGTATCACACTCCAAGCCTAAGACTCATTCGGAGGCTCATAGCAAGCCACCCTCTAAGAAAGATGAGCCAAAGAAAGATGATGATCGACATTCATCTAATCAAAACAGTGTTCCATCTAAAAGGATAGTGTTTGATGATAAACCATGTACCAAGTCCTGTACCTATAAGTACTTTGTTTCCTGCAAACCCTGGGATTTCACTGGGGAGAAAGGGGCAATTGATTGTATGACCTGGTTGGATGAGATGGACACGGTAGTCGACATCAACGGTTGTGCTGAAAGGGATGTAGTGAAGTATGTATCCCAATCGTTCAAGGGAGAGGCACTAGCATGGTGGAAGTCTCTCATTTAAGCTGCTGGAAAGATCCCGCTCTACAATTTGTCATGGGATCAGTTCGTTGCTCGCATTAAGGAGAATTATTGCCCGCAACATGAGGTTGAAAGAATTGAGTCAGATTTCTTATCATTGGTGATGAATAATTTAGATTGTCAAGCTTACCTCACCAGTTTCAATACACTATCTAGGCTAGTTCCGTATCTCGTAACCCCGGAACCCAAAAGGATTGCTCGCTTCATTGGGGGTTTAGCCCCAGAAATCAAAGCCGGTGTTAAGGCGTCCAGACCTGCTACTTTCAGATTAGCAGCTGGCCTATCTCTGTCTCTTACCTTGGACGCGGTCAGGCTAAGATCGCTGAGGAACTCAGAAGAAGGCAAAAGAAAGCGTGAGGATGATAACTCACGAAGATCTGAAAAGAAGCATAAAGGTAGCACTGACTTCAGGAAGAAGTCTGGATCCAACAAAGGTAGCCAACAAGCTGAGGAAAAGCCAAAGTGCAAAACTTGCCAAAAACGCCACTTTGGAAAATGCAGACTTGAGTCCAAGTCTCAGTCAGGACCAGCTGCATGTGGGTTATGCAAGTCTAAAGAGCACAAGACTGTTGATTGCAAGAAGATTAAAGATGCCACGTGCTACAACTGCAATGAGAAAGGGCATATCAAGACCAATTTCCCTAAATACGCCAAGAAGCCTGAAGAGGTCAAGAAGACCAATGTAAGGGTCTTTCGAATGGATGCAAAGGAAGCTGTTCAGGACGACAATGTGATCACAGGTACCTTCCTCATAAATGATGTCTATGGAAGGGTGTTATTTGATTCAGGAGCTGATAAATCATTTGTAGATAATAAGTTTTGTAAATTGCTGAATTTACCTGTTAAAACGCTAAGTGTGAAATATGAGGTGGAATTAGCTGATGGTACCTTAGAAACCGCGTCAACGGTGTTAGATGGATGTTTCATATCCATTAGGAACCACTCATTTCCTTTGTCCTTACTTCCTTTAAAGTTAGCTGGTTTTGACATAGTTATAGGCATGGATTGGTTATCGCGTAACCAAGCCCAGATTGTTTGCAATAAGAAGCAAGTGGTGATCAAGACCCCGTCTGGTGAGCCAATTACCATTCAGGGAGATACCCAGTATGGACTGCCTGAGCAAGTGTCTATGCTCAAGGCATCTAGATATATGAAGAAGGGTTGTGTCATTTATATGGCACAAGTAACTTTTGATGAGCAGAAACCCAAGGTTGAAGACATCACCGTCATTTCTGATTACCCGGAAGTTTTCCGGAAAGAACTACCTGGTTTACCACCAGATAGGCAAGTAGAATTCAGAATTGACATCATCCCTGGAGCAGCACCTGTTGCGAGAGCGCCCTATAGGTTGGCACCAACAGAGATGAAGGAATTAAGGACACAACTAGATGAATTGCTAGCCAAAGGTTTCATTAGACCTAGTTCATCTCCTTGGGGAGCGCCAATTCTATTTGTCAAGAAGAAGGATGGATCGATGCGTCTGTGCATCGATTACCGTGAGCTTAATAAGGTCACTATCAAGAATATGTATCTTTTGCCCAGGATCGACGATCTGTTCGATCAATTGCAAGGGGCAAGCTACTTCTCTAAGATCAATTTGAGGTCAGGCTATCATCAATTGAAGGTTAAAAATGAAGATGTACACAAGACTGCATTTAGGACTCGTTATGGTCATTCCGAGTTCCTGGTGATGCCTTTTGGGCTCACTAATGCACCTACCGCATTCATGGATCTCATGAATCGCGTGTGCAAGCCTTACTTGGATAAATTTGTCATCGTCTTCATTGACGACATCCTCATCTACTCGAAGAACCAAGCTGACCACGAGAAACACCTTCGCTGTATTCTTAAACTTCTACATCATGAGAAACTCTACGCCAAATTTTCGAAGTGTGAATTTTGGCTTCGAGAAGCCCAATTCCTTGGACATGTGGTTAGTGAGCGTAGTATCCAAGTGGATCCCGCTAAGGTGGAAGCTGTTATGAATTGGCAAGAGCCAAAGACTCCTACTGAGATTCGTAGCTTTCTAGGTTTAGCAGGATACTATAGGCGATTTATTGAAAACTTCTCAAGAATTGCAGCACCCCTGACTTTACTCACCCGCAAGAATAGCAAGTTTGACTGGGGGCCTAAGCAGCAAGAATCTTTCGATATTTTGAAGCAGAAGTTGAGCAATGCTCCTGTACTAACATTGCCTGATGGAATTGATGAATTTGTAGTATATTGTGATGCATCACACACCGGTATGGGTTGTGTGCTTATGCAGAAAGGCAAAGTCATTGCCAATGCTTCACGACAGTTAAAGGTGCACGAGAAGAACTACACCATCCATGACTTGGAGTTGGGTGCCGTTGTATTTGCACTAAAACTGTGAAGGCATTATTTGTATGGAACCAAGTGTGTGATCTATTCTGATCACAAGAGCCTTCAACATTTGTTCAATCAGAAGGACTTGAACATGAGGCAGCGACGATGGATGGAAAATTTAAATGATTATGACTGTGAAATAAGATACCATCCAGGCAAGGCAAATGTGGTTGCCGATGCCTTAAATAGAAAGGAACGAGTGAAGCCTATAAGAATTAATGCCAAGTGCATTGAGATAAAGAATAGTTTGGATGAAAAGTTGTTAGCTGCGCAGAAGGAAGCCGTGTTAGAAGCTAATTATCCTGATGAAAAGCTAGGAGTAACTGAGGAGCAGTTATCCTATGGCAAGGATGGAATCCTAAGGTTAAATGGACGAATATGGGTTCCAGTTTATGGAGGACTTCGAGATGTTATCCTCCAGGAAGCCCACAGTTCCAAATATTATGTTCATCCTAGAGCTGATAAGATGTACCAGGATCTAAAGGCAAACTATTGGTGGATAGGCTTGAAGAAGTCTATAGCCGCCTATGTAGCTAAATGTTTGACATGTGCGCAAGTCAAAGCTGAACATCAGAAGCCGTCAGGTGTGCTACAACAACCTGAACTTCCCACATGGAAATGGGAGATGGTGACAATGGACTTCATCACCAAGTTGCCAAAGACAAAGAAAGGAAATGATACTATATGGGTAATAGTAGATAGACTGACTAAGTTAGCACATTTCCTACCCATTAAGGAGACTTATAGCTCCGATATGTTTGCCCAATTGTACGTAGATAAGATTGTATCTCTGCACGGCGTACCAGTGTCAATTATCTCTGACAGAGATACCAGATACACATCACATTTTTGGAAAAGTTTCCAACAGTCTTTGGGCACGCGCTTAAATTTCAGTACGGCTTACCATCCTCAGACGGATGGGCAGAGTGAGCGTACCATCCAAACCTTAGAAGACATGCTTCGTGCGTGTGTGATTGACTTAGGTGGAAGTTGGGATAACCACCTACCATTGATCGAGTTCTCCTATAACAATAGCTACCATACAAGCATTCAGGCTACGCCTTTTGAGGCATTATATGGTAGAAAATGCAGAACACCTATTTATTGGGCGGAAGTAGGAGAAGTTCAGTTATTAGGACCTGACGTAGTCTTTGAAACGATGGACAAGATTATCCAGATTCGTGACCGCCTGAAAGCTGCCAGGGATAGGCAGAAAAGTTATGCTAATAAAAGGCGAAAACCTCTCAAGTTTGAGGTGGGTGATAAGGTTTTGCTTAAGGTATCACCCTGGAAGGGGGTGATGTGATTTGGTAAGAAAGGTAAGTTAAGCCGGAGGTATATAGGACCATTCGAGATTATCGAATGTGTTGGGTCAGTGGCTTATAAGTTGAACTTGCCTGAAGAGCTCAGTGGTATTCACAATGTATTTCACATCTGCAATCTGAAGAAATGTCTAGCTGATAAATCGCTGGTCATACCTCACACAGATGTGCATATAGATGAGAGCTTGAAATTTGTGGAAAAAGCTTTGTCGATTGAGGATCGACGGGTTAAGAAGCTTCGGAGGAAGCATGTGCCAATTGTCAAGGTTAAATGGGATGCCCGTAGAGGTCCCGAATACACATGGGAGGTAGAATCCGCAATGAAAGAAAAGTACCCTCATTTGTTCCAGTAAATCTCGAGGTCAAGATTTCTTTTAAGGGGGTGAGGATGTAACACCTCGTAAAATCATACCCAATAGAATAAAGACACGTGTCATGTAAGATAAACGTGTCAGGAACCCGGGTCAAATTAGAAGATGTATGGTAGGATTTAAAAAGTGTCGGCATGTTAATAAACACCTCTGAGCGATCTGATTATAAATCCCAAGACCCAAATCAATATGATAAACATGTGATCTATTTAGAGCCGGTTATTCCCATCATGAATAAATTCAGTTAAAAGGAATTGGGTTTTTGAAATAATGTTACGACAAGGTGTATGATCAATTCTTTTAAAAGAATTCAAATCCATCCAAATGCATGGCAAGACCTTCCATAAGAATCCAAGGACGTGTAAGTGCATGGCTAGGCATGCATGCCCTTTTCAGGACTGATCATGTGGTCCCATATTGTTACAAAAGACCCAAGATTTGGATTAGGAAAGTTGCATGGTCAAGACTTAAAAGTTAACAAGTTTTTGTCTTCTGATGAAGGCTTACGGACCACAAAGGCTAACCCTTACGGTCCGTAAGGTGGCAAGGCTGGACGGATAGAATAAATAAAAAGCGGATACGGACCGCAAACCCAATGGCTTACGGTCCGTAAAAGGGTATCTGGGCACATCATAGGAGAGTCGGTTACGGACCGCAAAGCCAAGAGCTTACGGTCCGTAAGAGATGCTTACGGTCCGCAAAGCTTAAGGCTTACAGTCCGTAAGACCGTCGCTGGCAGCAGAAAAAGGACAGCTGCCTGTTCAGCCTGTTGCACCGCCTTACATGAGTGGTTTTCGAAATCAGGGACTTGGAAACTGGTTTTTGGCATCATAGGGACACTTGGGATCATCTTGCAACATTTATAGACTTAGTTGGGGTCATCTTGTGACATTTAGTTCACTATATAAAGAGGCCTCTTGTTGTAACATTCCTTTGCTCATTTGCAACTCACTTCAAGTTGGTCTCTAGAGCTCCTCTGGTCAGGAAGCAAGTTCCCTTAAGTTCCAAATCATACTTATGACCTTTGTAAGTGTCCTTAATCCTTCTTAATTCAGTTTAGCTTAGTTAATTAGCTAAAAGTCAAACCGTCATAATTAAGGTTTGACTTCGAGATTAATCAATAATTATTCAGTCAAATCTCGAATTGAAAGTACCTATAAGTTGGTAATTATGTGGGTAATAAACCCTCAAAAGGGTACTCTCTGATTCTCACTCTAACTAGGTCAATTGTCGGGTCAAAGTTAATCTTAAAAAGTCAACAGAAAGCTTATTTTCAAATTAACACATAATTAGCAATGTAGAAGACATGCAACCTGTTTTATCATTAATATAACTTGGTAATTAATGTAAGAACATGTCTAAACATGTTCAACCCGATAATTTTCAGTTTAGGCTCGGTTCGGAACCGAAAGTCGCATAATTTGACTTTTGCTTTGACTTTCGATTCTGACCCATTGTAGCATGTTTTAGAAATGCCTTAGAGCCCTATTAGGACCAGGTTTCATGTTGGTATAACCCTCTATGATTATACAACTTGGTTCATTAGTTATCTGATTCACATGCAAGTTTCCGTTAAATGCTTATATGTTGACTATTTTGCCCATATGACCCTGAAACGTGATTTTTGAAAATGTAAAAGAATAGAAACCTTATTTACTGATTAATAAGCTTGCACCTAAAATTTGACATCAGTTTGAGGTCTAGACTAGGAGTTATACTCATTAGCGTAAATGAAAAGCTTTTTATTAATTAAACGACGAAATTAGCGGATAGCCTATCTAAACCCAATTTTTGATACCAAACTTTTTACCTACTGATGTAAAATAATATTTTGGGATTTTTAAAGATTTTTATTTATTTTTAGGCTGAGCATAACTTAGAGTTTTAAGCTTGATTCGGTAATTACCGGTTTTGCCCTTTTAAGCTATAAAATGAGTTTTACAAATCCTTTTAATACCAAACCTTTTTCTACTTATCCAATATGATAAATAAAGTATTTTAAGCCTTCTGGAATAATAAAAATATCATCTTTTCTTATAAAACCCGGAAATAGCCTAAAGTCGCTTTTTTAAGCGTTTTTAACGCATAGTATGTACTAAAACTATTTTAAACGTATAAAGTTTTATGCCTACTGATAATTTCAGTAAATTTTTATATATTAACAGTAAGCAAAAGTTTTAAACTCATATTTCCAGTTTTGACCTTTTAGCCTTTGTGAAATTACCAAAATACCCCTAGGGTGCATAGTTTGATTATAAATGATAAATTTCACATATAGGTTTTACCCTACTGATATCACTTAGTAAATTAAGTATTTTTACTGATTACATCAGACCCGAAACTCAGAATTATATTTAAACTCTTTTATAACCTTTTAAATGACCAAAATGCCCTTACAGGGCATAATTTGAGTTTAAATTCATATGGGGCATAATAGAAGATATCTTACTGATGTCACAACATATCTAAGGCATATTAACTTAGGAAACTTGTATATGACTCATATGGTTACCCGTTACGCACTTTTCACGTTCGGATCGGCTTATGTAACTAGTTTGCATAATTTAGCCGAAACGGGTCAAACCATATCGTTTTCGTCTCAAAATCCAGAATGTATTTAAGTTACCCATATTAAGCAAGCATACAAGCTTGTTGGGTCAAAACTACATTCTAAACCGGTCTTCGCCTTATCATGCGTTTGAACCGTGTCTTCCTTTTGAAAACTAACCGGTCTAAGTCTAAGCTTAATTAAAGACCCATTAGGATTCTAATAGGTTATTAAAAACCTTCGTTCCAGATTAGGAGCCCAGTAAAAGCTACCTGTACTTGCTTGGTGGTGTACGGCTGGGATAAATTGTATAAATTTGCTCAGGTAAATACTCTTAACTTATTTTCCCTATACGGGCTTGGGATACGGTATTATAATAATACCGCTTGGTCGGGTATCTAATCATTTAAATCAGATTGTGATTGATGTATTTACATAACTCGTTTTATTCTGTATTATTTGGTGTATGGCCTTTGGGGGTTAAATGACCATGCCCCGGACATCCTTGGAATCATTCAAAGAAATGGCCACGACCTAAGCACGGGGTGTAGGCGTACACCTGACAGATGCATATGTAAAAACTGGTAGCCCACTTAAAGGAAATAACCTTGTGGGTATTATACCTGTGGCGTGTCAGTTAATCTAGACCGGCCCTACAAACCGGCCTTAATGGACGACAAATAAGTAAAACTATATACAAGATTATATATAAATAATTGTCCCAAGTTATAAAGATATTTTTGACGAAGTGCATTCAAATCAATTTTTCAAACTCTTTTCAAAATGAGTCAGTTAAGTTGTATTTACCAGTGTAAACTGACGTATTTTAAAAAAGGCTAAGTGCAGGTACTATACGTAATAGGCTGGCTACTCCAGGGATCAATAATCAAGTCTCGCAAGCTCTAGATGTCAAAGTCTGCTGAACAGTTTTCTTTTTATGTGATCCGCCTGTGGATCTGTTTCAACTGTTTTGTGATACATAATATTACAATTTTATTCGGTTGAAATAAATCTATCTTTTGCTTCCGCTGTGCATTTAAAATTTGTGTTGTTTGACTATGATGATATCAACTACGTCACGATACTCCCCACCGGGCCCACCGATAATACGTGGAAATATCGGGGTGTGACACAACCCATGCCTGAAACTCCTCCTGCTTCTTCTCAAAAAGAACATGTTGTAGGCATAGGGACACCACAATATGATGCTCTGGAATCACTTGCTTCCATCATCCACAGCCCACTGCCCGGGGCAAATTCGCTTTCTACACCCAACCTCACCTCCACAATTCCCCCACAAACAAAAATATTGTAGGATGCTCTTGATTTGAACCAGGCACAAACCAGTCCTTCTCACTCACCTGTCAATGAGAACATACCTCAACAAGTGACTGGGTCTGATGTATCAATCATTGCTAACCCACCAACAAGACCTGAGGAGGTTACACCCCTTGAGTTACAAGTAACTCTTGGTGGTAGTTCAAGCGAAGCAGCCACCACAAGTGCTGAACCCACTAGTTTGCACTTGGACAGTGGTTTCATCCATAAGACTTCCTTGAAGGCAATTTCTTCTATGGGAACATTTGTGTATCCAGTTTTTACTGGTTCACTAAAAAGTGTTTCTCTTTTTGAAGGAATAAGTCCCCAGTTCCAAGACAAAGGGGCATCATTGGATGATTTCTGGAGTACACTCCCTGAGTCAACCACTGTTACAACCACTGTAAGTGGGAAATCAGATGATCCCATTAAGTTGGGTGATGGTTTAATGTAGCGTGAATTGATGGCCAGAGTTAACAAACTGGATACATCTGTTGCAGAAATTAAAGATATGCTGCAACAGTTGTTGAAAGTTCACAAGGTACCACCCACTACTGCAACAACTCCAACAGCTGCTCCATAATCTGCTGCTACTTCAAATGAGTTGTGGAGCTTGTTTCAACCACTACTCCAACAACAAAGAGTATTAGCTGATCAGCATCATGAGATTTAAATCCAAAAGTTCAGAAATCTCATGGAGTCAAGGTTTAAAGATACCCAAGCTGATATCAAAGCTATAAAGGCCCACATACTAAACACCACTGGCACTGTTCCTCCCACTATTATCTTTGTGGATAAACCACCACCAGGTAATGCCAAAAAGGGGGAGAAAATCAAGCAGTGGAAGAAGATGGGATACGAAGATGGTCTGTACATTGAGCCACAAAAAGAAAGTATGCTCAAAGACATCCCTTTGCCAGATGGGTCCAAAAAGATTGATGTTACCACTAATGCCATTGCTGATGCAATAGCAGAGGTCAAAAGGGATAGAAAGGCTAAGGATAAAGCCAGGTGGGAACAGGAGAAAAGAGCTTTTATGGAGCTGAATGAGCAAGGTGTTTCTGAGCCAAAGGATGATAAAAATCCAGAGCCAAAAAGAAAGAATCCCACTAGAAAAGTGAGGGAACCCAAACACACACCATCCAGACCCACAAAGCAAACTCCTAAACCTACCAAAAATCTCACACATAAATCTTCCACCCAAACAGCTGTTGTAACACCTGCTGTATCAACAAATGTTGGTACTTCAGTGGTTTCAGCAGTTGTTAAACCAAAAACCACCATTTCAACCACAACAACTGCTCCCATTTCAACCACTGTCCCACCGAATATTCCATCACCACCAAAATTACCATCACCACCATCACCTCCTGCCAAAAATCAGAAGACATCAGATGTTACAACATCTGATGTAATGACAACAGTGGTTGAAACACCAGTTGTTTCAACAACTGTTAGTCAGCCACCTTCCACCACAATAACCACCACTCAAATCATCACTTCACAACCATCCAACACACCATCAGCCTCTCCTAAACTAAAAAGGAGAAGGATAATTTTACCTGATGATGATTCTCCATCACCACCACCAACATCTTCACAATCTTTTTCACTTGTCAATATTCCAAACCCTGTTCCTCTCTCTTCAGCCCAAGTTCAACAACCAATCACTACCATCACTCCTGCAGGTTTTCAATATCCTCTAGAACTTTTAGCAGTCAGAGAAGAGCTCAAATCCTTTTACTTTGAGGATGATCCTGCTAAAAGGAGCTTGCCATCAGTTGAAGGATATCCTAGGCCTAACAACATTGAAGAATATCTGAAAGTTAAGGCTCAAAAAGCAGAGGATATCTCCAAAAGAAACTCACAAGGAAAATCTGACAAAGAAATTCAAAGGCATTATCAATTTCTGCTCACACAAGTCAGATCTTTGGAGCAGTTTGCAAAGAATGTATGTCAACAAATTTCAGAAAGAGCAGATGAATCATTAAGAAAAGACTACCTTGATAACATCATGGCTTATAAGAAATACAAGAGAGAAAAGTACATGTATAAAGAATGGGCCATTCCTGAGCTTGAAAGTGAAGCAGCCAGGATTCAAGACATGATTAAAAACAAGGTTAGACATACACCTCCTAATTGGTCAAAGTACAAGAAGAATGTACCTGATAAGGTATTGGAGCTGAAGAGAATGAAAGAGGAATTAATCACTGTTGATTATGGGTCTAGAAACCAAGTGTTGAGGTGGAGAGAAGACAATGTCAGGGCCACTTACAAAAGTTTGGAGGAACTAAGGAAGAAAGATCCAAAGGCTCCACAAAAACCTGACTACCCTGAAGTAGAGGTTTCAAAAAGACCACCAAAGCTGCAAGTCAGGAAAGCCACTGCTCCACCTGGTGCCATTCTTTATCAAAGAAGAAGGCAAAAACAGATGGATGCAGAAACAGCAGAGGAAATAGCTGCTGGAAATGAGGTTATAAAAATGGTTTACAAACAAATGATGGCTGATATTCCTGAACTTGCTCTAGCTCAAAGCACTGCTCAGTCAGTCATCACTAGGGCCACCATCTCCCAACTCCTCATCCAATAAAAATCTCCCAAGAAACCCACCAGAATCAAAAGTACTAAAATGGAAAACTGATAAACAGACCCATGTACTGACTATGATCAAGTCTAGTGGAGAAGTGAAGAAATATCAAGGGAACAAGCACTTGGCCTAAGTGTTGAAGATCTGCAGGATCTCCTTGATCTTCCACTTTGCAGGGATGAAGATGATACAGATGCCCTAGATTTTGAATTGCAACTTAAAGGTCAGATAAGGGAACTTTTGAGGAGGCAATAAAGATCTAGAATAATGAAGGGTTTTGGCATTATCTGTTCCAGGGGGAGATTGTTGGGATTGAACCCTATCAGAGGAACAGATAATTAAAGCCAAAACTGGATCAGAGCAGTGGATCTAGAATAAGCAATGAATGTATACAAGTCTCTCCCCTTGAAAGTGGTTTCAACATCTGATGACCTCCATCCACTGATCCTTTACAACATCTGCTGATTACAACTGCTGACCAAGTTAAATGCTAATGAAGACTAAAGCCCTGTTGATCAATCTACTACTATGGGTTAAGCACTGCTGAAGTTATCAAGTACTGCAGGAGTCACAACAGTGGAAGGATAAAGCAGTAGTTTAGTTTTCTTATGTAATGTATTGTAAACAGTAGATAGCATAGCAGTGTTTATATTAGATCAGTTGTTAGAGTTTGTTAGGAGGTTAGATGTCACTTTCATGGTGACGTCAGCCAAGATGCTTCAGTGGTTTGGGCATGCCTATAAATAGAACAGTACCCTATACTGTTCTATTAGCTCTTCACCACTTTTCTTCCGGTACGAACAAATCATTGTGAGCTCAGGCTGAGGGGGAGTTTGTTACATGCATGCATGCATTGTAATCTTAGTTGAAATAAATTCAATCTTTCGGTTCTATGTGAAAATGTGTGTTAAAAGCAATATTCCTGTTTGATTGTGTGCAAAGTTTAATTCCATTTATATTCCGCTGCATTACTTGTTCATTGATCATCTTAATTCAAACATAAAACACAATCAATCCAAACTCAGATCCTAACAGAACACAACCAAGGCCAAGGTTCGAGGCATCACAATAGATAATAAAGTCATCGTTTTCGTCAGGTAAAGTGAGAATAGGAGCATTGCAAAGCATGTATTTGAGGGTTTGAAAGGCAGTCTCTTGTCCAGTTCCCCAAACAAAAGGCTTGTATTTTTGCGTGAGAGAGGTGAGCGGCACAGCGATTTTAGAGAATCCTTCGATAAATCAGCGATAATAGCCCGCTAGTCCGAGAAAAGAACGGACTTCAGACGGGTTCTTGGGTGTGACCCAACTCCTGACAGCTTCGATCTTCGCGGGGTCGACGTGAATACCTTGACTATTGACAATGTGACCGAGGAATTGAACCTCCTCCAGCCAGAATTCACACTTGGAGAACTTGGCATAGAGTTGATTCCCCTGAAGTAGCTCGAGAACCAAACATAGATGTTGCGCGTGTTCGGCTTTCAACTTGGAATAGATTAGGATATCATCGATGAACACGATGACGAAGCGGTCGAGAAAAGGTTTACACATGCGATTCATCAGATCCATAAAAACTGCGGTTGCGTTGGTTAAACTGAAAGGCATAACAACGAACTCATAGTGGCTGTATCGAGTGCGAAAAGCGGTTTTGGTAATATCCTCCTCTTGTATGCGTAACTGGTGGTAGCCTGAGCGTAGATCGATCTTGGAAAAACACATCGCGCCTTGTAACTGGTCAAACAAATCATCGATGCGAGGCAGAGGGTAACGATTCTTGATCGTCAGCTTATTCAATTCCCGATCGTCGATGCACATCCAGAACGACACATCCTTCTTTTTGACTAATTGAACTGGTGTGCCCCAAGGAGAGGTGCTAGGGAGAATAAAGCCTTTGTCAAGCAATTCCTAGAGCTGACTCGACAGTACGCGCGTTTCAGACGGAGCGAGTCGATAAGGAGCTCTGGCAACAGGATTTGCTCCAGGAATGAGGTCGATGCGAAAGTCAACATCATGACTCGGAGGTACACCTGGAAGATCTTCAGGAAAAACATTAGGGAATTCACAAACAACAGGAACGTCTTTCACTTCAGTCTTTCTTTTTTTTTCCTTCTCCGCTACTACAATGTTAGCCAAGAAAGCTCTGTATTCCTTGCGGAGATACTTGCTAGCTTGGATACATGACATGAGCTTGAGGTCTTTTAAGAGAATTTCACCATACACACATAATTGATCACCATTAGCGAACGAAAACCGAATCATCTTATCGAAGCACACAACTTCAGCATGGTTTTCGCGAAGAAAGTCCATGCCTACTATGACATCAAAACTACCGAGCTACATCGGAATAAGGTCGATAGGAAAGATGTGATTGTTGAGTTCGAGAATATAATCACGAAGAACAGAGTTGATGGCGACGGTTCTTCCGGTGGCAACTTCAACATCGAACGTCGAGGGGAGATGGGCGTGCTTACGATTAAGAAGCGTTTCGAACTCAAACGATACAAAACAGTTATCGGCTCCAGTATCAAACAAACACGAAGCATAAATACCATTCACAAGGAACATACCATTGACCACGTTGTTTTCAGCCTGAGCCTGGCGCACATTAATGTTGAAAGTTCAAGCATAAGCGGTTTGTTGCTGTTGTTACTGAGGCTGCTGCTGCTGCTGTGGTTGCTCTTGCTTCACAACCCGATTGGGGCACATGTTTGCGAAGTGGTTGGGATCACCACACGCATAGCAGACTCTAGCATTGACCGCGGGTGCATGAGCTGCTTGTTGCCCTTGAGGAGCAGGAAGTAGAGCTTGATGAGCAGTAGCCGGTGCTGGAGCTTGACGAGGACCTGTACGGTAGTTGGCGGTGAAATGGCCGTACATGTTGCAGTGTACACAAAATCTAAAGGCGATTCCCACTGGGTGGTGATAGGTGCAAGTCGGGCAGGTAGGGTGAGGACCAGTATAAGCTCGCTTTGCCGGCGGCGCTTGGGTTACCGGTGCCGCGACCTGGCGGTGTTGAGTTTGCTGCTGAGCTGGTACAGCTTGGAGTGGGGCAGTAGTGGTTACAGCACAGTTCTTGTTGCTGGAGTTACTGTTGGTCTTCCACTTGCGACGAGAGGACTTTGAAGACTGAGGAGTGGCGGCGGCTTCAGCGGTTGGTGCGGTGGTAGCTTGATGTAGATTCTTGGCGGCTTTATCCCAGAAGCCAGACTTGACTCGCTTGTCGTATATTTCAGCGGCAAGCAGGTAAGTTTCCTCGATCGTTGCTGGTTTTAAAGTTTGCACAAAATCTGCAACACAATCTGGCAGAGCTTGAATATACTTCTTGATCGCTACATCAGGAGTCTTGACTTGATCAGGACAGATTATGCTAAGCTGCTTGAAGCGAGCAGTTAAAGCAGCATTGTCACCATCCTTCTGCTTGATATGCCAGAATTCGTCCTTCAACTTTTGGCGCTCGTGGGGAGGGCAGAACTCTTCAAACATGACGTCCTTCAACTCATCCCATGTCAAACCATAAGCTGCATCGTTTCCGCGTTTGTTTCTCTCGGCCGTCCACCAATCTAGCGCTCGGGATTGGAAGACGCCGATAGCATTCAGAGTGTGGAGATCGTCAGGACAGCCACTCTGGCGCAGGGTGACCTCGATCGAATCAAACCATTGGAACAAGGCCGTAGGACCATCTTCGCCAGTAAATTCTTTCGGTCCGCAAGCTTTGAACTGCTTGAAGCTAAAAGCAACCTTAGGTGTCTCAGTCCTGGACTCTTCAGAAGATTTGCTCACATTCTAGTATAGTTCACTGACGATCTGAGGAACAACTTTCACCATTTGTTTAGTAATCATAGCGGCGAGGCGTTTATCGGCCTGCTTTCGGCGAGCAGCTTGAGTAGCGCGAGATCCAGATGACGACATTGTCTGCAACAGACATCGTCACAGGACTCAACACAAATTTTGATTATTCCTAGTATAGTCTAGCGATTACCATAAAGCTCAGGAACACGTGTCCGCATAAACACAAAATCACATAGGCACATAAACACATAAGCACGTAGAGCATAGAAACACATAAGCACGTAAGGCACAAAAGCACACGAGGCAGTCAGAATACAAAAACCTAGCTATATGTTACACGTATTCCCTATCCTTCATAGCACGTATAGCGAATAATTACAGCGATTGCGAGTATCGAGCAGCGGTTGCGAATGATGACCGGCGATTTGTTGGCGATTGTGTAGTGTGTTGTGTGATAAGCAGAGCAAGAAGCGTTAAATTGAAACCATTAGTATCTCAACACGCCAACAAATAAACAAAACCACATAAATCACATAAAATCGACAAATATCAGAGTCAGCAGTTGCGGGCTCAGAATCGAAACACATAGAAATCAAGAATAGATTGTCTTCGGCTAAATAGACATCGACTACCCAAGGTGATTCAACTATTCACAAGGACTTTAAGTGCACACTTTGGCCTTTGGGATTGTGCTCTCACTTCGATTTGAGCGAACGGCACGCATCCTTCTAGCTATGGTGTGACTTCAAGTCGTTGGAGTCCATCGAGACTTTGGTTAGAGTTTTGTAAAACCACATTAGAGAGTAGAACGAGTCTTCAAGGTTCGGTTTTCTCCCCTGACTTAGCGACTCCGTTCCTGTTTTGTGTGGTATTACCACGAGATAGATAAGAGGATTTGCGTCGAAGTATGGATTTCACTCATAATTCAACGCAAATTCTCTTGTTTTATAGTAAAAATAGTAGTTCGAACGAGTAATCTAGTCGAGAGTTTGCGGTTTTCACACCTAATCTTAACCAGATCATTCGTTTGTGTGTGTAATCAACCTTAGGAAAGGCTGATCTTGCACAAAACTGTAGTATGCGATGTTCGTGCAAGTGTGTAGTGTACAGCGAGTTCGAGCGAGAAATAGCGAGTAAGCTTGTACGAACCCCTACTGGGCATGTACAAGTCGGTCTGTTGGTACTTAGACTATAGACTAGGTCGTTTCTAAGAGATTGACCCGGACTAGGTCGAGTCTCGCCTAATTCCCTATAGTTATGGCTCTGATACCAATCTGTCACACCCCAACCGATGGCGGAATCATCGGGGCGCGACACTGAGCGAAACAGATTGTCCATGAGTATCCATAACAACTATTGATGCATGGAATGTCTGTTGACTACGTGTACATCATGTCTTAGATCAAGATAGGTCAACATAAGGTCTTGAAAGTCAAAATTAGGTTTTATGTTGAGGTTTCGCTTGAATGTACATGTTGTAAGTGGTTTCGCTCCAAGGGTACTTAATGGTTTCGCTTTTATGTCATAGGTGGTTTCGCTTATGTGGTAAGTTGAAGGTTTCGCTTTTGTGTCATGTCGTATAAGCGAAACCTCAGGGGCTATATATAGTAGGCATAAGCGGAACTTGTTCATTATTAGTGTACATTGGAGCGAGACCTGACCATTGCTTGTGTAACCAAACTCTGTCAAAATCAACTCAGAAAGAAATAAAAGAGAAGGAATTGAATAGGAAAAGATGTGTAACTTTGCGTGTACTGATTCCGCCTTTATACATGAAGATGAACTTTCTCAACTGACTTTTCGGGGTCGCAAAACGGTCCAACAAGTGGTACACTCAAGATGGATGACATTTTCTTGAACCCGTTTAGCGACATGTACGCATTCGCTGGAAATTCCGGAAACGATGATTCTTCGTCCAGCAATACGAATGAGAATCCGCCGAAAGAGAAGAAAAAGGAAGCTTGGGAATCTGAAAGTGCCTTTGGGACATTCAATAAACCTCCAAAGCTAATGGCTATCGAGGAATACAGTCGGTGGTCAAGAAAGTTTGAAGATTGGTTAATGGCATTCGCATTTCCCAGTTGGAAGAGTTTGAAAAACGGTTATGCCAATGGAAACAAAAATGGTGAAACTTTAAGAGCAGCTGAGGAGATTGATTCGTTTGTAGCTGAACAAAAATGTGTGGCATTGTTATTTCAGTCCGTTCGGGAGGACATAATCTCATTGATCGATTATTCAAACTCTAAAGACCTCTGGGCAAAATTAGAAAAGAAATGTTTAGGAAGTACTGAAATTGTGAAAAACAAAAGAAAACTTCTTAGAAAAGAGTTTGATCTGTTTGGATGTTTAAAGAACGAGTCAGTTTGTAAAATGATAGAAAGGTTTGGTCATCTAAAGCTGGAATTAGTAAGACATGATATCAGAATTCCTGAAGAAGATCTTATCGACAAATTGTTTGATTCGTTGCCTGACGAGATGGATTGGAGATATTATGCGCTGATGCTGAAGAATACCATCAAAGCACCAGAAAAGTTGACATTAGATTTGCTGATTGAGAAACTTGAAAGTCACGAGTTGGAACTGAAGAAGACATACAAAGTCAATCACTCATCTTACCAGCAGAATTTGGATTTGTATTATCCAAAAAGCATGATGCCAAAAGCAAGTTCTCCAAAGACTGCGTTTTCTGTTGAAAATGTGTCCATAGCAAGCAAAGAAAGTCAAAGTGGTCAAAGCAGTGGAAGTCACAGTGGTTATCACAGTGGATCTTCATCATCTGGTAGTCATTCTAATGCAAAGAATCGTTTTCAATGCAACATTGCAATAGACTTGAAGAATGCTCAAAATTTTGATGAGGAGTCGGCTAAACAGCAGATGATCTTCCTAGCATCGGTGTTGGAATCGTATGAAGGGTTAGTAGCTGGGAAGATAGGCAACACCAATCTGACGAAAGAAGATTATGATCAGATTGATCCGGAGGAAATGGAGCTGATCGATATTCGTTGGGCTATGGCAAGTGCTGTTCGTCGAGCACAGCGTTTCATGGAAATTACCGGCAGGAAGACAATTGGTGGTCCATCTACCAAATTGGGGTTCGATAAGTCCAAGGTGACTTGCTTCAAGTGTAAGCAGAAAGGTCACTTCAAGCGAGAATGCAGAAACGCTTATGTCGATGAGTCGGAGAACCCTTTCAGAGATGATTACTACAAGAAGGCAATTTATCATCAGAATAAATCCGAGCCGCCTAGATTGAAGCAGGTTGAAGACAACAAAGAGAAATCTAGAGCTCTTGCGGTGATTTACGATGATGAAGGGTATGATTGGAGTCAAGAGGTTCTACCGGAGGAAGATGCGGTTGGTTACGCATTCATGGCGAAAAATGACGAACCTATTCCGTGGAAAGACGATAGAACTGAAGAGCAGAAATATCAATACAGAAAAATGATTGCTGAAAACAAAATAATTAGAATATCTCGTATCTTTCTGGAAGCGAGGAGAGCAAATAGATGGGATCCGGACAGAGAGTGTTATCTTGATGAATATGGAAATATTGCGATCGATGACAAAACGCTTGATATCGAGGCCATAATCCAGCAGTACAAAGAAGAGGATGAGTACTGGCAGAATAAATGGTGGGGAACTGGAGATGAGAAAGAGAAAGAAGAAAAAGAGAAAAAGGAGAAGGAAGAGCAGGAAAAATCAAAGAAAGTTGATACTGGAGTTATTGACACAACGCAGGAGTTGACTGCAGAGAATCTGGGAAAAATGGCTGACAAAGTGCTGGCTGCTAAGGCACTTGAGGTAGACTCTAACTCCGTGTCTGAGTCAAAAAGTCAGGTCAGTTCAAACTTGTCAACAAATGCGTCAGGTAAGAAAATTGATGGAAATGCTGATTGCAAAAATTGCAACAAAGAGTGCAAATTTTGTAACACAGTCACGTATCTCAACGGGAAGAAAGTTGATGATCTGACAGCAAAGGTCAGAAGCGTTGAGAATCAGATTCTTGATTGTGACAAAACAGTTAAAGCTTCAACTGAACGGATAAGAGAATTAACTAGACAAATTGAAAATGATAAAATTGATCATGACAAGATTAAACAAGAAAATGAAAAGTTGATTCTTGAAAACCGTCAGATTTCTGAAAAGTTTGAAAAACTAAAAAGCACAATGAAAGATAGTGATGATCGAAATGGTAAAACTTTTAAAGAAAATGAACATCTAAAAGCAGTGCTTAGAGTAAAAGAAGAATCAATCAACCAACAACTGGATGAAATCGCTAAACTGAAACTTAAATTTCAAGAGGCGGAAATTGAAAACGAGCGAATCCAGTTGAAGCTTAACAGTTACAGCTCCGCAAGCTTTGTTTTGCAACACATTATTCCCAAACCCATCGGGAAAGACAAAGCGGGCGAAGATGTGTATTCTGATGGAACTGGGGTGGGTTTTCATCAAGTTCCACCACCTGTTCTTGATAACTACACGAAAAAGCAATCTGGGTTGGTTGAAATTGAGTAAGAAAGTGAAGTTAAACTTCTGGAGAACATTGATGTCACGTTTACATCTTCCAATGACGATAGTGTCCAAAATGATATTGTAAAAGGTGTTGTTGAAAATGTGCTAAAAATGAATAGTGACACTACTGAGGAAGATGGGTGTTTCTTGGATAAGTACATTCAGAAACCAAAATCCAAAAACAACTTAAGTGATGAACCGGGTCTTGTGATGTACAAGATGGCTGGATCTGATAAGTTGTATTCGGATTCTGAGTTTTCCATTGAGAATGTTAATGTGAAAAAGTTGACAAATGTTTTCAAATTGGTTGAAGTTGAGTTGTCAGAAGTGAACAGTTTGAAACAAACAAAAAGGCAAATGAATTTTGAGAAAGATAAAGCTTACTACAAAAAGCCTGTTGTGCCATCACGTTTTTATAACAACAATCGAAATAACTGGTCGGGTGGTTATCAGGGTGGTAGAAATTATCAGAGAAGAAATGTTCCAAACAAGAGGTTTGCTGAAAAGAAAAAGTTTGTGAACAGTTCGAGTTCACTTGCTGATGAAGAGAAAGAGATTTTTTCAAAATCGAATGAAGAGTTCTTTGAGAAAAGAGCTTCACAGTATCAGTCTGAAGGCACAAGTCGAGTGGTTGATACTTGGACATGTTTCAGATGTAATCAAGTTGGTCACATTGCACGAAAGTGTACTAATGTGAAGCCTAAGACTGAAACTGTGAAGATTCAACAGAAGAAAGTTGACGTGAAGGGTAAAGCACCAATCGTTGTTGAGAAAAAGAGTGTGAAAAATGACAACATCAAAGTGAAAAATGAACCTGTAAAGAAAGTGGTAACTAAAAATGACAAATTTTACAAGCGGGTTGCATTATCTCAACAAGTTTGGAAACCAAAAACAGAAATGAAAATTTCAACTTCTAAAGTGAAAAAGGCTGAAGAATCAATTTCGGTTGATTATGATGCAAATTTTCCACCTCTTAAGGTTGAAAACTTCAAAATTTAAATTGCTAGAGTCAAGGTTACACCTAAGGCTGATGAGGCCTGGGTGGACACCATGTTCAACTAAGCAGTTTGAATTGCCGGAGCTTCCTTGATCGCGAAGCATGAATTGGCATCTTTATTGAAGTTGGTTGATTTGAAGTTTGTTATGTGCAGGATCTTCCAAAACTTGTATCCAGATGGATCATGGATAGTGGAGCTTCAAGACATATGACAGGGAAGACTGCATTGCTGTATGATGTAAGAAATATCAATGGTGGTTATGTAGGATTTGCTGGTCATGAAGGTGGTAGAATTATTGGTGAAGGAACGTTATCCAATGGGATTGTGACGTTTGAGAGAGTTAACTACATTACTGAGCTGGAGAACAATCTGCTGAGTATCTCCCAGATCTGTGACAATATGTATACTACTCATTTCACTGATAAAGAATGTTTGATATTGAAACCAGGATTTGTTGTTCCTGAAGAATGGATTATCATGCGGGCACCTAGAGTGAATGATTTATATGTGTTAGATATGAGTGTAGCAACTACATCTACTGGTCAAGCACATTGTTTTGTTTCTAGAGCAACTGAGAAAGAATCGAGATTGTGGCACCGAAAGATGGGGCATATTCACCTAAGGAAGATGAATCACTTGGTGCACAATGATTTGGTTCTTGGAGTTCATGTCAAAGGTTTTCATCTGGAAGGGGAGTGCATTAGCTGTGTCAAAGGCAAGCAGAAGAAAAAGTCACACCCTACAAAGCAAGTCAATTCAGTTTCGAGACCTCTGGAAAGACTTCACATGGATTTGTTTGGTCCTGTGAATGTCAAAAGTATTACAGGAGATTACTATTGTTTGGTCGTTACTGATGATTATTCCAGATTTTCGTGGGTTTCTTTCTTGAAGATGAAAGACGAAACGTTTGACAGTTTGATGGCATTGTTCAGAAAAATTGAGAATTTGTACCAAAGGTGTATCAAAAGAATTCATAGTGACAATGGTACTGAATTCAAGAACAGTAAGATGGAAGAATTTTGTGATGAAAGAGGTATATTGCATGAGTTTTGTGCTCCGTACACTCCGCAGCAGAATGGAGTCGCAGAACGCAAAAACCGAACACTAATAGAGACGGCTAGAACTATGCTCGCAGATTCAAAGTTACCGATAAATTTTTGGGCTGAAGCTGTTTCCGCCGCATGCTATACGCTCAACAGGGTTCTTACTGTCAAGAAGTTCAACAAAACATGCTTTGAGCTAATCAAAAACCGCAAACCGAATTTGAAGTATCTAGAACCGTTTGGGTCACCCTGTACTGTTATAGAACCTCATGGAAAGTTTGGTCCGAAAAGCATTGAGGGAATATTTGTTGGTTATTCAAATCCGATGCGACGTGTCTTCATTCCAAGTGAGAAGCGGATTATTGAAGCTGCAAATGTTGAATGTCAAGGTTATACTATGCCGCCGCAGAATCCTGGTGATTCATGGCGTTATCATTATAACAAACTGTGGGATTCGTTTGACATGAAAGAAGAATCAGAGGATGATGAAGATTTCTTTGATGAGTTGGATATTTTTTTTGAATAAGAGTCACAGTTAAGGTTCCCAGCTGAGTATTCGAGGCAACCACGGGAAACTTCAAACGATGATGAAGCAGGTCCGAGTAATGCTGGTGAACATGATGATGTCCAACAGAATGAAGTTGCTCAGGATAATCAGTCGGTTCAGAATGATAATCTAGAAGCTGAAAACATGCCAGTCTTTGATCATGGTGATTCAGATTCTGAGGGGGAGCAAATTCAGATTTCAAGTCAAACAAACCAAGTTGGTGAACAAGATGCAGAGCAGAATGTTACTAATCTGGAGGGAAATGTAGATGTTCCAAGCGAAGTGATGCCGCGAACTTTTTCATATCATCCAGAGGAGTTGATCATAGGAGAATTGCAGAGAGGCGTTCGCACTCGAAGACAGATTGATAAAGGGCTTACATGTTTTTATACAAAAGTTGCTCCTTTGCAAACTGAATTCTCATTGAGTTGTTTTATCTCGCAGGTTGAACCAAGAACTTACAAAGAGGTGCTTACTGAAGATTCTTGGGTCAATGCAATGCAGGAGGAACTGAGTCAATTCGAGAAATTGGGAGTGCGGAAGTTAGTGGATTTGCCAGATGGTCAGAGGAAGATAAACACCAAGTGGGTGTTCAAGTGTAAGAGAGACGATAGAGGAGTTGTTATAAGGAACAAAGCTCGACTCGTTGTTCAGGGCTTTAGTCAACAGGAGGGGATTGATTTTACAGAAGTCTATGCTCCTGTAGCAAGACTAGAAGCGATCAGAATTTTCCTTGCATTTGCGTCTTGGAAGAACTTCAAAGTATATCAGTTAGATGTAAAATCGGCGTTTCTTTATGGGAAGGTCAAAGAGGAGGTTTATGTCGGACAGCCGCCGGGCTTCACCGATCCAATCCACAAAAACAAGGTCTACTTATTGGACAAAGCGTTGTATAGTTTACACCAGGCCCCGAGAGCTTGGTACGAGACTCTGTCTCAACACCTACTAGCCAACAAGTTCATTCGTGGAAAAGTGGATGCCACTCTCTTCACTAAAGAGGTCGACGGTCATCTTCTGATAGTTCAGATTTATGTGGACGGTATAATTTTTGGGTCGACAAATGAAAATCTATGCAAAGATTTTGAATCAGTGATGAAGCAAAAATTCGAAATGTCATCAATGGGGGAGATGAAATTCTTTCTGGGTCTACAAGTTGAACAACTTCCTGAGGGAATTTTCATTCATCAGACAAAGTACGTTCATGATATTCTAGAGAAATTTGGGATGTCAAGTTCTACTCCAGCTGCTACCCCACTTGCAACAAATCATGGGATTCACCCAGATCTCACCGGAGACAGGGCTGATGAAACATTTTACCGATCCATGATAGGTTCTTTGATGTACTTAACTGCTTCACGTCCTGATATCATGTACCCAACGTGCCTCGCAGCAAGATTTCAATCTAATCCAAGAGCATCGCATATGATCATTGTGAAGAGGATATTGCGCTACCTGAAAGGAACTCCATCATTGGGGTTGTGGTATCCTAGAAAAGGCGACTTTACGCTCGAAGGGTATCCCGATTCGGATTTCGGATGCTGCAAAGTCAATTCAAAATCAACAACTGCAGGATGCCAGTTCTTTGGTCCTAGATTGGTTACCTGGCAGTGTAAGAAACAAACGTCTGTGGCGTTATCTACATGTGAAGCGGAGTATGTTGCTGCTCTCAGATCCTGTGGATACAGCAACAGATGCGCGACTACGTTTTGCAGTTTCTTAATACACCTCTTTTTGTTGATAATGAGGCCGCAATAAATATAACAAAGAATCCAGTACATCACGCTAAAACTAAACACATAGAAATTCGTCATCACTTTATTCGTGATTGCTTTGAGAAAAAGTTGATACGAATTGAGAAAATCCACACTGACGAACAGAAAGCTAATTTACATACCAAAGCTTTTGATAAAAATCGGTTTAAATATTTGTTAAAACTGAACGGTATGAAGCTTCTTTCGGTGTTGGATGGAATTGTGGGCGTTGATGAGAGTACTGTTGCGGATGAAGACGAGAAACAATCTGCAATGGTTTGTCGATTTTTTACTTGTTTTGGTATTTAGGGGGAGTAGATATTTGTATATAGATATATTTTCAGAAAATACAAAAACAGTAAAAAATGCAAAAATACAAAAACATGATAAAATCTGAAAAAGAGCTTGTGTATATAGGGAAAATGATAGTACATCGGCTAGACAATTACAGTATGCTAAAGATTTGTAAAGTTTAAATGAGTTAAACAGTCTCACTAATGATGTGTTGATAGGTTTTCGCACATTTAGTAGATTTATTTGGGATATAAACCTAAAATTTCAAACTAGTGAAATTCGTGGGGAACACTACTTGGATATATAGGTAACCCCTGAAATCTCGTTTGAAAGGTCTCATAATCTGATATACTAGGTTTTTATACTCAATGATGTCTGGGGTATTATTCCGGGACTTCTGCTGAATGGAAGTTCTGACCTAGTCCTTGGATAATACTTTTCCGCAAATGCTTGAAACATAGCATAAACCCTCAGCATGCAGATGAAACAATAAAATTGATAGTCGCTGCTGTTGTAGCTAAAAGATCCTCTAAAGGGGACATACCGTAAAGTCAAAGCTGATATCTCTCTGCGTATACGGAAGTATCGACCTGAGATCCCTCGGCCCTCGCATTACCTAATTTATGTACAGATATCATTGTAGTATACTCACCTGTAAGACTGAATATTGGGATTCTGGATACGGGAGTATATTCAAGAGGTGGGACACATGAATGAGCTAAGTTCATAAGACATCTAATTCGTATCCTGAGTAAATTGAAATTTGTGTGGGAATTTAAGATGGATCAGTATATTGACAATCAAGGTGAATTGTTTAAGTCTGAGTATGAAATGAAGCTTAACGGTACTTGTAATTTGTCTGAAAAGCTGATATGATTCCCTGACACGCTCACCAAAAATATGTTTGTAAATAGTTTACTTTGTTTACTTTCTGCAATTTAAGTTTTCTGTTTTTCATTTCTTAGTTTAGAACATTTTATAAAATCCAAAAAGATTTTATTTCTGCTTTATTTTCCGACAAAACAAAGTGGAGAGTTGATTGTTGGATCCTAAGATGTTTGAAGCAGATGCAGGAGATTCTGGACTAAAGAATGAGGAGAGCTTATCTTGATGAAGTTTGTTTTATTGAAAAGTCAAAAACAAGTTCATTAACTTGATACTTGTTATTTTCAGAAAATGTGTAAATTGTTGTTTTTAAAATCAGTTTGATTCGTCAAATGATCAACCAAGGTCATTAAATTGAATTTGGTAGATTAATCGAGTAATCAGGGTCATTAACTTGGATATGAATACTTGAATGGATTTCTAAAACTGATAGTTTGTGATTTATTGTTGAAAAAGATAAGTTTGTAATGATAGATGTTTGAGACACAGGTTTTGAATTTCATCATTCCCATGGAAGCTAAATGTCAAAGTTTGAACCAGATAAAGACCTTAGATTCTAGTATATTGAGAGGGGGAGTCTGTGAAAGGGGGAGTCTGGATCAACAGTCAAAGGAGAGTTTGAAGATGGAGCTAGGACAAGATTGTGAACCTGTGAAGATAAGAATGCTTATGATGTGAAGACAGAGAGTTGGAGAAAAGACCAAGACTGAAGACTCGGAGCTGAAGACTTCGTCAACATCCAAGGGGGAGTCTGTTGATGCATGGAATGTCTGTTGACTACGTGTACATCATATCTTAGATCAAGATAGGTCAACATAAGGTCTTGAAAGTCAAAATTAGGTTTTATGTTGAGGTTTCGCTTGAATGTACATGTTGTAAGTGGTTTCGCTCCAAGGGTACTTAATGGTTTCGCTTTTATGTCATAGGTGGTTTCGCTTATGTGGTAAGTTGAAGGTTTCGCTTTTGTCATGTCGTATAAGCGAAACCTCAGGGACGATATATAGTAGGCATAAGCGAAACTTGTTCATTATTAGTGTACATTGGAGTGAGACCTGACCATTTCTTGTGTAACCAAACTCTGTCAAAATCAACTCAGAAAGCAATAAAAGAGAAGGAATTGAATAGGAAAAGCTGTGTAACTTTGCGTGTACTGATTCCGCCTTTATACGTGAAGATGAACTTTCTCAACTGACTTTTCGGGGTCGCAAAACGGTCCAACAACAACTATTAATTACCAGATATTTAAAACGTCATGTCCCATACCATAACATATCTAAATAAAACAGTTATTACAAATAATTATCTCATAAACAACTACTGATCCGACAACTCAGATTTCAAATAAGATAGTTTGTTTGTTTGTTTCTAGACTCTTTCCTAGCCTTGATTTCATCACGCAGCAAACAAGGCATCCTAGCATCTTAAGCACCTACCACATACGTTAAAATAAAAGTCAATACACATAGTGTAAAGGTGAGCATACAAGTTTGATAATAGCATAATAGAGTTCGAAATCGTTTACGCATAACCAGCATGTACAACGTATAATGTGAAGCATGTAAGTTATCGACAAAGATCCTATCAATACCAATGACTGCGAGTAGCGAGTGCGCATCACATATTCACCACTGTGAACATGTGAAGTAGTTGTCCTTAACAACCCCTGAATGAACAGGTGTTGAGTCCAAACTATAGTACTATCATTGCTAAGGCAGGTAGACAACAATCAATGTGTTAACATACAAACAGGCATTCATCGAGTCACGTATAACATGCATTAGAGGTCAGCATATAAATAGTGTTTGCGTTGTGTGTTTGATGTGATTTAGTATAAGTAACGTATGTAACACCCAAAAGCGCATAAAGCAAAAAAGAGGATCGAGTATACTCACAGCGGTAGAGTTAATGGATTGAAGGGAGCGCTAGAGCGGAATTAGCCTGAACAGTTAACGATAGCATAAGCGAAAGTCGGCGCGTAAAACGGTGTAGGTGTACCGAGGATCGGATGGCCAGTCGATCCGGTGGCAATCCGTTCGGATGGTCATCCGATCAGATGGCCATTCGATTGGATTGACACCTCGTTTGGTGAGTGATGTGTTTGTGTATGATGGTTTGTACTTTGAAGTTTTTGTTGTAGCATTATAAAAATAGAGAAGTATCTCTACCTTTCATGTCGGTTGATCAAACGGTCGTTCGATCGGACAACAATCCGATTGGCGAGGCTTCTCAGTTTGAGAACAAGTTCACAGCAGGACGGTCACTCGATCAGATGGCTATCCGATCGGGTGGCAATCCATACGTACTGAACATGTCGAAAATTGTTTAAGAACCAAAGTCCTAAACGTCACACGATCGGACGGTCGCTCGGTCGGATGGCAATCCGATCGGGTGGTAATCTGTTCAACGTCCAGATCCTTGAACTATTTGAATAAAAGTTTAAGTATGGAACCAAGTGCAATCCGTCCCAACGTTCATATCGTCTTGTCACTTGATTTCGTTTGAAGTTCTGTGATTTTGAACGAGATGTTTTGATGACTTCCTTGAACAACAAAACCCTTATCTCGGCCCAAGTGACCCAACCGAACAGGAATCACCCTAGTCCGACCGGTTCATGGCTCGAGTCGGTAGTTTATGTTCAAACCCGAAATCAATATCTTTCAGATAGAATTCAGATCTGGAACTAATACATCACCAAGAATGGGTAGAAGATCAGAACGAGCTCCGATTCTATTGGGTTTGAGTGCATTGAGTGTAAAAGAGTTGAAAGAAAGTTAGAAAACCATCTTTCACTCCTTTTCACTATGAATATGTTCAGATCTATGTTAGATCTTTGTTTATTTATGTGGAAATCATCCAGATCCAAGTTAGTTCTTGGTGGATTGAAGCCAAAACATGAAGTTCATAAGAACACCATGATGACATCATCCTAGAACACCTCAAATCCAATGATTTCACGGTTAAAAGTTAAGATTCGAAAGATAGAAAGGTGAAGAAGTGTGTGTAGATCAAGAAAGTACAAGATTTAGGTTGGAAACTTACAAGAATTGGGAGAAATCGAGAGAAATAGAGCTTGAGTGCGGCTGGGTCGAGTAGAGAGCTGTCATATCAAGTGATGTGACATGTGAGGGTATTTATAGGGTTTCCCAAAAAGGAAAGTGAGGAGAAAGGCTGGTCGATCGGGTGGCCGTCCGATCGGGTGATCCAACTCGAGATGCGATTTCAAAAGGACCTTGTCAAGTTGGAAACATGAAACACGTCATGAAGTCCACTTAATTCATGTGGCAGCTTAAGCCTATACGCGACTGATCCAACTCGAGATGCGATTTCAAAAGGACCTATATAACGCGGGCTCAGCTTCCCCCCATTTCCAAATCTCACAACACCTTTCCATTGTGATACCTTCAACATGACACGATCACTAACCTGAAACTGCAACGGTTTCCTTCGGTTGTCCGCATAACTCTTCCGTCGATCCGCAGCAACTTTCAACCTCCCATTGATCTGGACAACCTTGTCTGGGGTTTCCTAGATAAGCTCGGGTCCGGTCAATTGCTTTTCGCCAACTTCAGCCTAACAAAGAGGTGATCGACACTTCCTTCTGTACAAGGCTTTAAACGGAACGGTCTTGATACTAGCGTGATAACTATTGTTGTAAGAAAACTCAGCCAATGGCAAATGAGTATCCCAACTTCCACCGAAATCAATCGTACACGCTCTCAACATATCCTCTATCCGAGATAATTGACAATGGTACGCAATACTCATATCCAAACGAGAACCCAACGAATCCTGAAGAGATTGCCAAAATCGGGAGTCAAACCGTCCGTTTCTATCCGAGATAATTGACAATGGTACTCCATGACGGGCTACAATCTCGTTGAGGTACAACTGCGATATCTTCTCCGTATTGTCTGTTTCCTTAAGAGCCAAGAAATGAGCAGACTTTGTCAATCGATCCACCATTACCCAAATGGTATCATGTCCATGTGACGTACGGGTAATTTGGGGATAAAGTCTATCGTAAGATGCTCCTATTTCCACTTAGGAATCTCTGGTTGCTACAGAAGCCCAGACGGCTTCTGATGTTCAGCCTTAACCTTCGAGCATGTCAGACATTTACTTAATACACCGCAATATCTTTCTTTATATTCGGCCACCATTTATCTACGCATGTCCAGTATTTTAGGTTAAGAATGTATTTTTTTTTAAGTAAATTGTTTGTTTACGTTTGTTTGTGTTCGTTTGCATTCACAACGAGTGTTTACGAACTGTTTGTGAATAATTGAATTTTCTTAACGAACGAACATGAACATAACCTTATATTCGGTATACGTTCGTGAACAATTTACGAAAATATTCATTTTCTTAACGAACGAATACGGACATAACCTTATTCATGTTCGTTTGGTTCTATTAGAGCTCTCTAAACAATATCAACGTTTTCCATTAAATTTTGTTAAAAATAATCAGCATACTCCCACCACACACAACGGGTATATAAATTAATTAGTTTCTACAAACTACTAAACTAGTCCCAAAAGACATCGAATATCTTCTCTTGTGCTGTTTACTCTCCCAAGTCCCAACTCAACAAACGAATTCCATTCTTGATGATCTGATCAATCAATCAATCAAAAACCCCTTTTCACAAACACAACATAAACCCTAAATCCCCAATTCATTCAATGGACATAATATCCCAATTACAGGAACAAGTAAACACCATCGCTGCAATCGCCTTCAATACCTTCGGAACTTTGCAAAGAGACGCACCACCAGTTCGTCTCTCCCCCAATTACCCGGAACCTCCTACTCCTGCCGCCGCCGCTGCTGGTGGTACGGCTGCCAACGGTGGCGCTGCAAACCCTAGCACTGAAGAATCACCTAGTAATAATATTTCGGAAACGCCGAAGCTTTTGAGTGCTGAACTTGTTAAAGCTGCTAAACAGGTGTGGCTAAATTAACTTAACTGTTGGATTAATTTAGTGTTTGTGTTTTTTGATATTCAAGGGGTGAAGTTTGTTATTTTAATTGGTGTTAAGTTGCTATATATATAAATTCTGCATTATATTAAAATTATCAATATAATTTTACCTATAGTTATAAACTATAGTCAGGATATTAAGTGGTCAAACACGGGTCAGAAGGGTAGTTATGTACCTTCATATATATAATTGTCATTATACATTTAAATAAGTGTCATTTGTAAGGGTATAAATTGTAAATAACCGCTTGTACCGACATTTTTAGTGTGCAATATAGTGTGTGCATACTCATCTTGTTCATTCTTAATGATCCTAAAGTCATAAACGATCCTGGGCTGACAATTATAAGTTAGAAACTGCAATAATTAGTTTAAGACACATTTAAACACAACCTTGGTTTGTTTAGACCTTTCACTTGTAACATTTTCGACTGTTTTATATAGTTTTGCCGGCTTTGTCGTCGTTTCTTTGTAGATCATGTAAAAGGTTCCCATAGTTACATCTTCATGTCTTCTCTCATTATATAGAAGTTGCAAAACGAATAGGTTAATTCGTTGAAATGAATTGGACCTAATGTAGATAATTTATTTGCATATTAACTCTTGTCCCAAGGCTTTGAAAGTATAATTTGATGATACTTCTCTAATAATTTTGTGTAAAAGTATATATTAACTTGTGGCTAAAATTCACGTGTTGTAACATGTGTAGTTTGATGCGTTGGTAGCTGCTCTTCCGTTTTCCGAAGGAGGTGAGGAAGCTCAGCTGAAAAAAATTGAAGAACTTCAGGTATAATGACCATAGTTATTAAAGGCGCGAGGCGCACTCGGGGCGATTTGTTGGGCCCGGGGTTTTATTTGCGCCTAGGCGCACCTGGGCGCTCGCTTTAATAACTATGACATGAACCATAGTGTTATTAAAGGCGCGGGGCGCCCTCAGGGCCATTTGTTGAGCCCGAGGCTTTATTTGCGCCTGGGCGCTCGCTTTAATAACTATGATAATGACGTGGTTACCCTTAGAAACTTGCAGTGTTTATATTGTATGAAAAATAAATAACTTTTACCGTAGTGCGTCCCTGAAATAATTATCATACCCATAAAGCCTTAACGCTGACAAACAGAATGACTTAAGGTGAATCAGTATCCATTGTGGTCTTACCAAAAATGAACTTTGTGTGTAGGCTGAAAATGATCTTGTTGGCCAAGAACTTCAAAAGCAACTTGAGGCTGCAGGTAAATTAATTCTATTCTTTTTATTCTACATGTTTCGTTCACTTGATTTATTTCTGTTTTCGTTCTTTTGCCAATGAATGTGGTGCTTGTATTTAGGGTTATTTCTTGGCTCAAATTAGAGTTAAACTTACACTTTAAAAATCAAATATCTCATCTTCGAGTCGAAAATTGTGCCAGTTCTGACGTTTTCGAGAACTAGAATAACTTTTGAGAAAAATTATGTTGTGTTCAAAGTAAATTGATTTGTGATAATATAATAGTTTAGAAAATTACATAGGTGGCAAACGAGTGGGTAGGTAGTATTACAAAAAAAACATATTTCTCCTTTTCTCAAAGTGATTATTGCTCCTTGTTGAAACATATAATTTTACATGTACCCGTAAACATATCAATATTCTTGCATCCGTCTCAAAGTATGATTATTCTGGCCCTAAAAGCCAGAAATGATAATCAGAAATGGTGTTTACAAATACTGCAAATTGAAACTTTGTCACACTCTTAAAGTTTGTCTTTCACAGTATGAGATACAATCATCTTGCATTGTAGCGTCCAACATCTGCATCCAAACATCAAGCGTTTGATTGTCAAGCTCATTTACCAACATGGTATTTTTATTACTTATGCGGGTCAAATGGGTAAAATAGAGAAAATAGCTAAAGGGGACACGGGTCAAAATAGAGAAAAAAATCATGTAGTGTTAGATTAAAAGGTAAACCGTCAGTAAAAAAATCACCAGGCTTGAACTCAGTGACGGTAAAAAAATGAACTTTCTTTTACAGTATTTTACTTGCATAATAGTAGATATTAGTTGATGTTTTTTTTTCTAATGGGGTTGACAATACTTGACATGCTATTGGTGATATCAGAGAAGGAATTGAAACAAGTGCAGGAATTGTTCAACGAAGCCGCAGATAATTGTCTCAACTTGAAGAAACCGGACTAAAGACGCCAATGTAATGGATCACCTTTCATTTGTATCAGTAAATGTTTTAGTTCTAGAATCTATCAGATCGTCGATCGTCATTGTTGCTCCGAGTGTTCTGCGGCTTTTTTAAGATAAAAATCATTTATCATCGTCTTTTTTTCACTTATTTTCAAATATTCATCTATGTTTTCACTGTCGTTTTCTAAACTTAGATATATCGTTAAGGGAGATTTTTGTAAATGAAAAGTACTTGGTCCAAGTTGATATTAATATTTGATTTTGTATATTAAGATTTGTTTTCTAAGAGTATTATATTGTACCAGATCAATGTTAAACAAAGGCTACCTCAAGACATTCATCTGTCTTTTGGTTTTCAGCTCTACATTGAGGAAGCATAACAGCCCACAATGGGTCTTCTTAGAACTAAAGCTTTATGGACCCTAAGGTAATCGGCCCATACCCCCTCTTTGGAACCAAATCTGTCCAGATTACTATTTGAGCTCGTGGCCACAAAAATGGGCCTCCAAAACCAAAGATTGTTTAAATTACTAAATTGGGTCATAATTAAAACCTCTTGGGCTTCAAATTGGATCATGATTAAAACCTTTTGGGCTTCAAACTGATTATTTAAATTAATTTGGGTCTTTCTTTGGCCCACAAAACAACAAATGGCCGATGAGATATAGAAGAAGTGGACCAATCCGGGTTGGACTCATGAAGAAGTGGACCGATCGGGGTCGCGGATCGTCGATTTATGCACTAAAAAAATCGAGGTTAGTAAAATGTTTAACTCATGATTAATATGTATGAATTGGTAGATTGAATACGACCTACGAAATGAATGGTAGGATAGGTATGGTATGGTATGGTATGTTTGACTTTAACAGTCAACATAAAAAGAAAATTATGTCATTAAAAAGGAAATCTCAAAAGTCTTGAGTGAAAGTTTCGGGTATTGGTTAAACTCTCGTACGATGAACTTGCACGACACATTTACTTATGTAGAATAAGTAGTGCGTGAAGAGAGAGCCAATAGTAATGTGATATGAATGAGATGATTTGAGGCTAACGTAAAGGTATGCATGGTATAAGTAACGATAGTAACCGTAGAATGATGCTTTATCTTCGTATTAAGTATGAAAAAGTAAGTATAAAGAGGGTTGTTTTGTTATAGTAATAATAAGTCATTGAATGTTTATAGTATGTGTATGATGATACGTTGATCCCTCATATGAATACGAAAGTAATTAGAGGGAACGTTAGTAAAGGAATGTTGTGGATCGCTCAAGATTAACGAAAATGAAGTAATAACTACTTAGAGGTAGAGTCAACCCAAACAAATGTCGGTAATATGTGTATATACATGGTTTAGATTACCATGTGCCAACGAAAGTACTCGGAAGGAATGCTAATGTCAGAATACCGAAGTAGACTTACAATAGGTATTCATGTGCCTACGTTAGCACGAAATATCATGTATGACACATAAGTTAAATGAAAATTAATTGATCCACTATGATTGGTAAATGTATGAAAGTCCAACGCTCGATTAAGAAGGCAAGAACAAAACATATATAAATAGTTATGCATGAATACTACCTCTTTCAGGAGTCACAAATGCTTTCGCGATTGTAGAAAACCTCTTGAATGAATTGAATTAATAGTAAGACTTGAATTGGTCTAGTAGAAATGAGAAAAGTTTCGTGGACGAAACCTCCTTTAAGGAGGGTAGACTTGTAACGCCCCAAATTTCATATGTTTTTAATATAAACTATATGTACGATGTCGTAAGGGTAGATGGTAATTTTAGACTATTACAATAATAATAGTCAGTTAATTTTTGCTAGTAAGTCTAATTATTTAGAATGAATAAAACTAATTAAGAGGAAAGTAACTTGGTTAATGGTTAGATATGTAAATGACATGTTATGAAAACATGAGGGGCTGAAAGTGAAATATGGCTATGAAAATAATAGAACACAAACTTTTAGCAGATGGTGGGCATATGTGTGTGCGTCGAGTTCAAGCAGGAAAGAAAACAAAATGTAAGGACCTACACGAAAAGGTCCTAAAACACTCCGTAAGTGAAAACCCAGACCCCTAAAACCCTAATTTTTATGAAAAATCAAGAAAATCAAAATTTTCAAGTTGGTCGCGGGCCGCGAAAGATTCAAGGGAGATCTACGCGGGGCGCGACAGACATGCAACTCTACGGATAAGCTTTAGGGCTACGTGTCGCACACGTGGCAGGCCTAGGGGGTGACACGGCAGCCCTAGCCGTAGCTAGGGTGGCCCTCGCGGGCCGTGAAGGATGTTCCTTCAGGTCTACGTGGGCCGCGAGATACCCAAATTTTTTCTATAAATAGTACGTTGCATGGCCAGTCCTCTGTGCTCGAGAATTTCTTCAAAATCACTATCATTCTGCTCAAAAATTCCGTTTAAAGAGTCGAAACGCTGCTACGATAACGGGGTAATAACTCAATCACTGCTACGATACAATGTCCGATCGATTGAAACTGATCTGATGGATGTTTAAGCGCTGCCTGAATTCGGGCTATACTTTGTCATTCGTCGTGAGGGTTTTGATTTCGTGAGATTATCGTAAATGTTGTATTAAGTTACTAACCTAATTTCGTTTGCATTATTTAACTAGGTTGCCAGGCTTAATCAGTAGGCAAACTCTGTCCGTCTAAACTTGCAATGTGAGTCATTCTATTATTATCAAATTGCTTTGTAAAACCTTAAATGTTTTCCAGTTAAACTTTGCAGTGATTAAGTCTTTGATAAATCTTTAATTACTGGCAGTAAGTGGGGTATTGTGCACATTACTGCTGTTTTCTCACTTTAGGTGGGTGAGCCTAATTAGTGATATACATCACTTTTGGGTGACAGGACCCAATAGTGATATGACCACAATCATAGATCCGGTCGAGTGAGATAGGGGCAAATGTGAAAACTCTTAATGTTGTAAATTATAACCATGTGTCGTTTTGTACAAATTGAATGACTCGCCAGATTTCCCGCTGATAAAATCTTTTTAAACATGTTTAAGGTGATTTACTGTGAACAAGGAAAAGTGCCGCGTAGCACTCCAGTTTGAATGAAGTGGCTCAGTAAATAAATAAACATGTTTTTGTAATCAGGGAATTTCCCAGTGAAATTCCTTCATTGTAAATTACGGGGTTTGTCCCGAAACTTGAAATAAAATAAATGGGTTTTTTCAGTTTAAACGATCCTATTAAAATTTCCGCTGCCAAATTACACACCAATACCACGGGTTTCTGTCTCACGGCTTCCGGACCGGGCAACTGGGTCGGGGGGCCGAAACAGAAAAATGTGGTATCAGAGCCACTAATTTAAGGCAATTAAGTATTTGAAAAATACTTAATTTTCAAATTGCCATTTTGTGATTCTTTGAAAATTTAATTATAATAAATAAAATATTAATTTAAATTTTTGTGTGTTTCTTCATGTGTGCCTAACAGCATGAATGAACTATCGGAAGCCCTCCGAAATTTCACAATCCATACCACTAATATGGAGATTTCCGGAACAAGTCCGATTATCAGGCTGACACCGGCACACCACGCCGCCCCCCTCCGTCCCGTCCCCATCGTCCGAATTCAGACGTTTGCGACGGAGCAAACAGGTGGGCCCCCTTTCTTTCTTCTCGACGTCCTCTCTGTCTCCCCATCCCCCCCCCCACCCCCCCCCTTCCCCGTCTTCATCCCGTCACCATACCGTCCAGCCTAATAAAACCGCACACAAACTTCATTTACATGAGATGTCATTTTTCTTTAGTTATGTCATTCAGTTATTGGTTCAAATTCCTATAATATAGATATTTTCATAAGACTAGAATTTGTCATGAAAATCACAATATTCAGTATTGACAAAGGCCACTAACAATATTAAGGTGCTGTTTGTTTTTTCTGGGGGAAAAGGTCTGCAGTCTGCGGACCACATCTGCAGGCATCTGCAGGAGAAGAGGTGGACCAAATGTCTGCAGTCTGCAAGGAAAAGAGGGTTTGTTTTTTTATTTTATAAAAACATCTTCTCTTCTCAGACACACACAAACACACTTTCACACACACCTCCCTCGATCTCTCTCCTCTCTGCCTTCATCACCACCACCAAGCACCACCGTCACCACAAACCTCCCCCGTCGCAACCACCCACCCCCGTCACACTCTCCTCCCTCGATCTCTCTCTCTCTCTGCCTTCATCACCACCGTCACCACCGTCACCACCGATCTCCGATGATGATGATGATGATGGTCTCATGCTGCTCCCTCTCTCTCTCTCTCTCTCTATAGTCTCTACGGTATCTCTCTCTCTCTCATCGATTTGGGGGTTTGTTCGATTTAGGGTTTCGGTTCAAGCACCACCACCGATCTCCGATCTGGTAGCACCATCGATTTGGGGGTTTGTTCGATTTAGGGTTTTGGTTCGATTTGGGGTTTTTGTTTCCCATCGATGATGATGATGATAACAGATGATGACGATGATGGTGTCGGAGCAGGGGTGTCGGAGGTGGAGGTAGTGGCGGAGTGGAGGTGGTGGCGGAGCAGTGGTGTCGGAGGTGGAGGTGGTGCCAAGAAGAGGTAAATGTCTGCGAGGAGAAGACTTGGGTCTATGTCTGCTCCAAGAAGAGGTCCCGCGGACCTTTTTTAATGAAAGGTCTGTGAGAAAACAAACAAGCTGCAGACATCAAACGTCTGCGCGCGTCTGCGTCGCGCAGACATAAGTGGCCAGAAGTACTTCTGGCCAAAAAACAAACAGAACCTAAATGACCAACAAACCGAGTTATACACTACCCATAATTTTGTCTTCACGGGTCCTCTTCAATCCAAGTCGTTCCTCATCCGATTATTAGTTCAAACTACTAATAAGTTCCGTGCACGTTGTAGTGTAAGTACAATTTTAACATTGAGTGGATTATGTGATGAATTAAATATACGAAAACATGTGATTGGATCAAAACATACATTAGATTTATATGTACAATCATCACATGTTATATGAGACTTGATTCATACATAGGAAAAACTGACACGTATAAATAAAAAAAGTATTAATTAGAGCTTTCAAAAAAGAAAAGAAAAAAAAAAACAACTCGACTCGGTTCGCAACAAAACTTACGAAACGCACATAAAATAACCACCAAAACGTATAATAATCGACTTGACTCCTTTCCTAAAAGGGTTTACTTTAAAATGTAGACTAACTCGAATTTATATCGACACGTACATAAAAATGTCCATGTAAAAATTGTTTTTTAATTAAAACGTATTATTTTTTACTTGACTGAATAAGTTTATGTCAAAACTTAGACTAGCTTGAATTTATACGACACATGCATAAACTATGCATGTAAAAATGGTTTACTAACGAAAACGTATTATTTTTTACCAGACTCGTTTACAGAAAAAGTTTACGTCAAAACATGGACCAACTCAAATTTATACCAACACCTACATAAATATATACACGTAAAAACAAGTTTTTTTTAAAGTAAAGGAAGGACATCTGTAAACTTAAAACTTTAGAAATTGAAGGAGGTCAAAATGATATTTAACAAAGTTTTTAAACACAACGACAAATTAGTTTTTTTAAAAGAAATTAGCTAACGAATGTAATTGAAGGAAAATTAATTTAGTAAAAAATTATTAGGTTAAAACGTATATACAAGGGTAAAATTGAAACATTAGACACTGGAAGGGTTAGTTTTTAAAAAGAATTATGGGTTAAAAGTGTCAATTGGCACTGTGTGTGTGTGTGGGGGGGGGGGGTTAGCAAGGGCTAAAAGTGACATTTTCTAATGTGGAGGAGGTAAGCAAGGCTGATGGGAAACTCACCTAAGGTATAGAATTCTTATAATATAGATATTTTCATGAGAGTACTAGGAATTTGTCAATACACTCCATCGTTTTAACTCTGCATGTTTTCCTCAAACCTTTATATAACTTAGAGCACACGGGGTGGTCCGTTTTACCACCCCCATCACGCGTTATAGTTCCACGCACACCGCCGCCTCCATGTTTATCACGAGTTATAGGAATAACTCGTTGAATGTATAACGCGTTGAACTTGATTAAATGAATGTGTATGACTTGTACATTGGGTATTAATACTTGTACATTGGAATCTCATCACTAGTGATACCACCCCCACTACAATTCTATCACTAGTGATAGAATATTGGGTGATGATATGACATGATTTGATTGGATATTGGGAGTGATAGAAATATATCACTAGTGACCACCCCTCCTCCCCTTATAAATTATAAGTACCAAAACACTCATCTGGCATAACATCAACCCCCTCTCTCTGTATCTACTTAGATCTGTGTAGCATCAGGAGCAACACCAATGGCAGCTCAAAATACTTTGTCAGCAATTACTTCATTTACTCCCAAAACTATTCCACAGCTCTTAAAACCTGCTCATCTTCAAACTACTTCAGTACGTGAAGATAGACACATATCGAGCTTGACTACCTCAAATCGACTCAAATGGCGTTCAAAGCCTTTAAAACCTTATGAATTCATCTGCAAGTGTGTCAACAGACCTCAGCTACAGGTAGTTATCGTTCCTCGGCTATATGGTGTGGTTTGGAGCCCTAGGGGCTCCATTACGCCACCTCAGCGACACGTAGGCGCCACGTCACATAGGGGGCTTTAAAGTCCATTACTTTAACTTGCATGCAATGGTTTAAAGCCCCCATCATCATTGCCCCATTATTTTTTTATTTATATATTTTATTTTTTTAATAACTACAAAATAAAAAAAACAAACATAATTTAGGTTTTATATAAGACTAAAATTAGATATTTAACAAACAACACTTCAAGGACTGAAATAGCATTTTTAAAACTTGATATATTAAAGGTTTTAAAGTTTAAAACCGTTTTCAAATGAAACCAAAGTGCAGGGACTGAAATAGCATAATGAAAACCTGTTTACAATAAAACCTTTTAAAACCAAAGTGCTGGAATAGCATTCTGTCCAAACAACAAACTTCATGGGTGAGCTAGAGGGGTGGCGCGTTAGCACGCTGGCGGAACATGGTTGGCGGTGTGGCAATGACGCCCCCGGGGCGCTAAAATGGGTGAGCTAGAGGGGTGGCGCTAAGCCACACCCTTCAGTCTTTTTTTTTTTTTTTTTTTTGAAAAGTGAATTTCATTAACCAACAAAAACAACTACCTCAAACCGAGGCAACCACCACTAACAACACTACAAATTTACAAATTTACACCAATCGTCCCCTTCAGTCTAATAATAAATATATATGTGGAAACTTATATTTAATTATACATGTTTATTGTACACCGAAATGTGATTAATTAAAGAAAAAGTGAATTAGTAAAGTAACATAAAATTTTGGGTTGGAAGAAATTAGTAGAGTTCATTACAGGAAGGTTCTTGTACGAAGTTAATTGTTGACAAAGTATTTTGAGTATCCTGATCAATTCACAAGAGGTTACTAGAAAAATAGATAGTGTTAGCAAAGCTGGTTAGGTTAAAGGGTAAAAGTCAGAAGCATTTGAGCTTACATCCCAAACACCTCTGACTTGGGGGGCTGATGACGGGGGTAGCCCAAATCTCAATAAAATGACTAATATACATAACAGCTTAAAAGGTTAAAAGATTGAGAGGTTCAATACGCGCGAACTCATGTGAACAGTAAAAAGGACACGCACAGTGTCCGGTCACATCAACACTTAACGTGTGAACCATTTCTGCACAAACAGAACATGTGCACAGAGATCAACCTTTTATCCGCAGGTCTAAAGCCTCCAACCCCTAAACGGGTCCTCCACTGTAGCCTTGGATCCATGGTCACGAGCTTCCTCTTATAGAATACATCTTATCTATAAGTACCAGCTCCAAAAACCATATCAGACACACCAGATCAGTTGGGCTAACACATACTCTCTGATCTTCTCTCCTCTCTTGAGAACAAGTTTCATACTTGCTTCTCTTCTTCACTTCAAACAGCATTGCTTCGCTAACAACTTCATTCCAGCTTGAATTCCCTTCAAGCTGGAATCAAAAGCGATCAATAAACAAGTGATCCAACCCCACGTGTTACAAACGTGGGAGGACCCCACGACCTGCGTTAGGCTAATCGAAACCCTTGAACCCTTTTACCCGGAGATATCGCTACAGGCCTTGGTCTTGTATTTGTTGTATCAACAAATAATAGACCAAGGATAGTAGCAAAGCTGGTTAGGCAAAAGGGTTAAAGGGTTTAACTTTGCCTAACGCAGGTCGTGGGGTCCCCCCACATTTGCAAGACGTGGAAGGAGGTTCACTAGTTTGTTTTTGTTATTTGCTAAAAGTCCTCTTCTGAATCGTATTCAGATTCGGATGAAGGAGCAAATAGAATGTGTGTGTTGGATGTGAAAGGGAGTAACTCGCATGAAGCAAGTACTCGGAGTGAATGACCAGAGATTTCAGGAATCAGGCTGTCCAGGAATGTCTCCACTCAGTAAATGAAGTGTCAAATATATAGGAGAAGACATCTCCCAAAGAGGAATGCATTTGACTAGTGACCTTGCTTGCAGTGAGGGGTTTGCCCTTTCGGGGGTTGAAGCCTTTTGACCCCTAGATAATAGCGTGTGCTCTGCATACCTACATTGCTTTTGCGGCTGGTGGGTTGGTGAAGCAATCCCGGGATGTGACTGGTTACTGTTTCCGTATTGCTTTTCCCCACCTCACAGCTTTTTAACCTTCGAACCATTTAACCTTTCGAGCTTGTATGTACTTAAGTCATTTTATTTGATCTTGGGCTACCCCCGTCATCAGCCCCCCAAGTCAGAGGTTTTTGGGGAATGAGCTCAAAGACTTCTGACTTTTATACACGTATTTTATTGCTTGAAGGTTTCAAGGGTTCAATGCTTGAAGGCTTAAAGGGTTGTAAGCAGTTAATATTTGAATTTTAAATAACTGGCAACCGATTTGATTGATGTGTGGCAGTTCATAGGGTGGCGGTTTTTGCAGAAGTTACTGTTTGCAATTATCACCCTTATTTTAGGTTATTTTCTTTTATATTTGCATTTTTTCATTCACTTTTCACACAATTCAATCAAGTTTCTTCCCTGCGATTTCTTTCCTCTTCTCCAAGGTTAGTTTCAGTTTCCTTTGTATTTTCCTTACATTCTTCGTATTTTCTTGCAAAAATGGGTGCTCGTAAGGATTTAGCAAAATCCTTTTCCCGATTTACACAAGAAGAGGTAGACTTATTTTGTGTGGAATACGGTATTGATAAAAAGTTTAAACCGACTGCTCCTGCTTGTGATGTTCCTGTTGATAAACCGACCCCTGGTTCGATTGCTCTTTATTGTCGTCACTTTGAGTTTTCGAATCTTTGTTATCTCTTTTCTCTCTTTGTTTTGAATCTGCTAGAGTATTATCGTATTTCCTTTGGGCAAGTTCATCCGAAGGGTATGGCTAGGGTTTTACATTTTGAGGTTTTGTGCCGTGCCCTTGGATATGATCCTTCATTGTTGCTTTTTCGTCGGTTTTTTCGTTTGGCCAAAAATGGCGATTGGTTCACTTTTGAAACATCCAAGGTTGATTCTTGCCTTATTTCGTCTATGGTTACAACACTTGGGACTTGGAAGGATCGATTTTTCTGGGTTTCCGATACTATTGTCCCATTCAAGATGGTGTGGAGGCACCCGGATGCCGTTCTCAATGATCCGGAGCCCTCTGAATCTGAGTTGAATGATGTTTTCTCAAAGCCATCCGGGAGTGCCCTTCGAGGGTTCGTCCCTTCCCTGAACATTTGCTAGTTCTTTTAGGGGTTAGTAAAATCTGGGGAAATGCCGATCGGGATCCGGTTCTAATGAGAAGTGGCATGGGTATGCATTTCTCTTTTTTACCCTCTTTGCATTTTTCTTGACTTATGTCTTATGTGTTTTTGTTTTTTATCATTTGCAGTCATGTCTGCCCTGGATTTTATCAAGAGTGACGACACTTCTGATGTTATGTTTGGGGATGTCCCATCTGTTCCTGGTGAAAATGTTGTGGTTAGGACTGCTGAGCAAAGGTTTGAGGGCTTGGGTTATATTAGTACTTCCAATGTCAAAGGCTTTTCTAAGTCTCATGCTCCCAAGTCTTCAACCCGTCGATCTTCCCGCCGTTTGTTGAAGGTTGTTCCTCAATCCACTTCTACTGAACCAGTGGATTTGAGTGATGATATTGAAGCTTCTGAAGATCAAGGTGTTGAGGATGGTGCTGAAAAGGAGAAGGAACTGGTTGTTCATGGTAAGAAGGTTTCAGCCAAAAAGGTTATTGCTACCCCTATTCAGGGTTCTTCAAGCAGGGACGTTGAAGGGTTGGATCCGGATGAAGTTTATGTGCCTACTTGGTCAGTGAAAAATGATGAGAGCTTTAAGGATGCTGCTGTTTATGAAGATGCTCTGAGTCACATTGCTCATCCTTCAGTTCACAATACTATTGCTGGGATGGATGATGACTTGATGTTATCCCGCATGATTTTGAGCACCTGCAACCTTGCTGCTATGCTTCCTCAAGGGATTGCTCGTTTTCGTAAGAGGATGCAGGAATATGAAGAGTTTTCTAAGAAGAAAGATAAGATGAAATCTTCAATGGCTGCGATGAAAAAGGAGATAGTTGGGTTTGCCGAGAAAGAAGAGGTGTGGGACAAAAAGGTTAGTGAGCTGACTAAGGTGCATGAGATTGAAATGAGTGACTTGAAGAAGAGCTTTGAGGCTGATCGGTTGAAGCTTAAAGCTGACAGGGAAGCTTTATTTGTTCAGCAGCGGGTTTTTGATGAGGAAAAGGAAGGGTTGAAGGCTTCGGTTGCTCGATCCACCAATGATAATCAGTGGTTAATTGAGCAGGGTTTTCATCAGGTTATCACTTACCTTCTCCACTCCAAGGAGTTAAACTCTGCCCTTGGTGAAGTTTATACTAAGTTGCTCAACCTGGGGAAACACCAAGGCCTCATTGCTGGTTATAAGCATCATGAATCCGGCCATCCTTTGGAGAAGTCTCCCCTGTTTCGTCCCGAGGCTTCCGATGTTTTCAAAGGCTCTGTTGAACAAATGGAGAAGTTGACATACCCTTATATCCATCAAGTTTCTGCTTGTTTTGGTAAGCCTCTTGCTGTGTTGCAGGACTTAAAACCGGAGGGCCTTAATGAAAAGGTCTGTGCTGAGATCTTGGGTTCTCTTTCAAGGAAGAGATCCTACTCAGGAGATAGTGATGACACCCTTTCAGGTCAACTGGATGCTCCAAAGGATGCAAGCTTGGAGGCTTCAGCGGTAGGTGGTGATGGAGGTGTGAAAGCTAAGAAGCTGAAGAAAGCCAAGAAGGTCAAAGGTGAAGGTTCTGGGGTTTCCAAGTCCTCTGCTGATGCTTAATTTGTAGCTTTCTTAGCATTAAAAAAAAAAGCAATTTGTGGTTTGTACTGTTAACTTTGAACAATATTAGGTTTCTAGGAACCCTTAAGGTTCCTGTTGGTTGTGTTTTAGGCATGTATAGCCGTTTGAACAGTATCTAAACTTGCAAGTCACTAGGACTTGCCTTAACTCGTGTTTGAAAGTCTTCCAGGGCTTTCTTTGATATGATATGATGCTTAACTATTTTCTTTGTGTTATGTTTTTATACTTGTATTTATTTTGTTAAGGCAGTTTTACTGGCTTTAACCCTTCAAGCTTTTTGGCTATCCGTAGGTAGGTTGAAGCCTTTGAGGTTTCGAGTTGTCACGTAGGTGGCTTGAAGCCTTGAAGGCTTCTTAGCTTTTGTGACTTGATTTGGTTCGTATTTTTCGTTTGAGTTGTATTATTCTTTAGATTATTTTTGTTTTCTTGTAACTTTGTCTTTGTCAAGTTTGTGTTGCCTTTATGTTTTTTATACCTTAAAGGGTTCAGTGCTGCAGTCACTTAGCCTTGGTATTTTTAACAAGAAGGCATGGCACCTATCCTTTTTATCTTCTTGTTTTGTTTGATTTTGTAAGCCTGTTTCTTGGTTATTTTTCTAAGGCTTATGGAACATTTGGTGTAGGCTGTTCGAACCCGTCTATGAGACGATTTTGCTTTTACTTAATAAGTCTCATGGAGTTGTATTGATTTAGGAACTCACCCCTTATATAGGTTCATTCAACCCTTGAACCTATTGAGCGATGTGGCCTGGGAGCTCATCCCCTTACATGGCCCTTGCCATTGAGTTTTTTGCTAGGTTCTCAACCTGATCTTAGGATAGAAAGACAAGTTTGATAAAACAACTTCATTCATTCAATAGATACTTGTTCTTACAAAAGGTTTTCGTAGTGTCATTTTCGAAATACAACTTGTGAAATACAAACCAATCTTTCTTGTTTAAACATGGAACCTTTTCAAGGTTTTTCCGTTCCAATGTCTTGGAAGCCTTTTACCCTCCGAGTCTGCTAGCTTGTAAGATCCACCCTTATGTGCTTCAAGGATGGTATACGGGCCTTCCCACTTTGGGCCGAGCTTCCCTTGATTCTCTTTTTTGCTAGCCTCATTATTTCTAAGGACCAAATCCCCTGGCTTGAAGCGTTCGTTCTTGACTCTCTTGTTGAAGTAGGCTTCCATTTTTTGCTTGTATTTGGCTTCTTGAATTGCAGCCTGGTCTCGTGCTTCCTCTAGGAGTTGTAAGTTCAACATGGTCTCTTTTCGGTTTGTTTTGAGATCCATGTTGACAATTCGTTGTGTTACAACTCCTATCTCAGCCGGGATCACAGCCTCGGACCCAAATACCAAACTATAGGGTGTTCTCTTATGGCTTGTTTTTTCGGTCGTTCTTACGGCCCATAGAACACTAGGTAGTTCTTCAAGCCAGTTGCTTTCGTACCTTCCCAACCTTGTTTTGATACCTTCCACTATGCTTCTATTTGCCCTTTCAACCCGACCGTTCGATTGTGGGTAAGCCACTGAGCTAAAAACCTGATTGATTCTGTACTCTTTGCACCAAACGCTGAAAGGCTTCTCAGCAAATTGCTTTCCATTGTCAGTGATAAGTACCCCCGGCAATCCATAGCGGCAGATAATGTTCTCCCAAACAAAGTCAATGACCTGTTTGCCTGTGATCTTTGCGAGTGGTTTAACCTCTGGCCACTTGGTGAAATAATCTATTGCTACCAACAAGAACTTCACCCCACCTTTGCTTAGGGGAAACGGACCAACGATATCCATTCCCCATTTATAGAACAGCCATGCAGAGGTTATTGGGACCAGATCATGCTTTGGACTTTTTGGGACTGGTGCGTAAATTTGGCAAGCATCACATTTCCTCAATTGCTCAGTGGTATCACGATGCATTGAAGGCCAAAAATACCCAAGGTTCATGAGTTTTGCAACCACCGACCTAGCTCCAAAGTGAGCTCCACATATGCCTTCGTGAATCTCTTTGATCAAGTACTTACTTTGCTCAGGACCAACACATCTTAGCAAGGGGGCAAGGTAACCCTTTTTGTAAAGGGTTTCTCCTTGTAGTACGTACTGCCTTGCCTTGATTTTAACCCTTTCAGCTTCTACTTGATCATTGGGTAGTTCACCATTTTTTAGGAACTTTTTGATAGGAGTCATCCAGTTTGGATCTTCTTCGGTGATTATGTCTTGAACTTCCAATTCATCGATTGATGGAGCTTTCAATACTTCTACCAACACCTTCTTGGTGAGGTGGGCAAAAGTGAGAGATGCCAGCTTGCTTAAGGCATCAGCCTTTTTGTTTTGGGATTTGGGAATTTGTTTGATGTTGCACGTTTGAAAGGTTTTCATCAGCTCCTTGGATTTTTCTTTGTATTTTTTCATGCTTGGTTCTTTGGCGACATAGCTATCGTTTACTTGACTAGAGACCAGCAACGAATCTGTGAACACTTCAAGCTTTTCAACCTTCATTTCTTTAGTCAGCCTTAAGCCAGCGATCAGTGCCTCGTATTCAGCCTCGTTATTGGTGGTCTGAAAATCAAAACGGAGAGCATATGTGAATTCCAACCCTTCTGGGTTGATCAAAATTAGTCCAGCCCCTGACCCTTCAACGCTTGAAGCCCCATCGGTAAAAAGTTTCCAGGCTTCAGGGTTGGAGGGTTCAGTGGTGGCCGTGTTTACTTCAATGATTGCTTGGTTTGGGATTTCTACAATGAAATCAGCCAAGACTTGGGCTTTGATAGCTTTTCGTGGGACATAGGTGATGTTATGTTCACCTAGTTCCACTGCCCATTTGGCCAACCTTCCCGAGTTTTCTGGTTTTTCAAGCACACCCTTAATAGGTTGGTCAGTGACTACTTGTATAGGATGTGCTTGAAAATACCTTCGAAGCCTTCTAGCTGTTTGAACTAGGGCTAGGGCAAGCTTTTCGAGGGGAGGATATTTGGTTTCCGCCAATTTTAGAGTTTTGCTGAAGAAATAAACGGGTACCTGGGCCTTTTCTCGCTCAATGGTGAGGACCGCGCTTATGGCTTCCTCAGCGACTGAAAGGTACACCGAGATTAACTCCCCCGTTTCTGGAGCTGCGATGTCAGCTAAAGAAGCAAGGTGTTGTTTCATCTGGTTGAAGGCTTCTTCAGCCTCATCAGTCCATTTGAAGTCCTTCTTATCAGAGCAATTCTTGAGCGTTTTGTAGAAGGGCAGAGATCTTTCAGCCAACTTGGAGGTGAAACACTTCAAGGCTGCAAGCTTCCCGTTTAAGCTTTCAACCTCTTTCTTGGTTTTTGGTGGTTTGGTTTCGAGAACAGCTTTCACCTTGTTCGGATTAGCCTTGATGCTTTGTTTCCCAACAATATGACCCAAGAATTTTCCTTCTTCAAACCCGAATGAACATTTTTCAGGGTTGAGCTTCATGTTAACCTTTCTGAGGTTCTTGAAAGTTTCTTGAATGTCGTCGAGCATTTGATATTCCGTCTTACTTTTGATCACCAAGTCATCGACATATGCCTCCATGTTTTTACCAATTTGGCCTGCAAAGGCTTTCTCCACTAGACGTTGGTAGGTTGCTCCAGCGTTTTTGAGGCCAAAAGGCATCTTTTGGTAACAAAATATTCCTTTATCCGTGTGGAATGCTGTCTTTTCTTCATCTTCTTCTTTCATGAGTATTTGATGATACCCTTTGTAAGCATCAAGAAAGCACTTGAAAGGGTAACCAGTAAGTGAGTCAACCTTGAGATCGATTTCCGGTAGTGGATAGCAATCCTTAGGACAAGCCTTGTTAAGATCCTTGAAATCTATGCACATTCTCCAAGAGTTATCAGGTTTCTTGACCATAACCGGGTTTGCCACCCATGATTGGTACTTGACTTCTTGGAGAATGCCAGCCGACACAAGCTTTTCAACTTCTTGGCAAGCAGCCATGCTTCTCTCAGGTGCTAGACTTCTTTTCTTTTGGACCACGGGCTTGACATCCGGTAGTATTCTTAACTCATGCTCATCAATGTTCCGAGGGATGCCTGTCATGTCTTCGGGGCACCAAGCGAAGACATCACTGTAATGTTTCAACAGCTTCTCAAGGTATGACAGGGTTTCTTGCGAAAGGCTAGGATTGACTCTTATCTTCTGCTCGGGGTGCTTAGGATTTATAGCAAGCCTTTGCCTGTCCTCTTCACTTTTGGAGCTCTCGCCTTCAACCATGTAGGCTTCCTGGGAGGGTTGAAGGGTTGCTATTCCCCTCTCGGTGGGGAACTTGACAGTGCCATGGCCAACAGACACAGCCATGTAGAATGCACACTGTCCTGACCTACCGATGATCACATCATAATTCGAGGGAATGTTGATAACCACAAAGGTGAGTGGTTGAATTCTTTCCTTCTGACCTTCGCTGAAACGAACATCAAGTGTCAGTTTCCCTAAAGGCTTAAGGGGTATATCGGCAATACCTTTTATGGAGGTTCCAGAGGGTTGAAGCCTTGAACGTTCTTCATTGCTCAAGCGGTTGAAGAATTTTTCGAACATGATTTCAGTGGCTGCCTCAGTGTCTATGTATGCCCTATTTGTTTGCAACGTTCCCACAGTAGCTTCTACCACAAGAGGGCTTGAAAGAGGGTCTTTTTCTGTTGGGGGGAAGCAAACACACTGAAGCTCCCAAGCTTCCAACCGCTGTCTCGTGTGAGGGACCCTTCCATCAAAATCTACCATATTGACTTCCTTGCACTTTCCTTCAACCATTTTGTCCCGTACCCCTTTTACCAAATGAGCGAGTTCTCCGGACTTAACAGCTTTTTCAATTCTTTTCTTGAGCTGGAAGCAATCATTGGTGTGGTGACCCTTTTCTTCATGAAACTCACAATACTGTGTGGAGTTCTCATTTTTCCTGCTTTTGGGGAGAGGTCTAGGAGGCCGAAAGTTTTGCTTGACTTCTTCCGTTGCGAGGATTTCTTGAGGAGTCTTTGTGAGGGGTGTGAAACTCATGCCTTTCTCCCTGCTGGAAGGGTTCCAGCCTTCAGACCTTCGATGATCTGAACCTTTTAGTCGTCTGTCGTAAGAGTTGAAGTTTCCCCTTTTTCTGGCTGGACTACTGCTTCGCCAGCTGGACCCTCTTTTCCTTTGCTCCTTAATGTCTACTGCCTCCTCTCCCCGGATGTGGGCTTCAGCCCTTTCGAGAGCTTCTTCTAAGGTCTTCGGCAGGGATTTTTTTAAATCCCTTGTGAGGTACTTGGATGTGATGGCATTCATAAAACCAGCCACTCTCATTTTCTCGTCTGCCCCCATATAAGTTAGACCTTCCTTCTTGTATCGTTCGATAAACGCTCGAAGACTTTCATCATCACGTTGTTTTATCTGAAAGATTACTGTTGCGTCTTTGACATATCGCCTTTGTTGGGAGAAATTGGCCAGAAAACCCTTGCTGAGGTCGTCAAAGCTTCGAATGCTTCGAGCAGGTAAGTCGTTGAACCAGATCCTGGCTGATCCAACAAGGGTTTGCATGAACATTAGACAACATTCAGCATTTGACCACTTCTCAATCCTTGCTGCACCGGTAAAGATCTGAAGATGGTCCTCAGGATCCTCAGTCCCATCATATGTTTTGATGTGAGAAGGCATCTTGATCTTTGTTTGAAAATCGTAGTCAGCTATTTGCTGTGAAAAGCATGAAAGGTTGCTTGGCTTATATGGTTTGCCCAAATCTTCTTCGGCCCTTGCACCCACGTTATTGCCATTGTTGTTGTTTCCCTGAGTGGCCAGCACTTGATTAATAAAGTGCTGTCATGGGAAGCTGGCCATCATCTAGGCCATCATTGGGGGCATGAGGTGGAAGCCTTGAAGGCTTCCGGGTGCAACTGAGCAGCTTACTCCAAGGGGGTGCTCATAACAGCACTTCGTGCCAAGGGGAGCACGGACAGAGCTTGTTCCCACGAAGTTGTTGTAGAAGCTGGAAGGCTTGTTACTTGGGACTGTAGGAGCTGGTCAAGGGTTAGCTCATGCCCCAAAGGAGCACCACTTGTAATTGGTTGGGAAGAGAAGATGGGATGCACCGTAGGATTCGTCATTGTGGATAGGTATGGATTAGGATTTGAAGGATTACTGGGACCAACCCCATTCCTAGTTGTAAAAGGAGGGATAGGAGGTCCGGGAGATAACGTTGGTTCCAGCTCGTCATAGTCTAGACGAATCCTTACTCCCTTGTCTCGTTCTCTACTCACATATTGGTTGAGGAGAGACCTCAACTCAAGGAAATTCTTGGCAACCCCCTCAGGGGTAAGTTCAACACATGCTGGGGTGTCAGAGACATCGACATTGGGAGAAGGAACTCCGGATCTGGACGGAGTTGGTGTGTTGAAGGTGAGGAACTCGGGTGTGCTTCCCGGAGTTGAGAAAGAAGTTGGTATAGCCACATGAGCTTGGCTACTACCCGGGGTTGAGGTGTTTGGAACCTGATTTACTTCACCCGGGGATCCACTTTCGGACATGGTGATTTCAAGAGAAAAGAGCTATACTACTAGGTCTTTTTGAGGAGAAATAGCGGCGTAGCCCCACGGTGGGCGCCAACTTGTTGAGGCAACAAATAATAGACCAAGGATAGTAGCAAAGCTGGTTAGGCAAAAGGGTTAAAGGGTTTAACTTTGCCTAACGCAGGTCATGGGGTCCCCCCACGTTTGCAAGACGTGGAAGGAGGTTCACTAGTTTGTTTTTGTTATTTGCTAAAAGTCCTCTTCTGAATCGTATTCAGATTCGGATGAAGGAGCAAATAGAATGTGTGTGTTGGATGTGAAAGGGAGTGACTCGCATGAAGCAAGTACTCAGAGTGAATGACCAGAGATTTCAGGAATCAGGCTGGCCAGGAATGTCTCCACTCAGTAAATGAAGTGTCAAATATATAGGAGAAGACATCTCCCAAAGAGGAATGCATTTGACTAGTGACCTTGCTTGCAGTGAGGGGTTTGCCCTTTCGGGGGTTAAAGCCTTTTGACCCCTGGATAATAGCGTGTGCTCTGCAGACCTGCATTGCTTTTGCGGCTAGTGGGTTGGTGAAGCAATCCCGGGATGTGACTGGTTACTGTTTCCGTATTGCTTTTCCCCACCTCACAGCTTTTTAACCTTCGAACCATTTAACCTTTCGAGCTTGTATGTACTTAAGTCATTTTATTTGATCTTGGGCTACCCCTGTCATCAGTAAAGTAACATAAAATTTTGGGTTGGAAGAAATTAGTAGAGTTCATTACAGGAAGGTTCTTGTACGAAGTTAATTGTTGACAAAGTATTTTGAGTATCCTGATCAATTCACAAGAGGTTACTAGAAAAATTGATAGTGTTAGCGAATCAAGAAATTTATTTCATGGGTTGCAAAAATTTTTAAGGGTTGTTTGTATATCGCTATCTAATACATTTTTTTTTATTCGAGACATGGGACTAAAAGGCCAAAAATTAAGATAACAAAAATAAATACAATATATATATATAGGGGATTGATCATGAAAAAACTAACTAAAAAAAGCCTAAAAAACATACCAATTTTTTTTTTATTTTCTATTAAATTACGCTATATTATATATATAAGAAAAAAAATTTTAAAAAGAAAAACTGTACTGCACATGTGCAATAATACGAAAAAGCTTAAACCACCTAACCCACCCCCTTCCCCCCACACCCGAAAACCTAATCATAATCCTAACCTCCAAAAAACCTAACCCTAAAAGCTAAACTAAACTTAAAAGCTAATCATATAATGTGCATGTGCAATACATATATAATGCACATGTGCAATATAAGTTTTTTTTTTTTTTTGAAAAAAAAGTTATTTTATACATAAAAAGTAGCGAATTTTTCTAAAAAAAATTATAAAAAAAATTGGCTTGTTTTTTAAGCTTATTAAGTTATTTTTTAGTTTTCTATGTAGTTTTCTAATGATCATCTGTTAACCTTTCCCTATATATATATATATATATATATATATAGGATAAGGATCCGTTAGGAACCACCCTTTATTGCAAGAACCACGAGAACCAGTGTGAACACATGTCAAAATTGTAATTATGTGATATTTTTTTTATAAAACACGCGCACCTTTTCACAATCTACATCTTTTCATTCTTAGGGTTTCATTGCACCTGTTTACAATCTACATCTTTTCATTATTAGGGTTTCATTCATCGAAGCATATTTTTACATCTTTTAATTCTTAGGGTTTCATTCATCGGAGCATATTTTGTATACATCGACGACGGCGGCCGACGGCGATCACGTAACTCACCGGATTTCACGGCGGCGGTAGCCGGAAATGGTGTTTACGGCATCCTCTACATCACCATTTACATCTGATGTTCCTCGTCATACATCTGATGTAGACATTGTTGGTGACATTGTTGGTCCATCTGCTGATAATACAGTTGACATTCACAATACACCTACAAATACAGAACATCAAGAGTTGCAGTTCATTCGATTTGTGACTAAAGGTATCTGCTGATAATACAGTTAACAATTAACAATCACAATACACCTACAAATACAGAACATCAAGAGTTGCAGGTCATTCGATTTGTGACTAAAGGTATTATGTTGACTGTAAATGATGTATATACTTTATAAATGATATTATATTAAATGATAAGCATATGTGCATTATATTTACTCTAAATGATGTTGTGTTAAATTATATGCACATGTGCATTATGTTGATTATAAATGATATTATATTATATTAAATTATATGCACATGTGCATTATGTTGAAAATTAGACTATGTCGTTGATGTATGGATTCTGAACAATTGCCTTATGTATGACTATCCAATTATGTACAGAATGGCAGCAAACAAAGGGTCTTGGGTAGCGGACAGTTACAACAAAAAAGGGGAGGTGACTGTGTGGGATTGGCAATGGAAGAACAAGCCGACAACCGGGGAGGCATGGGTGGAGTTTATGCATCTTTTGGCACTGCTGAGATACACCAGAATGAAGACGGGTCAAGATGGGTGGGGTTGGCACTCGGACAAATAAGTCGACTTTCAATGTTAAAACCGTTAGAGAGGACTTGTGTGTCACAAGCGGGGACCCGTCGAGTGGCTTTGTAATGACCTGGAACGGCTGGGCTACAACTAAAGCCAATATGTTAGCATGGAAAGGCGTCGAAGGCAGGTTACCGACAAAGACGGAGCTGGAAAAAAAGGGAATTCAGATCAGCAACACATTGTGCCTGGGTTGCGGATACGAGCAAGAAACTGTTAACACATCCTCATTATGTGTTTGATGTCGAAAACGCTATGGTGGATGGTCGGATCATGGCTGGGAGAAAAAGATGTACATTCTTGCTCAACGGTGGCAGATATTCTTCCTTTTTCCTGGAAGCTGGATATTTCTAAAAAGAAGAAAAAGACAGTCAACTGCATAGTGATGGCTACATTATAGAACATATGGTCGAGCAGAAATGAGAAGGCATTAAAAGCCGTGTAGTTTTCAAATGCTATAATACTGGAACAAGTCAATGAGTGTACTATGTTGTGGATGAAAGTCATAGCCAAAATAGAGTATTTAATGGAGAATTTAGTGACTGAAGAGTGGTACACCAGTGGTGTAAATGTAATAGAAAATTAGGATTTTATATCTTTATTGTAAGCGTACTTCTCTAGTTCCTGGATAGAGTTATGGTTTGAATATATGGCATCTTGTTATGTTTAAAAAAAATGTCGTTATATATAAAATGATAATGCACGTGTGCATTATGTTGACAATTACATTATGCACACGTGCATTCTATTAACAATTACATTATGTTTACATTTAATGACAATATGCTGTTGGACTCCTGATCCCCCCTGATGCTGAACCTAATTCTTGTTCCGATGATGTTGATTCCAATGACACTGATGAATATGCTAATGATAATCCAGAAGACCTCCCCACCCACACACACACACACACATATATGAACATGAGCAATCTCGTAGACGTTCATCTAGACGTCGTAAATCAACCGACGATCCTCTATTATGGCCTATATATGATGTCAAACAATTTCTAAGCATTATTCGTTTTGTTTATGATTTTTTGTTTACAATCATTTTTGTACTATTTGTTTACATATTCATAGATTGTGATTACGATCATGATACTGTGTTATCAATTACTTATTAGACATAATCATATGTAATTTCATTATTGACCACCTAACATACATTACCAACATGGTTACTGTTTCGAACAATGAACATGTGCATACATGTTTACTGTTTCACTCCACATGTGCATTACCAACATTAACACACAACTTTTGTGTTACAACAAGTAAATATAACACCCTCATCATAAGAATCACATAATCCGATCAACAATCATTATTGCACATATGCACCACCAACATATACTATACCAAACAACATATTACATCCTAAATTAACAAATATAACCATCTGTAATGCATTATACAATACCAATATGTATGCTATTTCAAACTATGCACATGTACATTACCAACATTCCCTTTACCAAACAACATAATACATCATATATCAACAAACATGATCATTCGCCTCTGATAATGGCAATTTTATTGCTATCTTCATCCTCATGTTCTTAAGTTGCAAGTCTTGAATTTCCTTATCTTTGCTGAATATGCAATCAAACTTCTCACCACTCCCTTTATACATTTCCATATGTCGCATAGCGAACACCCCACAAACTGTGAAGTAATAAAGGGATTTCGTTTACTTGTTCAATTCTTTCATCATGATTTCGCTCACTTGTCCTCCTCTTTATGATTTTTTTTTCTTCTTGTGCACCTACATGTGATATATTTAATGTGTTTACATAAATGATATCATTTAACGTGAAAATAATAAAGGAAACTCCCAACTACATCATCGAATATTAATCAACCTTTGTTACCTCTTTGTTTAACCATTGCGTAATCATCTTCCATTGCATCTGACCATTTTTTGACCCTTCATCCCTTGATTTCAAAATGTAAGTTACCTTCTTTGATTTTTTTCCGTTATCGATCTACGATAATAAACAAAACAAAAAAACATAGGATTAACAAACATACAATCTCAATGAATATGTGCAATAACATTAACTTTATCATTACTATATACACTATGCACATGTGCATCAACATAAATTTCATTGCTAACATATTCTAGCAAAATTCTGGCAAACTATGCACATATGCATAACTATGCACATGTACAACAACATGAATGACTTTATTAACATATTCTGGCAAATTATGCACATGTGCCTAACTGCACGTTTTCATCCATATGACTGACCTAATTGAAATAATCTGGCAAAATATGCATTTGTGCATAACTATGCACATGTGCATTAACATGACTAAGCTTATCAACAGGTTTGCTTCGATAAAAAATAATGGACAAAACAAAAGTTATTTTTTTTTCGGTTTTTACCTCTTTGTTTAACTGTCGCGTAATCATCTTCCATTGCATGTCGCATAATCATCTTCCATTGCATCCGACATTTTTTTGACCCTTCATCCATTGACTTCAAAACAAACGTTACTTTCTTCGATTTTTTCCTATTGTTGATATACAATAATATACAAAACAAAACAAAATAATAAAAAATAAGATCAATAAACATAAATTATCAATAAATATGTGCATTAACGTTAACTTTATCATCACCATATACACTATGCACATGTGCATAAACATAAACGACCTTGTTAACAACATATGCATCAACTTTATCATCACTATATTAACTATGCACATGTGCATCAACATAAACGACCTTGTTAACAATCTATGCATCAACTTTATCATCACCACATTAACTATGCACATGTGCATAACTATGTGCACATGTGCATTAACATGACCGATAATATCAACAGGTAATGTTTGCTTCAATAGAATAATCTAACCATTACCAACTCAAATTCTGTATTACCACCAAATATATTTAAAATTATTCGGTAACAAAACCTACATACAAAAAAACACACACACACACACATACCTACCACATTACAAGTCGATGTATCACAACAATTACCCCGAATCCCTCAAACATCATATACATCAAACCATTTTCGCTAATGCAGATATGAAACTACGATTTAATCGTCATTTTAACATATAAAGGATCTGATCGACAATTAAGCATCATGTTAACATATGAAAGTGCAAAAACAAATTGTATAAACTTACAAATTCACAGAACTGTGTAGCATCATGTTACGATGAATCCATTGGACGTTTGTTCTTCAGTTTCTCCCTATTTGTGCCGCAGTCTTCAATGATTTTGTTATTATTGCCCTAATTTCGGATATATGATGAATATATGATGGATGATTCTTTTCTTATAGCCCTAATTTGAATATATGATGAATTATAAGATCGATATTACGATTTTTGGGGGATTTGGAGTGTAAATTATAAGATCGATATGACGAATTTTGGGGGATTTGGAGTGTGATGTGAATTGAGATGATGAATTGTGTAGAAACTGGATCTGGACATGAACTGAATAAAAAAGAGGATTTAATTGTTGATTGAAGTCCAGTAAGAGGAGGAGTGGCAGCTGATTTAAATTATATTATGTATTTACAGTAATGCCCCTTGTTCACATTGGTTCTCGCGGTTCTCTCAATAAAGGTGGTTCTCGGATGAACCCTACCCTATATATATATATATATATATATATATATATATATATATACTAGCCATTTACCCGCGTGATGCGGCCGGAAACATATCACTTAGGTTGGTGAGTTTAGGGCTATGTACGAGGCGGTTCGGTTTTGAGCCATATCACTTACGTTTGGTTAGTTTGTGGATTATTATAAAGTGTTTTCTTGGGTCGGTCTTTTCTAACGAAAGTTACCATTCAAAAAAGGCATTCATTAGAAGGCTCTTGTGACTTCGTCCCTCCCATTAGCCGAGGTTCATTGTTTTGGTAAAAGGTGAATTTGTCCAACTGGAAACTATATAGCTAAAAGCCTAAAATGAGCGTGTCAATCAAATGAGTAATAGGTGAACAAGGGGTGAAATTTGATTCATATTCAAACCAGGTGGGTTTCTTGTCCGTTTCTTTCAAATCTAAAATCAGCTGCAATAATATACAAGAGGTTTAAGCTTTTGAAAACACTTTATCAGCTGCAATCATATACAAGAGGTTCTAAGCTTTTGAAAATACTTTGGAGTAATGCACGCTTTTGAAAAATACTTTGGGCAGCGGATTAAGGTGGCAACGGCTAGGCTGGGTAGTATATATGCGGTCTTTGCTGTGACGGATCAGCGAACTCGTATACGTAATTACCACTGCCGCCAGAAGTGATGGGCTGAGGAAGTTGATGGATGTGACTTGTGAGAATAGCCGACATACTGAGGTTGAATCGGATGTTGGCTAGACAGAACCTGAACCAGTTGAGGTGGCAGCGCAGCAGAACTTGTAGCGGTTCGATACACCTGCTGATGGTTCAGTTTTAGCTGTTTGGGCAGCACGGGGTGCAGGGAACAAGCTAGACGGTGGTGGATAGACAATCTCACCTAAAAAGAATTGAAGCCATCACATGGACAGTTAATAGTTGTCTATACCAGACATCCTTCCTGTTACTATTTCTATCATTTTGAAAATTTTTATTATTATTTTCCATTTCCTAAAATTAAAAATTATAAAATGTATATTAAATGTCTTAAAAAAACAATGGTTACCAAGAAAAGGTGTTGACTTTTTGCTATGGGTGTTGTAAGAAAGGTGTTTGACTGGAATAAGTAAGTTGGCCTAGCTAATTTACAATTGCATATTGTTTTAAAATACCAAAAACAAAAAGCACAACACAAAAGAAAAACAAGTATACAGATTTCAGCTACTATACACCCGGCCGGCCCGGCATGGCCCGACCATATTCGTTATTCAGAAACATGGTCATGGTCTTGTGCAGTTGTACAAACCTGCTCATATTTCGACCGGTGAGTTTTATCGTTCTGTAGACTCTTAACTTGATCAAGGCTTTCTCTTGTCCACCTTTACATGAAGATTATACCACTTTTTCTTTGCTTTTTTGTCGTCTTTCAAAATAACCCGTTTTTTACTACTGCTGCTACTGCTATTTATTTGTGGGGCGGTTGTGTATGAAGCTTGTATCTCGTGTCTTTTTTTAAGAAGCTCGTCGATCTACAAGATAGAATGATAGATACCCTTTATCAACCACAAATCTTAGTATGTAATAATTAATTAAGATGCATTTTGAAATAAGTAACTTTAAACAGTTTGCAAAAGCATGTCTGAATTCAATACCGTTTGAATTTCTTTTGTGTATATGCTTGTCATGTCAGTGAATTGTGCAAGAACCTGAGAGATAATGCATCAGCAAATTTTCTAACAAAATTAAAAGAAAATACAGATATAGTTGCTGCTGTTACTGTTATCTAACAAAGAAATCCTTAAAAATCATATTTTGACATTTAGATTTTTCTCTAAAGTCTAAACTTTTCCACTTTCCCATATTAAAATCATATTAAACAGTTTGCAAAAGCATCTCCTTAAATCCATATCTTCAATGTACCTACGTTGTAAACATATAACATTAATTAATAATGAGTTAATCACCAACAAATGAAGCATACTTAAAGAACTTGTCGATATAAACGTTCTTACGTGAAACCAGGCTGAGCAACATTTCTAAAAATATGATAAGCAGCCGCAATCGCTTCCATCTCATTAGAAATTTGCAGATATGTCAATTCGTTTGGCCTATCATAGTTCAGATCCGAAAATATCTGCAGCTATTAACGGTGGCAAGATTTCAAACATTTTGGATCAAGATGCCGAAAAACAAACCTTTGGATGAAAGTCGCAAAACTGGTCAAACCTGCACTGTCTTCTTTTGATCCAACGGTTCTTGGAGTACCTGAAGACGGGCAAAAGATGATTATGTGACAACTGGCCCAAACCGGTAATTTCTGTGCACATTAATTATTGCTTAATGACTGCAATTATGAGTTTAATTGTCAGCAATGTCTGAACACATGATTAAACAAGTGAATTCATGCATGTTGTATACTACAAAACATTGCTTTATGCATAAACGAGAGCGTTGCGTCAGAATAATAGTAAACTCACCGGTAAGACACACTGTGTCGACTGAACTGCAGAAAGCAGTCAGACATTAGAATTGAGGCCTAGGTGTAGGTCCGACAGCAAGAATGCATTAAAACCCAAGAGTACATACAAGGGTTTAATATATATGCATACGAAAGCAAAAATAAGCACTAAAAAGCACCCGAAACGCACTGTAAGTGCAGAATTTATAAAATTCAGCAATAAATCAGCATTTAGACATATAAATATGATGCAGAAATGTCGTTTTATTATCCAGAATATTTCCCTAAGTGTTGGGAATCGTTAGTGTTATAAAAAGATACCTATTAAACACTAAAAGGTGCAATTTAGCACTTTAACGAATCGGTATGTAACCGAACAACCGGACTATACCCGGAACACGAAAATATTGTTATTTTCATTATTTATCTTTTTCTGAGCCAGTTAGGGTCCCTGAACACCCTAACACCCATTGTAACGCGTAACACACCACTAACCAAGTTAACTACTTAACTAACCTACTTATCTTAACTAGTAGCTAACTAACTACTTGGAAACAAACTAGAACCCCCCCCCACCCCCATGGCCGATTTCGGTCCCCATGTAACTAGAGCAAGTACCACTCTTGATTATTATATTTACTCATGTCTAATATCTAATAGACATAGTAACCATTGGTTAATAATCCTATGTTTTTGCCTATAAGACCAAGACTAAACACACTTATCATTTTCCATCACCACAACACAACTCAAACTCTCTCTTTCTCTCCCAAAGCTTACGGCCAAACACCCCTATTCTATCCATCATACTTTCGATCTTGATCTTCATATTTCAAGCATCTACAAGTGTTAAGGGTCTCGTATTAGGAAGCTTGGAGCAAACGGAGTTCGAAGGACCTCTTTATCTAGCTTTTATCCACCTCTTTTGCGCATAGATTCTTCCCTAGCCTCGAGCTAGAGGTATAATGCTTAAAACTCATATTTGAACTAATCTAAAGTGGTTAAAAGGATTTTTATCGGATAAAACTCGTTAACATGCAAGATGATGCTTTAAAGTCTACTTAAAACACTAAAAATAGTGGTTAATAGCACATAAGTTGTGTAACTGATGTAGTATTCGAAATGTATGATTATTGAGACCCGATCTATGATTGTGGTAGCTCGGACCACCATTTAACCCGATGTAGTCATGTTCTTGGATCATGACATAAGGTTATATTAGAAGATATAAGGGTTAAAAGGTGAAACTCTACCACACATGAAACATGAACTTGTGTAAAAGTATTTTTACTTGCAAAATAGTGTTTAAAACTGGCAGATCTACGTATCTGCAAGTGGTATTTTCAAAGGACCAAGCGTTAAAGAAACCATGTTTTAAAACCGGATCTTTCATGAACTAGAGGTGTTTTTATGAACAAACAAGTGTGTGGACACTTGTGTAACAAAAGTTTTAACAAGGAAATAATTTTCATAAAAACCGACTAGAAGTTGTGAAACTTCATATTCTTTAAAGATAAAGTTTTTAAGAAATTAAACTTATTTTTAAAGATAACAAGACTTACTAAATGTGCTAGTAAGTTACTACACATTTTTGTAAATATTCAAGTTCATGAAATGGAGAAATTAGTGATTATTGTTGATGAGTATTGTTGATAATTGTTGTTGATGATTATTGATGATTGATGATGATTTAAAAGAAAATAAACACACGTTTTGAAAACGTGGGAAACCTCCATTTTTAGGGGATACTCTGTCAAAATTTTTATAAATTTTGACACTTAGAAAAATATAAGTTTTTGAGAAACTTATTCCCTAAAAATGTGTTTAAAAGTATTACTAAGGTTTCCCTAATTTTTGGTGATAAGAGATGGTGATTTTTCAAGAATAAAAATGGATATTAAGTATATATTTTTGAGAGAAAAATATATATTATTTGATCACCAACTATTGTGCTAAGTGTATATAGTATGTGTTATACGTGCTAGTGTATTAAGACTTAAAAATACACTAATTACTCATGAGGAGTAGAAATATAAAAATACACATACAACATACAAGATACATAATTCGGGTGCAAAGTGCAAAACACAAAAGACTTATATTTATTTTTGGAGAAAATAATATAAGTGAGATACGTAGTTAAAAATATAGAATATTTTTAACACAAGAATATATACAAAAGAGAGTGACTGTACTTGTGCGACGCAAGTCTAGTGACTAACGTTAAGAAAACGCGTATAGGTTACGACGTTAATTAAGCAAATCCGGTGGAGATTACGACGCTAGGAACGCAAAGTTGTGAGTTCATGCTCCCCCTTTTCTCTTTAACTGTTTTCAGTTTTTATAACTTCGGGGGTGAAATACATGTACAAATGTACAAAAATTTATAATTGGTATGATATAAATACAAGAAGTACACTTGGTGAGAACGAGAACCAAGTGTGACGAAATATAAGAATACAAGAAGTACACTTGGTGAGAACGAGAACCAAGTGTGACGAAATATAAGAATACAAGAAGTACACTTGGTGAGAACGAGAACCAAGTGTGATGAAATATAAGAATATGAGAAGCGCACTTGGTGAGAACGAGAACCAAGTATGAGGCGCTATGAAAAATAATAACAAGAAACGCGCTTGGTGAGAACGAGAACCAAGTAGGATGCGTTATGAGAAATAGTGTCACGAATAGGGTACAGAAGCACCATTAATCGTGTACATACTTAGACCGCAGAACAAAAGGTTAGATCTAACGGGTGCCTGGCAGCCTCACACTCGGTCGGGGCGAGAATCGAGTAGTGCTTTTGTGTCTCAGAATATACCAATTAAATGCCTTAGGTTTGGTGACTTCCTATGTCGTGCCACATGTTAATGGCTTTGCAACCCATTAACAATCTGATAATTACAGAAATACTGTATTTACATAAAATTCATACCATTCTAAAATTGATATATAACTTGAAGTACGTGGGGTACTCAAGAGGATTGAGATATAACTTGAAGTACGTGGGGTACTCAAGAGGATTGATATATAACTTGTAGTACGTGGAGTACTCGAGAAAAACTTGATTTAATCACAACTATGTTTTTATACAAAGTATACAAACGTGAAATACAAAACTGCATGAATTCACACTAACTTTATGTTGACGTTTTTCCAAAAACTCACATGTATTTCAGGTAACTAGGATGGATGTGCGCGTGGTCTTGCTTATGCTCGTGGATGTCGCTTGTGTTTAACTTTAAATAAAGTTGTAAACTCTTAAGACAATGTTTTAAGCTGTCTAGCGATGTAAACGCTAAACTTATGTTTTCAAATTATGGTATTTGATGTTATTTTACGAGCATGTAGCATGTTTACTCTTCGTATGCAATGAGAACCTTTCATGATCACACCTCGTGCTTCCTCCGTAGAAAGGGGTGTGACAGATTGGTATCAGAGCTGCGATTGTAGTGAACCAGGATTCCTTCTCGAGTCTAGTCTACAATCTCTAGGATCCATTCACGAAAACAATTTTCAAAGAGTTTTCATTGCATAAAACGTCCCGCGACATCCACTGCCTGAAACTGTCTACATGAGTCTAGAAAAGACATTACGAGACTTAGAGTGCACTTGAGTAGCACTTGTCGTTGGCTAGAGATTACTTGCAATTATGTGTGATAATTAGCATGTACTAGAAGTAGAATGTCACGAGTATACGTGATTTTACCTGAAAGCAATGGCCTACCTGAAGGAAGAGACACGAGGATGAAACGAACTGTGCGGACTGTGCAAGGAGTTACGTAATTATGGATGCATACATAATTATGGAATTCAGTGCACAGAAACCACAGCAAGTCTTGTCACGTATAGATTCCCTCAGTGCAAGCCTACTAAGTACTCTGCTAGAGTAATAATTGTTTAATGTCACTTATGTGGTATATATACCTGTGAATATATATGATACTACTGGCTAGTGTGACGATATCAAACAAATGTGTAACCCTGTTGTGTTATGTTCTGTCAGAACATGGCACCCAGGAAAGCTGTGAATGCTCGCAATGACGATCAACCTCCTCCTCCCCCACTGCCAAGAACTGCTGATGAGCTGAACGCTCTACTGGAGGAAAGGATCTCCGCTGCTATCGCCCAGTACGAGGCGAACCGTACTCAAGACAGTGAAGGACCAAGCAACGCTAGGCGTAATGGGAATGGAGATTCGTCTGGAGGAAACGCAACTCAAGGTAACCTTAAAACAATTTACTAAGCATGAAGGAATTTATGAACGGTCCTTGTTTCATTATTTCTTCGATGGCTCATAAGTGAATTGGTTGGGTTAATTCCAGGCTGCACTTTCAAGCAGTTCCTCGACTGCAAGCCGATGAACTATGATGGCACAGGAGGTGCAGTAGCATTTGTGCGCTAGACGGAGAAGACTGAAGCTACTTTCCACATGAGCAAGTGTACCGCGGATCAACAAGTCACTTTTGCTACTGGGTTATTCGTCGATGAAGCTCTGACTTGGTGGAACCTGCAAGCCCAAACTTTGGGTGATGACGCCGCTTATGGCCTTACTTGGGAGGAACTGAAGGAAAGAATGAGAGAGAAGTACTGCTCCCGTGATGAACTCCAAAGGCTGGAGACGGAGTTCTGGCACTTGACCATGGAAGGTGCTGACATCAATGGATATACTCGAAGGTTCCACGATCTGTCTAGAGTGCTTCCCTACATGGTGACCCCCGAATTCAAGCGTGTGGAACGCTACATTTGGGGACTGGCCTCAGAGTTTCGTGGCATGGTGACGTCGGCCAAACCACAAACAATCACCGAGGCTGTAACTCTGGCTGTCAGCCTAACTGAAGATTGTGTTCGTATGAAGAAGTTATCATTGAACCCAACAGAGAAGACCGAGACGCATGCTGAGTCGTCCGGCAACAAGAAGAGAAAGCATACCAGTTTGAACCAAGCAACTCGTAACAACAAGGGTTTCAACAAGAAGCGCGACACTAATCCGCCTCAGGAGACGAAAACCCATGCAACCAAAGCATACCAAGGCTCCATGCCTAGATGCCAAAAATGTAAGTATCATCATGATGGAGCTTGTCGCATTCCAAGGTGCGACAAATGTGGTAAATTGGGTCATCAAACAGAAGACTGTTGGGGAAAAGGAAAGAACCGAAATGGGAACGGTGCTGGTAACAAGAATGGCAACGGGAAAGGGCAAGGATGCATCAAGTGTGGAAGCAATGATCATTTCATGAAGAACTGCCCAGAGAGAAACAACGCTCCGGCTCGAGCATTTGTGATTGGGGCAAGAGACGCACGCGAGGACCCTAACGTGGTCACCGGTACGTTTCTCATTAACAATCACTTTGCATCCATATTATTCGACACTGGCGCCGATTATAGCTTCATGTCTGTGGAATTTAAACGCATACTCGGAATAGAATCTAGTAGATTAGAAATTCCTTATTCCGTAGAACTAGCCAATGGTAAACTTGTTGAATCGAGCGAAGTTGTTAGATGCTGCACACTAGAACTTGGTGAACGAAGATTTAGCATCGACCTCCTACCTATTCAATTGGGTAGCTTCGATGTAGTAGTCGGGATGGACTGGTTGTCCAAGAGCAAAGCTGAAGTTATTTGCCATGAGAAAATCATTCGCATCCCTTTAGCGAATGGTGAAACTCTCATCGTGCATGGAGAAAAACGAGACGCGCCTCTTCGAATCATCAGTTGTATGAAGGCACAGAAGTGCTTAAGGAAAGGATGTGTTGCTTTCCTAGCACACGTTATAGACAAGATGGCTGAGGAGCCGAAACTCGAAGACATTCCTGTGGTGAAGGAATTTCCTGATGTGTTCCCTGAAGATCTACCAGGACTACCTCCGCAACGACAAGTCGAATTCCGTATAGACTTGGTTCCGGGAGCTGCTCCTGTAGCCAAGGCGCCCTATCGACTTGCGCCATCCGAGATGCAAGAATTATCTACACAACTCCAGGAGTTGTTGGATAAGGGATTTATAAGGCCAAGCTTCTCACCCTGGGGAGCTCCAGTATTATTCGTGAAGAAGAAGGATGGAACACTGCGGATGTGTATCGATTACAGGGAACTGAACAAGCTCACAATCAAGAATCGGTATCCGCTACCGAGGATTGATGACTTGTTTGATCAACTGCAAGGATCAAGCTACTATTCCAAGATCGACCTTCGATCTGGATACCATCAGCTGAGAATCCAAGATGAAAGCGTGCCAAAGACTGCATTCAGAACGCGCTATGGGCACTACGAATTTCTTGTGATGCCATTTGGGCTGACGAATGCACCAGCGGTCTTTATGGATCTAATGAACCGCGTATGCAAACCATATCTCGATAAATTCGTGATTGTATTTATCGATGATATCCTGATTTACTCGCAAACGAAAGAAGAGCACGAGCAACATCTCAGAACCATCTTGGAATTACTGAGGAAAGAGAAGCTTTATGCAAAGTTCTCGAAGTGCGAATTCTGGATTCGCGAAGTACAATTTCTTGGTCACGTTGTGAATGAGAAGGGAATTCATGTAGACCCGTCCAAGATCGAAGCAATAAAGAATTGGGAAGCTCCCAAGACCCCAACTGAAGTTCGACAATTTTTGGGCTTAGCGGGCTATTATCGGCGATTCATCGAGAATTTCTCAAAAATAGCTCAACCGCTAACGACCCTTACTCAGAAAGACAAGAAGTACGACTGGGGTCACAAACAAGAAGAAGCCTTCCAGTTACTTAAAAACAAGCTATGCGATGCACCGATACTATCATTACCCGAAGGCACTGAAGACTTCGTGGTATACTGCGACGCCTCACGACAAGGCTTGGGTTGCGTGCTTATGCAACGCCAAAAAGTCATCGCTTACGCTTCAAGACAGCTGAAGGTTCACGAGAGAAATTATACCACTCACGACCTGGAGCTGGGCGCAGTGGTATTCGCCTTAAAGATTTGGCGACATTATTTATATGGTACTCGATGTACAATCTTCACAGATCATAAAAGCTTACAACACATATTTGATCAGAAGGAATTGAATATGCGCCAGCGACGTTGGGTCGAGCTGCTGAACGATTATGACTGTGAGATTAAGTACCATCCTGGAAAGGCAAACGTTGTAGCAGACGCGTTGAGCCGAAAGGAAAGGGTTAAGACCCTAAGGGTTCGAGCACTGGAAATGACGATTCGAACGAACCTCACAGCACGCATTCGAGATGCACAACAAGAAGCTCTTAAAGAAGAGAACCGTAAAGCTGAATACCTACGAGGTATGCTGAAATACATGGTGCCAAACGAAGAGGGAGCCTTATACTTCAAGAAGCGTATTTGGGTTCCACTCTATGGTGGCATACGAGAAGTCATCCTTAATGAAGCCCACAAATCGAGATATTCGATCCATCCAGGATCAGACAAAATGTATCAAGACTTGAAAGGATACTATTGGTGGCCGAGACTCAAGAGCGACGTTGCTGTTTATGTGGGAAAATGCCTAACCTGTGCTAAGGTTAAGGCAGAATATCAGAAACCGTCCGGCCTACTACAACAACCAGAGATTCCCGTGTGGAAGTGGGAACAAATCCCGATGGACTTCATATCGAAATTACCCAGGACCCCGAGAGGGCACGATATGATATGGGTAATAGTTGATCGGTTAACGAAATCTGCGCATTTCCTACCGATCCGAGAAAAAGACAGCACTGGAAAGCTTGCTGAAATATACTTAAGAGAAATTGTGGCACGTCATGGAGTGCCAATCTCAATCATTTCAGACAGAGATGGACGCTTTGTCTCAAGAATCTGGCAATCATTTCAGGAAGCCTTTGGATCTCAGTTAGATCTGAGCACGGCATTCCATCCGCAAACAGACGGCCAGAGCGAACGGACTATACAAACGTTAGAAGATATGCTTCGCGCATGTGTCATGGATCTAGGCGGCAGCTGGGATACTCATCTACCTTTAGTTGAGTTTTCCTACAATAACAGTTATCATACGAGCATAAAAGCCGCGCCGTTCGAAGCTCTGTATGGCCGCAAATGCCGATCGCCCTTATGTTGGGCAGACGCTGGAGATAAACGTATGGTTGGTCCTGAACTTGTACAAGAGACAACCGACAAGATTGCGCAGATCCGAGAGCGCATTAGGGCGGCTCGAGAGCGACAAAAGAGCTACGCTGATCCAAATAGAAAATCGGTAGATTTCAAGGTGGGAGACAAAGTGTTGTTAAAAGTCTCACCATGGAAGGGCGTAGTCAGGTTTGGAAAGCGTGGAAAGCTGAATCCACGATACATCGGACCATTCAGAATTTTGAAGAGAATTGGTACCGTGGCATACAAGTTGGAGTTACCGGAAGAACTTAATGGAGTACATGATACGTTTCATGTATCCAACCTGAAGAAGAGTCCAACACAAGAAAACGTGATCATCCCGATGGATGAAGTGCATATTGATGAAGCCCTCCGATTTACAGAGCAACCCGTTGAGGTTACTGACTGGAAAGTCAACAAGACCAGGAGGAGCAGTGTGAAGCTTGTCAAAGTACGTTGGAGCTCTAAGCACGGACCCGAGTACACATGGGAACGTGAAGACCAGTTCAAGAAAAAGTATCCCCACCTATTCAAGAAGACTCCAGCGAGAGTGAGTCCAGCTTGAATTTCGGGACGAAATTCTTTTAACGGGGGGAGACTGTGACAACTGGCCCAAACCGGTAATTTCCGTGCACATTAATTATTGCTTAATGACTGCAATTATGAGTTTAATTGTCAGCAATGTCTGAACACATGATTAAACAAGTGAATTCATGCATGTTGTATACTACAAAACATTGCTTTATGCATAAACGAGAGCGTTGCGTCAGAATAATAGTAAACTCACCGGTAAGACACACTGTGTCGACTGAACTGCAGAAAGCAGTCAGACATTAGAATTGAGGCCTAGGTGTAGGTCCGACAGCAAGAATGCATTAAAACCCAAGAGTACATACAAGGGTTTAATATATATGCATACGAAAGCAAAAATAAGCACTAAAAAGCACCCGAAACGCACTGTAAGTGCAGAATTTATAAAATTCAGCAATAAATCAGCATTTAGACATATAAATATGATGCAGAAATGTCGTTTTATTATCCAGAATATTTCCCTAAGTGTTGGGAATCGTTAGTGTTATAAAAAGATACCTATTAAACACTAAAAGGTGCAATTTAGCACTTTAACGAATCGGTATGTAACCGAACAACCGGACTATACCCGGAACACGAAAATATTGTTATTTTCATTATTTATCTTTTTCTGAGCCAGTTAGGGTCCCTGAACACCCTAACACCCATTGTAACGCGTAACACACCACTAACCAAGTTAACTACTTAACTAACCTACTTATCTTAACTAGTAGCTAACTAACTACTTGGAAACAAACTAGAACCCCCCCCCCCCACCCCCATGGCCGATTTCGGTCCCCATGTAACTAGAGCAAGTACCACTCTTGATTATTATATTTACTCATGTCTAATATCTAATAGACATAGTAACCATTGGTTAATAATCCTATGTTTTTGCCTATAAGACCAAGACTAAACACACTTATCATTTTCCATCACCACAACACAACTCAAACTCTCTCTTTCTCTCCCAAAGCTTACGGCCAAACACCCCTATTCTATCCATCATACTTTCGATCTTGATCTTCATATTTCAAGCATCTACAAGTGTTAAGGGTCTCGTATTAGGAAGCTTGGAGCAAACGGAGTTCGAAGGACCTCTTTATCTAGCTTTTATCCACCTCTTTTGCGCATAGATTCTTCCCTAGCCTCGAGCTAGAGGTATAATGCTTAAAACTCATATTTGAACTAATCTAAAGTGGTTAAAAGGATTTTTATCGGATAAAACTCGTTAACATGCAAGATGATGCTTTAAAGTCTACTTAAAACACTAAAAATAGTGGTTAATAGCACATAAGTTGTGTAAATGATGTAGTATTCGAAATGTATGATTATTGAGACCCGATCTATGATTGTGGTAGCTCGGACCACCATTTAACCCGATGTAGTCATGTTCTTGGATCATGACATAAGGTTATATTAGAAGATATAAGGGTTAAAAGGTGAAACTCTACCACACATGAAACATGAACTTGTGTAAAAGTATTTTTACTTGCAAAATAGTGTTTAAAACTGGCAGATCTACGTATCTGCAAGTGGTATTTTTAAAGGACCAAGCGTTAAAGAAACCATGTTTTAAAACCGGATCTTTCATGAACTAGAGGTGTTTTTATGAACAAACAAGTGTGTGGACACTTGTGTAACAAAAGTTTTAACAAGGAAATAATTTTCATAAAAACCGACTAGAAGTTGTGAAACTTCATATTCTTTAAAGATAAAGTTTTTAAGAAATTAAACTTATTTTTAAAGATAACAAGACTTACTAAATGTGCTAGTAAGTTACTACACATTTTTGTAAATATTCAAGTTCATGAAATGGAGAAATTAGTGATTATTGTTGATGAGTATTGTTGATAATTGTTGTTGATGATTATTGATGATTGATGATGATTTAAAAGAAAATAAACACACGTTTTGAAAACGTGGGAAACCTCCATTTTTAGGGGAAACTCTGTCAAAATTTTTATAAATTTTGACACTTAGAAAAATATAAGTTTTTGAGAAACTTATTCCCTAAAAATGTGTTTAAAAGTATTACTAAGGTTTCCCTAATTTTTGGTGATAAGAGATGGTGATTTTTCAAGAATAAAAATGGATATTAAGTATATATTTTTGAAAGAAAAATATATATTATTTGATCACCAACTATTGTGCTAAGTGTATATAGTATGTGTTATACGTGCTAGTGTATTAAGACTTAAAAATACACTAATTACTCATGAGGAGTAGAAATATAAAAATACACATACAACATACAAGATACATAATTCGGGTGCAAAGTGCAAAACACAAAAGACTTATATTTATTTTTGGAGAAAATAATATAAGTGAGATACGTAGTTAAAAATATAGAATATTTTTAACACAAGAATATATACAAAAGAGAGTGACTGTACTTGTGCGACGCAAGTCTAGTGACTAACGTTAAGAAAACGCGTATAGGTTACGACGTTAATTAAGCAAATCCGGTGGAGATTACGACGCTAGGAACGCAAAGTTGTGAGTTCATGCTCCCCCTTTTCTCTTTAACTGTTTTCAGTTTTTATAACTTCGGGGGTGAAATACATGTACAAATGTACAAAAATTTATAATTGGTATGATATAAATACAAGAAGTACACTTGGTGAGAACGAGAACCAAGTGTGACGAAATATAAGAATACAAGAAGTACACTTGGTGAGAACGAGAACCAAGTGTGATGAAATATAAGAATATGAGAAGCGCACTTGGTGAGAACGAGAACCAAGTATGAGGCGCTATGAAAAATAATAACAAGAAACGCGCTTGGTGAGAACGAGAACCAAGTAGGATGCGTTATGAGAAATAGTGTCACGAATAGGGTACAGAAGCACCATTAATCGTGTACATACTTAGACCGCAGAACAAAAGGTTAGATCTAACGGGTGCCTGACAGCCTCACACTCGGTCGGGGCGAGAATCGAGTAGTGCTTTTGTGTCTCAGAATATACCAATTAAATGCCTTAGGTTTGGTGACTTCCTATGTCGTGCCACATGTTAATGGCTTTGCAACCCATTAACAATCTGATAATTACAGAAATACTGTATTTACATAAAATTCATACCATTCTAAAATTGATATATAACTTGAAGTACGTGGGGTACTCAAGAGGATTGAGATATAACTTGAAGTACGTGGGGTACTCAAGATGATTGATATATAACTTGTAGTACGTGGAGTACTCGAGAAAAACTTGATTTAATCACAACTATGTTTTTATACAAAGTATACAAACGTGAAATACAAAACTGCATGAATTCACACCAACTTTATGTTGACGTTTTTCCAAAAACTCACATGTATTTCAGGTAACTAGGATGGATGTGCGCGTGGTCTTGCTTATGCTCGTGGATGTCGCTTGTGTTTAACTTTAAATAAAGTTGTAAACTCTTAAGACAATGTTTTAAGCTGTCTAGCGATGTAAACGCTAAACTTATGTGTTCAAATTATGGTATTTGATGTTATTTTACGAGCATGTAGCATGTTTACTCTACGTATGCAATGAGAACCTTTCATGATCACACCTCGTGCTTCCGCCGAAGAAAGGGGTGTGACAGATTAACGACCTGATGTCGTTTTATGACAATAACATTCAAGAAAACAACACGAAACCTCACCCTAGAAATCCTTCTGGCTCAAACGAACCGTTTCTTCATCAATCAAGCATCCAGTTTCAAGAAAACAACACGCAGCCTGACCCGTTACTCCGACCATCAAGCATCCAGTTTCAAGGACATAACACAGATCCCAACCCGCAGAAAATTGCAAGATTAAACGACTCGTTTCGTGGTCAGTCAAGCATCCAGTTTCAAGAAAACAACTTTCTTCACCATGGATTTGATTCTAACATAACCCATTTACAACAAGCTCACCATTTCAATAACATTAATATACTAAAATCATTAATATTAAAAATATCCACCAAGTGCAAGAATAACCCATGTACAGCCCTTCGTTTGACTTTGAACGCCTCAATATCGGATTACACATTTTAAGTGTGTTAGGCTCGTATTCGGATTACAATTTATTTGACACGATATATCAACATCAACAATTCAACCTGCTAACCCAACATGACTGACACCCCTTCTCAAACAATCAGTTTGTAACTATGAGATCGATAACAAGAATGTACGTGAAGATTTACATGTTAATATCATCTTAGAGAGAGAGAATAAAATACGTGTTTTTTTGTATTTAACTTTGAATAAAAGAAAGGACCACTTACACTAAATGCATCATACTTTGTAAGCGTTGATCCTCCTGGAACCAGCACTACACTAAAGGCGCAGTCCACTCATCGATGGCTTTTTTAATATAGTTTTCTACATGTTGGTTAGGTGCCACATGGATCCTGTAGTCGGGTCTTTAACAGAGTCTTTTATAAGATTAATAGTTTTTGAGTAAATTGGAAGCACACAAGTCACTTCTTGTCATCTGCTACCAGGAAGCAACGTAATAATTGTCGACACTTGTGTCAAAAACATAAAAATATCAAATAACAGATCAATTCAAGCATTCTCAGAAAAATAAACAAGTTGGAATCGTCTTTTCGGCCAGGAGGGTAATTTTTACATGTGAATTATTTACCTGAAGAGATTCCGTATTCTCTCCTGAACAAGTCAGCATTTCCTTGCACCTTCCATCCCTTTTCTGTTGTAACCTTTGACGTTAACGTCAAAAGTCATGGCATAGATTATGTGAGAACTAACTGAACAACCGAGTAAAATGCCATTTTCGTCCCTGAGGTCTGGCCAGCTTTGCGACTTTTGTCCAAAGGTTTGTTTTTTGCATCTGGATCCAGAACGTTTAAAATCTTGCCATTTTCATCCAGCTAGTTAACTCCATTCATTTTTCTCTGTTAACTCAGAGGTATTTCCGTCTTTTTTGTTAACTTAAATAGGTAATTCAGTCTTTTTCACCCTATGTAAACTCGTTAGAGATGTGTGAAAAAGACTGAATTGCCGTTTAAGTTAACGAAAAAGACGGAAATACCCCTGACTTAACGAAGAAAAATGGATGGAGTAAATGAGCCGGATGAAAATGGCAAGATTTCAAACGTTTTGGATCTAGATGTGAGAAAACAAACATTTGGACGAAAGTCGCAAAACTGACCAAACCTCTGGGATGAAAACTGCATATTCGATGCAACACTACAAACCCAATAACATAATAGGCGTTAACACTACCGATAAACTTACTGACCTGAGACCAGCTCCACAGAGGTCCGTCTCTGCTGCCCAAGGCATATCCTTTTTTCCGAAATACACTATACATAGCTGTAAAATGAAATACGAACGACAATAGATTAAAATCGCCACCTGTTTCTCCGAAGTTTTCGGAAATCATATAAACCAACATATTGCACAAATAATCATACAAAACCAACATATTGTACAAATAGGAGGGTTGAGTCGAGCGACATGTTAGGTCAGAACAGGTTTCGCTCAGAATGGCTTCGGGTCAACAGGTCGATCAAAAAAGGCTATTTTTTGTTCGGGTAAAAAACGGATCGCTTTGGAAATGTGACATTTATATGAGTTGAAACGATTCGTTTTTTACCCGAACCAAAATAACATTCTATAATCGACCCGTTTTGACCCGAACAAAAATAGCCTTTTTTTAATTGACCTGTTGACCCAAAGCCATTCTGCGTGAAACCTGTTCAAAGAAGCAAACAAATGAGTTGAATATTATCAATTCATTATCAAATGAGTTGAATATAAAATTGAGGTGGCAAACAGGTCAAAACGGAAAGACTTTTTAATAAAGTATAAGGATGTAATCATGCAAACCGAAGGATTTAGTCATGCACAAGGACTTTCTCAATAGGTTTTTAAACTTAAAGATGTAATATACAAAAAAAATAACCAAAAATTTAATTTGTTTTCAACAAAATGCATAGGATATATTCCTCTCAAGGACTATCTAGTGTTAAGAGTGCAAAAAATTTTTAATATAAAAAATGCTTATTCTATCTCATTAAGATAACAATAAACCACAAAACCGCAAAACCATCGGTATGGTATTATGTGATGTGTGTAGCAGGCAAGACATGAGGATCTGTGATAATCTCATTCCAAGAAGCATCATTATTAGAAAGAATCATTCCAACTGCCCCAGTCAAAGCTGTTTCTTGATCTTTGTCAACCCGATCATTATCTCCCCAAAGACACTAATATTTTCCCGTTTGCCTTTTTAGGATCCAGTGATCCCGCCTTACAAATCTACCTGTACATTAAAAACAAAAGAAGAGGCGAAAGTTTAGTCACTAAGATGTAATAATCGATTCCATCATGACTCGTTAACTTGTATTCCTTATGCGGCTATACTCTATTGCATCTGCATTGGATGCTTTAGCTTCATCATCTTTACATAAATTTCATCAACTTAAGCAAAGAAAAAAACTTGCAGAAGTTTAGTTAAAAAAAGAGCACTATAAGCAATGAAAAAAACTTGCAAAAGTTTAGTTAAAAAAATAGCAGCATCACATTATCAAAAATTTCATATAGTAAGAACAAACCCCCATTCCCGTTTAGTCTTAATTAAACTCTCCTCTCATGCCCCACAACCCCAATCGCCTTATTGATTCAACACACATTCCACAAATTGCACACACACAGACTCAATATATCAATCAATCAAAAAAATTTAACCTTGATGTGTACATTGTTCAAAACCCTAGCAAAAAACCTCAAACGATATCAAAAAACAAATTGCAAAACACAAAGTCGAGAACGAAACCATTACCTTCAACCCCGATTTCTTGACCTAGTTCTAAACATTAATGGACAACTACATCACATCATGACATCAAAATTCAAGAATGTAATATACAATACACAAAACAAAACACCAGAATGAAAACACATAAATACAAGATTATACAGCAATCCGACTTGTATAACAAAAACTATAACTTAACTATGATGAATCCCTAGAATTACATTGTTATTCAGCACAAGCCAACTTCCTATGGCAACAAAAGTAAAGATACATATAAAAGTATAATACAAAGACACCAACAAAAAGGGCATGAGTTGAAACAAATAACCTCTGTGAATAAAAAGACCAAACATTCTTAAGGGAGGCCTGCAGCCCACAGGAAGCTCCACTTTGCTTAATCCATCCCATATATCTTTCCCATGTTGCACTGTACACTGATTAGACCTTCCAAACCTTTGCCATGCTTGTACCTGGTGTAAGAAACAATAAAATAGTCAAACAGTCACTCATTAAAAAGCCTAGGAGCATCATTATGGACTAAATAGAAGATAAATAACAGAAAGAAAATTACCGCTACCATCTCAAAGTTGGACATCTGTTCCATAGCTTGCAAACGACACTTTAACTCATGGTTTTGACTCATGAGCCAGCCGATCCCTTTGTATGGCAAAAAACTCAATGAAATATAAGACAACACCAAAATGAAACCTTTTAAAGAGAACTAAACCTTTTATAAACTTAGATAACAATTTCAAATATAGATAAAATCCCCATATCAATAAACGTGTAGCATCTAAAATTAGTAAAGCATTTAACTTTTAAATCTTCAATTAATACCAAGTTTCCTTAAATCCTTCATTACGTAGCAAAATCCACCCCTATGGTTTCTAAACCAAGCCCAACGGTTGGTGAAAATGATCTTTTTTTGTGGTGTTCATGTCAAATGATGCATCGACTTAAAACGGATCAGGCCAGCCAACTTAAAATGGTTTAGGCCAGGTTAGACTGACAGGGTCAGGCCAAGTTAGACCGACAAACAGTAAGTCCTAAACTAATATTTGAGAATTTTCCATTTGAATTAGAATCTCCATATGAAGTTTACAAATTTAAATTATTTTATAACAATTCCTTCTCTTCATTTCTGTTATCTTCCTATGTATTTATTAAACTAAAATATCAATTGATTTTAGCAACAAACACTACCTTAAGCAAAAGCATTAATTAACAAATCAAAAACTAAAACACCACTTTCTAGATATTAAACTTACAGATCAAGAAAACACTAAACATTCACTAATTACATTAAAAAATCACTTAATTTAGCAACACACTACCTTACACGAAATACTTAACCAAATCAAAAGTTAAAACACCAGCTTCCACATATTTAGACATAAAAACCCTAGAAACCAAGAAAATCTCACCAATATCCGAGTAGCCAATGTATTCGACAGACCACGATTCGCGAGTGCATCCAGCAAACAGCCAACATGATGCTCACAAAAGAATGAAGACCCCACGGTCTTCATCTTCAACTGTATTCACATTTCTAGAAAACAAAAACCGTAATCAATACAAAAATATATACTCTCTCCGTAGATCCATTCACAAAACATTAAAAAAAAACACAAAACCAGCACAGATCTGAAAGTATTATAACAGATCTGACAAAGATGTTTATAAAAAACTTAAAAGATATAAAAACGGTACCACTAAGGCTGAATTTGAAGGTTCTTGAACCAAGCCGCAGTGTTCTCTCTTTCACCTGTTCATCGGTCTTCGTCTTCAACTATATTCACATTTCCAGAAAACAAAAACCCTAATCAATACAAAAATATATACTCTCTCCGTTGATCCATTCACAGAACATTAAAAAAATCACAAAACCAACACAGATCTAAAAGTATTATAACAGATCTGACAAAGATTTAAAAAAAAAACTTACAAGATAGGGTAAAAAACGGTACCGGTTCCATGGATGAAAGGGGAGAAGACGGTGATGGTGACGACCGGTTCCATGGATGAAAGGTGGAGGAGCGGTGGAGGATCTAGGGTTTGTAGAGAAAGGTGGAGCGGCGGATGAAACGAATTGTGGTTTAGATAGAGTGATAGAAAGATTATATTGGATCCATCAAAGTAAAACGGGTCAAGTTGATCCGGGTAAGATCCGCGTGGGTATCAACATGTGTTGAAAACAATTTTTCAACACTTTGTGCTTAACAGGTTGTACAATGGGCTTCAAAGACTTGTAAAGTGGCAAATGACAATTTCTATCCTTCCTATATGCTTTATAAAGTAGTATAGATATAGGAGAAGGTTCATTGGGGAACACTAAAAAAGTGGGGAACAGCGGGGAACCGACTCAAACGAACTCCACTTGGACTCATTCTTGTCACACCCCAACCGATGGCGGAAACATCGGGATGAGACGAAGTGTGTATAGATTACTCGAGACTTCATAACACTATGTGACAATATTTAATTAACTTCAAATTTCATTGCAAGTGCTAAATTGTCATACAACATTTAAAATAGAAATAACAACATTGTTCAAATTTCAACATAACATCCAAAGATAAATAAATTAAAGGTGTGTATCTAGTCCATCCTAACTTGATTCCTTCATAATCTTGACTATCAACCTGCAACATGTATTAAAATAAAATCAACAAAAAGTTGGCGAGTATACAAGTTTGATACATAGTATAACATAGAATAAAAGTACTCATATCCAACATGAACATAATAAAATAGTTTCAGCCATGCTAGTTCACGCAGTCCAAGTGATAGCCCAAGTTTACAATGCGTTAAAGTGCCTATCCCAAAGTTTCACGGGAGGTTAAAATGATACCTCCTAACAATACCCCTCGAGTACAAATGGGGGAGGTGCATTACTCCTATAGCGCTACTAATTGTTAGGGCGGAACTACACACAGGGATTAAACGTTCACATAGCACAAAATAGTCTCAAGTATCACAAGTTTCATGTTTCATGTTTAAATGGATTGAGTATGATTCAAATAAGTTTCAAGTGTCAAGTGTCTTGATATAGAATACATGTTGCATCCCAAAAGTGTTTAAAACAAAAAGGGATCGAGTATACTCACAATATTGCATATGTTTTCCGATTATCCAATGTGACGAAGTTGATGAGTTTAGAAGGTTGAATGTGTAAGGGTTAAACTTCGAGTAGGTTTAGAGTCGAGATTCGGACTTAGATTCAAAGAATAACAAAGTATGTATTTGGAAAATATTCACTATGGTATTAGCACTTGTCTTGACACTATGGTAATCCTTAAGGATTATATATGATTTCATAGGTTCAAGACCTATTAGAATCGTGACAAGGAACTATACACATAGAGAGAAACTTATTAACTTGGTAGTAGATTTATATAATCACTATCAAGGTTTTGGTTTATAATATATATACATAATAATATAGTTATATAATCACTATCAAGGGTTCGGTTTATAATATATATACATAACAATATAGTTATATAATCACTACTAAGGGTTCGGTTTATAATATATATACATAATAATATAGTTAGCCACGTAGGAGGCGGGAGGTTAAACCTTCCACTTTGGTACCTCTTGGTGTCATATGAGTTATGTAGGAGGCGGGAGGTTAAACCTTCCACTTGGTTACCTCGATTGTTATGTTAATATATAGGTCATGTAAGAGGTAGGGAGACGAATCTTCCATTTAGGAACCTCATAGTTATATTCAAGAAATAAAGGTACAATTATACTAAACAAAACATCAAGTGATGTGTGGACTTGTATGTAAGTTAGCCTAGGCTAACTAAGTAGTCACACCATCTTCAAGTTCAAGACTTGACACCACTTGCGAGCAAATAACTCGATTAAAACAGAAAGTTTGGAGTGTTTAGACACTCCTATTAAGTGTAAAACAACCTTGGTTTGGCTTTACTAATCATACAATAGACTAGAAGCATAAGAACACAAGTTTGTTTGAAGTATACAAGAGTTTAAGAATGTTCAAAACAAAACAGAAAGTTTATGGACAATTTCGGGGCAATTCCAGGTCTGATTTCTCCCAGGAGAAGTCAACGAATCAAACCCCCATGATTATACAAGCAAGTAGGAAAAAGAATCAAGTAATTTGGTTGAGTTTTGAGCAAGTTATGCTCACTTTTGTAAGGAGTAGTGAATCTGTCTGAATTTCGGTTTTGCAAGAGATTTGAGAGTGATTTAGGAGAGATTTGAGAGTTGTGCAAGAGTCTAAGGCCTTGGGGAAGGTGTGGATTTATAGGGGATGAGTTTGGGGTTGGTGTAGAGGTGAAATGACTGCTCAAATCCCGTCTTAGAAGTCAAAAACGAGTTACTTGCGTTCAAGAGAAGTTGCTGAATGAATAGTGCCTGCAGGGCACTGTTCACACTATTCACCCGGGTTTTTTTTTTTTTTTTTTTTTTTTTTGAATACTATGGATTAAAACAAACACTTTTTATAAAAGGGACCCATGCTAAAACAATTTCTAAAAATTATTAAAAATCCTTTTGTAAAGTTTTATGCTAAAAATTAATAGAAAAATATCTTTGTATAGTTTTCGGTTTCTTATAAAAATCTTGTGTTTATCAATTAACAATGTGATAAAAAAATGTATTACCATTATGATTAACGCCTAGAAAAGTAAAATACAAATATGAAAATACGAGGCGTTACAGTCTCCCCTACTTTAGGAAATTTCGTCCCGAAATTTATTCAAGAGGAAGGCCTCAGAGTTTTGGTAGAAGTTTTGAGATTTGAAATTTTGAAACGTTTTGATAGTACGAAGTTCTGGGAAAATAAGATAGGTTAGGACTCAGATGCTTAACGAGCTTGGTTGTGAGCGAGGTTCGTATGAAAGAAAGGGTGTATGAGTATGTGACACTTCGGATTTTCCCGGACAACCTTTCGATGTAACGTGTGTGTACGTATGTTTTATTAAATGAAAAATTCATGAAACTATTCGTTGTTACATGTTATGTGTACTTATGTATATGTGTATATAGATATATATGTGTGTGTTATATATTAGGGCCGAAACCTCAACCCGACTCGAGACCCGGAATGGTCTCGAGTGAACAGTGAATTTGGGCCGGTTAGGGCCTTGCGACCGAGAACCCAACCCGGAAACCCCTAAGCCCACTCGTGACATTATATAAACCAACCCTCCCCTCCCTTAACCATTTTTACAACACTCTCCCTCACTCACTCCTTCTTCCTCACTAAAACCCTAAGAATCCTAGCAACCAAGATCACTTCCTCACCATCTCATCTCTCTCGGGTCCAACCATAGCATCAAGGCTCGCGGATTCAAGCTCAAGATCATCTTTCGGAGCTTAGCTTATCGAATTCTTGGACCACTACTTCTAACCGGTTAGCATGAATATCCCTATAGTTGTTTTGCTTGTTTGTCTTGTTACTAAATGATGCTTGATTATTGTTGTTGTTGTTGTTTTTGTTAAGAAATAGAGTATAAATCAGCCGAGTTAAATGCTTGATTGTTATCCGGTTGGTATAAAGGGTTGGTTAGAGAATCTTGCATGATTTTAGGTTGTTATTGTAGGTTGTATGTTGATGAACATGTATTGACGAAAGTGACTACTTGATGGTTGAATAATCTGATTGTCCGTTTGATTATAAGGATTTTCGGTTAAAGTCTCTTGTTAGTTGTTGTTGGATATTGCTTGAATGATGTATGAATATCATGATGAACAGCATGAAGGTCACTTAAATATTTTGAATATGCTTTGTTTGATCTGTTTTGGACATAATTTAGACAAACAAACATGTTTAGTGGGTATAGTACACTGATTTCATGAAATTGCAATATCATTGGTTAGTACAGTTTGCAGGTTCTAGAAGGTCTTCTTGTGCACGTAATCACGGTTGCGAGTCGCAACCTTTGGTTGCTACTCGAGACCACATCAAGTCTTGTCGAGATCTCCCAGTTGCGAGTCGCAATCAGCACGAGTCGAATCCGGTTGCGAGTCGTAACCAAAACGTGATGAACCGAAACCTCGGTTGCGAGTCGTAACCTCGGTTGCGAGTCGCGACCACCCTTGTCTCGACTGGGCTACTTTGTTGTTATTGGGCTTTGACTGTTGGGGCTTTCTGTTGACTGGAATACGTGTTGTTGCTGCTGATTGTATGTTTAGGACTGGCCCAATAACCCAACTGTTTGTGTATTCGCATGTTATACGTGTTTGCTATATGTATTGCCATACGTGTTCGCTATGTGTCTACTTGTACCCGACTTGACCCATATTTGGTAACCATGTTAGGACGTGGTGACCAACACACTTGATCGGGTAAAAATAATCTACCGAGCAACCCAAGGTGAGTTCACAACTTAAAAGCATGCGTCCCGGTGGTTTGGGACACGAGACTAAAACAACCCTATCCCCTTGTAAAGGGGATACCATCTACATTCCTTCCCTAGTTACTGGGAACAAACTTACTTTACCTTCCCTTGTATTGGGAAACCTTTTAGTTAATTACTGTTTATACGGATTGCAACCAACGGCACTAAACGAAACTCTATCACTTAAAGTCCCTACTACATAATACCGATTAGTCGCCGGGGCCAGGCGAACGGGTTATTAGTTGATAGCGCTATTTAGGTCTTACCAACCTCACACCGTGCCAAGGTATGGGATCGGTCGTGAACTAATGTACTCAGGCATCCGTCAATGATGATAGAACATTGACATCGGGGCACTTTCTTGCGGATACGCAACGGTCACCTAGTGTTCGGTATTGGAAAAACAGTTTAGTTGCTAACTTTTGGGGTAGCTCCCCATGGCATGTATAAACGGATAAATTAACTGGTGAAACAAGTTTTTGGTAATTAAAACTGGACAACTAGTGAACTCACTCAGCATTATTGTTGACCCCTTACTGCATGCTTTGCAGGTAACCAGTGACTCAGGAGCTTGCAGCTTGGGAAGTGTAGTGGTCGCCTAAACCCGCATGTTGGGTTCTAAATAATTTGAACTATGAACTTTGTTTAAACTATTTTATCTATGCTTCCGCTACTTACTTAACTGTTATTTAAACCTAAACATTTGAACTTTAAACTATGGTGCTCACTAACCATTATGGTTGGTGATCATCCTTACTATTATCCAATGCTCAGTATAATTGGTGGCTGGATCCTGGTCGGTCACGCCTCCAAGCGGACGGTACTCCGCAGGTGGGATTTGGGGGTGTGACAGATTGGTATCAGAGCCATTGGTTATAGTGAACTTGGTTTTAAAAAGAAGAATCTTTTTGAGAAAAACCAGACTATAACCCGTGACTCGTGACGACACTACACTCCAAGGGCAAGACTCGACATACTAGACCTCGTAGCTCGGACTTGTGTTTACTTGCTTGTTTATCTTATATTGACTGCTCTACTATACATACTAGTGTGCCTGATTAGATAGATACACCTCCCTCTTCTATCTTATTCTCGCTACGTTACGACATCACACTCATACTGTGTTTTCTGGTTATGAAGACAATGAGTGGACGCGGAAGAGGAAGCGTTAACATGACTCAGGCTCAATTCGCCAACTTGCTCAACACGGTGGCTGCAGCTTTCGCAGCTCACCCTGGAGGTAAACTCGCTGCTACAGGATGTTTAGATCCTACCCCCACATCGTCTTTTCACCTCTAAACCTATTCGCTCCATTTCTCACAACAGGTCAGCCTGCGCCTGCGCAACCACGTGTTTGTACTTTCAAAACCTTCATGGATGGCAAGCCTCTCCCTTTCAACGGCACTGAGGGTGCCATAGGCCTTCTACACTGGATTGAAAAGGCCGAAGCTGTCTTTGCTGTTTGCGAGTGTCCCCCTGCTAACTGGGTTAAGTACGCAACTGGTACGCTTGAAGGAAATGCGCTTTCATGGTGGAAAGCACAGATTCAGATGCTTGGTCTGGAAACTGCTAATGCTACGGCATGGGAAGATTTCAAGGACATGATCAAAGAGGAGTACTGTCACAGGGATGACATCCACAAACTCGAGAACGAGTACTATGCACTCAAGATGGTTGGATCAGAGATTGAAACCTACACCAAGCAGTCCAACGACTATGCTGCACTTTGCCCAAACATGTCCCGACCTATGTACCGAAGAATTGAATTGTACGTCAAGGGCTTGGTCCCAGAAATCAGAAGTCATGTGACCTCAGCCAACCTCAATACCATACAGCCTGTGGTTCGTCTTGCTCACAAACTCACCAATCAGGCTGTGGAAGAGGGCAAGCTGCCCCCGAGAATCGGTGCTACTGCTGGAACTTCTGGCGATAACAAGCGAAAGTGGGATGGAAGTCAGGGAAAGGATGCTAACCCCACTCAGGCCCCAGTTCAACAAAGGAAGACTGAAAGCAACAAGGGCCCTCAGCAACAGGGTGGCTATCGAGGAAACCACCCTAAGTGTAGCAAATGTAACCGACATCACAGTGGGCCATGTGGGAAGGGTCAGTGTCAGCGATGCAACAAGATGGGGCACGAAGCCAAAGACTGCCGAAGCCAGTTCCCAGCTAGGCAGAATCAGCAACAACAGCAACAAGGAAACAACCGTGGATGCTTCAAGTGTGGAGCAATGGGGCACATGCGAAAGGATTGCCCTGAACTGAATCAGAATAACAACAATCAGGGTGCTGGGAACAATAACAACAATGCTGGAAATGGTGCTAGAGGAAAAGCTTTTGTGATTGGAGCTGGGGAAGCAAGGAATGACCCCAACGTTGTAGCGGGTAAGTTCCTACTTAATGATCGTTATGTTTCCATGCTATTTGATTCCGGAGCAGATGCTAGTTATGTATCCCTACGTATTAGTAAGAAACTTAAGCTCACTCTTACGCCGCTGAGCTCTAAGCACACCGTTGAAATAGCTAATGGTAGAAACCTCGAGGCCTCACACATAATTCGTAACTGCAAATTAGAGTTGTCTGGTCAGACCTTCCGTATTGATCTTTTCCCCATCGTTCTTGGAAGCTTCGATGTCATTATTGGTATGGATTGGTTATCCAAACATCGAGCTGAAATCCTCTGCCAGGAGAAAGCTATTCGTATTCCCCGTCCCCCTGGCAAACCTCTTATAGTTCAAGGCGACAAGAGCGGAGAAGTCACAGGCATCATTTCATTCTTGAAGGCCCAGAAGTACCTACGAAAAGGGCACACCGCTATCTTAGCACTCATTACCGACACACAGAAAAGGGAAAACAGGATTGAAGATTTTCCAGTGGTTCGCGACTATCCCGAGGTATTCCCGGAGGAACTACCTGGACTCCCTCCTCACCGTCAGGTCGAATTTCAAATCGAGCTAGCTCCCGGAGCAGCGCCTATAGCTCGTGCACCTTATCGATTAGCCCCCGCGGAGCTCAAGGAGCTTTCTACTCAGCTACAAGAACTTTTGGACAAAGGTTTTATCCGTCCTAGTTCATCACCCTGGGGAGCCCCAGTGCTCTTCGTCAAAAAGAAAGATGGCTCATTCCGAATGTGCATTGACTACCGCGAACTTAACAAGGTTACCATCAAGAACCGCTATCCACTTCCCCGTATCGACGACCTGTTCGACCAGCTGCAAGGGTCAAGCTATTATTCCAAGATCGATCTGCGATCGGGTTATCACCAGCTGAGAGTCCGCAATGAGGACATCTCTAAGACTGCTTTCAGAACCCGCTATGGTCACTACGAATTCCTTGTGATGCCTTTCGGTATGACCAACGCACCTGCAATATTCATGGATCTCATGAACCGAGTATGCAAACCCTACCTCGACAAGTTCGTGATCGTGTTCATCGACGACATCCTAATCTACTCGAAGAGCCAAGAGGAGCATGAACAACACCTGCGTCTTATTCTCGAACTCCTTCGCAATGAGCAACTGTACGCTAAATTCTCGAAATGTGACTTCTGGCTTAGAGAAGTCCATTTCCTTGGACACATCGTCAATCAGGAAGGGATTCATGTTGACCCCGCTAAGATTGAGTCCATTAAGAACTGGCCCGTACCTAAGACTCCGACCGAAGTTCGCCAATTCTTGGGATTGGCGGGATACTATCGAAGATTTATCAAGGGATTCTCTAAGATCGCACAACCCCTTACGACACTCACTCAGAAGGGTGTTGCTTACAAATGGAGTAATGCTCAGGAATCTGCCTTCCAGGAACTGAAAAAGAACCTTTGTAGTGCTCCTATCCTCTCCTTACCCGAAGGTACCGACGACTTCGTCGTTTACTGCGACGCTTCTATTCAAGGACTTGGCTGCGTATTGATGCAACGCGAGAAAGTTATTGCTTACGCCTCGCGACAACTCAAGGTCCACGAACGGAACTACACGACGCATGACTTAGAATTTGGAGCTGTGGTCTTCGCGCTCAAGCTTTGGAGACACTACTTGTACGGCACCAAGTGCACGATTTACACTGATCACAAGAGTCTCCAGCACATAATGGGACAAAAGGAGTTGAATATGCGGCAACGCCGATGGGTCGAACTCCTAAACGACTACGAATGTGCAATCAAATATCACCCAGGCAAGGCTAATGTGGTAGCCGATGCCCTCAGCAGAAAGGAGACCAAACCCAAGCGTGTTCGTGCCTTACAGCTCACTATCCACTCGAACCTCCCTAATCAGATCCGGAATGCTCAGGTTGAAGCATTGAAAGCCGAGAACATCAGGGCTGAGTCCCTGCGAGGATCGAGACAACGAATGGAACAAAAAGAAGACGGTGCTTACTACGTGGCCGGACGCATATGGGTTCCGCTTTACGGAAATTTACGTGACCTTGTGATGGATGAAGCCCACAAGTCCCGTTATTCAGTACATCCGGGTTCAGATAAGATGTACCACGACTTGAGGGCTACCTATTGGTGGCCTGGCATGAAAGCCCACATAGCAACCTATGTCAGGAAATGTTTAACTTGTGCAAGAGTCAAGGCTGAGTATCAGAAACCATCAGGCCTACTCCAACAGCCAGAGATCCCGCAATGGAAATGGGAGCAGATTTCCATGGATTTTGTTACTGGCCTGCCTAGGTCTCAGCGCGGAAATGACACCATTTGGGTAATAGTGGATCGCTTAACTAAGTCTGCACACTTCTTGGCCATAAAAGAAACAGACAAGTTCTCTACCCTAGCAGAGGTATACTTAAAAGAAGTGGTCTCGAAGCACGGAGTGCCTACCTCTATTATTTCTGATCGAGACGCGCGTTTTACTTCTGAATTGTGGCAAGCCATGCACAAATCTTTCGGCTCACGTCTAGACATGAGCACCGCTTATCACCCGCAAACGGATGGGCAGTCTGAACGCACCATCCAAACCCTCGAAGACATGCTCAGGGCATGTGTGATCGATTTTGGCAAGAATTGGGAGAAGCACCTACCGTTGGTAGAATTCTCCTACAACAACAGCTACCACACCAGCATTCAGGCAGCACCCTTTGAGGCGTTGTATGGCCGTAAATGTCGATCGCCTCTCTGCTGGGCTGAGGTTGGTGACAGCCAAATCACAGGCCCGGAACATGTAGTCGACACCACAGAAAAGATTGCCCAGATTAGGCAACGCATGGCGGCAGCTCGTGACCGTCAAAAGTACTACGCTGACAAAGACAGGAAACCGCAAGAGTTCCAGGTTGGTGAACGGGCTCTACTTAAGGTCTCACCCTGGAAGGGTGTGGTCCGTTTTGGAAAACGGGGCAAGCTTAATCCAAGATATGTCGGACCCTTTGAAGTTACCGAAAAGATAGGCACGGCCGCTTACAGATTGAATCTGCCTGGAGAACTGAGTGCTGTGCACAACGTCTTCCACGTGTCTAATCTGAAGAAGTGCCTATCAGATGAAACACTCGTCATTCCTTACAAGGAACTTACTATTGACGAACAGCTACACTTTACTGAGGAACCGGTTGAGATCACGGATCGTGAGATCAAAACCCTCAAACGTAGCCAGATACCCCTCGTGCGAGTTCGTTGGAACTCACGCCGTGGCCCAGAGTTTACCTGGGAGCGGGAAGACCAGATGAAGCGCAAGTATCCCCAACTGTTCCCAAATGAAACCCCCAGCACTGAAGCTACGACCGAATTTCGGGACGAAATTCCAAATTAACGGGGGGATGATGTGACACCCCGTTGAAACGCTTTCACTTACACTAGCTTGACAGTGGCTGCCTTAACTTTCGGGACGAAAGTTCTTAAAACTTGGGGATAATGTGACACTTCGGATTTTCCCGGACAACCTTTCGATGTAACGTGTGTGTACGTATGTTTTATTAAATGAAAAATTCATGAAACTATTCGTTGTTACATGTTATGTGTACTTATGTATATGTGTATATAGATATATATGTGTGTGTTATATATTAGGGCCGAAACCTCAACCCGACTCGAGACCCGGAATGGTCTCGAGTGAACAGTGAATTTGGGCCGGTTAGGGCCTTGCGACCGAGAACCCAACCCGGAAACCCCTAAGCCCACTCGTGACATTATATAAACCAACCCTCCCCTCCCTTAACCATTTTTACAACACTCTCCCTCACTCACTCCTTCTTCCTCACTAAAACCCTAAGAATCCTAGCAACCAAGATCACTTCCTCACCATCTCATCTCTCTCGGGTCCAACCATAGCATCAAGGCTCGCGGATTCAAGCTCAAGATCATCTTTCGGAGCTTAGCTTATCGAATTCTTGGACCACTACTTCTAACCGGTTAGCATGAATATCCCTATAGTTGTTTTGCTTGTTTGTCTTGTTACTAAATGATGCTTGATTATTGTTGTTGTTGTTGTTTTTGTTAAGAAATAGAGTATAAATCAGCCGAGTTAAATGCTTGATTGTTATCCGGTTGGTATAAAGGGTTGGTTAGAGAATCTTGCATGATTTTAGGTTGTTATTGTAGGTTGTATGTTGATGAACATGTATTGACGAAAGTGACTACTTGATGGTTGAATAATCTGATTGTCCGTTTGATTATAAGGATTTTCGGTTAAAGTCTCTTGTTAGTTGTTGTTGGATATTGCTTGAATGATGTATGAATATCATGATGAACAGCATGAAGGTCACTTAAATATTTTGAATATGCTTTGTTTGATCTGTTTTGGACATAATTTAGACAAACAAACATGTTTAGTGGGTATAGTACACTGATTTCATGAAATTGCAATATCATTGGTTAGTACAGTTTGCAGGTTCTAGAAGGTCTTCTTGTGCACGTAATCACGGTTGCGAGTCGCAACCTTTGGTTGCTACTCGAGACCACATCAAGTCTTGTCGAGATCTCCCAGTTGCGAGTCGCAATCAGCACGAGTCGAATCCGGTTGCGAGTCGTAACCAAAACGTGATGAACCGAAACCTCGGTTGCGAGTCGTAACCTCGGTTGCGAGTCGCGACCACCCTTGTCTCGACTGGGCTACTTTGTTGTTATTGGGCTTTGACTGTTGGGGCTTTCTGTTGACTGGAATACGTGTTGTTGCTGCTGATTGTATGTTTAGGACTGGCCCAATAACCCAACTGTTTGTGTATTCGCATGTTATACGTGTTTGCTATATGTATTGCCATACGTGTTCGCTATGTGTCTACTTGTACCCGACTTGACCCATATTTGGTAACCATGTTAGGACGTGGTGACCAACACACTTGATCGGGTAAAAATAATCTACCGAGCAACCCAAGGTGAGTTCACAACTTAAAAGCATGCGTCCCGGTGGTTTGGGACACGAGACTAAAACAACCCTATCCCCTTGTAAAGGGGATACCATCTACATTCCTTCCCTAGTTACTGGGAACAAACTTACTTTACCTTCCCTTGTATTGGGAAACCTTTTAGTTAATTACTGTTTATACGGATTGCAACCAACGGCACTAAACGAAACTCTATCACTTAAAGTCCCTACTACATAATACCGATTAGTCGCCGGGGCCAGGCGAACGGGTTATTAGTTGATAGCGCTATTTAGGTCTTACCAACCTCACACCGTGCCAAGGTATGGGATCGGTCGTGAACTAATGTACTCAGGCATCCGTCAATGATGATAGAACATTGACATCGGGGCACTTTCTTGCGGATACGCAACGGTCACCTAGTGTTCGGTATTGGAAAAACAGTTTAGTTGCTAACTTTTGGGGTAGCTCCCCATGGCATGTATAAACGGATAAATTAACTGGTGAAACAAGTTTTTGGTAATTAAAACTGGACAACTAGTGAACTCACTCAGCATTATTGTTGACCCCTTACTGCATGCTTTGCAGGTAACCAGTGACTCAGGAGCTTGCAGCTTGGGAAGTGTAGTGGTCGCCTAAACCCGCATGTTGGGTTCTAAATAATTTGAACTATGAACTTTGTTTAAACTATTTTATCTATGCTTCCGCTACTTACTTAACTGTTATTTAAACCTAAACATTTGAACTTTAAACTATGGTGCTCACTAACCATTATGGTTGGTGATCATCCTTACTATTATCCAATGCTCAGTATAATTGGTGGCTGGATCCTGGTCGGTCACGCCTCCAAGCGGACGGTACTCCGCAGGTGGGATTTGGGGGTGTGACAGAGTAGGGGGCATACAATTGCCTCTTAATGAATGTAAGTATAAGAATAGTGTATGAATGAAGTCTCGTCGTGGATAATCGGATATAATGCGTTTGTGAGTTGTTTGATGTTTGTATTAGGTCTAAGTAGGTCTGTAAAACACTAAATTTCTCATGACACGATTTACGAAAGTTTGGTAACGTGGTGAAAACACTTATATACAGGAAGTACCAGCGGCGTATCCACCATGTTTTGACCATGTTATGTCCGTTTCGTATTCGGTGTCGTGTTACGTTCTGTGTTTTATCATACACAGTAGTACACTCTATGGTTTTCATACGTCTATCCCTATAATCCCGTGTGCACCCGTGATTATATTGATCGTCGCATGATCCGCATAACTTGTACTAGTTGTGTATGAATTTGGGTAGGTATTCAAAGAAAAATAAAGTGTATCAAAAATTTCGTTTAACGTGTTATCGAGAAATTTCTAAATTTGTATGGTAATAAAAAAAATGGTGGAAACGGCCGTCCCCGGAATCGAACCCGGGTCTAGGCCACACCCTTTCGCGCGCCTAGCCAATCGAGCTAGGTGCCTAGTTTGTGAAATTTCCTTCAAAGAAAAATAAGAGTGTGTGTGAATAAGAATAAGGTATGTAAGCAAGTCCATGCTCAAGTATGTATAGGACCCACGTAAGCGAATTCCTCGGATTCCGCTCGCGTATGCTCACGAATGTATAAAGCGTCATCTAATCATAGCACATGTCATCATTTCGTTGCTATGAAAAGATCCGTAAGGTATAAATGTATAAAGCGTAAGTTATGAATAGGCAGGCGAATGTATGTATAAACATATGACGTACGAGTATGATATAAACATGAGTATAATTATAAATCTTCTAGTCAAGTGAGGAAACAATTAAGGTTGAAGTATCGTTTAAATCAAATATGCATCAATATAACACGACATTAATTGAATCAAAACGTAGATAGCGTTGTTTGTTTGACAGTCTATTATGTTGTGGACAAATTACATTTGAAATGAGTCATGTAATGGATCAATTTCAGACTCAAAATTATCAGGTAGTGGAGGTAGTGGATCCAGTTGCATACGAGCAGCTAGCATGCTTTCCAACCATTGATTTCTTTCAGTCAGCTCTTGTATTTGCTGAGACAAATTTTGGACCTGATTGTTTAACCTAATTACTTCAACTACCATTGGATCTGGAGGTAGATCCATTTGAGGCACCGTACTTGGGCCTGCTATATGAGTTGGTGGCAGTTGCTGTTCTACTTCATTCAATAGTGCCTGGAAAGACTGTGGCAAAAATGATTCCGATGCCAACTGTTCTTGGAGCATCATGTTTTCATAAGTTTCTTGCATCGTTGGATCTTCCTCGAAAACTATTGGCGAGGAGCTTGGTAAGAAGTTTGGTGCTAATGGTTGGGATAGGTTGGTTGTAAGATGCTCTTGTATGTATGGCAGTGGTGGTTGCAATTCAAATCGATAAAAAGATGATGGAGGAAATTGCAACAATGATTGATGTAGATTTGGTGTGGAGGTACTGTTTAAGACAAATGGAGCTCCCCCCGACTGAGATGGTTGAGTCGGGGTTCGCCTAATGAGGTTACAATTTACAATCCCAGGTGCCTTTGGTGGAGATAGTTCCTGGATAATCTGGTCACTTAATACACCCAATGATTTAGCTATTCTAGTGATGTAAGAACCCCCCATGAGACTTTTCAGGGGGTGTGTTTGTTGACTAGAAAAATACCCAGCAAGCTCGTGGGCAATATTACAAGGAATTTGCTCGAAAATACTATGTAGATAGAAGACTTCGGAGGTACTAACCCTTCGTTGATTAATTTCGCGCCCCGTGATAGTGTTGGCCAAAACAAGGTGCATATACCGATAACGAGAGTCTTTGAAGTTTGCAGAATTATTGTTGCCGCACCATGCCTTTGATGCATGGCGTTGCCAATACTTTTTCATTGTCGCGTAGGTATAGGTGGTTAATGCCCTTGTGAAAACGAGCTGTGTAACTTCTTCATTGGTATATATACCCAGACAAACTGCGAATTCTGTTAATGACATGTTATGAGGTTGTCCACAAAGCCGAAAATGAATGGATTCTTCGGTAAGACTTCTATTAGATTTGTAATAGAAGGTGGACAAGAATTCATATACCAGTTCATCATATGATGGCTCTAAGATGTCGAAGAAACGACGCCAAGGTGTATTGTGTGGTAGTAGTCTTGCCAGTGAACCACTGGGGTCAACCATTCCTATTTCGATGCCAATCAATGCCGCTAATGGTAAAAACTTCAAGATTCTTGAGTTTCTGATACTTCTCACGAGTGGGTAGCTCAGCAAACCGAAGGAATAGATGAGTTCCTGCTGCACTTGAGGATTCAGCATGTGCTACTGGGAAGTATGCCATTTAAATATTGGGTTTAAGTGGTGAGTTTCTCCGATGAGTGTGTGAGTGATATGGAGTTTAAGAAGGTGTTGTGGTGATGGGAGAAGGTAGAATGGTTTGGTTTTTATAGCTCATGCAAATCTCGTAAAGTTCGGAATGATTTATGATGAGCCGCAATTGTGCTATCAAAAGTCAAGGTTCACCCTGATCGACAAAATGGAAACGCGGATTCCAATCAATTACCGAGAAATCAGGAGCCGGAAAAAAATCAGCGACGATAAGTTTGAAAAATGACGTAGTGATTGTTAAAAAAAAATATTTTAACAAATGATTTGTTGATGTTGACAAGCGTCTTTGGTAAAATGATCGTATAATATCTTTAAGATCTTATAAGTATATGAGAATGAAAGTCTTTAGTATGGTGATATAACGTGAGTGTGTGTTTTAGTGATTAAGTTGAATATGAAGTTCATGGGCAAGAGAATCATTTGACCGATTGAATTGATAGGTAGCATCTCGTAAGGTTTTGAAATTTGAGTAATAAAACGTTTTAAGACATGATTAAGAATTTCGTGTATATGAGTTGAGTGATCATAGGTTGCGGGATAGGAAGTATGCTTGATGAAACAATGTACTTTGTATATGTATACGTATGTATTTTGAATAATGATAAATAATTTAGGTATAAAACATAATCGAGTTTGTATAATAAGATATTTGGAAGAAACGTTTTGGTAACGATCACCTAGGTAAGGGAATCACCCCTAACTCGTTGGTGAGGTCGTTTTTAAGAAAGGGGAGTAGAGTTAATCGTCAAGGTAAGGAAATCACTCCTATCTCGATGATAGGTCCTCACTCGTCGTTACAAGGAATACGAATTTAAACTATGTGAAATCATGTATATGTATAAATTTATGGAAAGGTTCAATATGATGTGTGTGTGAGAAGAACAAAAAGAATATCGAAAGTAGATTTGAATTTGAAAGATTGCGTCGTATAAAATAAATAGTAGAGCACATGCTTGATTAAAATTTAGGATGGTTCCAAAACGGAACTTTGACTAACCAAAGTGGTCGAAAAAATCTTTCGAGTTTGAGGAGCATGTTTTGGCCTAATAGGTGAAATACTCTCGCCGACAAGTCGGTTAACGGTATTTACCCTTCCGGTTACTACATGTCCCCAAATCAATTGAAATTTCGAGACTTGGCGGGATTAATGAAAGTCAAGGAGTGGAACTAGTCGACAAGATGCGGGTTTCACCCCTAACTTGACAATTTCGTATCCTAAGTGTGGTTGGTACTCGTCAGTTCAAATTTAATTTCGACACGTTGATGAGGGTCCACTAGAATTTGAAATTGAAATTATCATTAAGATGTGGATTTCACTCCTAACTTAATGGTGTAATTTCATGTAAAAAGAATAGGTAACTTGAGAGTCGTTCACCAAATTGTGGGTTTCACGCCTATTTTGGTAAACTCGTCTCGTTTGTACAATATGAGTGTTGTTGGATTTAGAATAATCGAGTAAAATGCATAGGAAAAATGTAAGTCAAAGAAGTACACAAACAAGTATACACACATAAGGATGCATATTAAGAATGGTACGTAAAGAATGAAATAATAAAACAGGTATTCATAATAAGTATAGCAGGTCATGTATTAACACGTAAGTGATGTATATGTCTAAAAGATCAAAAGCGGATAAATAAGAGGTAAATAAGCTAACATGCAAGTAGTTTCAAGTAAAATATAAGAATAAAGCTCTAAAACTATAGACTAGGTGAAGGCATTCCTACTTTTCCTAATTCCCTATAGTTATGGCTCTAATACCAATCTGTCACACCCCAACCGATGGCGGAAACATCGGGATGAGACGAAGTGTGTATAGATTGCTCGAGACTTCATAACACTATGTGACAATATTTAATTAACTTCAAATTTCATTGCAAGTGCTAAATTGTCATACAACATTTAAAATAGAAATAACAACATTGTTCAAATTTCAACATAACATCCAAAGATAAATAAATTAAAGGTGTGTATCTAGTCCATCCTAACTTGATTCCTTCATAATCTTGACTATCAACCTGCAACATGTATTAAAATAAAATCAACAAAAAGTTGGCGAGTATACAAGTTTGATACATAGTATAACATAGAATAAAAGTACTCAAATCCAACATGAACATAATAAAATAGTTTCAGCCATGCTAGTTCACGCAGTCCAAGTGATAGCCCAAGTTTCCAATGCGTTAAAGTGCCTATCCCAAAGTTTCACGGGAGGTTAAAATGATACCTCCTAACAATACCCCTCGAGTACAAATGGGGGAGGTGCATTACTCCTATAGCGCTACTAATTGTTAGGGCGGAACTACACACTGGGATTAAACGTTCACATAGCACAAAATAGTCTCAAGTATCACAAGTTTCATGTTTAAATGGATTGAGTATGATTCAAATAAGTTTCAAGTGTCAAGTGTCTTGATATAGAATACATGTTGCATCCCAAAAGTGTTTACAACAAAAAGGGATCGAGTATACTCACAATATTGCATATGTTTTCCGATTATCCAATGTGACGAAGTTGATGAGTTTAGAAGGTTGAATGTGTAAGGGTTAAACTTCGAGTAGGTTTAGAGTCGAGATTCGGACTTAGATTCAAAGAATAACAAAGTATGTATTTGGAAAATATTCACTATGGTATTAGCACTTGTCTTGACACTATGGTAATCCTTAAGGATTATATATGATTTCATAGGTTCAAGACCTATTAGAATCGTGACAAGGAACTATACACATAGAGAGAAACTTATTAACTTGGTAGTAGATTTATATAATCACTATCAAGGTTTTGGTTTATAATATATATACATAATAATATAGTTATATAATCACTATCAAGGGTTCGGTTTATAATATATATACATAATAATATAGTTATATAATCACTACCAAGGGTTCGGTTTATAATATATATACATAATAATATAGTTAGCCACGTAGGAGGCGGGAGGTTAAACCTTCCACTTTGGTACCTCTTGGTGTCATATGAGTTATGTAGGAGGCGGGAGGTTAAACCTTCCACTTGGTTACCTCGATTGTTATGTTAATATATAGGTCATGTAAGAGGTAGGGAGACGAATCTTCCATTTAGGAACCTCTTAGTTATATTCAATAAATAAAGGTACAATTATACTAAACAAAACATCAAGTGATGTGTGGACTTGTATGTAAGTTAGCCTAGGCTAACTAAGTAGTCACACCATCTTCAAGTTCAAGACTTGACACCACTTGCGAGCAAATAACTCGATTAAAACAGAAAGTTTGGGGTGTTTAGACACTCCTATTAAGTGTAAAACAACCTTGGTTTGGCTTTACTAATCATACAATAGACTAGAAGCATAAGAACACAAGTTTGTTTGAAGTATACAAGAGTTTAAGAATGTTCAAAACAAAACAGAAAGTTTATGGACAATTTCGGGGCAATTCCAGGTCTGATTTCTCCCAGGAGAAGTCAACGAATCAAACCCCATGATTATACAAGCAAGTAGGAAAAAGAATCAAGTAATTTGGTTGAGTTTTGAGCAAGTTATGCTCACTTTTGTAAGGAGTAGTGAATCTGTCTGAATTTCGGTTTTGCCAGAGATTTGAGAGTGATTTAGGAGAGATTTGAGAGTTGTGCAAGAGTCTAAGGCCTTGGGGAAGGTGTGGATTTATAGGGGATGAGTTTGGGGTTGGTGTAGAGGTGAAATGACTGCTCAAATCCCGTCTTAGAAGTCAAAAACGAGTTACTTGCGTTCAAGAGAAGTTGCTGAATGAATAGTGCCTGCAGGGCACTGTTCACACTATTCACCCGGGTTTTTTTTTTTTTTTTGAATACTATGGATTAAAACAAACACTTTTTATAAAAGGGACCCATGCTAAAACAATTTCTAAAAAGTATTAAAAATCCTTTTGTAAAGTTTTATGCTAAAAATTATTAGAAAAATATCTTTGTATAGTTTTCGGTTTCTTATAAAAATCTTGTGTTTATCAATTAACAATGTGATAAAAATGTATTACCATTATGATTAACGCCTAGAAAAGTAAAATACAAATATGAAAATACGAGGCGTTACAGTCTCCCCTACTTTAGGAAATTTCGTCCCGAAATTTATTCAAGAGGAAGGCCTCAGAGTTTTGGTAGAAGTTTTGAGATTTGAAATTTTGAAACGTTTTGATAGTACGAAGTTCTGGGAAAATAAGATAGGTTAGGACTCAGATGCTTAACGAGCTTGGTTGTGAGCGAGGTTCGTATGAAAGAAAGGGTGTATGAGTAGGGGGCATACAATTGCCTCTTAATGAATGTAAGTATAAGAATAGTGTATGAATGAAGTCTCGTCGTGGATAATCGGATATAATGCGTTTGTGAGTTGTTTGATGTTTGTATTAGGTCTAAGTAGGTCTGTAAAACACTAAATTTCTCATGACACGATTTACGAAAGTTTGGTAACGTGGTGAAAACACTTATATACAGGAAGTACCAGCGGCGTATCCACCATGTTTTGCCATGTTATGTCCGTTTCGTATTCGGTGTCGTGTTACGTTCTGTGTTTTATCATACACAGTAGTACACTCTATGGTTTTCATACGTCTATCCCTATAATCCCGTGTGCACCCGTGATTATATTGATCGTCGCATGATCCGCATAACTTGTACTAGTTGTGTATGAATTTGGGTAGGTATTCAAAGAAAAATAAAGTGTATCAAAAATTTCGTTTAACGTGTTATCGAGAAATTTCTAAATTTGTATGGTAATAAAAAAAATGGTGGAAACGGTCGTCCCCGGAATCGAACCCGGGTCTAGGCCACACCCTTTCGCGCGCCTAGCCAATCGAGCTAGGTGCCTAGTTTGTGAAATTTCCTTCAAAGAAAAATAAGAGTGTGTGTGAATAAGAATAAGGTATGTAAGCAAGTCCATGCTCAAGTATGTATAGGACCCACGTAAGCGAATTCCTCGGATTCCGCTCGCGTATGCTCACGAATGTATAAAGCGTCATCTAATCATAGCACATGTCATCATTTCGTTGCTATGAAAAGATCCGTAAGGTATAAATGTATAAAGCGTAAGTTATGAATAGGCAGGCGAATGTATGTATAAACATATGACGTACGAGTATGATATAAACATGAGTATAATTATAAATCTTCTAGTCAAGTGAGGAAACAATTAAGGTTGAAGTATCGTTTAAATCAAATATGCATCAATATAACACGACATTAATTGAATCAAAACGTAGATAGCGTTGTTTGTTTGACAGTCTATTATGTTGTGGACAAATTACATTTGAAATGAGTCATGTAATGGATCAATTTCAGACTCAAAATTATCAGGTAGTGGAGGTAGTGGATCCAGTTGCATACGAGCAGCTAGCATGCTTTCCAACCATTGATTTCTTTCAGTCAGCTCTTGTATTTGCTGAGACAAATTTTGGACCTGATTGTTTAACCTAATTACTTCAACTACCATTGGATCTGGAGGTAGATCCATTTGAGGCACCGTACTTGGGCCTGCTATATGAGTTGGTGGCAGTTGCTGTTCTACTTCATTCAATAGTGCCTGGAAAGACTGTGGCAAAAATGATTCCGATGCCAACTGTTCTTGGAGCATCATGTTTTCATAAGTTTCTTGCATCGTTGGATCTTCCTCGAAAACTATTGGCGAGGAGCTTGGTAAGAAGTTTGGTGCTAATGGTTGGGATAGGTTGGTTGTAAGATGCTCTTGTATGTATGGCAGTGGTGGTTGCAATTCAAATCGATAAAAAGATGATGGAGGAAATTGCAACAATGATTGATGTAGATTTGGTGTGGAGGTACTGTTTAAGACAAATGGAGCTCCCCCCGACTGAGATGGTTGAGTCGGGGTTCGCCTAATGAGGTTACAATTTACAATCCCAGGTGCCTTTGGTGGAGATAGTTCCTGGATAATCTGGTCACTTAATACACCCAATGATTTAGCTATTCTAGTGATGTAAGAACCCCCCATGAGACTTTTCAGGGGGTGTGTTTGTTGACTAGAAAAATACCCAGCAAGCTCGTGGGCAATATTACAAGGAATTCGCTCGAAAATACTATGTAGATAGAAGACTTCGGAGGTACTAACCCTTCGTTGATTAATTTTGCGCCCCGTGATAGTGTTGGCCAAAACAAGGTGCATATACCGATAACGAGAGTCTTTGAAGTTTGCAGAATTATTGTTGCCGCACCATGCCTTTGATGCATGGCGTTGCCAATACTTTTTCATTGTCGCGTAGGTATAGGTGGTTAATGCCCTTGTGAAAACGGGCTGTGTAACTTCTTCATTGGTATATATACCCAGACAAACTGCGAATTCTATTAATGACATGTTATGAGGTTGTCCACAAAGCCGAAAATGAATGGATTCTTCGGTAAGACTTCTATTAGATTTGTAATAGAAGGTGGACAAGAATTCATATACCAGTTCATCATATGATGGCTCTAAGATGTCGAAGAAACGACGCCAAGGTGTATTGTGTGGTAGTAGTCTTGCCAGTGAACCACTGGGGTCAACCATTCCTATTTCGATGCCAATCAATGCCGCTAATGGTAAAAACTTCAAGATTCTTGAGTTTCTGATACTTCTCACGAGTGGGTAGCTCAGCAAACCGAAGGAATAGATGAGTTCCTGCTGCACTTGAGGATTCAGCATGTGCTACTGGGAAGTATGCCATTTAAATATTGGGTTTAAGTGGTGAGTTTCTCCGACGAGTGTGTGAGTGATATGGAGTTTAAGAAGGTGTTGTGGTGATGGGAGAAGGTAGAATGGTTTGGTTTTTATAGCTCATGCAAATCTCGTAAAGTTCGGAATGATTTATGATGAGCCGCAATTGTGCTATCAAAAGTCAAGGTTCACCCTGATCGACAAAATGGAAACGCGGATTCCAATCAATTACCGAGAAATCAGGAGCCGGAAAAAAATCAGCGACGATAAGTTTGAAAAAGGACGTAGTGATTGTTAAAAAAAATATTTTAACAAATGATTTGTTGATGTTGACAAGCGTCTTTGGTAAAATGATCGTATAATATCTTTAAGATCTTATAAGTATATGAGAATGAAAGTCTTTAGTATGGTGATATAACGTGAGTGTGTGTTTTAGTGATTAAGTTGAATATGAAGTTCATGGGCAAGAGAATCATTTGACCGATTGAATTGATAGGTAGCATCTCGTAAGGTTTTGAAATTTGAGTAATAAAACGTTTTAAGACATGATTAAGAATTTCGTGTATATGAGTTGAGTGATCATAGGTTGCGGGATAGGAAGTATGCTTGATGAAACAATGTACTTTGTATATGTATACGTATGTATTTTGAATAATGATAAATAATTTAGGTATAAAACATAATCGAGTTTGTATAATAAGATATTTGGAAGAAACGTTTTGGTAACGATCACCTAGGTAAGGGAATCACCCCTAACTCGTTGGTGAGGTCGTTTTTAAGAAAGGGGAGTAGAGTTAATCGTCAAGGTAAGGAAATCACTCCTATCTCGATGATAGGTCCTCACTCGTCGTTACAAGGAATACGAATTTAAACTATGTGAAATCATGTATATGTATAAATTTATGGAAAGGTTCAATATGATGTGTGTGTGAGAAGAACAAAAAGAATATCGAAAGTAGATTTGAATTTGAAAGATTGCGTCGTATAAAATAAATAGTAGAGCACATGCTTGATTAAAATTTAGGATGGTTCCAAAACGGAACTTTGACTAACCAAAGTGGTCGAAAAAATCTTTCGAGTTTGAGGAGCATGTTTTGGCCTAATAGGTGAAATACTCTCGCCGACAAGTCGGTTAACGGTATTTACCCTTCCGGTTACTACATGTCCCCAAATCAATTGAAATTTCGAGACTTGGCGGGATTAATGAAAGTCAAGGAGTGGAACTAGTCGACAAGATGCGGGTTTCACCCCTAACTTGACAATTTCGTATCCTAAGTGTGGTTGGTACTCGTCAGTTCAAATTTAATTTCGACACGTTGATGAGGGTCCACTAGAATTTGAAATTGAAATTATCATTAAGATGTGGATTTCACTCCTAACTTAATGGTGTAATTTCATGTAAAAAGAATAGGTAACTTGAGAGTCGTTCACCAAATTGTGGGTTTCACGCCTATTTTGGTAAACTCGTCTCGTTTGTACAATATGAGTGTTGTTGGATTTAGAATAATCGAGTAAAATGCATAGGAAAAATGTAAGTCAAAGAAGTACACAAACAAGTATACACACATAAGGATGCATATTAAGAATGGTACGTAAAGAATGAAATAATAAAACAGGTATTCATAATAAGTATAGCAGGTCATGTATTAACACGTAAGTGATGTATATGTCTAAAAGATCAAAAGCGGATAAATAAGAGGTAAATAAGCTAACATGCAAGTAGTTTCAAGTAAAATATAAGAATAAAGCTCTAAAACTATAGACTAGGTGAAGGCATTCCTACTTTTCCTAATTCCCTATAGTTATGGCTCTAATACCAATCTGTCACACCCCAACCGATGGCGGAAACATCGGGATGAGACGAAGTGTGTATAGATTGCTCGAGACTTCATAACACTATGTGACAATATTTAATTAACTTCAAATTTCATTGCAAGTGCTAAATTGTCATACAACATTTAAAATAGAAATAACAACATTGTTCAAATTTCAACATAACATCCAAAGATAAATAAATTAAAGGTGTGTATCTAGTCCATCCTAACATGATTCCTTCATAATCTTGACTATCAACCTGCAACATGTATTAAAATAAAATCAACAAAAAGTTGGCGAGTATACAAGTTTGATACATAGTATAACATAGAATAAAAGTACTCATATCCAACATGAACATAATAAAATAGTTTCAGCCATGCTAGTTCACGCAGTCCAAGTGATAGCCCAAGTTTCCAATGCGTTAAAGTGCCTATCCCAAAGTTTCACGGGAGGTTAAAATGATACCTCCTAACAATACCTCTCGAGTACAAATGGGGGAGGTGCATTACTCCTATAGCGCTACTAATTGTTAGGGCGGAACTACACACTGGGATTAAACGTTCACATAGCACAAAATAGTCTCAAGTATCACAAGTTTCATGTTTAAATGGATTGAGTATGATTCAAATAAGTTTCAAGTGTCAAGTGTCTTGATATAGAATACATGTTGCATCCCAAAAGTGTTTACAACAAAAAGGGATCGAGTATACTCACAATATTGCATATGTTTTCCGATTATCCAATGTGACGAAGTTGATGAGTTTAGAAGGTTGAATGTGTAAGGGTTAAACTTCGAGTAGGTTTAGAGTCGAGATTCGGACTTAGATTCAAAGAATAACAAAGTATGTATTTGGAAAATATTCACTATGGTATTAGCACTTGTCTTGACACTATGGTAATCCTTAAGGATTATATATGATTTCATAGGTTCAAGACCTATTAGAATCGTGACAAGGAACTATACACATAGAGAGAAACTTATTAACTTGGTAGTAGATTTATATAATCACTATCAAGGTTTTGGTTTATAATATATATACATAATAATATAGTTATATAATCACTATCAAGGGTTCGGTTTATAATATATATACATAATAATATAGTTATATAATCACTACCAAGGGTTCGGTTTATAATATATATACATAATAATATAGTTAGCCACGTAGGAGGCGGGAGGTTAAACCTTCCACTTTGGTACCTCTTGGTGTCATATGAGTTATGTAGGAGGCGGGAGGTTAAACCTTCCACTTGGTTACCTCGATTGTTATGTTAATATATAGGTCATGTAAGAGGTAGGGAGACGAATCTTCCATTTAGGAACCTCTTAGTTATATTCAATAAATAAAGGTACAATTATACTAAACAAAACATCAAGTGATGTGTGGACTTGTATGTAAGTTAGCCTAGGCTAACTAAGTAGTCACACCATCTTCAAGTTCAAGACTTGACACCACTTGCGAGCAAATAACTCGATTAAAACAGAAAGTTTGGAGTGTTTAGACACTCCTATTAAGTGTAAAACAACCTTGGTTTGGCTTTACTAATCATACAATAGACTAGAAGCATAAGAACACAAGTTTGTTTGAAGTATACAAGAGTTTAAGAATGTTCAAAACAAAACAGAAAGTTTATGGACAATTTCGGGGCAATTCCAGGTCTGATTTCTCCCAGGAGAACTCAACGAATCAAACCCCATGATTATACAAGCAAGTAGGAAAAAGAATCAAGTAATTTGGTTGAGTTTTGAGCAAGTTATGCTCACTTTTGTAAGGAGTGGTGAATCTGTCCGAATTTCGGTTTTGCAAGAGATTTGAGAGTGATTTAGGAGAGATTTGAGAGTTGTGCAAGAGTCTAAGGCCTTAGGGAAGGTGTGGATTTATAGGGGATGAGTTTGGGGTTGGTGTAGAGGTGAAATGACTGCTCAAATCCCGTCTTAGAAGTAAAAAACGAGTTACTTGCGTTCAAGAGAAGTTGCTGAATGAATAGTGCCTGCAGGGCACTTTTCACACTATTCACCCGGTTTTTTTTTTTTTTTTTTTTGAATACTATGGATTAAAACAAACACTTTTTATAAAAGGGATCCATGCTAAAACAATTTCTAAAAATTATTAAAAATCCTTTTGTAAAGTTTTATGCTAAAAATTATTAGAAAAATATCTTTGTATAGTTTTTCGGTTTCTTATAAAAATCTTGTGTTTATCCATTAACAATGTGATAAAAAAATGTATTACCATTATGATTAATGCCTCGAAAAGTAAAATACAAATATGAAAATACGAGGCGTTACAATTCTAGCGGCGTTGGAACCGGCTCGTCGAACCCTAACTAAGATCTCTTAACCCTAAACCCTAAATCCTAACTCCTAAACTCTAAACCCTAAAGAAAAAAAATAAGGCTAAAACATAAGTTAAACCGTAAAATCTAAACTATAAACCCTAAAAGCTAAACCCTAAAGGCTAAACCTAAACCCTAAAGCTAAATCCTAAACCCTAAAGCTAAACCCCAAACCCTAAATCTAAACCCTAAAGCCAAACCCTAATATATTTAGGGTTTAGGGGTTAGGATTTATGGTTTAGGGTTAAGAGATCCTAGCTAGGGTTCGACGAGCCGGTTCCAACGCCGCTGGAATGAGTTCAATCGAAGTTCGTTTGAGTCGGTTCTCCACTGTTCCCCACTTTTTTAGTGTTCCTCAATGAACATCACACTATATCTATATATAGGGGATGGTTCAAATGAAAACCACTTTTATTGTGAAAACTCGAAAACAAACTAAAAAAGGCTAAAAAACACACAAATTTTTTTTTCAATTTTTTTATAAAATTCGCAGGTTTTTTTATATAAATAAAACTTTTTTTCAAAAAAAAATTGTAGTACACATGTGTAGTATTACACATGTGCACTACAATTTTTTTTTTGAAATTTTTTTTATATACATAAAGTTGCGAAAATTGGTATGCAAAAAAAAATAAATAAATAAAAGAGTTAATAGCCAAAATGGTCCCTGATGTTTGCTCACTTTTGCCACTTTAGTCCAAAATCCAAAATTTTTAAATCTGGGTCACTGAGGTTTGCATTTTGTTGCCATTTTAGTCCAAATTTCAAAAACCCTATTTTTTACTGTTGCAACCAGCCTATTTTGTCCTTTTGTGCAGGGGTATTTTGGTCATTTTTAAATACAATTCCTTTTGTGCAACCAGCAGATCAAAACCCAGATGTTCATCTTCATCATCGAAACTTTAGCGATTCATCATCATCCATAAATCCTAGAACAGCGATTCATCATCATCCATAATTTTCAACCATCCAACAGTCACACCCACACCTCCTTCCTCGTTTACCGGCGACATAAATCCTAGATTTTGACTAACACCAAGCATATCATCAGATTCGAGTTATCGGTTCGTTAATCACAAAGGATTCAAACTATCAGACTAGTAATTCAGCATTTTCATATTACCGCCATGGATTTTTAACCCAAATCAGATCCATTTACCAAAACTTTAACCCAAATCTGATCCCTTCCAATAATTCCAAACAACCTTTTCGAATCTATGTATATGTCTAAGCAAACAGTCAGTTAACAACTATATGTATTCACAACTTCAAAAAAAATTTACAAGAATTTACAACAAATACAGAGGAACACAACTGACCAAGTGCTCATGAGATGAACGGGGGTTTTCCATTGTAACATCTGTGCTTGTAATCATTGTGAACAGTTCTTTTATCAATAAAGCAATGTTATTTGATCCCAATGTTTGTTTGGTTGTGTTTTACATTTTTCATGTTTTGACTTTTATTCAATTTCAAACTCTATATCGCTTTCTGGAGAGTTATACGCAAACTGGTGCGTAAACGTAATCAGTTTAATGCGAAAAATACTCCGGAACATCAACATATACTTAACATACCCTAAATAACCTTTACATAACTTAGAAATAAGTTTTGAAGGCTTTGGTATGGCAAAAACAAGTTAATTCGCTTACAGGGACTAAACTTGACAAACTGTGAAAGTATGCCAATTTGAACTGTAACGAACATTCCAGAACATGACCATAAGTTAAACACACCTTAAATATCCTTTATATAGCTTAGAAATAGGCTTTGAGGGGTTCGGTGTGCTAAAATAAACTTTTGGGTCATTCAGGGACTAAAAGCGTCAAAAAGTGCACAAGTTTGCATTTTCGCGCATAACTTACGTTCTGAATACCTCCGGACATCCAAAAATTTATGTAAGCACTATAATATTTTATTTTAGTGTTTGGCATAAGAAAAATCCATTCGTCGCGTCATTTGGATCGTTTTTCGCACTTATGCGCATTCCGTCGTAATTAAGCGAACAACACAAACGTACGACCAAACGAACCGACATCCTAGATATTTTTGAGCATGTTTTGAGTTCCCTATACTTTAACTTCATTTTAGATCCTTGAAATGAGGTTAACGGGGTTCAAACGCATCGAAAATAGCTTAAACGGGCTGCAGGGACCATTTCTGCCATTTTTGAAACTTTTCTGAATCTGACATATGCTAGCGTAGCGCGAGCACCTAATGCCTTTACCGTCGCGCTACGCGAGCACCTCGTCTGAACAGAAAAACCAGATTCAATGTATTAACAGCTGTTAAACTCCCAACCACACACCCACACTTGCCCTTTCAGTTCATGAGAGGCCATTTTTAGTCACCACAACATTCCAACAAGTGTACGCCTTAGATTCGATCACGGTTTCCAAGAAACGATCCTAACGGTTCGGGAAATCCTATAAATACCCACATCCCCCAACTTCAAAACCCACTAGAATCTGATTTGAGAAGCTCTAAGTTGAAACCTTTGTTTCATACCTGAGCTACTTGAATCAAGATTAGCATTCGGGGACCCTTCGTAAGTATTCCTTCGTTCTTTTATTGTTTTTCGAGTCCGAAAGTCAAACTTTGTTTGACTTTCTGCGTTGACCAGTTTATGATCAATGCGAAGTTCGTTTGAACTTCGCAACGTGATTGTAATCACGATGGTTATAGTCCCTTGTGACTATGCCTACTGATTACCACGTTGTCTAGGGTCGTAAGGGTAAGCGATCTAATAAATCGCTTATACCTTCGAACCCGACCCATTTGGTCGATCATTAGGATCCGACCAAATACATTAGGCGACCATAGTAGGTAGGGAATAACCTTCCGAGGTTATACCTTATGGTCACGACGTTTAAATAGTTGTATGATAGGTAGTTTATATGCCTTAGGTAAATTACCAAAATACCCCTTTGATGCCAAAATTCATTATAAACATATGTGACATAACTTTTGACATCTAAACTGATTTGGCGACAATATTAGGCATGTTAAGGCATATTCTACTTGTTATAGGACTAGTTAGGCGGTCCGAACGCGTTTCACGCGAACGACGCGTTAAAGTAGTATAAGCTACCTAAACGGGTCGTAATGGGTCGTAAGCACTTATGTTAGGTTTCATTTAGTATGTAGGCTTTGTTAAACCATATTACACGAGTCTCCATACTCGTTTGGTTTACGAACCCTCATTCTATCCGATCCTCCGAGTTAGGTCCGGTTTATTAACATAGTTACCTATATTAGGTGCCGTTTGATTCCGTGATCTCTAGCTTTGCTTGGTGGTTATCTTAGGACTTCTGAGCAATCTCAAGTGAGTACATAGACCCCTCTTTTACTGTTTTCCACACATTTTGGGGTGGAACACATGTGCCTACTTGTTACTTTCATGCTTTCCTGTTTTCACATCATATACTTCCTATGTTCATTAGTACATTTATAGTACATGATTTCATTACATTTTATGCTACGTATGCCCATTGTGTGCGTACTTAGTACATTATTTTACATTACATTTTATGCTATGTATGCCCATTGTGTGCGTACTTAGTACATTATTTTACATTACATTTTATGCTATGTATGCCCATTGTTTGCGTACTTAGTACATTATTTTACATTACATTTTATGCTATGTATGCCCATTGTGTGTGTACTTAGTACATTATTTTACATTACATTCTATGCTATGTATTCCCATTGCGTGCGTACTTAGTACATTGTTTTACATTACATTACATGCTATGTATGTTCATTATACTTAGTACATTGTTTTACATTACATTACATGCTATGTATGTTCATCATACTTAGTACATTCGTTTCACATCACATGCTATGTATGTTCATCATACTTAGTACATTTATTATTCATTCACATGCTTACATTTTGATATGATATTTGGTTTGTTTTGTTTTGATGGATCAATATACATTCATTAACACCGATCACGCCGTTCGTTAGTAGGTAGTGGTACCATAGGAATTGACAACTCCCGTTCCGGACATCCTGGGTAGGTTTGGATGAAAGGAATGACCGAATTTGATATACATAACTTAGATAAACCTTTAATTTGTTTAAGGGTTTATCGCCACAGTCTCAAGGCTTGGATGTATGCATTCTCACAATACCGCATAGATTTTTATATCGGTATAGCATGCATTTGTTCTACAAAACATAGTTTTGATTTAAACCATGTTTTACTTCAATACTTTGTTTTTGTGCATATGGTTTAGTTGATACATCTCACTAGCCATACATATCATTTTGGTTACACATTACATGATTTACATTTGACACATAAACATTATTGACATTGGTTATACATTACATGACTTACATCTTGACATAAACATTTTGACATATTATTCAATACGTTTGGCAATTGGTTTAAACATAGACATCTTACATTGTTGGTTTGGTTTGAGTAAGTGATTTAAGTAACGAGGCGTGTGTAATATGATACAAGCATGGTGGATACGCCGCTGGTACTTCCTATATATAAGTGTTTGTATGGTATTACATATTGTAGCGTTATTTGAATGATTTCAATTTGAGACATATAACATTTTATACAAATAACATACTTTTCACAAGACATTAATTTACAAACAACTTATCTTATACAAACTCATTTTACATGGTTATTCATTTAACCATACATTATTCTCTTATTTATACATATCATCTGATCATATCGTTTTTCAAATGATTTACAAGACAAAGCAAATTACAAGGTTCATGACTAAACATTTTCTCAAACATAAGTCATGAATTTTGTTTTCACAAAACCTATGTATCTCACAGGCATTTTTATGCTGACGTACCTATTTTCACATGTGTTTTCAGGAGATGATGCATAGGACTTATCAAGATACACTTAGGCGGACTTGGGCCTTAGTGACAATAAAAGATGCAAGACTAGTTATTTATGTTATGTTTCTTTGATTATCAAGACAATGTAACTCTTTTATTTAATAAAACAATATTTCAATTTCCATGTGTTATGAAACAATGATTCTGTTGCAACACTCCCCGACGTTTCCGCCACGATTTGATGTTCTACGTGGTCGGGGTGTGACAGAAAAGTTGGTATCAGAGCTCATGGTTATAGGGAATTAGGTTATTAGTAATACTTTGACCTAGTCTATAACCTTCCTAGGACCCTAATGCGAGTTTACTTGCGTTTAGTCATAAAACAATACTGTCACCTATCCTTAGGCGACAACCACAACAAGAACACAAATTTCAAAACCGCTTTGAAAACTAATCATCTGTTCTAGGATGATTGATTACTAGGTTTTGAACCCTCTATTGTAAGGTTTTGAACCCTCTGTTATAAGGTTTTGAACCCTCTGTTAGAAGGTTTTGAACCCTCTAAGTTTTCAAATCTCGTCAAAGTTTGGGTCGTATAATGTGAACACGTGCAAACTGGAAGAGTGAATGCCTGTACCCTGAGTTTTCTGTCGAAGTCTAGAGTGTTCGTACAAATCCACAGTATCGGACCAGTCACTCTTAACTGGGAACTCTTGGGGTGAGTGTTCACTTATAGGTGAGCATGTCTTCAGTAATACATTAATATGATCCGCTTACTTTGATTTGTCACCGTCTCATTCGTTTGCCTTAGGTAACAAACAAATGATCGCAAATTCTTATGCATTACCATTATGTTTTGTTTAGCCGATGACGCGTCACTTGTTTCTTCCTATGTCTTTCATTTTTTCTAGAATGTCTCTTCATCACGATGACGCCCAGATATCCGAGCAGACTGCCAAATTGGCTCAGCGAATAGGCGAAGTAGTCCTGAAGACTGTTGAATTAGCTACTGCCATGTATCGTCTCCAGGATGAAGCCACTCAAGAGTCACCAAGACAGGCAGGACCTAGTCAGGTGACAGCACCACCAGCCAAGAAACCAATCGAGGAATCAAAGACCATGGATGAACGATCCCCTAAGAAGTCAAAGAAGCGAAAGGCTTCTCAGAACTTCGCCCTGGTTGCTCACAATGGTCAAGCCATCCCCAACCAACCAGCTCAACCCCCTGCTAGGAAGCCATACAGTGGAACTGCACCCTTGTGCAACCAATGTAGCCTTCATCATCACGCTAGGGTGAGGTGCCGCAAATGCCAGATTTGTGGACTTATAGGTCATACAGCAAGGGTTTGCCCAACTGTAGCTGTACCAAATCAAGCTGGCGACAATCCTGCTCAAGCTCGTTTCTCACGAGGGTCTTGCTACAACTGTGGCGAGATGGGCCATTTCCAAAGGGATTGCCCAAAGCTTGCTAATGCAAATCTGACCCACGGATGAGCAGTTGGCTGAGTAGAAGATGTTGCTATCTTATGCTTTTGTTTCTTTCGTTTTCTAGTAATGTGAAACAATCTGTTTTATTCATAAATAAAGTTGTTGTTCGCAATTCTGATATACAAGTATAGTTACATGTGTGTATGGCTTTTCCCTATAATACCTACATTAAGGAACTATGTTCCTTACAAACTACTCTTGTGATTCTCTCTTTCAAATGATCGCTCATGATTCCCTCGAAAATTTTAAGTACTCGTTTCATTCTAAGATACGAAGTACAGAAAAATAAAGTGACATTATGAGTAATCATGCTCCTGCACATCTGTGCCTTTGAATCCTTGGTTAGATAACTAAGGGTATTTTCAAATCTCATACCCATTACGTTTTGATTTTTCAACATACACAGTACAAGTATTTCAAAAACAATCTTCATGATCTCAAAACATTGCATATAGTTTGAAAACAATTTTTTTCAAATGCATTGTCTATGTTATTTCAAAAACATTGGTTATGTTTTCAAAAACAACTTTCATAATTTCAGAATATTTCATATAGTCTGAAAACAATATTAACACAGTACATTTTCTTAACAAGTGCATGATTTCGAGAAGCATCATTCATGTCTTTCAAAAACCTTGTACATGATTTCAAAATTTATCTCGCATGATTTTAAAACAATTTTTTTTTTAAATATATACCTACCTAATACACCTACTCTATGATTTCAAAGGTAATATATATAAGGTTTCAAAAACATTGAACACATTTTTAGAACCCCATGCATAGTTTTCCAAAAATATTTTCTTCATACATTGACTTAACTTTCAAATTTCGCTTCATATGTCGCCTTGGCATATCGGGCATCTCAACTTCATAAGCATTTTACTACATGTTTTGGCCTAAGCACATCAAGTGAAAGGTTTCAAAACATCTTCAACTTCTAAAATCCATATGGGATCTTTTTATCTTCACATTTAGACCCTTGTGGATGATTATCATTCAAATCAGAGTCCTTGATTGGATTCCTTTTGTACCTAAATTCGAACATTTCAGTTCCTTATAATCGAAATCGAATTTTTCTTTTAAAAATCTTTCTATCGTTATAGTTTGATTCTTGATAATGTTTAAAGTACCAAATGAAATCCACGAGATGGATTCCTAGTGTGCTTTAAATACATGTGCTCTGTTAGCAGAATAAATTTTTAGTTAAACAATTTTGTGGTTATGTGACTATGTGTTTATGCACCTTATGTTTTCTTTTATGCATTTTGTGCTTTTACACTATGGATATTCGTTATCCAAATCCTCGCAGAATCTTTCATATCTTCATATGAGGGATTCGTAGCAGGATATTCAAAAGGTACTACCTTAAATCCTTAATGGGCTTCTATGTAATAGTTAAGACCCTTGGATTATATAGTACCGCTCCATGATTCATAAGAGACCCTTTTAGTGGTCTAGTAAAAAAGATTGATTCAGAATCTGGTTAAAAAATGACATATGGTGATATGGCTGACAGACTCCTTGATAGTCTATTTAGATCATTTATTGATTTAATTAAAAAGACTCTATGGCGGTCTAGTCACACTCATCACAGGTTTGTTCATTTGGTTTTACCCTACACATTATAAAATAGACTGTGTGAACTATGCAAGGAATTGTCTAATTATGGACGCGTACATAATTATGAAATTCAGTGCACGGAAACCACAGTAAGATTTATTATGTGTAAGAACCGATAGTGGCAACAATAACGAAACGTGAACAATGTACAGGAGGTATGGTGGACGCACCAATGACGCTTCATATACTTGTATATAAGTATCCCTCTTACATTGCAAGCATGATGTTATTAAAGTTACTAGAAGTTCAGAACCCTAACCAATGTTGTTCGATCTTTTCAACTTCACGTTTTAAACTCTCACAAGTTTCCTCTAAATAAATTTCGGGACGAAATTTCCACAAGTAGGGGAGACTGTAACATCTGTGCTTGTAATCATTGTGAACAGTTCTTTTATCAATAAAGCAATGTTATTTTATCCCAATGTTTGTTTGGTTGTGTTTTACATTTTTCATGTTTTGACTTTTATTCAATTTCAAACTCTATATCGCTTTCTGGAGAGTTATACGCAAACTGGTGCGTAAACGTAATCAGTTTAATGTGACAAATACTCCGGAACATCAACATATACTTAACATACCCTAAATAACCTTTACATAACTTAGAAATAAGTTTTGAAGGCTTTGGTATGGCAAAAACAAGTTAATTCGCTTACAGAGACTAAACTTGACAAACTGTGAAAGTATGCCAATTTGAACTGTAATGAACATTCCGGAACATGACCATAAGTTAAACACACCTTAAATATCCTTTATATATCTTAGAAATAGGCTTTGAGGGGTTCGGTGTGCTAAAATAAACTTTTGGGTCATTCAGGGACTAAAAGCGTCAAAAAGTGCACAAGTTTGCATTTTCGCGCATAACTTACGTTCTGAATACCTCCGGACATCCAAAAATTTATGTAAGCACTATAATATTTTATTTTAGTGTTTGGCATAAGAAAAATCCATTCGTCGCGTCATTTGGATCGTTTTTCGCACTTATGCGCATTCCGTCGTAATTAAGCGAACAACGCAAACGTACGACCAAACGAACCGACATCCTAGATATTTTTGAGCATGTTTTGAGTTCCCTATACTTTAACTTCATTTTAGAGCCTTGAAATGAGGTTAACGGGGTTCAAACGCATCGAAAATAGCTTAAACGGGCTGCAGGGACCATTTCTGCCATTTTTGAAACTTTTCTGAATCTGACATATGCTAGCGTAGCGCGAGCACCTAATTCCTTTACCGTCGCGCTACGCGAGCACCTCATCTGAACAGAAAAACCAGATTCAATGTATTAACAGCTGTTAAACTCCCAACCACACACCCACACTTGCCATTTCAGTTCATGAGAGGCCATTTTTAGTCACCACAACATTCCAACAAGTGTACGCCTTAGATTCGATCATGGTTTCCAAGAAACGATCCTAACGGTTCGGGAAATCCTATAAATACCCACATCCCCCAACTTCAAAACCCACTAGAATCTGATTTGAGAAGCTCTAAGTTGAAACCTTTGTTTCATACCTGAGCTACTTGAATCGAGATTAGCATTCGGGGACCCTTCGTAAGTATTCCTTCGTTCTTTTATTGCTTTTCGAGTCCGAAAGTCAAACTTTGTTTGACTTTCTGCGTTGACCAGTTTATGGTCAATGCGAAGTTCGTTTGAACTTCGCAACGTGATTGTAATCAAGATGGTTGTAGTCCCTTGTGCCTATGCCTACTGATTACCACGTTGTCTAGGGTCGTAAGGGTAAGCGATCTAATAAATCGCTTATACCTTCGAACCCGACCCATTTGGTCGATCATTAGGATCCGACCAAATACATTAGGCGACCATAGTAGGTAGGGAATAACCTTCCGAGGTTATACCTTATGGTCACGACGTTTAAATAGTTGTATGATAGGTAGTTTATATGCCTTAGGTAAATTACCAAAAAACCCCTTTGATGCCAAAATTCATTATAAACATATGTCACATAACTTTTGACATCTAAACTAATTTGGCCACAATATTAGGCATGTTAAGGCATATTCTACTTGTTATAGGACTAGTTAGGCGGTCCGAACGCGTTTCACGCGAACGACGCGTTAAAGTAGCATAAGCTACCTAAACGGGTCGTAATGGGTCGTAAGCACTTATGTTAGGTTTCATTTAGTATGTAGGCTTTGTTAAACCATATTACACGAGTCTCCATACTCGTTTGGTTTACGAACCCTCATTCTATCCGATCCTACGAGTTAGGTCCGGTTTATTAACAAAGTTACCTATATTAGGTGTCGTTTGATTCCGTGATCTCTAGCTTTGCTTGGTGGTTATCTTAGGACTTCTGAGCAATCTCAAGTAAGTACATAGACCCCTCTTTTGCTGTTTTCCAAACATTTTGGGGTGGAACACATGTGCCAACTTGTTACTTTCATGCTTTCCTGTTTTCACATCATATACTTCCTATGTTCATTAGTACATTTATAGTACATGATTTCATTACATTTTATGCTACGTATGCCCATTGTGTGCGTACTTAGTACATTATTTTACATTACATTTTATGCTATGTATGCCCATTGTGTGCGTACTTAGTACATTATTTTACATTACATTCTATGCTATGCTATGTATGCCCATTGCGTGCGTACTTAGTACATTATTTTACATTACATTTTATGCTATGTATGCCCATTGTGTGCGTACATAGTACATTATTTTACATTACATTCTATGCTATGTATGCCCATTGCGTGCGTACTTAGTACATTGTTTTACATTACATTACATGCTATGTATGTTCATTATACTTAGTACATTGTTTTACATTACATTACATGCTATGTATGTTCATCATACTTAGTACATTCGTTTCACAACACATGCTATGTATGTTCATCATACTTAGTACATTTATTATTCATTCACATGCTTACATTTTGATATGATATTTGGTTTGTTTTGATGGATTAATATACATTCATTAACACCGATCACGCCGTTCGTTAGTAGGTAGTGGTACGATAGGAATTGACAACTCCCGTTCCGGACATCCTGGGTAGGTTTGGATGAAAGGAATGACCGAATTCGATATACATAACTTAGATAAACCTTTAATTTGTTTAAGGGTTTATTGCCACAGTCTCAAGGCTTGGATGTATGCATTCTCACAATACCGCATAGATATTTATATCAGTATAGCATGCATTTGTTCTACAAAGCATAGTTTTGATTTAAACCATGTTTTACTTCAATACTTTGTTTTTGTGCATATGGTTTAGTTGATACATCTCACTAGCCATACATATCATTTTGGTTACACATTACATGATTTACATTTGACACATAAACATTATTGACATTGGTTATACATTACATGACTTACATCTTGACATAAACATTTTGACATATTATTCAATACGTTTGGCAATTGGTTTAAACATAGACATCTTACATTGTTGGTTTGGTTTGAGTAAGTGATTTAAGTAACGAGGCGTGTGTAATATGATACAAGCATGGTGGATACGCCGCTGGTACTTCCTATATATAAGTGTTTGTATGGTATTACATATTGTAGCGTTATTTAAATCATTTCAATTTGAGACATATAACATTTTATACAAATAACATACTTTTCACAAGACATTAATTTACAAACAACTTATCTTATACAAACTCATTTTACATGGTTATTCATTTAACCATACATTATTCTCTTATTTATACATATCATCTGATCTTATCGTTTTTCAAATGATTTACAAGACAAAGCAAATTACAAGGTTCATGACTAAACATTTTCTCAAACATAAGTCATGAATTCTGTTTTCACAAAACCTATGTATCTCACAGGCATTTTTATGCTGACGTACCTATTTTCACATGTGTTTTCAGGAGATGATGCATAGGACTTATCAAGATACACTTAGGCGGACTTGGGCCTTAGTGACAATAAAAGATGCAAGACTAGTTATTTATGTTATGTTTCTTTGATTGTCAAGACAATGTAACTCTTTTATTTAATAAAACAATATTTCAATTTCCATGTGTTATGAAACAATGATTCTGTTACAACACTCCCCGACGTTTCCGCCACGATTTGATGTTCTACGTGGTCGGGGTGTGACAGCCATCGTCTTTGCTCTGTCGTCGACGCCGTCAAAAGTCACCTTCATCACTACAGCCGCTGTTGAAACTTCGAACCTCCTTCATCAGCATCAATCAATCAGTTGTTCATCTTCATCATCGACAACTTCAGCGATTCATCATCATAACCAAAATCCTCAGTCATCGATCATCATCAATTTCACCAACACTGTCGTCATAGCGGCGGAGCCGCCGTCATCATAATTCCTTTCTCTCTCCCCTCTCTCTCTCTGATCTCCTGAACATACGTGTGTGTAGGCCTGAAATCGAAGTGTCGGCTGTCACCGGAAAACGGCGTTGGTCGCCGGTAAACGAGGAAGGAGGTGTGGGTGTGACAGTTGGATGGGACGACGCCGGAGTGGCGGTGGTGAGAAGGGGGGAGGTGGCGGTGGTGGTGGTGCTATAGAGAGAGAGAAGAGAGAGAGGGAGGAGGTGGCGGTGGTGGTGGTGGTGCTATAGAGAGAGAAGAGAGAAAGAGTTGATCTGGGTTTTATTGCTAAAAAAAACTAAACATTTAAATGAATTTACAACAAATGAAATTTAAAAAATGATCAAAATACCCCTACACAAAAGGACAAAATAGGCTGGTTGCAACAGTAAAAAAATGGGGTTTTTGAAATTTGGACTAAAATGGCAACAAAATGCAAACCTCAGGGACCCAGATTTAAAAAAAATTGGATTTTGGACTAAAGTGGCAAAAGTGAGCAAACCTCAGGGACCATTTTGGTATGTTTTTTTTGGCTTTTTTAATTAGTTTTCGAGTTTTCACAATAACTAGTGGTTTTCATTTGAACCTTCCCCTGAATATATATATAGAGAGTAGGGTTCCTGCGGAAAGTGTGTTTTTCCTAGAAAGTCTAGGAAGCGATCTGGGCCATCCGATTGGTGTGTTTAATGGCTTAGATCAAATGGATGGCATTTTCGTAATATCTGAGTTATATAATTATAGACTTTTAATATAGTAAGGGTATTTTGGTAATTGGAAGTGTTTTAAATAAGTCAAGAAACTGCCATATCAATAACCAAATCCCTAAAATCATGCGATTTCCCCTTCTTTCTCTCTCTCTCTCTCTCCCTCTCTAAACCGATCTCTTTCCCCTTGCTGCTGGCGACGCAAAACAGGACCCCAAAAAGCATTCAGATTTCGGTTCCAAAGCTTGTTCATACCCCTTTTCTTCACTAGGTATTCATATCTTGTGTTGTGATTAAAGTTCTTGAAGTGCATATACGTTTTCGGTCGTAATCTGCTTGTAACTTGGCTGTGTTTTTGTTGTTTTAATTGATGATTGTAGAGAGGCTTGTACCGTGGTTTCTGAGTCGTTCTTGATAAATGGAAGGATTACCAGCATGGATGGTAAAACATGGCGTCAAGAAATCTGCTTGCTGTTAAAACACAGCGTCAAGAAATCTGCTTGCTGTTAAAACACAATGTCCAGCAATCTGCTTGTTGTTAAAACACAGCGTCAAGGAAATCTGCTTGCTGTTAAAACACAATGTCAAGAAATCTGCTTGCTGTTAAAACACAATGTCAAGAATCCTACAGCAATCTGCTTGCTGTTAAAACACAGCGTCAAGAAATCTGCTTGCTGTTAAAACACAATGGCCAGCAATCTGCTTGCTGTTAAAACACAGCGTCAAGAAATCTGCTTGCTGTTAAAACACAATGTCAAGAAATCTGCTTGCTTTTAAAACACAATATCAAGAATCCTCCAGCAAATTTGCTGACTTAAAACACAATTAGATTTGTTAAACTTCAGTATAAAACAACCTGTTGTAAAACACATTATGATGTAATTTAATCATCAAAAAACACAATGTGATGTAATGTGACATAGACAACAACATAAAACACATTCAGAGTGTTAAAATGCAAAAGAACTGTTAAAACACAACCTGATTATATATTGACTTCAGAGTGTTAAAACACACTGACTTCAACCTCTCTGACTGGTAAAACACATCACCAAGACTTGCTGATAGTTTTCCAGATAAACACATTGACCTCTAGATTTGAATTCGAAAACAACAAAAATTCCGAAAATCATGGAATGTTAGTTAATGAAAAATAAATTCCAAAAATAAAATTAAAATGTGAAATTACATAGTTGCCCTTTTAGTTAAAATAACTCAATGCCACATGTCCAATTCTCATTGTTTCCTAGACTTTCTAGGAAAAATAGACTTTCCACCCAACTCCTACTATATATATATATATATATATATATATATATATATATATATATATATAGGGTAGGGTTCCAGTGTGAACAACCTCCCAAGAGTGAAGTGCGTGAACAGATATAGACCCTTGATTTCCTTTTTAGTTGTTAAGGGTAAGATTGTAATTATATAAAAAATTATATTTAAATCATTATTTTAATAATTGAATTAAGTTACATCTTTCCTAATTTAAATTCATTATCCACATTATGTTTATTTATTAATAAGATAATTTATCAAAACAAACAACAAATCACCAGATTTCAATTTTATTTCAGATTTCATCACCAGAATTCAAATTTTGATTTTTAAGATCCACGTAACCTTCATATTTCAACGGTATACACATGTGTATTTGGATATAAATAGAACAGTACACATGTGTACTCAACATCGTACATATGTGTACAGTAATTCACAGGTGTACATCAACATTCAATACAAAAAAAATTCTGAGATATCACAAAAACAGACGATATACACATGTGTACATCGCATTAAAAAGAGGGCAAAATCAGAATACACATGTGTACATCGCATTTAAACAAATAATTATTTTAATAATTGAATTAAGTTACATCTTTCCTAATCCTTGATTTGATTTGTGAGAGATTTATGCAATCAATTTAAGAGGATAATTGATTACTTGATTTGTGAGAGATTTATGCAATCAATTTAAGATTGAAATTACACATATACCATTTTTGTATTTAATTAAATGGAAAAAATTAACCAAATAATTACCATCATGCCACTCACTTTAATCTCAAGATCATAAAAATCAAGGGACCAGATCAGTTCACTCTTGATATTTTGTTCACGTTTGAACCTAATCCTATATATATATATTAGAAAACCATTTTAAATGAGAAAATCAATAAACTAATTAAAAAAGCTTAAAAACATACCAAAATTTTTATTATTATTTTTTTATTTTTTAATAAAAATCGCTATATTTTATGTATAATTTTTTTTTAAATTGAACTACACATGTTTTTTTTTTTTTTTTGAAAAAAAACGTTTTTATACATAAAGAGTAGCAATTTGTTGTAAAAAAAATTGTTATGTTTTCTATGTTTTTTTAGTTAGTTTTTAGTTTTCTCATTTATATGTAGTTTTCTTATGATCTCATCCCTATATATATATATAGTGGAGGGTTCAAATAATTAAAAGAAAAATTGTAAGAATAAAATAGAAGAAATTTCAATTAATAAGAATGTTTCATTTTACTTTATTTAATTATTGTATTTAACATTAGTGTAAGGGTATATTGGTAAATTTAGATATAACATTAATTGGTAGTCTTCATTTTTAATGGCTAAATACATTAAATTTATAACTCATTTAAAAAAAATTCAAAGAAGAAAAAATTAATATTGAAAATGTAGGATAAATTACGAGGTGTGTATGATAAATTACAAGCTGTTTAGTATAAATTTAAATATGTGTATGATAAATTTTGATGTGTATAGGCAAAAAAAATTAGTGTGAATGATGATAGTGTTTAAGACTAATCAATTAGTCAAAGATAACAATAAATGAGATTTGTGAAAAACTATTTAATGTTTTATAATTGTGTCCTTTGTTTTTTTTTTTTCATTTCAATTTAATTTTTCTTCTCAAATGAACCTCCCCCATATATATATATATATAGAGAGAGAGAGAGAGCGGTTAACATACATTAGGCCTTATCATACTTCACGTACGCGAGTATAGTAACCGTCAAATCAGGTCCATGCGTGATTAATCAGTCCCCTGCGTGATTATTTAAACATGCGTGATTTGAACATGTATGCGTAATAACGCACAAAAATTGCTCTCCATGCGTGATTAGGTCCATTTATAACGTCCCATGCGTGATTGCTCTCCATGCGTTATTTTCAAATGCACTTGCGTAATTTGGTCGCGTACGTTTTGTAGGTTAAGCCGTAATATACATTATAACGTCCCATGCGTGATTAGGTTCCATTCTCTCTCTCTCTCTCTATATATATATATATATATATATATATATATATATTATAAATCAATTGTATTAAATAGATTTTTAAGAGTTATAATGTAAGAATAAACTTAAAATTATTAAAAATATTATTATTAGTTTTAAGAATAAACTTTATATATAAAGAAATTTAATTAAGTGATTAGAATATTTAAGCCAGCAGCCCGCGGACGTGCTTTCAACATCAATGCCAGCCAGGCTCAAGCAGACAACAATGTGGTTAATGGTACGTTCCTTGTGAATGGTATATATGCTTCGTGTTTATTTGATACTGGAGCCGATAACTGTTTTGTATCGTTTGAATTCGAAAAGCTTCTTAATCGTAAGCGCGCCCATCTCCCCTCGACATTCGATGTAGAAGTTGCCATCGGAAGAACCGTCGCTGTCAATTCTGTTCTTCGTGATTGTACTCTCGAACTCAACAATCATGTCTTCTCTATCGATCTTATTCCAATGCAGCTCGGTAGTTTTGACGTCATAGTAGGCATGGATTTTCTTCACGAAAACTATGCTGAAGTTGTTTGCTTTGATAAGATGATTCGTTTCTCGCTCGCAAATGGTGATCAACTTTGTGTGTATGGCGAAACTCCTTCGAAAGGTCTTAACCTCATGTCATGTGTCCAAGCGAGCAAGTATCTCCGCAAGGAATACAAAGCCTTCTAGGCTAACATCGTAGTAGCGGAGAAGGAAAAGGAAGAGAAGGAAATAGACAAGGTGCTTATAGTTCGGGATTTTCCTCGTATTCCCCGATGATCTACCCGGTTTACCTCCGAGTCGTGATTTCGACTTCCGCATTGACCTCATTCCTGGAGCAAATCCTATTGCTAGAGCTCCTTATCGACTCGCTCTATCGGAGATGCGTGAACTCTCGAGTCAACTCCAGGAATTACTTGACAAAGGCTTCATTCGCTCTAGCACCTCTCCTTGGGGCGCGCCAGTTCTTTTCGTCAAAAAGGACGGGTCGTTCCGGATGTGAATCGACTATAGGGAGTTGAATAAGCTGACTATCAAGAATCGCTACCCTTTGCCTAGAATCAATGATTTGTTTGATTAGCTACAAGGTGCTACGTGTTTCTCGAAGATTGATTTACGCTCAGGTTATCACCAATTACGCATCCAAGAGGAGGATATACCCAAAACCTCCTTTCGCACTCGTTACGGCCACTATGAGTTCGTTGTTATTCCCTTTGGTTTAACTAACGCACCTGCAGTTTTCATGGATCTGATGAATCGCGTGTGTAAACCTTTTCTCGACCGCTTCGTCATCGTGTTCATCGATGATATCCTGATCCATTCCAAATCAAAAACCGAACATGTGCAATATCTATGTTTGGTTCTCGAACAACTCCAGGGGAATCGACTCTATGCCAAGTTCTCCAAGTGTGAATTTTGGCTGGAGGAGGTTCAGTTCCTCGGTCACATTGTCAATAGTCAAGGTATTCACGTCGACCCCGTGAAGATCGAAGCTGTTCAGAGTTGGGTTACACCCAAGAACCCGTCTGAAGTCCGTTCTTTTCTCAGACTAGCGGGCTATTATCGCTGATTTATCGAAGGATTCTCTAAAATCGCTGTGCCGCTTACCTCTCTCATGCACAGAGACAAGCCTTTTGTTTGGGGAACCAAACAAGAGACTGCCTTTCGAACTCTCAAGCATATGCTCTGCAATGCTCCCGTCCTCGCCTTACCTGACAGAAACGATGACTTTGTAGTCTATTGTGATGCCTCAAACCTTGGATGTGGTTGTGTTCTCATGCAACAGGACAAGGTTATCGCTTACGCATCTCGTCAGCTCAAGATCCACGAGAAGAACTATACAACCCACGACCTCGAGCTTGGTGCGGTTATTTTTGCGTTGAAGATTTGGCAACACTACCTTTATGGTACCAAGTGTACGATCTTCACATATCATAAGAGCCTACAACACATCCTCAGCCAAAAAGAACTGAATATGCGCCAACGCCGATGGGTGGAACTTCTCAACGATTACGACTGTGAGATCCGTTATCATCCTGGCAAAGCAAATGTCGTTGTCGACGCTCTAAGCCGACGAAGCTATTTGCATAGCGCTCGTAATATCCAAGCCCAGCATAATCTCAAAGCTCTTATCCACGAAGCCCAACATGCTTGTTTTACCGAACGCACTTTGAAGAAGGAAAGGATTCTTAACGATGGCGCCCAGTTAGTGAATAAATCGAATGGGATATTCCACTATCTAGACCGAATTTAGATTCCCAAGCGCACCGACCTACGACAAATCCTGATGGACGAAGCCCACAAGTCTCGATACTCTATTCATCCCGGTGCCGATAAAATGTACCAGGACCTTTGCTATAAATACTGGTGGCCGGGCATGAAGAAGGATATCGCTCCCTATGTTTCGAAGTGCCTGACTTGCTCGAAAGTCAAGGCCGAGCATCAAAGACCCTCTGGCTTACTCGTCCAACCCGAGATCCCCATGTGGAAATGGGAGAGTATAGCTATGGATTTCATAATGAAACTCCCGCACACGCCATCAAGTCACGACAGCATCTGGGTTGTCGTTGATCGTTTGACTAAATCTGCTCAATTCCTGCCAATACGAGAAGACTTCAAGGTAGAAAAATTAGCCAGAATATACACCGACGAGATCATCTGTCGACATGGTACACCTCGTGACATCATCTCTGACCGCGATGGTCGGTTTACCTCGCGTCTTTGGGAGACATTTCAATCCGCTCTCGGTACTACGCTTAATCTAAGTACTGCTTTCCATCCCCAAACCGACGGTCAGACTGAAAGAACGATTCGTACTCTTGAAGACATGCTTCGCTCGTGTGTCATAGATTTCGGTGTTAATTGGGACGTGCACTTACCTTTAGTCGAATTCTCGTACAATAACAGTTATCATTCTAGCATACAAATGGCACCATTTGAGGCTTTATACGAAAGAAAATGTCGATCGCCGATTATGTGGCACGATATCGGAGATGCGCAACTAACCGGTCCTGAGCTACTGCAAGAAACAACTGACAAGATCCTCCAAATTCGAGACAATCTGCTGAAAGCTCGGAGTCATCAGAAAAGTTATGCCGATAGACGACGCAAGCCCCTTGAATTTGACGTTGGCGATCACGTACTCCTAAAGGTATCACCTTGGAAGGGTCTGATCAGATTCACCAAGAAAGGAAAGCTCGCGCCTCGATATGTTGGACCCTTTAAGATTCTGGAAAGGATCGGAAAAGTGGCCTACAGACTCGAACTACCGGAGGAACTTAGCAACGTTCATCCGACTTTCCATGTATCGAACCTCAGAAAGTGTCTAGCCGAGCAGGATTTACAAGTTCTGTCACACCCTGACTTTTGCGGAAGCGTGATTATGGTGTGACTTCTTAATACCATTGCATACAATCATAACAACACTATATGATTAAACCATTAGATGTTCATCCATAAATTAAGTTTGAAAATATCACAACATAAATTGTCTGAAACGTAGACTCCAAATATAAATTACAAACCACAGCATGTTTTAAAGAGTTCACAAAGACTCGACAAAAGACCTTAAAATAAAAAAAAAACGAGTTTAGAACCATGTATCTCGTCCAGGATTAAGATACAACTCCTAAACCCCAATGACTTCGGATGACATCTTTTTATTCATGACGAAGCTTGAAACATGCAAACACCCGCCAGATCCACTTAATTCCCTGAAATACATGTAATTTGAAAACATCAACCAAAGGTTGAGCGAGTTCATGTGTTGTGTATATGTATGTATAAAACCTTTGTAAACAGTGTATGTATGTATGTTTGTAAATTCCGGTTTGAAAGCAAACAAGGAAATAGATCATCAATGGTTTGCAAGGCCACTGGTATGTGTGACGGCGTAGGAAGGCTCAAACCTAGCAAATTTGTACCGGGCCTCCGGCTGTAAGACATAGTCACCCTATGGGCCACCCTGGTCCTCATGGGTGTGGGCTCGCTACACCCAAATAGATCTATCACTCATGGCCCTCGGTCCTTATACGAGGATTAATGGTCTCAAGTGTGCGCCTACCCATTCACATGATCTACTGTACTTTCCTAGGCTAACCATACCAATTGTAAATGTATGTAATCATTTTTTAACATGTATTTCACCCCCGGAGTTAATAAACAAAACAGTTTAAAGAAAAGGGGGACATGAACTCACAGTCTTGCGTCTTCAGTACTCGTAACTCACCTTTCTTCAGCAAACACGACTACCTACAATGTACTAATGTCTATTAGACGAACGGGTCGTGCCTTGACTTAGAATTAACGTTTTTGAGTTACGTTTCTGATATCATTCCAGTTTATATAATTATTGTCAAAATAATTAATATTTCAACTTAAATTATATTTATAAATTTTGGAATAATTGTTAAACAATATTTTCGTAATAATATTTCTCAAGTATTTATACTCGTATTTCCTTCCCAAGGATGAGGGTATCTCATACATGTGTATTTTGTCATATTTTGGGGTCGTATTCCGGTGTGTGTTTATACGTACTAAAATACGTATTTTCTTGTAATCGTTAAGTATTCTTATACTAAATTTTGTGTTAAACTTTCCGGAATATTACTTCTAATAAAAGTCCACTAATATATATATTTCCCAACATATATATATTTAAGAATTATTACTTAGAAAAATTATTTATAATTTTTCCTTTTGGCAAAATATTTGTAGTTTCAAAATAATATATTTTCAAGTCTAACTTTAGAATATATATAAACTTATTTTTTATCCAAAAACAATGTATTCCAAGAAAATATATATATTTTTCCCAAAAATATTATATTTTCTAGTAATTCCAAGAAAACATGTATATTTTTAATCGCCAAAATATATTTCCCTCTTGTCAAAAATATAGTATAACTTTGTGATATTCATAAAAATCATATTTTCATTTCTTGTGTCCAAAATATTATTTACCAAAATTATATTTATAAATGTATTTTCTGGCATATTTTGTAAGTTACATTCTTTCGTTTGGTTTCCTAATATTATGTGTGTAACTTATATATTTATTCCTTGAGATTTTCGGTATTATTTTGAATTGTAATTTCTTGGTATTTTGTTAAGTTATATTATTTTATTACTAAAATAATATAACTAATACACAAAGTATATAAATAATAACACACATGTGTCTTTATTGTATATATATATTCTAAATATATATCTAGCCATTTTTATTTATAAAAACCCAACCTCCAATATTTGTATTTTTGTAACAAAAATTATGGCAAAGTTTATATGGAAACTCATGGTTAGAATATACTTGTAAATACTTGTTTGAAAATATTTTTCTAAGTGTTTATATTTTTAGAAAATTTTGCCATAGTTTCCCCTAAAAATGGAGGTGTCCATGCTTTCAAAGCATATCATTTTCTTTTTAAAATCATCACAAAAAATTAACAATTCAATCAACACTTACCTAGTGCCAAAATCATGCAATTTATATAACAACATGAACTTGAACTTTTATAAAAACTTGTAGTAACTTACTAGTGTATTTAGTAGGTTTAGTTACCCCTTAAAATGTGTTTAGTTCTTTAAAAACTCCATTTTTAAAGAAGTTAGGTGTTTACAACTTCCAAACACATTTTCTAAAAATGCTTCTTTATGTAATCTTTTTGTTAAACAAGTGTTTCTACACTTGTTTAACCATTAAAAAACAAGTTTGGTTTATATAAGAACCAAGTTTATATAAATCTTGTGATTTAACTTAGTTTCTTGAGAGAATTATTCTTGAAGTCATCCATTTCAAGACTTATGTTGTGTTTAAATCATCATCACATATGAAAGCAATTTTATTATTCAAGTTCATGTATACATAAAGTATGATCATCTTGGTCTTTCACAAGATCATCATCTTAACTTACTAGATCATGTGTTTAATCACAATCTAGTAGGTTTCATATGATGTCTATCATCATAAATACAAATAATCAATCATCAAGAAGCAAAACAACACTAAACAATATGTATTCTTATGTTATTAAGCTTATGTTAAAGTTTTAAGTTCATGGTTTTTGATGTTCTTCATGATTTTCATCACATATCATCTTTTAACCAACTAAATAAGAAGTAAATTCAAGTGACAAGAGGCTTACTACTAGCACAAGGGCTAGGGAAGAACCAAAGAAGATGAAGATGATAAATGTGATGGATAATAGCAAAGGAAAGAGGTCCTTGAAGATCCACAAGCTCCAAGCTTCTTTATGTTGCTTCAAACACCTTGTGATGAGTAAGGATTGGATGAAATTGAGATGAAGATGGTGGTGGTGTGGGGACTTGATCTCGACCGAGAGCAAGAGAAGGAGAGGTGTGTGTTTGAGTGGGTGAAAGATAATGAGCATATGATCTTCCAAGCATTACTTATAACCATGTTTAGATATTAACCTTAGTGTAATATGTCTCTAAAGTACAAGGCAAATCTCTTAACAAATCAAATGAAATCAAAGATAATCAAGGTGTGGGGCCACCTTGTAACCGTCTACAACAAGGGGGGGGGGGTCTTGGTTAAGGTTTAATTGTTAGTTAGATTTCTTGGTTACAATCTAATGTCTAGTTAGTGGATTATGTGTGTTATATGTTTATTTAGTGTGTTATGATGTTCGAGGATCATAACTAGCTTGGAAACATTAAAACAATGCCTCTAGTGTAATTTTGGTGTTTCGGGTAGTGTTCAGTTGTTCGGTTAGGTACCGGTTCGTTAAAGTGCTAAACTATATCGTTTAGTGTTCTTTATGTACCTTTTTGTGACACTTTTAATTCCCGACACTTAGGAAAGCATTCAGGACCATTTAGTTATATTTTTGCATGATACTAGCTTGTTAAAATGCTGATTTTGTTGAATTATGCTGAATTCAGCACTTTGGGTGAGTTTTAGGCACTTTCCGGCACTTTAACTATCACTTAGAAAAGCAGTTTTGTGATCCTCACTTTCCTACACACTACACTAGTGTAATACTTGGTTTCTGGCTCATTCTGTATCTCATTGTATTGTCTGTCTATGTACTGAACTCCGTCAGCATATTCCTGATTTATCCGCTAACTGTGCTATCTGTGCTTTGTGCATAATTCTTGTCAATAAGGTTTTGTATGCAGTCAATGATATTTCATTTGCAATATGTGATGCACATGTAAGTATAATGCAGTAATCAGAAAGCAGTTAATTGTAATTCAGCACAATCATTACGCACTAATCAAGATTAATTAATTGTACGGATACCTGGATTTTTGACAGTTGTCACATTCTCCCCCTGTTAAGAAAATTTCGTCCTCGAAATTTATACTACCTTAACTCCTTAGGGTTACATTATGTGTGTATGTATATGAATAATAATGGGGTAGATAACCATAAAACCGAATCAAATCTTATTCACATCAGGTGAATTCCTGGGATATATTTCAACAACAAGAACCCAATGGTTAAAAGGTATGTGTTCTAGCATTTGATGTCAAAGGACACGAGATGTATAGATGTATAATCTAGCGAAACTTAGTTAACAGGGGTGCAACAAAGGGGTTTTGACCAATGGATTCTCAAACAATCGGTCACAATATGCAAACGAGTTTTCACAAACCATAGCATCCGCTATATGAACTCAAAATCAACAACTTGAATATGAAAATGATCTGTCAACTTTCGAATAAATAAATGGTAAAGATTAGTGTGTTGACACTCTTAAATTGCGAGAATACACCGAATGAAATACAAGCAAATCTGGTGTATCATTGTAGTTGCATTAGGAATGTTTAAATGACAAGTCAAACAAAAGTATGTGTAGTTTTGTGTGAAACGGTTGACCATGATTAGCACAAGCTACAAATTTGTAATGACACCACAAGGTGTCGAAATTGACATATTTCAACAATAGCGGTGACCGAACAAGTTCACCGTGCTTGAAATCAAAGGAAAGTGTACTGAAACAACTCTGAAATTTTGATTTAAACAGCGTCATGGGGTTTTCAATCGAATATGGAACATCAAGGAACTACTGTTTCTGATTGGGGATGGAAAACAATAAACACTGCAAGGTATTCAATTTATAACGAAAGAATCGTTAGGAGGTACACCGTGATATGAAATGAATCTAGGTACCATTGTCTTAACACACAACAGGGTTGAGACCGCTTTAATCGTGATAAACAAAACGAATTTTAGAACAAATAAATAGACAATTAAATCCATGTATGAGGTGCGTAACCAAATTAGCGCAAGCTTCAATTATGTGAAAATATCACCGCAAGGTATCGAAACCAACAAACGATTTAGTGGAGTTTAGTAGACCAATCAAGTCTACTACGGCTCGAAACAAAAGAACCTTTGCAAAAATATTTGAATATGATGCAAAATTGAATATGACGTCTTAAATTGAATATGCAAAATGGATAAGTTCAAGCAATTGAACTTGGTTTCAGCGTAATCTGACAATAAACATATGTATCAACAAGGGAATCTCAGCATGGTTACGCAGATAAACCATGAATGCAACTTGAAAGAAAAGAAGTTTCAAGAAAATGTGTTGACTTGATAACAAAGGAGCCAACAATTACAATAATGTAAGTTATTCGAATCATAAACCAATAGTTAGTTTTAGCAAAATAATATTTGAACCTCAATGAAGCGTTTATTAGAACGAAACCACATGCGTAACAAATGGTGCATGCGTGACATATAAGTTTTCAAGTAATGAAACAATGAGTATTTGCTAAAATGAAGAAATGACCAAGTATTGAAGCAAATGTGTGTTCGCTCTCAACGAAGAAAATTAACGCAATGCAACTACCATTAAGGGGAGTAGAGATGCAAACATCTATTCGCTAGAAGCAAAAGTGGAGATTTCAACAAAAGAAATTTGAGTACTTTCTGTTTGGTTAACTGAAATAGCATATATGTCAGGATAATGGGGTTTGCTTGAATTAACAGGTGTGGTTCCCAAGTGACAACCTTTACGAGTTTTGACCTGGGTTCCCAAAGGTCCTAAGTACTTGTTTTCTAGGTTCTCAAAGTTTCGTATTCTGTGTAAAACTGTTTTGTTCATTGCGTAGGAAACATAATTTTTGTGTATGTTTAAAACAAGTTATTGTCCCACAATTCCCCGGTATACTTTCTTCCTGAATTCACAGATAATGACACTCAATCACTGATCAGTCTTAAAATAGTAGTTGGATCCTCATAGTTAGTTAAATAAATAATTCGTTAATCCTCAGCAAGAGTTACCGACTCTTGTTGGTTAGCTCGTTCGGCTCCTGGTAGTTGCGGCTTATTTGACAATCATCGTCCTTTTCTTTGACGAACAGTACTCAGATTCCTTAGAACAAAAAGCTTGCCTTATAAGTCCCCAATCTGGCAACTTCTGAAGCTGCGTTGACAAATCTTGTGCCTCAGGAAGTGCAAGTCGATGGGATGCCTTGGTGACAGACGCGGCGCCTGGAACCAAATCTATGCAAAATTCGACTTGCGGTTGAGGAGGTAATCCTGGTAAGTCTTTGGGAAAGGCTTCAGGACATTCCCTTATCACAGGGGTATCTTCATGCTTGGGTTCTTCGGCTTCCTTGTCCCCGACAGGAGTCAAGAAGGCAACACATCCTTTGCGTGAAAACTTCCGTGTCTTCAACAACGGATAATCCGTAGGGGCGTATCCTGCTTCATGAACCATGACCGTTCCTTCGTTCGTCATCGGGATGTGGATAACAATCTCCGCTTGATTGCTCGACAACTGGTCCATCCCAATTACCACGTCGAGGCTTCCCTTTAGCTAGTTTTAACGAGTACGGGTTATCTAACTTACCCCTTTACTAAACCAAGTATATTCTTAACTCATGAGATACGAAGCTATGGTCGGCACTGGTATCAAACAACATAGATGCAAAATATTTGGTTGATAGAGAACGTACCAGTAACCACATCTGGATCCTGGCATGCTTCACGAGCTTTGATGTTGGATGCCCCTTCACGGTCTTTATTAATCCTCATAGGGAAATCTTTCCTAAAGTGCCCCACGTTCCCACATCTGTAGCAGCCCAGAATTTTATCATTATTATTTCCGCCTTGGTTGTTGTCATCATTTCCTCCTTGTCTGGGACTCTTCGCCCAACAGACATCCTTGTTGTGTCCCTTCTTTCCGCACCTACCGCACTTAGGTCTCAGACATCGACATTCATGGTGATACTTGCACTCATCACTTCTCGGCTTAGCTCCCAAGTAAATCTTAACATCGGCCTGATTGTTGTTAGGGCAATCTTTCTTGAAATGCCTTCTGTCCCCATAGTCAAAACAACCTCGAGCAAGTTTTTGTTCATCATTGGTCCTACTTTGATAGTCGTTGTTGCCGTTGCTTCCTCCGTGATTTCCGTTACCATCTTGACCTTCGTTTCCATGTCCCATTCCGATCTGACACGTCTCCTCGACATGCCTTACTTTGTTGCAGACATCACTTCTTCCATACCAACATGGCCCAGCATGATGAAGTAGGCAGTCATCGCACTTAGGTAGGGTGCCCATGTACTCCTTTCCCCTTTTGTTCGTTTGGGTATCCTCCTGGAAGTCATTGAGCTTCCTTTTGTTCTTTCCGGATGACTCCACCTGAGTTTCCTTCTTCTCGTCAGGGTTTGAAAACTTTTCCAGTCTAACCGCTTCTTTAATGAGTGCCACACTTAAATCGACCGCATCGATAGCTGTTGGCGGAGCTGATATCGTCATTAAGCGCAGGATCTGAGGCGCTAGTCCCCAGATGAATGTCTCCATCCTTTTCAACTCTGGTCCCACCAGGTACGGAACAACCCGCGATAAATCATGAAGCCTCTGCACGTACTCCGCCACTTTTGGACCTTCCATCTTTAGCTTCCAGAATTCGAATTCCAGCTTCTGGATCTCCATCTGAGAACAATACTCCCTACGCATCATTTCCTTCAGCTCACCCCATGTTAAAGCATTCATAGCAGCTTCGCCCATCATTCAAACCCGAAAGTTCCACCATAACAGGGCCCCATCTTGAAGCGATCCTGTCACATATGGGATTTGTTGCTCTGGCATACATCCGATCATTCGCAAAACAGAATCCATATTTTCGGCCCATTTCACAAAAGCTATGGCACCTCCAGTGCCGTCGAAATTCAGAGGCTTGCAGTCAAGAAACTGCTTGTAGGTACAGCCTGTACAGGCAACATTATTCACAGAACGCATTAGCAATCGCACATGGAATGTCCAAATGTAATGTAATGTGTCTTTAGTGACTTAAACATTACCATGTGGCGGGTTATTTCCTAAGGTACCTTCGCTGTGCTCAGAGCGTAAGGCCTCGTGCTGTGCTATTGCTTGTGAAATCCGTTCTTGTAGTTTTGCCTCTGTTTTGGGCAACCGTGTATCTCTTCGTGGAGGCATCTTCTAATAGAAGATTGTATTGGTCAGGTCATAATAAGTATAGTAAGTACATAACATGTATACGTAATAGCATTTATCAACGCAAGTATGCACATAACATCACATTCATTTCACCAATGTATAATTTCAACAATATTATTCTTGAAGTCATCCATTTACAAGACTTATGTTGTGTTTAAATCATCATCACATATGAAAACAATTTTATTATTCAAGTTCATGTATACATAAAGTATGATCATCTTGGTCTTTCACAAGATCATCATCTTAACTTACTAGATCATGTGTTTAATCACAATCTAGTAGGTTTCATATGATGTCTATCATCATAAACACAAATAATCAATCTTCAAGAAGCAAAACAACACTAAACAATATGTATTCTTATGTTATTAAGCTTATGTTAAAGTTTTAAGTTCATGGTTTTTGATGTTCTTCATGATTTTCATCACATATCATCTTTTAACCAACTAAATAAGAAGTAAATTCAAGTGACAAGAGGCTTACTACTAGCACAAGGGCTAGGGAAGAACCAAAGAAGATGAAGATGATAAATGTGATGGATAATAGCAAATGAAATAGGTCCTTGAAGATCCACAAGCTCCAAGCTTCTTTATGTTGCTTCAAACACCTTGTGATGAGTATGGATTGGATGAAATTGAGATGAAGATGGTGGTGGTGGTGGTGTGGGGACTTGATCTCGGCCGAGAGGGAGAGCAAGAGAAGGAGAGGTGTGTGTTTGAGTGGGTGAAAGATAATGAACATATGATCTTCCAAGCATTACTTATAACCATGTTTAGATATTAACCATAGTGTAATATGTCTTTAAAGTACAAGGCAAATCTCTTAACAAATCAAATGAAATCAAAGATAATCAAGGTGTGGGGCCACCTTGTAACCGTCCACAACAGGGGGGGGGGGGTCTTGGTTAAGGTTTAATTGTTAGTCAGATTTCTTGGTTACAATCTAATGTCTAGTTAGTGCATTATGTGTGTTATATGTTTATTTAGTGTGTTATGATGTTCGAGGATCATAACTAGCTTGGAAACATTAAAACGATGCTTCTAGTGTAATTTTGGTGTTTCGGGTAGTGTTCGGTTGTTCGGTTAGGTACCGGTTCGTTAAAGTGCTAAACTATACCGTTTAGTGTTCTTTATGTACCTGTTTGTGACACTTTTAATTCTCGACACTTAGGAAAGCATTCAGGACCATTTAGTCATATTTTTGCATGATACTAGCTTGTTAAAATGCTGATTTTTGCTGAATTATGCTGAATTCAGCACTTTGGGTGAGTTTTAGGCACTTTCCGGCACTTTAACTATCACTTAGAAAAGCAGTTTTGTCATCCTCACTTTCCTACACACTACACTAGTGTAATACTTGGTTTCTGGCTCATTCTGTATCTCATTGTATTGTCTGTCTATGTACTGAACTCCGTCAGCATATTCCTGATTTATCCGCTAACTGTGCTATCTATGCTTTGTGCATAATTCTTGTCAATAAGGTTTTGTATGCAGTCAATGATATGTCATTTGCAATATATGATGCACATGTAAGTATAATGCAGTAATCAGAAAGCAGTTAATTGTAATTCAGCACAGCCATTACGCACTAATCAAGATTAATTAATTGTACGGATACCTGGATTTTTGACAGTTGTCACAAGTTCCACTAGAGGATCTACAAGTGGACGAAACATTACACTTCGTGGAGAAGCCTGTCGAGATCATGGACCGAGAAACCAAGAAGCTCAGGCGCCCACGCATTCCCATTGTGAAGGTTCGCTGGCAAGGCAAACGAGGCGGAGAGTTCACCTGGGAACTCAAAAGTGACATGAAGGCGAAGTACCCTCAGTTGTTTGTTACGGCCAAAGCCTAATTTCGGGACGAAATTCCCTTAAGTAGGGGAGGCTGTAACACCCCATTTTACGAAAGTCAAAGTCAAGATTAAAGTCAAAGGAAGAAAAGATTGCTAATTGCGATCTGTCACTCCTTGCTTAAATTACTGATTTGACTTCTTTGACTTGTAATCGAATCTTTTATTTTAATCTCTTTAGTTGTATTATGTGGAGTATCTATTAATAATCGAGGTTTAATCGATGTTTATCGCATGTTTTATCGCTTTATCGCTAAGCGCATCGTAATCGCGCTCGCAACTTGATTGATAGATTCTGAATATTGTTTTACGTGTGTGTGTTACTTATGTGTTACTTGTGCATGCTTACTTTATGTTTGTGGTGCTTTATCAAAACGCAATCGCAACTCTCTCGCAATTTAATCGCAAATGCTAAACTCAAGGTATTTAGGATGATTGTATGTTAAATATAGCGGGTGTCGATTAAGTTAATGTTTAAATACTATCGCATCGTAACCTCGCTTAAACGCATCGCAACGCTCAACGCGTGAAACGAAACGCCGAACCTCAACTTGTCGGACACTTGGATCGAGGCGTCATCCGATCGGTGCCACCCTATCTGACACTTGTGCACTTTCCCTTTTTGGTAACCTATAAATACCCCGCCTGTCGCCTCACAAGTGATGTGACAGCTCTCTCATTCGACCAGCAGCACTCAAGACCTTCTTTCTCTCGATTTCTCGCGATTCTTGTAAGTTTTCAACTCGAATCTTGTACTTCTATGATCTACACGCACATCTTCATCATTTTCACCCTTAAATCTTAACTTTTAACCGTGAAATCAGCGGATTTGAGGTGTTCTAGGGTGATGTCATCATGGAGTTCTTATAAACTTCAAGTTTTGGCCTCATTCCACCAAGAACAACTCAGATCTAAAGAATTTCCACATGATTTAGCAATGATTTCGCATAGATCTAAACATTTTCAATGATAAAAGGATTGAAAGAAGCTTTTCCAACTTTCTTTCAACTCTTTTACACTCAATGCACTCAAAACCGATAGAATCGGAGCTCATTCAGGTCTTCTACTTATTTCTTAGTGAAGCATCGGTCTGAGATCTGGTTTCTATCAAAGAGACAACCGATTTCGGGTTCAACATGAACAACCGTCACGAACCAGTCAACTGATCGGATTAGGGTGATTCCTGTTCGATCGAACGACTTGGGACTTGACCAGGTTCCGTTGTTTAGTACGTTATCACACCGTCTCGAGCAAACCGCAAAACTTTCAAAATAATCAAGTCATGACGATCAGATTCGTTAGGACGGATTGCCGTCCGATCGGATTGCACTTGGTTCCACACTTAAACAATTTCTTCAAACTTTCAAGAACTGAGTGACGAACGGATTGCCATCCGATCGAACCGCAATCGGGTCGGATTGCACTTGGATGCCAACTCTTAAACTTTTATAATTTTCAATTTTCAAAGATCATCGGTTTCAAACGGAATGCCATCCGATCGGATTGCTATCCGATCGAGTGACAATCCTGCTGTGAACTTGTTCTCACTAAGTGTCCTACCAATCGGATCGCTATCTGATCGAACGACCGTTCGATCGACGACCTGAAAAATAGAGATACTTCTCTGTTTTCAAAATGCTACAACGAAAACTTCAAAGCCATCATACACAAACACATCCTTACCAACGAATGTCAATCCGACCGAGTGGCCATCCGATCGGATGACCATCCGAACGGATTACCGTTCGACACTTAGTTACTTTTCACCATTTTACGCGCCGTACTTTGCTTATGCAATCGTTAACTGTTCAGGCTAATCTCTCAGCACTCCCTTCAATCCAAGAGAGTGTTTATTTACTTAAACAGAATCTGTGAGTATACTCGATCCCTTTTTGCTTACGCACTTTGGGTGTTACATACGTTATCCATATTCAAATCACATCGAACACACACAACGTAACGCTTTTATACGCTAACCGATACTGCATGTTATACGTGTTACTCGATGAATGCTTGTATGTTATGTTTACACAGTGATTGTTGCCTGACGCCTTAGCAATGATAGTACTATAGTTTGGACTCAGCACCTGTCGTGGACAGGGGTTGTTAAGGTTATTTCTTCACATGTCACAGTGGTGATATGTGTTGCGCATTCTACAACTCGCAGTCATGTATGTGCATATTTCATTGTCGAAAACCTACATGCTTCACTATGCTACATGTTACATGCTGGTTATGCGTAAACGATTTTCGAACTCTATTATACTATTAAACTTGTATGCTCACCTTTACACTATGTGTATTGACCGCTATTTTAACGTATGTGACAGGTGCTTAGGATGCTAGCTTGCTATTTGATGGAATCGAGTTAGGATGGAGTCTAGAAACAAACTAAATAAATCTGAGTTGTCGGAACATTTGAGCTGTCTTTGAGAAAATAATGTCTGTAATAATTGCTTTTATTTGATATATTATGGTATGGGACATAATGATAAATATCTCGTAATTTTAGTTGTTATGGATTTCTCTTGGATAATCTGTTTCGCTCAGTGCCACGCCCCGATGTTTCCGTCATCGGTTGGGGTGTCACACTTGGTCTTGGTGTCGACATACACCTAGAGTTACTAGCCAATCTTTACACCCATTTTCTTTGCACGACGGTTATTGTTTGTTATGGTTTGAGAAGTCGTCGGCCGACGGTGATGAAGGCGGTGGGTGAAGCACTAGGCCGACTGTAACGAACCATTATAAATTTGCAAGTTTGGGGTGCATTGTTGTTTAAGAGAAAACCGTGTGTTGTTTTTGTGCTTGTGGTTTGGGTTGTGTTTAAAAAGTCACACTCACTCTCTTTCTCTAAAGCATTAGATTCCAGTGGTGGTGGTCGGCCAAGCCATCGGCCGATGGTGATGAACCAGTTTTGGACACTTGTGTCACACCCCAACCGATGGCGGAAACATCGGAGTGAGACGAAGAGAGATTGCTCATCACACATAACGCTAATTGTGACAATAGAATTAAAGATAAATTGATTTCTTTCATAAATAAATGTTACAATACATGGAATTTGAAATACAACATGTTAAGTACAAGAAAACAATACAACAACAAATATGAAATTTATACAATGTATTTAACCTAAACGTCTATATGTGTATCTAGGCATCAACGCTACTTCATTTCATGGCATTCGTCACCCTCAACCTGTAACATGTTAAAATAAAGTTCAATGCAAAAGCAAAGGCGAGTACACAAGGTTTGAATAGTATAGCGTAAGTATAAAAGCATTTTACTCGAATCCACATGGCAATTTGTATACAAGGTAACTAGCATGCACATCATTATGTCTAAACCCAAAGTGTCCACTAGTATTTAGCATCCCTCGCCACAAAAGTGACGAGACCGTATAGTATATTGACCTAACAAACCCCCGTCGGGTGGTGTGCTACTCCTATAGCGCTATATTTGTTAAGCGAGGGTATAACATAGTAATGGCATAAAGCATGTATTATCAAGCATAACAAGTAGCATGTATGTCGGATTGAATTCACAAAGTATGTTTAAGTGTGTGAAAGTGTAACTTTTGTATGGTAACATGTTACAACCCAAGAGTGGTTTAAAAAGTAAATGGGTCGAGTGTACTCACAAAGTTTGCGTGTGCTTTCCGATTATCCAATTGGTGACGAGTAGGGATTTAGAGTCCGAAAGTATAAGGGTTAAAGTTCAAGTATGCTTAGAGTCGCGATTCGGAATAAAACAACATGAAAGTATTAGATCAACATATTCATCTTCAACACATAACACTTGTATGACACTTGGTAACCACGAGGGTTATAATAATGTTTTCATGAGTTAAACACTCATAAGAATCATAATAAGGTTTAGGTCCTAGATGATGTCCAACTACTTTGACAAATGAACATGAATTCAACATCAAAGGTTCGAATGTACATAGATATTATTTAGGTCATATAGTATGTATTATTAAATCCAAAAGTTCAAGTATTTCAAGCATAAGGTAGAAGATTACATCTTCATTTAGGTACCTCAAAATGTGTCATAGAAGTCATGTAGGAGGTAGGAAGAACAAGCTCCCATTTAGGCACCTCGTATATGTTCACCACTACACTTGTTGTAACAACAACAAGGAGGGTCATGAACTAGGATTAGTACAAGAATGTAAACAATCTAAGCTATGAGAAATCATCAAGTCATGTGGGGATTTTATGTTGGACAACCCAAGTTGTTCCATAATCACTCCTATATCAAGTTTGAAGCTTGAACATGACTTGTGGGTTAAAACCCTAAACAAAACAGAAATTATTTGAGGTTTAACCTCTGATGTTGTATGTTTCAACCTTGTTTTTAAGCCTAACCAACCATAAGATAGGTTGTAAGCATTAGGACATAGGTGTGAGATGAGTTAGACTCAAGTTTGATAAGTTTAAACAATGTTTAGTAAAGATGAATGAAAATAGTGAACTTTGGAGCCTATTTTCCGGAGTTCCAAGGCCTTATTCTCTATGAAATACCCATGGAATCGAAGCTAAGGTCAAGCCAAGCATTCTGGAAAAAGAATGAGCTAAAACGGATGAGAAATGAAGAAGTTATGCTCATTTTCGTGAAGGGGTACGAATCTGCTCGAACTTCTTCTTTCAGCTGCGATTTGGAGAGGATTTTGAGAGTGTTTTAGGGTTGTAAAAGTGTCAAAGTGGCTGGGAAATGAGTGGTATATATAGGGAAGAGTTTAGGGTTTAGGATGGTTGGGGATTTAAGGTGATTAGTTGGAAGATATAGTTAAAACAAAACATTAAAGCAGCCCCAACAGTTTCGATCGGGACTGATTCTACATTTAACTTCTTTTATTTTTTTAACTTATAATACATATAATTGTAATGCACATGGTATAATTATGAGGTGAAAAGCCTATTCATGTGAAACAAGGTCAAAAAGTGCAAGTAATCAAAATAAATAAATAAAAAGTTTAAAGATGGATGTTGAAGTTTGGCCGCAAGCTGCTCTCCTTCTTTTCTTTATTTTTTTTTTTTTTTGACATATAATTGTTAGATATCAATGAAGCATAATGTGTATAATATTACTAGTAGTGGAGGTTGGGTAGTTAAAACAAATAACCACACTTAGCCACCTACTTGCGGACGCAGGTAGGCTTTTATATATATTTTTTTTTCTTTTTTTTTAAGAGTAAAATGCACGGATAGTCCCTGTGGTTTTGCAAAGTTTCAGCTATAGTCCCCAGCTTTTGGAAATTACACTCATAGTCCCTGTGGTTTATGACTTTGTTTCTCGGATAGTCCCTGGGTGTAACAGACGTTAATTAGCAACGTTAAGTGTGGTCATGTGCTGAACATGTGAGGGTAATTTCGTCATTAATGTATTAAACCCTCCTTCCATCTCGTTAAAACCATTGTCAGTTGCATTCCCTCCCATTTATCACCTAACACACTTGGAGAATAAGGAGTCCAATCAGCCCTAGAATCCCTAAAATGAACAACAACACAACAATGAGCTTGTTCTTCAACCTATTCTTCCCATGTAGTCGTGCAATCTCAAGTTCAAGTTGGTTTTTGTTTCTTAGTAACCCAGGTATGATACACACTGAACGACTGCACATTGGGGGGTCTACCCACCCAATGAATCGTCTGCATCCAGCGTTCTGTAAAAAGAAATTGAAGATCAGAGAGATGGGAATGATGTAAATACAGATCAATTTCAGAAACTAACCATCTTAGGGCATGAGTAGAATCGTCGACCAGGGTTTAAATCAGTCCAAGAAGTCAGAATCTTTGCTTCTTCTCCACAATTGCACATCACCATTTTTGTCGATCAGGATCAGGGTGTTGAACTCAGAACTGATTAAGATTCTGTTTGATGTAGGTTAGGGTTGGGGAAAATGATTCAGTGGGCTATAAAAAACAGGTGGAAGGAGGGTTTAATACATTAATGGACGAAAATACCCTCATATGTTCAGCACATGACCACACTTAACGTTGCTAATTAACGTCTGTTACACCCAGGGACTATCCGAGAAACAAAGTCATAAACCACAGGGACTATGAGTGTAATTTCCAAAAGCTTGGGACTATAGCTGAAACTTTGCAAAACCACAGGGACTATCCGTGCATTTTACTCTTTTTTTTTACATATAAACTAGGTATTGTTATATGTGTCAAGTATTAATGAGGTGTAATATGTAATTAATATGTCACAAGGTATATGAACATGTCTTAATCAAACGAAAAGTATGAATTATCTTGTTTGTAAACATGAATTAATCAAAAATAAGTATATGTAGTTCAAGCAATTTATAAAAAAAAACTAATTCCATTACAATCAAAGTCTCGAATTTACAATGGCTTGAAACGAGAAGACGATTACAAGAATACAAGATTTCCAAAATTAGAATTTCAAGCAAAGGTTTCTAAATGTGGAAAGTATGAAAACGCGGGGCGTTACAGTCTCCCCTCCTTTAGGAAATTCCGAAATTTATTTAAGAGGTAGATTTTAAAGAGTTTTGGTAAAAGTTTGAGGCTTGAAATTTTGAAACATTTTGAAAAGTACGAAATTTTGGGAGAATTAAAATAAGTTTGTAAAATGATTTGTCTGGCTAAAATGGTTTTGAGGCATACGCAGGGGTAAACGTGTATAGGTAAAACGATTTTGAATGGCTAAAATTGGAGTTGTTTTACAAATGTATTGTATTTATGAAGGAGGTCTTTATACAATGGTTTGAAATCAATAAAATAGATTGCGTAGGAAGTTTTAAAGATAGTATAAGACCACACCTTCATAGAAATTGCTTCTCGAGTGGAACGAGGAGGATTGGTAAGATAAAGTATTAACGACCTACTAAATGCGTTTATACAAGAATAAAGAATAGAAAATCGGTTCTAAAGGTAATAAGATAAGTTAGGATTCGAATGTTTGAACAAGCTTGATTGTGAACGAGGTTTATATGAAAGAAAAGAATAAAGGAGAATAATACGAGTATAGAATGAACGAATGACTCTTAAAGAGTGCAAGTATAAGAATAGCATAAAGGTTGGATAGATGGACGCAGTGTGTTAAGGATGAAGTCCCGTCGTGGATAATCAGATATAATGCGTTTGTGAGTTGTCTAAAGTTGTATTAGGTCTAAATAGGTCTGTAAAACACTAAATTTCTCGTGACACGTCTTACGAAAGTTTGGTAACGTGGTGAAAACACTTATATATAGGAAGTACTAGCGGCGTATCCACCATGTTTTGACCACATTACGTTCGTTCCGTATTCGGTGCCATGTTACGTTCTGTGCCTTACCATACACAGTAGTACACTCTATGGTCCTCATACGACTATCACTATAATCCCGTGTGCACCCGTGATTATATTGATCGTCGCATGATCCGCATAGCTTGTACTAGTTGTGTATGAATTTCGGTATACAAAAGAAATAAATAAGAATGTGTACGTATAAGAATATAGTATGTAAGCAAGTCCATGCTTAAGTATGTATGGGACCCACGCAAGCGAATCCCTCGGATTACGCTCGCGTGTAGGTACGAATATATGAGTATGAATGAAAGTATGAGCATAAGCTTAAGTATGAATACGCATGTATGTACGAGCATAAAACGTGTAAGTAGTATGTGTATAAGTATAAGCATAAAACGTATGAATGTAAGTGTAGGTACGATCATTAAAATTTACGTATATAGTGTATGTTGGGACATCACAAATTTAAGTGTATAAAATCGTTCAAAGGTTAAGTATGTAAATACGAACAATTATAAATGAAATTGTCGCGTTAAAACGACTAAAACGAGTATGATGACATGTATGTATAGTTGTTTAAATGAAACGTTGAGTTTATCGTATCAAAATTAGATTGAGCTTGGTGTGAAAGGTAGAATATAGTTTGCATATGTAAAAGGATATAAAGTACTCATTGGTTAAGCATAATGCATTTTGTAATGAATGGAAATGCTACTCTTGTTTTAAAAGTGTTTACGAAATCCGAAGAAGGTCGGTCTCCAAGAAGTCTTCTTGCCCACGAGTTTTGTAAATTGGTGTAGGAAAAAGGTTTTCAATCAAAAGTGAGTTCGCTTTATTAAACAAGAAATCATGAATTTAGGAGGTTCTTGTGAAAACGAGGATCCTTAGAAAGGAATTTTAGCAAAAGGACTTAGTGATTGTTAAAAGTTCTAACAAATGTTTTGTTGAGGTTGAAAAGAGTCCTTGGTAAAACGTTCATATAACGTCCATAAGATCTTATAGGTGTAAAAGAAAGGTTGGTTTGATCTTCCGATTGAGAATGAAAGTCTTTAGTTTGATGATATATATCATGAGTGCGTTTTAGTGATTAGGTCGAATATGGTGTTCATGGGCAAGAGATTCCTTGGATCGATTAAATTGATGGGTAGCATTTCATAAGGTTTGGAAATTTGTGTAGTAAAACGTTTAAGATAAGTTTGAGAATCTTGTGTATATGAGTTAAGTGAAAATAGGTTGTAGGATGAAAAGTACGCTTGATAAAACAATGTATTTTGAAATCGTATACGTATGTATTTTGAATAATGATAAATAATTTAGGTATAAAACATGATCGAGTTTGCATAATAAGATATTTTGAAGAGACGTTTTGGTAACGATCACCTAGGTAAGGGAATCACCCCTAACTCGTTGGTGAGGTCGTTTTAAGGAAAGGGGAGTGGAGTTAATCGTCAAGGTAAGGAAATCACTCCTATCTCGATGATATGTCTCCACTCATCGTTACAAGGAATATGGATTTAAATTATATGAAATCATGCATATGTATAAGCGTATGAAAAAGATTTAGTATGATGTGTGTGTGAGAAGAAAATATCGAAAGTAAATTCGTATTTGAAAGATTGCATCGTATAAAATAAATAATAGAAACACATGTTTGATTAAAATTTGGATGGTTCCAAAACGAAACTTTGACTAACCAAAGTGGTCGAAAAGTCTTTTGAATTTGAGGAGCATGCTTTGGCCTAATAGGTAAGATACTCTCGCTGACAAGTCAGTTAACGGTATTTACCCTTCCGGTTACTACATGTCCCAAATCAATCGAAATTTCGAGACTTGGCGGGATTTATGAAAAATCAAGGAGTGGAACTAGTCGACAAGGTGCAGGTTTCACCCCTAACTTGACGATTTAGTATCCTAAGTGTGGTTTCGACACGTTGACAAGGGTCCACTAGAATTTGAAATTTGAAATTACCATTAAGATGTGGATTTCACTCCTAACTTAATGGTGTAATTTCGTGTGAAAATAGAATAAAGCGGAATGGGAGTTGTTTACCAAATTGTGGGTTTCACGCCTATTTTGGTAAACTCGTCTCGTTTGTATAATATGAGTGTTTTCGAGCTTTAGTAAAATTGAGTAAAATGCATGAGGAAAAACGTACACTAAAGATTAGACAAACAAGTATTAACATGTCAAGTATAGCACATAAAGAATGACATATTAAAACGAATATTAACACGTAATAAAACATGTATTAACACATAAGAATAGCATGTCAATATGATACATAAGGATAAATGACATATATTTTTAAAAGGCTCAAAGAGAATAAATAAGAAACTCATAAAGTGGCATGCATGTAGTTTCAAGTAACACACAAGAATAAGGCTCTAAAACTATAGACTAGGTAAAAACATTCCTACTTTTCCTAATTCCCTATAGTTATGGCTCTGATACCAATCTGTCACACCCCAACCGATGGCGGAAACATCGGAGTGAGACGAAGAGAGATTGCTCATCACACATAACGCTAATTGTGACAATAGAATTAAAGATAAATTAATTTCTTTCATAAATAAATGTTACAATACATGGAATTTGAAATACAACATGTTAAGTACAAGAAAACAATACAACAACAAATATGAAATTTATACAACGTATTTAACCTAAACGTCTATATGTGTATCTAGGCATCAACGCTACTTCATTTCATGGCATTCGTCACCCTCAACCTGTAACATGTTAAAATAAAGTTCAATGTAAAAGCAAAGGCGAGTACACAAGGTTTGAATAGTATAGCGTAAGTATAAAAGCATTTTACTCGAATCCACATGGCAATTTGTATACAAGGTAACTAGCATGCACATCATTATGTCTAAACCCAAAGTGTCCACTAGTATTTAGCATCCCTCGCCACAAAAGTGACGAGACCGTATAGTATATTGACCTAACAAACCCCCGTCGGGTGGTGTGCTACTCCTATAGCGCTATATTTGTTAAGCGAGGGTATAACATAGTAATGGCATAAAGCATGTATTATCAAGCATAACAAGTAGCATGTATGTCGGATTGAGTTCACAAAGTATGTTTAAGTGTGTGAAAGTGTAATTTTTGTATGGTAACATGTTATAACCCAAGAGTGGTTTAAAAAGTAAATGGGTCGAGTGTACTCACAAAGTTTGCGTGTGCTTTCCGATTATCCAATTGGTGACGAGTAGGGATTTAGAGTCCGAAAGTATAAGGGTTAAAGTTCAAGTATGCTTAGAGTCGCGATTCGGAATAAAACAATATGAAAGTATTATATCAACATATTCATCTTCAACACATAACACTTGTATGACACTTGGTAACCACGAGGGTTATAATAATGTTTTCATGAGTTGAACACTCATAAGAATCATAATAAGGTTTAGGTCCTAGATGATGTCCTACTACTTTGACAAATGAACATGAATTCAACATCAAAGGTTCGAATGTACATAGATATTATTTAGGTCATATAGTATGTATTATTAAGTCCAAAAGTTCAAGTATTTCAAGCATGAGGTAGAAGATTACATCTTCATTTAGGTACCTCAAAATGTGTCATAGAAGTCATGTAGGAGGTAGGAAGAACAAGCTCCCATTTAGGCACCTCGTATATGTTCACCACTACACTTGTTGTAACAACAGCAAGGAGGGTCATGAACTAGGATTAGTACAAGAATGTAAACAATCTAAGCTATGAGAAATCATCAAGTCATGTGGGGATTTTATGTTGGACAACCCAAGTTGTTCCATAATCACTCCTATATCAAGTTTGAAGCTTGAACATGACTTGTGGGTTAAAACCCTAAACAAAACAGAAATTATTTGAGGTTTAACCTCTGATGTTGTATGTTTCAACCTTGTTTTTAAGCCTAACCAACCATAAGATAGGTTGTAAGCATTAGGACATAGGTGTGAGATGAGTTAGACTCAAGTTTGATAAGTTTAAACAATGTTTAGTAAAGATGAATGAAAATAGTGAACTTTGGAGCCTATTTTCCGGAGTTCCAGGGCCTTATTCTCTATGAAATACCCATGGAATCGAAGCTAAGGTCAAGCCAAGCATTCTGGAAAAAGAATGAGCTAAAACGGATGAGAAATGAAGAAGTTATGCTCATTTTCGTGAAGGGGTACGAATCTGCTCGAACTTCTTCTTTCAGCTGCGATTTGGAGAGGATTTTGAGAGTGTTTTAGGGTTGTAAAAGTGTCAAAGTGGCTGGGAAATGAGTGGTATATATAGGGAAGAGTTTAGGGTTTAGGATGGTTGGGCATTTAAGGTGATTAGTTGGAAGATATAGTTAAAACAAAACATTAAAGCAGCCCCAACAGTTTCGATCGGGACTGATTCTACATTTAACTTCTTTTATTTTTTTTAACTTATAATACATATAATTGTAATGCACATGGTATAATTATGAGGTGAAAAGCCTATTCATGTGAAACAAGGTCAAAAAGTGCAAGTAATCAAAATAAATAAATAAAAAGTTTAAAGATGGATGTTGAAGTTTGGCCGCAAGCTGCTCTCCTTCTTTTCTTTATTTTTTTTTTTTTTTGACATATAATTGTTAGATATCAATGAAGCATAATGTGTATAATATTACTAGCAGTGGAGGTTGGGTAGTTAAAACAAATAACCACACTTAGCCACCTACTTGCGGACGGAGGTAGGCTTTTATATATATAAATTTTTTTTTTTACATATAAACTAGGTATTGTTATATGTGTCAAGTATTAATGAGGTGTAATATGTAATTAATATGTCACAAGGTATATGAACATGTCTTAATCAAACGAAAAGTATGAATTATCTTGTTTGTAAACATGAATTGATAAAAAATAAGTATATGTAGTTCAAGCAATTTATAAAAAAAACTAATTCCATTACAATCAAAGTCTCGAATTTACAATGGCTTGAAACGAGAAGACGATTACAAGAATACAAGATTTCCAAAATTAGAATTTCAAGCAAAGGTTTCTAAATGTGGAAAGTATGAAAACGCGGGGTGTTACAACTTGGTGCATGCGAGTGTTTTAGCCGGTGATGATGGTGGCTCGCGCGCTACTTGGCATGGCAACTCCGGTTGCAGCCGTAGCGGCACTAAGCCGTGCTTTGTTGATGATGACAATGAGGATGTTTGAATCTGAGTCTCTTTCTTTTGCGATGACGATGATGATCTATAGATCTGAGTCGATTGTTTTATGTTTTTTTTATGGTGGTGGTTTTGGTGTTATTATTCAAAGGAGACTATTCAATTCAAACCTGGTTATGAGTTTAAGTTGGTTATTAAATCCGACTTACGAAAAATAGAAACCAAGTATGTCTACGGAATTCCTTTTTAACATTCTTAGAGATGATTATAACATTTTTTTAAGATTTAATTGATTATATAACCTACATTTTCATTGATTTCATATTAGTGTTCTTAATGGTATTTAACTAATTTTAATTATAATGGATTTTTATGACACAATATTTATCATGTTTTGTAAAACGAGTTGTAAAATACTCATTTGGGATTCCTGATTTACAAAAGGATATAATAAAAAAAAACAGCACGGAAATATGGAACGAGAGATGGTTAATATAGATTAAACAAAAAAAAATCTAATATTAGTGTATAGTAGGTTTACTCTAAAATCGTATGTATGTCTTCATTTTAAATTTTGTTTATGTTATATTAAATTGAATGAATGAAAAGGAAACAAGAAAAAAAGGTAAAAATGGAGGACAGTTGTTGGTAGAAATGGAGGTATATCTGTACAAGTCATAACCATGTGGTGCACAAATTTCCAAAACCATGTGTCCATGTGCAGTTGAAAAACCATGAACCATGTACACTATCCGGTTTTTGCATAGATGCTTTATAATTAATCAATTTTAATTTTAATTTGTGTACTACAAATATAACTTCTTAACTTCACTGCTAAATTGATTTTTAGAAGTTGATTACAAAAAAACTATAATCACCTAAATACCTATAATAGGCTCTTTGGCACTAAACACACGGAATAGTTACATTACGATACTTGATAAAGTCGAAGAACAACATTTTGTATAGCCTCGTTATATACATCCTTGATGTATAGGTTAGGCGATGTGACTATAAAACGTTTTTGATGTAAAGGCTAAGCGATGTGACTATGAAACGTTGATGTAACAAACACCTGGGTTTATTAAGTATGATACATATGACTAGGGGTGTGCAAAGGCGGTTAACCGCGGGTTCAGTTAACCGATGAGCGGTTAACCGAGGGTTCGGTTAATTGAAAAGTGTTAACCATAACCGTAACCGATAGTCTATTCGGTTAACCGTTGGTTATGAGTCGGTTTCGGTTAGTTTCGGTTAATTATCCGATGTATATAAAGCTTGAAAAAATACAAAATAATGAATATAAAGCTTGTAAAATTATATAGCTACACACGAATATTGTAAAATTATTGTATTTATAATAAAACAAATAGTAATGGACCACCAATTGGACTTAAAACTTAAAAAAAATCAGTGGGTCATAAAGTTATAAATAATATTACAATGTTTATATAATATATATATTTGGCTAATCGGTTCGGTTCGGTTATTTTCGGTTTTAGAAATATGATTAACCGAAACCGAAAATTCGGTTATTCAAAAAACGAAAACCGAACCATCGGTTATTGCTTCGGTTCGGTTAATTCGGTTATTTGGTTTCGGTTTCGGTTAATTCGGTTTTATGCACACCCCTACATATGACTGGATCCCAGCCGCATCGCGGCGGGTGATAATTCTAGTTATTAACCTATAAAGAAGCAAGATGTATATGCATATATGTGTTGTAACCTTTGCTTAGAGAGTTTTTCAAAAAAAAGTAATTTTTTTTCTTTTTAACCCTAAAGTTTTAATCTTTCACAATTTAAGTTTAAAGTTTTAATCTTTTGTTTCTTTTTAACCTTAAAGTTTTAATCTTTGACAATTTAAGTTTAAAGTTTTAATCTTTGGTAATTTAACTCATTTGATTAATTTGATTTTTCCCTTCTAATTCAAAAGTTTCCATCTTATACCATTTAACCTCTTTGATTAATTTGATTTTTCACTTCTAATTCAAAAGTTTCCATCTTTTGCTATTTAACCACTTTGATTTTTTTTTACTTATGTGTTGTAATCTTGGCTTTGGGGATTTTTTAAACAAAAAATGGTTATGCATATGATTGTTGTAACCTTAGCTTTGGGGGTTTTTCAAAAAAAAAATTGATTTTTTTTTTACTTTTCACCCAAAAGTATTTCATAAATTACTTTTAAACCAAAACTATTTGTTTTTTACTTTTAACAAAAAACTTTTTATCTTTTGCAATCTATTCTCACAACTTTTTTTACTTTCAACTTTGGTCCTTTATAGTTTTCATTTTCCGCAATTTTTTCGCTTTATGCTTCGTTCTAAATTTTGTGACTTAACACATCGTAACGTGCGTCTTTGGTTTAACGTTTTTACGTTCCATTCTAAATTTTGCGAGTTAAAACGACGCAACGTGCGTATGTGAGTGAACGTTTTTACATAGTCTATTTTTTTCCCGTTTGACAGGTTCAAAATAACGTACGCGTCCTAAATCGACTTAGTTATAACTAAGGAATCCCCGCCGCATTACGGCGGGTCGTAATTCTAGTTTCAATTAAATTGTTTCAAACTCAATTTACTATACGTTTTAAAATCATATTTGTACTCAAAACATATTTACATACTATAAATTTTCATTTCCAACATGTATATGTATTGGGGTGTTGTACACAAGGCTTAGGGGTATTTTTAAAAAAAAAAAATTCCACTTTTAGTTCAAAATTTATTTAATTTTTCATTTTTAACTCAAAAGTTTTCATCTTTTTCAATTTAATCTCATATTTTTTTACTTTCAACTTTGGTCTCTATACTTATCATATTTCGCAAATTTTTTGTTTAACGTTTCATTCTAAATTTTGCGAGTTAACACGGTGCAACATGCGTGTGTGTTTCAACGTTATTATGTTTTGTTTAACACTTCTTTCTAATTTGCGAGTTAATACGACGCAACGTACGTGTATGGTTCAACGCTTTTACGTTGTTTTTTTCCGTTTAACATAACAGGTTGGTCGCAACGAGCGGGTACTAAGTCAACTTAGTTATTATTTTCTGTGTTTTACGTTACGATCTAATTTCTTCTCATTAATACGTCTTGGTTGTTGACGGTGGTGTAACATTGGTACTATTTGAAACAGTTTTGCACCCCCACCGCAACGCTACGGGGCTTGATACTAGTTATATTATATTAATGATAACTAGGTTAGAACCCCGTGTATTACATGGGTTGAATAAATGTAATTTTATATATTAAATAATAAAAAGTTATATCTTTATAAACACCGTATATTGTACGGGTTAAATAAATGTAATTTTATATATCAAATAACAAAAAAAAGTTATATATTTAAAAACCATGTGTATTACACAGATTAAATAAATGTAATTTTGTATACTAAATACTAAAAACGTCGTATCTTTAAAAACCCGTGTATAATTACAGTCACAATCCTTTATTTAGAAAACTTATTACACTTTTCGTCATTTAAGACTAACCATGTTAAAAATTTAAGTTAAATCCATTCACTTAAGGGTATCATGGTCATTTTCATGCTTTTATTTAAATTTTTCTTAATAAATAAAACAAAAAATTACATAAATTAAAAGAACTTGGTCAACCTTCTTTTTTTTAAATATCCCAACCATGATTTGATCCACAATCACAGCTACACGTTTCCATATTTTCCACCATTCATTTTGCTATTCCTATGTTTAAATATTACCCATTTAGTATTTATTGCATCTTCTACATTGTAATGAAGACATCGAAATATACAGATATATTTGATATCATCGATTTTATGATGGTATCAGAGCAGGTTCAAAAGCTAACCTAAGAAACTCCACCGGCAGCCGCCATGACGAACGACAAGAACCAGGAAAATGAAGCCAATGGGAGTGCACCAGATGCAAACTCTCCCTATTACGTACACGCTTCCGATTACACCAAAACACGTGACAAGACTGTTACAAGGGGTGGAAACGAAATGAAGAAGCCGAACGATGTGACTTCTGTGGCAAGGATGGTCACAACCAGAATGGATGTTTCAAGATAATCGGATTCCCATATTGGTGGCCGGGAAACAAACAAACGAAGGGTGCCAATGCAAAACCAAGAGCCGCCTGTGGCAAGGCGAAACCGAGCCCCATATCCGGTCTGACAAAAAAACAGTAGCAAACTTTCCTGAAGCATTTACAGGAAGTACGACCGACTGCCAATATGACAGGTAAGTCACACGAAGATGGGGATTGGGTAGTGGATTCGGGAGCCACCGAACACATGACCTATAGAAACGATCTTCTTAAAAACAAAAAGAAAGTTGCATATGAGCCTCCTGTTACTATACCAAATGGTGAGGCTATTCCGGTTGATGGAAGAGGGGAATATACCCTACCAGGAGGAATCAAAATTAAAGGAGTTCTCCACGTTCCCGAGTTTAATTGCAATCTGTCATCAGTTGGTCGGCTAACGAACAACCTCCAATGCTCCGTGACCTTTTTCCAGATTTTTGTGTTATGCAGGGTTTACGCACGAGGACCCTGATTGGTGCGGGTAGATATAAAAATGGCTTGTACCGAATGGGGATGGTTGAGGGTGAAAGAAAAGCGATGAAGACAACTATTGACATATGGCACAAGAGGTTGGGTCATGCATCAAAGGAAAAGCTTAATAAAATTCAGTCCCTTGGTAATGTTTCCTTTAAACCTTTGAATAAAAATTGTGATTCATGTTTAAGAGCAAAACATACCAGATCTCATTTCCCAACTAGTATCTCTAAAACAAATGAACCTTTTGAACTAATCCATTGCGATATTTGGGGACGGTATCGCACTCCTTCGTTTTCTCGGGCAAAATATTTTCTCACCATTGTTGATGATTATAGTAGAGCCGTATGGGTGTTCCTAATTAAGTATAAAAATGAGGCTAGCAGATGCCTAATTAACTTTCATAAAATGGTAGAAGTACACTTTAGGAAGTCCATCAAGAGAATTAGAAGTGATAACGGTGGTGAGTTTACATCAAATATGATGAAAGATTTTTATGATAAAAATGGTATTTTGCTTGAAACATCTTGTCCACACTCACCCCAACAAAATGGGGTGATTGAAAGAAAACATAGGCACTTGCTTGAAGTGGCAGGTGGACTAAGGTTTGAAGTAAGTTTGCCTAAAAGGTTTTGGGGAGAGTGTGTGTTAACGGCCGCTTATATCATCAATCGCCTACCCTCTACGGTTATTGAAAATAAGACACCATATGAATTAATACTTGGCAAACAACCGGATTATGATCACATGAAAGTATTTGGTTGCCTCGCCTACTATAGAAACAATGAGACAAAAGGTGACAAATTTGAAGAAAGGGGGAGTCCAGGTTTTTTTTTGGGATATCCTCCAGGAGTAAAAGGGTACAAAATTTATGACATGAAAAGTGACAAAATAATAATAAGCAAAGATGTGAAATTTTGTGAAACAAATTTTCCTTTTACTCCTTTGACCATGAACAAAGAAAAAACCACTAATGACGAGTTCTTTGAACTCATAAATGAGCCAGCCCAAGGAGAAGAGTTAGTCCATTCAAACACCTTTATACCTCTTGAACACAATGACCAGGCCACTGTGCAAATAGATCTTCCAAGTGAAGACCCATTTTTTGAAGTCTCAAATGAAGATGCCACACCAGCCCAAGTAGAAAGTGATGTTGAAAATGAAATAGCCCAACATGAAAATAACACTAACCACATTGAAGACAGTAGTAGTGTTCCTATCGAGACCAGAAGCAAGAAAATATAACTCAACCAAAGCACCTTCAGGAGTTCATTGTCAACCTTCCCCCATCGGTCGACAACGCACAACCCGCTTCCAACCAAGGAACCTCCACGGTACACCCTCTTGCTAATTTCATTTCTTATGATAAATTCTCTAAAACTCACAAGGCTTTTCTAGCGGCCATTAGTTCCAAAAATGAGCCAAAATGTTTCAAGGAAGCCATGCAGGATGAAAATTGGAAAGAAGCAATGAAGAAGGAGGTACAGGCGCTTGAGGAAAACAGAACTTGGACGCTTGAAACATTACCAAAAGGTAAACGTGCCACTGACTCTAAGTGGGTATACAAGATAAAATATAAGACAAATGGTGAAATTGAGAGGTACAAAGCACGACTCGTTGCAAAGGGTTTCACACAAACAGAAGGGGTTGACTATCATGACACTTTTGCGCCAGTTGCCAAACTAGTCACGGTTAAAACGCTTCTTGTTGTTGCGGTCAAAAGAGATTGGATCATCCATCAACTCGATGTAAATAATGCATTTTTACATGGAGACTTGGAAGAGGAGGTATACATGAAAATACCTCAAGGCTTCTCAAAAGAAAACGAAACAAGGGTTTGCCGACTACGAAAATCTCTTTACGGTTTAAAACAAGCATCACGGAACTGGTATCAAAAATTCACATCCGCCCTTCTCACCCTTGGTTACCACCAATCTAAATCAGACCATTCGTTGTTCACATACAAAACAAAAGACACCTTTGTTGTTGCCCTCATCTATGTGGATGATGTCATCATTGTGGGAAATAACTCAACAAAAATACAACAAACCAAATTTTCTCTTAATGAACAGTTCAGTATCAAAGATCTTGGTCCATTAAAATACTTCCTTGGTATAGAAGTAACAAAAACGTCGGAAGGCTTGGTCCTCAGCCAAAGGAAATACACCTTGGACATTTTAGAAGATAGTGGCATGCAAGGATGTCGACCGAGTTCCTTTCCTATTGAACAAAATTTGAAGTTGGATAGAAGGGAAGCAGAGTCACCAGTCGATGCCAACCAATATAGACGTTTGGTTGGGCGGCTTTTGTACTTACAAGCCACCTGACCCGACATTGCATACTCGGTGAACATTTTAAGTCAGTTCGTAGCCGAACCTCGTCAAAGCCACATGGAGTCCGCCATACGAATTTTACGATACCTCAAAGCCACTCCCGGTCAAGGTATCCTTCTACCACGAGACGGCTTATTGTGATTCCGACTGGCTAGGATGTCCTTACACTAGACGGTCTAGAACCGGATATCTTCTGCTCTTGGGGGGTGCCCCAATATCATGGAAAACTAAAAAGCAATCTTTGGTCTCACGTTCTTCTACGGAAGCCGAGTATAGAGCAATGGCCACTACCGTTAGTGAAGTAATATGGATGCGTTGGCTACTTAAGGAACTGGGCATAAATCATATGGGACCTACACCTTTATTTTGTGACAACCAGGCGGCACGTCACATTGCCAATAACCCTGTTTTTCATGAACGTACCAAGCACGTCGAAATGGATTGCTATTTTGTTCGAGAACTGGTTGAGTCACACGAGATCATACCTATGCACATTGACACAAAGATGCAAATTGCGGACTTGTTTACAAAGGGATTAGGAGCACAACAACTTCGGACACTTCTTGTCAAGATGGGCATTCGGAATCTACATGCTCCATCTCGAGGGGGAGTAAAAGAACTTGGTCAACCTTCTCTTTTTTTAAATATCCCAACCATGATTTGATCCACAATCACAGCTACACGTTTCCATATTTTCCACCATTCATTTTGCTATTCCTATGTTTAAATATTACCCATTTAGTATTTATTGCATCTTCTACATTGTAATGAAGACATCGAAATATACAGATATATTTGATATCATCAATTTTATGATAAATAACCTATCACCCCCAATTCCTAATCCTAATCACTCGCCAATTTTGTTGTGGAGAGAGGGAGAAAGAAGCAGAGAGTCACAGTGTCGCTACAGTCACCCTTGCTACCATAGCCGACCTACTAGCGTTGTTATCCCCACGACTCACCATTGGCAGCGCCAGTACTCCGCACAAGGTCTAATAAATTCCAATTCCATTAACTAATTCGTCTTTAACATTTCAATTTTCCAAAAATAATAATAATAATATAGGGAGTCAAATAATGCCAAATCATACATCTTCAAAACTGAAGATATCTTAAAAAACAACGCCCACCTTTTTCTTAAGATCAACACCTTTATTCTCAAACTCACTCCTGAACAAAGCAGCAATGGAATCAATAACAATCAATTTAATATCCAACCGGGTCTCCTTCGGATGTTTAAGCCGAGATTCCAACTGAAGCAATACGTCGAGCAGGTGGTGTGCAGTGTGACAGTCACAGGTGGGAGGACCAAAAAGAGTGAAAGAGTTGAGCGAAGCGGTGGTAGGGGAAGGGGAAGGGGAACTCGGAGTAGAGGTAGAGGTAGAGGGAGGAGCCGTTGAGGCCGTGGGGAAGCTGGGCGGTGAAGAGGAGTTGAAGAGAGAGTTGGGTTTTGCCGCAGCCGCTTTCAGAGACGAGTTCAGTAATGGAGTTGGATGGGATGCCGACGCCGCCCTCGGCGGCGAGGATAGGTGATAGAGTTATAACCGTATTGCAGAGAAATAAGCTAAGAGATGAGAAGTATTTGACTCAAATTCTGGATATCCTCCAGATTGTTACGTAGCATTCAATTTATAAAAGATAAACTTACACACAAGACCCTCAAACAAATAGAAAACAACCCTTATTACCCCCTACATAATGCATAATATGAAAAATGCAAATAAATGAAAAAGACACGTAACAATACTCCCCCCTTAACCTACTTTTTGCCCTCAAAAAATACTTCAAGAAACCTTGTCTTCATCCCCTTCCGTTGCTTGTTTTTCATCATCTACCACTTCAAGTATGTAAAGTTGTTTTTTCTTAAACTTGTTCCCCGGAACGAACCTTTCGGTACACCAGAAACATTCCCCCATTTCCCTTTTTTTGCTCAAGTTCATCACTCGTCAAACGCCTCGAGCTAAGAATTCTCGGTTTAGAACTTGATGGCTCGATTGTTGGACTTAGCAGCAAGGGTAGTTTTGAACCATTAACGGGAGGTGTTATTTTGACATCTTCGGGTTGCAGCCCATCCTCCACAGCGTTGAAACGCTTCATCAAGCATGTGTTGTTGATAGTTTGAATTCTTGCTAACCCATACGCCTCACGTAGTGTTTGAGGCTTGAACATCTTTACCGGCCCTTTTATTTCCGGCTTCAAACCCTTCAAATATAGGCTAACAGCATAAAGTTCGCTAACGGTAACCTTGTTAAGCAAGCGATCGAAACCTGAATTATATTCTTGTAGACCCTTGGCATCATCAGTAAGTTGAACGAGAGATGCAATCTCTTCCATAGGGTCTTCAAACATTGCATCAGAAAAACGGGCAAAGATCGAACGAACATAGTCCGCCCATGGGACCTCGGCAACCGTGGCATTACGGGTCTTCAAGTAGGCACGGTGCCATTGGAGGGCATCGCCTTCCAAGTGAACTGCAGCACAGCGTAATTTCGAGTCATTGGGGGTGTCATCCATCGAAAAAAAATGTTCACAGCGATAGACCCACCCCTCAACATCGTCCCCCGAAAATTTAGGGAAGTCGATCTTACCGATACGAAATGGTTTAGATGTTCGTGAGTCACCATCTGGGCCGGAGAAGGACCCGAAGGAACTACCCGACGACTGCACGGCTTTATCACGCACCGCCTTCAAAATCTCTTCATGCTGCTTCGAAGATTGTTCCTGTTGCTTCGTCAGGGCTGCTAACGCAGCTTGGATGTCGTTGATTGCCTTACCATGGGACTTGAGGGTGTTGTCGATTTCATTATTACGGGTGTTAGTCATGGCGGCGGCAAGGAATTCCGATGAGGAATCGGAATGGCTCTGATACCCTTGATAGGGTTATAACCGTATTGCAGAGAAATAAGCTAAGAGATGAGAAGTATTTGACTCAAATTCTGGATATCCTCCAGATTGTTACGTAGCATTCAATTTATAAAAGATAAACTTACACATAAGACCCTCAAACAAATAGAAAACAACCCTTATTACCCCCTACATAATGCATAATATGAAAAATGCAAATAAATGAAAAAGACACGTAACAATAGGGCATCCGAGAGAGAGGTGATGGTGGTGGGTATGGTGGAGTAGGAGGGTTAGGGTTAGGAACTTGTATTGATATGTTTTTTATATATATTTTTTTGTTTATTTATTAAGAAAATTTTCAATAAAAGCATGAAATGACCATGATACCCCTAAGTGAATGGATTTAACTTAAATTTTTAACCTGGTTAGTCTTAAAGGACGAAATGTGTAATGAGTTTTCTAAATAAAGGATTATGACTGTAATTATTGAAGTTAAAGGTCATCCATTGCAACCCGTTATAAACATAAATGACGAAAAATTTAATTTACCCTATTTATAAAGATTTATTGTTTCTTAATCTTTATATATTATTAATTAGTTATAATTGGTCACATTATGATACTTGATCAGTAATAGTATCAATTAATTAGACACAATTAAAATTTATCAAACAAAACCATACTTGACCATGAGTAAGCATACATAATCATAATTCGTCGTCATTTATCAAAAGGACTTTCAATGAATTAGTGAAAACATTTATTAGTTCTATTTATGAGAGGTTAAATAAACCATAATTTCCTAATATCATTTCATAATATTAGGAAGATGTTTTAATATATAAATTTAAGAGTTAATTACGTTTTTCGTCCCTGTGGTTTGTCAAAATCACTATTTCAGTCAATTAGTTTAAAAATTGCCATTTCAGTCCCTGTGGTTTCATTTTCGTAACTATTTCAGTCCACTCACTTAACACTGTTTATTTATTCTGTTAAGTTATGATGAAATGACTAAAATACCCTTGTTACTTTAAAAACCTTTTATGTAGTTAACTATACTTAGAGACTTCTTATGTAAATTCTATTATTAAAACATATTATATTACAAATTGAGACCCATTATTACCATTAAATCCAACCTATGATTCATCTTTGTCATCCCCAATCCTCATCTCTGATTACCAATAAACCTAACCTTGACCCATCATCTTTGTCACTCACAACCATACTCTAAAAACAAACCTGCAACAATTATATAAAACCTCAATCCCCAAACATCAACTTGTTAAAACCTCAATCCCCAAACACCATGTATCGAATTCAAAGTAAGAGAAATTAGCTATGAAACAATGCTAATTTTCAGAATTTTTAGATTGGATTCTCTACAGCTGCAACCAAGGGGCGGATTCTCTACAGTGATGCATTTCTTCCACAACGCCAATAGTTAAAAGCCAGATCTGAAGACGAAAGTTGAAACCCAGGGATCGAAGTTGGCGATAGTTAAAACTTAAAACCCAAATCTGAACCATCATGTCGGCCGCTGGAAATACGAGAGTTAAAGACAAAACAAAGATCCATTAAGGTTAGCTTAATGACAGTCAGAATCTTGTTGGAAAAACGAGCGCGATGGTGGTCGGCCCGGTGACGAGTGGGTGGTCGTGGGACTATGGTGTTGTGGTGTTGGGCGTGGTGGTTTGAGTGATGGTCGTTGCAGCGATGGTTAGGTGGTGGTTCACGGTGGCAAGAGGTGTGATGGTGTTTCAGGGAATTTGGGGGTTTTACGAGATGAGGGAGGGGAGGCGGAGGTGAGATGATGGCAGTGGTGTGACGGGGATGGTGGTGGTGTGTGGCGGAGGTGGGTGGTAACGGGTAGAGGACTAGAGGTAGGTGGTGGGGGTTGTATGGTCTGGTGGTGGCAATGGTTTGCAATGTGGTTTGCAGGTAAGAGAGATTATGTATTAGAGTTCATTGGATGGTGGTGGTGTGTGGCGGAGGTGGGGGGTAACGGGTAGAGGACTAGAGGTAGGTGGTGCGGGTTGTATGGTCTGGTGGTGGCAATGGTTTGCAGTGTGGTTTGCAGGTAAGAGAGATTATGTATTAGAGTTCATTGTTATTATAACAGTTTAGCCCATTACTTTCTTGGTTTGACAAGTTGGTCCTTTATTTATTTATATTTTAACTTTAATTAATAATAATAGGGGTATTATGGTCAAATCATATAAAACTAACAGAATAATTGGATGGGGTTAACGAAGGTGGACTGAAATAGTTACGAAAGTGAAACCACAGGGACTGAAATGACAATTTTTAAACTAATGGACTGAAATAGTTATTTTTCACAAACCACAGGGACGAAAAACGTAATTAACTCTAAATTTAATTAAAGTTACATGGAGATATCATAAAAATTAAAATTGAGACAACTTATAGTAAATAGTAAAAGTAATAAGAGTAATGATTATAAAACTATTTTTAAATAAATTAAAAATAAAATTGTGAGATTGAAGTAGAGATTGCCACGTTTCATTAATTAGAGACTTTTATTAGTATTTAGATTAGATTTCATTTCTAATTATTCTAAATATACCCTTTATAATGAATAAAAAGTAATAATATCTTAAGATGAGATAATATAAACATATATGTTGCAGAAACACGTCTACAAGTTTAGATGGGTGATTCATGTGCATACCTAATGCCACTTTGGAAGCTTATGACACAATAAACGTGATATCTTAGGTGATTCATGGGCTCATAATTCATACTTAATACAACATTGGAAGCTTATGAGTTATGACACTACAAAGGGATAAGTCATACCTAATGACAGAACTTAACACCCTTTCTCATTATGGAAAGCAGTCTTGCAGCTTCTCTCTTTCTACTAACAACACCCCTCTTCTTGTTCTTCATCTTCAAACAGCGTTTTAGATCTTCAAAAAACCTTCCGCCAGGACCCCCATCATGGCCAATAATCGGAAATATACACCAAATAGGCACCAACCCTCATGTCTCCATTTCCATCTTTGCTCAAGAATACGGCCCACTCATCTCGCTCCAGTTAGGCACTCAGCTTCTTGTGGTGGCGTCTTCTCCATCAGCAGCTTTAGAGATTCTAAAGACCCATGACCGCATTCTATCTGGTCGCGCTATTCCTAACGCGTTTGAGCATAGTTTCTCGCCACCATTCTACCTTGTTTGGTCAGCGGGTTGTGGTGAGCACTGGAAGTCGTTAAGAACCCTTTGTCGAACCGAGATGTTTTCACCTAAAGCCTTGGAAGCCCAGTTGAAAATAAGAGATGAGAAACTGGCTCAAATGGTGAGTTTTTTGCATGGTAAGAAACAAGAAGTTGTGAACGTTGGGGATGTTGTTTTTACTACAATGTTCAACACGATTAGTAATGTTTTCTTTGGAAAAGATCTTCTTGAGTTTGAAGATAAACATGGGATTACTGCTGGTGGGTTGAAAGGGAAACTTTTTAAGGCATTAGAGGATGGAACAAGACCAAATATAAGTGATTTTTATCCATTTGTTAGGAAACTGGATCTTCAAGGATTAAGAAGGGGAAACTTGAAAATTCTCAAGGAGATTTTTAGTTTTTGGGAGGACATAGTAGAAGAAAGAAGAGCTCGAATTAATTTGTCCTTGGTGGCAGAGGAAGATAAATGTTTTTTGGATCGGTTACTTGAAAATGGATTCTCTAACGATCAGATTAATATTTGTGCTTTGGTAAGTTTTTCTTATCCCTAACTAATCGTTAAGAGTTGTACAAATGAATATAGAAAACATAAGTTTATCTGATCGTTAAGAGTTGTGCAAATGAATATAGAAAACACAAGTTTATAAAACTTTTCTGAAAATTATTATTGATGCTATAAAAAGGCAAAGTCGGTATTTGTTTTTTTTTTTTCTATAGATCCATGTAAATCATCTGTTAAACATTATGGGTATCTGTATTCATTTTTATGGTTTTGTAATATAAAATTTTGTAATATACAATTTTTTAACCGAGCCGAACCGATACCGCTCAAACAACATGGGTACCTGTATTCATTTTTATGGTTTTTTTTCTCAAGAGAAGTCATTTCTATACTTATTCACTACCCGTATCGAAACAGTACCGTACCACAACGTAACTCTATAACTCACGATTTTATATTGGTAACTATTATTTATACTATTGTAAACCATATGCTTATGTTTTATACATACATATCCCAAATCCCTGCATCATCGCACGAAAAAATTCCACTAGTTATATCGTAATACGTGAAACCCGAAACATATGAGCCGGGTATACCCGAAGCCCGATGGGTATGGGTCGGGTTTGGGCTTAAAAAGGGAAAAAAATCGGGTACGGGTACGGGTATGGGATTTAATGATACCCGATATCCGGCCCATTTACCCAAATAATACTCGAAAGTATCATATTATAAATTTCCACATATATAAACTTAGTACATGCACTTATTACCTTCTCTATAGTACTAGGGTCTAATCTTCTCTTTACCGATAGTCATCTCTTCAAAATTATATTGGATATGGAAGCTAGTACTTCATATGGATATGGAAGTACTAGCTTATTTTTGAGCATATATAAGCTTACTTAGTGAACAAATAACTTATTTTTGGAGTATATATATTGGATATGGAATCTAGCACCCTTTATTGTGTGGATGTTTATACAATTAGGTGGTCCTAATACAATTAATTAATTAAGTAATCGTTTTGATTTAGTTTGGTATATGTGGTTTGAATACGATAAGGAAGTATTTAATCATATTTTCATTTGTTATAGTTATTAAAATTGTAAATTATATAAACATCAAAGTAAAAATTGCACATTTGTCCCTATGGGTATTTTTAAGAAATTAATGGGTATACTCGATACCCGCGGGTATGCCCGATACCCGACGGGTAATTACCCGACAAATACTCGACAAGTAACAGGCCGGGTATGGGACAAAGAATTACATCCGGGTACGGGCCTGGGGTTACCAATACCTTGCCCAAACCCGACTCATTTCCATTCCTACATTGTATATTCTGCAAAAGGTAATTATAAACTATAAATTAGAAACAAAATGTTGCTTTATAGAGTTGTACCCCAAGGGAGATTTTCAAAAAAAAAAAAAAGTTGATTTTTCATTTCTAACCCAATGTTTTTCTTCTTTTGCAATTTAACCATAACACTTTTTATTTTCATCTTTGGCCCCTTATAAGTTTCATCCTTCACAAATTATTTATTTTACGTTTCGTTCAAAATTTTGCAAGTTAACATGCAGCAACTTGCGTGTGGGTTCACCGTTTTTTGGTATATTTTTTTCCATTTTACAGGTTCGTCGCAACACGTTTATTTTCCCCGTTTGACTTAGTTATTCTTTTCTACGTTTTACGTTTCGGTCTAATTTCGTCGTATTAACACACAACAACGGGCGTGCGTGATTCAACGAGTTTATGTCTGCTTTTCGTTCGCTGTTATTTTTTTCCTTTTTTATTTATTTTATTTTTATGAAAGAGTAAATTACAAGTTTTGTCCTTTATGTTTACATCAAATTGCAGGCGCTGTCCTTTTGGCCAAAAGTTTACAAGCAGTGTCCTTAACCTTTCAAAACTGTCATGTGCAATGCACATGAGGGTAAAATGGTAATTTCCTCTTAACCCTTTCTATTCCCCATTTATAACACACCCCCCTCATTCTTCAACATTATCATCAATCATCATCCAATCCATTTATTACCCTTACCCCTCTTTCACTCAGACAACAACCACAAATTCATCATCATCGCCCAAAACATGGTTCCAAAATTGATTGCAAGGTGAAGAATATTATACAAAGTGCAAAATTAAGAAGACCGGAGAGAATCATTTTGTAGTCCGATTTTGTTGAAGAACAAACTTTACCTTACATACAGTAAAGAAATTTAATCCACTTTAGAAACCACATAAATTCAACAACTCAAATTAATGATCAAATATTAAAAAATGGTAACATCATGATGAACGACTAAGCTAAGAAAATAAGAACCTGCGGTAAATAATCTTCATAAAACAAAGCAAACAGGGCCGGAAATATTTTCTTTTTTGGCGAGATCACCTGAAGCACCAACAACGGTTACACTTAAATTGGGTTCGGCTTGTTCAGTTAATACATTTTCTTTACCTAAAGGCTTCTCTGTCTCTGCTGCTGCATCTACTCGAAAGCTACCAGAAAATGATAACAGGAAATCAAGAACAGTCGTCTGAGTGAGTTGATAGAAGGCAGATGCGATTGATTCATAGCATTGTTCGATACGACTGCAATGAGGTGTTTGGAACCATGTTTTGGGCGATGATGCTGATGAATTTGTGGTTGTTGTCTGAGTGAAAGAGGGCCAAGGGTTATAAATGGATTAGGTTAAGAGGAAATTACCATTTTACCCTTATGTGCATTGCACATGACAGTTTTTAACTGAGATTTATAACCAGGTTTGGCTTAAAGGACAAAACGTGCAAGATTTTGAAAGGTTAAGGACAACGCCTGTAAACTTTTGGCCAAAAGGACAACGCCAGCAATTTGATGTAAACATAAAGGACAAAACTTGTAATTTACTCTTTATGAAATTTTCCAATGTTGGGGTCGCCGGCAATTGTGTTGCATTGGTGCTACTTGGTACGGTTTTACGAACCTTTTTAACCTATTAAGTTTTTTTACCTATAATTTGTTTCGAGTTTACCCCTATACTTCCAATGTTGGGGTCGCTGGCAATTGTGCATATTTTTATTTACGTGTCGGTATAAATATGATTTGCTCTATGTTTTGACGTAAACTTTTTCTAGAAAACGATTTAGGTCACTTTTTCATTAAAAAAGAGTTAAATGCCCGGATAGTCCCTGTTGTTTGCCATTTTTTCACCTTTAGTCCCTAACTTTCTAAAATTACAGCTATAGTCCCTAACTTTTCAATTTTCGTTCCCGGATAGTCCCTGTGCCTAACATCAGTTAGTTTTCTCAAATAAGAGGGTGTGAAATGACAAAAATACCCTTTCTTTAGAAAGGGCAAACCACAAGGACTATCTGAGCATTTAATAAATAAAAATCTAATTAATAAGTCAAATTTCATATGAGCCCCACACCCTACCCCACCCTCACCCTACCCCTGTCATCTTCTTCTCCTCCTCCACATCCATCACCCACCTCCCACATGGAAATCACCACCATTCCCAAAACCGTCTCGATTTCATGGTCCTCAAACCCCTGCACTACATGACTACAAGAAAAGATATCATGTGCGAGTGTTATACAAGATGGTTGTGTGAGTCACACAAACAACAACAACAACCATACCCAGTAAATCCCATAAATAGCAACGCTACTTATAGGGTTCGGGGAGGGTGGGATGTAGACAGACCTTGCCTCTATCCCTAGGGATAGAGAGACTGCTTCCAAAGAGACCCTCGGCTCGACACAAACATATACCTCAATAGAAACGATGAACAAGCAACCGTTAGCTGTCTCTGCTGCAATATGACCCGAACATGTGATCACACACAAGGTTATACCAAGTCCAAGCGTTGTGTATAAGAACCTGCATAGTTCAGTGAAGAAAAAATGAGGTTTAATTCCATTTTTCAGAGAGTTTTAATGATAAAGTTTTAAATAATGGAAATTGGAATTTGTGGATGATACTTCAATACCTAAACTTTCAAAAAGTGAATAATCCAGCCACCAATCTGGAGACCCCATGAAGCCCCATAAAAAAAGGTAATTACATGAAATCGAGAGGGTTTTGTATCATGAATTAGGTCTAGGGATTTGACGAACAATCATATGTCTTCTTTCAAGTTTGCTTCTGCTCCGCTATTGGAATCTTATTTGAATGGCGGCAGGTTCGGTAGGAATGACTGTGGAGTGCGACTGTGATGGTTGGGAATTGTGGTGATTTGTAGGTGGGTGATCGATGTGGAGAAGAAGATAGACAGAGATAGGGTGAGTGTGGGGTGGGTTGTGGGGCCCATTTGAAATTTAAGTTATTAATTAGATTTTTATTTGTATTTGTCCTCCTCCTGTGGCCCAGTGGGTATTCCCATTGGGTTTAGTTTGGCCGGCCCTCCTTTGGGAGGTCACCGGTTCGACTCCCACTTGTGGCTTTAGGGGGGAGGACACCCGTGCGCAATGATGGTGAAAAACCCACCGAGGAGGGTTTGATCCTGAGCGTCACCCCGGTTTTAATCCGGCTGTTACTCTAGCGAGGCAACTTGTGTAGAGGCAGTACGGTTTCCGGGGGAAAGCCTTCGACCCAAGGTTGGTAAACCCAGCGCTGGCCTTGCTATCTGGGCCCTTAATCTTGGCGAGGGCCCGTGATTTGCGGGTGTGACAATGGTCACCATTATGAAGTTCACCTTTCAAAAAAAAAATTAGATTTTTATTTTTTTATTTATTAAATACTTGGATAGTTTCTGTGGTTTGCTCTTTTTAAGTAAAGGGTATTTTTGTCATTTCGTCCCTTTTTAACTGAGAAAACTAACTGATGTTATGCACAGGGACTATCCGGGAACGAAAATTGAAAAGTTGGGGACTATAGCTGTAATTTTAAAAAGTTAGGGACTAAAGGTGAAAAAAATAGCAAACCACAGGGACTATCCGGGCATTTAACTCTTAAAAAGAATTACGTGCATATTTTTATGTACTATAAATTTGAGTTGGTCTACGTTTCGGGATTTAGGAGATAAGTCAGGACAAATATAATATGTATTCGTGCGTATTTTATGTATGTTTCGTAAATTTTGTTTCGAACGTGTGGAGTCAAATTGTAGTTTCTTTTCTATATATGAGTCGGGTCACATATAAATTTGATTTACTTTATGTTTTTATCCAATCGCAATGCTTATACAGGTTACTTCGGGTTCGATTCGATACGTCAAAATGCGCGTTTCTATACGGTTAACGCATTACACGACGTTTGGACTAATCCATTTGATGTTTGCGATGTTCTCGCGCCGCAACGCGCGCGGGTGTTATTACTAGTTATATTTATATATCTTCTGAAAGAAAATAAACCTTAATTTGTAAAGCCTATATGCTTATTTTATTCTTAAGTTTTTAATTAATCGTGCTTTTATTGGTAGGAGTTATTCATAGCAGGTGTAGATACTACAACCTCAACAATTGAATGGGCCATGGCCGAGTTGCTAAAAAACAAAGAAGCATTTTCCAAAGTACAAGAAGAGTTGAAGCATAAAACAAACTCCAAGATTGTTGCTGGATTACAAGTTTCTGAATGTTCTTATTTAAATGCTTGTATAAAGGAAACATTAAGGTTACACCCTCCGGTGCCTTTCCTAATTCCACGTCGTGCTTTCAAGGCGTGTGAGGTTATGAACTATACAATCCCTCGAAATACGCAAATCTTTATCAACGTTTGGGCAATTGGTCGAGATCCAGAAGTCTGGGAAGAACCTCTCTTATTCAGACCTGAAAGATTTCTTGGCTCGCACTTGGATTTTAAAGGCCAAGACTTTGAGTTCATACCATTTGGTGCAGGGAGAAGGATGTGCCCCGGTTTACCATCTGGTATCAAGAGTGTCCAGTCTATATTAACATCTTTGATTAACCAATTCCGTTGGGTTCTCCCGAATGATGAAGATCCATCAAAGCTCGACATGAACGAAAAATTTGGGGTAACATTGCAAAAGAATAAACCTCTTCAACTTATTTTTGAAGATTTAGAATGATTATTAACATGTACTTTTCTACTTTTATTCTTTTCCACATGTTGATATCAACATATAAAATATCAAATAAACCTTTTACACTCGGTTGTTTACTATTTATAATGTTGTATTAGAGTAACCATTAATGTAACCGGTTTTATTATAAGAAAAGGTTCGTTATTGTTGGTAATTCTGATGTCTACTTTAGATTAAAGAGGAATGAATTGTATTGTATTGTATTGTATTATAGTTAAATAATTAGAACACCCACTTAGTACCAATATTTAAATAATTATAAGATTATTCAAAGTACGAAAAATATCATCCACTTATTAGGCCTTGTCCTACCAGTGAACCGATAAGACCATTGGTTCAACATCTGGTCTGGTTATTATAGCATTGTTTGCAACACTAATGGAGATGAGATCGGTACCGATCACGAGATTCGGTAAAAAAGGTACCGGCATCGGCATCTGTACAAAATGATATTCAAAGGTAAAATATTGGTAAAATATTGTACCTATCGAATCGGTACCGAATTGAAAATACCAATCCTGAAAAACGTCAAACATAAATACCGAAATTCATACAGTACAATATAATACCGATAGTTTTCCATATTGATACCAAATTACTCATCCCAAACACCGTGCTAAACAACATCAACGTTTTCCATTAAATTTGGGATTGGCTAAATGCATCTCCTTTTTTACTAGTCATACCTCCTTTCCAAAAATACAATTTAAAGTTGTTAAATTTCATCCCTCTGTAGAATTCAAATATTGTTTTTGAAGACACGTTCTCTATCTAATATTTTATTATGTTTCTATAAAACGTTATTACAAATTAATAAAAAAAAATATTTTAAAACAATAAAAAAGTTTGAGAATTTTTTTGAAAAAAACAGTTTAATTTGTATTTTTTAATTTGTATTTTAGTTCTCTCGTCTTTTTTTTTTATTAGTATTATTGTTATATGAAAATGTTTTTATAATTTAACTAACAACTTTTATTTATTAAAAGTAATAAAATGCAAAAAGAAAATAAAAGGTTAACTAGCACATTAGGTAGTAAAACGATTTGATCAAATCATGTAATATCAATTAATAATCGATATAAGTGGAAATTTAATTATTGTGAGGGTATGTTATTGACTAATCAAAATCATTATCTATAAATTGACAGTGGTGATTCTTAAATACATTTCTCTTCTTTTAACTCTAAAAACGATATTAAGTTGGCTGACTTCAAAGCTTCATTTAAATTTTTATGTATTATTGTTTATACAAATTGTATTCGAATACCAACTTTAAGCCATTATGAATAAAAAAAATTCCAGTTCAAAATTAAAATGACTCGCTTCAGTTTAAAACGTAGGAAAACGAATAAAAAAAACTTATGTTTAAAACGTAAGAAAATGAATAAAAAAATCTTTTTAAATAAAATAACGTTTTAAAAACAAAAACCATTAATAATAATAAGAGTAAACTGCAATTTTACACCCTGAGGTTAGGGGTCATTGGCACTCCTACCCCCCCTTAGGAAATAATTGCAAAATTACACCCCACTGTTAACCCTTATGTCGCACTTTTACCCCCCGGACCAAGATGCCGTTACACTTACCGTTAGAGTTTGGTGAAATGTCCAAATTACCCCCCAACGTTTATCCCCTTCCTTATTTAAGAAGTTCAAGCCCTAATTTGTCTGTGTTAAACCCTTTCAATCGCTGAACATGTCTTCATCTTCTTCCTCTGTGCTTCGATCCAAGGAGACCATGAGCAAAAGTCAAGCTTCAGACATCATATGTCCTTGTGGTGCGAAAACAATGTTCAAAGAGTCACAATCCAAAGCTAATCCTGGTCGATGGTATCTTAGATGTGTAAGTTTCTTGTGTTTAATGGTTATTGAAACTCAAGATTCATTCTTCTGTTGCTTATGATGTCCGATAACAGGTTGGAGGATGTGGATTCCTCAGATGGGCTGATGTTAGTGAAGAACAGGGATGTCCGGTTTGTCGAGAGGTAGTGCCTGCTTTAATTTAAAGCATTAAAGATAAGGATGAGTTGGCTAAGTGCAAAGAACAGTTGGCTCGGTACAAGAATGGCGATGTGTTGAAACTGAAGATGTATTTTGTGATTACTTGGGTCTTGATTGTTCTATTTTTTTTGCTTAAGTAGGTTAATGTCGAGAAATTGGATTTGTTTTTTGTTTTGCTTAAGTAGGTTAATGTCGAGAAATTAGATTTGGTTGTGTATTTAGAGTGTAACCGTATTTGGGTTATGATTTTTGAAGTTTATGCAATGGTCCTTTTAAAGTTCTTATATGTTTGTTTTAGTAGCCTGGTTGTAATTATGTAGGTATGGGTGACAAAGAGAATGATAAAGTTGAGAATGAGAAAGATATTGCTAAGGACGAAGACGTCGTTGCAGCCGAAGAACCAGACAGTTATGTATACTTTGAAGATCAAGAGTCTGAGATACTCAGACCTTACATGGAGCAAGAAACTGATTATGAAAAGATATTCGGAGATCCGACAAAGGAGTATGACCCTGAAGTGCTGGAACATGCATGGGATTACACATATTGGGATGAAGATGATGATTGGTACTTTGACCCATATGAAGGGGAGCATGGTTCGGATTCGGATTGGTCTTGTTTGGATGATTGTCACTGGAAATAGGCTAGATTTTGTTTGGTTTTAAGTTTGTATGTTGGACATGTTATTTGTACTAAATGTTGCAATGTAATCTAATCGAATCACTTTCCGCCTCTTATTTGTACCAAAATGGTCATTTTGACCTTATGAATGGTCATGGTACTTGTACCAATTATCCAAACATGCTGCAAAGCAATTATATAGGCTGCAAATTTATATAGGCTGCTGCAATTGACAAAAAGTAACCTGCCTGTGATCATCTAAACACAATCAAACATGCATGCCAGTTATGAACAAGTCAAACCTGCTGCAGTTGACCAAGTTCTGTAAATTTTGACCTTATAAACAAGTCAAACCTGCTGCAAATGACCATAATGGACATTTTGACCTTATAAACAAGTCAAACTTGCTGCAAATGACCAAAATGGACATTTTGACCTTATAAACAAGTCAAACCAACCAAACTTTGTCTTGAACAAACCAAACAAACATAGTATAAACTTACAAACCATCCAAACATTGTCTTGAACAAACCACACAAAGACCAAACCAAACATAAAGGTACAAACCAACCAAACAATGTCTGTAACAAAGTTGACAAACCTAACAAACATAGTCTAAACTTACAAACCATCCATCACTCATCAAGATTGTAAACTGGTGCACCTTGAGTGGCAGTGTGTGATTCCTGTGAAGCAGTTGATTGTTCACCACCTTGTCCTTTACAGCTCCTGACATTGTGACCCACGTTCCTACATTTACCACGCTTGATGCTACTTCCCTTTCTGGTCATTTTACCACCTTTGTCGAACTCCTGCTCAAGCTCTTTTTCACCAAATGCCTTCCTTCTTTTCTTCTTTGGCCTTCCAACTTGTGTATGATGCTTTGGTGGGATGAGTGTTGTTGGACACTCTGAAGGAGTCCACATCCCCGGCTCGTTGATAGGCTCTATCACATTGTCATAGACTTTCTTCCATGTTGACAGCCAATACACATCATCCACCCACTCTTCTGGTATGCCAGCATCAATGTTATTCCTTGACATATCCCATATGGCTGCAACTGCATGTTTGCAAGGCATCCCTGTCAAATCCCACTTCCTGCATGCACAAGTTTTATGTTTGACATTCACAACACACTGTGATCTCGGACCTGTTACTTGATACTTGTCTGAATCAACCATTAGAACAGACATTTCAGCAGCCTGTTGCTTGATCTCATCGAAGACCTCAGTGGCATGAGGTGTCAGTGGCCCCATGCACTTTGCTTGCAATTTCTTGACATTGACTATCCTCTTGGTCATGTACTCCCGAATGAATTCTCGGCATGTGATAATCGGCTTGTCCCTTGCTCCCACAATTTGTCGGTTAAAAACCTCACATATGTTGTTCAGCAACATATCACATTTAGCTCTTCCAGAAAAATATGCTCTTGACCAAGCGGTGTATGGGATCTCATTCAGCCAGTCATACATAGCTCGTTCTGTTGTCTTAATTTCTTCCATAGCTTTGTTAAAGTATGGAATAGATGTCTTCCTTCCGGCTAACCAAACCAAATTCTTGTAAAGATCTCTATGCCACTTGGATTTCATGCTCTCATGGATGTGCCTCAAACAAAATCTGTGCTCACCATTAGGAAAAATAGCTAGCATAGCAGGAATCAGACCCTGTGATACAAAAATGCAATTCATTTTTTAGAATAAGCACAATATTTTGCTACCAAAGTTAAGAACTTATTACCTTTTGTCTGTCACTGATGAAGGTGAAACAAGAGTCAGCCGTACACCCTAGGCGATCTCTCAACAGTTGCAAAAACCATTTCCAGGTTTGTGTTGTTTCTGCCTCAACAAGGGCATAACATACTGGATATATGCTATTGTTCCCATCAATACCAACAGCACTCAAGATCTGACCAGGAAATGGACCTTTCATGAAACAACCATCCACACCCAGCAATGGTCTTCCAATCATCTTAAATCCTCTCATCATTGAGGCAAAACAAAAATAAACCCTTCGAAACTGCCTTGTAGGACTAGCTGAGTTCCCACATGGCTCCACATCAATTTTTATTGTATTACCTGTGTTGGTGAAATTTATAGATAGTCAATGAGCAGAAATGAGCAGAAAGTTAATTGTACCTGGGTTGGCTTTTAGAAGTTCATCACAGTATGACCTTAGCAAAGCATACTGTTCTTGGTAATCACCATAAATCTTCGTAGTTGCTATCCTCTTGGCTCTGAAGACCTTATGGAGTGATATTTCAAGTTGATGCTTCCGAAGAAGTTGACTTTGGATTGCATGAATCGGCATGTCTGGATTGCTTTCAATCAAAGGTTGGATCTCTCTGGCAATCGAACTCATTGTATACAAAGAAACGGCCCTTATTGTCAAACAATTGTGTTGATTACGAATGGTCTTGACACACCACTTATCCTTGTCCGTGTTTCTTGAGATGTGAACTGCCCAAGGACAGGTGGGCTTGATATGCCTTTTAAGGTGCTTGTGTTTGTGTTTCTGCCCTACTCTGGTGCAATTACTATTTTGCCCCTCTTCTCCCTTTTTTTTACAGGACCAAGTAGTGGTGGATTGCTTCCAAAACATACTACCCTATACCTTAACAATTCATTTTTTAGAATAAACACATCCCTCCTTGCCTTCAGAGCATAAGTTTTCACCATCTGATTCATCTTTTTCTTGTCATCAATAAGCTGACCAATGTAGAATGGCAAATCATTTGGACCTTTTAAAGCACTTTTGTTTCTCCTCCTTATCTTCTTGGCAACCTTATCTCTAAGGCTTGAATTGTCATCAGAGCCACTTTCAAAAACCTCCAGGTCAACAGGCTGATGACCTTCTTCGCTTCTCTCATCATCATGATCCCCGTCACTTGAACCATCCAGTTCTTCCCTAGAAATTTCAACATTAGCCCTGAACCTCTGCATATCCACCTCTATTTCATAAACCATATTATCTTCCTCAACATACTCATAATCAGGATCACTACCGTCACTCTCTTCCTCATCTTCATTCATACTATCATTGTCATTATTTTGTGTAAATGATGCTGGAACAATTGCTTTACTAGCCCCTATAGGACCTTCACTTGTATTTTCCAATATTGTTGACCTACGGTGTTCAACATACATGTCTATCATGTGGACTCCTTGACGCACATGATCAAAGATAGGCTCTAAGTCAACATTACATTTTAATGTCCTAAGACAAAAATCCAACGAACAGTATGGTTCCTTGTAATGAATGCAGCCATATTGCCTATCATTGTATCCTAATTGCTTAACCATCGCCTCTAAAACATCAGTATTCAACACTCTAAAATCTACATGATCAATGTAGTTCATCTTCCCACCAAGGTATTTCCTATTTGGGTTTTCTACAAAATTACCTCCATGGTGAAATTTTATGCTAAATTCAGATTGGGTTTCGCCTGTAATCAAACAACAAAAACAAATTAACAGAGAAATATGTTAAAATTTTACCTGATTCAAACGCTGTGAGCTTGCATGTCACTTACGGTACATTACAGTCGGTTCGAAATACTGATCTTCAGCTCGTAGCTTCCACAATCGAAGATCCATGCTCGTAACCCAACTTCTAATCACCTGTAATTGTTGAAGGATGCTTGAACGCGAGTGCAGAGTTCTTCAATTTTGAGTTAGGGTTAACCTCAGGGTTCAAAAGTGATGAAAAAGGGTTTTTATGAGGATGCAAGTCAACATGTTACCAAATTTACCTATTTACCCTTTGACCATTAACAGAAAAAGCTAGACTCTAACGGCATCTTGGTCCTGGGGGTAAAAGTGCGACATAAGGGTTAACAGTGGGGTGTAATTTTGCAATTATTTCCTTAGGGGGGTAGGAGTGCCAATGACCCCTAACCTCAGGGTGTAAAATTGCAGTTTACTCTAATAATAATTAAAGAAAACAAAATGACAAAAAAAAAAAAAAAACCAAAGAGTTTAAATTGCATTAATTTAAAAGTTGAAGGTGGGGTACGTTAAGTTGAAAAGGGTTTAAATTGCATTAATTTAAATTGCGTTAGTTTAGCCGCATCCTTAAATTTTGTTAAAAATCTGCACGGTATATCAATTAACTAGTTTCTACAAACTACGAAACTAGTCTCAAAACAAAAGACATTGAATCTCCTTTTTTTTTATTCTTTACTCTCCCAACTCAACTTCATGATCTGAACCCTTTTCATAAACACAAGCCCTAACTACATAAACCCTAAATCCCCAATTCATTCATTCAATTCAATGGACATAATATCCCAATTACAGGAACAGGTAAACACCATCGCTGCAATCGCCTTCAACACCTTCGGAACACTGCAGAGAGACGCACCACCAGTTCGTCTCTCCCCCAATTACCCAGAACCCCCTTCTGCACCTGCCGCACCTACCGCCGCCGCCGGTGGTGCCGCTGCCAACGGTGCCGCTGCAAACCCTAGCACTGAAGAGTCGCCCAGTAATAATATTTCGGAAACGCCGAAGCTTTTGAGTGCCGAACTTGTTAAAGCTGCTAAACAGGTGTACTTAAATTAATTGTTTGGATTAATTTAGTGTTTTGTGTTTTTGATATTGAAGGGGTGAAGTTTGTTAGGTTAAAAGAATTAGAATTGGGAGCATTTGTTAACTAGATTTTTAGTGTTTATGAAAATGTGATTATTTTTGACAGTATATAATCAGAAAAAAAAAAAAGAATTATTATTGGTTTGTTTAAATACTCAAAATTGGTTACTGTAAGTTTAAAATTGGGATAATTAGTTTAAGGCAGATTCAAACACAGCCTTAGGCTTCTTTAGATTCTTCACTTGTAACGTTTTGCCATACATAATCATATCATCTCTCATAATATAGAAGGGTACATGCAAAACGAATAAGTTAATTGGCCGAAATGAGTAAGTACCCTTGGTTTAGAAAAGCGTGAGGCATTATACGTTTAGGCCCTGAAAGTCGAGGCGTGAAGCAAAAGTCTCACACGCACGCGAGGTGTTGTTGTATGTTCAACCAAATAAGCTTTATGTACAACCAAGAGCTGCATTTGTCTCATGGTTTTACGTATCACCAACCTAACTGTGCATGTGGTTCCACCTCAAGGCCCTGTGGCGCTTTCCTGATGCCTTTGTGCATCAGGCACGCTTTTTTAAACCAAGATAGAACTAAATGGAGACTGGGTTTTAAAAAGCGCGCCTAGGCGCATCAAGGCGCAAGCCTTGGCACCTTAGGTAGCTCGAGGCGCGCTTTTTACAAAAAGCCCCAAAAAAGAGCATTTTTAGAGGTTTTTCTGGCCTGAGGCGCGCGCCTCATGTACATAGGGTATTTTTATGCTGTTTTTATGCATCAAACTGTTGAACAATAGGTTTTTTAGCTTGTACTTATGGGTAGAATCATATATAAACCTTATTTATAGCTCTAATTTGGATAAGAGATGCTAAAAACCTATAGGGTATATATAAAAAATTATATAATCACTTTGCGCCTCGGGTACGAAAAGCCAACAGCTTTTGCGCTTTGCGCTTCGCGCCTCGGTTTTAGGCCTCGTCGCTTTTGTGCGCCTCTCGCTTTTTAAAACCAAGAATGGAGATAATTTGTTTGCATTATAACTCTTGTCCCATGACTTTGAAAGTGAGTTTTAATGATTAATTTTCACATGCTGTAACATGTGTAGTTTGATGCATTGGTAGCTGCTCTTCCGTTTTCCGAAGGAGGTGAGGAAGCTCAGCTGAAAAAAATTGAAGAACTTCAGGTATATTAGCCCACATAGAAAGTTTTAGTGTTTATATGTGTGGATTTTATTAAAAAAATTGTTACCATAGTTGTCAAAAGCGCAAAAGGCGCGCGCTCGGGCGCAGCGAGGCGCGCCTATAGCTCCTGGTGGTAGCTTAGGCGCAAAAATGGGCTTTTTTTTTGTAAAAACGGTGCTCAGGCGCTCGGGCGCAGCGAGGCGAGCCGAAGCTGAATATCCAATTGATGTTGATGGAAGTTCTGATGACTTTGATGATGCTCTTGATGATTGATGATGAACTATAAGTTTAAATGTTTTAGTAACCGCAAACGTTTGTATAAGTCCTACCTAGTAACTTTTGGTATCACTACGTGTGTATAAGTCGGTCCTATACTTTTGCTACTAGCTATTAGCTACATGATCTTAAATGGCATATATAATAGTTTTTTTTTTATTTTATATGAGAAATCTTATTTATTTTCAAAGCATAACATATTTTTTATATTTTATTTCTCTATGTGCGCTTTTCTTAAAATAGCCCACGCTTTTTTTGCGCCTTGCGCCTAGGCTCCGGGCGAGGCCGATGCGCCTCGCCTGCGCCTTGCGTCTTTGACAACATATGCAATTGACAGTAACCTGAAGCATATATAATATTTGTGTATGTATGCAACTGACAGAAACCTGATGTATATGTAACATGTGCTTATTTATGCAACTATAACCTTTTTTTTCTTTGAACTTATAATCTCAATTACTAATTAGTTTAATATTAATAAGTTTATTTAACAAATAAGTTGAAAAACAGTTGGCAAGTGACAAAGTTTTCAAACTTCCCGGTTGCCGTGTTCAAAACATGCTTACTTTGCTTTTATAATTACTCTGTGTCTCACTGCGGATTGATTCAACGCTGCGTGTTGCTTTAAATATATAAGGGTCGTCCATCTGTAAGCTCATTTGTCTAAACGAGAACCCATCTCTCATCACTGGTTGCTTTCATTTCTTTGGGTTCTTCCAGCTTTAAGAACATGAAGTGACAATCTTTTCTTAATCCGGTTCAACCGTGTTTGTTTAAAAGCCGTACGATTTGTTGTAGCGCGTTTCAGTTGAACCAGTTCGGTCTTAATAAGAACACTGCTTTGTATTTATTAGATCTGACAGTTTTTACCCATTTGCTTTTTAACTTGTTGATTTGGGTTGTCTTTTATCTTAAATTGTCAAATTAAAAACATTAATTAAAAGGAGAACGGGGTCAACTTAGTCAAATGGATATTTTCTATTATCTGCACTTGTCAGTTGAGTCAAATGGGACACTTTGTACTTACCATAGTTCATCCCATGAATTATCATCATACGCGTAACGATAACAACCTAAAAGAACTAAAGAAGTTACGAAGAATGATTATAGATTGTGATCTCACAGATAATGAATCTTTGTGTAGGCTGAAAATGATCTTGTTGGTCAAGAACTTCAAAAGCAACTTGAGGCTGCAGGTAAATTTATTCTACGCTATCTTTTCTGCATGTTTGGTTCACTTGATTTGTTTCTTTTTTTCTTATTTTGCCAATGACTGGGGGGTAGGGTTGTTTCTTGGCTCAAATCAGAGTTAAGCTTACACTTCAAAAAATCAGATAGCTCATCTTCTAGTCGAAAATTGTGTCAGTTTTGAAGTTTTTGACAACTAGATTAACCATAGTTGTTAATAGCGGCTATAGCGCTCTGTAGCCTTGCGACCAAGTGTCGCTATATGGGTCTTAGCGATGAATAGCGAAGTTGGTGACAGGTTTTTTTTTTTTTATAGTTTTTCACCTCTCGCCCGGGTTTTCGGAGCTGCATTCGTGTCCGCAGGACGTGCGAGCATGCACGAGTTCAATTAAATTCCAGTTCAGAAACTCATTAATTCCAGTTCGAATAATTAATTAGTTATGGTGTGTTCAATGTAAATCGATATGTGGTAAAATAAATTAAGTGTAAATACTGAGGTGGCAAACGGATTGGTAGGATAATGGGTCAAAATACTTTAGAATTATAAAAAGACAGATTTCTCAATCTCTCAAAGTGGGTAGGATAATGTCCATACACCAGGTGTTTGATAGTCAAGCCATGCACATCTGATAACCTTGTCAAACATTTGTTTCTTTCTCGTCTCTTTCGGCATGTTGACCCGTTAAGGAAATTAAATTTTTTCTTTGTGTCTTGATTTTTTGGATAGAGCATGATTTTGGGAAAGAAAATATTTTTAATTTTTTAGGATTACAGTTTCTGAACAAATAAGAAAATGTTACGTAAACTAACCAGGTCCAAACTAATCGAGATTTTTTTTTCGTATCTTTTCTAAAATGGTTAATATCATGTTAAACTACAAGCAAGACAATGTGTTCATCAATGGTGATGAAAAGCGAGAAGTAAATAACACTGCATCTTTGTCAAAAAGGAGTCATTTTGCAATTTATTTGTCTACAATGAAGAGTTCTATTAAAATATGATTCTTGTGAAACCTGTGCTGTTAGTTTAAACTCATTTACCAAAATGGTCAGTTCAGGTTATATTTTTATTACTTAAGCGGGTCAAATGGGTAAAGTAGAGAAAACTAGCTAAAACGGGACACAGGTCAAAATGGAGAAAAAAATTCTTGTAGTGTTAGATTAAAGGTAAACTGACGTTAAAAAAAAGTCACCAGGCTTGAACTCAATGACAGTAAAATAAATGTAACTTTCTTTTACAGTATTTTATATGTATAATAGTAGATAAAAGCTGATGTTTTTTTTTTTTTTTGTTCTAATGGGGCTGACATGCTATTGGTGATATCAGATAAGGAATTGAAACAAGTGCAAGAATTGTTCAATGAAGCAGCAGATAATTGTCTCAACTTGAAGAAACCAGACTAAAGGCCCTAATGTAATGGATCATCTTTCATTTGTATCAGTATGATATTAATTTTAGAATCTAACAGATTGTTGATTGTCGTTGTTGCTCTGGGTGTTCTTCGGCTTTTTTACTATATCAATTATATGGTCTTTTATAGCATATTTTCAAGTATTCGTCTATGTCTTCACTGTCGTTTTCCAAAGTTTGATGTATTGTTAAGGGAGATTATTGTAAATGAAAAGATTTTGGTATAAGTTGTTATTAATATTTGATTTTGTATATTAAGATATGTTTTTCTAAGAGTATTATACTGTACCAGTCAATATTAAACAAAGGCTACCTCAAACATTCATTTGTCTTTTGGTTTTCAGCTCTATATTTGACATTGATTATAAGAAAAAGACTTTTTTTTTTTTTCAAAAATCAAGGAATTCCATGGTTCCACACTTGCTCATCAAGACAATCAGTGGAAGAGCCATCAGACTTGACGTTGTGGGCTAACGACCCTCAACACCCATAAGGTTAAAAGGAGGGTGAGGGTGTGGGGACCACACCCAATCAATGAATCAATTTTTTTATTCAAATCTTAGATAGTTAAAGGGTGAGTTAGTTAAAGCTTAACGCCTATGTGTCGGTGATGTGGAAGAACGTTATGCACTTTTTTAGTTAAACCACAACGGGTGGTCTTAGATCTATGATGGTTATCTTTTTTAACATAATTTCTAGACATTCTATGATAAATATATCAATATCTACATTTTCCTTGAAATTGAAATTTCATACACGTGTTTTATTTGGGTATATGGGAGCCGTTAACAACCCGAAAAATATTATTATAAATGGATAAAGAAAAGGTTACAATCTACCGGAAATTCAAGGGTGGTTGCTTTTTAGACTGGTAGTGGTCGTGAAAGGTGACCAAGGATGGAGATGAAGGTATGAGTGTGTGTCTGGTAGTTCTATGGCGGTTCGATGGTTCAACAGAGGTGGTTTTATGAGTGTGGGTCTGGTGGTTCTATTGTGGTTCTTTGTTTACAGGTGAAGTGTGTAATGTGTTTGCATGTTGCAAAAGTCAAACTTACAAATAATAGATTTTTTTTAACTTTTTGTAATTAATGGAATTATTAATTAAATATTAAGGACGAAATAGTAATTTAATAAGAGTATTTTTAATGAAAATGAATAAATATGTAATATATATGGTTTAAAAAAAAAGAAATATGTAATTAATTTTAAAAATTGAGTAAATATGTAATAATTGATCTTAGGAAGAGGATATATGTAAAAGACCCTATTGTTTTACTCTCGTTTCTTATTATTTATCTAGGAGTAAGAAACGAGAGTAAAACAATAAACCCAAAGAATTGGGCCTTCTATATGAGCCAGAGTAGAGGTGCACAAACCGGTTAATTTTAATAACCGGACCGGTTAACCGGTTATACCGGTTAATTTGACTTTTTGACTTTAACCGGTTAATGCTTTAACCGGTTATTACTTTAACCGGTTATTTTATTAACTGGTCCGGTTAATTACTTTAACCGGTCCGGTTAATTAACCGGTTATTTTCGGTTAAAAACCGGTTTTTTTTGCCTTTTTTTTGAATTTTTCGGTTATTTTTTCGGTTAACCGGTCTATCGGTTAAAAAACCGGTTTAAAAAAACCGGTTAATAACCGGTTATTATACTAAAAACTTGTAACCGGTTACTAACCTACGGTTAAAAATAACCACTAACCGGTTATTCCTAAATCGGTTATTAACCGGTTACGGTTTCGGTTAATAACCGGTTACGGTTAATTAACCGGTTATTTTGAACACCTCTAAGCCAGAGAGTCACAGCAAGCAATTTTTGATACCCAAAAATGGGTCTTCTATCTATGTACCCTAAGATCATCGGCCCATACCCCCTCTTTGGAACCAAATCCGTCCAGATTACTATTTGGGCTTGTGGCCACAAAATGGGCCTCCAAAACCAAAGATTGTTTATTAAATTGAGTCACAATTGAAACATCTTGGCTTTAAATAGGATCATGATTAAAACCTTTTGGACATTTAAATTAATTTGTGTCTTGTTTGGCCCACCAAACAACAAATGGCCGATGAGATATCTCCAATCGTAAACCGGCTTTGGGCCCTATACAATCAAGAAAAAAAAAAACACACCGTTCACCTAAAAGTGTACAAACAAACATGTTCTAACCCGGTACCCGACCGGCCTGACCCAGTAAAAAACCGGGTCAGCCCAAACCAGTTTGGGCCCAACCCAACCTATGGTTTGCAACCAGTTTCTAATAATTTAAAAATACTTGTTTCTCCCAAACCGGTTTGGATGTGTTTATAAAAATGAGTAACTCAAAATCAGTTTTAAAACCCAAACCGGTTTGGATGTGTTTATAAAAATGAGTAACTCAAAATCAGTTTTAAAACCGGCTTACCATTTTTTGCCTTTAGGAGTGATTCTAACGGCTATATAGTTGTTTTTGACCATTTTGGGGTGTTTTTACCCTTTTTGTATCTTTTTTCAACCTTAAAGCTCCTCTAAACTAATATAAATAGGTTGGTGGTGTTTTGGTTGAAACAGAACATGAGAAGCGCTTGGCACTCTCAAAAAATGATTAAAAATGGTCACATTTTCTACTGGCTTCATCCAGTACTCATTTTTCGGTTGGTTGCGAGACAACTTCCAACCAAGGTACACCACGTAATACCTGCCAAATACAAATTCATTTCTTCAATATGTTAAAGGAAGAAAATGCTAAACGGGTGGCAAAGAAAACTGCGGCGACGATAGGTAATGAACTCGTAGAGGCAAAGATTAAAGAAATCGAGGAGTCAAGAATGGAAGAAATCGAGGCGGCAATGTCAAAAAGTGACATTCGTGACGAATATTAAAAACTTGTTTATCTTTCTATTGTATTTGAGATTTTAAGTTATTTGTTATTTTGTTTGTATTTGAAATTACAATGGTTAAGCTCTTTTTTTTAAATCGGTTTTTATATTTGGATCATTGAAAAACCCCCCTTTGTCTTTATTTTAGGTGATCCTGTTTGAACTGAAGGAGAAGTACATCTTGGGTTTTGCTTATGTAAAAACAATGAGAACTCCTCCCAACCAATCAATTTTTTTTCCTTTTATTTAGATGAGTTAACTGTCAAAATTGTCCATGAGGTTTGTTCACTTTTGCTGCTTTAGTCTAAAACTCAAACACTTTTAATCTGGGTCCCTGTGGTTTCAGTTTTGTTGTCATTTTCATCCAAAATCAAAATCTCGGCAGATTTTCCAATCAACATCCAGTTTTTTTGTGTTTTTCCTCTCTTTTAATGAAGGGTAAAATGGTCTTTTAACGTTTTATTAAAACAAAATGAAAAAATATGACCATTTTGCCCTTTATTAAAAGGGAGGGAAAAGACTAAAAAAAACTGGACGTTAACTGAAAAATCTGATCAGATTTTGCTTTTAGATGAAAATGACAACAAAATTAAAATCACAGGACCCAGATTCAAAATGTGTGAGTTTTGGACTCAAGTGACCATTTTGACAGTTTACTCTATTTAGATTAAAAAGGTAAGTTTCTAATTGTGCAACCTTTGATTTAGTCATTGATCATTTAGAAAATACTTGAGTCTTCTCATCAATTTGTTACCATCACCGTCGACGTCAACTGACTTCATGTTCCTCCTCCCGTCGATGAGCTCTAACAACATGATTCAGTAGCTGATCATGTATGGGATAATAAGGTTGAAATTGGAAAGTGTAAAGGATTGAAGTGATTAACAATAATTATGTTATAGAATTTGTGTAAACTTATTATTGTGTTTTACGTCCATAACCAAATTAATTCGAGATAATTATCCAGATTTCTATTGCAATGGTGATGTTTGTAGTCTAATGTTGCTCGCAATTTGAAAAAAGAAATTAAATTTAGAGTTGTATGATTGTTTCCACTATCTCAAACAAAACATAGGTGATTTTTTTAAAGAAATTTGAAGGCTAGAGTCGTTTCAAAATTTCTAGCATTAGCTTGTCCCGAATATTATGTTTTTCTTTGTTAATTTTGTATTTTTTTGGAATATGTATATGTGTATGTCTATGTGTGTTAATAATACGAACACGAACTGTTTGACCCCTTCGATGAGGCCAAGTGTCTACGGCTTGCCCTTGATGATAGGCGTGGTTTGAGTCGGGGTATTGGGTGAAAATGCGAAATGTAGCCGCCGATGTGTCATGTGCTTCTAATGTGCAAAATATGGTCTACTAAGGTTATCCTAACTTAGACACTCTAGTTTTACTCTAAACTCTCCTAATGCAAGACCACAAGACAGACAAGTGCACCTATCGAAATTAGTAAAACCTAATGAAGTTTCGATTCGAACCCATGAGACAGTAGCGACACTAAACTAGACTCAGACTCATACTTAATTGGCCTATTTGATTTGATTATCGAAGTGGATTTTTGATTAACTAATAACCTAAAGTTAAACTAATAGGTTTTTTATGTGACCAGTGATGATGAACAAACCACCTAGGAAAAAACCATAAAGACAAGCAATGACTCCTAAGTTTGACAATTTACCAAGTTCTGATTACCAACACGACCAACCTCCCGTTAAAGATGATTAAGTCCTATAGTAACTATTCAGGTAGGAATGGGACCCCCACTCGGAAGATCCTAGAAACCGAGCTGTGAAGAACAACCAAAATAAAACCTATAGTGATTAGAAAAATAAGAATGTGCCTACACTTTAAAGAGCCTAAAAACTGATCTATTAAGAAACAACCAGACCGTGTATGAACTGCTAGATGAAAACATGTTTCCCCACAAATCTCGAATCCCACAACTATTATATGTTAGAGAAACACCCTAAAAATCTTTAAGATGTGAAGCTAGTTCTAAGATGATACACTAACTACCCAAGAAACAACTAAACACAACTAAACAGATGGATACGAGCTATCGTCACCCAATCTGTTTAACAACGAAAAGCTAATAACCTAGCAATCCCAAATCATTTCTCGAATCATTGAGATTGGATGCACACTTAAGTTCAGTTGATTTTAGTTGATTAATTTAACTTCAGTTATCTATAATCTCAAGCTCTAGACCAAAAACCTACCGATTCACAATCTAAAACGACTTTGATGTATCTTGGGTGAATCCCTTCTTTCCAAACACATACAAATCAACAATCAATCAATAATCACAGCCAAAACACAAGAATACATGATCATAACCAGTAACAAGATAGAACTAGGTTAAATCAACCACAAACTTGGATAAAAAGTCAAACCGAAAGTCAACGCATAGTCAATAGTTCATCAAATCTAGGCGGCCCTAATAAAGTTGCCCCTAATCATGTTTAAAGAAGTAAAACATTCAATAAAAACTGAAAACATAGTATTCATCTCAAGTTAAAACAGAAAAGAATCAAAAAGTTCACTAACGGGTTGCACGTCTTGTAAAGATCCGAACTTTATCTTTGATTCTCGATCCCAGCACCTTACTCAAGCATGGAAGCACTCCTTTGATCGGCTGAAATGGAATAGCGTGCGACCTAGGGTGAAAATGATGTTTATATTGGTGACAAAATCCTTTTTTTCTCGACAAACAACTCCCTCACACGTCAAGAGGGAGACTTGAACCCGTCTCGTGTGTCGCTTGTGCTTTAGATAAGACAAAACAATGGATCAATGATTTTCTAAGTCAGTCAAACTCAAACTCCAGTTCACGTGCCGCAATGGGACTAAGACCACTCATCTCGACGCGCTAAGCAAAAAATCTTTTAGAAATTTCATTATTGGCCCTCGAGTTTCATTGCTTGCTCCTTGTTGCTCGTTTCTTCTTGTTTTTTGCTCATTTTTATGCACCGCAACCTACACAAACACAAACTAACACAATAAATTCAAGCTAAAATCTAATAAAAATGACACTAAAACTATCTAAAATGTACATAATACATAGGATAAATGCATGAACACATTAGTGTCCAACTCACAATCACAAATAAATGAAATGCAAGAAACTATCCACCTAATGAATGAAAACTTAAAACGAACGCAATACGAGATCAATGGACTAAAATCTAACAAATGCGGGTTTGTCGAGTCAAGACGAAGATATAGATAGATAATTGTTATTTTGTTATGATAATTTGATTTTATTAAATTAATAAATGATGTAATTTGTCAGTTTGTAATTAAATGTAGTTGTATTTGGTCATTATAATTATTAATATAACATAAATTCTAGTAAGCAATAAGCTTAAATGAATTATGTTACTAGCTTATAATCACCATATACATTCCAGTCAGCAACCTTTTATAATAAGTAATTTTTAAAAATAAAGAAATAAAAAACATTGTTAAGTATTCTATCGTATAGTATAATATAGGTCTCGTATAGGCCTATGGATGTAGTATCGTATCATATAGTGTAGTATAAATCTGGTATAGGCCTATACGTGTAATATAATATCGTATCCTATCGTATAGTGTAGTATAGGTCATGTATAGGCATATATGTGTAGTATCGTCTCGTATAGGCCTATAGGTGTAGTATCATATCATATGGTGTAGTATAAGTCTTGTATAGGTCCTGTATAGGCTTATAGGTCTATTATAGGCCTATGGATGTAGTATTGTATTGTATTGTATTGTATTGTATTGTATTGTATTGTATTGCATTGCATTGCATCGTATTGTAGTGTAGAGGTGTAGTTGATGTGCGTAAAATACAACATATAAATTAGATCGAATACGATGTAAAATCAACAATACTAGTGTTGAAAAAAGCTTGTTTCTTTGTTCCTTTTAATTTACAGGGTCAAAAGAGCTTAAACGAACAAATGAAGCAAATTAACAGCAAAAACCAACATAAATACAAAGAAGGAGGATTGACACAACTCGCCAAGCCCCCGTCCACATCCAAACCAACAAAATAACAAGATCAGAAGCTTTGGCACGGGGCCGTGCCCACTAGGCATGGGTCGTGCCCAAGACAAGATTCTCTGTAGAAGAAAAGACAACAGCAAAGGACAAACCAAACCACCAACACGGGGACGTGCTAAGGCAACATGGGGCGTGGTCAACTCTTAGATTCGTAGAATCTGAGATAATACAGCAAGTACAATGGCCACGGGCCGTGCCGTTGACACACGGGGCCGTGTTAGTACAAGACCTGACACTGCAGTTAATGAGGAAGAGAGAGAAGGATGGACATGGGGCCATGCCAGGCGGGCACGAGCCGTGTTGAACATCTGACTTCAGCTATAAATAGGGGTGCTTGGTTCCATTCCAATCCATCCCTTGGAAAACCACTTCTCCCACACTTGTCACCACTCCACCACCAATACAACACCAACATCCACCACCATCATCCATCTTCCATTATTTGGAGTGTGTAGTAGTCTCGGGATTCAAGATCGATCGTAAGAGTTCTTTTCAAACAAAGGCCATGCTTGGTTAAACTCTTACATCACTTGGTGAAGACAAATCTTTTATGTATTACTTTTTCATTTTCAATCTTTGGCTCCTTTTTATTTGGGTATGTATTAATGACTTTAATAACTAGTTTTTTACATTGAAGGAGAATTTATTTAACCACTCTTCATGTGTCGTTGCTTCACACATCTGTGTCTTTACGTTCTATATAAAGCACGTTAACTACTTGGAAGGGGGTTAGAAGGGTGGTTGGGTAATTCTATGTCTCGTTCAGTGTATAGATCCTGCGAGAACCTGATTCAAGCTTAGTAAGACTTCACTATGTCTCGTTCAGTGTATAGATCCTGCGAGAACCTGATTCAAGCTTAGTAAGACTTTACGAGTGGGCGGTACTGTTCGCCTCTGGAGAAGTAAGAAACCGCTTGAATCCCTTATCTATAAAATACTATTAAAACTTTAAACCAACCCTGCGAGTACTATATCCCTGCTGACTCAGACCAAAGGGTTGAAGGTAACGCTGCCTGGAAGGGGGCCTACTACTTTTCGCATTAATAACTTACTTAATTATCTTTTCAATAATCCGACCTTGCGGGACTGTATCCCTGCTGACTCAGACCAATAGGTTGAGGGTAACGCTGCCTGGAAGGGGGCCTACCACTATAACTTGAAGATAATCTCTTAAAATGTCCAAAGTGCGGAAATCATTTAAAGGATACATAAAAGAGGAGTTGAAACCAAGTGATTCCTTCTTGTCTATGTGTTTTTCCTTACATTTTATTTTTGTTTTTTAGTTTATCTTTTTATAACTTTCAAAACTTTCATCAAAATTTGGTTAGATTAGACGTTAACGATAAGCCGATATTAAAAGCTCTTGTGTCATTGGACGGCCTCGGTATCTTACCATCACTATACTACGTCCGCGATGGGTGCACTTGCCCTAACGTGTGTGTAGAGTGATAGTATTATATCGTGTTTTATAAATTTAAAACTTGAATTCGCGAGTAAAAAGAGCTAAAATATATCTAAAATTACACGCACACGCGCACACATCAAGTTTTTTGCGCCGTTTCTGGGGACACAAGGATTTTGAGAAAGATTAAAATTAACGGCCTAATCATTTTATCTTTTCTTTTAGGTTTTTCTTCTTTTTCTTTAAATTTTTCACTTTCTGCAAAAGTGACACGGGGCCGTGTGTGATCTACACGGGGCCGTGTCAACTCTCTAGTAACCTCAAAACTATTTTCTTCTAGATACAGACTGTAGCACGGGGCCGTGTTACCTTCACACGGGGCCGTGTCAGACCAACAGTTTGTAGGAAAATAGTAACCGTCTGATCTTGTCGATTAAAAACTTTCTGGAAAACATGGATTTTTATGATATTTTTACCCCCCCCCCCACTCTTTCGGTGAATGGTACGATTATTGTGGGAAGGAGCATGAAGAATCAAAATGTGGCATTCTAAACTTCACTCCCCACTACTTAGCCCCATTGTTTTCCTGTGACGATCACCTTAAGATGGGCGGGAGTAAAAAATGATAATAACGTCCATCACCTGAACTCCATCAACCCTCTTACCTAGGAGACTTAGAAGACGTAAGTCAAATAAAAAAGAGGATTCACCAAAAACTTAAAGAAATAGAATCCTTGATGAAGGGGCAATGTTCATCAAGGATCTCAACCGAAGGAGAATTGATGGAAGAAAAATCAGGTACAAACAACACCCAGACCAACAAACCTACCCTAGACGCTTGCGAAGACGAAGGCGATAGTCGTTCCTGTTTCGATTTCGCGATGACAGTCCCCTTTACAGAGTGTGAATTTCACACCGACGATTTGGACAGAAGTGATCCGACTCATACATTCTTTAACAAGAGCCCGGATAAGGTAAATAAGGGATGGTTCCGTTTTCCCATTTTTAAAGTAGGGTTCTATCTTTCCGACAAACTCTTGCGTTTTTGTACGTCTCGCCAGAGCCTAAGGTATATCCGGCAATTCAGTGTTGTTCCAACCAGTAAGGAACCACCCGATAACAGACAAATCCTTAAAACCTTAGACAAAACTTCATAAAATCTGTGAAACACGGGATCGTGTTCTTTGAACACGGGGCCGTGCTCTATTCTCTTCCAAAACATGGGGCGTGTTAGACTAACACGGGTCCGTGCCCCTCGTATTTTCCAGCACGAGGCCGTGTCAATGATGACGTGGCCTGTGTCTCACTAACGGACAACGTTCTCTGACTCATGCAGGCGACATGGGGCCGTGTTACCCAGGCATGGGGCCATGTCGACGTGCTCTCACTCTCTATAAAGTCAGCCTTGAGGAGAATGTTTGGAACCATTCCAAAAAGACCAAGATCCTCCAGATCTTGCACACATACTCTAAAAGGTGTGTTCTTGAAAAGGTTTCATATAACTGTCGTGTCATTACTTCTTTTGGTCCTTTCCTCTTCTTCCTTCCACCAAAACCTCCATTGAAGCTTGAAGCTTCAAGCTCAAAAAGCTTCAATAGGAGGTTCAAAAGCTTGATTTTTAGCTCAAAGTTTTGCAAATATACTATAGTAAAACATTATTTTAAGTTAATTGCGTCCAGAAAAGTAAAAATAAAAAAAATTAACTTAAAATAAAATTTCTTGAGCTAAACATCCAGAGCTGGTGGTGCAGCACGGGGCCATGCTGAATAGTTTGTTATTCCAAAAATTGTTAACGGTTTGTCATCTTTCCTAAAATGTCGAGCCAACTGAGCAGGACTTCATCAAATAGCTCAAGGAATAACTGCCGAGGGAGAAGACTCTCCCTTAAAGCTACTCTCGTGAGATACGTGAGTGCTTTAAGGGAATCTCTCGAGGAAATGACCGTGGTGGAAGAGGTTCTAATAGACCGAGTGAACTACCTCTCCATGGGCCTGGAAGATTACCTCAGGGAGATTAACCTTTTACACCAAAGGTTGAACATCTTAGCCATGCCTCCAATGGAACCGATCTGGCCTCAAGAATATTGGAACCTTGCAAACGAGGTCATTCAACCCACCGGATGGGAAGACGAGATCCCGGAACCTCCCTCTCTCAATGTCGCCTTTGAGGTTCTGGTGAATCCCGCTCCCCTACCTCAAGAGGAGGTCGACGAGGAGCCTTATATCTTCCTTTCAAGGGAGATAGAGGAAATGCTCAATGACCTCTAATTGGGTGCTTCTGGAAATAGCTCAAGTCCTCCGACGACTAACATTCCTAGATCCAGGAAAGTAGCTATAGGGTTTTTAAATAAAGATCTCGTGAGGAATTCCTCAAGAATCTATCTAGCTTAGGTTAATCTAGGATTGTAATTTTTATTTTCTTGTACTTGTCTTTTATTTTAATGAAATGGAAGTATGGTTTATGATGGTTTCAATAAATGTGTGAAAGAAATTGAAAACACCAAATGGACGATGAAAAATGGAACCCATGAACATAAATCAGAGCCTCTCGACTCAAAAACTGCAAACCAGTGTCTAGAGCACTGGGTCGTGCCCACCAGGCACGCCCCTGTGCTCAACTGTCTGATGTCCAAAAAGTTTCTACCGAGAAGGTGGCACGGGTCGTGCTAATCCAGCACGCCCCCGTGTCCACCATACTGTAAGTCTTTTGTTCAAAAATTGTTACTGGCACTTTGGACACGGGGCCGTGTCCCCATAGCACGCCCCCGTGCTGCAATTCCCAGTAACCAAAAAAATTGTTATTTTCACACACTTTTTACATATTTAACCAATATAAATCCTATTTGGGACACATTGAGGACAATGTGTAATTTAAGTGTGGGGGGTGTTAAAACCTTGAATCGTTTGTCCTAAAAAACAAGCCTTACACAAAATTCGCCTTGGAAAACCGCTAATCACCCCAAACTTTTTCAATTTTTTTTTATTTTCTTTTACTTATCTTGGTTTAGTTGGGTAAAATAAGTTCTAAAAATTATGTTTTTACTAATTTACACCTGATAGCATCGTGATAAAAAGAACCAATTAAGAAAATTATATAAACGGGCATAACAAATCTTTGTAAAATTTGATTATATATACATTTTTACACTATAACCCCCTTTCCCACAAAAGTGAGTTTTGAGCCTTTACCGAGCATATAAATACACATCTATACTAATTGCTCAATTTTCGTTTCTTGTGTGAATAGCCCGTTTGGTTCTTACAAATCTAGAACTTGCCAAAGCAATACGTTCCAAGTCCTTACCGACACAAATCCAAGTAAGTAAATAATGGAGGCATTAGGATCAAACTCATTTTTCACTTCAAAACCTTTATTTTTCTTTTCTTTACCAACCCCCCCCCCCCCCAGATAAACCCCTTGAGCCTTAAACCTTTCATTTCTAAACCCGCAAACATACATATTTTTGCAAAAACACTAGCATTCGCAAACCTTTTTTATTTTCACCTTCAATTTTTGTAAAAATATCGATTATAAAATTACAATTATGGCTTAGTTTTAACTTTGGCAAAAAAACCAAAGTATTTTTTGCTAAGCCACAAAGCAATGGAAAAACCGATACTTTTTACGCCTTTCGCCATTTTTACCAAATACACCTACCCGAACCATAACCTACCCTTTAAAGTCCTCTTGATATTTACAAGGATCTAATGTCAAAAAGGAGGAGGTTTGAATGTTTGTCAAGCCTATAGTAGGAGTAAGTTCCAAACCAGGCACGAGCGTTTTCACTTACACAACTTCGGCCGAGTGTTGAGTGACCACTTGTGAGGTGTGTAAATTTGTATATAACTAAATAGAATTTTATAAAGGCATGTTATGCCCAAAACAAAAAAAAATTCTTAATTTGTGTTTTAAATAAATCATGATGAATAAGATTGTAAATAAAATAGAAACAGAACAAATTTAGAACTTGGATTCCCGACACTCTAACGATAAGTCCAAAACATTATCTTCTACCTATTCCGTTTGGGTGTGTAAGCCACATTATAGAGCTTTGCTTGAGGACGATCAAAGAATCAAGTGTGTGGGTGTTTGATGTGCGTAAAATACAACACATAAATTATATCAAATACGTCGAAAAATCATCTCTTTTCCAGTACTAATGTTGGAAAAAGCTTGTTTCTTTGTTCCTTTTTAATTTACAGGGTCAAAAGAGCTTAAACGAGTAAAAGAAGCAAATTAACAGCAAAAACCAACATAAATACAAAGAAGGAGGATTGACACAACTCGCCAAGCCCCCATCCACATCCAAACCAACAAAATAATAAGATCAGAAGCTTTGGCACGGGACCGTGCCCAAGACAAGATTCTCTGCAGAAGAAAAGACAACAACAAAGGACAAACCAGACCACCAACACGGGGCCGTGCTAAGGCAACACGAGACGTGGTCAACTCTAACATTCGCAGAATCTGAGATAGTACAGCAAGTACAATGGCCACGGGTCGTGCAGTTGACACACGGGGCCGTGTTAGTACAAGACCTGACACTACAGTTAATGAGGAAGAGAGAGAAGGATGGCCATGGGGCCATGCCAGGCAGGCACCGGCCGTGTTGAACGTCTGACTTCAGCTATAAATAGGGGTGCTTGGTTCCATTCTAATCCAACCCTTTGCAAACCACTTCTCTCACACTTGCCACCACTACAACACCAACATCCACCACTATCATCCATCTTCCATCATTTAGAGTGTGTAGTAGTCTCGGGATCCAAGATCGATCGTAAGAGTTCTTGTCAAACAAGCTTGGCTAAACTCTTACATCACTTGGTGAAGACAAATCTTTTATGTATTACTTTTTCATTTCCAATCTTTGGCTCCTTTTTATTTGGGTATGTATTAATGACTTTAATAACTAGTTTTTTACATTGAAGGTGAATTTATTTAACCACTCTTCATGTGTCGTTGATTCATACATTCGTGTCTTTACGGTCTATATAAAGCACATTAACTATTTGGAAGGGGATTAAAAGGGTGGTTGGGTAATTCTATGTCTTGTACAGTGTATAGATCCTACAAGAACCCGATTCAAGCTTAGTAGGACTTCACGAGTGGGCGGTATTGTTCGCCACGGGAGAAGTAAGAAACTGATTGAATCCCTTATCTATATACTACTATTAAAACTTTAAACCAACCCTACGAGGACTGTATCCCTGCTGACTCAGACCAAAGGGTTGAGGGTAACACTGCCTGGAAGGGGGCCTACCACTTTTCGCATTAATTACTTAATTATCTTTCAATAATCCGACCTTGCGGGACTGTATCCATGCTGACTCAGATCAATAGGTTGAGGGTAACGCTGCCTGGAAGGGGACCTACTACTATAACTTAAAGATAATCTCTTAAAATGTCCAAAGTGCGGAAATCATTTAAAGGATACATAAAAGAGGAGTTGGAACCAAGTGATTCCTTCTTATCTATTTGTTTTTCCTTACATTTCATTTTTGTTGTTTAGTTTATCTTTTTATAACTTTCAAAGCTTTTCGTCAAAATTTGGTTAGATTAGACGTTAACGATAAGCCGATATTAAAAGCTCTTATGTCCTTGGACGACCTCGATATCTTGCCATCACTATACTACGTCCGCAATGGGTGCACTTGCCCTAACGTGTGTGTAGAGTGATAGTATTATATCATGTTTTAAAAATTTAAAACTTGAATTCGCGAGTAAAAAGAGCTAAAATATATCTAAAATTATATGCACACCCACACACGTTAGTAGTATAGGTGTCGTATAGGTCTATAAGTGTAGTATAGGTCCTATGTAGGCCTATAGGTGTAGTATAAATCCCGTATAGGACTATAGTACTATACTATACCATACCATATCGTACCATACCATGCCATACCGTACCGTACCATACCATACCGTACCGTACTGTACCGTACAAGACTATATGTGTAGTTTAGGTCCCGTATAGGCCTATAGTACTATACCATACCATACCATACCATACCATACCATACCATACCATACCATACCATACCATACCATCCCATCCCATACCATACCATCCCATCCCATCCCATCCCATACCATACCATACCATACCATACCATACCATACCATACCATACCATACCATACCATACCATACCATACCATACCATACCATACCATACCATACCATACCATACCATACCATACCATACCATACCATACCATACCATACAGTATCGTACCGTACAAGACTTCAGTTATACTACGTTATACGATATGATATGATACTACATCTATAGTTTTATACGAGGCCTATACGGGACCTATATTATACAATACTACACCTATACAGGACCTATGCGACACTATACGATACGATACGATACGATATCACACTCATAGGAACATATACGAGACTTATACTATACACTACACAATATGATACTATACGATACGATGCTATAGGCCTATATGCATATACAAGACCTATAAGGGACTTATATGATACTTATACTACATTATTCGATACAATAAGATATGATACTATACTTCACCTATAGGCCTATACGAGACTTATACAACACTATACCATACTACATCCATAGGCCCATACGAGGTTTATACGAGACTTATACTATACAATACGAGACTTAACATTTATTTTTAAAAGTACTTATTATAGAACTTTTCTAAAACGATAAATAATGTATAAAATTGTTTCCTAAAAAACCACCCTTTATATACGCTGCGTATAGGCCTATATGCGGCGTATATAAAGGGTCAAAAAGACAATTTTACCCCTGGTTTGGGCTGCGTATAGCCCTCAAGCAAGGGGTAAAATGGTTTTTTTCACCAAACTTGCCTCATGTATATGCCACATATAGGACTATACATGACATATAGTAAAATAAAACAATTTTACCCCTAGATTGGGGGCAATACGTAGCCCAAACTAGGGGTAAAATTGTCTTTTTGACCCTTTATTTACGCTGTGTATAGGCCCCTTTATATACGCCGCGTATAGGCCTATACACAACGTATATAAAGGATTGTTCTTTTAAGGAAACAATTATATAAATTATTTATCGTTTTAGCCAAGTTCTATAATAAGTACTTTAAAAAAAAGCATTGTTAAGTATTGTATTGTACAAGTCTCGTATATACCTCGTATAGCCCTCGTATAGGCCTATGGATGTAGTATCGTATTGTATAGTGTTGTATAAGTCTCGTATAGGCATATAGGTTTAGCACGGTATCATATCTTATCGTATAGAATAATGTAGTTTAATAGTGTTCGGTTCTTCGCGTTCTTGGTCATCCGTCCGGTTCCCACCTTTGCGAAATCCTATCAAACGCTTAATCGAAACATTAGAACGAAAACATTAAAAATATAAATATTTTTTGGCCCCGTCACCCGGCCAGGTCAGGTTTCCACCCGGTCGGGTCAGCTGAACGTGTTTCTTCTCAGAACCCTCCCCCAGCCGGGTCAGGTTTGCACCCGGCCGTGTGAACTGAACAAGCTTTCTTTTCACCAAGTGTACATCCAAATCCATTCAAACTCATTTTAATCGCTTGGGATTGATACCTTAACATATTTAAACCATAATCTATAACCCAAATTTACAATTTTTATGTTTTGCGCACATGTTATCCAGTTCACGCGTATGTTTATTCGACCTGTTATGAGGTTTAAGCACTTTAGCTTAAATCGTCAGTATACTTTTCATACCCTCTATTTTCACACTAAGACTTTCATTTATCTATCTCCATAATTTCATTTGTGATGGGTTATTATAGGAAAACTTTTATATTCCGACTTTACCCTCAAGTTTGACGTTTCACAAAAACGACCCGTTAAGAGACATTAACCAAAAAGTATACGCCTCCCATTTTTATGTTACCAAAAGACTAACCCAAATATGGGATTTGTTATTATTTTTTTTATCTACCCTTAGGGATAATTTGCCCGATTTATCATTTGGGGACGTTTTAGTCAAATATTCACATTGTGGACATATACGTCGCTCTAATAGCCGTTGTACCAAAGATACTAGACCTACCTCACTTAGAGTGGTCTAATGTCCACCTTGACTCAACCAACTCTAGTCGGATCATAAGTCCTCACCGAGAGCCTAATCCATTTTACATACCTAGCGCGGTTTAAAGCCATGACCTGTTTTCAATACCTTGCAAATTCTTTTCACCAGTCACGGCAATACTTGCCCGTAATATAAGCCTACATGTAAGTATGACCCTTAACAATAACAAGTGTTAAGTACTACGCTCAAATGGTGATATCATCACCATTTGACCCGTATGACCCGTTTGGTCTTTTAACCATCATTGGTTTATTCTTTAGATAGTTACACAAGTGATATACTTGCGATTTCGCTTATTTGACCCGTTATGACTTACGTCATAGGGTCTCCTTTTTACACTCATTAGTTTAATCATTAACATATGATTTACTTGCCCTTTTTACTCGCTCGACCTATTTTGGTTTGCGTTAGCAAATGGTTTATATCAAAAACATATTTTTATCCGCTCGAGCCATTTCGGTTCGCGTCAGCAAGTATTCTTATAAAAAACAACAAATTTTTTAGTCATTTGAACCATTTCGGTTCGCGTCAGAAAGTATTCATATAAAAAAAACTCATTTTTACTTGTTTGACCCATTTTGGTTCGCGTCAGCAAGTATTTATCAACAAAACTCATTTTTACTTGTTTGACCCGTTTCGGTTCGCGTCAGCAAGTATTTATCAACAAAACTCATTTTTACTTGTTGTTTGACCCGTTTCGGTTGTTTGACCCGTTTCGGTTCGCGCCAGCAAGTATTTATCAACAAAACTCATTTTTACTTGTTGTTTGACCCGTTTCGGTTCGCGTCAGCAAGTATTTATCAACAAAACTCATTTTTACTTGTTTGGCCCGTTTTAGTTCGCGTCAGCAAGTATTTATCATCAAAACTCATTTTTACTTGTTTGACCCATTTCGATTCGCGTCAGTAAATATTTATCATCAAAACTCATTTTTACTTGTTTGACCTCTTTCGGTCCGCGTCAGCAAGTATTTATCATCAAAACTCATTTTTACTTATTTGACGCATTTCAATTCGCGTCAGCGAGTATTTATCATCAAAACTCAGATTTTATTATAAGGGTGTAAGTTTTACTTACTTTGCATCCGATCATGCCTTCTCGCGTCTTTAACCCGTTTGACCCATTCCTTCCAAGCTCCCACCTTGCTTGTCAAGAGACAAACTATAACATCATGTCCATAAGATTATTAGATTAGTCATAATGTCCCATGACCATTCCTCTTACGGACTTTTATAACATATATATCTCATTCAATTCCAATTGCCATTTGACAAATATAAATGCACTAACAAGTTCATAAAACTCATTTAGGCATTTTATCATATACTTGGTGGGCATCATCATTTTAGCTAAATTTCTCAACCAAAACCACCACATTTCATTCAATATAAGAAGTTTATATACTTATGAACATCAAGTCAACATAAACTTTCAATTATCACATGCTAACTTGTCCTTTTTACCAACTAGTCATGGGTTCATTTTTCATGTCAAAAACCCATTTCATAACGTGTATGGACATTTAATCAAACCTCAAAATGCTCAAGTAATTTACACATACAAGCAAATATGGTGATCGTAAACATCAAAACAACATCAAATTTCATGATATCATAAAAACCCACTTCATGACATATATGAATACTTACTTGAATCTCTAATATGTTCAAGTACTTTACATATGTAAGCAAGTATGATGATTGTCAACATCAACGCATCATCAATTTCATCATATGATCAAAGCCCATTTCATACCACATTTGAACAATCATAAAAACCAAGTCCTAGAGCAACACTTCACATAATTAGCAATTAGGACTACCATGGTTGTTCCTACAATCTTAATTCACATATTCATTATGATTGAACCATTAAACCTTCTAGTTTCATAAATTTCTCCATCTAGATAAATTTTCCAAACTTTAAATTGTGACTTACCTTGGGTTAGGATGAAGTAATACTTCTCAAAACTTCAAACATGCACCAAGATTACTTCGATTTTCACTTGGATTCGGAGGTTTTTGGTATATTTTAAAAACTAGGGTTCACCCTATCCATTTCTTTCTCTGTACACGCGCGCGCACACGCACACACACTTGTGTGTGTCTTTGGGTTTTTATTGTCTTCGATGAAACAAGTTTCCCTATACCCCATTTTAACCTCTCATGTATTGTTTTCTCTTTAAAAGATGATTACTATCCATTGTTTCATTAAACAATAACTTAATATTAACTAGGTTATTTGTTCCTAGTTAATTTAGTAAACTCGGGAAGACCATGACCCGTTTTATTTTAAGTCCCGATATTCAGGTCCTTTATAACTTTATTTACTAAAAGTACTTGTTCACTCTTTATTTAACATTAGATTTGTTTAATTAAATCCTAATGTTTATCGAGTTGACTTTTACCACTAACGGTATTTTACCCGCTCATCCCAATGAACTTTGTTTGATTAGCAAATCCGTTTTTGGGGTGTTACAGTATAGGTCCTCTATAGGTCTTGTATATACTACACTATATTGTATTTTACTGTTATGTACTATACCATACTATACTACACATATATGAGACTTAAGTTATACTACGCTAAATGATATGATACGACACCTATAGTTCTATACGAGGCCTATACGGGATCTATACTATATTATACGATACTACACCTATACGGCACCTATAGTACACTATACGATACGATACGATACAATGTCACACTTATAGGCTTATACGAGGTAAATACGGGACCTATACTACACCTATACAATACGATATTTATCGTATAAAAATGATTAATGTTGTACAAAAAAATTTGTAAGAAATACTTACTTTTTTATTTATTTAAAATAGAAAACTTATTTTTTTTATATAAAATTTTGCTAAAATGATTAATATTGTATAAACAAGGTTTATCACACCGCCGCATTGCCGCTCACTTGTTTTGTTATTTAGTTTGTGCTTACATGTGTTTTGAAATTACTACGAGCGCGTTGCACATGGAACCGCTAACAAGAATAAAACAAAATGTAGAAAAAAAAACACTAAAAGATCACCAAAAGAAAATCAACCAAAAAAGTTGTATGGTAATGATGGTGTTCGTAAGAAACCCGTGGCCAGAGATGAGCAAATGGTACTGGGTACCGGTACTGAATTTCCTGAACCAAAAGATCTTAAGTACCAATTCGGTACCGACTTTTAGCGTTCCTGGTACAAGTTCGCTACCGGTTTTTACCTTCATATACTAGTACCGTAACCGGTATTTTCGATACCAGTACCAACTCGGTATCGGTTGGCATCGAGCTCATCCCTACCCTTGAAACTAAAAAAAAGAAATCATTAAAAGTTGAAGAAAATAAAAAAAAAGTTGTACGATACCGTTGTTGTTCGTACGGTACCTGTGATCAGGGATGAGCAGATAGTACCGGGTAGCAGCACCGAATTTTCCGAACTAAAAGATTTTCAATATCACTTCGATACCGACTTTTGGCGTTTTCTGTACCAGGCTGGTGCCGGTTTTTTCCTTCATGTACCGATACAAAACAGTACCGTACCGGAATTTTCAATACCAATACCAGTTCGACACAGTTGACACAAAGCTTATCCCAACCCGTGATAAAAAAAAATCATTAACGTTACGAAAAATATGAAACTGTAATTAACTTAAAAAGTAAAGAAAATAATTATTATTATAAGATTAAAATAATAAAAGTGTAAATATATATATTAAAATATCAAAATTACTATTTATTAGCTTCTATTAATATATATATATATATATATATATATATATATATATATAATGTTTCTAAAAAAATAAAAAAAACATTTATATACGGTGCATATAGGACTATACGTGGCGGCGAATAGGAGCAGCTAGACCAGAACTGACATCAGTCAGACACTGATTTTTATGCAACCTTATATGCTGCGTATAGAATTATACGCAACGTATATAAATCTTAAAGTGTACCTACAAATAGACACCTTGGTATGCCAATAGTTTTAGCCATAAAATAATGCATTTGACTAACTTAATACAATCATAGCCTATGGTGAATTCAATTGTTCTTAAATAATTCAAATGCATCAACGTTTCACATATTACAAAATAATAACAACTTGCTGTGAGTTTTTTTTTTAGACATCACTTTGAGTTTCTCTGTATATTACAAAATTTCAATATACCAATACCAACAACACATGAGTATGACATTAATTAGCATTCACAACAAGAGGACTACGAGAGTAAGGACCCATGCATAATCGGAGGGGGTAGGATAGGATGCTAAGCAACCAGTGCTTTCATAGTAACCTCACCAAGAGGTGCAACCCCTGAAGAGCATAAAACTATAAATGTTATAGCGAAGTGGCCATCTGCAACACTCTGTAAACATTGTTTAACGTTGGTGCCCACCCTAGACTTATTGGACCCCATAGGGAGGCTCATCAGGGCGCGAGACCACCTCTGAGGGCTGGCCAAAAACTGATAAGCTGAGTTCACTGAAACCATCCCCATTGCCGCACGCTGCCAGGGCCCGCAGAATACTAAGACATTTCAAGGACTTCCTATTCCCCGACTTGCGCTCCTGACGGTTAGAAGACCTGAAAACCCGCAATGTGCAACTTAGCAGCAACAAAAGTCTTACCCACGCTTCAACAGATTCTTGCATAGCCACCACCTTACATAAAGAGGCCGTTAATGCCTGGGCAAAGGCCATACGAAAGCTATGAGGGATGCTCCTAATAGTTTTGATAGGAAGAGAGAAGACACGATCAAGCAGAACTACATCCACGCCTATACCTTCCAAAGAAACAATCTCCCTTTCGACGTGTGGTGTAGGAATCCCCACAATAGATTCCTATACATTTCTCACAACCAACTTGAACCACACCACCTTATCTGCATGGTGGCACCCCTGACTGATTGCATGTAAACACATACACTCCTCACACAACCATTGGCTTGATACCTTAAGAGTTTCACCAACTAAAACAAACAAACCCAATCCACGGATGCTTCTTGTCATCCGAGGACAAATGAAGTCGCTTAATATGGGCCACCAACCTCGGGAACCCCTTGGCCCCTGCCTGTCCATCAGGGCAACAATGGAACCCTTCAAAAGGACAGAACTAGACACACCTCGATGAGCCAACACCCCTCTCCTCGGATGGAGCCCCACAGACAATCAAAGCCCTAGACAAGACCCTTACCCCATACCCAAGCATCAATAACTCAAACTAAAAACGGAGTTTAAGGAGAACTCAAGCTAAGCTGGAAAAAAGTGATAAACCCTAATGGGTTAACGGGGGCAACGACACGTTGCCCCACCTCCCTGTAACGCAAACTACACACAATCCATTGTAAGGATCTGTGACACCTGTGTCACTTCAACCATCATACGAATACCAAACCAATGAAATATTGCATTTCATACATGGAATTTGTATAAATATTTGTATCATTTTCACATATCAATTCTTGTTCGATTTCGAGTTTTAAATCGCTTCTGGAAGAGTATACGCGATCTGATGTGTGAATATAATCAGTTTAATGCAACAAACACTCCGGAACAGTGACATAGGCTTAACATACCTTAAATAACCTTTACATAACTTAGAAATAAGTTTTGGATGGTTTGGTGTGTCGAAATCAAGTTTATTCGCTCAAGGGACTAATTTCGACAAACTGCGAAAGTATGTCGATTCGTACTGTAACGAACATTCCGAAACTTTATAATAAGTTAAACATACCCTAAATATCCTTTACATAGCTTAGAAATAGGCTTTGAGGGGTTCGGTATGCTAAAATAAACTTATTTGATCAATAGAGACTAAAAGGGTCAAAAGTGCATAAGTTTGCATTTTCGCGCATATCTTGCGTTCTGAATATACCCGGACATCCAAAAATTTATGTAATTATTAAAATATTTTATTTTAGTGATTGGCATGATAAAATTCCATTCGTCGCGTAATTTGGATCGTTTTTGCGTTCGTTACGATTTCTGTCGTAATTAACAGTACAACGCAACCGTACGACCAAACGAATCGACATCCGAGATGTTTTTGAGTATATTTTAAGTTCCCTATACTTTAACTTTATTTTAGAGCCTTGAAATGGGGTTAACGGGGCTTAAAAGTGCAAAAAAATCAAGTTTTACAAGTGCAGGGACCATTTTTGAAATTTCTGGCAGATACATTGAACTTGGTCCATTTTTGAGATTTTGATGGTTTTAACCCATGGTTTTGCACCCTATGGGCTAGTATTTGATGGTTTTACATGTTTCCATGGTATTCTAAAACCTTGGGCCCAAGTGTAAGGCCATGATTAAAGCACGGTTCTCGATAACGATCTTAACGGTGGACCGGATCCTATATATACCCACCTCATTTTCATTCTTTCCTCACACATGATCTAATTTTCTCTAAGTTGAAGCTCAAATTCTTCATGCCTGAGAATTTATAGATCATATCCTCCATTTCTTGGACCCGTTGTAAGTATTCTTTCGTTCTTTTATGCGTTTTTAAGCGTAAAAGTCAAACAGTGTTTGACTTTCTGCTTTGACCAGTCTATGGTCAACACGAAGTTCGTTTGAACTTCGTAACGTGAGCGTAATCACGATGGTTATAGTCTCTTGTGACTATACCTACTGATTACCACGTTATTTAGGCATAGTGACGAGTCATAGTTTCGGTCAAAATGCGTAATCTTGCGTATTTTGCAACCAAACTATTCTTGGGTATCAAGACCCTTTGTCTTGATATCAAATTTGTTTTTAAACTTTTTTAAACATGTTTTAACATGTTTAACTCGTCACTTTTAGATTAGTGCTTATATAGGGTCGTAAGATAAGCGGTCTAAACAACCGCTTAGACTTTCGAACCCGACCCGTTTGGTCGATTATTAGGATCCGACCAAGCACATTAGGTGACCATAGTTGCATAGGGAATAACCTTCCGAGGTTATACCTTATGGTCATGATGTGCACAAAATGCAACATATAAATTACATCAATTGTGGCATAAAACTAACCTTTTTTTGGTACTAATGTTGGAAAAAAGTGTGTTTTTGTCTTCCTTTTGTATTTTCAGGATTAAATGAGCTCAAATTAACAAAAGAAGCAAAAAAGGCAGCTAAACCTAACATAAATACAAGAAAATGAACAAACGTGACATGCCCGACCCCCCGACAACATCTTCCCAAGCAAAATCAAGAAGACAGAAGACTGAAAACGCCCCGTGCTCAGTGAACACGGGGGCGTGCCCAAGTGCCAGCATAAAAGACAAAGCTATAGAAGCTTCTATCACCCACCATGGGGGCGTGCCCAGCGGACACGGGGCCGTGGTCAACTCTAGGATTCGCATAATCTGAGGAAATCTTGATAGTACAGATATGCTTCTGCACACGGGGGAGTGCCCAAGGAACACGGGGGCATGGTCAACTAATGCAGACAAACTGCAATTAATGAAGGAAGAGAAGATGATGGACACGGAGCCGTGCCCAATGGACACGGGGCCATGCCCGAGCTGCTGTTCATGCTATAAATAGGGGTGCTTGGCTCATTTGTAAACCATCCCTTGGCACACCACCTCTCTCACACTTCACCCACCACCCACCACCATCACAACACCATCATCCACCACCATCATCCGTTGTCCATCATAGAGTGTGTGAGTCGTCTCGGGATCCAAGATTGATCGTAAGAGTTCTTGACAATCAAAGGCCATGTTTGCCTAAGTCTCTTACATCACTTGGTGAAGACAAGAGTCTAGTGTAATACTTTTTATTTTTAATCTTTTCGCACTTTTTACTTGGTTATGTATTAATGACTTTAATAACTAGTTTCTTTTGTTGAAGGTGATTCTTCCTTATCGTTTGTCCGTGGTGTCTTGGCATTATTTTACTGTCTATATAAAATAAAAGATTTTCACCATTCATATCTCCACGGTCTATATGGAGGTATGTTGGCTACCTGGTCGGGGGTTAAGGGAACGATTTGGTAAGAGACTTGCCTTGTTCAGTGTATAGATCCTGCAAGGACCTGGGTCAAATTTAGTAGGACCTCCTTCAATACCCATCGGTATTGGATGGCGGGGGTCCAAACTCTTTGATCCCCTCATATGTAAGCTACTATTAATACTTTAACCCGACTACTTAGGACTGTATCCCTGCTGACCCAGACTACTTAGCCGAGGGTAACGTCACCTTCAAAAGAGGGGCCTACCATAATATGCATTAATAACTTAATTAATTATCTTTCAATAATCCGACCCTTTAGGATTGTATCCTTGCTGACTCAAACTACTGGGTTGAGGGTAACGTCACCTTCAAAAGAGGGGCCTACTACAATAACTAAGATAATCTCTTAAAAAGTGCAAAAGTGCAGAAATAATCAAAGGTTACACTAAACACGAGTCGGAGCCAAGTGATTCATCTTGTCTATCTGTTTTTACTTATTTTTCAGCATTTTAGTTAGTTTTTATTTTTCTAGTTTAAAAACCTTTTTCTAACTTTTGATTTGATTAGACGTTGAGGATAAACCGGTACTAAAAGCTCTTGTGTCCTTGGACGACCTTGGTATCTTGCCAACATTATACTACGCTCACGATGGGTGCACTTGCCCATATGTGTGTTTGGTGTTAGTAAAATATCGTGTTTTATAAAATTTAAAACTTGACTAACGTGTAAAAAGGGTTTAAAATATACTTAAACTTATATATCACACCACACACGCATCAAGTTTTTGGCGCCGCTGCCGGGGACACAAGGATTTTAAGAAAGTTATGAATCAACGGCCTAATCGTTTTTTCTAAATTTTTTTGTTTTTTTTAGGATTTTCTTAATTTTTCAGCTTCTGCAGAACTCAGCACGGGCCGTGCCCGCTGAACACGCCCCGTGCCCAATCATTGGAACTGGCAATCCTGTTTTAAGTCAGACAGTAAGCTGAACACGGGGCCGTGCCCACTCAACACGCCCCGTGCCCAAGATTCAGTTACTGAAAACAGAACCGTAAGATCCTGACGGTTGGTAATTTCTGACACAAACATGAGAGATACTGATAATTTTTACTTTCAGCACTCTTATCGTACGTGGTGTCAAATATGTGGTGGCCCTCATAAAGAATTAGAATGTTATTTTCTAAATTATAAGCCCCACTATATAGACCCATCGTTTTCCCGTAGCCTTAAGAAGGGGCGAAAGTAAAGATAATCCCTATCTCTCCCTCGAATGCTCTCAACCGGATCTTCTAGGAGAAATGCTTCTTGATGAACTATTTCAATTGGAAGATCTAATTCTTAATTGGTTAAAAGAACTTAGGATGGATTTCAATAATTTATCTCAAGACAATAACCAAAAAGAATCGTTGGGATCGCATTCAAATAAAAACAACTTCGTTGTTCCCGATGTTACCTCTAACTCTAGCGAGGACTTGAGCGATAGTCATCCCTGTGCCGATTGTGCCGTGAAGGACTCTCCATCGACTTCGTTCGATGCATACATAGACCTGAGCGATTTGGCATACACCTTCTTTAACGAGAGCCCGGGAAAGGGTTGGACTTGTCCACCTACATTTAGCATAGGAATCACCCTCACCGACAACCTCTTGCATTCTCGTCTTAATCTAGAGCAATTAAGGTATCTTAGGCACTTTGGGGTTGTTCCATCAAGTAAGGAACCGCCCGATCCGGATAAGTTCCTTAAAAATAGACAAACTTCATAAAACAGCCTTTCGACACGGGGCCGTTGTCACACCCCGACCACGTGGAACATATAAAACGTGGCGGAAAACGTCGGGGAGTGTTGTAACAGAATAATTGTTTCATAACAAATGGAAATTGAAATATTGTTTTATTGATTAAAAGAGTTACAATGTCTTGACAATCAAAGAAACATAACATAAATAACTAGTCTTGCATCTTTTATTGTCGCTAAGGCCCAAGTCCGCCTAAGTGTATCTTGATAAATCCTATGCATCATATCCTGAAACACATGTGAAAATAGGTACGTCAGCATAAAAATGCCTGTGAGATACATAGGTTTATGAAAATAGGATTCATGACTTATTGTTTAAGAAAAATGTTTAGTCATGAACCTTGTAATTTGCTTTGTCTTGTAAATCATTTGAAAAGTGATAAATAAACCAAATGTTATATATGTATAAAAGAATAATACATGGTTAAGTGAATAACCATGTGAAATGAGTTTGTATAATTTAAGTTGTTTGTAAAACAATGTATTGTGAAAAGTATGTTATTTGTATAAAATGTTATATGTCCAAATTGAAATGATTCAAATAACGCTACGATATGTAATACCATACAATCACTTATATATAGGAAGTACCAGCGGCGTATCCACCTTGCTTGTATCATATTACATACGCCTCGTTACTCAAATCACTTACCCAAACAAACCACCAATGTAAGATGTCTATGTTTAAACCAATTGCTAAATGTATTGAATAATATGCCAAAATGTTTATGTCAAGATGTAAATCATGCAATGTATAACCAATGTCGAAAATGTTTATGTGTCAAATGTAAATCATGTAATGTGTAACCAATGTCGAAAATGTTTATGTGTCAAATGTAAATCATGTAATGTGTAACCAATGTCGAAAATGTTTATGTGTCAAATGTAAATCATGTAATGTGTAACCAAAATGATATGTATGGCTAGTGAAATGCATCAACTAAACCATAGGTGAAATGCACAAAACAAAGTATTGAAGTAAAACTTGGTTTAAATCAAAGTTATGTTCTGTGGAAATGCATGCTATACTGATACAAATATCTATGCGGTATTGTGAGAATGCATACATCCAAGCCTTGAGACTGTGGCGATAAACCCTTAAACAAATTAAAGGTTTATCTTGTTGTAAATGTATATCGAATTCGGTCATTCCTTTCATCCCCACCTACCCAGGATGTCCGAAACGGGAGTTGTCAATTCCTATGGTACCACTACCTACTAACGAACGGCGTGATCGGTGTTAATGAATGTATATTGATCCATCAAAACAAACCAAATATCATTTCAAAATGTAAGCATGTGAATGAATAATAAATGTACTAAGTATGATGAACATACATAGCATGTGAATGAATAATAAAATGTACTAAGTATGATGAACATACATAGCATAAAATGTAATGTAAAACGATGTACTAAGTATGCACACAATGGGCACACATAGCATAAAATGTAATGTAAAACAATGTACTAAGTATGCACACAATGGGTACACGTAGCATAAAATGTAATGTAAAACAATGAAATCATGTACTATAAATGTACTAATGAACATAGCAAGTATATGATGTGAAAGCAGGAAAGCATGAAAGTAACAAGTAGGCACATGTGTTCCACCGCAAAATGTTTGGAAAACAGTAAAAGAGGGGTCTATGTACTCACTTGAGATTGCTTAGTAGTCCTTGAGTAACAACCAAACAATGCTAGAGATCACGGAATATCGAACGGCACAAAGGGTCCCCGCAAGATTTGATTCCAAGTAATCTCAGGTAGGAAGTGAGAAATCACAACCACTTAGAGAAAAACTCAGATCAAATGTGGGTTTGAAGCAAATGGGGGTGGGGTATTTATAGTATTTCCCGAACCGTTAAGATCGTTTCTTGAATAACGTGATCGAATCTCGTGCGTACACTTGTTGGAAAGTTGTGGTGACTAAAAATGGCCTCTCATGAGCTGAAGGGGCAAGTGTAAGTGTGTGGTTGTGAGTTAATCAGCTGAAATCTGCTGACTAATCAATCTTATCTGTTCTGGGACACTGACGCGGGCCGCGTAAAGATACACTCATACCTTACGCGGGCCGCCTGGCCTGCCTGATCAGCAAACATCTTTCAGAAATGACAGTTTTGGTCCCTGCATGTGTTTAAGGCCATTTCTGACACTTCTAAGGCCCGTAAAGCCAACTTTAAGGCCCTAAAATGATGCCTAAACATTGTGGACATGAAAAATGCTCAAAAATATGTCGGATGTTGGTTCGTTTGGTCGTACGAACGCGATGTTCGCTAAATTACGACGGAATGCGCATAAGCGCGAAAAACGATCCAAATGACGCGACGAATGGATTTTTCTTATGCCAAACACTAAAATAAAATATTTTAGTGCTTACATATATTTTTGGATGTCCGGATGTATTCAGAACGTAAGATATGCGCGAAAGTGCAAACTTGTGCACTTTTTGACGCTTTTAGTCCCTGAATGACCCAAAGGTTTATTTTAGCACACCGAACCCCTCAAAGCCTATTTCTAAGCTATATAAAGGATATTTAAGGTGTGTTTAACTTATGGTCATGTTCCGGAATGTCTGTTACAGTTCAAATTGGCATACTTTCGTAGTTTGTTAAATTTAGTCCCTGTAAGCGAATTAACTTGATTTTGCCATACCAAAGCCTTCAAAACTTATTTCTAAGTTATGTAAAGGTTATTTAAGGTATGTTAAGCCTATGTCACTGTTCCGGAGTGTTTGTTGCATTAAACTGGTTATATTTACGCGTCGGTACGCGTATAACCTTCCAGAAAGCGATTTAGAGTTTGAAATTGAACAAAAATTGATATGTGCAAATGATACACATATTTTTACAAATCCCAAGTATGAAATACAATATTTCATTGGTTTGGTATTTGTTTGATGGTCGCAGTGACCCAGGTGTCACAGTCTCCCCTACTTTAGGAAATTTCGTCCCGAAATTTAATCAGAGGAAACTTGTGAGAGCTTGAAAACATGAAGTTGAAAAGATCGAACAACATTGGTTAGGGTTCTGAACTTCTAGTAACCTTAATAACATTATGCTTGCAATGTATGAGGGACACTTATATACAAGTATATGAAGCGCCATTGGTGCATCCACCGTACCTCCATTACATCGTTCTCATTTTGTTATTGTTGTCATTATCGGTTCTTACACATAATAAATCTTACTGGGTTTCTGTGCACTAAATTTCATAATTATGTACGCGTCCATAATTAGACAATTCCTTGCACAGTTCACACAGTCTATTTTATAACGTGTAGGGTAAAACCAAATGAACAATCCTGTGATGAGTGTGACTCGACCGCCATAGAGTCCTTTTAATTAAATCAATAAATGATCTAAATAGACTATCAAGGAGTCTGTTCAGCTACATCACTAGATGTCGTTCTTTAACCAAATTGTGAATCAATCTTTTTGACTAGACCATTAAAAGGGTCTCTTATGAATCATGGAGTGGTACTATATAATCCAAGGGTCTTAATTATTACATAGAAGCCCGTTAAGGATTTAAGGTAGTACCTTTTTGAATATCATACTACGAATCCCTCATATGAAGATATGAAAGATTCTACGAGGATTTGGATAACAAATACCCAGAGTATAAAAACACAAAATGCATAAAAGAAAACACAAGACGCATAACACATAGTCATATAACCACAAAGATTGTTTATTTAGATCTTTAATTTGTTAATTTGTTTTGCTAACAGAGCACATGTATTTAAAGCACACTAGGAATCCATCTCGTGGATTTCGTTTGGTACTTTAAACATTACAAGAATCTAACTATAAAGATAGAAAGATTTTTAAAAGAAAAATTCGATTTCGATTATAAGGAACCGAAATGTTCGAATTTAGATACAAAAGGAATCCAATTAAGGATTCTGATTTGAATGATAATCATCCACAAGGGTCTAAATGTAAAGATAAAAAGATCCCATATGGATTTTAGAAGTTGAAGATGTTTTGAAACTTTGCACTTGATGTGCTTAGGTCAAAACATGAAGTAAAATGATTATGAAGTTGAGATGCCAGATATGCCAAGGCGACATATGAAGCGAAATTTGAAAGTTAAGTAGATGTATGAGGAAAATATATTTGGAAAACTATGCATGGGGTTCTAAAAATGTTTTTGAAACCTTATATATAATACTTTTGAAATCATAAAGTAGATTTTTAGATAAGTATATTTATAAAAATGTTTTAAAATCATGCAAGATAATTTTTGAAATTATGTATAAGGTTTTTGAAAACATGAATGATGCTTTTGAAGTCATGCATTTGATATATACTGTATTAATAACATTTTGAAGTCATGAAGGTTATTTTTGAATCGTAGACGATGTTTTTGAAATCATGGAGGTTTGTCTTGGAAAACTTATGTTACGCATGTTGAAAAAAAATCGGAACATAATGGGTATGAGATTGAAAATATCCTTAGTTATCTAACCAAGGATTTAATGGCATAGATGTGCAAAAAGCACGATTACTCATAATGTCACTTTATTTCCTGTACTTCGTTTCTTAGAATAAAACGAGTACTTAGAATTTACTTAAGGAATCATGAGCAACCGCAAGAATGGGAAAATTTGCAAGAGTAGTTTATAAGGAATGCAGTTCCTTGATGTAGGTATTATAGAGAATTTCCATACACTCATGTAACTACACTTGTATATCAGAATTGTGAACAACAATTTATTTATAAACAAAACAGATTGTTTCACATCACAAGAAAATAGAAGAACAAAAGCGTAAGACAGCAACGCCTTCTAGTCAGCCAACTGCTCATCCATGGGTTGGATTTGCATTAGCAAGCTTTGGGCATTTGTTCCTGAAATGGCTCGTATCGCCACAGTTGTAGCACGATCCAGGCGGAAAGCGAGCTTGAGCAGGATTGGCTTGTGGTTGGTTTGGACCACTTTGGTTTGGGGTAAATCGACAAGCATTTGCCAGGTGACCGAGTCGCCCACATGATGTACACAAACGACACTGTAGGTGAGCTAAGTGGTTTGCATTACATTTGTCGCATATTGGTGTTGTTCCCTTGTATTGCTTCTTAACAGGTGGTGTTGCCACCCGGACGGGTCTTGTTTGATTTGGTACTGCTGTAGTTGGGCAAACCCTTGCCGTATGACCTATAAGTCCACAAATTTGGCATTTGCGGCACTTCACGCTAGCCTGATGATGAAGGCTACATTGGTTGCACAAGGGTGCAGTTCCGTTGTATGGCTTCCTAGCAGGGGTTTGAGCTGGTTGGTTGGGGAAGGTTTTACCATTGTGAGCGACCACGGAGAAGTTCTGAGAAGCCTTTTGCTTCTTTGACTTCTTAGGGAATCGTTCATCCATGGTCTTTGATTCCTCGATTGGTTTCTTGGCTGGTGGTGCTATCACCGAACTAGGTCCTGCCTGTCTTGGTGACTCTTGAGTGGCTTCATCCTGGAGACGATACATGGCAGTAGCTAATTCAACAGTCTTCAGGACTACTTCGCCTATTCGCTGAGCGAATTTGGCAGTTTGCTCGGACATTTGACCGGTGCTGAGAGGAAGAAACATTCTAGAAGAAAATGAAAGACATAGGAAGAAACAAGTGAAAGGTTATCGGATACACAAAACAGAATGGCAATGCATAAGAATTGGCGATCATTTGTTTGTTACCTAAGGCAAACAAATGAGACGGTGACAAATCAAAGTAAGCGGATCATATTAATGTATCAATGAAGACATGCTCGCCTATAAGTGAACACTCACCCCAAGAGTTCCCAGGTAAGAGTGACTGGTCCGATACTGCGGATTTGTACGAACACTCTAGCCTTCGACAGAAAACTCAGGGTACAGGCATTCACTCTTCCAGTTTGCACGTGTTCACATTATATGACCCAAACTTTGACGAGATTTTGAAAATTCAAAGGGGTTCGAAACCTTATAACTGAGGGTTCAAAACCTAGTAATCAATCATCATACAACAGATGATTGGTTTTCAAAGCGGTTTTGAAATTTTATGTTCTTGTCGCGATCGTCGCCTAAAGATAGGTGACGGTATTGTTTTATGACTAAACGCAAGTAAACTCGCGTTAGGGTCCTAGGAAGGTTATAGACTAGGTCAAAGCATTACTAATAACCTAATCCCCTATAACCATGAGCTCTGATACCAACTTTTCTGTCACACCCCGACCACGTGGAACATATAAAACGTGGCGGAAAACGTCGGGGAGTGTTGTAACAGAATCATTGTTTCATAACACATGGAAATTGAAATATTGTTTTATTGATTAAAAGAGTTACAATGTCTTGACAATCAAAGAAACATAACATAAATAACTAGTCTTGCATCTTTTATTGTCGCTAAGGCCCAAGTCCGCCTAAGTGTATCTTGATAAATCCTATGCATCATATCCTGAAACACATGTGAAAATAGGTACGTCAGCATAAAAATGCCTGTGAGATACATAGGTTTATGAAAATAGGATTCATGACTTATTGTTTAAGAAACATGTTTAGTCATGAACCTTGTAATTTGCTTTGTCTTGTAAATCGTTTGAAAAGTGATAAATAAACCAAATGTTATATATGTATAAAAGAATAATACATGGTTAAGTGAATAACCATATGAAATGAGTTTGTATAATTTAAGTTGTTTGTAAAACAATGTATTGTGAAAAGTATGTTATTTGTATAAAATGTTATATGTCCAAATTGAAATGATTCAAATAACGCTACGATATGTAATACCATACAATCACTTATATATAGGAAGTACCAGCGGCGTATCCACCATGCTTGTATCATATTACATACGCCTCGTTACTCAAATCACTTACCCAAACAAACCACCAATGTAAGATGTCTATGTTTAAACCAATTGCTAAATGTATTGAATAATATGCCAAAATGTTTATGTCAAGATGTAAATCATGCAATGTATAACCAATGTCAAAAATGTTTATGTGTCAAATGTAAATCATGTAATGTGTAACCAATGTCGAAAATGTTTATGTGTCAAATGTAAATCATGTAATGTGTAACCAATGTCGAAAATGTTTATGTGTCAAATGTAAATCATGTAATGTGTAACCAAAACAAAATGATATGTATGGCTAGTGAAATGCATCAACTAAACCATAGGTGAATTGCACAAAACAAAGTATTGAAGTAAAACTTGGTTTAAATAAAAGTTATGTTCTGTGGAAATGCATGCTATACTGATACAAATATCTATGCGGTATTGTGAGAATGCATACATCCAAGCCTTGAGACTGTGGCGATAAACCCTTAAACAAATTAAAGGTTTATCTTGTTGTAAATGTATATCGAATTCGGTCATTCCTTTCATCCCCACCTACCCAGGATGTCCGGAACGGGAGTTGTCAATTCCTATGGTACCACTACCTACTAATGAATGGCGTGATCGGTGTTAATGAATGTATATTGATCCATCAAAACAAACCAAATATCATATCAAAATGTAAGCATGTGAATGAATAATAAATGTACTAAGTATGATGAACATACATAGCATGTGAATGAATAATAAAATGTACTAAGTATGATGAACATACATAGCATAAAATGTAATGTAAAACGATGTACTAAGTATGCACACAATGGGCACACATAGCATAAAATGTAATGTAAAACAATGTACTAAGTATGCACACAATGGGTACACGTAGCATAAAATGTAATGTAAAACAATGAAATAATGTACTATAAATGTACTAATGAACATAGCAAGTATATGATGTGAAAGCAGGAAAGCATGAAAGTAACAAGTAGGCACATGTGTTCCACCGCAAAATGTTTGGAAAACAGTAAAAGAGGGGTCTATGTACTCACTTGAGATTGCTTAGTAGTCCTTGAGTAACAACCAAACAATGCTAGAGATCACGGAATATCGAACGGCACAAAGGGTCCCCGCAAGATTTGATTCCAAGTAATCTCAGGTAGGAAGTGAGAAATCACAACCACTTAGAGAAAAACTCAGATCAAATGTGGGTTTGAAGCAAATGGGGGTGGGGTATTTATAGTATTTCCCGAACCGTTAAGATCGTTTCTTGAATAACGTGATCGAATCTCGTGCGTACACTTGTTGGAAAGTTGTGGTGACTAAAAATGGCCTCTCATGAGCTGAAGGGGCAAGTGTAAGTGTGTGGTTGTGAGTTAATCAGCTGAAATCTGCTGACTAATCGATCTTATCTATTCTAGGACACTGACGCGGGCTGCGTAAAGATACACTCATACCTTACGCGGGCCGCCTGGCCTGCCTGATCAGCAAACATCTTTCAGAAATGACAGTTTTGGTCCCTGCACGTGTTTAAGGCCATTTCTGACACTTCTAAGGCCCGTAAAGCCAACTTTAAGGCCCTAAAATGATACCTAAACATTGTGGACATGAAAAATGCTCAAAAATATGTCGGATGTTGGTTCGTTTGGTCGTACGAACGCGATGTTCGCTAAATTACGACGGAATGCGCATAAGCGCGAAAAACGATCCAAATGACGCGACGAATGGATTTTTCTTATGCCAAACACTAAAATAAAATATTTTAGTGCTTACATATATTTTTGGATGTCCGGATGTATTCAGAACGTAAGATATGCGCGAAAGTGCAAACTTGTGCACTTTTTGACGCTTTTAGTCCCTGAATGACCCAAAGGTTTATTTTAGCACACCGAACCCCTCAAAGCCTATTTCTAAGCTATATAAAGGATATTTAAGGTGTGTTTAACTTATGGTCATGTTCCGGAATGTCTGTTACAGTTCAAATTGGCATACTTTCGTAGTTTGTTAAATTTAGTCCCTGTAAGCGAATTAACTTGATTTTGCCATACCAAAGCCTTCAAAACTTATTTCTAAGTTATGTAAAGGTTATTTAAGGTATGTTAAGCCTATGTCACTGTTCTGGAGTGTTTGTTGCATTAAACTGGTTATATTTACGCGTCGGTACGCGTATAACCTTCCAGAAAGCGATTTAGAGTTTGAAATTGAACAAAAATTGATATGTGCAAATGATACACATATTTTTACAAATCCCAAGTATGAAATACAATATTTCATTGGTTTGGTATTTGTTTAATGGTCGCAGTGACCCAGGTGTCACAGCCGTGCCCAGGTCAACACGCCTCCGTGTCCACCAAGAGATTCCTTTCTGACTTTTTATTAGAATACGGACAAAATGTGTCAGGATCTTGCCTGCACACGGGGCCGTGTCTAGCCGACACGGGGCCGTGTCCAGCATGCTGTCGTTTTCTATAAATGCAGCCAAGAATCCTACACATTTGGACCATCCACGGACAGAGATTTGAAAGAATCTTCTCACCTACCATCCTAGGTATTTTCTAAAAGAAGGTTCTAACAACCATCTTGTCCTTTCCTCTTTTATCCATTCCCTTCTTCTTAATCTTTCTTGCTTCAACACCTCCATTGAAGCTTGAGATCATCATGACCCCAAGCTTTGTTGTGATGTTTGTTGGGTTTTTGTTCAAGGAATCTTGTTAAAAATAATTTTTATAACAATGTTTTAAGTTATTCTTGCTCAAAAATGCTTCGTAAGTTGGTAAAATAATTTGAAACTCCAAGATTCCTTGTTCCAAAAATCTGCAGGAAGGTGAACACGGGGCCGTGCTCATTGAGCACGGGGCCGTGTCCGGAGATACTGTTCCATTAAAATGAATTATTTTTGGTGTGTTTTCGTAGAATGTCTAGTCAAAACAGTGGAACCTCTTCTGCGCACTCCAGAAACAGTCGAAGGGAAAGAAGGTCATCAATTGAAGCAACTCTCGTACGCTACGTAATGGCATTACGTGAAGCTCTTGATGAGATGACATCGGTTGAGGAGGTCCTAATAGACCGTATAAATTATCCTACGGTGGGGTTGGAAAACAGTTTTCAAGAAATTAACCTCTTGCACCAGAGGTTGAACATTCTTGTGACACCTCCCATGGAACCAATCCTCCCTCAAGAGGATTGGAACTTAGCACTTGGAATCAACAACCTGACCGGTTGGGATGACATTCCAGTGGAACCTCCTCTTGAAGATCTACAAGAAGTCCCGGTGGAGGTTACACCCCCTCTAACAAATGCCAATGAGCCCGCCTTTCTTCTCCCTAGGGAGATAGAAGAGTGGCTCGCCGATGTGTGAGGAACCCATGCCCGGAGAAAGAAGTTTTTCAAGCCACATCCAACCGAGGGAATTATCTTTTCGGAAATTTTGCTAATAGAATAAGTATTAGGCTTGAACTTCTTGGTTTAGATTTCTTGTGTTTCTTTGACCTATTTATCTAGAATTTTAACTTTTTAGGATTATTATGTAATTCTCTCTATGACTTGATGAATGATGGTTTTAGTTAATTTGGTGTTTGGATGATGTTGAAATGGATAAAACACACTCGGGATGGTGAAGGATAACAAGGGAAACTTGAACCAGCACCCCATGCACGAAAACAGGGCCATCCGACAAAATTTTCTTCATTACAGCAAGTTCAGCACGGGTCGTGCCCGCCCAACACGGCCCCGTGCTGCACAATCTGCAGACAATACCCAGTTCAGGTAACTGGACACGGGCCGTGTTCACCCAACACGCCCCCGTGTCCAAGCTTCTGTTTCTTTTTTACATATTCTGTTACTGACGATCTGACACGGGGCCGTGCCCGGACACCACGGGGCCGTGTCCAGACGCCCAGTAACATAAATTTTGCTTTTTCACACCTTTTTACACATTCAATCAACCTAAAAACTTATTTTTGGGACACATTGAGGACAATTTGTAATTTAAGTGTGGGGGGATGCTAAAATCTTGAATCTTGCAAGTCCTAATTACAAGCCTTACACAAAACTCTATTGGAACCGCTAATCACCCCAAATTTTTTCAATTTTTTTTTTCATTTTTCTTACTTGTCTAGGTTTAACTTGGGAATTTCAAATGCTATAAAGGTTATATTTTTACAAATTTACAACCGGTAGCGTCGTGACAAAAAGAACCAACATGAGAAAATTATGAAACGGCATGACAAGCTTAGTTAAAATTTGATTATATATACTTGATCACATAAAAATCCATTCCCACAAAAGTGAGTTTTGAGCTTTTATTGAGCATACAAATACATATCTTTAAACTAAATGCTCATTTTTCGTTTCTTGTGTGAATAGCCGCTTGGTTCTTACGACTCTAGAACTTGCCACGACGATGCATTCCCGGTCCTTACCAACTTAAACCCGAGTAAGTAAATGATGGAGGCATTAGGACTAACTCTTTTTCATTTCTACACCATTATTTTTTTTACCACCTACCCAAAATCCCCCTAGTTAACCACTTTGAGCCTAAACCTTTTCATTTCTTAACCCAAAAACAAACACCCTTTCACCCACCAAAACCCTTTTTATTTTTAACCCTTTGTTTTAGTAACAAGCTCGGTTTTTCGTATGACTTTTCAAAAAAAAATATGTGAAGCAAAAGAAATAAACAAGCAAGTTCATCAAAAATAACTTTGTTTGAATATTGGCTTCATCAAAATAAAAATTGCAAAAAAAAAAAAAAAGTCTTACGAAAACCGATGCTTTTTACGCTTTTCGCCCTTTTCTACTAACCATTAACCCAACCACCTACCTTTAACCCTAGCCTAACCCTTCACCCAAAAGTTCTCTTGATATTTACAAAGGTATATAGTTAAAAAGGAGGAGAATTGATTGCTTGGCAAGCCTATGGTAGGAATAAGTTCCATGCCGCTCTCGAGTGATTCACTAAAATACATCTTCGGCCGAGTGTTGAGTGATCCCCGTGAGGTATGTGAACTTGTATATAAATGGAATTTTAAAAAAGGCATGTTATGCCCAAATAAGTAATTTATCTTATGTAATGTTTTAAATCATGACGAATAGGATTGTAAATAAATAAAAATAAAACTTGATAAAGAATCTTGGAAATCCCGACACTCTATGACAAGCCCAAAAACCTTCTCTTCTACCCATTCCATTTGGGAGTGTAAAGCCACATTTTAAAGAGTTTTGCTTGAGGACAAGCAAAGATTCAAGTGTGGGGGTATTTGATGTGCACAAAATGCAACATATAAATTACATCAATTGTGGCATAAAACTAACATTTTTTTAGTACTAATGTTGGAAAAAGTATGTTTTTGTCTTCCTTTTGTATTTTTAGGATTAAATGAGCTCAAATTAACAAAAGAAGCAAAAAAAAAAAAGCTAAATCTAACATAAATACAAGAAAAGGAACAAACGTGGCATGCCTGACCCCCCGACAACATCTTCCCAAGCAAAATCAAGAAGACTGAAAACGCCACGTGCTCAGTGAACACGGGGGCGTGCCCAAGTGCCAGCATAAAAGACAAAGCTATAGAAGCTTCTATCACCCACCACGGGGGCGTGCCCAGCGGACACGGGGCCGTGGTCAACTCTAAGATTCGCAGAATCTGAGGAAATCTTGATAGTATAGATATGCTTCGGCACACGGGGGAGTGCCCAGCGAGCACGGGGGCGTGGTCAACTAATGCAGACAAACTGCAATTAATGAAGGAAGAGAAGAGGATGGACACGGGGCTGTGCCCAATGAACACGGGGCCATGCCCGAGCTGCTGTTCAGGCTATAAATAGGGGTGCTTGGCTCATTTGCAAACCATCCCTTGGCACACCACCTCTCTCACACTTCACCCACCACCCACCACCATCACAACACCATCATCCACCACCATCATCCATTTTCCATCATAGAGTGTGTGAGTCGTCTCGAGATCCAAGATTGATCGTAAGAGTTCTTGACAATCAAGGGCCATGTTTGCCTAAGTCTCTTACATCACTTGGTGAAGACAAGTGTCTAGTGTAATACTTTTTATTTTTAATTTTTTCGCACTTTTTACTTGGTTATGTATTAATGACTTTAATAACTAGTTTCTTATGTTGAAGGTGATTCTTCCTTATCGTTTGTCCGTGGTGTTTTGGCATTATTTTACTGTCTATATAAAATAAAAGATTTTCACCATTCATATCTCCATGGTCTATATGGAGGTATGTTGGCTACCTGGTCGGGGGTTAAGGGAACGGTTTGGTAAGAGTCTTGCCTTGTTCAGTGTATAGATCCTGCAAGGACCTGGGTCAAATTTAGTAGGACCTCCTTCAATACCCATCGGTATTGGATGGCGGGAGTCCAAACTCTTTGATCCCCTCATATGTAAGCTACTATTAATACTTTAACCCGGCTACTTAGGACTGTATCCCTGCTGACTCAGACTACTTAGCCGAGGGTAACGTCACCTTCAAAAGAGGGGCCTACCATAATATGCATTAATAACTTAATTAATTATCTTTCAATAATCCGACCCTTTAGGATTGTATCCTTGCTGACTCAAACTACTGGGTTGAGGGTAACGTCACCTTCAAAAGAGGGGCCTACTACAATAACTAATATAATCTCTTAAAAAGTGCAAAAGTGTGGAAATAATCAAAGGTTACACTAAACACGAGTCGGAGCCAAGTGATTTATCTTATCTATCTGCTTTTACTTATTTTTCAGCATTTTAGTTAGTTTTTATTTTTCTAGTTTAAAAACCTTTTTCTAACTTTTGATTTGATTTGATGTTGAGGATTAACCGGTACTAAAAGCTCTTGTGTCCTTGGACGACCTCGGTATCTTGCCAACACTATACTATGCTCACGATGGGTGCACTTGCCCATATGTGTGTTTGGTGTAGTAAAATATCGTGTTTTATAAATTTAAAACTTGACTAACGTGTAAAAAGGGTTTAAAATATACTTAAACTTATATATCACACCACACACGCATCAGTCATTTCGTTTAGTTAGTTGTATGATATGTACTTTATATGCCTTAGGAAAATGACCAAAATGCCCTTTTTATGCATAATTGATATTTAAGCATATGTAACCCAAACTTTAGTCCTTTAACTGATTATACAACATAATTAAACATGTTTAGGCATATAATACTTGTCATAGGACTAGTTAGGCGTTCCGAACGCATTTTACGCGAACGACGCGTTAAAGTAGCGTAAGCTACCTAAACGGCTCGAAATGGGTCGTAAGCACTTAGGTTAGGTTTCATTTTAGTATGTAGGCTTTGTTAAACCATATCATATGAGTTCTCACACTCATTTGGTTTACCAAACCTCATTGTATCCGATCTTCCGATTTAGGCCTGGTTCATTTACTTAGTTACCTATATTAGGTGCCGTTTGATTCTGTGATCCCTCTAGCTGGCTTGGTAGTTGTTCAAGACTTCTAAGCACTCTCAAGTGAGTACATAGTCCCCTCTTTTACTGTTTTCAATGTTTTGGGGTGAAGCATGTGTACCTATTTGTTATGTTCATGATTTCAAAGTATAATTTATTATACGTATTAGTACTTATCTTTTGACAAACTGAATGATTATTTATGGTTTAAACACTAATTTTCCCAATATTATAAAAGTAAATTGTTGGATAGTACTTATTTTATGTTCACCAGACCGGTTGGTAGTATGATATAGTGCTATAGGATTTGACAACCCATTCCTGTTGTCATGAAATGTCAGAAACCGATATTTTATCCAAATAGGGATTGCCTTTGTGGTATTTCTATAGTCTCAAAGGTGTATTTTGATGCACTCAGGTCTGAATGAATTCTTAAATCACATTTTTATTGTATATTTAGTTATACTCCCAAAAGTATAGTTTGATATGATCTCATGTGTGATATTGTACAAAACCAACATATATTTTGTTAATTACTAAAACATAGTTTAATATGTTATTTTATAAAACCAAAACATAGTTTAATATGTTATTTTATAAAACCAAAACATAGCTTAATATGTTATTTATAAAACCAAAACATAGTTTAATATGTTATTTTATAAAACCAAAACATAGCTTAATATGTTATTTATAAAACCAAAACATAGTTTAATATGTTATTTATAAAACCAAAGCATAGTTTAATTTGTTATTAATAAAACCAAAGTATACTTTTGATATACTACTGAAAATTTTTATTTTAACGAATAAAGTATATTTAATATACTATTTGTTTAACGATTTTGGAACTGAAATATATTTTAATATATTACTTATTCGACTTTCTTAAAACCAAAGTATATTTTTATATATATTACAAACCTTTTTATCAAAATGTTGTTTTACAAACAACATATTTTATATAAACTCATTTTACTTAGTTATTTATTTACCTATGTATTATTCTGTTATATCATCTGATTTCTTATAAATTTTAGTATGATTTATAAAAGAAAATATTTTTAAGGTTCATGAATATTTTTGATTAAATATATTTTTTTTAAACTTATAAGTCATGAATCCTATTATAATAAAACCTATGTATCTCACAGGCATTTTTATGCTGACGTACCTATTTTTACACATGTTTTAGGTGCTGTTATGTGATGATTTTTTATGCATGCTATACATAGGATGGACTCGTGCCTTAGCGACTTTAGAACTAGAAAGATAATATTTGTATTTATCTGATTTGTAATAAAACAATGAGTTCAATAATTCAATAAAACAAAATTGTTTAATCCATGGTTGTGAAACAATGATTCTAATACGACACTCCCTGATGTTTCCGCCATGATTTGTTGTTTTACGTGGTCGGGTAGCAGCACCGGATTTTCCGAACTAAAAGATTTTCAATATAACTTCGGTACCGACTTTTGGCGTTTTCTGTACCAGGCTGGTGCCGGTTTTTCCTTCATGTACCGATACAAAACAGTACCGTACTGGAATTTTCAATACCAATATCAGTTCGACACAGTTGACACCAAGCTTATCCCAACCCGTGATAAAAAAATCATTGACGTTACGAAAAATATGAAAATGTAATTAACTTAAAAAGTAAAGAAAATAATTATTCTTATAAGATTAAAATAATAAAAGTGTAAATATATATATTAAAATATCAAAATTACTATTTATTAGCTTCTGTTAATATATATATATATATATATATATATATATATATATATATAATATAATGTTTCTAAAAAAAATAAAAAAACACTTATATACGGTGCATATAGGACTATACGTGGCGGCGAATAGGAGCAGCTATACCAGAACTGACATCAGTCAGACAATGATTTTTATGCAACCTTATATGCTGCGCATAGAATTATACGCAACGTATATAAATCTTAAAGTGTATGATATGCACAAAATGCAACATATAAATTACATCAAATGTGGCATAAAACTAACCCTTTTTTGTACTAATGTTGGAAAAAGTGTGTTTTTGTCTTCCTTTTGTATTTTCAGGATTAAATGAGCTCAAATGAACAAAAGAAGCAAAAAGGCAGCTAAATCTAACATAAATACAAGAAAAGGAACAAACACGGCATGCCCGGCCTCCCCGACAGCATCTTCCCAAGCAAAACAAGAGAACAGAAGGCTGAACACGCCCCGTGCTCATACCCAATGGACACGGGGCCGTGCCCGAGCCTCTGTTCAGCCTATTAATAGGGGTGCTTGGCTCATTTGTAAACCATCCCTTGGCACACCACCTCTCTCACACTTCACCCACCACCATCACAACACCATCATCCACCACCATCATCCATCATAGAGTGTGTGAGTCGTCTCGTGGTCCAAGATTGATCGTAAGAGTTCTTGACAATCAAAGGCCATGTTTGCCTAAGTCTCTTACATCACTTGGTGAAGACAAGTGTCTAGTGTAATACTTTTTATTTTTAACCTTTTCGCACTTTTTATTTGGTTATGTATTAATGACTTTAATAACTAGTTTCTTATGTTGAAGGTGATTCTTCCTTATCGTTTGTCCGTGGTGTCTTGGCATTATTTTACTGTCTATATAAAATAAAAGATTTTCACCATTCATATCTCCACGGTCTATATGGAGATATGTTGGCTACCTGGTCGGGGGTTAAGGTAACGGTTTGGTAAGAGTCTTGCCCTGTTCAGTGTATAGATCCTGCAAGGACCTGGGTCAAATTTAGTTGGACCTCCTTCAATACCCACCGGTATTGGATGGCGGGGGTCCAAACTCTTTGATCCCCTCATATGTAAGCTACTATTAATACTTTAACCCGGCTACTTAGGACTGTATCCCTGCTGACTCAGACTACTTAGCCGAGGGTAACGTCACCTTCAAAAGAGGGGCCTACCATAATATGCATTAATAACTTAATTAATTATCTTTCAATAATCCGACCCTTTAGGATTGTATCCTTGCTGACTCAAACTGCTGGGTTGAGGGTAACGTTACCTTCAAAAGAGGGGCCCACTACAATAACTAAGATAATCTCTTAAAAAGTGCAAAAGTGCGAAAATAATCAAAGGTTACACTAAACACGAGTCAGAGCCAAGTGATTCATATTGTTTATCTGTTTTTATTTTTATTTTATTTTTCAGCATTTTAGTTAGTTTTTATTTTTCTAGTTTAAAACCTTTTTCTAACTTTTTGATTTGATTAGACGTTGAGGATAAACCGGTACTAAAAGCTCTTGTATCCTTGGACGACCTCGGTATCTTGCCAACACTATACTACGCTCACGATGGGTGCACTTGCCCGTATGTGTGTTTGGTGTTAGTAAAATATCGTGTTTTATAAATTTAAAACTTGACTAACGTGTAAAAAAGGCTTAAAATATACTTAAAAACATATCACACCACACACGCATAAAGTTTTTTGTGCCGTTGCCGGGGAAACAAGGATTTTAAGAAAGCTTAAAATCGACGGCCTAATCAGTTTTTCAAAACCTTTTCAAAACCTTTTCAAAATGCGCGCAGATTTTTCTGCATTTTAGTTTAGTTTTGCATTTACAGTAGATTGAACACGGGCCGTGCTCACTGAACTCGGGCCGTGCTGCATATTTTTCATAAAAACACCCAGATACAGAGCCTGAACACGGGGCCATGCTCACCGAACACACCCCGTGCTCAAAGAAACCAATAACTTTAATTAAAACGCCCAGATACAGAATCTGTACACGGGGCCGTGTCCACTGAACACGGGGTCCTGTCCAGCCTCTGTTTCCGTCTTTATTTTTGTTTTCTTGTCTCGAGACTCTGTTGTGGTCTGCTGAGTGATTCTTATGGATCAATACTCAGGAGGCTACAGCTACACCTATGAGGAGGATGATTATAGGGAAGACTATTGCACCAATTGCGGTAACACTCACTCGGTACAATATTGTGACTTATTTCAACCATCCACTTCATACACCTACTATGAGGAGCCCAGGTACGAGCCATCAACTTCATACACATCCTATGAAGACCAAAGTTATGAACCTTCTCCCTCATACTCAAATTTTGATGAACCAAGGTATGAACCAAGGTATGAACCTTCATACTCATACTTTGAAGAACCAAGATATGAGCCACCACCTTCGTATACTTATTATGAGGAACCATGGCGTGAACAACCCACCTCATATGAGTATTATGAAGAACAAAATTACGACCCTTATCCATCATATACTTACAATGAAGAACAATGGTGTGAACCATCTACTTCCTATGAGTATTATGAGGAACAAAAGATCGAACAACCGGATTCAAGCTTTGAAAATCCCGATCCTTACTCTATCACCGAAGTGACCGATAGGATATTAGAACACCATAAAACTATCGAGCGCTACATAAAAGAATCTCGCGCAAGGGAAGAGGAGTCCCGCGCAAGAGAGGAGTTAACTTGTAATAAAGAAGAGATAGTTGAAGAGGTAAAAATGGAAGAACAAATAAGTGAAAAACCGACACATGAGTTAAACAACGAAAAAGGTGAGTCCGTCAACATTAAAATTCAAGAAGAGTCTAATTTTGGAGAAATTAATCTCTTGTCACCTTCTTTTGAAAATCATTGTTTAGTACCCACTCATGCTAAGTTTTTAAAAGAGTTAAACACTAACACTAAAATTGACGAAACGGTAAGTATTAAGTTAACTAACGATCAAACTTCACTAATAAAAGAAGACCCATTTGAAATCAACATTACACCGGTTCCATGTTTTTTTTCAAAATTCATTTATTAGTAATGTCACAATTGATAAAGATCTTTGTGTTAACATAATGCCCAACTACATTTTCGAAAAATTAAGTATTAGTGATTTTTCTCCACTTCAAATACCCATTTTTCTGTCCAATTGGAAAGTAATAAAATCAATCGGTGTAGTTGAGGATGTTTTGGTTCAAACAAATCAAATGGTAATCCCAACCGACTTTGTCATCCTCGATGACGCTCCTCTAGTGTTGGGACGACCCTTTGTAAATACCCACGAAGCTTTGAAAAACCGGAAGTACAACAATCTATCTATTCAATTAGGGGAATTTAAAAGAGTGTCGATCTTGAGCGATCAATGAAATATCCATTCGGCAATAATGACCCCCTAATTGAAGATGAAGATGAACCACCCGATACAAGTGAAAAGATTGACCACTTTGTTGAAGAAGAGGTCGCCATAGAACAAACTTTTAAAATTCTTGATCAAAATGAGCAACCAAATAAGGAGTCTTCTAAAGACCCACCTCTTGAGCTCAAAGAACTTCCAAAAGGTTTGGAATATGCTTTTCTAGACAAAGATGGTAAATCACCTGTAATTATTTCGTCTAGATTAGGTAGTTTAGAAAAAGAAAAATTAATTAAACTTTTGAAAAAAAAACAAAAATGAGATTGATTGGAAGCTTGTAGACATTAAAGGAATAAGTCCTTCCATGTGCACACACAAAATTTTAATGAACGATGACTACAAATCAGTAATACAACCACAACGTGTCGAGTAAATCCAAATGTTCAAGAAGTGGTTAAAAACGAAGTTATCAAATTACTTGACGCCGGACTTATTTATCCTATCTCCGATAGTCCTTGGGTAAGTCCCGTCCAAGTAGTTCCAAAGAAAGGAGGTATGACGGTAATAACTAACGAAAAGAATGAATACGAGAACCGTCACAGGATGGAGAGTATGTATAGATTATAGACGATTAAATGAAGCAACAAGGAAAGATCACTTTCCTTTACCCTTCATTGATCAAATGTTAGAAAGATTATCCGGTCATAAATTTTACTGTTTCTTGGATGGTTTTTCAGGTTACTTTCAAATCCCGATAGCACCCGAAGACCAAGAAAAGACAACCTTCACATGTCCCTATGGAACTTTTGCTTATCGACGCATGTCATTTGGTCTATGTAATGCCCCCGCAACCTTCCAACGTTGCATGGTAGCCATCTTCTATGACATGATAGAAAAGACAATGGAAGTCTTCATGGACGACTTTTCTATCTTTGGGGACTCATACGACCAATGCCTCGATAACCTTGAACGAATGCTATCCCGATGTGAGGAAACTAACCTCGCCCTTAATTGGGAAAAATGCAATTTCATGGTAACGGAGGGAAAAGTACTCGGTCATAAAATCTCAAGTGAAGGAATGGAGGTTGATCGAGCCAAAATAGACACTATTTCTCGATTACCACCCCCATCCTCCGTTAGAGCTATCAGAAGTTTCCTAGGGCATGCCGGATTTTATAGGGGGTTTATCAAAGACTTTTCTAAAATTTCAAGGCCTCTAACAAAATTACTTGAAAAAGATGTCCCTTTCATCTTTGACAAGGATTGCAATCAAGCATTTCTAACGCTAAAGGAAATACTGGTCAATGCACCTCTCATGATAGAGCCTGATTGGAAATTTCCTTTCGAAATCATGTGTGATGCAAGTGACTTGCAGTTGGAGCTGTCTTGGGACAAAGAAAAGAAAAGCATTTTCACCCAATTTATTATGCTAGTAAAACACTTAACGATGCACAAGAAAATTACACAACAACTGAACAAGAGTTACTAGCTGTGGTATTTGCTTTTGAAAAAATTCGTTCTTATCTTGTTCTTCCTAAAACAATAGTCTATACAGATCATGCAGCCATTCGATATCTCTTCAAAAAGCAGGACGCAAAACCACATTTGATTCGGTGGATTCTACTCCTCCAAGAATTTGATATTGAAATCAGAGACAAAAGGGGAGCTGGAAACACCACAGCAGATCATCCTTCACGCTTAGAAGACCCAACTTTGGAGGCAACCAGGGACGAGCAAATCAATGAAAAATTTCCAACAGAGTCCCTAGAAATGGTGGAATACAGAGAAGAACCATGGTACGCCGACTATGCTAACTACCTAGCTAGCGGTATAGTCACAAAGGGTTGGCCACATCATCAAAGAAAGAAATTATTTGCTGATGTAAAACACTATTTTTGGGAAGATCCTTATCTTTTCAAAATGTGTGCCGACCAACTCATCCGACGGTGCGTACATGGTAGCGAAGCACGAAGAATTCTCCGCCATTGTCATGAAGGTCCATACGGAGGACATCATGGTGCCGCTAGTACCGCACGAAAGGTATTTGATTCAGGGTTTTATTGGCCAACAATTTACAAAGACGCCCAAAGTCTTGTCAAGACATGTGACGCTTGCCAAAGAACAGGTAATATTTCTTCCAAAAACGAAATGCCACAAAATGGCATTCTTGTTTGTGAAATTTTTGATGTGTGGGGACTCGACTTTATGGGACCTTTCCCACCGTCAAAAGGAAACAAATATATACTTGTGGCGGTAGATTATTTGTCTAAATGGATCGAGGCTGAGGCACTTCCAACAAACGATGGAAGAGTCGTGGTAAGATTTCTGAAAAAATTATTCTCTCGTTTTGGCACACCTAAAGCATTAATAAGTGATAGAGGTACCCATTTTTGTAACCATCAACTCGAAAAAAATTTAACAAGATATGGGGTCTATCACCGGGTCTCAACAGCATATCACCCTCAAACAAACGGACAAGCCGAAGTGACTAATAGAGGTTTAAAACGAATACTTGAAAAAACCGTAGGGTTAAATAAAAAGGAATGGGCCGATAAATTAGATGATGCTTTATGGGCTTTTCGAACTGCTTATAAAACGATAATAGGTACAACCCCATATAAGCTCGTCTATGGAAAAAGTTGTCATTTGCCAGTAGAAATAGCTCACAAGGCCTACTGGGCAATTAAAAATGTAAACCTTGATTTAGAATTTGCCGGTAAAAATCGATTTTGTCAATTAAATAAATTAGACAAATTAAGGAATTATGCATACTCAAACTCCGAAATTTATAAGGAAAGAATGAAAACCTTGCATGATAAACATATTAAACCTAATGAATTTCAAGTAGGAGATCAAGTTCTATTGTTTAATTCACGACTTCGACTATTCCCTGGTAAATTAAAGTCTAGGTGGTCAGGACCTTTTTCCATCACCCATGTTTTCCCACACGGTGCAGTAGAAATTAAATCTCGGAATGGAATTCCATTCAAAGTCAATGGCCAATGGCTGAAGCTCTATCAAGGATTCATTGAGGATGAAGAGGAAGAAATCTCGCTTCAAACGATCGAAGAACGAAAACATCAACATCATACCTGGTAAGTTACGAATGAATGGGTTGACATCTGAATCGGTAAGTCTTCTAACCAAGTTCTTGGGAAACAAGGGGCACTCACACGAGCACTTAAAAAAAATTTTGCTCGGCACGGGGCTGTGTCTGCTGGACACGGGGCCGTGTCCGCGTGACTGTCGGGATAAAACCTCTTTTCTCCAACAGTTTCTTCATTCCACACGCCCCGTTTCCCCAAAAACGCTCTGGTTCAGGCGATTTTTCTGCAAAATTTCAACGTCTCCTCTACTTCTAACAACATCAAGGTATGATTCTATCATCATTAGTAGTTAGATTAAGCATTTGCATGTAGTTAAAACATCAAAAATTTGGGGAAAAATCTAGGGTTCTTGAACTTCATCCGGATCGAACCTCAAATTTTTGCATAAATTGTTAGCATTAGTTTAGATTCATGTTATGGGAAGTAAATCCACTGATATTGTTCATTGATTTGCCCGATTTCTCACAAAAACCCCCAAACCCTTGTTTTTGAACCGAAAAAGATAAAATTCATGGGGTAAACAGTTTGTTTTGGGAAAAACGGCACTTGGGGTATCATTTTCGGGGGAAACCGCACCTATTGGACCAAAAATTTTCAAATTTTTGGGACCGGGTCGAAAAATGAGATTTTTGAGAAACAGACGCCTGGACACGGGGTCGTGCTCGCTGAGCACGGGGGAGTGTCCAGCTATTTTCTGACCAACAAGGGGCGTGTCCGCTAAACACGGGGTCGTGTTCAGCCGACTGTTTTCAGTTTTCTCCGAAAATTTAAATTTTTCATGCTAATTGTTTGGTGTTTCCTTTCAGATGTCTAAGAAGTTCACACGGTTCAATGCAAACGAGTTGGATGCTAAGGCAAGATACGAGTGCTTCGAACTAGACCGGAAGAATACCCAAGATAAGTGTGCATGGATCTTTTAGCATTGGTGAACCAACTTGACCGGTTTAACAACCTAGTCACCGGCCCACTACGAGCCGCCCTAACCACTCGACTTCGCTCGGTCCACGAGTACAATCTGGAATTCTATAGCACATTCGTGTTCAATTCAAGGTGTGACCCATTTGACAATGATGGGGTAGAGTTCTGATGTGGGGGGACTAAGTACTCGATTTCGATGGCACAGTTTGGGTCAATAATTGGGTTGTATGCGGAGGAAGATACGGGTAATAAAGAGAACACCGGAGGGTTACGTGAACTGTCAGAAAACGAACGCCAAGCCGCTTGGGCTCAAATAGGAGATGGGCACTACAACCCAAGCAGCACTAAGAGCACTAGGTTGAGGGACCCTCTTTACCGTTACATTAATCGGGTCCTCACCTACTCTCTTAGTCAAAGGCATGATAGCAGTGACGTTGTTGGGCTAAGAGATCTGGTAGTTCTTCATTGCATTCATACCCGCAGAAACCTCGATGTTCCGTACCTCCTGCTCCGCAACATGCATTGGAACCGGCTTGCTACTCCACCAACCCCTATCTTCTTCGGGGGGTGGATATACCGTCTCTTCAAGCACTTCGTGAACATGCCCAGGTCTTTCCAAAAGAGCCCATGGTCGGGAAGAGTGGACATACACATCTGCCGCTCCAAGAACCTGATTTATGAAGCCGAAGACGGGACAGTTAGCTTCCAAAGAGTCCAGGGGCATGCATGGAACCCGCAAGAGGCACTCGTCCTTCACGCTCCACAGTTTCAACAACCTCCTCAGCACCAATACCAGCCCCACGGTGATCCGGGCCAATCCTCCTCACAAGGAGGCGGTTTTCCTAACTTCCAAAGTTTACATGATTTAATGCAGGAAAACCTCATTTGCACCAGGAACACCTACAACCTAGCCAGCAACACGTACAACCGGGTCGGAGCAACAGAGAGAAATATATCCGACATACAGGATGACATTGGGAACATCCGGGAGTACATGGCGGGGCACGGAGGAGGTGGTGGTGACGATGACGATGAGGACGAGGACATGGACTAGGCGGGAGGAGCGGAGTTAGGAGCAACTGGTTGGTGATTCCACAGGTTAATCCCTTTTCTTATGAACAATTTCCGGTCTGCGTGCCGTGTGTTGAACAATTTACTTTCCTTTAACTTTTTTTATTTTCTGCATTTGTTTTTCTTTTTAACTTTGTGATGTGGATGTTGAACTATGGTAATTTAGGATGCTTGCTATGGTTTGGTGTAGTGTTTATTGATAAAACAGGTACATACGAGGCTTAGAGTGCTAAACATTAGTGCTACTAAAGCTGGGACAGGAAACCCGAAGCCAGAAACGAGTTTTTCACCATTGCAGATTGTCTACACGGGGTCGTGTCCAACCGACACGCCCCCGTGCCCACTTCCCCAGACCTGTTGTTTGTTTAATTCTGCAGATTTTTGCCAGACACGGGGTCGTGTCCAGCCAACACGCCCCCGTGTCCACCTTCTGTAAGTTTTCGTTACAGGCACTCTGACAACGGGGTCGTGTTCATTCGACACGGGGCCGTGTCCAGACGCCCAGTAACACAAACTTTTGCTTTTTCACTCCTTTTTACACATTCAATCAACCTAAAAACTTATTTTTGGGACACATTGAGGACAATGTGTAATTAAAGTGTGGGGGGATGCTAAAACTTTGAATCTTGCAAGTCCTAAATACAAGCCTTACACAAAACTCTATTGGAATCACTGTCTAGGTTTAATTTGGGAATTTCAAGTTCTAAAAAAAAGTTATATTTTTACAAATTTACAACCGATAGCATCGTGATAAAAAGAAGCAACATAAGAAAATTACGAAACGGCATGACAAGTTTAATTAAAATTTGATTATATATATTTGATCACATAAAAACCCATTCCCACAAAAAGTGAGTTTTAAGCCTTTATTGAGCATACAAATATATATCTTAAACTAAATGCTCATTTTTCGTTTCTTGTGTGAATAGCCGCTTGGTTCTTACGACTCTAGAACTTGCCACGACTATACATTCCCGGTCCTTACCAACTTAGACCCGAGTAAGTAAATGACATAGGCATTAGGACTAACCTTTTTTTTTTCTACACCATTATTTTTCTTTTTTTTACCACCTACCCAAAATCCCCCTAGTTAACCCTTTGAGCCTAAACCTTTTCATTTCCTAACCAAAAAACAAACACCCTTTCACCCACCAAAACCTTTTTATTTTTAACCCTTTGTTTTAGTAACAAGCTCGGTTTTTCTTATGACTTTCAAAAAAAAAAAAAAAAAAAATGATGACGATGATGATGAAGCAAGAAAGAAACAAACAAGTTTATCAAAAATAACTTTGTTTGAATAAAGGCTTCATCAAAATAAAATTTTCAAAAATAAAGTCTTACGAAAACCGACGCTTTTTACGCCTTTCGCCCTTTTACTAACCACTAACCCAACCACCTGCCTTTAACCCAAGCCTAACCCTTCACCCCAAAAGTCCTCTTGATATTTACAAAGGTATATAGTTAAAAAGGAGGAGGATTGATTGCTTGGCAAGCCTATGGTAGGAGTAATTTCCATGCCGCTCTCGAGTGATCCACTAAAATACATCTTCGGCCGAGTGTTGAGTGATCCCCCGTGAGGTATGGGAGCTTGTATATAAATGGAATTTTAAAAAGGCATGTTATGCCCTAATAAGTAATTTATCTTATGAAATGTTTTAAATAAATCATGACGAATAGGATTGTAAATAAATAAAAATAAAACTTAATAAAGAATCTTGGAAATCCCGACACTCGATGACAAGCCCAAAAACCTTATCTTATACCCATTCCAGTTGGGAGTGTAAAACCACATTATAAAGAGTTTTGCTTGAGGACAAGCAAAGATTCAAGTGTGGGGGTATTTGATATGCACAAAATTCAACATATAAATTACATCAAATGTAGCATAAAACAAACCCTTTTTTAGTACTAATGTTGGAAAAGAAGCAAAAAGGCAGCTAAATCTAACATAAATACATGAAAAGGAACAAACCTGGCATGCCCGGCCTCCCCGACAGCATCTTCCCAAGCAAAACAAGAGAACAGAAGGTTGAACACGCCCCGTGCTCAATGAGCACGGGGGCGTGCCCAAGTGTCAGCAGAAAAAGACAAAGCTGTAGAAGCTTCTATCACCCACCACGGGGGCGTGCCCAGCGGACACGGGGCCGTGGTCAACTCTAAGATTCGCAGAATCTGAGGAAATCTTGATAGTACAGATACGCTTCTGCACACGGGGGAGTGCCCAGCGGACACAGGGGCGTGGTTAACTAATGCAGACAAACTGCAGTTAATGAAGAAAGAGAAGGAAGGTGGACACGGGGCCGTGCCCGAGCCTCTGTTCAGCCTATAAATAGGGGTGCTTGGATCATTTGCAAACCATCCCTTGGCACACCACCTCTCTCACACTTCACCCACCACCCACCACCATCACACCACCATCGTCCATCATAGAGTGTGTGAGTCGTCTCGGGATCCAAGATTGATCGTAAGAGTTCTTGACAATCAAAGGCCATGTTTGCCTAAGTCTCTTACATCACTTGGTGAAGACAAGTGTCTAGTGTAATACTTTTTATTTTTAACATTTTCGCACTTTTTATTTGGTTATCTATTAATGACTTTAATAACTAGTTTCTTTTGTTGAAGGTGATTCTTCCTTATCGTTTGTCCGTGGTGTCTTGGAATTATTTTACTGTCTATATAAAATGAAAGATTTTCACCATTCATATCTCCACGGTCTATATGGAGATATGTTGGCTACCTGGTCGGGGGTTAAGGTAACGGTTTGGTAAGAGTCTTGCCCTGTTCAGTGTATAGATCCTGCAAGGACCTGGGTCAAATTTAGTTGGACCTCCTTCAATACCCACCGGTATTGGATGGCGGGGGTCCAAACTCTTTGATCCCCTCATATGTAAGCTACTATTAATACTTTAACCCAGCTACTTAGGACTGTATCCCTGCTGACTCAGACTACTTAGCCGAGGGTAACGTCACCTTCAAAAGAGGGGCCTACCATAGTATGCATTAGTAACTTAATTAATTATCTTTCAATAATCCGACCCTTTAGGATTGTATCCTTGCTGACTCAAACTACTGGGTTGAGGGTAACGTCACCTTCAAAAGAGGGGCCTACTACAATAACTAAGATAATCACTTAAAAAGTGCAAAAGTGCGAAAATAATCAAAGGTTACACTAAACACGAGTCGGAGCCAAGTGATTCATCTTGTCTATCTATTTTTATTTTATTTTACAGCATTTTAGTTAGTTTTTATTTTTCTAGTTTAAAACATTTTTCTAACTTTTTGATTTGATTAGACGTTGAGGATAAACCGGTACTAAATGCTCTTGTGTCCTTGGACGACCTCGGTATCTTGCCAACACTATACTACGCTCACGATGGGTGCACTTGCCCATATGTGTGTTTGGTGTTAGTAAAATATCATGTTTTATAAATTTAAAACTTGACTAACGTGTAAAAAGGGATTAAAATATACTTAAAAACATATCACACCACACACGCATCAGTGTACATACAAATAGACACCTTGGTATGCCAATAGTTTCAACCATAAAATAATGCATTTGACTAACTTAATACAATCATAGCCTATGGTGAATTCAATTGTTCTTAAATAATTCAAATGCATCAACGTTTCACATATTACAAAATAATAACAACTTGCTATGAGTTTTTTTTTTTTATTTAGACATCACTTTGAGTTTCTCTGTATATTACAAAGTTTCAATATACCAATACCAACAACACATGAGTATGACATTAATTAGAATTCACAACAAGAGGACTACAAGAGTAAGGACCCATGCATAATCGGAGGGGGTAGGATAGGATGCTAAGCAACCAGTGCTTTCATAGTAACCTCACCAAGAGGTGCAACCCCTGAAGAGCATAAAACTATAACTGTTATAGCGAAGTGGCCATCTGCTACACTCTGTAAATATTGTTTAACGTTGGTGCCCACCCTAGACTTATTGGACCCCATAGGGAGGCTCATCAGGGCGTGAGACCACCTCTGAGGGATGGCTAAAAACTAATAAGATGAGTTCACTGAAACCATCCCCATTGCCGCACGCTGCCAGGGCCCGCAGAATACTAAGACATTGCAAGGACTTCCTATTCCCCGACTTGCGCTCCTGACGGTTAGAAGACCTGAAAACCCACAACGTACAACTTAGCAGCAACAAAATTCTTACCCACGCTTCAACAGACTCTTGCATAGCCACCACCTTACATAAAGAGGCCGTTAATGCCTGGGCAAAGGCCATACGACAGCTATGAGGGATGCTCCTAACAGTTTTGATAGGAAGAGAGAAGACACGATCAAGCAGAACTACATCCACGCCCATACCTTCCAAAGAAACAATCTCCCTTTCGACGTATGGTGTAGGAATCCCCACAATAGATTCCTATACATTTCTCACAACCAACTTGAACCACACCACCTTATCTGCATGGTGGCAAATCCGACTGATTGCATGTAAACACATACACTCCTCACACAACCATTGGCTTGATACCTTAAGAGTTTCACCAACTGAAACAAACAAACCCAATCCTCGGATGCTTCTTGTCATCCAAGGACAAATGAAGTCGCTTAATATGGGCCACCAACCTCGGGAACCCCTTGGCCCCTTCCTATCCATCAGGGCAACAATGGAACCCTTCAAAAGGACACAACTAGACACCCCTCGACGAGCCAACACCCCTCTCCTCGGATGGAGCCCCACAGACAATCAAAGCCCTAGACAAGACCCTCACCCCATACCCAAGCATCAATAACTCAAACTAAAAACGGAGTTTAAGGAGAACTCAAACTAAGCTGGAAAAAAAGTGATAAACCCTAATGGGTTAACGGGGGCAACAACACGTTGCCCCACCTCCCTGTAACGCAAACTACACACAATCCATTGTAAGGATCTGTGACACCTGTGTCACTTCAACCATCATACGAATACCAAACCAATGAAATATTGTATTTCATACTTGTAATTTATATAAATATGTGTATCGTTTGCACATATCAATTCTTGTTCGATTTCGAGCTTTAAATCGCTTCTGGAAGAGTATACGCGATCTGATGTGTAAATATAATCAGTTTAATGCAACAAACACTCCGGAATAGTGACATAGGCTTAACATACCTTAAATAACCTTTACATAACTTAGAAATAAGTTTTGGATGGTTTGGTGTGTCGAAATCAAGTTTATTCGCTTAAAGGGACTAATTTTGACAAACTACGAAAGTATGCCGATTCGTACTGTAACGAACATTCCGGAACTTGATCATAAGTTAAACATACCCAAAATATCCTTTACATAGCTTAGAAATAGGCTTTGAGGGGTTCAGTATGCTAAAATAAACTTATTTGATCAATAGATACTAAAAGCGTCAAAAGTGCATAAGTTTGCATTTTCGCGCATATCTTACGTTATGAATATACTCGGACATCCAAAAATTTATGTAATTATTAAAATATTTTATTTTAGTGATTGGCATGATAAAATTCCATTCGTCGCGTAATTTGCATCGTTTTTGCGTTCGTTACGATTTCCGTCGTAATTAACCGAACAACGCAACCGTACGACCAAACGAAACAACATCTGAGATGTTTTTGAGCATATTTTAAGTTCCCTATACTTTAAATTTATTTTAGAGCCTTGAAATGGGGTTAACGGGGATTAAAAGTGCAAAAAATCAAGTTTTACAAGTGAAGGGACCATTTTTGAAATTTCTGGCAGATACATTGAACTTGGTCCATTTTTGAGATTTTGATGGTTTTAACCCATGGTTTTGCACCCTATGGGCTGGTATTTGATGGTTTTACATGTTCCCATGGTATTCTAAAACCTTCGGCCCAAGTGTAAAGCCATGATTAAAGCACGGTTCTCGATAAACGATCTTAACGGTGGACCGAATCCTATATATACCCACCTCATTTTCATTCTTTCCTCACACATGATCTAATTTTCTCTAAGTTGAAGCTCAAATGCTTCATACCTGAGAATTTATAGATCATATCCTCCATTTCTTGGACCCGTTGTAAGTATTCTTTCGTTCTTTTATGCGTTTTTAAGCGTAAAAGTCAAACAGTGTTTGACTTTCTGCTTTGACCAGTCTATGGTCAACAGGAAATTCGTTTGAACTTCGTAACATGAGCATAATCAAGATGGTTATAGTCTCTTGTGACTATACCTACCGATTACCACGTTATTTAGGCGTAGTGACGAGTCATAGTTTCGGTCAAAATGCGTATTCTTGTGTATTTTGCAACCAAACTATTCTTGGGTATCAAGACCCTTCGTCTTGATATCAAACTTGTTTTTAAACTTTTTTAAACATGTCTTAACATGTTTAACTCTTCACTTTTAGATTAGTGCTTATATAGGGTCGTAAGATAAGCGGTCTAAACAACCGCTTAGACTTTCGAACCCGACCCGTTTGGTCGATCATTAGGATCCGACCAAGCACATTAGGTGACCATAGTTACATAGGGAATAAGCTTCCGAGGTTATACCTTATGGTCACTTCCTTTAGTTAGTTGTATGATAGGTAGTTTATATGCCTTAGGAAATTGACCTAAATGCCCTTTTTATGCATAATTGATATTTAAGCATATGTAACCCAAACTTTTGTCATTTAACTGATTATGCAACATAATTAAACATGTTTAGGCATATAATACTTGTCATAGGACTAGTTAGGCGATCCGAACGCGTTTTACGCGAACGACGCGTTAAAGTAGCGTAAGCTACCTAAACGGCTCGAAATGGGTCGTAAGCACTTAGATTAGGTTTCGTTTTAGTATGTAGGCTTTGTTAAACGATATCATACGAGTTCCCACACTCATTTGGTTTACGAAACCTCATTCTATCCGATCTTCCGATTTAGGTCCGATTTATTTATTTAGTTACCTATATTAGGTTCCGTTTGATTCCGTGATCCCTCTAGCTGGCTTGGTAGTTGTTCAAGACTTCTAAGCACTCTCAAGTGAGTACATAGTCCCCTCTTTTACTGTTTTCAATGTTTTGGGGTGAAGCATGTGTACCTATTTGTTATGTTCATGATTTCAAAGTATAATTTATTATACGTATTAGTACTTATCTTTTGACAAACTGAATGATTATTTATGGTTTAAACACTAATTTTTCCCAAGATTATAAAAGTAAATTGTTGGATAGTACTTATTTTATGTTCACCAGACCGGTTGGTAGTATGATATAGCGCTATAGGATTTGACACCCCATTCTTGTTGTCATGGAATATCAGAAACCGATATTTTATCCAAATAGGGATTGCCTTTGTGGTATTTCTATAGTCTCAAAGGTGTATTTTGATGCACTTAGGTCTGAATGAATTCTTAAATCACATTTTTATTGTGTATTTAGTTATACTCCCAAAAGTATAGTTTGATATGATCTCATGTGTGATATTGTACAAAACAAACATATATTTTGTTAATTACTAAAACACCCAGTCTATCTGTCGGAACCTCTCCTCATAGCTGTCGGAACAATTATAAGGTGATCCCACAAAAGGTGACCCATTCGAAATTTCGATGAGGTGGTTAGGGGTCCCGGTTGGAGGCTCGGCGGGATCTGTGTCTTCGTCCATGTCCATCGCACGGCCGCCCGAGAAGTGGTCTTCAAGTCCTAGTGGGTTAAAACCCACTGGTTCTTCAATGTAGTTTGCCGGGTTGAACCGGCTTTGGAAGACAGGTGTCGGGACATCGAAAGAATAGTGAGGGCTTGATCTCTGGAGGGGGATAAAAGATGGCTGAGGGTTATGGGGCTCATTTTCAGAATGAGGCCCGTTGGAATGGTGATAGGATGGTGACGAACTTAGCGAGACGGATCACCTCGCTGGCTCTATATACGTCCTCCAATGCTCCTGAGGACTCGTACTCATTGAGGCTGGTGGGGTTCGTCTGTGTGACGGCCCGGCCTCATGGTCGTGGCCTGTGATTGGTGCCTTTCCTCTTCCCCTGTTGAACCTTGGTGGCATGATTAAACCTGTCAACATAAACAAAGATAACAACAAGGAAAATATATATAAAGGACAAAAATAAAAAAAATCGGGATTTGTCCTAAGTTCTTTGTCTAGACTCGAAAGTTTAGGAATGTGCAATTGTGTAACTGAGATTAAACACAAAAGGCTAGTGTTTAATTCACTCAGTATTGGCTCTGATACCAACCTGTCACAACCCGATATTTCCACGTATTACCGGTGGGCCCGGTGGGGAGTATCGTGACCTAGTTGATATCATCATAGTCAAACAACACAATTTTAAATGCATAGCGGAAGAAAAAGATGGATTTATTTCAACTGAATAAAATTGTAATATTAAGTATCACAACGTAGTTGAAACGGATCCACAGGCGGATAAAAAAACAGAAAACGTAGTTCAACAGACTCAAAATGCATCCAAGCTTGCAAGACTCTTATTGATGCTAAGGAGAGGCCAGCCTATTTCGAGTAGTACCTGCACTTAACCTTTTTGGGAAAATACGTCAGTTTACACTGGTAAATACAATTAACTGACTCATTTTGAAAAGGTTTAGAAAAATTGATTTGAATGCACATGGCACAAAACTTTTTATAACTTGGGATAATTATTTATATATAAACTTGTAAAAGAATTACATGTTCGTTATACGTTCAGTAGCCCGGATTAACACCGGGTTAAAGATTAATAGACACACCACATGATATAGTCCCGCGGCGGGTTATTCCCGAAACCGGCGGTTATACCTTATTATTTATATATGCACTGTCGGGTGTACGCCTACACCCCGTGCTTAGGTCGTGGCCATTTCTTAAAATGATGCCAAGGATATCCGGGACATGGTCATTAACCCCCCAAAGGTTTTAAGCAAACAAAACAATTTAAACGGGTCATTTCAATAAAGTAACCTTCATACGATTAAAAATTCAATTCCCGACCAAGCGGTATTTTATATACCGTACCCCAAGCCCGTATAGGGAAAATAAGTTAAAAGTATTTACCTGAACAAGTATAATTCACAAATAGCAAGTGCAAATAGCTTTTACCGGGTCTCCTAATCTGGAACAAAGGTTTTTAATAACCTGTTAGATTCCTAACGGGTCTTTAATTAAGCCTAAACTTGGACCGGTTAGTTTTAAAAGAAGATACGGTTCAAACGCACGATTAAGCGAAGACCGGAATAGAATGTGATGTAGACTCGACAAGCTTGGAGACTTTTGTAATATGGGTAAACTAAACACATTCTGGATTTTGAGACAAAAACGATAAGGTTTGACCCGTTTCGGTCAATTTATGCAAACTAGTTACATAAACCGAACCGAACGCGCAAAATGCGTAACGGGTAACCATAAGATTCATATATAGGTTTCCTAAGTTAATATGCCTTAAATATGTTGTGACATCAGTAAGATATCTTCTATTATGCCCGAAATGGATTTAAACCCAAATTATGCCCCGTAGGGGTATTTTGGTCATTTAAAAGGTTATAAAAGAGTTTAAATATAAATCTGAGTTACAGGTCTGATATAATCAGTAAAAATATTTATTTTTATAAGGCATAACAGTAGGGTATTGTAAATATGTGAAATTTACCTTTTTATAACTAAACTATGCACCGTAGGGGCATTTTGGTAATTTCACATAGGCTTAAAAGGTCAAAACTGGAAATCTGAGTTTAAAACTTTTGCTTACTGTTAAATTATAAAAATTTACTAAAAATATCAGTAGGCATCAAACCTTATATGTTTAAAATAGTTTTAATACATATTATGCGTTAAAAACGCTTAAAAAGGCGATTTTGAGCTATTTCCGGGTTTTTAAAGGAAAGCTGACATTTTTATCATTCTAGAAGGTTCAAAATATTTTATTTATCATATTAGATCAGTAGAAAAAGGTTTGGTATCAAAATAATTTGTAAAACTCATTTTATAGGCCAAAAGGCAAAACCGGCAATTGCCGAATCAAGCTTAGAACTCTATGTTATGATCAGCCTAAAATTAAATAAAAATCTTCAAAAATCCCAAAATATTATTTTATATCAGTAGGTAAAAATTTTGGTATTAAAAATTGGGTTTAGATAGGCTATATGTTAATTACGCCGTTTAATTAATAAAAAGCTTTCTAATTACGCTAATGAGCATAACTCCTAATCTAGACCTCAAACTGATGTCAAATTTTAGGGACAAGTCTTTAAATCAGCAATGAAGGTTACTACTCTTTTTCTTTTTCAAAAATCACGTTTTAAGGTCATATGGGCATAATAGTCAACATTTAAGCATTTAACGGAAACATGCATATGAATCGGATAACTAATGAACCAAGTTGTATAATCACAGAGAGTCATACTAACATGTAACTTGGCCCAAATAAAGCTCTATGGAATTTCTAAAACATGCTATATTGGGTCAGAACTGAAAGTCAAAGCAAAAGTCAAATTATGCGACTTTCGGTTCCGAACCGAGCCTAAACTGAAAATTGTCGGGTTGAACATGTTTAGACATGTTCTTACATTAATTACCAAGTTATATTAATGACAAAACAGATTGCATGGCTCCTACATTGCTAATTATTCATTAATTTGAAAATAAGCTTTCTGTTGACTTTTTAAGATTAACTTTGACCCGACAATTGACCTAGTTAGAGTTGGAATCAGAGGGTGCCCTTTTAAGGGTTTATTGCCCACATAATTACCAACTCATAGGTACTTTCAATTTGCAATTTGACTGGACAAATTATGATTAATTACGAAGTCAAACTCTAATTACGACGGTTTGACTTTAAGCTAAATAACTAAGCTAAACTGAATTAAGGAAAGTTAAGGACACTTACAAGGGTCCTATGCTCGATTAGGAAGCCTAAGAAAACTTGGTTGCTGACCAGAGAGCCCCAGAAATAAGCTTGTGAGAGTTTGCAAGTGAGTGGCACAAGAGTTGCAATATTGGAGCTCCTTATATACCCATTTTGATCATCTAGGATCATGCCAAGGAAGTCTACAGGTGATATGAGATGCTTACAAGTGCCCCCTATGCATGAAATACCATTGGGGCAGCCCCTGGTATGCAAAACAAGCGAGTTAAGTCTGTTAACAGGCCTGAACTGGCACCTGTGCTTGTTTTCTGTCGCTGGGGTGCTCAGGCGGCCCGCGTAATGGGCCCCTGATACCTTACGCGACCCGTGTAGCTTCTCGGAACCAGCCAAACAAGTTTCAAAGTTTGCATTTCAGCCCCTGGTCCTTTTAAACGTGGTTTTGAGTTTATTTCTTGCACTTTTGGCCCTCTAACTTGACTTTTAAGGGCTCCATGACATAACCAAACACCGTTAAGTCCTCGGTTAACCTTGTGATCACTCGCAAGGCCCTAAAATTCAACGTTGACGCTTTTAACCCTTCGTATACGAATTTTATCATAACTTTCTCATACGATAACGAAACTTGGTGAAATTTTTATCACATATTCTAGTGAGTATAATTTATCGTTACAAAGCTTCGGGTTTGCTAAAAAGTCACTCAGAGGTATACTTTAAACATGTTGACACATTTAACCCCTGTAGCTTGCAATTTCTCACTTTCTTCCACAATTAGCTTCGTATGATCTAGGGCTGTAAACGAACCAAACGTTTGGCGAACGGTTCGTGAACCGTTCGGTGGGAAGTCCGTTTGTGTTCGTTTGTTTATTAAACAAACGAACACGAACAAGAAATTTCGTTCGTTTAGTTAAATGAACAAACATGAACATAGGTTGTGTTCGTTCGTTGATGTTCGTGAACGTTCGGTAACATGTTCGTTTGTGTTCGATAGTTCATTAGTGTTATTAGTTTTTATATTTATTTAAATACTTCAAAATTCCGACAAATTGAATATCTAATAAGTGTCAGTGTATTATATATCATGTTCATGAACGATTGTTTGTGTTCGTTTGTTTCCATTTGTGTTCATGAACATTAGTTTGTGCTCATTTGTGTTCGTCAACGTTCGTTACCTAAAATTAACAAACAAACACAAACGAACACGAACAAGTTCATTTCCTTAACAAACGAACACGAACATAATATCTTGTTCGATAAGTGTTCGTGAACGATTCGCGAACACATATATTTCTTAACAAACGAACACGAACAAGGTCTTGTTCGTGTTCGTTCGGTTCATTTACAGCCCTAGTATGATCCATGATTCATTCGTTTAAGGGTATAAACATCATGTAGGGTTACAGTAAGGTATATTTATCCATTGTTGACACTTTGAACCCTTATATTCATATACTTTCTCTGTTTGTTAACTTTAGTCCCTCTAAAGTAATCTTTTGCACGTTTAAAGCTCATGACACGTGTCGATACATTATTGGAAATAAATTTACGTGTTACATCCTCACCCCCTTAAAAGGAATCTCGACCTCAAGATTTACTGAAATAAATGAGTGTACTTTTCCTTCATTGTGGACTCTACCTCCCACGTGTACTCGGGACCTCTGCGGGCATCCCATTTGACCTTTACAATAGGCACATGCTTCCTTCGAAGCTTCTTAACCTGTCGATCCTCGATCGACAAAGGTTTTTCCACAAATTTCAAACTCTCATCTATATGCACATCTGTATGTGGTATGACTAGCGATTCATCAGCTAGACATTTCTTTAGATTGCAGATGTGGAATACATTGTGAGTACCACTGAGCTCTTCAGGTAAGTTTAACTTATAAGCCACTGTTCCTACACATTCGATGATCTCGAATGGTCCTATATACCTTGGGCTTAGCTTACCTTTCTTACCAAAACGCATCACCCCCTTCCAGGGTGATACTTTAAGCAAAACCTTATCACCAATCTCAAACTTTAGAGGTTTACGCCTTAAATCTGTGTAGCTTTTCTGCCTATCTCTGGCAGCTTTGAGACGATCTCTTATTTGCACAATCTTGTCTGTTGTCTCTAGGACTATATCAGGTCCTGTTAGTTGGACATCTCCAACTTCTGCCCAGCAAACAGGCGTTCTACACTTCCTTCCATACAAGGCTTCAAATGGTGCAGCTTGGATACTTGAGTGATAGCTATTATTATATAAAAACTCGATCAATGGAAGATGTTCATCCCAACTTCCACCTAGGTCAATAACACAAGCCCTTAACATATCTTCCAGTGTTTGAATCGTTCGCTCACTTTGACCATCTGTTTGCGGATGATATGCAGTGCTGAAGTTCAGTTGAGTGCCTAGGGATTGCTGAAAGCTTTTCCAGAAGTGCGATGTATACCTTGTATCCCTATCAGAAATGATAGATACTGGCACCCCGTGGAGAGATACAATCTCGTTCACATACAGCTGAGCTAACTTATCAGAGCTATGTGTTTCCTTAATAGGTAGGAAGTGAGCTGACTTAGTCAATCTATCCACTATCACCCAAATAGTATCATTTCCTTTTTTCGTCTTTGGTAACTGATGCGTGTGAAGTGTTATATATATTAGGTGTATATTTTAAGCCCTTTTTTAACACTTATTTTAGCCAAGTTTTAAATTTATAAAACACGATATTTTACTAACACTAAACACACATATGGGCAAGTGCACCCATCGTTGAGCGTAGTATAGCGTTGGTAAGATACCGAGGTCGTCCAAGGACACAAGAGCTTTTAATACCGGTTTATCCTCAACGTCTAACCAAAATAAAAGTTTAGAAAAATGTTTTAAGTTAAAATAAAAACTAACTAAAATGCTGAAAAATAAAAATAAAATAAAAACAGATAGACAAGATGAATCACTTGGTTCCGACTCATATCTAGTATAACCTTTGATTATTTCCGCACTTTTGCACATAATTAAGATATTATCTTAGTTATTGTAGTAGGCCCCTCTTTTGAAGGTGACGTTACCCTCACCCCAGTAGTTTGAGTCAGCAAGGATACAATCCTAAAAGGGTGGATTATTGGAAGATAATGAATTAAGTTATTAATGCAGTATTGTGGTAGGCCCCGCTTTTGGCGGTGACGTTACCCTCGGCTAAGTAGTCTGAGTCAGCAGGGATACAGTCCTAAATAGCCGGGTTATAGTATTAATAGTAGTTAACTTATGAGGGGATCAAAGAGTTTGGACCCCCGCCATCCAATACCGTGAAGTATTGAAGGAGGTCCTACTAAATTTGACCCAGGTCCATTGCAGGACCTCTAAACGCTGAACAATGGCAAGACCTTTACCAAACCGTTCCCTTAACCCCCGACCAGGTAGCCAACATACCTCCATATAGACCGTGGAGATATGAATGGTGAAAATCCTTTATTTTATATAGACAGTAAAATAATGCCAAGACACCACGGACAAACGATAAGGAAAGATCACCTTCAACATAAGTAACTAGTTATTAAAGTCATTAATACAAAACCAAATAAAAAGTGCAAAAGATTAGAAATAAAAAGTATTATACTAGACACTTTGTCTTCACCAAGTGATGTAAGAGACTTAGGCAAACATGGCCTTGATTGTCAAGAACTCTTACGATCAATCTTGGATCCCGAGACGACTCACACACTCTACGATGGACAATGGATGATGGTGGTGGATGATGGTGTTGTGATGGTGGTGGGTGGTGGATGAAGTGTGAGAGAGGTGGTGTGCCAAGGGATGAGATGAAATGAATCCAAGCACTCCTATTTATAGGCTTGCCAAGCAATCAATCCTCCTCCTTTTTAACTTTTATGCCTTTGTAAATATCAAGAGGACTTTGTGGGTTAAGGGTTAGGCTTGGGTTAAAGGTAGGTGGTTGGGATAGTGGTTAGTGGTTAGTAGAAAAAGGGCGAAAAGCGTAACAAGTGTCGGTTTTCGTAAGACTTTCTATTTTTATTTTGATGAAGCTTTTATTCAAACAAAGTTATTTTTTTGATGAACTTGTTTGTTTATTTTCTTTTTGCTTCATCATCAACACATTTTTTTTTCATACGAAAAACCGAACTTGTTACTAAAACAAAGGGTTAAAAATAAAAAAGGTTTTGGTGGGTAAAAGGGTTTTTGGTTTGGGTGATGAAATGAAAAGGTTTAGGCTCAAAGGGGTTAACTAGGGGGATTTTTGGGTAGGTGGTAAAAGAAAAAGAAAAATAATGGTGTAGAAATAAAAAAAAAGGGTTAGTCCTAATGCCTCCATCATTTACTTACTCGGGTTTAAGTTGATAAGGACCGGGAATGTATCGTCAAGGCAAGTTCTAGAGTTGTAAGAACCAAGCGGCTATTCACACAAGAAACGAAAGATGAGCATTTAGTCTAAAGATGTAAATTTGTATGCTCAATAAAGGCTCAAAACTCACTTTTGTGGGAATGGGTTTTTATGTGATCAAGTATATATAATCAAATTTTAACTAAGTTTGCCATGCCTTTTCATAATTTTGTTATGTTGGTTCTTTTTATCACTACGCTATCGGTTGTAAATTCGTAAAAATATAACCTTTTTGAGAACTTGAATTTCCCGAATTAAACCTAGACAAGTAAAAAAAAATGAATTTTTTGAAAAAAATTTGGGGTGATTAGCGGTTCCAATAGAGTTTTGTGTAAGGCTTGTATTTAGGACTTGCAAAATTCAAGGTTTTAGCATCCCCCCCACACTTAAATTACACATTGTCCTCAATGTGTCCCAAAAATAAATTTTTAGGTTGATTAGATGTGTAAAATAATGTTAAAAAGCAAAAATTTTGTGATACTGAGCGCTGAACACGGCCCCGTGTTATCCGGGCACGGCCCCGTGTTATCCGGGCACGGCCCCGTGTTCAAGTGCCAGTAACAAAATTAAAACAAGAGAAACAGAAGTCTGGACACGGGGGCGTGTTGGGTGAACACGGCCCGTGTCCAGTTACCTGAACTGGGCGTTTTTCTGCAGGTGGTTCAGCACGGGTCCGTGTTGGTTGGGCACGGCCCGTGTTGAACCTTCTGAAATGGAGAGAATTGTTGGGTTGCCTTGTTCTTGTGCATGAGTTCATTTTTCTCGTTCCCCTTTTCATCCTTTACCACCATGAGTGTGTTTTATTCCTGAAAATTAAAACTAACTAGAAAACATAAAAATTAATCTAAATTAAACTAAGGATAGTTCCGCGGAATGCCTCCGTGGTGCGCCACGTTTATAAGGGTCCTTGGCTAGACCCAAAACCGGTCATATGTCACCCAAGTGGGATGTATTGCATCCCATGTTACACCGTCGGAGAGCATCATCCAAGCTTGAGTCTATGACCTGCATGTAGTTGACCGGGTCTTCGTCCTCAATTCTTTTTCCACATTCAAACTTCACCTCCTTATCCCCAAACTTCAATGTTAACGTTCCGTCATTCATGTCCACCACCGCTTGGGCGGTGGCTAGAAATGGCCTCCCAAGGATGAGAGGGACATCGGTGTCTTCTTCCATGTCTAAGATGACAAAGTCGGTTGGAAAAACGAAGTTGTCAACTTTTACCAATAAATTCTCAGCGACACCTTGTGGAAATTTGACGGATCTGTCGGCGAGTTGTATGCTCATCTTTGTAGGGCTTGTTGTTCCTAGGCCGAGTCGTTTGAACATTGATGTGTGCATGAGGTTAATGCTAGCCCCAAGATCGGCTAATGCATTACGAACGGGAGATCCTCCAATCGAGCAAGGGATTGTGAAACTCCCGGGATCGATTTTCTTTTGTGGAAGTTTGTTGAGTACTAAGGCGGAGCATTCTTCGCCTAAGTTAACTAATTGCAATGATTCAATTTTCCTTTTGTTTGCGAGGAAATCCCTCATAAATTTTGAGTATTTAGGCATTTGGGTTAGGACCTCGATAAAAGGAATATTAACATGCAATTGTTTTAGCAAATTTTCAAATTTAGCGAATTGCTCATCGGTCTTTTGACGATTTAACCTACCGGGGTACGGAATAGGAGGAGTCTTGGTGGCCTCTTGAGTTGGTAGAGAAGCCTTTTCTGGCGCAGGAGGGGTCATAGGCTGGCTAGAATGGCTTCTTTCACTTGGCGGCAATGGAGCATCCTCGGGACCCACGGTTCGATTTCTTAATGTGATGAGATGTACTTGCGCCTTCGGGTTGGTTTCGGTATTACTAGGTAACGCGCCTTGTGGTCTCTCGGAGAAATTTTGAGCTAGTTGATTTAATTGTTTTTCAACGTTTTGAATGCTAGCTTGTTGATTTCTAAAATTCGATTCCAATTGTTGAAATCGATCTGAGTTTTTCTTTTCAGTGTCAGAGATGAGGCGAGATACAGTATCTTCAAGCCTTTCTCTTCCACCTTGTTGTTGAGAGAAATTTTGTGGTTGTTGAAAATTAGTTCGTTGGTTTTGTTGGTTACTACTATTGCCGGGATCTCTCCAACCAAGATTTGGGTGGTTACGCCATCCTTGGTTGTAGGTACCCGTTGGAGGACCCGACGGCCTAGGTCTATTATCCATGTAGTTTACCGTTTCTGTTTGTTCATCTAATTCTTTCATACAACTCCAATTTTCATGTGACCCACCACACCCTTCACAAGCCATAACCGAGGCCGCTTTTGTCATTTCTAGCTTTTTGATTTTTGAAGAGAGGGCCTCGATTTGGGCTTGTAAAGAGGTGCTTTCATCAACCTTATGGGCGCCCGGGGCAATAGATTTATTACCTCGGGGAGTGTGCCACTGAAATTTGGTTTGAGCAATTTCCTCAATTTGATTATATATTTCATTTGGGCGACGATTACCTAAAAGTCCCCCGGAGCTTGAATCAAGTGTTTGTCTTGTGTGTGGCAACAACCCATTGTAGAAAGTGGATACTTGTTGCCACACCGCTAGACCGTGATGAGGACACTTTCTTAGAAGCTCCTTGAACCTTTCCCAAGTTTCATATAAGGATTCCCCATCCTCTTGTGAGTATGTATTAATTTCAGTCATTAATTTAGCCGTTTTAGCAGGAGGGAAATACTTATATAGAAACTTTTGGGCAAGTTCATCCCAAGTGTTTACCGATCCAACTGGGAGGGTGTTAAGCCAAGCCTTAGCTCGGTCTTTTAGTGAAAATGGAAACATTCGAAGGCGGATGGCGTCATTTGATGCTCCATTGATCCGAAAGGTATCACATATTTCTAAGAAGTTAGTAATATGTAGATGGGGATCCTCGTCCGCAAGCCCGTGGAAGGTTGCGGAGTTTTGGAGCATTTGTATCAAATGCGGCCGAAGTTCGAAGTTGTTGGCTTCGACATTCGGTGCGTTGATAGCGGCGCCGAGATTGCCTACGGTGGGCCGTAGGTAATCCATGAGGGTACGTTGGTCCGCCATTGGAAGTGGGTCCCCCGAGACTTTCCCTTGATTTTTGGCTTTAAGTCTTTTTCTGAGAAAGCGTTCGGGTTCTTCTAGAGGTTCTTTGATGTCTCTACTAGAACTGGAGCTCATGCACTACGTAGGAGGTTCAAATGTGGCACCTAGGTTCCAAGTCCTGCAATAAAGACAGAAAAGAACGTTGGTCAGAACATTTACCACGGCCCCGTGCTCAGCGAACACGGCCCGTGGTCAGAGGCACATTGATTTATTTCTGGATCCCTGTTACTGGGAGTTGGACACGATCCCGTGTTGCACCGACACGGCCCCGTGTTCAGCTCTCTGTAACTCAGAAAATAAAAACTGCCAGTGATGATGCTGGGCACGGCCCGTGTCTGACCGGGCACGGCCCGTGCTGAGCGCTGCAGAAGCTGAAAAATTAAGAAAATCCTAAAAAAAATAAAAAGAAAAAGGAAAAAATGATTAGGCCGTTGATTCCTAACTTTCTTAAAATCCTTGTGTCCCCGGCAACGGCGCCAAAAACTTGATGCGTGTGAAGTGTTATATATATTAGGTGTATATTTTAAGCCCTTTTTTAACACTTATTTTAGCCAAGTTTTAAATTTATAAAACACGATATTTTACTAACACTAAACACACATATGGGCAAGTGCACCCATCGTTGAGCGTAGTATAGCGTTGGTAAGATACCGAGGTCGTCCAAGGACACAAGAGCTTTTAATACCGGTTTATCCTCAACGTCTAACCAAAATAAAAGTTTAGAAAAATGTTTTAAGTTAAAATAAAAACTAACTAAAATGCTGAAAAATAAAAATAAAATAAAAACAGATAGACAAGATGAATCACTTGGTTCCGACTCATATCTAGTATAACCTTTGATTATTTCCGCACTTTTGCACATAATTAAGAGATTATCTTAGTTATTGTAGTAGGCCCCTCTTTTGAAGGTGACGTTACCCTCACCCCAGTAGTTTGAGTCAGTAAGGATACAATCCTAAAAGGGTGGATTATTGGAAGATAATGAATTAAGTTATTAATGCAGTATTGTGGTAGGCCCCGCTTTTGGCGGTGACGTTACCCTCGGCTAAGTAGTCTGAGTCAGCAGGGATACAGTCCTAAATAGCCGGGTTATAGTATTAATAGTAGTTAACTTATGAGGGGATCAAAGAGTTTGGACCCCCGCCATCCAATACCGTGAAGTATTGAAGGAGGTCCTACTAAATTTGACCCAGGTCCATTGCAGGACCTCTAAACGCTGAACAATGGCAAGACCTTTACCAAACCGTTCCCTTAACCCCCGACCAGGTAGCCAACATACCTCCATATAGACCGTGGAGATATGAATGGTGAAAATCCTTTATTTTATATAGACAGTAAAATAATGCCAAGACACCACGGACAAACGATAAGGAAAGATCACCTTCAACATAAGTAACTAGTTATTAAAGTCATTAATACAAAACCAAATAAAAAGTGCAAAAGATTAGAAATAAAAAGTATTATACTAGACACTTTGTCTTCACCAAGTGATGTAAGAGACTTAGGCAAACATGGCCTTGATTGTCAAGAACTCTTACGATCAATCTTGGATCCCGAGACGACTCACACACTCTACGATGGACAATGGATGATGGTGGTAGATGATGGTGTTGTGATGGTGGTGGGTGGTGGATGAAGTGTGAGAGAGGTGGTGTGCCAAGGGATGAGATGAAATGAATCCAAGCACTCCTATTTATAGGCTGAACAGAGAGCTGGGCACGGCCCCGTGCCTGTTTGACACTCTCTCTCCTCATTAATTGTAATTCGCAATTACAATTAATGCGCCTGCTGTACTTTCGACACGCCCCCGTGTCCACTGGGCACGGCCCGTGGTGGGCAATAGAAGCTTCTATAAGTTTGTCTTTTCTGCTGCTTCTTGGGCACGGCCCCATGCTGGCTGAGCACGGGGCGTGTTCAGTCTTCTGATTTCTCTATTTTGCTTTGGAAGGTGCCGTTGAGGGGTCGGACAGTCCACTAATGTTCCTTTCCTTGTATTTATGTTGGAATTAGCTGTCTTTTTGCTTCTTTTGTGTTTTTGAGCTCATTTAATCCTGAAAATACAAAAGGAAGACAAAAACACTCTTTTTCCAATATTAGTACTTAAAAAGGGTTAGTTTTATGCCTCAATTGATGTAATTTATATGTTGCATTTTACACACATCAGTAACTTGGTGATAAAATCCATTGTTACCATTTCCCATTTCCAGGTGGGAAGTTCAGGCTGTTGTAGTAATCCTGACGGCTTTGGGTGTTCATCTTTAACTTGTGCGCACGTCAAACATTTGGCTACATAGGTAGATATGGACTTCTTCAAGCCTATCCACCAAAAATTGGCTTTTAAATCCTGGTACATCTTATCAGCTCCAGGATGAACTGTGGGCTTCCTGGAGGATCACATCCCTAAGTCCTCCATAAATTGGAACCCATATTCGTCCATTTAATCTCAGGATTCCGTCTTTTCCATAGGATAACTGTTCAGCAGTTACTCCTAGCTTCTCATCAGGATAGTTAGCTTCTAGTACAGCTTCCTTCTGTGCAGCTAACAACCTTTCATTTCAACTATTCCTTAATTCAATGCTCTTGGCATTGATTCTTATAGGCTTCACCCTTTCCTTTCTACTTAAGGCATCGGCAACCACATTTGCCTTGCCTGGATGGTATCGTATTTCACAGTCATAATCGTTCAAAGTTTCCATCCATCGTCGCTGCCTCATGTTCAAATCCTTCTGATTGAACAGATGTTGAAGGCTCTTGTGATCAGAATAGATCACACACTTGGTACCATACAAGTAATGCCTCCACAGTTTTAGTGCAAATACAGCGGCACCCAACTCCAAGTCATGGGTGGTGTAATTCTTTTCATGCACTTTTAATTGTCGAGAAGTGTAGGCAATAACTTTGCCCTTCTGCATAAGCACACATCCCATACCTGTGTGCGATGCATCGCAATAAACTACAAATTCATCAATTCCATCTGGCAACGTCAGTACTGGAGCGTTGCTCAACTTCTGCTTCAAAATATCGAAAGATTCTTGCTGCTTAGGCCCCTAGTCAAACTTACTATTCTTTCGAGTTAGTAGAGTCAGGGGTGCTGCAATTCTTTAGAAGTTTTCAATAAATCGCCTATAGTATCCTGCTAAACCTAGAAAGCTACGTATCTCAGTAGGCGTCTTTGGCTCTTGCCAATTCATGACAGCTTCAAATTTAGCGGGATCTACTTGGATACCACGCTCACTAACAACATGTCCAAGAAATTGGACTTCACGAAGCCAGAATTTACATTTTGAAAATTTGGCATAGAGCTCTTCCTATTGAAGCAGCTTAAGGATACAACGAAGATGCTTCTCATGGTCAGCTTGACTCTTCGAGTAAATGAGAATGTCATCGATGAAGACGATGATGAATTTATCTAGGTAGGGCTTACAGATGCGATTCATGAGATCCATGAATGTGGCAGGTGCATTAGTAAGCCCAAAAGGCATCACTAAGAACTCGTAATGACCATAACGAGTCCTAAATGCAGTCTTGTCTACATCTTCATCCTTAACCTTCAGTTGATGATAGCCTGACTCAAGTCGATCTTAGAGAAGTAATTTGCCCCTTGCAATTGATCGAACAGATCGTCGATCCTGGGCAATGGATATCTATTCTTGATAGTAACCTTGTTGAGCTCGCGATAATCGATGCATAGACGCATCGACCCATCCTTCTTCACAAACAGGATTGGTGCTCCCCATGGAGACGAGCTAGGTCTAATAAAACCTTTTGCCAACAAATCATCTAACTGAGTCCTTAACTCTTTCATCTCTGTTGGTGCCAACCTGTAAGGTGCCCTTGCAACAGATGCTGCTCCTGGAATAATGTCAATCCTGAATTATACTTGCCTATCTGGTGGCAAACCAGGTAGTTCTTCAGGGAATACTTCGGGATATTCAGAAATGACGGGGATATCTTCAATCTTAGGCTTCGGCTCATCAATAGTTACTTGTGCCATGTAGATGACACAACCTTTCTTCATACACCTTGAAGCCTTAAGCATAGACACTTGCTTAGGCAACCCATACTGAGTATCTCCCTGTATGGTAAGTGGCTCACCATACGGAGTCTTGATTACTACTTGCTTCTTGTCACATACGATCTGAGCTTGGTTATGGGATAGCCAATCCATGCCTATTACTATGTCGAAACCGGCTAACTTCAAAGGAAGTAAGGACAATGGAAAAGAGTGGTTCCTAATGGATATGGAACATCCATCTAACAAGGTTGATGCGGTTTCTATGGTGCCATCGACTAATTCAACCTCATATTTTACGCTTAGGGTTCTAACAGGTAGGTTTAACAACTTACAAAACTTATCATCAACAAATGACTTATCTGCTCCAGAATCAAATAACACCCTTGCATAAACATCATTAATAAGGAAGGTACCTGTTATGACATTATCATTCTGGATCGCCTCCTGTGCGTTCATCTGGAAGACCCTAGCATTGGTCTTTTTCCCTTCCTCAGCTTTCTTAGCAAACTTTGGGTAGTTGGACTTGATATGCCCTTTTTCATTGCAGTTATAACACGTTGCATCCTTGATTTTCTTACAGTCTAAGGTCTTGTGCTCAGAGGATTTACAAATCCCACAAACTCTCGGCTGTGACTGGGATTTTGATTCGTATCTACATTTCCGAAATGGTGCTTCTTACAGATTTTACACTTGGGCTTATCACCCGACTGATGACCATCCTTCTTAGTTCCAGAACTCTTCTTGTGGTCATTGTTTCCCTTACGCTTCTTGTCTGAACGTCGTGAGTTGTCATCCTCACGCTTTCTCTTCTCAGCGTCTGTGTTTCTAAGTGATCTTTGCCTGACAACGTCCAAAGTAAGAGACAATGATATATCAGCTGCAGACCGAAAAGTAGCTGGTCTGGAGGCCTTCACACTGGCCTTGATTTCTGGGGCCAAACCCCCAATGAAACGAGCTATCCTCTTGGGTTCCGAAGTTACCAGATACGGAACCAGTCTTGACATGGTGTTGAAGCTCGTAAGGTAGGCTTGACAATCTAGGTTTTTCATAACCAACGACAAGAAATCAGTTTCAATCTTTTCAACCTCATGCTGAGGGCAGTAGTTTTCCTTAATGAGAGTGAAAACTGATCCCAAGACAGATTGTATAATGGAATCTTCCCAGTAGCTTGAATCAAAGACCTCCACCAGGTTAGTGCCTCGCCTTTGAATGACTGAGATACAAACTTTACCACATCCTTACTAGCACAACCACTGATATCTACCACATTGTCCATCTCATCTAACCATAACATGCAGTCAACTGCTCCCTTCTCTCCAGTAAAATCCCTGGGTTTGCAGGAGACAAAGTATTTATAGGTGCAACCTTTAGCACGTGGTTCTTGATTTAACACAACTCTCTTAGATGGAACACTCCTCTGATTTATTGAGTGATGAGAATCGCTTTTGTGAGCGGTATGAGTTCTAGAGGGTGGTTTAGAGTGTGGCATAGACTGGGTCCTTACATGGGTACCACTGGATTCATTGAACTGTCTCTCCAAAGCTCGTGTGACAGCATTATCTATTAATGCTTGTAACTCTGCTCCTGCTACGTTGACTCTGGAGGTGTCATGATTATCTCTGGGGTGGCTGTTGGCTTCGTCTGACCCGGCCATGTAGCTTGATTACTACATAAAATAATGATTTTAATTCATTCAGAGGTCTATAACAGTTTTATCATTCTAGATGATTTATTAATCATGGTATTTAAGAACCATTTTGATTAATTTGTTAGGCATATATATATTCAGGAATTTATAATAATCCTTAGTTAGAATTTAAAATATATTAATGGCAAAAAGGCCTAGTCCTATGGACAGTTTTAAATCTTTAATCATGATCTTATAGGGTCATGGTATTGAGGTTTTAATTTCTAATTCGTTACCTCTTCTTAACAGGGGGTCGAAGACCACGACTGTCTTTTGTCTTGTATGACAATGAGTATAGCCCGTAGGCATTACATTCCTATTGGATGTTTAATATAATAAAAGAAGTTGGAAGAATCTAATGTAAGGATGACTTTTGTGATTTTATCGAACCACATTTTGTCAAAAGTGTTAACATGTTTTCAGATGTTAACAAGGATTGGAACCTTTTGAATAGGTTTTACCATTTTGGTCATGTCTGCAATGACATATAGACTAGGTTTTACCTTTAAGATTCTTTTTAATATTTAACGCAGAACAATCCTAAATTGAGGTGTTAATAAGGATCTGAATCTAATTATGGAACTACCATTTTGGCCCTGTCTTAAGATGACACATGGCTAGGTCTTGTCCTTTTTAGATTTTGTCATTTTATTATAATGATAGATCTTATAAAAGGAATGTTATATTTTCATTTATTTCACATATTATATTTATGCATATATTTCAGCAAAAATGAAAATTTAAATCACACCATTCCACTACAAAAATTAATCAAGTACAGATTTGCCCTAAACGGGACTTCTACAAGAAATAACATGCCCGCACAGGGGCTTAAACAGAAATAGCATACCCACGCAGGGGTTAACAGAAGGACATGCCCACGCAGGGGCAGAATACAAAAAGACATGCCCACGCAGGGGCAGAATACAGAAACAAATGTCCACGCAGGGACATGATTTCAACACTAAAACAAACAAATAAAGGATTTAATGATCCTTCTTGCTCTTTCCCTTGATTAAATTCACCAGACCCTTGAACATTCCTCGGTTTTGCCTACGGTCTTCCCGTACTTCCTGCCGCACCTCATTAATCCTTTGAAGAATCTCCTGATGCTGCGGTGGCGACATCACTGGCGGCTGCGGGGGTTGCTGATATAGCGGAGGTTGAGGAGGTGGTGGTTGATGATACCCATAAGGTGGGTACCCATAGTGTGGGTATCCGGCTTGATATGGGACCCCAAAGGATCCTTCCGGATGATGGGCATTGTAGTTTGCCGCTGCTACCAGGTAAGGGTCGGCCTCGGCATAGTTGTAGTTGGTGTTGATCGGCTGCTCAAAGGGATTATACGCCGCTGAGCCGGCGTATGTAAGAATTGGGTCTCCAAAACCCAATGGTGGTGGCACGACAGGCGCAGAGTTTACTTCCGAGACGGGGTTTGAAGGCCCACCCATCTGCGGTTCTTCATGGAATGGCGGGTAGCGGCTGCCACTTGAAGGTTGAAGGGTGCAGATTCGCACTCCTCCTCGCACGGACATCCGTGCGTTCGATCTTCTTCGCCTCGGCGGCTCCAGAGGCTATTGCTGGGCTGGTTGTGGTGGCGGAGTGACCGCTACAAAACGGGAATCCCCGGAGGGATCCTGTTGTGGCTGATGCGGCTGTGGCGAGTTGTGGTAACTGAGAGTAAACACCCAGTCTATCTGTCGGAACCTCTCCTCATAGCTGTCGGAACAATTATAAGGTGATCCCACAAAAGGTGACCCATCCGAAATTTCGATGGGGTGGTTAGGGGTCCCGGTTGGAGGCTCGGCGGGATCCGTGTCTTCGTCCATGTCCATCGCATGGTCGCTCGAGAAGTGGTCTTCAGGTCCTAGTGGGTTAAAACCCACTGGTTCTTCAATGTAGTTTGCCGGGTTGAACCGGCTTTGGAAGACAGGTGTCGGGTCATCGAAAGAATAGTGAGGGTTGGATCTCTGGAGGGGAATAAAAGATGGCTGCGGGTTATGGGGCTCATTTTCAGAATGAGGCCCGTAGGAATGGTGATAGGATGGTGACGAACTTAGCGAGACGGATCGCCCCGCTGGCTCTATATACGTCCTCCAATGTTCCTGAGGACTCGTACTCATTGAGGCTGGTGGGGTTCGTCTGTGTGACGGCCTGGCCTCATGGTCGTGGCTTGTGATTGGTGCCTTTCCTCTTCCCCTGTTGAACCTTGGTGGCATGATTAAACCTGTCAACATAAACAAAGATAACAACAAGGAAAATATATATATAAAGGACAAAAATAAAACAAATCGGGATTTGTCCTAAGTTCTTTGTCTAGACTCGAAAGTTTAGGAATGTGCAATTGTGTAACTGAGATTAAACACAAAAGGCTAGTGTTTAATTCACTCAGTGTTGGCTCTGATACCAACCTGTCACACCCCGATATTTCCACGTATTACCGGTGGGCCCGGTGGGGAGTATCGTGACGTAGTTGATATCATCATAGTCAAACAACACAATTTTAAATGCACCGCGGAAGCAAAAGATTGATTTATTTCAACTGAATAAAATTGTAATATTAAGTATCACAACGTAGTTGAAACGGATCCACAGGCGGATAAAAAAAACAGAAAACGTAGTTCAACAGACTCAAAATGCATCCAAGCTTGCGAGATTCTTATTAATGCTAAGGAGAGGCCAGCCTATTTCGAGTAGTACCTGCACTTAACCTTTTTGGGAAAATACGTCAGTTTACACTGGTAAATACAATTAACTGGCTCATTTTGAAAAGGTTTAGAAAAATTGATTTGAATGCACATGGCACAAAACTTTTTATAACTTGGGATAATTATTTATATATAAACTTGTAAAAGAATTACATGTTTGTTATACGTTCAGTAGCCCGGATTAACACCGGGTTAAAGATTAATAGACACACCACATGATATAGTCCCGCGGCGGATAATTCCCGAAACCGGTGGTTATACCTTATTATTTATATATGCACTGTCAGGTGTACGCCTACACCCCGTGCTTAGGTCGTGGCCATTTCTTAAAATGATGCCAAGGATATTCGGGACATGGTCATTAACCCCCCAAAGGTTTTAAGCAAACAAAACAATTTAAACGGGTCATTTCAATAAAGTAACCTTCATACGAATAAAAATTCAATGCCCGACCAAGCGGTATTTTATATACCGTACCCCAAGCCCGTATAGGGAAAATAAGTTAAAAGTATTTACCTGAACAAGTATAATTCACAAATAGCAAGTGCAAATAGCTTTTACCGGGTCTCCTAATCTGGAACAAAGGTTTTTAATAACCTATTAGCTTCCTAACGGGTCTTTAATTAAGCCTAAACTTAGACCGGTTAGTTTTAAAAGAAGATACGGTTCAAACGCACGATTAAGCGAAGACCGGAATAGAATGTGATGTAGACCCGACAAGCTTGGAGACTTGTGTAATATGGGTAAACTAAACACATTCTGGATTTTAAGACAAAAACGATAAGGTTTAACCCGTTTCGGTCAATTTATGCAAACTAGTTACATAAACCGAACCGAACGCGCAAAATGTGTAACGGGTAACCATAAGAGTCATATACAGGTTTCCAAAGTTAATATGCCTTAAATATGTTGTGACATCAGTAAGATATCTTCTATTATGCCCGAAATGGATTTAAACCCAAATTATGCCCCGTAGGGGTATTTTGGTCATTTAAAAGGTTATAAAAGAGTTTAAATATAAATCTGAGTTACAGGTCTGATATAATCAGTAAAAATATTTATTTTTATAAGGCATAACAATAGGGTATTGTAAATATGTGAAATTTACCTTTATAACTAAACTATGCACCGTAGGGGCATTTTGGTAATTTCACATAGGCTTAAAAGGTCAAAACTGAAAATCTGAGTTTAAAACTTTTGCTTACTGTTAAATTATAAAAATTTACTGAAAATATCAGTAGGCATCAAACCTTATATGTTTAAAATAGTTTTAATACATACTATGCGTTAAAAACGCTTAAAAAGACGATTTTGAGCTATTTTCGGGTTTTTATATTTTTATCATTCCAGAAGGTTCAAAATATTTTATTTATCATATTAGATCAGTAGAAAAAGGTTTGGTATCAAAATAATTTGTAAAACTCATTTGATAGGCCAAAAGGGCAAAACCGGCAATTACCGAATCAAGCTTAGAACTCTATGTTATGCTCAGCCAAAAATTAAATAAAAATCTTCAAAAATCCCAAAATATTATTTTATATCAGTAGGTAAAAAGTTTGGTATTAAAAATTGGGTTTAGATAGCCTATATGTTAACTACGCCGTTTAATTAATAAAAAACTTTCTAATTACGCTAATGAGCATAACTTCTAATCTAGACCTCAAACTGATGTCAAATTTTAGGGACAAGTATTTAAATTAGAAATGAAGGTTTCTACTCTTTTACTTTTTCAAAAATCACGTTTTAAGGTCATATGGGCATAATAGTCAACATTTAAGCATTTAACGGAAACATGCATATGAATCGGATAACTAATGAACCAAGTTGTATAATCACAGAGAGTCATACTAACATGTAACTTGGCCCAAATAAAGCTCTATGGAATTTCTAAAACATGCTATATTGGGTCAGAACTGAAAGTCAAAGCAAAAGTCAAATTATGCGACTTTCGGTTCCGAACCGAGCCTAAACTGAAAATTGTCGGGTTGAACATGTTTAGACATGTTCTTACATTAATTACCAAGTTATATTAATGACAAAACAGATTGCATGGCTCCTACATTGCTAATTATTCATTAATTTGAAAATAAGCTTTCTGTTGACTTTTTAAGATTAACTTTGACCCGACAATTGACCTAGTTAGAGTTGGAATCAGAGGGTGCCCTTTTAAGGGTTTATTGCCCACATAATTACCAACTCATAGGTATTTTCAATTTGCAATTTGACTGGACAAATTATGATTAATTACGAAGTCAAACTCGAATTACGACGGTTTGACTTTAAGCTAAATAACTAAGCTAAACTGAATTAAGGAAAGTTAAGGACACTTACAAGGGTCCTATGCTCAATTAGGAAGCCTAAGAAAACTTGGTTGCTGACCAGAGAGCTCCAGAAATAAGCTTGTGAGAGTTTGCAAGTGAGTGGCACAAGAGTTGCAACATTGGAGCTCCTTATATACCCATTTTGATCATCTAGGATCATGCCAAGGAAGTCTACAGGTGATATGAGATGCTTACAAGTGCCCCCTATGCATGAAATACCATTGGGGCAGCCCCTGGTATGCAAAACAAGCGAGTTAAGTCGGTTAACAGGCCTGAACTGGCACATGTGCTTGTTTTCTGTCACTGGGGTGCTCAGGCGGCCCGCGTAAGGGTCCCCTGATACCTTACGCGGCCCGTGTGGCTTCTCGGAACCAGCCAAACAAGTTTCAAAGTTTGCATTTCAGCCCCTGGTCCTTTTAAACGTGGTTTTGAGTTTATTTCTTGCACTTTTGGCCCTCTAACTTGACTTTTAAGGGTTCCATGACATAACCAAACACCGTTAAGCCCTCGGTTAACCTTGTGATCACTCGCAAGGCCCTAAAATTAAACGTTGACGCTTTTAACCCTTCGTATACGAATTTTATCATAACTTTCTCATACGATAACGAAACTTGGTGAAATTTTTATCACATATTCTAGTGAGTATAATTTATCGTTACAAAGCTTCGGGTTTGCTAAAAAGTCACTCAGAGGTATACTTTAAACATGTTGACACATTTAACCTCTGTAGTTTGCAATTTCTCACTTTCTTCCACAATTAGCTTCGTATGATCCATGATTCATTCGTTTAAGGGTATAAACATCATGTAGGGTTACAGTAACGTATATTTATCCATTGTTGACACTTTGAACCCTTATATTCACATACTTTCTCTGTTTGTCAACTTTAGTCCCTCTAAAGTAATCTTTTACACGTTTAAAGCTCATGACACGTGTCGATACATTATTGGACATAAATTTACGAGGTGTTACATTCTGTTACGATACTCCCCAACGTTTCCGCCATGATTTGTTGTTTTACGTGGTCGGGGTGTGACAGAAAATTGGTATCAGAGCCAATGGTTATAGGGAATTAGGTTATTAGTAATGCTTTAACCTAGACTATAACCCTCCTAGGACCCTAACACAAGTTATCTTGTGTTTAGTTTTAAAACAATATCGTCACTTATCCTTAGGTGACAACCACAATAAGAACACAAATTTCGAATCCGCTTTGAAAACCAATCATCTGTTCTAGGATGATTTATTATAAGGTTTTGAACCCTCTAAGTTTTTAAAATCTCGTCAAAGTTTGGGTCTTATAATGTGAACACGTGCAATCTGGAAGGGTGGATGCCTGTACTCTGAGCTTTCTGTCTAAGGCTAGAGTGTTCGTACAAATCCACATAATCAAACCAGTCACTCTTACCTGGAAACTCTTGGGGGTGAGTGTCCACTTATAGGCTAAAGCATGTCTTCGCGATACATTAATATGACCCACTTACTTTGATTAATCACCATCTCATTTGTTTGCCTTAGGTAACAAACAAATGATCGTAATTTTTATGCATTGTCATTCTATTTTCATTTCCCTTGTTTCCTCCCATGTCTTTCAATTTCTTCATGATGCCTCTTCATCGCAACAACACTCAAGTATCCGAACCAGGTGCTTCAATTGCCCAACAAATAGGCGTCGTACTCCAGAGGACCGCTGATTTAGCTATCACCATGACTCGCCTCAGGGATGAAGCCGTACAAGGGAACTGCTCCTTGGTGCAATCAATGCAACCGTCATCATCCGAATTAAATACCATGTTTCAAATGTACCCACTGTGGACAATGAGGACATTTGGTTAACATGTGTCGCTTTGTTGTCCAAAGCAAAGCTGTTACAAATCCTGCCGCTGCTCAACCTCCAAATCCTGCTTCATATGTCGCCTTGGCATATCTAGTACCTCAACCTCATCAACTTTCTACCTTGTGTATCGACTTAAGCACGTCTTGTGCAGGGTGTCGAAACACCCCTCGTTACACAATTCCAAAATCCAAAATAGGATCTTTATATCCTCATAATTAGATCCTTGTGGATAAATATCGCTCAAATCGGAGCCCTTAATTAAATTATTCGTATGTCTTAATACGTATATTACAATTCAATAAGGACAAAGCCGAATTCCTATTAAGATCTTTCTATCTCCATAGTTAGATTCTTGAAGATGTTTAAACTGCCAAATGAAATCCACGGATTGGATTCCTGGTGTGCTTTAAAATACCCGTGTCCAAATATAACAAATTAAAGATCAAGTTAAACAAATTATGTGATTTTGTGCTTATATGTTTTCTTATATGTTTTGAGTTTTATTTATGTTTTTGTGTGATCCGAATTTTCAATATCCAAATCCTTGTAGAATCTTCCATATCTTCGTATAAGGGATTCATAGTAGGATATCCAAAGGTACTATCTTAATTCCTTAATGGACTTCTACGTTGTAGTTAAAGTCCCTTGGGTTATGAAGTACTATTCTATAATTGGACCCCCTGAGTGGTCTAGTTAAACAGATTGATTTAAAAATCTGGATAGGAATATCATGTGATGATATAATTAAAAAGATCCCTTAAGTGGTCTATTTAAGGAGATCGTACGACGGTCTAGTTTAGAAGATCATGTGTTGATCTAGTTAAAAAGATCGTTCGTTGATCTAGTTAAAAAGATCCTTTAGTGGTCTAGTCAAATCACTTCATGTTTATTCGATTGATTTTCCCCTGCGCATTATGAAATGAACTGTGCGGACTGTGCAAGGAAATACGTAATTATGGATGCATACATAATTATGGAATTCAGTGCACAGAAACCACAACAAATTTTGTCATGTGTTAAGACCTATAGTGATGAGAATAACGAAACGGGAACAATGTAAAAAGGGGCATGGTGGATACGTCGCTGGTACTTCCTATATATAAGTGTTCCTTATTACATTGCGAACGTAGCATTATTTAAGTTACTAGAAGTCCTGGACCTTGACCAATGTCATTTTATCTTACACTTTCCGACTCTGATTTCGAGCACACACAAGTTTCCTATGATAGTCTTCATAAGAAACATTCTTCTGTCTGTAGTTCGAAACTCCATGTTTTGTTACTACAAGGACTTCACTTTGACGGTTGACATTTTCGCTAAGAATCCAAACATGGCCCAGAGTTTTACTTAGGGTTCGAGGGATTCATTCGAAAGCGAAACCATCACAGTTGTCTTCACAAGTTTCCTCTAAAATTAAATTTCGGGACGAAATTTCCTAAAGTAGGGGAGACTGTGACACCTGTGTCACTTCAACCATCATACGAATACCAAACCAATGAAATATTGTATTTCATACTTGTAATTTTTATAAATATGTGTATCGTTTGCACATATCAATTCTTGTTCGATTTCGAGCTTTAAATCGCTTCTGGAAGAGTATACGTGATTTGATGCGTAAATATAATCATTTTAATGCAACAAACACTACGGAACATTGAAATAGGCTTAACATACCTTAAAAAACCTTTACATAACTTAGAAATAAGTTTTGGATGGTTTGGTGAGTCGAAATCAAGTTTATTCGCTTAAAAGGACTAATTTCGACAAACTGCGAAAGTATGCCGATTCGTACTGTAACGAACATCCCAGAACTTGATCATAAGTTAAAAATACCCTAAATATCCTTTACATAGCTTAGAAATAGGATTTGAGGGGTTCGGTATGCTAAAATAAACTTATTTGATCAATAGACACTAAAAGCGTCAAAAGTGCATAAGTTTGCATTTTCGCGCATATCTTACGTTCTGAATATACCCGGACATCCAAAAATTTATGTAATCATTAAAATAATTTATTTTAGTGATTTGCATGATAAAATTCCATTCGTCGCGTAATTTGGATCGTTTTTGAGTTCGTTACGATTTCCGTCGTAATTAACCGAACAACGCAACCGTACGACCAAACGAACCGACATCCGAGATGTTTTTGAGCATATTTTAAGTTCCCTATACTTTAACTTTATTTTAGTGCCTTGAAATGGGGTTAACGGGGCTTAAAAGTGCAAAAAAATCAAGTTTTACAAGTGTAGGGACCATTTTTGAAATTTCTGGCAGATACATTGAACTTGGTCCATTTTTGAGATTTTGATGGTTTTAACCCATGGTTTTGCACCCTATGGGCTGGTATTTGATGGTTTTACATGTTCCCATGGTATTCTAAAACCTTGGGCCCAAGTGTAAGGCCATGATTAAAGCACGGTTCTCGATAAACGATATTAACGGTGGACCGAATCCTATATATACCCACCTCATTTTCATTCTTTCCTCACACATGATCTAATTTTCTCTAACTTGAAGCTCAAATGCTTCATACCTGAGAATTTATAGATCATATCCTCCATTTCTTGGACCCGTTGTAAGTATTCTTTCGTTCTTTTATGCGTTTTTAAGCGTAAAAGTCAAACAGTGTTTGACTTTCTGCTTTGACCAGTCTATGGTCAACACGAAGTTCGTTTGAACTTCGTAACGTGAGCGTAATCACGATGGTTATAGTCTCTTGTGACTATACCTACTGATTACCACGTTATTTAGGCGTAGTGACGAGTCATAGTTTCGGTCAAAATGCGTATTCTCGCGTATTTTGCAACCAAACTATTCTTGGGTATCAAGACCCTTTTTCTTGATATCAAACTTGTTTTTAAACTTTTTTAAACATGTTTTAACATGTTTAACTCGTCACTTTTAGATTAGTGCTTATATAGGGTCGTAAGATAAGCGGTCTAAACAACCGCTTAGACTTTCGAACCCGACCCGTTTGGTCGATCATTAGGATCCGACCAAGCACATTAGGTGACCATAGTTGCATAGGGAATAACCTTCTGAGGTTATACCTTATGGTCACTTCGTTTAGTTAGTTGTATGATAGGTAGTTTATATGCCTTAGGAAAATGACCAAAATGCCCTTTTTATGCATAATTGATATTTAAGCATATGTAACCCAAACTTTTGTCATTTAACTGATTATGCAACATAATTAAACATGTTTAGGCATATAATACTTGTCATAGGACTAGTTAGGCGTTCCAAACGTGTTTTACGCGAACGACGCGTTAAAGTAGCGTAAGCTACCTAAACGGCTCGAAATAGGTCGTAAGCACTTAGGTTAGGTTTCGTTTTAGTATGTAGGCTTTGTTAAACCATATCATATGAGTTCCCACACTCATTTGGTTTACGAAACCTCATTCTATCCGATCTTCCGATTTAGGTCCGGTTTATTTACTTAGTTACCTATATTAGGTGTCGTTTGATTCTATGATCCCTCTAGCTGGCTTGGTAGTTGTTCAAGACTTCTAAGCACTCTCAAGTGAGTACATAGTCTCCTCTTTTACTGTTTTCAATGTTTTGGGGTGAAGCATGTGTACCTATTTGTTATGTTCATGATTTCAAAGTATAATTTATTATACGTATTAGTACTTATCTTTTGACAAACTGAATGATTATTTATGGTTTAAACACTAATTTTTCCCAAGATTATAAAAGTAAATTGTTGGATAGTACTTATTTTATGTTCACCAGACCGGTTGGTAGTATGATATAGCGCTATAGGATTTGACACCCCATTCCTGTTGTCATTGAATGTCAGAAACCGATATTTTATCCAAATAGGGATTGCCTTTGTGGTATTTCTATAGTCTCAAAGGTGTATTTTGATGCACTCAGGTCTGAATGAATTCTTAAATCACATTTTTATTGTATATTTAGTTATACTCCCAAAAGTAAGTTTGATATGCTCTCATGTGTGATATTGTACAAAACCAACATATATTTTGTTAATTACTAAAACATAGTTTAATATGTTATTTTATAAAACCAAAACATAGTTTAATATGTTATTTTATAAAACCAAAACATAGCTTAATATGTTATTTATAAAACCAAAACATAGTTTAATATGTTATTTTATAAAACCAAAACATAGCTTAATATGTTATTTATAAAACCAAAACATAGTTTAATATGTTATTTATAAAACCAAAGCATAGTTTAATATGTTATTAATAAAACCAAAGTATACTTTTGATAGACTACTGAAAATTATTATTTTAACGACTAAAGTATATTTAATATACTATTTGTTTAACGATTTTGGAACTGAAATATATTTTAGTATATTACTTATTCGACTTTCTTAAAACCAAAGTATATTTTTATATATATTACAAACTTTTTTATCAAAATGTTGTTTTACAAACAACATATTTTATATAAACTCATTTTACTTAGTTATTTATTTACCTATGTATTATTATGTTATATCATCTGATTTCTTATAAATTTTAGTATGATTTATAAAAGAAAATATTTTTAAGGTTCATGAATATTTTTGATTAAATATATTTTTTTAAAAACTTATAAGTCATGAATCCTATTATAATAAAACCTATGTATCTCACGGACATTTTTATGCTGACGTACCTATTTTTACACATGTTTCAGGTGCTGTTATGTGATGATTGTTGATGCATGCTATACATAGGATGGACTCGTGCCTTAGCGACTTTAAAACTAGAAAGATAATATTTGTATTTATCTTATTTGTAATAAAACAATGAGTTCAATAATTCAATAAAACGAAATTATTTAATCCATGGTTGTGAAACAATGATTCTGTTACGACACTCCCCGACGTTTTCGCCACGATTTGTTATTTTACATGGTCGGGGTGTGACAGGATCTGAGTCAGAAACAAAATTAATCTTAATCCACTACCGGTGCTCCAAATCCGATAGCAACTTCTTCATCACATCTCAAACCTGAATATCTAATAAGTTACCAATAACAGATCTGGTAGTCGGATTTTTGGTGGTTGAGCAGATCTGGGTGTATGAGAAGATGAGGTGCTTGAACAGATCTTCTTCTCTGCAACAAATAACGTTCAGATAAACTCGCAACAGCAGATTAGTTGAACTTTCGTTTCGGATAAACTCGCAACAGATAACATCACAACAGATAGACTCGCTAGAGCTGCGAATTTGCAAACTCGCTTGACTGTGACTTTGTAACGTCGTGTTTTTCAGCTAAGAAAGTAGGTGTGACCAAGATTTTTATAGATGTCAAGGCCCTAAGCTTCCATTGGATTAGGTATAGATTGCCTCGTAAGGATGTTGTTTGGTCGAATTGGGTTGTGAGCCCGGTGTAATGGTCTTGTTTGTTGTCTCGTTTGTGGTTTCTAGCACCTTGCTAGCTTAATGAAAGTATTCGTTCAAAAAAAAAATAGATGATAGAATTTGGTGGAATATTTTCCATTTCTAATTCCATTAAAAACCAACCAAACACAATTTTTTATGGAAAATTTTCCATTTCCAATTTCAAATAAATCAAATGCACCAAAGTTTCACATATTACAAAATAATAACTTGCTATGAGTTTTTGATTTAGACGTCACTTTGAGTTTCTCTTTATATTAGAAAATTCCAATATACCAATAATACCAACAACACATGAGTATGACATTCATTGGGGCAACCTATAATCTCTGAAGAGCATCCCCATCATGGTGAAATCAAAGTTTAGACGAGGCCAATTGAGTATGAATTCCAGGATTCTGTGACCTTCCCTAATGCTGATAAAGATGTATATGATGATAACACCATACCAAGTAAACCATTCGGGTAACAACGTGGAGAACGCTACATATGGAGAAAGTATTCCTGTAAAAGTGAAGATGAACCTGAAAATGGTTTTCACGATTTCATTATCTTCTTGTGAGAACACCCATAGTGCTGCAACAAAATTCATAACCAATGTTATTAAACAAATTCCTAGTCGTATCTTGTTCGCTGGGACCTTGCAATCAATCATCTGAACAATCGCCCCCACTAGTATCGCCATAATCCCTATGAAAATACCAGTGTTGTAAAAATCGCGACTAGGCGACGATTAGTCGGCGATTAATCGCTAGTCGTCCAGTTACCGAGTAATTTTTCTTAAATCGGTTCATTAACCGACTAGGTCCGACTAGGCACGACTAGGTCCGACTAGGCCAGCCAAAAGTCGACGATTCCAGCAGAAAACCTGTATATTCCGGCCAAAACCTCTAAATTCCGGTCAGTTTCCAACCAAATCATTTGAATTCCAATAATTAATCATGTATACTTAAATAAATGAGTTGAGTAAGATTTAAAACCTAGCTACTTAAAATATTTACCTATAAAAATGTATATATTTATACATAAATCTGAAAATTACATATAAAAAACCCGATCCGATTAATCCTGATTAATCCCGAGTAATCCCGAGTAGTCGCTAGTCCCCACTTCACCGACCGACTAGCGACTAGCGAGTTCTCCAACCTTGGAAAATACCGTACATTGTTAACGACCTGAAAGAATCATTGTCGTTAGTTAGTAACCCACGTAAGAAAGATTTCCATATTTAAATGTAGATGCTACAAGGTTGACTGTTTATTAAAGAATATCGAATCTTAAGTGAAAATAATAATCAGATAAAAGGGGCATTAGATGATTGCTGAAGAAATTATGTATTTATTATAACGTAGGATACTATCTTATTTACATATTATGGTATCATTTCAATATGATAAATATACGCTTTGCTCTTGTCTAACAAGTAGTCTGAGGAGAATATATGTGTGATTAATTTAAAAGCTTCAAAAATTAAATGTACAGTTTTGTTTATTTTTTATTTGAGTAAACTGCCAAAATGTTCCCTAAGTTTTCGTCACTTTTGCCACTTTAGTCTAAATCTCAAACCTTTTAAATCAGGGTCCATGTGGTTTCAATTTTGTTGTCATTTTCGTCCAAAATCAAAATATGGTCAGATATAGTTAACATCTAGCTTTATGCCTTTTTCCTCCCTTTTAATAAAGGGCAAAATGGTTAGACGTTTTTAATTTGTTATATTAAAATGTTAAAAGACCAATTTGCCCTTCATTAAAAGGGAGGAAAAAGACAAAAAAAAACTGGATGTTAACTGAAAAATCTGACCAAATTTTGATTTTGGATGAAAATGGCAACAAAATTGAAACCAAAGGGACCCAGATTTAAAAGGTTTGAGTTTTGGACTAAAGTGGCAAAAGTGACCAAACCTCAAGGACCATTTTGGCAGTTTACTCTTTTTATTTCGAATACTAAGGTGCTGTTTGTTTTTTCAGAGGTAAAACGTTTGCAGTCTGCGGACCACATCTGTAGCAGAAGAGGTGGGCCAAACCTCGGCAGTCTGCAAGAAGAAGAGTGTTCGTTTTTTTACTTCTTCAAACTGCTGAAATAAACTGAAATATAAATAAACTGAATTTTTAAACTTAAAAGAGTTTTTCAACATTCAAACTTAAATAATAGTAATTCTATCAAGATGAACAACAATTATAATCAAACAATTCATCAAGATGAACATCTATATTCCATAACAAACAAACAAAAAAATTAACATAATCATAAGCGAAATCAAAATATAAACACCAATAATTAACTTATGAACTAACATTAACAAAAATAACAATTATGAACTAATATTAAACAAAAATCAAAATTGAAACAACAATTATAATATGAATTTAACATAAACAAAAAAAAAAAATAATGATTAAACAAGCATTAAAAAATAAAAAGAATAATTTCTTAAATTGTTTAAGGTATCCGGGGCACTCGCGGGGAGGGTGTTCGGTGACCCCATTCACCGCTCGGGAACACCGGCACCATCGGTGCGGGGAGGGGGTGCGGGGAGGGGACTCGGGGAAGTTTCACCGAAGAGGGGAGTGCAGAGATGGTGGGCCCATAGCTTGTAACAACCAATCAAGTATTTGTTTTTTTTTTTTTTTTTTTTTGAATATAGGGGAGTGCCGCCATCAAATTGGGGTGCGAGGGGAGTTTAAGAGGGGAGTTGACGTGGCATAACGTGATTGGGTGTGCGTAAGAGAGGGGACTCCCCTCTTAGGTGTGAAGGAGAAGAAGAATCTAGGGTTTGAGAACTTGTGTTTTGAAAATAGGACAGAGGAGATGAGAAGAGCCTTGGAGAGAGGAGTCCACATCTGCCACAAGAAGAGGCCTAGAATACCTTTTTTAATGAAATCAAATCAAGAAAACAAACACACTGCAGACTCAAACGTTTGCGCGTGGTCTGCATGAGGCAGACATAAGAGGCTATGAAGTGCTTTCCATAAAAAAGCAAACACCCCCTAACAAACAATAGTCAAGTGGGACTAGCTCACTAGTAGAGGCTCTTGTCTCTTAGTGAGAAGTCTTGGGTTCAATCTCAAACAAGGGTGATTTATTTGTAAATATTGGAGTTTGGAAAAGTAACATTAGAGCATTCACATCCATTCCACCAAATTTTCACATTAAATTACACTAAAAAACATTACATTTTCTCTCTCCTTTTCAATTAAATAATTTTTTTATACCTTTATCATTATCTTTTCTCTCTCCTCCACTCACAACTACTTTCAAAATATATTAAAAAATTATAGGAGGTGAACAGTGTCCCCCAAAATATACAGATGAACAGTAATATTTTCTCTCTCCTCCACTCACAACCACTTTTTATACTCTTTATATTATAAAAATTCCACACACAAACTTTGATGGAAGATATGTCTTAGCCGTTTAAAAAAAAAAAAAAACTAACAAACAATATCGTACTGCAGCTAAACTACCATGAACTATATACTAATGTAGATGACATTTTTTTAGGCGATCAATAATCCATTTGTTACCTATGACCTAGTGGTATGGTATCTTCACTCTTTCTTAAAGATGTAGAGTTCGAATTAGGGATGGCAAAAATACCTGAACCCGACTAGTATACTCGAAACCCGACACATATAGAACGGGTATACCCGATACCCGACGGGTATTGGCCGGGTATGGGATTAGTTTTAAAAAATTTCGCGGGTATGGGTCGGATATGGGATTAGGTGATACCCAGCCCAATTACCTGAAACCACATGCCCGTTTACCCGATCATATACCCAAATTTTTTAATTTATATTATTATTTTTCATTGATATTTGTCTGCATGTGATTTATTTTAGTATGTTCATAATGTGAAAGAAAAAATTCTTTTAGCATATGTTTTTCATAATACTATTTATATGTTATATTGAAGGGGTATGGTCCCAAATCTCGCACCAGACTTGGGCGCGAGTGACCATCTCCCAGCTCAATACCCCTATCGATAAGGATTCATTTGCGTTCGTGCGGGCAACGCACGAACCCAATTTGCTGCCCCAATCGGCCAAGTGATGAGAAGACTTACCTTGTGTATGAAAACGGCTGTTTTCGTCACCACAAGGGATGTGGTAACCGCTGCGGTTACCGCATGTGGCAATGCGGCTCATAACCGCATCACGTATGCCCACAAGTGGCACTGCCACTTTTGACTTCAGCGACAAAGCCAGCAAGTGGCCTATCCAGGCACTGACGACAGTCAGCTGCCCAACACACTTGCAAGAAAGGCTGACTGACAGACTGACAACCGCAACAGGACGTGGCATCACTACAGGAAGCGTCCAACGCCTCCGTGGCCTGCGCTTCTGACACACCTGCAAAAGGCTACGCGTTGTCGGTCTAGCCACTCAATTACCCTCTTCGCTCTTCGGCTATAAATACCCATCCCGGACCAGGTTTGAGCTAACGCTAATCTGTTCTCTCTCACATACTACTCAAACACACACTTTGCTCTCAAGCAAATACTGATTCTCACGCCGGAGAGTGGTAACAAGGAGCACCCCCACCTCATCCTCCTTGTTACGAGTCACTGTGTATTTCCTTGTGCAGGAGGCAGGTTAGAGGACGGCTCGGCCATTGATCTCGGAAAGAAGGGATTAACCCTACTTGACGAGACTAGTGACTTAACCCCCCCGGTTAACCATTGTTTCATCATATATGTTGTGAATAGGGGTGTAAACAAGCCCAGAGGCTCGAGAGCTACTTGTGATCGGCTCGGTTAAAAGCTCAAACGAGTCGAGCCTTAACGAGCCCGAGCTCGAGCCTGAAATAGAGCTCATTTAGTTATCAAGCCCGAGCTCAAGCCTGAAATACAAAGCTCGTTTAGGCTCGGGAGCCCAAACGAGCCTAAACAAAATTTTAGTTTTATATATATATAATATAATAATGAGATGATAACATTGGTGAGCCGAGCTCGAGCCGAGCTTTGGCTCGCTTAATAGCTGTTGAAACGAGCTCGAGCCTAGTTTTTATCTCATTTGAGGTTGTTCTCGAAATAGCTCGAGCCGAGTCGAGCTCGAGCTTTGGGTTTTACTTGTGAGCCGAGCTCGAGCTCAGAGAAGTAGGCTCGAACCGAGCCGAGCTCGAGCTTGAGCTTCATAAAAATATAACGAGCCGAGCTCGAGCCTAGTCGGGCTCGGGCTCGTTTACACCCCTAGTTGTGAAGTATATACATATAAGTGTATAAGTATTATAAAGTTATTATTGATTTATGATATAACTTATATGCACGTAATGTACATTTTTTTTGTTTATAATAGTTGTTGTATGAACAAAATTATATAATAATTATAATACTAAATAAATGTATTTGGAAATCCCAACTTATGTTAACCAACTAATGGGTATACCTGATACCTGCGGGTATACCCGATACCCGATGGGTAATTACCTGACAAATACCCACGGGTATTGGGTCGGGTATGGGATACGATTTTACAACCGGGTATGGGTATGAGATTAACAATACCCGACCCATTGTCATTCCTACTTCGAATCCTACAAGGTGCAAGTCATGGGCGAAGCTTCTTGGTAGCCCGAGGTACCCCGGCCCTACCTGAATTTTCTCTCTAAGTGTTAATTTTATTGAAAATTTTCCGAAGAGCCCAGTTTGATTTTTTGTTCAAGATCCGCCACTAGGTAAAAGTGATTAACATAAGTGTTTAAACATATGTTAGTCTTCGGTCCTCATTTTTGTTCAAGATCCGCCACTAGGTAAAAGTGATTAAGATAAGTATTTAAACATAGGTTAGTCTTCGGTCCTCATTTTCACCACACAAATCCGGTCTGAGCCGGATCCAAACCCCACAAATCGGCCCGTTCTTCTGTTCTCATTTTCACCTTACTCGGTTCCGGTCCTGGGTTAGGTCGCCCTTAAATTGTTAAGCAGAATGTGTATTAATTATTATTAGTCGCAACCCCACTCCACGAACGTAGTGCGAGTGAAGACTCCGTAGCATCCGTTGGAGTGGTGAGCGCATCTGTTGGGGGTGGTGGGTGAGGACGTTGTCGTATCGTGATGGTAAGTGAGGAAGCCGTGGCATCCGATAGGGGTGGTGAGCCAGGATGCCGTCGTTGGAGGTGGTGAGTGATCAAGACGCCGTCGCATCCGTTGGGATGGTGAGCGATCAGGACGGCGTCTTATCCCCGGGAAGGTGAGTGAGGACGCCGTGGTATTCTCATGGTGACGAAGCCGTGGCATCCGTTGGGGTGGTGAGGACGGTTGCATACTGAGGACGGTTGGGGCCACCGCCGTCGTATCCTGATTGTGGGCGGTTGCATACTGAGGACGGTTGGACCCGCATCAGTGAAGCCGCGGTTGCATCCCAAGGACAGTGGGACCCGCATCGGTGAAGCCGCGGTTGCATCCCGGAGATGGTGGGATGACGCCCGCAGGTTGCATCCAGGAGACGGTGGGAGGACGCCCGCATTTTGGTCCATACTTGACGATGTTAAAGGACTTTGGACCTGCTGCACGCACCTGCTGCGAATGTTTAATGGGTTGGGTTAGTATATACTCAGGAAACAAGAAGAATACACAGCAATATCTTGTTGAAGCAATGAAGTAATTTGGTTATATTTCCAGTAAGGTGTTCAAATACACATGGTCGATTGAAGAAATTTGATAGTGTGAAAGTTTAGTAAAATTACAAAAACGCCTTTGGTTACCCGGACACAATTCAATGTCCCTTTCACCCTAACGCCAACCGTTTTATTCTGTTAAATTTTAGTAAAATACAAAAATACCCTTCACGTTTATAAAAAATAATAATAATAAAAAATTAAATATACATTTTGCTACTCAGATCCAGTCTCCACCTCACCTAGATGATTTGCTGCCGGCAAATGGGATTTGCAGTCAATGATTTTCCGGCGAGTTCGCCTTCAATTTTCAGCTTCATCTCAGCTACAGCAGATCCATGATGAAAACAACACCAACCACCATTATCATCATCGTTCCCATCCCAAAAGAACATTAAGAATCTGATTTTGGGCGTTGACCCGCGCCATTTGGGGTCTAACGTTTGGATTTTGGGTCGTGAAAACATAAAAGAAAGAAAATGGTGAGGGGGACGAAAGGAGTTTCGTTGAATCTTAGTGGTGAGTGGCCGGAGATGGGTAGAAACTAGAGAGTGTGGGTGGTGAAAAGTGATTGGGTTTGAATATATAAATATGTTTACAAGGGTAATTTGGTCTCTCACAAATATCCAAACAGAAAAACAAACGTTGGTTACGTCTGGCTATGCTATGATCCGAAAGACTAAGACTAACTCACGCATAATCCATAACCACGCCCTTGATGACGTGGAATACGTCCAAATTATTTTGGTTCTTGTGCCAACTTTCACACATCTTCTATTTTTCAGAGCCAATTTCCATTTTTTCAATTTGTTTTCAACTAAATCAATTGATTTATTTACCAACTTTATTTTGTTACCCATTATTATGCAATTTATTTAATAGATATTAATTGATTTATATGCAATTTATTTAATAGCTATTAATTGATTTACCAACATGATACAAGCAAACTTTAAATCTAGTTCAATTACGATTCTTATGTAAAGGTATATCTATGTTTTCTTAAATATAGTTTACTTTTTATTTTAAATATTACTTATTTACATATATTGATTATAATCATTTAATTATTATACATTTTAATTATTTAGGTAATTAAATTTAAAGAAAGAATGGACAATGATGTAGAAAATGTAAGGATATGTAAGAATGTATGGTTGGAGATGAAAGTAAAGTTTTTAATGATTTGTATGGATTTTTAAGGATATGATGTGGCAGCTGACTATGCAGATAAGGGCGTCTAAGGGCTCTCTTAGCATTAGAGATAGTCTAATAGGTTACGTTATATTTTACTATGTATGCATGCATGTATGATGCTATGTATGCCAGGGACACACGGATTGAAAGATGCATCATGTGCTCAGGAGGACTATGTATTAAAAGATTAAAAAATTGAAAAAAGCAAGTAGTTCTTTTGATTAATTTATAATTTATAATATAATATAAAAGATTAAAAAAACTAATAAATTACATATCATCTAAATCTGAACAAATTTAATGTATCTTACGTTGCATTTCATGATCGAACTAGAAATTCTCTAAAATAAATAAAGTATAGGTAATTTTATATTATCATTTCATATCATATCGCCTTCTATCTTATCGTATATAAGTTTTAAGGGTGGGCGGAGTGGGTTCGGTGACTCAATCGGGGAGGGGACTTTGCCGTGCAATGAAGTGGTGCCGGCCTTCAATCGGTGAGCGGGGAGGTTGTGTCGGTGAGCATACACCGAGTCGGGGAAGAGAAGTGATGGAGGAGAGAGATGGGTTAATGGTGGGCCCTAGCCTTTTTCAACCAATCAAATTTTTTTTAATTGTTTACTACTCTCCATGTGTTTGACCATTCCTAGTGATTGAGTGCAAAATGAGAAGTGGAGTGAGGACTTGACATGGCATGACATTATTAGTTAGAAAAAAAGTTTTTTTTTTTTTTTTTGAAAGGTGAACTTCATTAAAACCACCACCGAACCAGAAAACCGGGACGGCCGAACAAAACAAAATTACATATTCACAAATTTACACCAATCCCCCCAGTCAAATATGCCTTTCATAGCTCTATACTTGTACCAAAAGAAACTAACTATCATAACTTCGCTAAACACCTCATCCACGCTACTACTAATGCCATTAAATCTGAGTTTATTTCTAGCCTTCCACAAAACCCAACACGTAGTTATAACAATGCCGTGAAGAACCTTCCGTTCCGCCAAGCTCCTATCCCCCACTTTGTGAATGTCGACGAGATCTCTGAAGGAGAAGACGAAGAATTTGGGAATTTTGCACCAAAAACTAATCTTTTCCCAAACCCCCAAAGCTAACGGACAAGGCGTGAAAATGTGAGCAACCGAGTCCAGATTTTCATTGCAGAAGTTGCATCCATCATCGATCACCACCATACCTCTTTTTTCTAGCGCCTCAACCGTAGGGATTCGGTTCATCTCTGCCCTCCAAGCTAAGATGTTGCACTTATTTGGGACCCAACTACACCACTCCATGACAAACCTGCTGCTGAAATCACGCCTAGACACCAAAAGACTTTTAACCGCCGCAACCGAGAACCTTGAAGCTCCACTCCCCGACCAAACCCACCTGTCCGGACGGCTGGATAGACAAACCGAGTCCACCGCTGTCCTCAACGATTGCCATTCAGCCATCTCCTCAGAGGAATCCGGCTCATACCTCCAAAGCCAAAGGCCATCCCCGTCTAGCCGATCCTTGACACTACAAGGTTTTACAACTTCCAAAGCAAAAAGAGCGGGATATTTATCTTTTAACGGGACGTCAAAAAGCCACGGATCTAACCAAAACATGATATCTATACCACTGCCCACCACACTTTTAACAAGACTTCGAAACTGGATGTTCTAGACCAACGGTCTCCTAAGGACCGCCACGATGCTACTCCAAACCCCACCCACCGCTTTTCTAAGGGGAAGAAAATCCCATTCCGAGTAACCGGAATGGATAGCGTTAACGACTTTAACCCATAGACTTTCTTGTTCATTCTTATACCTCCACCCCCATTTAGCTAGTAAGGCCGTGTTAACATCTTTAAGATGATGGAGACCAAGACCTCCCATGTCGACCGGCGAGGCAACCTTATCCCACGCCACCCAATGGATCTTTTTTATTTCCGAGTTCCCTCCCCAGAGGAATTTTCTGATAAGAGCTTCCAAGACCTGAATCACCTTCATAGGAGCACGGTACAAAGAGAAATAGTAACAAGGAAGACTCTCCAGCACAGATCTGATTAAAGTGACTCTACCTCCCACCGAGAGAATCGATGCCTTCCAAAGAGTGAGTCTTTTCTCAAACGCATCGACCACCGGTTGCCAACTCGACGTCCTATTCATGTTAGAGCCCACACAGAGACCTAGGAATTTGAAAGGAAACGAACCCGTACAACATCCAACAACCGTCGCCATCTCGTCAACTTATCCAGGTTGAACCCCAACCCCTATCAAATTCGATTTACCCAAATTAATCCTGAGGCCCGAGCACACATAGAAGCATTTCAGGATTCTAACCACGTTCCGAATATTCTCCTTTGACCACTCACCCAAAATAATTGCATCATCCGCGTAGAAAAGGTGAGTGACAGAAGGGCCATCGTTCGGAAGAGAAACACCTTTTACAATCCCCAAAATACTCGCTTTGTTGAACATACACGATAAGGCCTCCATAACTATGACGAAGAGAAAGGGAGAAATAGGATCCCCTTGGCGCATCCCTTTGTGACAACCAAATTCGAAGGTTGGAGACCCGTTGACCAAAACCGAGGCCCTAGCCGACGAAAGCACCCCTTTTATCCAAGAGCACCACCTCCTAGAAAAACCCATTTGCTCAAGAATGTCCAACACAAAGTTCCAGTTAATATTATCGTACGCCTTCTCAAAGTCCCCCTTGAGAAAGAAAACCTTTTTCTTACATCTACGGCTCCAGTTTAGAATTTCGTTGACAACTAAAGGACCATCAAGGATGTAACGGTCCTTGAGAAAAGCTGATTGAGACCCCGAAATGACCGAATCAAGCACTCTTTTGAGCCTGTTAGCCAAAATTTTTGAAATAACTTTGTTCACGACCCCCACCAAACTGATCGGACGATACTCTTTCAAACTTAACGGGTCAATAACTTTGGGGATCAGGGCAATAAAGGAGGACCCGCATCCCAAATTTATCACCCCGTTGTCGAAGAACTCCTCCAAGATATTAAAGAAATCCACCTCAAAGAGATTCCAGAACCGCTTGATAAAACGGAAGCTAATACCGTCCGGGCCCGGAGCCCGGTCGTCGCCACAATAAAAAAACAGCCCTTTTTATTTCTTCTTTACTGAACCGAGCGTCAAGAGAAACCGCATCCTCCTCCGAGATCCTCTTTATATCCGCACAAACGAGACGAGGCCGATCAACCCATTCTTCCTCAAATTTCTTTTTAAAAAATCTGTAGATCTCTTTCTTTACAAGAGTCGGCTTCGACACCCAAGAGCCATTCACTTCCAGCCCATGTATCGAGTTCGACGCCTTTCTGCAATTAACCATAGCGTGAAAGAAACTAGTGTTCTCGTCCCCTTCCTTTGCCCACTTTATTCTAGACCTTTGTCTCATGTCTCTGCTTTTTCGTTCTTCTTCTTCCTTTAAGACTTTCTTCCCTTCAATAAGGATCCACTCTTCTTCTTCCACCAGATTTCTTTCGGCCAATATATCTTGAATACTTTCAAGGTCCGACAATGCAGCCGATACAACTTCTGAATTTTTTTTAAGCATTTCGTCTCTCCAAATCTTTAAATCAGATCTGAGAATACCCAGCTTTCTCATAAGGCGGACATCCGAAGGACCACTAATACCGGGGTCTTTAATAAGAGCCGAGTTAACCACTTCATTAAAGCCCGGTTTGTCGAACCAAGAGTCAAAGATCCGGAACGGTTTTGGACCAAAATTAGCCAGATCCGTCTTTAAAATAATCGCACAATGATCTGATAAGAAGAACGGGACCGCTTCAACGTCCGCTTCCTGCCAAGCATTAAAAAAACCGGAATTCACTAAGAATCTATCCAGCTTGCTTTGTTTACTACTATCCGCTGCCGAAAAGGTGAACTTAGAGCCTCTCATGTTATACTCAAGAAGGCCCGAATCAAAAATGAAGTTGTTAAAGTTAGACGCACAGGACAACTTAAAGGAGCAATTCCTCCGTTCTTCACGAAACCTAACCGCGTTGAAATCACCTGTGACAACGCACAAACCTTCCCAGCCCGAAATCGCTTGAGCCAACTCATCCCACAGGGCCTTTTTTGCCACAACACTTTGAGGCGCATAAACATTAATAACACAAAGAGCCAAACCACTACCTGTCAAAGTACCCGTGACCTGCAGAAAGTTTCTATTTCTAACAACACTGGAAGACCGAAACACCGACAGATCCCAGATGCACAGAAGCCCCCCAGATAACCCAACCGAATCGACGCTATCAAAGCCAAAGTTTTTATTCCCCCAACACCCAGCAATCACCTCCTTCTTAACCGACACAGATTTAGTTTCTTGAAGAGCCAAAAAACCAATCCTATGTCTAGAAATCAGAGACTTAACCCAACGCTGCTTCTCCAACCCCCCAACTCCACGAATATTAAAAGATAAAAAAATCATAATTCCACTCCATTATTAAAAAAGTTTGTGCGAGTTAGAAAAAAAGTTACGTGTAAATTTTAACAACAGATATCTATATATCTAACTCGGATATCTAACTCAGATTATGATCTTAAACAAGATTTTTCTAAATTCATTTGAAACTGATAACTTAAGGAGCTACACTGTTTCTTATTGGGTGTGGCATTGAGTTTCGTTCGATCTAGGTAAACTCTAGACAACCCAGCCATATTTTGTTGTTAATTAAGCATTCAACTATCTTAATTATCCATAAAATACCAAAACACTAAATTAAAAACAATGGCAGGTAAACTCTAGACAACCCAGCCATATTTTGTTGTTAATTAAGCATTCAACTATCTTAATTATCCATAAAATACCAAAACACTAAATTAAAAACAATGGCAGGTAAACGGGCAATAAGGTGCATCGCAACCCCCTTTTGAATTGCAAAACTGACCTATTAGAGACGAAGCTACTATTGAGGGTCAAAAATTACTATTCACGACCCGTTAGACCCTGTTGAGGAATTCCACGGCCTTCGGGGCTAGAGAACCAAATGTATCAAAAACAAATGGGATAAACACGTGTTGATTCACTAAACAAGTTTTCTTGTGTTTAGCAACTTTGCCTGATTCCGCCTTCAACGCTGCCTGGCCATCAACAAACTCATTATCCCTAAGCCCAACAATAAGGGACACCCATGTAAGGTCCAAACAAGCGTGTTTTTCCCTGCCCACCCAAACACAAGAATATCAGCTGCCCGAAGAGTAGACCTCCAATCAAGCAGATCTATCAGAAAGTTCACCGGAGCCACCTTTTTAGCCGAAATCCATGTCTGCTTTAGGAATTCATTTCCCCAGTGGACATTCTTCAGAAGTGAAAATGAATGGATAATTCATTTTCCTCAACACGGAAGAAGGAGACGATTCGAGTGAGTGACGATTGAAGATTCTTGCGGTTAGAAATTGAAGTCCCTGATCTGCTGTTTTGCTCTCGAAGCCTTGAAGGTACTATATAATCTGATTAGTAATTTTATTGTCATTTTATTGCCACTGTCAAACACATTCAGACGTATTACACTCGTGATATATAAACTTCTGCCAAAAAGGCATATCATATTGTTTTAAATATGTTAGTAAGTTAATTATAATTTATCGGCTCATGTAAATGGTTATAACTTATAAATTAATTTGTTTGTGTGATACAGAACGAATGAACTAATGAGCGGACAAAAGGGATGAATGGTCTGACAATTGAGGGTCTTAAAATTGGTTTGAAGATTAGATTGAAATGGAGCAATGGCTATTCATGTGAAGTCAGCTCAATTATTTGAATATCCTAATTCACATGTTTCTATGGTAATTAAAATGCGTTTAAAACGTGTTATGCATGGTTTTCTAAAAACTAATGCGTGAATTTGTAATATATAATCTTTTTTTATTTTCTATTAATATGTGTTATGCATGGTTTTCTAAGAAACCATCCGTGTTTGCACACGGGTCTTACCGCTAGTATAAATCGTTTTTTTGTTTTATTTATTTAAAATACTTTAAATAAACGGAGTTTTTTTTCCCATATAGGTGTAGCTGAAAAACTTATTTATCAAAATAGGTGATGTAAAAAGTATTTACTAAAATGGGTGTTTCTTTAAAAAAAAAAAGTTAGGTTTTCTCACTCTTAATTCTATTGGATAAAAGCACTGCTATTTATAAATATGTTTACTTAATAAGATTTAAAGAAAAATTGTAGTGATGTTAAAAAATGGATCGTAGATTTTATATGAAGTTATTCTCAAAGTTTTTACCTAATTATTTTATTAACATTTTATTCTTTCATAGGTGTTGTTTTAGTTTCCTTCAAAATATTCTATTATAAACTTTTTTTACACGTAACTTTCAACTTTTTTTTTTAATTTTTAGTAATTTACAGAATAATAAAAGAAAAAACACATCGTTTTAAGTTGAAACAACACAAATATAATATCCATTTTAAGTGGAAAGCTAATATATTCAATAAACCTTCATATATTTAGTTTAACACACTTTGTTAATGTATTTAGCATAAAATGTTATATAATTATAAAGTTAGAAAATCAATCGCCTTCTTTTAAGAAACATTTGACCAGATAACCTTTCTATTAAGTTAATAAGGATATATATTTTCTGCCAATCGTTTTTATATAAACAAATACATCAAAACCATTAACAAAACAGTTTTTACTACTCTCTTCAATTATTTTTATGTTTATTACAATGTTAATAAAATATTTCTTAAAAATAAATTAGAATGACAAGAAATATAATGAAATTAAAATACGGCAAAATTGTAATCTGGAAAAAAAACTAATAAAATGAATTAGAGTGACAAGAAATAGAATGAAATTCGTAACAATTATAACTGATACTTTAAAAATTTAGATTTGAATTGAAATGAATGAAATAAAAACAATAAACAGTTAAAAAAACATAAAAATAGTTTACGGCTGTACCATTAAATAAGTATATACATTGTATAAGATCTTAAAAGAGAAAGTCGGTGGCTTCTGCCACCGACATTTTCTCCGTTTTTGTCTTATATACATGTCCTAAAAAGGCTGACTTAACTACATACTGCCATCCGTTTCTACCATAGATCTAAAAATTACTCAATCTTCCATTAAATCCACTTCATCAACAATTCAACACCTAATTCAAAACGATGTCGTATCCTCCCTCTATCGTCGGAATTCGAAACATTCATTCGTGATTTCATCACATCACACGCCACAACAATCTTCGCCGCCGTACCTCCGCCGCACGACGACGACACCGTCGAGCCACTCATCTTCACCCTGTACTCCAATCTACAAACAAATCCGGCGAAAGAAGGAGCGTTACCGGCGTCAAAAGCGGCAATAGAGGCGTCACCGACGGTAACGGTAACGGAACAAGAAAACTGTGCGATATGTTTAACGGAGATGTGTTTGACGGAGTACGAAGCAAAAGAGATGCCGTGTAAGCACCGATACCATTCGGATTGTATAACGAAGTGGTTAGGGGTTCATGGATTGTGTCCGGTGTGTAGGTATGAGATGCCGGTGGATGAGGAGGAGGAGAAGGAGAAGGAGAAGGAGAAGGAGAAGAAGCGGAGGGATGATGGTGTCACACCCCAATCGATGGCGGAAACATCGGGGCGAGGCACTGAGCGAAACAGATTGTCCAAGAGAAATCCATAACAACTAAATTACCAGATATTTAATATTATGTCCCATACCATAACTTATCAAAGTAAAATAGTTATTACAGACATAGATATCTCAAGGCAAAACATTGTTCCGACAACTCAGAATTTAAATTGTTTTTGTTTCTAGACTCTCCTACTTGATTCCACATAGCAAGCATCCTAGCATCTCAAACATCTGTCACATACGTTAAAATAGAGGTCAATACACAGAGTGTAAAGGTGAGCATACAAGTTTAATAGTATAATATAGATTGCGAAAGCGTTTACGCATAACCAGCATGTAACTCGTATAATACGAAGCTAGTAGGTTATCGACAATGAAATATGCACAGACATGACTGCAAGTTGTAGAATGCGCAACACATATCACCACTGTGACACGTGAAGAAATAACCTTAACAACCCCTGTCCACGACAGGTGCTGAGTCCAAACTATAGTACTATCGTTGCTAAGGCGTCAGGCAACAATCACTGTGTAAACATAACATACAAGCATTCATCGAATAACACATATAACATGTAGAGCGGTTAGCGTATAAAAGTGTTTACGTTGTGTGATCGATGTGATTTAGAATAAGTAACGTATGTAACACCCAAAAGTGCATAAAGCAAAAAGGGACCGAGTATACCACAATTTGTGTTTACTAAATAAACACTCTCTTGGATTGAAGGGAGTGCTGGAAAGTTAGCTTGATTCCAGAATGAGTACATAAGCGATGAATGGCGCGTAAAACGGTGCAAGTAAAACAAGTGACGAGTGGTCTCCCGGTCGGATGACAATCCGAACGGATGGTCATTCGATCGGATGACAATCCGTTCAGATGGTCATCCGGTCGGATGGCCATTAGGGCGGATTGCCTCTCGTTTGGGATGGATGTGTTTGTGTATGATGACTTTGAAGTTTTCGTTGTGGCATTTTGAAAACAGAGAAGTATCTCTACCTTTCAGGTCGTTCGACCAGATGGCGATCCGTTTGGCGAGACATTTCTCAGAGAACAAGTTCACAGCAGGATTGTCATTCGATCGGATGGTCTATCGATCGGATGGCAATTCGTTTATGAACTGATTAACTTTGAAAGCTTGTAAAAAGTTCAAGTGTTTGAAGACCTTGTCATCCGATCGGATTGTGGTTCGAACGGATGGCAATCCGATCGGACGGCAGTCCGTTTAGGTGACTGGATCGTTTTGAAATTCGTTAAGTTTGAAAAGTTTGCGGTTTGATCGAGACGGTATGACAACGTGTTAGACAACAGGAACCCAACCAAGACCCAAGTTATCCGATCGAACAGGAATCACCCTAGTCTGACCAGTTAACTGTTCTCGACGGTTGTTCATGTTCAACCCGCTAAGTCGGTCATCTTGTTGATAGAAATCAGATCTCAGACTGACACTTCACTAGAGAATGAGTAGAGGGCCTGAACGAGTTCCGATTCTATCGGTTTTGAGTGCATTGAGTGTAAAAGAATGAGAAAAGTTAGGAAAATCTCTTTCAACTCTTTTAATCCCTTGAAAATGTTTAGATTATTGCGAAATCAGTGTTTATGTCACACCCCGACCGCGTAAAACAACGAAACCGTGGCGGAAACGTCAGGGAGTGGAGCGACAGAATTATTGTTTCACAACCATGGATTCAAAAGTTTCGTTTTATTTAGTTATTAAACATTTACATTGTCATAAAGATAAAACAAACAAGTTCACATCTCGACTATCATCGTTATTAAGTCACTAAAGCCTTGTCGAGTCCTAAGTGAGCATGCATCCTATTCGCAATCGACATCATTCAACACCACCTGAAACATATGTAAAATAAAGTCAGCAAAGAAATGCCGGCGAGCACATAGGTTTAGTGAGAGTGTCAGATTCATGGCTCGTTTACATGTTGAGATAACTCGTACAACTTCGTTAATCGATGTTAGAAAACTTTGTTTTGTAAAATGTTTGTATTGTAAAATGAATAACCAAGTCATAACAGATTGGTTATAGTTTATAAAACCTCGATGCCATGAATCTTAACCCAAAACATTTGTTTATGTAAACCAAATCGTAAATTGTTCTCGTAAAATAACTCGTATGGTTTATATCGTTTAGTAAACATCGTTGTGTGTCTTCGTTTAAAAATCATTCGTCCGAGTGAACTAAATAATGCCACGGAATGTAATATGATAAAAGCACTTATATATAAGAAGTACCAACAGCGTATCTACCATGCCTTTATCATGTTACACCCGTCCCGTTATCTAATCACATACCAAAAAACCCATCGTTTAAATCATTTAACTCGTTCTCGTTATAGACCATCGTTCATTTGTTTAAATCGTTCCAAATCGTTCAACATCGTTCAATCGCTCAAATTGTTCTCGTTTTAATTGTGAAAACTAACTTTTGGTCGTCTCGCTTATAACATTCAAACCTTCGCAACTCATCCATCGTTCAACTCGTATTAACAAACCACCAAAGGGTAAGTTAATAATCATCAGGTTCAGTCGTTACCCACATAACCCCCATACATAACCATGGGTGCAGTCCGATAACGGGATTTGTCAGATCCTATGGTACCATAACCTAATACTGGTCGGTTCGGCCAAAACTAATGAATGTCATTCGTTATGTAATTACGTCCAACAAGTTCGCTCACATTATCGAAATCGTTATGTTTAATATAAACCATAGTATTCCTTTTTTGAAATCATCGTTAAAAGCATCGAAATCGTTTAACACATATGAATCACCCCAAAACAATTGAAAATAGTAAAATAGGGGAACTATGTACTCACATCGAATTGCAAGTATCTTCGATCTAATGAACTTAACAAAGCTCGGGCAAACCAAGGAAATCAAGTGGTACCTAGTAATCAGATCGCTAGTTAATAAATCGACACCTAAATCGGAAGATCGGGTAGAATGAGGTCTCGTAAACCAAATGAGTATTGGAACTCATGTGATATGGTCTAACAAAGCCTACATTCTAAATCGGAACCTATCCTAAGTGCTTTACGGCCCGTTACGACCCATTAAGGTAGCTTACGCTACTTTAACGTGTCGTTCGCGCAAAAGCGCGTTCGAGACGCCTAACTAGTCCTATGACAAGTATTATATGTCCTAACATGTTTAAATATGTTGCATAATCAGTATAAGTGACAAAAGTTAGGTTACATATGCTTAAAATCCAATTATGCATGAAAAGGGCATTTTGGTCATTTTCCTAAGGCATATAAACTACCTATCATACAACTAATCAAACTAAGTGACCATAAGGTTTTACTTCGGAAGGTTATTCCCTGTACAACTATGGTCACAAAATATGCTTGGTCGGATCCTAACGATCGAGCAAATGGGCCGGGTTCGAAAGTCTAAGCGGTTGTCAAGACCGCTTGACTTACGACCCTATACAAGCACTAGACTAAAAGTGACGAGTTAAACATGTTAGAACATGTTTAACTAAGTTAGAAAACAATTTTGATATCAAAACAAAGTGTTTTGATACCCAAAAATAGCTTCGTTGCAAAATACGCATAAACACGTATTTTGACCAAAACTTTGACTCGTCACTTCGACTAATCAACGTGGTAATCAGTAGGTATAGTCACAAGGGACTATAACCATCGTGATTACGCTCACGTTGCAACGTTCAAACGAACTTTGAGTTGACCAAATCATGGTCAAAGCAGAAAGTCAAAAACTCAGGTATGAAGCTTCACAAGTGAGAGCTTCAACTTAGAGCAGAAATGAGATCAAATTCTGACGAATGAAGTGAAGAACCCACTTCTATTTATAGGAAGCCTTGGATTCTTAGGATCTTGACAAGTGTTTTTGCAAGAATCAAAGTCCAATCCTAACCATACACTTGTCGAACATGGTTTTGTATACAATGGGAAGCTTGAAACCAGTCCAAAGTATTGAGAAAGTTGCACAAAAGACCCTCAAATTCAAGTTGGTTGCTGAAAACTGAAGTTTCTATCAAAACAGAGCCGTCGCGTGCCACCACGGCCTCCCAGATACAGCAACTTTCGAAACTTGGAAGAAATGGTCCCTGCAGCTCGTTTAAGCCATTTTTGACGCGTTTAAACCCCGTTAACCCATTTTCAAGGCTCTACAAGGATGTTAAAGCATAGGGGACTTGAAACATGCTTGAAATTATCTCGGATGTCGGTTCGTTTGGTCGTACGGTCGCGTTATTCGGTTAATTACGACGAAAACTCGAACGGACGCGATAACGATCCAAATTGCACGATGAATGGTATTTTTGCATTCCAATCACTAAAATAAAATACTTTAATGATTACAAAAATTTTTGGGTGTCCGGATATGTTCAGAACGTAAGATATGCCCGTAAATGCAAACTTATGCACTTTTTGACGCTTTTAGTACCTATTGATCAAATAAGTTTATTTTCTCATACCAAACCCCTTAAAGCCTATTTCTAAGCTATGTAAAGGATATTTAGGGTATGTTTATCTTATGATCATGTTTCAGAATGTTCGTTACAGTACGAATCGGCATACTTTCACAGTTTGACGCAAATAGTCCCTGCGATCGAATAAACTTGTTTTCGACACACCAAACCATCCAAACCTTATTTCTGAGTTATGTAAAGGTTATTTAAGGTATGTTAAGCCTATATCACTGTTTCGGAGTGTTTTTCGCGTTAAACTGATTACATTTACGCATCAGTTTGCGTATAGCTTTCTAGAAGGCGATTTAAAGCTTGAAATCGAACTAGAATCAAATCGTAAAATCGTCAAACACAAATACACAAATATTAACACCAAAACACATCATTTTATTGATAATTGATATTGTTTTACATCGTACATCATTTACAGAGTGCAGTTGTCACAGTCTCCCCTGCTTTAGGAAATTTCATCCCGAAATTTTAACTAGAGGAAACTTGTGAAAACAATTGTGGATATTTCGCTTTCATTTGGTCCTCACGTTCCCAAGTAAACCCTGGGCCACGTTTGGACTCCCATCGAACCTTGACCAATCGTATCCGCTTGTTCTTCAATTGTTTGACTGCACGGTCCATTATCTCCATTGGTTTCTTGATAAAGTGCATCGTTTCATCAACTTGAATTTCATCGAGTGGAATGTGAAGATCAGTATCGGCTAAACACTTTCGTAAATTGGACTCGTGGAATGTTGGGTGAATATTCCCAAGTTCAGGAGGTAGCTCAAGTCGATAGGCAACCTTTCCGATTACAATCTTAAATGGTCCAACATATCGTGGTGCAAGTTTTCCTTTCTTTCCAAATCTCACCACTCCCTTCCAAGGGGACACCTTGAGTAGGACATGGTCTCCGACTTGAAATTCTAAGGGCTTGCGTCGCATATCCGCATAACTCTTTTGACGGCTTCTAGCTGTCAGAAGATTATCGTGAATTTTCTTGATTTTATCTGTTGTTTCTAGAATGAGCTCAGCTCCAGTAAGCTGAGCTTCACCGATCTCATTCCAACAGACAGGTGAATGACATTTTCGACCGTATAAAGCTTCGAACGGTGCCATATTGATACTAGCATGATAACTGTTGTTGTAAGAGAATTCGATCAACGGCAGATGAGAATCCCAATTACCACCAAAATCTATCACGCATGCTCTAAGCATATCCTCCAATGTTTGTATCGTCCTCTCGGATTGTCCATCTGTTTGGGGATGATAAGCAGTGCTTTGATTTAGTTGGGTTCCCAAAGCAGATTGCATGGTCTTCCAAAAATGAGATGAAAATCGAGCATCACGATCAGATGTGATATCCAAAGGAACACCATGTGGAGATACAATCTCATCAACATAAATCTTGGCAAGTTTATCAGCAGATAGATCCTCGCGAATCGGTATAAAGTGAGCTGACTTCGTTAATCGATCAATGACTACCCAAATAACATCGTGACCTCTAGATGTGCGTGGTAACTTAGTGATAAGATCCATCGCAATGTTCTCCCACTTCCAAACCGGTATCTCTGGTTGTACAAGCAAACCAGATGGTCGTTGATGTTCAGCCTTGACTTTGAGACAAATTAGGCATTTCGATACATACAAGGCAATATCCTTCTTCATACCAGGCCACCAGTACTGAGTACGAAGATCCTTGTACATTTTGTCAGCACCAGTATGGATAGAATATCGAGACTTGTGAGATTCGTCCATCACGAAAGTGCAAAGATCCTCTTGTTTCGGAATCCACAAACGATTCTTGAAATAGAATAACCCATCGTCTTTCGTTTTGAGTTTAAGCTCAAGTTGAAGTGGTAGCTCATATTTCAATAAGCCATGGGTTACACATGTTCGTTGTGCTTGAAGGATACGTGATTGGATATCGGATAGAGTGTGAACAGAATGAAGCTTAGCTCGTTCCTTTCGACTTAGCGCATTGGCTAGGACATTCGCCTTACCAGGATGGTAGCAAATTTCGCAATCGTAATCGTTCAATAGCTCGACCCAACGTCGTTGTCTCATGTTCTGCCCCTTTTGACTAAGAATGTGCTAGAGACTTTTGTGGTTTGTGAAAACCACACACTTCGTGCCATAGAGATAGTGTCTCCAGATTTTGAGTGCAAAGACCACAGCACCTAACTCAAGATCATGAGTCGTGTAGTTTTTCTCGTGAACTTTCAATTGTATCGATGCATAAGCTATAACTTTACCTCGTTGCATGAGAACACAACCAAGGCCTAGATTTGATGCGTCGCAATAGACAACGAAATCATCGTTTCCATCGGGAAAAGATAAAACAGGAGCATCACATAGTTTTTGTTTCAAAGTTTGAAAAGCTTCCTCTTGTTTGGGTCCCCACTCAAAAGGCTTATTCTTCTGAGTCAAAGCAGTAAAAGGAACCACGATCTTCGAGAAGTTCGAAATAAATCGTCGATAGTACCCAACAAGATCAAGAAAAGAACGAACTTCTGTAGGTGTCGTAGGTGTGTTCCAATCCTTAATTGCAGCAATTTTGGAAGGATCCACATGAATACCCTGCTTGTTGACAATATAACCCAGAAACTGAACTTACTTAAGCCAAAATTCACACTTGGAGAACTTGGCAAAAAGTTGTTCCTTTTTCAGGAGTTCCATTGTCAGACGAAGGTGTTGTTCGTGATCGGCTCGAGACTTCGAATAAATGAGAACGTCGTCAATGAACACAGTGATAAACTTGTCTAAATAAGGTTTACAAACTCTATTCATTAAATCCATAAAAACAGTTGGGGCATTCGTCAAACCAAAAGGCATGACAGTAAACTCGTAGTGACCATATCTCGTTCGGAAAGCTGTTTTGGGAATATCTTCTTCGAGCACACGAAGCTGATGATACCCAGAACGCAGATCGATCTTGGAAAAACATGTAGCACCTTGCAGCTGATCAAAGAGATCATCAATTCGTGGTAGGGGATATCGATTATTTATGGTAAGCTTGTTAAGCTCACGATAATCGATACACATTCTGAAAGATCCATCTTTCTTTTTCACAAACAGGACTGGAGCGCCCCAAGGTGAATAACTCGGTCGGATGAATCCTTTGTCAGATAACTCTTGAAGCTGTTTAGATAGTTCTTGCATCTCAGACGGTGCAAGACGATAAGGTGCTTTAGCAATCAGGTTAGCATTGGGTACAAGATCAATATGAAACTCGACTTAACGAACTGGAGGCAAACCAGGCAGTTCATCAGGAAACACCTCTGGATAATCTCGAACAATCGAAATATCTTGAATACACTTATTCTTGCCTTTCTCCTCTGTGACATGTGCTAGAAAGGCGACATATCCTTTTCGTAAATAACTCTGGGCTTTCTTACACGACATAAGTTTCAAACCTCCAGGTGGTTTCTCGCCACGAACCTCTAGGACTTCACCAGAAGAAAGAGGAATACGAACAATCTTATCGAAACAAACCACCTCAACATGATGTTTAGTTAACCAATCCATCCCTACGATAATATCTAAACTCCCAAGTTGCATCGGTGTGAGGTCAATAGAAAAAAGATGGTTATCGAGGTTCAATTGACAATCGCGAATCACAGAATCGAGTACAAGAGGTTTACCAGTAGCAACTTCGACAGATAAGGGTTTCCTCAATTTAGTTTTACATATCGCAAGCAAAAGGCTCAAATGATAACGAAACAAAACTTCTATCGGCACCAAAATCGAAAAGAACAGATGCAGGTTGATGGTTAACAAGGAACGTACCATTAACAACCTCGTTGTCAGCCCGTGCCTCGTTAGCGTTCAAATTGTATGCTCGTCCACGAGCGGGATTCACATTGGCATTGGCATTCTGATTCGCAAGCCTCGGACAATTGTTGCGGAAATGACCCATCTCTCCGCAGTTGTAACATGAACCAGGTGGGAATCTAGCAGCGTTTCCCTGAACCTGTGCTGGAATCTGAGCAGCTTGATTCTGACCCAAATGACAAATGTTGGCTGTGTGCCCAAGTTTACCACAAGTAGTACACTGTTTACAAGCCTGTTGGGTCGCATGATGACTATTGCACCTATTGTAGTGTGGCGCAGTACCAGCATATTGTTTCTTTGCAGGAGGTTGTGCTGGTGGGTTCTGAGCATTTTGCGCGGTAACAACAAAATTTTGGGAAGCCTTGCACTTCCTTGATCTCCTTGATGTCTAGCCCTCCTTCTTACCCTTACCCTTGTCTTGAACGGAATCGGTCGACTGCTTCTTATCACCCTTACGGGTCAGTTTACCTTTTCTGACTTGAGACTCAGTCAGGGTTGCAGCCAATTCGATAACCTGACACACAGTGGTAGGATTACTACCAGTTACTATGTCTTGCACAGTTTCAGATAAACCATCAATATACCTCTCAATCGCTTTCTCCAACGGGGTAACCATAGTAGGACACAGCAAACTTAACTCCTCATAACGATCCGTATAAGCACGGTGTTCTCCCCCATCCTGTTTTAGATCATCGAATTCTCATTCTAAAGCTCTTATCTCGTGACGGGGACAGGACTCTTTCATCATGAGAGACCGTAGCTCTTCCCAAGTTTGTGCCATCGCTACATCGGCACCCCTATCACGCATCACACCGTTCCACCATGTAAGAGCATGCTTCTCGAAAACACTGGATGCAAACTCAACCTTTCATTCATTCAGACACTGAACATGTCTAAATGTGCTCTCCAGACTCTCGAACCATTGTAGGAGCGCAGTTGCTCCTTGAGACCCAGAAAACTTTAGTGGTTTAGCCGAATTGAAAGTTTTAAAACTGCACTGAGCAATGTTGTTGTTGTTGTTTGCTTGATTGATCTGAGTAATTAGGTTCGGAATCACAGCAGCCATTTGCTGAGCGACAAGGGCTGCGATTTCGGCTTTAGTTTGAGGTTGTGCATCTCGTCGAGGAGGCATTTTCTAAAAAGAACAAGGAAACATGAGAAACGAGTGAGATCGACAATTGGATAAACAAAATAGGTATTGGAAACATCGACAAAACATAAGGAAGGCGATCATTCGTTCGTTACCTCGAACAAACAAACGACACACAGTGACTAATCAAAGTAAATGGATCAATATAATGTATCGCGAAGACATGCTTTAGCCTATAAGTGCACACTCACCCCAAGAGTTCCCAGGTAAGAGTGACTGGTCCGATTATGTGGATTTGTACGAACACTCTAGCCTTAGACAGAAAACTCAGGATACAGGCATCCACCCTTCCAGATTGCACGTGTTCACATTATAAGACCCAAACTTTGACGAGATTTTGAAAAATTTGAAGGTTCAAAACCTTATAACAAATCATCTAGGAATAGATGATTGGTTTTCAAAGCGGATTTGTTATTGTGTTCTCATTGTGGTTATCACCTAAAGATAGGTGACGGTATTGTTTTAAAATCTAAACGCAAGTTTCTTGCGTTAGGGTCCGAGAAAAAGTTATAGTCTAGGTCAAAGGATTACTAATAACCTAATTCCCTATAACCATGAGCTCTGATACCAACTCTTCTGTCACACCCCGACCGCGTAAAACAACGAAACCGCGATGGAAACGTCGAGGAGTGGAGCGACAGAATTATTGTTTCACAACAATGGATTCAAAAGTTTTGTTTTATTTAGTTATTAAACATTTACATTGTCATAAAGTTAAAACAAACAAGTTCACATCTCGACTATCATCGTTATTAAGTCACCAAGGCCTTGTCCAATCCTAAGTGAGCATGCATCCTATTCGCAATCAACATCATTCAACACCACCTGAAACAAATGTAAAAATAAAGTCAGCAAAGAAATGCCGGCGAGCACATAGGTTTAGTGAGAGTGTCAAATTCATGGCTCGTTTACATGTTGAGATAACTCGTACAACTTCGTTAATCGATGTTAGAAAACTTTGTTTTGTAAAATGTTTGTATTATAAAATGAATAACCAAGTCATAACAAATTGGTTATAGTTTATAAAACCTCGATGCCATGAATCTTAACCCAAAACATTTGTTTATGTAAACCAAATCGTAAATCGTTCTCGTAAAATAACTCGTATGGTTTATATCGTTCAGTAAACATCGTTGTGTGTCTTCGTTTAAAAATCATTCGTCCGAGTGAACTAAATAACGCCATAGAATGTAATATGATAAAAGCACTTATATATAAGAAGTACCAGCGGCGTATCTACCATGCCTTTATCATGTTACACCCGTCCCATTATCTAATCACATACCAAAAACCCATCGTTTAAATCATTTAACTCGTTCTCGTTATAGACCATCGTTCATTTGTTTAAATAGTTCAAATCATTCCAAATCGTTCAATCATTCAAATCATTCAACATCGTTCAATCGCTCAAATCGTTCTCGTTTTAATTGTGAAAACTAACTTTTGGTCATCTCACTTATAACATTCAAACCTTCGCAACTCGTCCATCGTTCAACTCGTATTAACAAACCACCAAAGGGTAAGTTAACAATCATCAGGTTCAGTCGTTACCCATATAACCCCCATACATAACCATGGGTGCAGTCCGATAACGGGATTTGTCAGATCCTATGACACCATAACCTAATACTGGTCGGTTCGGCCAAAACTAATGAATGTCATTCGTTATGTAATTACGTCCAACAAGTTCGTTCACATTATCGAAATCGTTATGTTTAATATAAACCATAGTATTCATTTTTGAAATCATCGTTAAAGGCATCGAAATCGTTTAACACATATGAATCACCCCAAAACAATTGAAAACAGTAAAATAGGGGAACTATGTACTCACATCGAATTGCAAGTATCCTCGATCTAATGAACTTAACAAAGCTCGGGCAAACCACGGAAATCAAGTGGTACCTAGTAATCGGATCGCTAGTTAATAAATCAACACCTAAATCGGAAGATCGGGTAGAATGAGGTCTCGTAAACTAAATGAGTATTGGAACTCATGTGATATGGTCTAACAAAGCCTACATTCTAAATCGGAACCTATCCTAAGTGCTTTACGACCCGTTACGACCCATTAAGGTAGCTTACGCTACGTTAATGCGTCGTTCGCGCAAAAGCGCGTTCGAGACGCCTAACTAGTCCTATAACAAGTATTATATGCCCTAACATGTTTAAATATGTTGCATAATCAGTTTAAGTGACAAAAGTTAGGTTACATATGCTTAAAATCCAATTATGCATGAAAAGGGCATTTTGGTCATTTTCCTGTAACACCCCGAAAACGGGTTTGGTAATCAAACTCCGTTAATACTAAATGACGGGTAAAGTACCGTTAGCAGTAAAAAAAAAAATAATAATAACCCGGAAAATATTTGGATTTAAATAAGAAATCCTAATATTAAATACAAGCGAATCAAAGTTTTAAGGAATTGAGTTTATAAGAGCCCGAGTTAACGGGACTTAAAATAAACCGGGTTACACCTCCCGGGACCCACTAAGTAACTAGGAATATCAACCTAGTTAGTTAAGTGTTTTAAGAATAATAAGAAAACTTGGTTAAAACACCCTTTATAAAACTTGAATAAGTGGAGGGACCAAAGTTGACAAAGAACTTAAATGGTTTTTAATTTATTAAAAATAAAACACCACAACACACACTATAGTGTGTGTTCTGGTCGAGATTTCCACAGGAGAAAACGGGGTTCTCTACATTGAACCCTAGCATACACAAAATCAATCAAATTAAAGGCCAAACCGGGCTCGAATCAAAGGCACGAATATATACAAATGATCACCAAGTCGAGGGGATCAAGAGGTATGTAAAATTTTGTTGTAACATGAAGTTGTAAAAATTTGGATGAACATCACTATATGCGATTTTGGTATGAATCGTAGAAATTAGGACTGGATTAGTGATGTATACATGTTTAGTAACAAAACCCTAAGTGAAAATCATGCATAACATGATATCAATTGAATGATTGAATGAATTCCCACACTAGGCTAAGTGGGTATTAGTCATAAGATGGAGTTGATGATATTATTATGATTAGAATCATCATGCATGTTAAGTAATCAGGAAATACTTAAACGATTTGCAAGTTTGAGTATTTGATCATAAGTGATAGTGGTTGAATTTTGATGTTAATCTTGGTAAAAATGACTAGTTATGAACTAGTTAGCAAATGTGTAGAATTATACCCATTAGGTGTTTGTTAAAATGCCTAAATGATAAGTAAAGTGTTGAAATTCAAGTGAAACGCGTAGTTGGCAAGCTTGACTAATTACATGAGATATGGATAAAACGGGTCCTAATCATAATGTTGATTTGCCTTAATCATGCATATTATATGATTAACGGTAGTTGACTTTAGAAAGTCAAACAAACCTATGATGAAGTCGAATAGAAGTTTCGACATAAGATCCGTAAGATGAAATAGTCATAATAATGATGACTAATCTAACCATCTTACGAATTATGATGCTAGTTTGACTCTTGACAAGCTAGATGGAGGCTTGGGGAAAGAAGCGGGTCAAACAGATCGTATACGCGGAAAAGAGCATAATCTGGATACAAGGTAAGTAAAGCTTACACTTTAATTATTTAATACCTATTGGTTTGATAGGTCGTGAATAGTAAGTCTTGCTTTAATCTATGATGTTTTGACACGGCAAGTGCGGTCCGGAACAACAGACAACAGTCATAAATCATGTTTAATGGATAAAAAGGAGCTAATGCGGTTAATTAGTCATGAAATGACTAAAAGATAACGAGTTTTTAAATGGTTACCTTATAAGGTAAACCATTGCAAATAATAAGGGTACAATGGTACTTTGGTCACTTGTCGACAATAACCGTTAAATTGGGGAAAGACACGTTATAGCATGGGTTTTAATGGGTCAAAGAAATCAATAGATGATTTACAAGTAGAACGACTATACGGTGTAAACCGGTGTTAGTCATATGGATAAGATGGTAATAAATACCATCTCATAGAGTTTCATGGTCCTTTAGACCAAACGGGTCAAAATGTGAAAATATCACCCTTTGTCAATATCGACTAATGGTTTGTTGAGCTATATGATTATATGAATAAATATCAAATGGATATGTACATCGCTATTGCTTAGCGGCTACTAAGGCAAGGTATCGAAAAAGATCAATATATTGATCCGAGCCAGGTTTGTATAATGATTCAACTCATCATGTAGAACTTGAGGTTCTTTAAGAGTTAGGCAAGGATAAAATATAGATATTCGGTTATCTTTGCGGTAAACCGAATAAGTTGAGTTATGATTATGGTATTCTAGAAATATATAGTTTCTAAACAAGATTATAGTTTTAAAAGTGGGATTTTGGTCGAACAGGGCTTTAAAAGTCCTTCGTCGTAATAGGAGGGGTAAAAGTGACCAAAATGCCCTTATAAGTGAAATTGAGCAAACGACCCTTAAGGGTTGTTTAGAAATGAGAATTTTGATCAAACAAATACTTTGAATAAGTATAAAAAGTGAAAGGGGTAAATCTTGGGTCAAATGACTCTATATGGGTCTTTGCCGTAAAATGATACTTCGAGGGGTAAAACTCGGAACATATAGATATCCTCATTAATTCCACCACACATATAGTGGTGGTGGAAGATTACTTAATAAGAAATGTAGGATTACAATGCTAGAAATGAATGAAAGTGATTTTACGCTTAAAAGAGTTTAAATACCCTTAATGGGTCAAAATAAGCATTTAAGCATAAACGGGTTTTTATTATATAAGAAACCCGTGATTTGAGATTAATATGATAGGGGATATTGAAATTATGAATTTCATGAGTTTAAAGATCAAACAAACATGTTTGTTTGATAAAATCACAAACGGGTCAAAATTTTGGTAAAAAGGGTAATAAGCCGAAGACTTAAAAGTCTTAAATTTTGTTAATCCGGATGTTGGATTTTAACTCCATATGATGGAGAATTTAATTACGAACGCGTAGGTAAAAGAATCGCGTAAAACGGACTTGTATAGTGAAAGTTATGCAAGTTCTAAGTTAATATTTGGTGAATTTTCGTAGCTGGGCAAAGTGCAGCAACAATAAAGGAACTTGCTGTCAAAAAAGGGGCTAGGTGGGGCGTCTAGCCCCCCCTGAATCCCAAAATTGTTTAATTTTGTTTGTTGACCCACATAACTTGTTTAAACTTGTTATTTAACTATCAAAACTAACTTTTAAGTTGGTTTTGATCATAGGTGAATGTCAAGAGTGCCCGGATGAAGATCAAGCTCGATGAGGAACCGAACACGATAAAATACAAGCTTCCGCGCGGCGTTTCGTCGTATCTTTTAAAAGACGAATTCAATTACATTAAGTTGTATATTCTTTTAAATCGTAAAAGTTTTAACTAACCTTATTTATTAAAATTACATGTTTGTTTTCGTAAACTATACGAAAATCGTAATATAATAACAAGGGTGTTATAAGTTGGTAATCAGAGCTCAAGGTTAAAAGAATAAAGTGTTCGGTTCGAGACTTGATTGCAAATCCGGTAAGTACATGTATGTTAATGATTTAGCATGCTAAAGTGTTGTAAACAACACATATGGTTATCGTGTAATACAAGTTACACCAATAAAAACGATATAGAGTAGATATAGTCAACGAAATTACACGCGTTGATGCGTATAGTAGAAAAGCCTTGTATTATAATACGGGCATCCATTAATGTCGAAATTACTAACTGTTGTAAATGTTTTAGTTGAAGGACACTCGCATATGAAGATAGCGGGAGTCTAACAAATCGCGGATTTGACAGAGGAACGGTCCAAAGAGTATGCTCATCAAGGACCTAAATCGCGTAGCGATCGCGAACAAGGCTAATGGCAAGAGAAGCCCGTTAGGGCAAGCATTACCAGGTGCACATTTTAAATTTAATTGCACAAATAGTAATATGCAACAAATACGCAGAGATTGAAAGTTGCATATGTAGATTAAAAACTTGGAAAAACCCGAATAGAAAATCTATCCGGGATATTGTTTCCAAGAGAAACAAATAGAGGCATTACTTACATGGGGTGTAATGTGAAAATTATAAAAATGTCATGTATACCAGGTATTGATCGCTTACTCTGGCCAAGTAAGTGGTGAGCACGTGGTACCATGAACTTTTTATGATGGACATGCTTACATCCAATGTAGTAAGGACGGGGTGAGTGGGACAAATTAAAAAGTACCCAAATGAATCAGATGAGCAAAATATTTGATAATAATGTAAACGCACAGCCGAGTGATGGAAGCGTATTATATTAGGATAATGAGCCCGAGTGAAGGGACAAAGAAACATGTAAAATGATTAAAGTACGCACTGGGAGGGGGTGTACTTACACTCGAACCCGGAGAATGCAAACATGTAAAATGATTAAAGTACGCACTGGGAGGGGGTGTACTTACACTCGAACCCGGAGAATGCAAACATGTAAAATGATTAAAGTACGCACTGGGAGGGGGTGTACTTACACTCGAACCCGGAGAATACAAACATGTAAAATGATTAAAGTACGCACTGGGAGGGGGTGTACTTACACTCGAACCCGGAGAATGCAAACATGTAAAATGATTAAACTACGCACTGGGAGGGGGTGTACTTACACTCGAACCCGGAGAATGCAAACATGTAAAATGATTAGGATATGCATTGGGAGGGAGTGTACTTACACTCGAACCCGGAAAATGCAAATACGCCTCTTAACGGGTCGAATATAATATCATGCCGGACGACATGAGTAAACGCAAGCAGGATAATGGTAGCGTTAAAAGCAAAAGAATAATGAGCCCGGTAATGGGACATAATCAAATATGAATGTATGTAAACTGGATAATGGTGAGCATAAGATAAACCGACGCATAAATGACGTAAGAAGTCATAAAGTCGGAAAAAAAATTTGTTCGAAAGGAAACGAATGTAGCCTTAGACTACGGTCAAGGTCAAAGAAAATACCAAGGCGAAAATAAATGATTTTAAACAAAAACAGGATGCCTTGACACCAAACATGTATTTTAAGAATGACATGAGTAAGGAATGATCTACGGGATCAACGTAACCTTTGGGGTTATAAACAATGGAAAGGTCTACGAGACTAAAACGACCCACGGGTCATGACTAGAAAGAAATAGATTATAAGGACCTCGCCTTAAAGAGGTGAAAGTCTAATAAAATAGCCCATAAGGCTAAGTGATAAAACCTACGGGTTAATTAGACAAAGCGAGGGAATCAGTTGAGAATCCTCGCATAAAACAAAGACTGCAAAAGAATAAATTTTGGACTGTTAATATCCCGGTATGGATAATTGACAAAAGTTAAAGAGAAGATGCTAAACTAAAACTTCAGTTTTGATAAGAAATAACGTTTTTACAAATATAAATTCTAATAGGAATTTAAATAGTAAGCATAAAAGATACAAGTCTTGACACTGATAGGCGCAAGACGATATATTCGAAAAGAGATATTTTTGAAAAATGAAAGGTTGATATAAATTAAACATGATGTGACACGATCACGGTCAAGAAATGCAATGTGAAGTAGAATCACATTATAACTAAGCGAGCGGTAAAAAGTAACTGGACCAATAAGTCTAGTTAGTGAGACCGGTTAAGGTCATTTAAATAAATTTGGTTGCTTGTAAGCGGTGGATTCGGTATAACTGAACCGAACAAATGAAATTGAAAACAAAAGAAATTGTTGCTAAAAGTGAAAGATTTCACTAAAGACCTTTAAACGGGTTAAAGTAACGGATTCATAAAGAGTTCGATAATATATAAAAGCGATGGATATCGCTAAGTTAACTACACTAGTAGAAATAACGAAATTACGTTATTTCAAGTTGCATTATATCGTATGAGATACGTAGATGTTTTGTAACCAAAAAGATAGTACCATATTTTTCTGGTAATACTAACAATTGGTTAAAGTATGAGTAATGCTTAAAAGATTACTCAGATAAAATGCATTGAGTTTAAAACTCGATGAACTATGTAAGAAAGGTTTCGAGGACGAAACCTCTTTAAGGGGGGTAGACTTGTAACACCCCGAAAACGGGTTTGGTAATCAAACTCCGTTAATACTAAATGACGGGTAAAGTACCGTTAGTAGTAAAAAAAATAATAATAATAACCCGGTAAATATTTGGATTTAAATAAGAAATCCTAATATTAAATACAAGCGAATCTAAGTTTTAAGGAATTGAGTTTATAAGAGCCCGAGTTAACGGGACTTAAAATAAACCGGGTTATACCTCCCAGGGCCCACAAAGTAACTAGGAATATCAACCTAGTTAGTTAAGTGTTTTAAGAATAATAAGAAAACTTGGTTAAAACACCCTTTATAAAACTTGAATAAGTGGAGGGACCAAAGTTGACAAAGAACTTAAATGGTTTTTAATTTATTAAAAATAAAACACCACAACACACACTATAGTGTGTGTTCTGGTCGAGATTTCCACAGGAGAAAAAGGGGTTCTCTACATTGAACCCTAGCATACACAAAATCAATCAAATTGAAGGCCAAATCGGGCTCGAATCAAAGGCACGAATACATACAAATGATCACCAAGTCGAGGGGATCAAGAGGTATGTAAAATTTTGTTGTTACATGAAGTTGTAAAAATTTGGATGAACATCACTATATGTGATTTTGGTATGAATCGTAGAAATTAGGATTGGATTAGTGATGTATACATGTTTAGTAACAAAACCCTAAGTGAAAATCATGCATAACATGATATGAATTGAATGATTGAATGAATTCCCACACTAGGCTAAGTGGGTATTAGTCATAAGATGGAGTTGATGATATGATTATGATTATGATTAGAATCATCATGCATGTTAAGTAATCAGGAAATACTTAAACAATTTGCAAGTTTGAGTATTTGATCATAAGTGATAGTGGTTGAATTTTGATGTTAATCTTGGTAAAAATGACTAGTTATGAACTAGTTAGCAAATGTGTAGAATTATACCCATTAGATGTTTGTTAAAATGCCTAAATGATAAGTAAAGTGTTCAAATTCAAGTGAAACGCGTAGTTGGCAAGCTTGACTAATTACATGAGATATGGATAAAACGGGTCCTAATCATAATGTTGATTTGCCTTAATCATGCATATTATATGATTAACGGTAGTTGACTTTAGAAAGTCAAACAAACCTATGATGAAGTCGAATAGAAGTTTCGACATAAGATCTGTAAGATGAAATAGTCATAATAATGATGACTAATCTAACCATCTTACGAATTATGATGCTAGTTTGACTCTTGACAAGCTAGATGGAGGCTTGGGGAAAGAAGCGGGTCAAAGGGATCGTATACGCGGAAAAGAGCATAATCCGGATACAAGGTAAGTAAAGCTTACACTTTAATTATTTAATACCTATTGGTTTGATAGATCGTGAATAGTAAGTCTTGCTTTAATCTATGATGTTCTGACACGGCAAGTGCGGTCCGGAACAACAGACAATGGTCATAAATCATGTTTAATGGATAAAAAGGAGCTAATGCGGTTAATTTGTCATGAAATGACTAAAAGATAACGAGTTTTTAAATGGTTACCTTATAAGGTAAACCATTGCAAATAATAAGGGTAAAATGGTACTTTGGTCACTTGTTGTCAATAACCGTTAAATTGGGGAAATACACGTTATAGCATGGGTTATAATGGGTCAAAGAAATCAATAGATGATTTACAAGTAGAACGACTATGCGGTGTAAACCGGAGTTAGTCATATGGATAAGATGGTAAGAAATACCATCTCATAGAGTTTCATGGTCCTTTAGACCAAACGGGTCAAAAGGTGAAATTATCACCCTTTGTCAATATCGACTAATGGTTTGTTGAGCTATATAATTATATGAATAAATATCAGATGGATATGTACATCGCTATTGCTTAGCGGCTACTAAGGCAAGGTATCGAAAAGGATCAATATATTGATCCGAGCCAGGTTTGTATAATGATTCAACTCATCATGTAGAACTTGAGGTTCTTTAAGAGTTAGGCAAGGATAAAATATAGATATTCGGTTATCTTTGCGGTAAACCGAATAAGTTGAGTTATGATTATGGTATTCTAGAAATATATAGTTTCTAAACAAGATTATAGTTTTAAAAGTGGGATTTTGGTCGAACATGGCTTTAAAAGTACTTCGTCGTAATAGGTGGGGTAAAAGTGACCAAAATGCCCTTATATGTGAAATTGAGCAAATGACCCTTAAGGGTTGTTTAGAAATGAGAATTTTGATCAACCAAATACTTTGAATAAGTATAAAAAGTGAAAGGGGTAAATCTTGGGTCAAATGACTCTATATGGGTCTTTGCCGTAAAATGATACTCCGAGGGGTAAAACTCGGAACATATAGATATCCTCATTAATTCCACCACACATATAGTTGTGGTGGAAGATTACTTGATAAGAAATGTAGGATTACAATGCTAGAAAGGAATGAAAGTGATTTTACGCTTAAAAGTGTTTAAATACCCTTAATGGGTCAAAATAAGCATTTAAGCGTAAACGGATTTTTATTATATAAGAAACCCATGATTTGAGATTAATATGATATGGGATATTGAAATTATGAATTTCATGAGTTTAAAGATCAAACAAACATGTTTGTTTGATAAAATCACAAACGGGTCAAAATTTTGGTAAAAAGGGTAATAAGCCGAAGACTTAAAAGTCTTAAATTTTGTTAATCTGGATGTTGGATTTTAACTCCATATGATGGAGAATTTAATTACGAACGCGTAGTAAAAAGAATCGCGTAAAACGGACCTGTATAGTGAAAGTTATGCAAGTTCTAAGTTAATATTTGGTGAATTTTCGTAGCTGGGCAAAGTGCAGCAACAATAAAGGAACTTGCTGTCAAAAAAGGGGCTAGGTGGGGCGTTTAGCCCCCCCTGAATCTCAAAATTGTTTAATTTTGTTTGTTGACCCACATAACTTGTTTAAACTTGTTATTTAACTATCAAAACTAACTTTTAAGTTGGTTTTGATCATAGGTGAATGTCAAGAGTGCCCGGATGAAGATCAAGCTCGATGAGGAACCGAACACGATAAAATACAAGCTTCTGCGCGGCGTTTTGTCGCATCTTTTAAACGACGAATTCAATTACATTAAGTTGTATATTCTTTTAAATCGTAAAAGTTTTAACTAACCTTATTTATCAAAATTACATGTTTGTTTTTGTAAACTTTACAAAAATCGTAATATAATAACAAGGGTGTTATATTTCCTAAGGCATATAAACTACCTATCATACAACTAATCAAACTAAGTGACCATAAGGTATAACCTCGGAAGGTTATTCCCTATACAACTATGGTTACAAAATATGCTTGGTCGGATCCTAACGATCGACCAAACGGGTCGGGTTCGAAAGTCTAAGCGGTTGTCAAGACCGCTTGACTTACGACCCTATACAAGCACTAGACTAAAAGTGACGAGTTAAACATGTTAGAACATGTTTAACTAAGTTAGAAAACAAGTTTGATATCAAAACAAAGTGTTTTGATACCCAAAATAGCTTCATTGCAAAATACGCATAAACACGTATTTTGACCAAAACTTTGACTCGTCACTTCGACTAATCAACGTGGTAATCAGTAGGTATAGTCACAAGGGACTATAACCATCGTGATTACGCTCCCGTTGCAAAGTTCAAACAAACTTTGTGTTGACCAAATCATGGTCAAAGCAGAAAGTCAAACTTTCATGCTTGAAAAGCATAAAACGCATGAAAGAAGCTTACAAAAGGTCCAAGCAATGAAGATTTGAACTCAAAATACTCAGGTATGAAGCTTCACAAGTGAGAGCTTCAACTTAGAGCAGAAATGAGATCAAACTGTGAGGAATGATGTGAAGAACCCACTTCTATTTATAGGAAGTCTTGGATTCTTAGGATCTCGACAATTGTTTTTGAAAGAATCAAAGTCCAATCCTAACCATACACTTGTGGAACATGGTTTTGTATACAATGGGAAGCTTGAAACCAGTCCAAAGTATTGAGAAAGTTGCACAAAAAACCCTCAAATTCAAGCTGGTTGCTGAAAACTGAAGTTTCTGTCAAAACAGGGCCGTCGCGTGCTGCCACGGCACCACCCCTTAGGGGTCGCGCGACGCCACGACCTCCTAGATACAGAAACTTTCGAAACTTGGCAGAAATGGTCCATGCAGCTCGTTTAAGCCATTTTCAACGCGTTTAAACCCCGTTAACCCATTTTCAAGGCTCTACAAGGATGTTAAAGCATAGAGGACTTGAAACATGCTTGAATTTATCTCGGATGTCGGTTTGTTTGGTCGTACAGTCACGTTATTCGGTTAATTACGACGAAAACTCGAACGGACGCGAAAACGATCCAAATTGCACGACGAATAGTATTTTTGCATTCCAATCACTAAAATAAAATATTTTAATGATTACAAAAATTTTTGGGTGTCTGGATATGTTCAGAACGTAAGATATGCGCCTAAATGCAAACTTATGCCCTTTTTGACGCTATTAGTCCTTATTGATCAAATAAGTTTATTTTCGCATACCAAACCCCTCAAAGCCTATTTCTAAGCTGTGTAAAGGATATTTAGGGTATGTTTATCTTATGATCATGTTCTGGAATGTTCGTTACAGTACGAATCGGCATACTTTCGCAGTTTGACGCAAATAGTCCCTGCGATCGAATAAACTTGTTTTCGACACACCAAACCATCCAAACCTTATTTCTAAGTTATGTAAAGGTTATTTAAGGTATGTTAAGCCTATATCACTATTCAGGAGTGTTTGTCGTGTTAAATTGATTACGTTTATGCATCAGTTTGCGTATAACTTTCGAGAAGGCGATTTAAAGCTTGAAATCGAACTAGAATCAAATCGTAAAATCGTCAAACACAAATACATAAATATTAACACCAAAACACATCGTTTTATTGATAATTGATATTGTTTTACATCGTACATCGTTTACAGAGCGCAGTTATCACAGTTTAAACATGTTGAAATCCTTTAGATCTGAGTTGTTCTTCGTGGAATGAGGCCAAAACTTGAAGTTCATAAGAACTCCATGATGACATCACCCTAGAACACCTAAAATCCGCTGATTTCGCGGTTAAAAGTTAAGATTCAAAGCTGAAAATGATGAAGAAGTGAGTATAGATCATAGAAGTACAAGATTTGAGGTAGAAACTTACAAGAATCGTGAGAAATCAAGAGGAAAGAAGGCTTGAGCGTGCTGGTCGGAGTGGGAGCTGTCACATCACTGTTTGTGATGTAACAGGGGGTATTTATAGGGTTTCCAAAAGAGGAAAGTGGAGCAGGTGTCGAATCGGATAGCACTTCAATCGGTTGGCCATCCGATCGGATGGTCATCCCTTCGGATGACCATTCGATCGAATGGTCATTCGATCGAAGTGGTCCGGCGTGTTGGTTTTCGTGTTTTCATATTGCGTGTTGAGCGTTGCGATGCGTTTAAGCGAGTTTCGATTAAGCGATGTGATAGATTATTAATAGTCACACAAATACTATACCTAAGATACAATCAACATAAACAACTTGCGTTTAGCGTTTGCGATTAGATTACGTTGCGATAGAGTTGCGATTGTGTTTCGATTAATCACCACAAAACAAATAATATAAACATGCACAAGTAACATATAAATAGCACACACACGTAAAACAATATCCATAACCTGTAATTCAAGTTGTGAACCCCGATCGTGATGCGATTAACGATAAAGCGATAAATAGATTGGCGATTAACATGCGATTATTAATAAATACTCCACATAATACAACTAAAGCAAAAAATAATAGGATTCGATTACAAGTCAATGAAGTAAAATCAATAGTTGAGCAAGGAGTGACAGATCGCAATTAGCAATCTTTTCTTCCTTTGACTTGACTTTGACTTGTATTTTGACTTTCGAAACACGGGGTGTTACAGCCTCCCCCTCTTAAGGGAATTTCGTCCCGAAATTAAGGCACAAGAGTAACAAATAGCTGAGGGTACTTCGCCTTCATGTCACTTTCAAGTTCCCAGGTGAACTTGGCACCGCGTTTGCCTTCCCAGGGAACCTTCACAATGGGAATGTGCGAGCGCCTGAGCTTCTTGGTTTCTCAGTCCATGATCTCGACAGGCTTTTCCACGAAGTGTAATGTCTCGTCCACTTGTAGATCCTCAAATGGCATTTGTAAATCTTGCTCGGCTAGACACTTCCTGAGGTTCGAAACGTGGAAAGTCGGGTGGACGTTGCTAAGTTCCTCCGGTAGTTCGAGTCTATAAGCCACTTTGCCGATCCTTTCCATATTCTTAAAGGGTCCAACATATCGAGGCGCGAGCTTTCCTTTCTTGTAGAATCTGATCACCCCCTTCCAAGGTGATACCTTTAGGAGTACGTGATCGCCAACGTCAAATTGAAGGGGCTTGCGGCGTCTATTGTCGTAACTTTTCTGACGACTCCGAGCTTTCAGCGGATTGTCTCGAATTTGGAGGATTTTGTCAATCGTTTCTTGCAACAGCTCAGGACCGGTGATCTGTGCGTCTCCAATCTCGTGCCATACAATAGGCGATTGACATTTTCTTTCATATAATGCCTCAAACGGTGCCATTTGAATGCTAGAATGATAATTGTTATTGTACGAGAATTCGACTAAAGGCAAGTGTGCGTCCCAATTACCACCGAAATCTATGACACACGAGTGAAGCATGTCTTCAAGGGTACGAATCGTTCTCTCAGTCTGACCGTCGGTTTGGGGATGGAAAGCGGTACTTAGATTAAGAGTAGTATCCAGAGCAGATTGAAACGTTTCCCAAAGACGTGAGGTAAACCGACCATCGCGGTCAGAGATGATATCACGAGGCGTCCCGTGTCGACAGATGATTTCGTCGGTGTAGATCCGTGATAATCGTTCTACCTTAAAGTCTTCTCGTATCGGCAGAAAATGAGCAGATTTAGTAAGTCGGTCAACGATAACCCAGATGCTATCGTGACCTGATGGCGTGCGCGGAAGTTTCGTTATGAAGTCCATAGCTATACTCTCCCATTTCCACACAGGGATCTCGGGTTGGACGAGTAAGCCAGAGGGTCTTTGTTTCTCGGCCTTGAATTTCGAACAAGTCAGGCACTTCGAAACATAGATAGCGATATCCTTCTTCATGCCCGGCCACCAGTACTTGTAGCGAAGGTCCTGGTACATTTTATCGGCACCGGGATGAATAGAATATCGAGACTTGTAGGCTTCGTCTAGCAGAATTTGTCGTAAGTTGGTGCGCTTGGGAGTTAGGGATCCAAATTCGGTCTAGATAATGGAATATCGTATTCGATTTATTCTCGAGTTGCTCACCATCGTTGATGATCCTTTCCTTCTTCAAAGTGCGTTCGGTAAAACAAGCATGTTGGGGGTCGCGAATAAGAGCTTCCAGATTGTACCGGGCTTGAACATTATGAATGCTATGCAAATAGCTTCGTCTGCTGAGAGCGTCGGCAATGACATTTGCTTTGCCATGATGATAACGAATCTCACAGTCGTAATTGTTGAGAAGTTCCACCCATCGGCGTTGGCGCATATTCAGTTCCTTTTGGTTTAAGATATGTTGTAGGCTCTTATGATCTGTGAAGATCGTACACTTGGTACCGTAAAGGTAGTGTCAACAAATCTTTAGCGCAAAAACAACTGCACCAAGCTTGAGATCGTGGGTTGTATAGTTCTTCTCATGGATCTTGAGCTGAATAGATGCGTAAGCGATAACCTTGTCCGGTTGAATGAGGACGCAACCGAGACCAAGGTTCGAGGCATCGCAATAGACTATGAAGTCATCGTTTCTGTTGGGTAAAGTGAGCACGGGTGCATTGCAGAGCATATGCTTTAGAGTTTGAAAGGCAATCTCTTGTTCAGTTCCCCAAACAAAAGGCTTGTCTTTGTGAGTGAGAGAAGTAAACGGAACAATGATTTTAGAGAATCCTTCGATAAATCGGCGATAATAACCCGCCAGTTCGAGAAAGGAACGGACTTCAGACGGGTTCTTGGGTGTAACCCAACTTTTAACAGCTTCGATCTTCGCGGGGTCGACGTGAATAGCTTGACTATTTACAATGTGACCGAGGAATTGAACCTCCTCCAGCCAAAATTCACACTTGGAGAACTTGGCATAGAGTCGATTCCCTTGGAGTAGTTCGAGAACCAAACGTAGATATTGCGCGTGTTCGGCTTTCGTCTTGGAATAGATCTGGATATCATCGATGAACATGATGACGAAGCAGTCGAGAAAGGGTTTACACACGCGATTCATCAGGTCCATGAAAACCGCGGGTGCGTTGGTTAAACCAAAGGGCATAACAACGAACTCATAGTGGCCGTATCGGGTGCGAAAAGCGGTTTTGGGTATATCCTCCTCTTGAATGCGTAACTTGTGATAGCCTGAACGTAAGTCGATCTTTGAAAAGCACGTAGCACATTGTAATTGTTCAAACAAATCATCGATTCGAGGAAAATGATAACGATTCTTGATAGTCAGCTTATTCAATTCCCGGTAGTCGATGCGCATCCGGAACGACCCGTCCTTCTTTTTAACGAAGAGAACTGGTGCGCCCCAAGGAGAGGTGCTAGGGCGAATAAAGCCTTTGTCAAGTAATTCCTGGAGTTGTCTCGAGTGTTCGCGCATCTCAGACGGAGCGAGTCGATAAGAAGCTCTTGCAACAGGATTTGCTCCAGGAATGAGGTCGATACGAAAGTCGATATCACGACTTGGAGGTAAACCAGGTAGTTCATCGGGAAAGACTCGAGGAAAATCACGAACCACAGGCAACTTGCCTATTGCCTTAACTTCCTTTTTCCCCGCTACTACTACATGTGCCAAGAAAGCTTGGTATTCCTTTCAGAGATACTTGCTAGCCTGGACACACGACATAAGTTTGAGACCTTTCGAAGGAGTTTCGCCATACACACAAAGTTGATCACCATCAGCGAGCGAGAAACGAATCATCTTATTGAAGCAAACGACTTCAGCACGATTTTCGTGAAAAAAATCCGTGCCTACTATGATGTCAAAACTACCGAGCTGCATCGAGATAAGATCGATATGGAAGACGTGATTGTTGAGTTCGAGCGTACAATCACGTAGAACAGAATTGACAGCGACGGTTCTTCCTGTAACACCTGTGCCTCCATGGTCATCAAACAAATACCAAACCAATGAAATATTGTATTTCATACTTGGGATTTGTATAAATATGGGTATCACTTGCACATATCAATTTTTGTTCAATTCCAAACTCTAAATCGCTTTCTGGAAGGTTATACGCGCACCGATGCGTAAATATAACCAGTTTAATGCAACAAACACTCCGGAATAGTGACATAGGCTTAACATACATTAAATAAACTTTACATAACTTAGAAATAAGTTTTGGAAGGTTTGGTATGCCGAAATCAAGTTAAATCGCTTACAGGGACTAAATTTGACAAACTGCGAAAGTATGCCAATTTGAACTGTAACAGACATTCCGAAACATGACCATAAGTTAAACATACCATAAATATCCTTCATATAGCTTAGAAATAGGCTTTGAGGGGTTCGGTGTGCTAAAATAAACTTTTGGGTCATTCAGGGACTAAAAGTGTTAAAAAGTGCACAAGTTTGCATTTTCGCGCATAACATACGTTCTGAATACAATCCGGACATCCAAAAATTTATGTAAGCACTAAAACATTTTATTTTAGTGTTTGGCATAAGAAAAATCCATTCGTCACGCAATTTGGATCGTTTTTCGCGCTTATGCGCATTCCGTCGTAATTAACCGAACAACGCAATCGTACGGCTAAACGAACAGACATCCGAGATATTTTTTAGCACATTTTAAGTTCCCTATACTTTAACTTCATTTTATAGCTTTGAAATGGGGTTAACGGGCTTTAAACGCGTCGGAAATGACCTTATAGCACAACAGGGACCAAAATTGTAAATCTGCCAAACTTGGCCCTTGCGCACCGTAAGGGTTTATTTGTTACGGTGCGCAAGCAGTGTCCAGATGCAGCAAATCGATTTTGGCTGCTGTTATCTGCCTCTAAACATTCCCCAAAGGTCAAGTGCCACTTGTTAAACTCTTGTGGTGGCCAAAATCAGTTACCATAACATCTTGACAAGTGTACGGGCTAGATCATTCCCTCTTTTCCAAGAAACGATCCTAACGGTGAACCGAAAACTATAAATACCCACTTACCCCAACTTCATTTCTCACTAGAATCTGATCAATTGTGCTCTAAGTTGAAACCTTTGTTTCATACCTGAGCTATTTTGATCTAGATTAGCATTCGGGGACCCTTCGTAAGTGTTCCTTCGTTCTTTTATTGCTTTTCGAGTCTGAAAGTCAAACTTTGTTTGACTTTCTGCATTGACCAGTTTATGGTCGATGCGAAGTTCGTTTGAACTTCATAACGTGAGCGTGATCACGATGGTTATAGTCCCTAGTGACTATACCTACTGATTACCACGTTATTTAGGCTCAGTGACGAGCCGTAGTTTCGGCCAGAATACGTATTCTTGCGTATTTTGTAACCAAACTACTTATGGGTATCAAAACCGTTTGTTTTGATACCAAACCTGTTTTCTAAACTTAGTTAAGCATGTTTTAACATGCTTAGCTCGTCACTTTTAGTTTAGTGCTTATATAGGGTCGTAAGGTAAGCGATCTAAACAATCGCTTATACTTTCGAACCCGACCTGTTTGGTCGATCATTTGGATCCGACCAAGCACATTAGGTGACCATAGCATATAGGGAATAACCTTCCAAGGTTATACCTTATGGTCGCTTCGTTTAAGTAGTTGTATGATAGGTAGTTTATATGCCTTAGGTAAATTACCAAAATGCCCTTTTGACGCCAAAATTCATTTTAAGCATATGTAACATAAATTTTGACATCTAAACTGATTTGACAACCATATTAGACATGTTAAGGCATATATTACTTGTCATAGGACTAGTTAGGCGTTCCGAACGCGTTTTACGCGAACGACGCGTTAAAGTAGCATAAGCTACCTAAACGGGTCGTAATGGGTCGTAAGCACTTAGGTTAGGTTTCATTTAGTATGTAGGCTTTGTTAAACCATACTACATGAGTTTCCATACTCGTTTGGTTTACGAACCCTCGTTCTATCCGATCCCCCGATTTAGGTCCGGATTATTAATGTAGTTACCTATATTAGGTGCCGTTTGATATTCCGAGATCTCTAGCATTGCTTGGTGGTTATCTTAAGACTTCTGAGCAATCTCAAGTGAGTACATAGACCCCTCTTTTACTGTTTTCCAAACTGTTTTGGGGTGAAACACATGTGCCTACTTGTTACTTTCATGCTTTCCTGTTTTCACATCATATACTTCCTATGTTCATTAGTACATTATAGTACATGATTTCATTACATTTTATACTATGTATGTCCATTGTGTGCATACTTAGTACATGGTTCTACATTACATTTCTGCTATGTATGTTAACTGATAGCATGCTAGCACATTGATTTACATGACTTTTCTGCTTTGTATGTTAACTTAGCATACTTAGTACATTTCTTATTCATCATATGCTTACATTTTGGTATGACATTTGGTTTGTTTAAACTATACTATACATTCATTAACACCGATCATGCCGCTCGGTAGTAGGTAGTGGTACCATAGGACTTGACAAATCCCATTCCTGAAATCTCGGGTTTGTTTGGACGTAAGGAATGACCGAATCCGAATACATATTCTTTTGATAACCCATTTTTACATGGTTATCCGACTGTCGCAAGGCTTGGATGTATGAATTTTCACAATACCGCATAAATGTCTATATCAGTATAGCATGCACTTACTACACAAAACATAACTTTGATTTAAACCAAGTTTTACTTCAATACTTTGTTTTGTGCATTTTCACCTATGGTTTAGTTGATGCATTTCACTAGCCATACATATCATTTTGGTTACACATTACATGATTTACATTTGACAAATAAACATTTTCGACATTGGTTATACATAACATTTGTTGCACATTACTTGACTACTTTTGGACTATTAACATTTGATATGATTTATACAAGGACTTTTGACAATTGGTTTAAACATAAACTTATTACATTGGTGGTTTGTTTAAGTGACTTAAGTAATGAGGCGTGTGTAATATGATACAAGCATGGTGGATACGCCGTTGGTACTTCCTATATATAAGTGTTTGTATGGTATTACATATTGTAGCGTTATTTGAATCATTTCAATTTGGACATATAACATTTTATACAAATAACATACTTTTCACAAGACATTGTTTTACAAAACAACTTATCTTATATATACTCATTTTTACTTGGTTATTCATTTAACCATACATTATTCTGTTACTTATACATATCATCTGATCTTATTGCTTTTCAAACGATTTACAAAACAAAGCAAACTACAAGGTTCATGACTAAACATTTTCCTAAACATAAGTCATGAATCTCATTTTCACAAAACCTATGTATCTCACAGGCATTTTTATGCTGACGTACCTATTTTCACATGTGTTTTCAGGATATGATGCATAGGACTTGTCAAGATACACTTAGGCGGACTTGGGCCTTAGCGACAATAAAAGATGCAAGACTAGTTATTTACGTTATGTTTCTTTGATTGTCAAGACATTGTAACTACTTTAATCAATAAAACAATATTTCAATTTCCATGTGTTATGAAACAATGATTCTGTTACAACACTCCCCGACGTTTTCCGCCACGTTTGGTTGTCCTACGTGGTCGGGGTGTGACACTTCCAGTGGAAACTTCAACGTCGAACGTCGAGGGGAGATGGGCGCGCTTACGATTAAGGAGCTTTTTGAATTCAAACGATACAAAACAGTTATCTGCTCCAGTATCAAACAAACATGAAGCATATATACCATTCACAAGGAACGTACCAATAACCACGTTGTTGTCTGCTTGAGCCTGGCGGGCGTTGATGTTGAAAGCACGTCCGCGGGCTGCTGGCTACTGCTGCTGCTGAGGCTGCTGCTGTTGATGTTGTTGCGGCTGTTGCTGGGACTCTTGTTTCACCACTCTGTTGGGGCACATGTTTGCAAAGTGGTTGGAATCACCACATGCATAGCAAGCTCTAGCGTGAGCAGCGGGTGCAGGAGCTGCTTGTGGGCCCTGTGGAGCAGGAAGGAGAGCTTGTGGTGCAGGAGCTTGCCCTTGCCCTTGAGCTGGAGCTGGAGCTTGACGAGGACCAATACGACAATTTACAGTAAAGTGGCCGTACCGGTTGCAGTGTACACAGAATCTGCAAGCAATCCCAGTAGGATGATGATAAGTACAGGTAGGGCAGAGCAGGTGAGGACCAGTATATGCACCTTAGCTAGCGGTGCAGTGGTCAGTGGGGCCGCTACCTAGCGGTTCTGGGGTTGTGGTTGAGTAGGTACAGTTTGGAGCGGAGCGGCAGTAACAGCGCAATTCTTGCTACTGTTGTTGTTGCTCTTTCTCTTGCGGCGGGAGGACTTTGAAGCTTGCGGTGCGGCGGCGGTGTCAGCGGTGGGACCAGCGGTAACTTGGTGTAGATTCTTGGAGGCCTTGTCAAAGTAACCAGTCCTGACTCGCTTGTCATTAATCTCGGCAGCGAGCATGAAGGTCTCTTCAATGGTTGTCGTCTTCGCGGCTTACACGAAATCAGCCACACAATCCGGTAGAGCACAAATGTATTTCTTGATGGTGATTTCGGGGGTAGTAACTTGGCCTGGACAAATGATACTCAGCTGCTTGAAGCGGGCAGTTAAACCAGCGTTGTCGCCACCCTCCTGTTTGATATGCCAGAACTCATCCTCCAGCTTCTGAAGCTCGTGGGGAGGGCAGAACTCTTTCATCATAATGTCCTTCAACTCATCCCACGTAAGCCCATAGGCTGCATCATTTCCACGCTTGTTTCTCTCGGCGGTCCACCAGTCCAGAGCCTTAGACTGGAAAACGCCAGTGGCGTTAACAGTGCGGAGATTATCAGTGTGACAACCGGTGATTTACGGCTTCGAATTACGCGCAAAACAAACATTAGGGCGATAATAAATAGTGTTTAAGACGCAAATTAAATTAATTAGGCCTTTGGAGCGTTTAGGGACGTCTAACCGGCTTTACAGTGCGCGAACGATGGTTTACGGAAAAACCTGCTAACCGTTAAACGACAACGAATTAAAACCGAACAAAATACCGACAACGCCGACAAGTACGAATTTTATACGAATATCTTATGCTTATAAATTTAGTTTTGTGAATTTATCGTACTTCCGTACGCCATAAAGCGCAAACATGAACGAAAACGCGACTGGAGGAACACACCGACAACGACAATAAGGCATTGGACATGCGTATTACTTCCAAAACTAAAATTTTAAGATATATTTTTAGCTTCGTGATTAAATTTTAATATCCGTAGTCGAAACCGGATCGAAAACGGCCAACGACGCAATTTTTCGCAATTTTTATCGTAACCGACGGTCAAACGCGACATCAACGACTATCGACACTATTTTAAATATTTTTTTTAAATTAAAAATTATAATTTATGACGTTATGGATAGTTCGGGTTTTTGATAACAGGACACGTAGGAATTACGGGCCACTAAAACACGGAATTGGGCTTGTGGGCCTGGGCCCAAGCCGAAGCCCATTAGAGCAAAACCTAGTATTTAAGGACACTAACCCTAAGTCCCCATCATTTTGATCAGCCACTACCCTCTTACTTTCCCTTTCACTTGTCTGAAACATAGATCATCAACAAAAATATATATATATACAAAGGCTCTCTCTCGATTTCTTTTCACAGACAAACACACAAACCCTTTAACCCTCTCTCTCACAAATTACCTGCAAACACCCCTGCTCTCTCTCGATCCCACACCGGTGACCGGCCGGTTGTCCGGCGTCTCCGTTCTCCGGTAACACCCTAACCACATTCTCCCTCTTCACCTTTAACCAGCCACACCCCCTCGATCCAGAAACGGACCGCCACCACCACCACCACCGTCCGGTGGTGGCGCGACTACGAGACAGGAGAGAGAGACCGAGACAAGGAGAGAATGACCGAGAAGAAAGATAATCGGAAAAGAAGCGGCGCCGCTGCTCACGGCGGCGACAGTGGCGGCGTGACGGTGGTTTGGGTCTCGGCCCGACGAGTTTTTCGATAATGGTGAGCGACGGCAGTAGAACCAGAAGATAGAGATGAGAGAGAGACTAGAGTGAGAGAGAGGAGAACCAGAAGCAGAGTGGAACGGCGATGAACCGCCGTGTGCGGCGGAGCGGCGGCGGCGGTGGTGGTGCTTTCGTCCTCCGACAGATTTTTCGGTAACATCCTTGTTCTATTCACTTTGATTTCATTTTCTGATGCACGGATTGTGTGATGATGATGCTGGATCTCCGGCGGTTTTAGTGTTGAAGATGACGATGTTTTGGTTTGGGTTTTCATGGAGTCTCAGGTCAAATCCAACAGGATCAGGCTCGACTCAGTCCAACTCGGCTCGACTCAGTCCAACTCGCCTCAACTCAGTCAACATGAGTTGACTCGATCAACTCAGTTGACCCGGTCAACTCAGTCAAGCGACTCGACATTTCGGCACGAAGACTTGGTAAAAATTAACGTCACGTTTATTTTGTTATTTTTCATAGTGTTAACCTTACATGACGACGAGCTTGAATCGATTAAATATTAGTTCACATCTTGAAAATATTCGACAAATCTTATATAAATATTGTTATTACAGTTTGATAAGTTGTTGAATTTTGAGATATAACGACAACTTGTTGTTGGATTCTGTATGCCCAAGACACATATTAGACTGATGTGGCTAGTACGTTATGATCCAAGTCAAGTCATACCCAAATACAAGCTATACAAACACTTATAATATGATCAAACAAATAAATATTAACACTTACAATATTTAGAAATTGGTTTTCTAAATAATTACACTTGAGAAACCAATAAATTATATGGATAATTTATTTTGAGAGAATATTTTATTTTGTTATTTAATGGGTTAAATAACATTTTTTAAAAGGTTATATATAAAGTCTTGTAAATACATAATGTTATATTTATAAAAGTTATAAATATAAACTAAGACTTAATATATATATAAAGGAAAAATGATTTAAAAAAAAAAAAACCCCTTAGGGCCGCCAACATGGGGCTTCCCAAGACCAAGGATGGTCCAATGAACTAGCATGTATTTGCATGTGTTAGTTAACTCTTGATTGGGCACAAGGGTGGTGATGTTCTCTCAAACTTTTATAACCATATGCATGACCAAAATAATCAAGAAGGATTAGAGAATTGCTCTCAATATTTTCGGCCATCATAGGGTATTTTCAAGTGTTTAATTTTTGATCATAAGTGTGTTAAATCCTAGCTACAATCAAGGTGTTTGTTGGAAGCTTGGGGTATACAAGCTTGAGGTCTTCTACTCTTGAAGGCAACCGTTCAAGAAACATCATCCATTTCATCATCCTATTACTCCAAGAAGGTAGTTCTCTAAACATCCTATGGTTGTGTTTGATAGTATGCATTTTCATATATGGGTCCGAGTTTTGGGATTTCGCATATAAATGATATTTATATCTTAAAAGTAACATGTTTTAAATATTATTTCCGCTGCGTTTTTATTTCATATGGATGAAATTACTTTGATAAACATGTTAAAATCCCATCAATGGCATCTAGAGCCGCTTATATGAGTGCATGCTTCAATAGATTAAATTTTTCGGGTTTCGGGTTTGAATAAAACCCTATGGCCGAAAATTTTAATATGGTTATCCCTTTGTTTTTCAAGATTATTTTCTTACATGCATAAGGAAATCTTGAAAAATTATTTCATATGGATGATTTGTTAGTTTGGTCAAAAATTACCTTTTCGGTTTTTTATACATAACCGAAAATGGTCATAAAAGGGAACCAATTTTGCTTCTTGATTTTAATGTATATATATTTGGATATATATTTTGGTGCATATGACCTAGCCATGACCTTGTGTTGAATGATTGTGTTGTGATTCATTTTATTATTATTTCAATGGGTTGTAATAATTATTATTTTGCTCTTCCATTTGTAAGATATGTAATTTATTTATTTTCATTTGGTATGTAAAATAAATAGATTAGGTGCATTTTATTTTACTAGAAAAAATGTATTAGGATATATTTTGTAAAAGAAGATGCACACAAAAATGCGGTTTTGGTTTGGCCATATTCGGTCCAAAGAACTTCATGGTTCTCAACGGGATTTTAACCCGATAACCAAGGCACATTTTTTTTAAGTCCAAAGGAGTTTGGAGCTGAATATAAAAGACTTTTGGAAGCTCAAAGAAAGTGGAGAAATCACAACACAAAAGGAGACTTGAAGCATTTGGATGCGGGATCAAGTGGGAGTTCAACGACACATCACATGTGTCATTTTTCACCCCTTAGGAAGGACCTTTTGGCACACTTGTTTCGGCTAACAAGTGTTGTAAAAAATAGTTGGCTATGATTATGCACCTATTGTTATGTATGATGTGCTTGTTTGGTTGCTTATTTTGTTGTTTAAATGATATGTCGATATGCATGACTTAACAAACTAATAATCAACAACAAGCGTAAAATTGGTTCTTAACAAAATCATTAAAATGGTTAATAAAAGGTTTTATTAATAATTAATGATTTTATAATAAAATGGGTTTTATTAAAAAGAACCTTGAAAATTTTGTTTTCACTAAAGTACCATGGATTTGAATGCATGCAAATATATGGTACATAAAATATTTTCTAGACTAGAATAATGAAATATTAAAAAAAACCCTTTTATAAAACAAGTCAAACACCATCATTTTATACAACACTCGAAACACTTGGGAACTCTTATTGTGGGATAAAGGTCACCTAACCACATTTGAGGGAACTTGTATGTTCGAGGTGGGTTTACCATGTTTGTGGGATAAAGGTCACCTAACCACTTATGTGTATAAACTCACACGTGTGTGTAAGTTGGACGACTTGATTTGGAAACCATGGACTTAGGGTCACCGAAGCATGGGGAACAAAGGTGTTGATGGGATTAAACATGCCAACTAAACATAAAGATGTTTAACCGATCCCATATGGCTAGAAATTGCAAAGAGTTGCAATTGTCAAACGTTGACTACCTTGTTAATTTAAATAGAGGGATAAAGGTCACCTAACCAATATTTAAATGTAACGTTGGTTTCTAGATTTTAATTATTAATTGTCTTTAAGACACAAAAGGGTATTAATGATTAAAATATAACAATATCAAAAATACTAAATTGAACTTGTTAAATTTTGTAGATGGCCACTAACAATGCAATCCCGATTAACCAAACCGTCCGAAACCTATCACTAAGAACCATCCTTGAAAAGGATCGTCTCAACCATAACAACTTCATGGATTGGTTTCGAAACTTGAGAATCATTCTCAAGCAAGAGAAGATATCCTATGTGTTGGACGATCCTATTCCCGATGAACCTAACGTGGAAGATGTGGAAGCCTACAATGATTGGGTTAAGTATACCGAGGACTCCATGCAAGCCTCATGCCTCATGTTGGGAACTATGATTCCCGAAATTCAAAAGGATTTTGAATATCACGGGGCATACGATATGATTACCCAGTTAAAGGAAATGTTCCTACAACAAGCAAGGGTAGAACGCTTTGAAACTGTTCGGGCGCTTCATGCATGTCAAATGGAGGAAACCCAATCGGCAACGAAGGAGGCAACAAGAAGAGGTCCCACCCCGATTCTAAAGCAAACTCTGCTAAAAGAAAGGGACACATCAAGGGAAAGGGAAAAGCTAAAGCAGAACCCACCAAACTGAAAGAGAAGAAGCAAAAGGTTGCTACGAATGACCCATGTTTTGGATGTGGTGAGATAGGACACTGGAAGAGAAATTGTCCATCCTATCTCAATGAGTTGAAAAACAAGAGGGATGCAGGGCAAACCTCAGGTACTATCTTTATGATACATGTTGAGCTTAATGTTATTTCTTCTAGAACATGGGTACTAGATACCGGATGTGGAACTCATATTTGCAATTTGTTGCAGGGGTTCAAAAGAAATAAACATTATAAGAAGGGAGACGCTAGTCTCTTCATGGGCAACGGAGCAAAGGTTGATGTCGAAGCTCAAGGAGACTACGTTTTAGAGCTTCCAAGTGGCTTGGAAGTTATTTTGAAGAATGTTTTATATGCTCCTAGTTTGACTAGGAACATAATTTCTGTTTCCCTTTTAAAACAATCTGGTTTCAATTTCGAATTTGTTAACTATGACATTTATGTTTCTAAGAATGATGTGTTTTATTTTAAAGCTATGTCTTTAAATGGTATTTATGAATTAGATCATGATAACACATCATATGATAGCTCAATGTACCAAGTAACCAACAAGAAACTCAAAATGGATTTGAGTGATTCCTACCTTTGGCATTGTCGCCTTGGACATATAAGCAAGAATCGAATGCATACACTTCAGAAAAAATGGTCTTTTGAATACAAATGAAGATAATTCATTTGATGTATGCGAATCTTGTTTACAAGGCAAAATGACCAAGACACCCTTTAGTGGAACTTTTGAAAGGGCTAAAGACTTACTAGGTATCATACATTCAGATGTATGCGGTCCTTTTAACCCGATGACTAGGAATGGTGAAAGATACTTCATTACCTTTACCGACGACTATAGTCGTTACGGTTATGTGTACTTACTAAGACACAAGGATGAAGCATTTGAAATGTTCAAAGACTTCAAAAGTGAAGTAGAAAATCAACTCAAGAAAACAATCAAAGTCCTTCGCACCGATAGAGGAGGTGAATACCTTAGTGGCGCTTTTCAAGATCATCTTAGGAGTTGTGGGATTATCTCACAACTTACTCCACCTGGAACACCACAACACAATGGTGTGTCCGAAAGGAGAAATCGAACTCTATTAGATATGGTTCGATCTATGATGGCTAGAAGCACATTACCTCTATCATTTTGGGGTTATGCTTTGCTCTCCGCAGTCCGTATACTAAATATGGCCCCAACCAAGAAAGTGGAAAAGACACCTTTTGAAATATGGTATGGAAACCCTCCATCATTATCATTCTTAAGGGTTTGGGGTTGTGAAGCTTATGTTAAGCAATACACTCCAAATAAATTGGAAGTCCGATCTACTAAGTGTATCTTTGTAGGATATCCTAAAGATGATATAGGATATTATTTCTACGACCCAACCGAGCAAAAGGTATTTGTTGCTCGAAAGGGTAAGTTCTTAGAAGCTAAGTTCCTTATGGAAGGAAGTAGTGGTAGAACAGTGGAACTTGAGGAGGATCAAGAACCACAAGACGATACACGTTTGGTTGATACTAGCGCTCAATAAGAGGTTGTTGAAAATGATCAAGAGGTTGATCAGTACGCACAAAATGTTCGCAGATCTGGTAGAATTAGTACTCCACCTGAAAGATATGGATTTTTCATGAATGAATGCTACGTGGTGGATTCAGATGAACCAACCACATACCATGATGCAATGTCAAAATTCGATTATGACAAATGGCTTGAAGCCATGAACATAGAGATGTAATCCATGTATGACAACCAAGTTTGGGAATTGGTTGTGCCACCACTTAACTCTAAAGTAGTTGGTAGTAAGTGGGGTTTCAAGAAGAAAACAAATATGCATGGTAACTTGGATACTTATAAAGCAAGACTTGTAGCAAAAGGTTTCACTCAAACTCAAGGGATTGATTATGATGAGACCTTCTCGCCTGTGGTGATGCTAAAGTCAACCAGGATATTATTTGCCATAGCTGCATATTATGACTATGAGATCTGGCAATTGGATGTCAAAACGGCTTTTCTTAATGGATATCTTGATGAAGATGTCTATATGGTTCAGCCTGAAGGTTTTGTCGATCCAAAACATCCTGACAAAGTATGCAAGTTAAAGAAATCAATCTATGGATTGAAACAAGCATCGAGAAGTTGGAATCACCGTTTTGATGAAGAAATTAAGAACTTTGGATTCATCAAGAACGGCGATGAAGCTTGTGTGTACAAGAAAGCTAGTGGGAGCATCATCACCTTCTTAGTACTGTATGTCGATGACATTCTACTATTTGGGAATAACATTCCAACCATGGAAGGTGTAAACAGCTGGCTTGGAAGTTGTTTTTCCATTAAGGATCTTGGTGAAGTCGCCTACATTCTGGGAATAAAGGTCTATAGGGATAGATCAAGGCGCTTGATAGGTTTAAACCTGTTGGTGCATATGTCTGTTGACTTCGTCTTGTATCGAGTCATGTTTTAGTATAGATAGGCCAGAAAGTCCGAGATGTCAATTTCATGAGAACTGGCCAGAAAGCATGAAATGGCAGTTTCGTGAGGAGTGGCAGTTTCGTGAGGACTGGCCAGTCCCTATGAACTTTCATGAGGAGTGGCACTCCCTATAAATAGGAGATGTTAGGCTTTCATTTGTAACTTTTGCAATTCCGGTAGCGAAGCTCTGCCGAGGTGTCTCCAGCCCATGTATCTTTGTCAAATCAATACAATAGACATTTAAAGTGATTCTAAGTGCAAATCAAGCTGATTCAACATCAAAATGTCTGATTCCGCCTCTCGTTTTGTTCTAGAACTCTTCTGATCGACTCATTTGATCGATTCAACGATCCTACAAGTGGTATCAGAGCTCAGGAGGAGAATTCTTACCAATTCAGCTTGATTTCATTCGAAAATCTCACTTCTACTCACTTTCTTCACATTTTTTCAAAATTAACCGAGATTTTACGGTCAAAATGTCTTGATTTTTACATATAACAAGCGAAATAGTGTTTTAATCAATCCTTGAACATATCAGACCCTAATTCAACCTAGAACTTGATTAATTTGTCAAAATTCCGTCCGTTTGTTCGACAAAATGTTCAGTTCGCACGAGAGAGCCTCCAGGTCACGCGAAGTAGACCTCAGTTTGCACTAAACACTTCACTTCGCATGAAGTGATCTTCAAAGCGCGCGGATTGAGTTCTTGTTACCATCAGTTTGCACCAAGAAACTTCAGGTCGCACGAAAGACACCAGTTCGCACAGATTGTGTATTTCAGTTCGCATTGTTTGGTCAGTTCGCACAAAGAAGTCCAGTTCGCACAATAACTCTTCAGTTTGCACGAGGTGTTTGCACGAGACCTCAGTTCGCACGAAGTGATATCCACTTCGCACGGTTTGGTATTTTTTTCCGTTCGCACAGTTTGAAACATAATCAGTTTGTTTGAAAAGTTGGTGTTTGTAAACCTTTCATCGAAACATCGACAACGACTTTTATAATGCGTTTGCTACGGCTCCGGGTACTCCAGTTACAGTTGCTCAGAGCGTGAACATGGAAAATGAAACAGGAACGTTGCAGAAACCCCCAAAGCTGATGAGCATTGAAGAGTATTACAGTTGGAAAGAACGATTCAAAAATTGGGTTCGGGCAAATCATTTAAGGTCTTGGGAGTGTATCGAAACTAAGTATGTTAGACCTCGTTCTGATATGGGAGTGATAAAGATTATATCTGAATTGTCGGATAAAGAAAGAGACATGTACAAAGCAGAAAAGATGATGATCAGTCTACTGCAACAAGCCGTGAAAGAAGACATCTTCATATTACTTCAACGTGATGGTAGTGCATGTTCGATTTGGGATGCACTTCGCATAAAGTTTGAAGGAAGTACGGAAATGATAAAAAATAAAAAGGCTTTATTAAAGAAAGAATTTGACTTGTTTACCAGTTTGCAGGGTGAGACTACAAAGAAGCTTATCGAGAGATATTGCCATTTAGTACGCTCAATGACCCGTTTGGATATCAACAAAGATCAAGAGGAATGGGTTGAGAAGTTGGCAGATGCTTTACCTCAAAATGAATGGGGTACATATCTCATGATCTTGAAGAATACCGGAGAGTATGATAGGTTGTTAATTGCTCAGTTCATTGAAAAGCTTGAAGGACAAGACCTTGAACAACAGAAGATCGCTAGAATGAATAATTCAAGTGGTCAACAAGATGTTAAGATGTATTTCAAAGGAAGTGTTCAAAGTGTTGAAGCTAGTCCAAAGATCCAGACCGCTTTCAGCACAAAAAACTCATCCGGATCATTCAATCAAAGTCCAATCAACAACAGTGGATTTTCTTCATATCCAAGTGTTAATCCAAATGTTTCAACTTCCAGTTATCAGTCCTAAAGCTCAAACAATGGTAATGGTCATATGCTACAATGCAACATCGCATTGCATCTTCAAAATGGTCAGAATTTCTCTGAAGAAGTCGCAAAAGGTCATATGGCATTACTCGTTACCGTATTAGAATCATATGAGAGCTTGGTTGCAGGAAGGATCGGAAATCCTATGTTAACAAAAGAGGATTACGATCAGATTGATGCTGAAGAAATGGAGCTTATGGATATTAAGTGGTGTTTAGCGAGTGTGTTGAGGAGAGCTGAGAAATTTAAGCAGATTACAGGAAGAGATGACTTACGCGATGCTAATATTTCTACTTTAGGTTTTGATAAGTCTAAAGTTACTTGTTTTCGTTGCAGGGAGAAAGGTCATTTCAAGAGGGAATGTACCAATCGAGAAGCAGGTGGAGCTCAAAATCCATTTGGCAACAATGATTATCATCGGAAAGCAATATATCATCAAATTGCTCAACAGCCGCATCAACAACAATCGTCACAAACTTCACATGCTAGGAAAGATCTGATCGAAGAGCCATTAAAGAAAGCTTATCTAGTGCATCAAGACGATGAAAAATTGCCAGAAGGATTTAGCTGGGATAAATATATTCCGGCTGATTCAAAGTTTAGAGCATTTATTGCACAGATCATTCAAGAGCCAGAGTTGATGAAAGAATGGATGGATGTGTTTGCTGATGATGAGAAAAGTCAAGACGAAGAGTCTGTTTCTTCAGAAGATAGCTCAGAAAAAACATCAGTCTTTGATCAATCATCAATTGATAGCAGTGATGAAAAAGAAGAAATTAAACATATAAACATTGGTAAAACTCATCTATCTACTGAAAGTTTCAAATTTAATTTTTCAGATAGATTGGAGAAGCTAAAGGAGAAGCGAGCAGCAAAAGAAAAGAATAAAGTAAAATGTGAGAATGTTGCTCAGGAAGAAAAGCATGAACAGAGTGAAGAAGTTAAAGTTGTTGAAAAGATTGTCGAGATTGAAAAGATTGTAGAGGTTACAAAACCTTGTCTAAAATGTTTGGAACCATGCAAACATTATGAAGAGAAAGACAAGAAGTTTAGTGAGCTAGACAAGATGAAAGAAAAGTTATTGTTCGATGTTAAGTATGTGAAAGAGTCGTATGATGTGTTGAACAGAACAGTCAACCAATTGCAAAAGACAAATTCAGAAAGGGAAGATGCTTTGACAATGATGAATGCAGTGATGATGTCTAAACAGAAGGCCATCAATCACTATATTGAAGAGTGTGCAGAGTTGAAGCAGGAATTGGAGACTGAAAAGATTGAGAATAAAAGAATCATACGATTGCTACAAAGTTATTCAAGTTCTGATTATTTGATTGATAGAATTTATCCAACTGTTGCAGGTTTTGAAGCATTTCAAGATAAGAAGTCTGAAGAAACGGATACTGGTAAGAAACAAAGTGCAAATTATAACAAGTGTCCGCCTCCGATCTGGGAAGGTTATTCTCCCAGAAAACCAAATGAGGAACAAGTCAAAAAGGCAGTCAATATAAAGTTAAAGTCCGAAACAACTGATGAGTTACCAGACAACATTGACGTCACATTCACATCGTCTGACACTGATCATGAGTCTGAGTTAATAAAGAAAGTGGTCGATCAGGTGTTGGATAAGGATGAGGAGTCAGAGTCAAAGTCTGAGTCCTAAACTTCGAGTTCATCAGTCAACAATTCGAAATCATCGGTCAAAAGGGTTTACAATAAAGAATTTCTGTTATCAAAATCTAGTTTGAATGACGAAACATTTGAAGTTGCATATACTTTGAATGATTCTGACAAATTATATTCTGATAAAGAATTTCCAATAAGAAGTGTTAAAATTGAATTGATTAAAAAGGTTTTCAAACTAACAGAAATTAATATTTCTAAAATAAAAGATGTAAATCTTTCTGAAAAACCTAAACAATACACTTCAAGAGTTCAACAAAGGTTAAACAAGAAAAAGGGTTACAGTTCTGGTTCAGGTTATCGAAAGAAATCAAACCATAACAGTAATTTCAAAAAGAAGGGATTGGGTTTTGATATTGAAAATAATCAAAATATTAAAAATTCTAAATCAAAAACAGTATTTGTTTCAGGGACAAGTTCTGAAGAAGAACAAAAGAGCTCATTCTGGAAGCAATCAAACAAAGAATTCCTTGCTAAGAAGCAAGAGGGAATGAAGAATGAAGCTTATCATAAAAAGGAGACAAGAACCTATTATCAATGCAAAAAAGTTGGTCACATTGCCTGGAACTATCCAAAGGCAACCAACACAAAACAGGGAGTTTCTCCTAAACTCAAAGCAAAAGTGGTTGATAATGAACCACCAACCGAACAATTTAAAGTGTTCAAAAATTCAAAATTTGAGGTTGGTGAGAGTTCAAAACATTTTTACAAGAGACGAGTGAATCTTAACAACCAGACTTGGGTTGCTAAGAAAACAGATGTTAAATCTGGCGATGAATCTGATTCGTCAAAGTCAGAGGAGCCACAAGTTGGGCTAAAAAGAAAAAAATTCTGTTCCGCCAATGGATGACGCAAACTTTCCACCATTGCGAGCTGAAAATTTAAAACAAAAAGTTGGAAAAGTGGAAATTTCGAATCAATTCTATTCTGAAAAGAAAGAATTCGATGTCGAAAAGGCTTTTAATAGCAAAGTGAAACATATCTTTGGTAAGATGGTTGATGGAAAAGCCAAAGGGGTAAAGGATTTTTATGAATCCAAAAGAAATGTTCAAAGTCCAATTGAAAGTGAACAGGTTACACCTAAAGCTGGCCAGGCTTGGGTGTCTGTATTCTTTGCTTAAAAATCCTGACTTGCCGGAACTCCCAGGTTGGTAATTGGGGAGTAGGAATCGGCATCATTCTTGAGAAATTCAAAATTGTCATAGTTTTACTTACAAGTGGTATGGTTGATAAGAACCTTCAAGTGGTTCTGATCTTACAAGTGGTTAATCAAGGTCATTAAGTTGAACTTGATTTAACTTTCATACAAGTGGATAAAGAAAAAGGAAGTTTTTACAAGTGGTTGAAAAAACAATGTGATGAAACCCCATGATGTTTAAAATCGACAAAACTAATTTTCCGGAAAACCCATTTTGGTTAAAACAAACTTAAGTGTTTTGAAATCATAATGGGAAAATAGTTTGTTGTTAGGGGGAGTTCTGATTGTTTAAGCCAAATGGATGGCGAATTGAAGCAATTCACATCAGTGTGTCAAGTTTTCTGTACAGTTTCTTTACTGCTTTTGATAAAATCATAAACACAAAGATATGTTTTTGAATTTTAGGGGGAGTGAGAAAGTTTATAGAAAATCCAAAAACATGATAAAATCTAAAATCCAAAAACATTGAAAAATCAAAAATGAGTTTTGTTGTGAAAAAGAGGAAATGATAGTACATCACTAGACAATCACAGCATGCTAAAGAATTGGAAAGTTAAAAATGTGATAAACGGTCCCACTGATGATATGCCAGTAGGTTTTTACACGCTTAGTAGATTGTGTTCGAGATATAAACCTAAATATCATACTTACTTATCTCGTGGGGAACATCTCTCGGATATATGGGTAACCCCCGAAATCTTGTTTGAAAGACCCCTCTTTCTGAGATACTAGGTCTTTATGCTTAGTGATATCTGGGGTATTATCCCGGGACTTCTGATATTGCGGAGGCAATGGCCTAGTCCCCGTATAATACTTTTCGCTTGCTTGAAATAATAGCACACCCTCAGCATAAAAATTGATGAAATATCGAAAAGATAAAGTCAAGTGCTGTTGTAAAGAAGATCCCCAAGGGGGACACACCAAAAGTCAAACCTTCAACTCTGAAAAAAAAATTGAGCTCTTAAGGTTTCGCAATTCACCTCCTTACAGATATCATCTAGGTATATTCACCTGTAAGACTGAATATTGGGATCTGGATACGGGAGTATATTCTGAGTTGGGACACGCGAATAAGTTTAAGTCCTTAAAACATTAATCTCGTATCTCGAAACAGTTGAACTTTGTGTGAAAATTTAAGTGGATCAGTATTCTGACAATCTAAGTGAATCGTTTAAAACTTAAAGTGTTTAAAGCTCAACGGTGCTAGTGATTTGTCAAAAACTAATATGATCCTCTTACACAAACTCACAAAAATATGTCTGTAAATATTTCTTTACTGCTTTTCATTAAAAAAAATCCAAAAAGATTTCCTGTATGTTTTAGCATAAAATTTTGAAAAAATCAAAAAAGATTTTATTTCATCTTATTTTCGACAACTGATGTTGAAAAGCTGATTTTCAAAATTCCAAGTGCTGAACATGATGAACAACAGGGTTGGGAGAGTTTGTTTAAAGCAAGAAATGAATTTGAAATGATTAAATGGTTTCAAATTAATGATATGTCAAATTTGTGTTTACAAGTGATTCATCAGAGCACATCAATGTCATAAATTGTGAATGATATCTGCAAGAGGTTTCTAAATTTGTTAATTTTTTTTAAAATTGAGAAATTTACTTTTGGGTAGAGTTTATGCAGGTAAAAGCTTTGAAAAAGCCAGGTTTTTGATCCAAAACTTGAAGATAGCAAATTCCAGACTGCGATCCCAGCTGATTGATAGGAGGAGTCTGATGATGTGAAAGTCAGGTTCCAGATCCTGTTGCTACGGAGAGCCAGGGGTCATTTCTAAGCCTAAGCAGAGTTTGAGCCTGGTCACGATCTTGGAATGAGTGCTACGTCAGATTGCGATCCCGGAACAACTTAAGGGGGAGTCTGTTAGCAGAGAGCCAGATTCAGATCCTGGAACAAAGCTCAAGATAAAAGCTGCTGAAGAACTTAAGGAATCAAGAGATCTGATCAAGAGAATTTGAAGAGTCAGGTTGCGATTCTGGAAGAGTGGAAAAGAGAATAGAGCCAGGTTAAGAGAAAGATTGATAAGGATGCTTACAGAGAAAGATACTTTGGAAAGAGCGAGAAGACCGATCAAGACTGAAGACTCGATGTACTGAAGACTCGTCATCATCCAAGGGGGAGTTTGTTGGTGCATATGTCTGTTGACTTCGTCTTGTATCGAGTCATGTTTTAGTATAGATAGGCAAGAAAGCCCGAGATGTCAATTTCATGAGAACTGGCCAGAAAGCATGAAATGGCAGTTTCGTGAGAAGTGGCAGTTTCGTGAGGAGTGGCAGTTTCGTGAGGAATGGCCAGTCCCTATAAACTTTCATGAGGAGTGGCACTCCCTATAAATAGGAGATGTTAGGCTTTCATTTGTAACTTTTGCAATTCCGGTAGCGAAGCTCTGCCGAGGTGTCTCCAGCCCGTGTATCTTTGTCAAATTAATAAAATAGACATTTAAAGTGATTCTAAGTGCAAATCAAGCTGATTCAACATCAAAATGTCTGATTCCGCCTCTCGTTTTGATCTAGAACTCTTCTGATCGATTCAACGATCCTACAAAACCAAAGTGCATACATTGACAAAGTCTTGAATAGGTTCCAAAAGGAGAACTCTAAGAAAGGTTTTGTACCTATTCAAAAGGGGACAATATTGAATACATCTCAATGTCCAAGCTCAAAGGATGAGCAAGAGAAAATGAAAGGAGTCCCATATGCGTCTGCTATAGGATCCATCATGTATGCAATGATATACACTGGACCGGATGTCTCATGCGCCTTGAGCATGACGGGTAGATACCAGCAAAATCCAGGTAACAGTCATTGGAAGGCTGTTAAGTGCATATTAAAATACCTTAGAAGGACTAAGGATATGTTTTTAATATATGGATCTTGTGAGGAGGAACTCGTTGTAATGGGTTACACGTACGCAAGTTTCCAAACCGATCGAAGTGATTCTCGATCACAATCGGGGTATGTCTTCATTTTAAATGGTGGAGCAGTCTCTTGGAAGAGCTCAAAACAAGACGTGGTAGCATTGTCCAGTACATAATCAGAATACATCGCCGCTTCATTGGCAGCCCAAGAAGCTGCATGGTTGAAGAAATTCATAGCCGACCTAGGGGTGGTCCCTACCATTCAAGACCCCCTAGAGATCTTTTGTGATAACGAGGGTGCGATTGCTCAAATCAAGGAACCTCGTGCGCACCAAAAGACTAGACACATCGAGCGGAGATTTAACTACATAAGGGGTGAAGTTGAAAAAGGAAAGATATGTATCCGCCAAGTTCACACCGATCAAAACATTGCGGATCCACTCACGAAGCTCCTTGACAGGGCAAAACATGAGGGTCATACATGTGCCTTAGGACTTCGATATTCTAGAGATTGGATTTGACCTATTTTGTATTTGGATATTGAAACAATTGTTATTTTAAATCTTTTATGGTATTTTGAGTTATGTTTCATTTTAGCATGTTTAAATCCATGAATAAGTTAATTATTCTAAATGTCCGTAGTCGATCATACTTGTGGGAACAAATATGAATGTAAGACTATTATGAATTTGGATTGGTGGATATTCATTAGATATGAATATAGAGCAAAGTGTTGCTGCCAAAGTTCATAGATATTTGTGGGATACAAATATTGGACTGACTCGCTCTCAAATATTACTGCATGGAATCATTTGTGATTGATCATAAGTAAATTTTGAGTAAAGGCGAATATCATAGTATCCTCTGACCTGAGATACATATTGGGTCTTGATATTCACCAAGTATTATACCTTGACCTAGTTCTTAGCTGTCTGTAATAAGGCAGTACACAAGGCTAAACTCAATTGTGGTACAAGGTGATTGTGAGAGACATATGTAGTCAAGAAGGGATTTGTTCCTCTTATTCGTTGAGAGTAAGATGTCTAAGGCCTGCTAAAGTTAAATCAACAGAGAGTGATCACTCTGTCTCTGGATTTAACATGACATCTGTAACGAAAGGATAAATGATAGATTCACCTAAATCATGTTCAAGTAATGGACTTGAAGGGGATGATGTTATTGAATGGGAAATATAGTCATACGTATTAGGGGTAATAACTATAGTTAGGTGGTCTTTACTACTTGCATCAATCTTCTATGTATCTTGTGCAAGTGGGAGATTGTTGGATTCTGTATGCCCAAGACACATATTAGACTGATGTGGCTAGTACGTTATGATCCAAGTCGAGTCATACCCATATACAAGCTAGACAAACACTTATGATATTTATTTATGATATGATCAAACAAATAAATATTAACACTTACAATATTTAGAAATTGGTTTTCTAAATAATTACACTTGAGAAACCAATAAATTTGTTATTTAATGGGTTAAATAACAATATTTATATGGATAATTTATTTTGAGAGAATATTTTATTTTGTTATTTAATGGGTTAAATAACATTTTTTAAAAGGTTATATCTAAAGTCTTGTAAATACATAATGTTATATTTATAAAAGTTATAAATATAAACTAAGACTTAATATATATATAAAGGAAAAATGATTTTTTTTTTAAAAACCCCTTAGGGCCGCCAACATGGGGCTTCCCAAGACCAACGATGGTCCAATGAACTAGCATGCATTTGCATGTGTTAGTTAACTCTTGATTGGGCACAAGGGTGGTGATGTTCTCTCAAACTTTTATAACCACATGCATGACCAAAATAATCAAGAAGGATTAGAGAATTGCTCTCAATATTTTCGGCCATCATAGGGTATTTTCAAGTGTTTAATTTTTGATCATAAGTGTGTTAAATCCTAGCTACAATCAAGGTGTTTGTTGGAAGCTTGGGGTATACAAGCTTGAGGTCTTCTACTCTTGAAGGCAACCGTTCAAGAAACATCATTCGTTTCATCATCCCATTACTCCAAGAAGGTAGTTCTCTAAACATCCTATGGTTGTGTTTGATAGTATGCATTTTCATATATGGATCCGGGTTTTGGGATTTTGCATATAAATGATATTTATATCTTAAAAGTAACATGTTTTAAATATTATTTCCGCTGCGTTTTTATTTCATATGGATGAAATTACTTTGATAAACATGTTAAAATCCCATCACTTGCGTTGTCGGGGGCGTCCAAAAACAGAGGAAACTCTGTCCGTTTTTCGAGAAAATCCATAAAAGCAAACGCGTTTTATTATAAAGTGAACTATCGGATTCAATTAATTTTTTTTGAAACAAATACAAGTATAACATTACTTTCGACAACACTTTTACAACATACAAAAACGGCGATTTGGGTATTATTTACAACAATAAATCGAGTTATTTTGAACTTCAAAAATTCGGCAATTCTTTTTACAAAATCAATATAATTAATTATATTGTTTCAAACGCCGATAACACGCACTTGTTTTATAAAAATAAATAAAGTATACATATTTATTTCAAACGTCGAACTACTTGTATTCGTTTCATAAAATAAATATTGCTTATATATATTTCAAATATCAAACAACACGAATTCGTTTTATAAAAATAAATATAGTTTATATATTTATTTCAAATACCGTACAACACGAATTCCTTTATAAAAATAAATATATTATATATATATTTATTTCAAATGCCAAACAACTCGTACTCTTTTATAAAATAAATATAACTCTCATATTTATTTTAAACGATCTCAACACGAAAACTCTATTAAATAAATATAAGTTTTTTTATTTATTTGTTTCAAAACGCCTAAACGTCAAATACGCATATTTTGGCAAATATATACAAGACGCAATATATAATATGGGTTTATTAAATAATACTTTCATACGAATATTCCTACATACACATACAACTTCTCGGGACGACTAAAACGATCTTATCGATATATTTATATATTTTTATAAAAAAAGTTATATATTTTAAACCTCTCGAGAACTAAGTCTTTCCAAGACTTATTAATTACCGACATTAACGCAACTTAACAAGTATAACTTCTTCTCTTCTTTCAAGCTAACAACTAACCCTCGGATCGTTTGTTGGTGCACACATCTGTCGTCTTCGTCTTATATCGAGTCTTGGGTTCGTTGCGGGTTTGATCAAACATGACATCATATATGTGATATCACAAGTGACATCACATATATGACATCATATATGACATCATGAAGACAAAACAAGTTTTAAGATGTAACCGTTTGAAATGTGTCATTTGTTTGAGAGATGTCCGTTTGAAGCTCGTGACCGTTTGAAGGATGTATTGCCACTTTCAAACGGTCAGGGTCAGTTTCCTATAAATAGGCTTCAAACTTTCATCATTTGTAACTTTTCGTCTTGTGCAACGAAGTGCCGCCGAAGTGTTGTCAGGTTGTAAAATGTTATAGAATCAATCATACAACAGTTTATAGTGTGAATCTTGCTGAATTGAACTCTACACGTCTGTTTCCGCCTTTCGTTTAGAGATAAACTCTTCTGATGGACTCGTTCGGGTCTGAAAACGATCCTACAAGTGGTATCAGAGCTCAGGAGGAAGAGTTCATACCAATTCAGCCACAAATTCTAATTTTCTACACCTTCTTTCAAAACTGAACAAGTTTTCACGGATAAAATCGGCTAAAACTTTCACAATGTGTGCGTAATGGTGTTTTAACAAACCCTTGAGAATATCGGACCTAAACTCGAAGTAAAAGTGGTAAAAATGGCTTGAAATCCGGTGACCGTTTGAACGAGTTCAGCGTCTGACCGTTTGAAATTAACCGTGACCGTTTGAAAATGCACCTTACAGTTTGAAAATGCACATGATCGTTTGAAAATACATGGTTGTCAGTTTGAAACTAACCTGACCGTTTGAAAGTTGCCATCGTGACCGTTTGAAAATGGACTGACCGTTTGAAATATACACATGACCGTTTGAAATCTACACATGACCGTTTGAAACTGGACATGACAGTTTGAACAAGGTGCCCGTTTGAAAGTAGTTCAGTTGTTCGTGTTTAAAGAATTTACCAACTTTTTGTTTTCGGTATTCGATAAGTGTAGAAATCGATATATTTGATCATGTGTTTTGTCAATACATGTGAAAGTGGATTAATGATTTCAAGAAGTCTTGCATGTGATGTAAAGTAAAGGTGTCGGCCACTTGATATTCTCAATACATTGATAATTGTTTCGATAATGTGTTTGGTCCAATCAAGATATTAAGATATTCAGTATGGGCATGTGAACTTTACACGAGAATCTATTGAGTTTGTTGGCTAAGTGGATGTGTGTCAGTTGGTCATGTGAGTAATTTGGTCAAGGTTGTACATGTGAGTAATATCTTTGTTCAAGGTTTCGGCCCAATCAAAATCATTCATTAAAAGAGCCCATGTAAAACAATTAAGTATGTCGGCCCATATTAAAGTCTCTTGAATTCTTTAATTGTCAGACGGACATTTACTAGTCCACGTGATTCAAGTAGTTGTTGGTTATTAATCTTGTTTGCAAAAGACTGTGTTTGTATTAATCTTAGGGTCATACATCGCATTAAAGTCATACGGTTCAAAGTTGCTTGAAACAGTTCACAAGAGGTGGTTCAGTTCATTTGAATTCAAACTTTTTCCAGGTCGTGTGGTTTAGCCAGGTCATTGGAAAAAGGTCGTTTGAATTTGAATCGGGTCATAGCTGTCCGCACAGTGTGTCAACTTTCAGTCCGCACAGAATATTCACCAGTTCGAGTACCAGTTTGTTTCAGTTAATTGATAAGTGATTAAAACTGATTGTGTTTTGTCTGTTTGTTGTCAGGTGTTTCACGAGGTGAACCAGTTCGTTTGAAAGCCAGTTTGAGAAATTCTTTGATATCGAATCATGAGTGAAGATTTCTACAACGCTTTTGCTACAACTCCGACTAATCCATCCGACATTGCTAAGAACATGACAATGGAGAATGAAACCGGAAAAATGCAAAAACCTCCGAAACTTATGGGAATTGAGGATTATCACGGGTGGAAGAAACGTTTTGAGAATTGGGTTCAGGCGAATCATCTAAAAGCTTGGGAGAGCATCGAAACTGAATATGAGAGGCCAAAGAATTCAGCGGGAGTCGGTAAAATCATTTCAAAATTCACGGAGCAAGAAAGAGAGAGTTACAAAGGAGAAAAGATGATGATCAATTTGTTACAACAAGCTGTTAAAGAAGATATATTTGTGTTGCTTCAACATGATGAAAACGCTTATTCTATTTGGGAAGCTCTTGGAAAGAAATTTGAGGGAAGTACTGAAATGCTACAAAGTAAAGCAGCTTTGTTGAAAAAGGAATTTGAACTATTTACGTGCATGCCTGGTGAAACAACAAAGAGTCTTATTGAAAGATACTGTCATCTTGTACGCACTATGTCACAGTTGAAGATTACAAAAACTCCAGCAGAATGGGTTGAAAAGCTTGCTGATGCGTTACCGCAACAGGAATGGGGTACATATATGATGATATTGAAAAATTCCGGACAGTTTAGAAGGTTATCGATTGCACAGTTTATAGAGAAGTTGGAGGCACAGGATCTGGAGCAGCAGAAAATTTCTAGAATGAACAGTTCTACTCATCAACAAGATATTAAATTGTACTATAAAGGAAATGTTCAAACTGCTGAAGCAAGTCCAAAGTTACAAACTGCATTTAGTGCTGGAAATCAATCTACACCAAGCAGTCAAGGATCAGTCAACACTAGTGGGTTCTCAACGGTGAATCCTCCAAGTGTTCAAAGTTCATCTGCTGGAAATGGTCATCTAATTCAGTGTAATGTGGCTTTACATCTTCAAAATGGACAAAATTATTCTGAAGAGATTGTAAAGAATCATATGGGATTATTGGTAACTGCATTAGAGTCTTATGAAGGGTTAATTGCCGGAAGAATTGGTAATCCGATGCTCACAAAGGAAGATTATGACCAAATCGATGCAGAGGAGCTGGAACTGATGGATATTAAATGGGCCTTAGCTAGTGTTTTGAGGAGAGCAGAAAAATTTAGATTGGTTACAGGAAGAAATGATTTCTTGGATGCAAATCTTTCTAATCTAGGATTTGATAAATCTAAAGTTGTCTGTTTTCGTTGCAGGGAGAAAGGACACTTTAAAAGAGAGTGCAAGAATCAGGAGCCGAGAGGAGCAAAGGAGTCATCTGGGAAAGATGATTATTATAGGAAATCCATTTATCAACAAATCACTCATCTACCACATCAACAAAAAGATCCACAAACGGCACATGGAAGAATGATCGAAGATGCAAACAAAAAGGCTTACTATGGCATCATGGATCAAGATGACGAGAAAGTGGCTGATGGTTTTAGCTGGGATAAGTACATTCCAGCTGATCCTAATGTTAAAGCTTTTATTGCACATATTGTTCAAAAGCCAGAAATGTTGAAGGAATGGATGGAAGTGTTATCTGATGAAGAGAAAAGTGAAGATGAAGGATCTATTTCATCAGAAAACAGTTCATCAGAAACAAGTGATGATGAAGAGATGGAACAGATAAATCTTGGAAAAACACATTTATCTTCTGACACTTTTGAATTTTATTTTGCAGAAAAATTGAAGAAACTGAAAGAAAGGAAAGCTGCAAAGGAAATGAAAGAGGTCAAAGTGATTGAGAAGATTGTGGAAGTTGAAAAGATAATTGAAGTCGAGAAGATCATTGAAATCACAAAACCCTGTCTTATTTGTTTAGAGTCATGTAAACAATGTATAGAAAAAGATGAGAGGTTTAGTGAGTTAGAAAAGTTGAAAGAAAAGTTGTTGTTTGATGTAAAAAATTTGAAACAGTCATATGATATATTGAACAGAACTGTGAATAGTCTGGAAAAGACTAACTCTGAAAGAGAGAAAGCTTTGAAGATGTTGAATGCTACTATGATGACAAAGCAGAAAGATATCAACTTGTACATAGAAGAATGTGCAAAGTGGAAGAAAGAGTTGGATAGTGAAGCAACTGAGAATGAAAGAATCAGAAGATTGCTTCAAAGTTACAAAGGTTGTGACTACATAATTGATAGAATTTATCCAACAGTTGAAGGATTTGAAGCGTTTAAAGGTGAAGAAACAAAGCCAAAGAAGAAAAAGGATACTGGTAAGAAAGAGGGTGTCTGTTATAATAAGTGTCCGCCTCCGATTTGGGAAGGGTATTCGCCTAGAAAACCGAATGAGGAACAAGTCCAAAAGGCAGTCAATCTAAAGTTAGAGTCCGAGTTAACCAATGTTTTACCTGACAATATCGACATCACGTTCACAGCGTCCGACACAGATCATGAGTCCGAACTGATAAAACGAGTGGTCGATCAGGTGTTGGATAAGGATGAGGAGTCAGAGTCAAAGTCAAAGTCCGAGTCCGAAAGTTTGTGTCAGTCAGTCAGAAGTTCGAGTTCGTCGGAAAAGAGTTCAAAATCATCGGGAAAACGGGTTTACAGTAAAGATTTTTTGTTGTCAAAATCTAATTTGAATGATGAAACATTTGAAGTTGTGTATACTTTGAATGATTCTGACAAATCATATTTTGATAAAGAGTTTCCAATAAGAGGTGTTAAAACTGATTTGATAAATTTTTTTTTCAAACTAACAGAAATTAATATTTCTGAAATAAAAGATGAAAATCCTAATGTAAAACCTAAACCTTACACCTCAAGAGTACAACAACGTTTGAACAAGAAAAAGGGTTACAATTCTGGTTCTGGTTTTCAAAAGAAACCAAATCACAATCGTAGCTACAAAAAGAAAGGACTTGGTTTTATTCCACCAGAAAACTATAAAAATGAAAAAATTTCTAAAATAAATACAAAATGTGTTTCAGGTACAAGCTCGGAAGAGGAAGCAAAAAGCCCATTCTGGAAACAATCTAACCAAGAATTTCTTGCCGAGAAGAGAAATAATGGAGCTTATGTGAAGAAAGAGACAAGAACCTGTTACAGATGCAATGAAGTTGGTCATATTGCATGGAACTGTCCGAAAGCGACAAACACAAAACAGGGAGTTTCTGGAAAACTGAAAGAAGTTGTTGTTGATAAAACCGAACCACCAACTGAAAAATTTAAAGTTTTCAAAAATTCAACATTTGAAGTTGGTGAATGTTCGAAGAGATTTTACAAGCGAAGTGTGAAACTTGACAACCAAAAATGGGTTGTTAAGAAATCAGAAGTAAAATCTGGCGATGAATCTGATTCCACAAAATCAGAGGAGCCACAGTTTGATGAGAGTGATGAAAACTCAGTTCCTTCAATGGATGATGAGAACTTTCCACCATTGAGGACTGAAAATTTTAAAAAGAAAACTGGAAAGTCCGAGATCTCAAATCAGGGTTATTCTGAGAAGGATAACTTTGATGTTGAGAAAGCGTTTAATGGGAAAGTTAAGAAGATTTTTGGAAAAATGGTTGAAGGGAAAGTAAAAGGGGTAAAGGAGTTTTATGCTAAAAAGAAAGCAACTTACACTCCAACTGATTCTGAATTGAAAACACTCAAGGCTGGTCAGGCTTGGGTGGATATTTTCTTTGATTGAAAAACCTGACTTGCCGGAGATCCCAAGTGTGTAATCGTGGATTAGGAATCGGCATCATTCTTGTTAAACTTGTTTTTATGAAAGATTTTAAAAGTGTTAAATTTTACAGGTTGTGAATTGCCGGAGCTTCCAGGTTGGTAAGTGTGAAGCAGGAATCGGCATCTTGAGTGGTAAAATGATTTGTGTAGATGTTTATTCCTACATGTGGTTATATGTTTTGGATATACTTACAAGTGGTAAGAGGTTGATTCTGACAAAGTGATTACTCAAGGTCATTAGGTTGAACTTGATGTAATCCTGATACAAGAGATTGAATGGACAATATGATGAACCAAACCCCTAATTTTACAAGTGGTAAAATCAACAAAACTTATTTTCCAGAAAAATCATTTTGGTCAAAACAAACTTAAGTGTTTTGAAATCATTATGAGAAAATAGTTTGTTGTAAGGGGGAGTTCTGATTGTTTATGCCATGTGGATGGCGAATTGATGCGATTTGATATCGGTTGTCACGTTGTTTGTATAGTTTGTTTTCAAATTTCCTAAAATGTGTTTGCATTTTAGGGGGAGTAGAAATTTGTCAGAAAATACAAAAACATTAGAAAATTTGAAAAAGCCAAAAACATGATAAAATAAAAAATGAGTTTCGTTGTGAAAAGAGGAAATGATAGTACATCAGTGGACTGTTATAACATGCTAAAGAAATGTAAAGTTAAAAATGTGATAAACAATCTCACTGTGGATATGCCAGTAGGTTTTTGCACATTTAGTAGATTGTGACGAGATATAAACCTAAAATTCAAACTTGCTTATTCTGTGGGTAACAACATCTTGGATATATAGGTAACCCCTGAAATCTCGTTTGAAAGGTCGCTCTTTCTGAGATACTAGGTCTTTATGCTCAGTGATATCTGGGGTATTATCCTAGGACTTCTGTTGAATGGAAGTTCTGACCTAGTCCTCGGATAATACTTTCTGCAAATGCTTGAAACATAGCATCGCCCTCAGCAAGCTGATAAAACAATAAAATTGATAGTCGCTGCTGTTGAAATCAAAAAGATCCTCTAAAGGGGACACACCAAAAGTCGAGCCGTCATCTCTCTGCTGAACGGAAGTTCTGACCTGAGCTCTCACGGTTTCGTACTATAAATTATTCCCTTACAGATATAATCTGTAGTATACTCACCTGTAAGACTGAATATTGGGATTTGGATACGGGAGTATATTCAAGTAGTGGGACACACGGATAAGTTTAAGTCTCTTAAAACATTAACATCGTATCTCGGATCAATTGAACTTTGTGTGAAAATTTAAGTGGACAAATATACTGACAATCTAGGTGAATTGTTTAGAACTTAAAACGGTGTTGGTGACTTGTCTCAAAAACTGATATGATCCTCTTACAAGAACTCACAAAAATATTGTTTGTAAATATTTCTTTACTGCATTTCTTAATATCTCTAAATCCAAAAAGATTTTCAGTGTGTTTTAGCAAAATTTTTTGGAAAATTCAAAAAGATTTTAGACAACTGATGTTGGAGAGCTGATTTTCAAAATCCTAAGTGCTAGACATGATGAGCAAATGGTTTGGGAGAATGTGTTTTTGAAAAGAAAAATGATTAATTTTTGCAAATGGTTCATCAGAATTTATCATTGATAAATCATTCAGGTTTAATTTGAGAGAGAATCTGGGTTTATAAATTTGTTAAATGTTAAATTTGTGAAATTTATTTCTGGGTTAAGAATGTGCAGGTGTAGCCAGGTTTCGATCTTGAACCTGAAGATAGAGTGCCAGGTTCCGATACCTGATGACTCTGTGTTTTCAACAAGCCAGACTGCGATCCCAGCATATCGAAAGGGGGAGTTTGAAGACATTTGAGTAGAGATTGCTTGTGGGGAGTCTGCTGATGAAGAAAAGAGAAGAGAGAAGACTTGAGGATACTTACAACGTCAGACACTTCAAAGAGTTTGAGAGGACTGATAAAGACTGAAGATGCAAAGACTCGACACTTAAGACTCGTCAACATCTGAGGGGGAGTCTGTTGGTGCACACATCTGTCGTCTTATATCGAGTCTTGGGTTCGTTGCGGGTTTGATCAAACATGACATCATATATGTGATATCACAAGTGACATCACATATATGACATCATGAAGACAAAACAAGTTTTAAGATGTAACCGTTTGAAATGTGTCATTTGTTTGAGAGATGTCCGTTTGAAGCTCGTGACCGTTTGAAGGATGTATTGCCACTTTCAAACGGTCAGGGTCAGTTTCCTATAAATAGGCTTCAAACTTTCATCATTTGTAACTTTCCAGCTTGTGCAACGAAGTGCTGCCGAAGTGTTGTCAGGTTGTAAAACGTTATAGAATCAATCATACAACAGTTTATAGTGAGAATCTTGCTGAATTGAACTCTACACGTCTGTTTCCGCCTTTCGTTTAGAGATAAACTCTTCTGATCGACTCGTTCGGGTCTGAAAACGATCCTACATCGTTCGGTTAACGATTCGGTAGAGCTCGGTGACACGTAGTTTAGTTACCACGTTTATTTAGAAGCTTATAAGATATTCCGTGTTAGGAATATTGTAGAATGCATGCTAGCGAGTCACGACTTGGAAACGACACTATGGAATGCACTTTTAGCTAGCTTTGCACATGGAAATCCAAGTGAGTTCATAACCCCCCACTTTTTACGGTTTTACATTTTTATAAATGTTTTCGGGGGTAGAAAGACATCAAGTTTTGCAAAAGTAAACAATTTTTTGATAAACGAAAACTCATTTCTAAACTATGTTGCGAATGGATTTCAAGGAACTTAAATGGTTTACGAACGATTTATACTGAATATATCGGTTTTACAAAACAAATATGTATTTACGAAACGTGCATGATTTTCATGACTAGGGACGGGAATGTCCAAGTTACAACAATAGGACTGGGTTGGTCTGCGTACGAAAAACGAGACAACTCAGTGAGTTCATGTCCTCCTTTTTCTTTTAACTATTTTCAGTTTTATAACTTCGGGGGTGAAATACACGTTACAAATGATTACGATTACAAATGGTATGGTTAGCTAAGGAATGAACTGTTAGATCATGTGAATAGGTAGGCGATTAACTTAAGACCATTAATCCTTGTATAAGGACCGAGGGGCATGAGTAATAGATCTATTGGGTGTTGCGAGCCCCACCCATGAGCCCGCGGGTTGGACCATGTGGTGACTATGTCATTCCCGCAGGATGGCCCGGTACGAAATACGCATAAAGGGTTGAGCCTTCCTACACCATTGCACACACATTAATGTCTTAGTTGCACATTAACTGATCTGTTCATAGACGCTACAAACCGGTTACCAAAGTAATACTTACAAATGTGTACAAGATTATTCACAGATTTCTTATAACATGCCGAGAAAAATGATTTTACTATATTTTCTCAACAACTTTTAAAAACCGGTTATTCAAGAGATTTATTTCATATCTTTTACAAAAAAAACTATGAACTCGCTCAACTTTATGTTGATTTTTCGCGTGTTTCTTTCTCAGGCTACTTTTCAAAGTTATGGCATGGTTGGAATAGGAGAACCATGTGGAATCGAGTACTTAGTGGGCGTTCGTTTTCTAGAAGTCTTGGCTTTGCTTATTTGCTTCCGTTGTGCAATGAAGATACCGGTCCAGTCACGCCATGCTCTAATATTTTGGGGTGTGACAATCAGGACAGCAGCTTTGGCGCAGGGTGACTTCGATAGAATCGAACCATTGAAACATGGCGGTTGGTCCATCTTCCCCGGTGAATTCTTTAGGTCTGCAGGCTTTAAACTGCTTGAAGCTAAAAGTGCCTTTAGGAGTATCAGTTCGGGATTCTTCAGAAGACTTGCTAGCATTTTTGTTCAGCTCACTAACAATTTGCGGGATAACTTTAGCCATTTGCTTAGCGACAAGAGCAGCGATACGTTTGTCTTCGTGATTACGACGTGCGGAGCGAGCGGTATGCGATCCAAATGACGACATTGCTGCAACAGACATCGCCATAGGATTCAGACACTATATGTCGAATCTCACCTCACAGCACACTTACTACTACTAAAGCTCTGTAACACGTCTAATCACATAAACACATAGTCACGTAGGCATATTAACCACAGAATCACATAAGCACAGAACACATAAGCACGCAGGGCATTGAAACACACGAGGATACACTATATTTTGCATGTATTCACCTACATATATTGCACGTATTCACTTATCCTTCACGGTTGCGAAAGCGATCGAGAGTTGCGAGTAGCGATTGCGAGAGTTTCGCGATTTGTTAGTGTATTGGGCTAAATGTGTAGTGCGAGTTGTGTGTGTTGATCAAAGTGAAAGGCGAGAAGCGTATGAATCATCAAAAATCGAACACATAAACAGGTAAAACCACATAAAACACATAAAATTTCCACATAAAAGCGATGAATCTCAGAGTTAGCGACGGCAAATCCAGAATCGGAACATAAAATCGAGGATAGATTGTCTGCGGCTGATAGATGCCGACTACCCAAAGTGATTCGACTATTCACAAGGACCTTGAGTACACACTTTGGCCTTCTGGACTGTGCTCTCGCCTCAATCTGGGCGATCGGCACGCATCCTTCCAGTTATAGCGTGACTTCAAGTCGTTGGAGTCCGTCGAGACTTTGGTGAGAGTTTTGTATAACCAAAAATAAAGAGCGGAATAAGTCATCAAGATTCGGGTTTCACCCCTAACTTAACGACTATACTTCCTGTTTTGATGAAGTAGAGAAGAAAACTTGCGTCGAAGTATGGATTTCACCCCTGATTCAACGCAATTTCTTGTGTTTATGGTAATAAGTTGCGTCGAACAAGCGATTCAATCGAGATTTTGCGGTTTTCACACCTTGTCTCGATCTAATCAGTCGTCTATTTTTTAAAATAGCATGCTAAGTGATAGTGCCTAGCGAGTGCGAGCGAGAATAGCAAGTAAGCTCGTACAACACCCCTCCTGGGTATGCACAAGTCGGTCTGTTGGTACTTTGACTATAGACTAGGTCGTTCCTAAGACATCGACCCAGAGTAGGTCGAGTCTTGCCAAATTCCCTATAGTAATGGCTCTGATACCAATCTGTCACACCCCAACCGATTGCGGAAACATCGGGGCGCGGCACTGAGCGAAACAGATTCTCCAAGAGAAATCCATAACAACTAAATTACCAGATATTTAATATTATGTCCCATACCATAACTTATCAAAGTAAAATAATTATTACAGACATAAATATCTCAAGGCAAAATATTGTTCTGACAACTCAGAATTTAAATTGTTTTTGTTTCTAGACTCTCCTACTTGATTCCACATAGCAAGCATCCTAGCATCTCAAACACCTGTCACATACGTTAAAATAGATGTCAATACACAGAGTGTAAAGGTGAGCATACAAGTTCAATAGTATAATATAGATTGCGAAAGCGTTTACGCATAACCAGGATGTAACTCGTATAATGCGAAGCTAGTAGGTTATCGACAATGAAATATGCACAGACATGACTGCGAGTTGTAGAATGCACAACACATATCACCACTGTGACACGTGAAGAAATAACCTTAACAACCCCTGTCCATGACAGGTGCTGAGTCCAAACTATAGTACTATCGTTGCCAAGGCGTCAGGCAACAATCACTGTGTAAACATAACATACAAGCGTTCATCGAATAACACGTATGACATGCAGAGCGGTTAGCGAATAAAAGTGTTTGCGTTGTGGGATTGATTTGATTTAGAATAAGTAACATATGTAACACCCAAAAGTGCATAAAGCAAAAAGGGATCGAATATACTCACAGATTGTGTTTACTAAATAAACACTCTCTTGGATTGAAGGGAGCACTGGAAAGTTAGCCTGATTGCAGAACGAGTACACAAGCGATGAATGGCGCGTAAAACAGTGCAAGTGAAACAAGTGACGAGTGGTCTCCCGGTCGGATGACAATCCGTTCGGATGGTCATCCGGTCGGATGGCCATTCGGGCGGATTGCCTCTCGTTTGGGATGGATGTATTTGTGTATGTTGACTTTGAAGTTTTCGTTGTGCCATTTTGAAAACAGAGAAGTATCCCTACCTTTCAGGTCGTTCGATCGAACGGTCGTTCGACTGGATGGCGATCCGTTCGGCGAGACATTTCTCAGAGAACAAGTTCACAGCAGGATTGTCATTCGATCGGATGGTCTACCGATCGGATGGCAATTCGTTTATGAACTGATTAACTTTGAAAGCTTGTAAGAAGTTCAAGTGTTTGAAGACCTTGTCATCCGATCGGATTATCGTTCGATCGGATGGCAATCTGTTAGGATCTGAGTTTCTTATGAATGTTGTTTGTTTAACAAAAGAGAAGATGAATGATTAAACAATTGCAGCGGAATGATATGAATAAACTTTCAACAACAATCAAAGAGAGAATTGTTTTAAGCAAACATGTTTACATGGAATCGAATGATTGTATCTATTACAAACTTTAAATTACAATGCATGCATGCAATACAATCTCCCCCTCAGCCTGAGCTCACAGATGATTTGTTCGTACAGGAATGACAAGTGTTGAAGAGAGCTAATAGAACAGTACAGATCACTGTTCTATTTATAGTGCTGAACAAACCACTGTGACGTCACCAATGATAGTGACATCTAACCTCCTAACAACCTCAAACTACTGACCTATGCAAACACTGCTTACAAACTACTGATTACATAATACAAGAAGGAAAGTAAACAACTGATTCTTCATTCCACTGCTTTAGCCCCAGCAGTGCTTTGGTCTTCAGCAGTACTTGAGTCAAGACAGTAGATTGAACAAGTAACACTTTGTCTTCGACAGTCTTTAGAGCACATCAGTTGTTGTGGACCAGCAGTTGTTGTAGGAGATCAGTACTTAGAGGTCAGCAGTAGTTAGGGCCACAATCAAGGGGAAAGATAGAGTGCAAACATCTGCTTATTCTGGATCCACTCCCTGATCCAGTTTCGGCTTTACATCAGCTGTTCCTTTATAGGGTTCAATCCCAACAATCTCCCCCTGGAACAGATGATGCCAAAACTCTTCATTATTCTTGGATCTTTATTGCCTCATCAAATATTCCCTGACTTGTCCTTTGAATTGTAATTCAAAGTCCATGGAACTTGTATCATCCTCATCCCTACACAGTGTAAGCTCAAGGAGATCTTGTAGATCTTCAACACCCAGGCCCAGTGCTTGTTCCCTTGATATGTGCTTAACTTCACCATTGGATCTGAGCAGAGTCAATACGTGGGTCTGTTTGTCAGATTTCCACTTTAGTATTTTTTAATTCAATGGGTTTCTTGGGAGAGGTTTATTTGCTGATGAGTTTGGAGATGGAGGCCTGGTAATGACTGCTTGGGCAGTATTTGCAGCCTTTGCTAATTCAGGATTTTCAGCCATCATTTGTTGAAGGACCATCTTTATGATGTAATCCCCTTGGGCTAAATCTTCTGTTGTTTCTGCATCCATCTGCTTTTGTTTCCTTCTTTGATAAATCTTCTGCTGTTTCTGCATCCATCTTTATGGTGGAGCAGTGGATCTCCTGATTTGTAGCTTTTGTGGTTTATCTGGAACCACTGCTTTAGGATAATTTGGCTTTTAAGGAACATTTGGATCCCTTTTTCTCAACTCTTCCAACCTCTTATATGTATCAATCACTTTCTCCTCTTTCCACCTTGTCACCTGATTTCTTGAACCATAATCAGCAGCGATGAGTTCTTCTTTCATTCTTTTAAGTTTCAAAGCTCTATCAGGTACATTCTTCTTGTACTTTGACCAAACATGAGGAGTGTGTTTTATTTTCTCTTTGTTCATCTTTTGGATTCTTTCTAACTCCTCTTTAAGCTCACCAATGGTCCATTCTTTATATTGAGCTTTATCTGCCTTGTATTTCTTGAAAGCTATAACGTGGTCAAGATAATCTTTTCTTAGGCTTTCATCATCTCTCTCTGATAGCTTCTGACAGAGGTCTTTTGAAAACTACTCTAAAGTTCTGACTTGGGTTAGCAGATATTGAAAGTTCCGTTGGATTTCTTTGTCAGACTTTCCCTCTGTATTTCTTTTAGAGATATCCTCTGCTTGTTGTGCCTTCAACTTCAAATATTCTTCAATGTTGTTTGGCCTTGGATATCCTTGAAGAGATGGTAACTTCCTTTTAGCATGGTCATCTTCAGAGTAGAAAGATTTTATCTATTCTCTTACTGCTGGAAGATCTAATAGGTATTGGACACCTGCAGGAGTTATGCCAGTGTTTGGATCATGAGCTTTTACTGAAGATAATGGAACAGGATTTGGTATAGTGACAAGGGTTAGAGGTTGTGAAGATGTTGGAGGTGGTGAGGAGTCATCATCCAGAATTATCCTTCTCCTTTTGGGTTTAGGAGAGGTTAGTGGTGTTTTGGTGGGTTGAGTGGTGGTGATTTGAGTGGTAGGTGGCTGACTAACAGCTGTTGAAACAACTGGTGTTTCAACCACTGTTGTCATTACAATTGATGATGTGTCATCAGATGTCTTCTGCCTTTTAGCAGGTGGTTTTTGAAGTGGTGATGATGTTTTTGGTGTGGCAGTGGTTGATTGAGTATGAGTTGTTGAAGTGGGAATGGCAGTGGATGTGGTAACATCTGCTGAAACCACTGAAGTACCAACAACTGTTGATACAACAGGTGTCTCAACATCTGTTGGTTTGGAGGTTTGATGAGAGGAGCTTTTGGGAGGTTTAGGAGTGTGTTTTGTGGATTTGGAAGGTGTGGTTTTGGGTTGCCTTACTTTTCTAGTAGGCCTTCTTTTTGGCTTAGGACTTTCTTGATCATCCTTGGGCTCAGAAGTACCCTGCTCTTCCATTTCCATAAAAACTTTCTTCTCTTTCTCAAACCTTGATTTACCCTTTGCCTCCATATCCCTTTTTAACCTTGCTTTTTCATCAGCAAAGGCATTTAAGGTTACCTCAACCTTTTTGGAACCATCTGGCGTAGGGATGTCTGCAAGCATACTAGAATTATCTGGTGCAATGTATAGACCATCTTCATATCCCTTTTTCTTTAACTGCTTCAGTTTCTCCCCCTTGTTGGCATCATTTGGTGTAGGATTATCAACAAAGATTATTGTAGGAGGAGCAGAACCAGTGGTTTGTAGTAAATGGGCCTTGATTGCCTTAATATCTGCCTGTGTATCCTTGAACCTAGCTTCCATCAAATTTCTGAACTTCTGAACTTGAATTTCATGTTGCTGATCAGCATATTCTCTTTGTTTGTGAAGCAGAGGTTGAAATAATTCCCAAAGCTCAGTGGGAGTAGGAGCAGATGATAGAGCAGATGTTTGATGTGCAGTAGTGGGTGGTGCCTTTTGAGCTTGTAACAACTGTTGCAGCATAGACTTGATGTCTACAACAGATGTTTCAATTGTATCAACCCTCTCCGTCAATTCTCTGTACTTTAAACCATCACCCAAGTTAATGGGATCATCTGATTTCCCACCAATGGTGGTTGTATCAGCAGTTGACTTAGGGAAAGTTTCCCAAACGTCATCCACTGATGCCCCTTTTTCTTGGTACTGGGGTCTTCTTCCTTCAACACTTGATATCTTTTTAATGGCACCAGTGGTTGGAATGAACTCACTAGTAGATATCAGAGGTGCTATTGTCACACCCCGATATTTCCATGTATTACCGGTGGGCCCGGTGGGGAGTATCGTGACGTAGTTGATATCATCATAGTCAAACAACACAATTTAAATGCACAGCGGAAGCAAAAGATAAATATATTACAATCCGATATGAAGTAATATCAAAGTATTACAAATGGAATGTAAAGGATCCACAGGCGGATCAATAAAAGATAAACACTGTTCAACAGACTTTAGGCATCTAGAACTTGCAAGATTCCCTATTGACGCCCTGAGCTCCCAGCCAATTACGTACAGTACCTGTCACTTAACCTTTTTGGAAAATACGTCAGTTTACACTGGTAAATACAACTTAACTGACTCATTTTGAAAATAGTTTAGAAAATTGATTTGAATGCTCAAGGCACAAAATTCTTTTATAACTTGGGATAATTATATAAAAATAATCTTGTATACAGATTTACATGTTCGTTATACACTTAGGGCCCGATGTAGAAACCGGGTCAAGATTAACAGACACACCACAAGTATAGGCCCACATGAGCGTGAGATACCGTTTCCCTTATGCAACTGTCAGGTGTATGCCTACACCCCGTGCATAAGACGTGGCCATTTTATAATACAATGATGCCAAGGATATCCGGGACATGGTCATTAACCCCTAAAGGCCTTTATTTCAAACAAGACAGATTAAAGCGGGTTACTTCAATAATTTAATCACAATACGATTAAACATTCAATACCCGACCAAGCGGTATTATTATAATACTGTATCCCAAGCCCGTATAGGGAAAATAAGCTAAGAGTATTTACCTGAGCTTAAAATGCAATTTATACTCAGCCGTATATCCTAATCAGCAAGCACAAGTACCTCTACAGGGGCTCTTAATCTGGAACGAAGGTTTTTAATAACCTATTAGATTCCTAACGGGTCTTATGTAAGTTGAAACTTAGACCGGTTAGTTTTAAGGAAAGGTTTACGGTTCAAAACGCAAGATTTAAGCGCAGACCGGATTGGAATGTGATTTAGACCCGACAAGTTTGGGGACTTGTATGATATGGGTAAACTTAAACACGTTCTGGATTTTGAAGTGAAAATGATAAGGTTTGACCCGTTTCGGTCAATTTATGCAAACTAGTTACATAAACCGTACCGAACGCGAAAATGCGTAACGGATGACCATAAGAGTCATATACAGGTTTCCTAAGTTAATATGCCTTATATATGTTGTGATATCAGTAAGATACCTTCCGTTATGCCCAGGATGATTTTAAACTCAAACTATGTCTCGCAAGGGCATTTTGGTCCTTTTAAAGTTTATAAAAGAGTTTAAATAGTAATCTGAGTTATAGGTCTGATTAAATCAGTAAATATACTCATTTTAATAAGTTATAACAGTAGGGTATCACTTATACGTAAAATTTATTAATTATAATCATACTATGCACCGTAGGGGCATTTTGGTAATTTCACATAAGCCTAAAAAGGCCAAAACTGGAAATCTGAGTTTAAAACTTTTGCTTACTGTTAAAATATAAAAATTTACTGAGAAAATCAGTAGGCATCAACCCTTATATCTTTAAACTAGTTTTGATACATACTATGCGTTAAAAACGCTTAAAAAGGCGATTTGGAGCCATTTCCGGGTTTTGTATAGAAAGCTGATATTTTTAATATTCCAGAAGACTCAAAATATTTTATTTAACATATTAGATCAGTAGAAAAAGGTTTGGGGTCAAAAGGATTTATAAAACTCATTTTATAGCCCACAAGGGCAAAACCGGCAATTACCGAATCAAGCTTAAAACCCTATGTTATGCTCAGCCTAAAAATAATTAAAAATCTTCAAAAATCCCAAAATATTATTTTATATCAGTGGGTAAAAATTTTGGTATAAAAAATTGGGTTTAAATAGGTTATATCCTAATTACGCCGTTTAATTAATAAAAGCTTTTTAATTACGCTATTGAGCATAACTCCTAATCTAGACCTCCAACTGATGTCAAATTTTAGGGACACGTTTATATATCAGTAATAAAGGTTTCTATTCTTTCACATTTTCAAAAATATCATTTCATGGTCAAAAGGGCATAACGGTCAACATTTAGGCATATAACGGAAACACGCATGAACTAGGATTTCTATGGAACCAAGTTGTATAACCTTGGAGGGTTATACTAACTTATAATATGGTCCTAATGGAATCCTAAGGCATATCTAAACTAAGCTAAATCGGGTCAGAACTGAAAGTCAAAGCGAAAGTCAACTTTTGCGACTTTCTGTTCCGAACCGAGTCTATACTTAGAATTGTCGGGTTGAACATGCTTAGACATGTTCAACTAATATTTACCAAGTTAATAATGTGGCAAAATTGATTTTATGACTTTTAATTTAATAGTTATGCATTTTATTTAAAACTAACCCGTTTGACTTTCATTTGACCCGACAATTAAACTAAGTAAACGTGGTAATTAGGAGGCGCCCTTTTGAGGGTTAATTACCTACCTAATTACGGTCATGTAGCCATGTTCGTTACAAACAATAGCTTAACTGTTTAAAAGTCAAAGCGTTTATCGATAACGCTTGACTTTTCTGTTTAAAACGCTAAAATTTAAACTAGGCACGAAAGGGGACTTACAAAAGGGTCCAAGCATGGAGGGTTGATCCTAATTTATCAGGTATGAGGAGCAAAGTCCCCAACTTAGAGAATTCAAGATCAAGTGTGGGTTATGAAGGAAGTGGGGAAGGGTATTTATAGGTTTTTGAGGACCGTTAGGATCGTTCCTCGTAAACCGTGATTGAATATGAACCCTACACATATTACCCATGGTTTTATAAACAATGGGCAGCCCCTAGTTTCCAAAAAAACCATTTACAATTGATAGAAACTGCTGGAACAGGCTGTTTACAGCTGTTTAGCAGCAAACAGCACTTTCATATATGGCAGAAATGGCCCCTGTGAGCTTTTATGGTCACTTTAGGCACGTTCAAGGCCCGTTAACCTCATTTTAAGGCCCCACTATGATGTTTAAACATAGGGAACATGAAACATATTCAAAAACATGTCGGATGTCGGTTCCTTTGAACGTACGGTCTCGTAGTGCGTCGAATTACGACGAAACATGGACGAACGCTAAAAACGGTCCAAATTACGCAATGAGTGGAATTTTATCATGCCACACACTAAAATAAAATATTTTAGTGCTTACATAAATTTTTGGGTGTCCGGGGATATTCAGAATGCGAGATATGCGCAAAAGTGCAAACTTGTGCACTTTTTGACACTTTTAGTCCCTGCATGACATAAAAGCTTATTTTTGCGTACCAAACACCTCTAAACCTATATCTAAGCTATATAAAGGATAAATAGGGTATGTTTAACTTATGGACATATTCCGGAAGGTCCGTTACTGTAAGGACTCACACAAAAATGACCTAAAAACGTTCCGTAAGTATAAACCCGGACCCCTGATGTAACAACTCTCATCAAAAATACTATTTCTTATTTTAATTTGCTCAAAAGGAAACCCTAATTAAGACACTCAAGTAATCCTGCACAAACCCTAAAAATATCAGAACAATCGTAATCAGGTTCAGGGCCCCTAAAACTCAGGGGGGGGGGGGGGGTATTTCCCCATTTACGATTATCATCACAGTTTGCTGTCAGAATCGAATTTTATCGATCCGTCGACTCAGATAACCTACAAATACACGCGGCAACCTGATATTAAAAGTAAACCGTCGCGCCACGCGACGCGCACACAAGGATCTCTAGCGTGGCGCGAGAGGAACAATTTCTCAGTATAAATAGAGGGCATTGGCACTTGATTTCTGGCGTTCGTTCGACGCTCAAATTCGTTTCCTACACTGAGTTATACTCCAATTCGTTCAAAACACACACAGCACGAAACGATGCCGCGATAACAGGGTATTAACTCGATCACTGCTATCATTCTTTTCTTTCCTTTAGCTTTTATTATAGTAAAGAGTAGCTCGGGATTATACCTTCTCAATCCCAAAACTCTGCCCGTTATTAGGGTAATAACTCTAATCGCTGCTACGATTCAATGTCCGATTGATTGAAACTATCCGATGGATGTTTAAGTGTTGCTCAAACTCGGGTTATACTTTGTCATTCGTCGTGAATTCGATGGATGTTTAAGTATCGCACTTTGTCATTCGTTGTGAGGGTTTCTATCTCGTGAGTTGTCGTTAAAGTTGAATTGAGTTAATACACTAACACGATTTCCATTGTGTCTAGAAATTAGAACTCGTAACCAGGGAAATCCTGAAATAGAATATTTAGCAATTAAGTAAAATTATTAGCTAAGTAAGATTAATTAACGGCTAAGCAAGGTTAATTAAGCTAATTAATCAGCTAAGTAAAATTAATTAAGCTAAACAAGATTAATTAAGTTAAGCAAGAATAATTAAGCTAAGCGAAATTAATTAAGTTAAGCAAGATTAATTAAGCTAAGTAAGATTTAACAAATACCTAAATAGATATACATGGAAAATATATATATATATATATATATATATATATATATATGAGATAGATAATATCAAAGGAAGGTGATAGGAAGGTGTAAGAAGATATATATGTAAGTAGGAAGCTTCCTGGAAAATGTATAGGTAACTTCCTAGAAAAGCTATAGGAAACTTCCTAGAAATTTCCTACTTCTTACCTATAAATAGGAAGCTTAGGAATTCATTTCCTTTGCTCATTTTCTCTATTCTTCTATACGTTAGTGTTCTAACCAGTAATCACCGATGCGATGTTCTGTCCGATCGATTCATGAACCATTTAATAAATGCCAAAGTGCTGTACTTTGTGAATTTCGGTAAACGGAATCCAAAGTGCTGTACTTTGTGAATTTTGTTAAGGTTCGAATCTCGTGACTACCGTTAAGGTTTGATTTGGGTTTTACACAAATACGTATTCCATTCTGTTAAACTATATGTTTAACTACCAGAATATTCCCAACTACAATCAAACAAGCTGTTAAATCATCAGAAGATTCAGAACAATAAAGTATACGCTTAATTATCAGAAGGAGTAGAATCAAGAAGCTTGTTAAATCAATACTGCATGCTTATAAAGTGAGTCATTCTCTTTTTATCAAATTTGTTTACAAAAGCATGTTTATTTTCAAAGTTATAATTACAGGGATTAAGTCTTTGTAATCACCATATTACAGCCGGTATGTGGGGTTTTGTATACATTACTTGATAATCTTCACCATTGGACAACGAGTTAGCCAATGGGTGATATGACCATAGTCACAGAAACGAGTCGAGTGACAAGTACCGAGGGTAGTTGGTTGATAATAAAACATTGTAATCGCTCTTAATACTGTAAATTATAACAAATGAGTCGTTTTAGTAAAAAAAAATGATTTACTCAGTATTTCCCGCTGACAAAACCTTTTTCAAACATGTTTCAGGTAATTACAGTAAAGATGGATACGGCACTGAAAGACTTCAAGAAGTGGCTTATTTTATTAATTAAATCAAATTAAGAAATATTGTTTTATATTACAGCTACCATTGTAAAACATGGGTTTATCTCATCTATTTAATAAATAAAATCTGGTGTTTTCTAAACTCTGATATTTTTCCTAACTCACGGTCCTGATGAAATTTCCGCTGCAATATTTTTCAAAATTAATCACCGGTACCACTGGGCTGTTCGCGGCTCCCGATTCCGTCCAGGGTGGGTCGGGGGTCGTGACAGAAGGTGGTATCAGAGCCACTGATTCAAGCTTATAGGTGTTGTAATAAAATACCTAAGTTTAACCGAAGAGTTAGGAACTTGATATTTTATGGTAGCACTTAGGATAGTATTTAGACTTGAACTTAAGAAAAGATGCCTTAGTATAAGCTTCGAGAAAAGCTAAGTACTTGTGTAAATAAAGTATGATGGATTTTGGTATGCCATAAGAATGACGATTAGAACATTGCAGGCAATAACAATTAATTGCTATTAATTCTTGCTTAAGTGATATTACTTGGTCTAAAATAAGATATGTTATGGTAATACAAATTTCCTTGATTCTGGATAAAATAAAAGAGGCACTTTTAAAATCTTGAAAATATACTATTTATGGGAAATAGAAAATTTTCTCCGGCAAGACTGGGTATGGTGTAGCAGACTCTCCAGCTTGTCCGGATATAATGGGGTTACCTCTCCGGCGCAAACCGGATAAGACGGGGTATATAATATGTCAAACAAGTGACAAGTTTTCCCTAAATAAGTATCATGATCTGATATCTGATTTGTTTTTGAAAATATGAATCTGTTAAATACATTGACCTTATAGAGGGTATGTATATTACAACATGTGAAATATATGATTATATAGATATGTATATCTATAAGGAATTCCAAAAGTCAATTAAAAATAAAGCAAAAGCATATATGTCTAGATTTCTTTATCAGGAATCTCTTTTCCGATATCAAACATTATTTCGTTTGATCATCTGCCTTGTAACAATGGAAACCCTTTAATTTGGTACGCCATTAAAAGTATAAGAATTTCCACTGCGTTACCATAAACTATTAATGCAAGTACAGAAGCATATAAAGTTGTGCTAATGCACAAGAAAACACATGAAAACTTAAATTATACGTCCACAGACGTTGAAGTATATCACACACGACTTTCAAAGCAAGACCTTTGGAAAATATAATTGGGCGCGATGATACCAATGCGAATCCCGTCAGTAGAAGAATTACTAATCAAAAAGAAGCACCTGGCCACGTGATCCTACAAACGACATGAATCTTGCTGAGGAACGATAGAACAAGATTTCACAACCATCGGTGCACAGTCTAATCAGAGGCATAATTACTTGCTCTGCAAAAGGAGTCACATATCTTTGCAAATTCCCTATTTCATTTTATTCGACATTCCTGGGTAATGTCACTTAACAACGGTTATCATCCAAAATTCCAAATGAAATTATTAAATTTCTTTTGTTAAAATTCTGACCTCTGTGAATAGACTTTTGCATTGCTACTTACCTTAATGGTCATCATACCATGAGGATTTTTTTTCATAGTAGCCAATATTGATCAGTTTCATTTCTTGGTAAATCCACACGTTACACATGCACTGTTTGTTGCGCATGTGGTTCGTTTGATTTATGAAACCCATTGGAGGGCTTCATTCCAATTTATTATTTTATCCAAACTCAAATATCGTTTCGCCATACTTGATCTTTGCATTGTAAACAGCGTTTTTGCAAAACGATGACTCTTTGATATCGAGTCAATGAATTTCTTGAAAATCTCAATTTCCTTTGGCATACATGGTTTTGTTGTAACCATGTCCGAACTTTCTTATTTGATACATGAACTCGTTTTATTTGAACCAAGTTTAATTGTTTGAACTTGCTCGCATTACGTATTCACTTTAAGGTTCCATATGATGGATTACAGCTATCATATTCGAAATAATCCCAACAAGCACTTCATTTGTTTTGCTTGGTCTTCGACTTCATTGAATCGTTTCTTTGATCACCTTGTGGTGACATTTTCATCAAATTGAAGCTTGCGCTAATCTCGTTTGCACTCATCATATATGGATTTAATTTATTTATTTTGAATCCGCTTTGTTGGTTTATCATATAAAAGCAATCTTAACACAACTGTGTGCTAAGATAATGATACACAAATTCATTTCATATTTCAGTGTATCTCTTAATGATTCTTATATCATCAATCGAGCCTTTCGTAATCTTTATTACTTTATCATCTTTGATCGAAAAAACATTATTTCAATTGTTTCAATTTCAATCAAAACTTCTACTAGTATTGTTTGAAACAAACATTTAGAGTTACTTCATTTAACTTTCATTTGGTTTCAAGCTTGGTGAACTCATTCAGTCACCGCTATTATTATTTTGATCACTACGACACCTTGTGGTGGCGTTTTCTTTAATTTGAAACTTGAGCTAAACTCATTTTTACACATGATGTACGGATTTATTTAATTTCTGTTGGTTCATTATCTTAAACAGTCTTAATACAATTATGTGTTAAGATAAGAGTACACAAATTCATATTATATTCCTGTGTACCTCTAAAGATTCTTTCATTTAAAATTTTCATGATATTCATTTAGTCTTATCATCATCAATTGAAAATTCTATTCGAATATCCAAATTTACTTCATTAAAGATTTCAGTTGATTACCCGGTGAATTTGTTCGATCACCATAATTATTGATCATTACGACACCTTGCGGTATCGGCATAAACTTGTAGCTTGGGCTAATCACAATCATTCGAATCATTCAAAACCATATTTATCTTTCGACTCATCATTTAAAAATACTCTTAATGCAATTATGTATTAAGACAATGATACACTAAACTCTATTGTATTTTGGTGTATCCTTGCAATTCAATAAATGTCAACACATTGATTTTTCTCATATCATAATTCGATAGTTGACAAATTATTTTCGTGTTTCTATTTCAATTGAGCTTGTGGATTCTAAGTCGCCCTCAGTTGACAATCAAGTAAGTTTCCTTTTACAATGACTTTTATTGTTTCTAAAGTCATTTTCAACTGATAAACATTCACATCTATTAATCACATATCTTTTGACTTGAACCTAGTCACTTTGAAAATTTTATCATTCCATCTCATTCATTTGACATCAATTTCTTGAATTAATTCAGTTGAATTATTAAGTCCTATCTATTGTACAACTCATATTCACAAAATTTGGTATTTTAATTCTGTACCATTTACCTTAATACTGTTCTTATTGACTAAGACATGACATAACTTTAAATGAAATATCATAGCCTAAATCTCGAGGACGAGATTTAAAACAAGGTGGGGAGAATGTAACGACTCACACAAAAATGACCTAAAAACGTTCCGTAAGTATAAACCCGGACCCCTGATGTAACAACTCTCATCAAAAATACTATTTCTTATTTTAATTTGCTCAAAAGGAAACCCTAATTAAGACACTCAAGTAATCCTGCACAAACCCTAAAAATATCAGAACAATCGTAATCAGGTTCAGGGCCCCTAAAACTCAGGGGGGGGGGTATTTCCCCATTTACGATTATCATCACAGTTTGCTGTCAGAATCGAATTTTATCGATCCGTCGACTCAGCTAACTTACAAATACACGCGGCAACCTGATATTAAAAGTAACCCGTCGTGCCACGCGACGCGCACACAAGGATCTCTAGCGTGGCGCGAGAGGAACAATTTCTCAGTATAAATAGAGGGCATTGGCACTTGATTTCTGGCGTTCTTTCGACGCTCAAATTCGTTTCCTACACGGAGTTATACTCCAATTCGTTCAAAACACACACAGCACGAAACGATGCCGCGATAACAGGGTATTAACTCGATCACTGCTATCATTCTTTTCTTTCCTTTAGCTTTTATTATAGTAAATAGTAGCTCGGGATTACACCTTCTCAATCCCGAAACTCTGCCCGTTATTAGGGTAATAACTCTAATCGCTGCTACGATTCAATGTCCGATCAATTGAAACTATCCGATGGATGTTTAAGTGCTGCTCAAACTCGGGTTATACTTTGTCATTCGTCGTGAATTCGATGGATGTTTAAGTATCGCACTTTGTCATTCGTTGTGAGGGTTTCTATCTCGTGAGTTGTCGTTAAAGTTGAATTGAGTTAATACACTAACACGAGTTCCATTGTGTCTAGAAATTAGAACTCGTAACCAGGGAAATCCTGAAATAGAATATTTAGCAATTAAGAAAAATTATTAGCTAAGTAAGATTAATTAACGGCTAAGCAAGGTTAATTAAGCTAATTAATCAGCTAAGTAAAATTAATTAAGCTAAACAAGATTAATTAAGTTAAGCAAGATTAATTAAGCTAAGCGAAATTAATTAAGTTAAGCAAGATTAATTAAGCTAAGTAAGATTTAACAAACACCTAAATAGATATACATGGAATATATATATAAGATAGATAATATCAAAGGAAGGTGATAGGAAGGTGTAAGAAGATATATATGTAAGTAGGAAGCTTCCTATAAAATGTATAGGTAACTTCCTAGAAAAGCTATAGGAAACTTCCTAGAAATTTCCTACTTCTTACCTATAAATAGGAAGCTTAGGAATTCATTTCCTTTGCTCATTTTCTCTATTCTTCTATACGTTAGTGTTCTAACCAGTAATCACCGATGCGATGTTCTGTCCGATCGATTCATGAACCATTTAATAAATGCCAAAGTGTTGTACTTTGTGAATTTCGGTAAACGGAATCCAAAGTGTTGTACTTTGTGAATTTTGTTAAGGTTCGAATCTCGTGACTACCGTTAAGGTTTGATTTGGGTTTTACACAAATACGTATTCCATTCTGTTAAACTATATGTTTAACTACCAGAATATTCCCAACTACAATCAAACAAGCTGTTAAATCATCAGAAGATTCAGAACAATAAAGTATATGCTTAATTATCAGAAGGAGTAGAATCAAGAAGCTTGTTAAATCAATATTGCATGCTTATAAAGTGAGTCATTCTCTTTTTATCAAATTTGTTTACAAAAGCATGTTTATTTTCAAAGTTATAATTACAGGGATTAAGTCTTTGTAATCACTATATTACAGCCAGTATGTGGGGTTTTGTATACATTACTTGATAATCTTCACCATTGGACAACGAGTTAGCCAATGGGTGATATGACCATAGTCACAGAAACGAGTCGAGTGACAAGTACCGAGGGTAGTTGGTTGATAATAAAATATTGTAATCGCTCTTAATACTGTAAATTATAACAAATGAGTCGTTTTAGTAAAAAAAATGATTTACTCAGTATTTCCCGCTGACAAAACCTTTTTCAAACATGTTTCAGGTAATTACAGTAAAGATGGATACGGCACTGAAAGACTTCAAGAAGTGGCTTATTTTATTAATTAAATCAAATTAAGAAATATTTTTTTATATTAAAGCTACCATTGTAAAACATGGGTTTATCTCATCTATTTAATAAATAAAATCCGGTGTTTTCTAAACTCTGATATTTTTCCTAACTCACGATCCTGATGAAATTTCCGCTGCAATATTTTTCAAAATTAGTCACCGGTACCACTGGGCTGTTCGTGGCTCCCGATTCCATCCAGGGTGGGTCGGGGGTCGTGACAGTTACCATACGATTCGACCTCCTTTTGCAGTTTGACGCAATTAGTCCCTTAATTGCGCAAAGTAGCGCGAAATGCCGTTTAATGATATCTAAGCCTTCCATGGCCCATAATAATCATTCCCAAGAATATATTTAAATATTACTACGCTCCCGTTTGCTTAAATGGTCACCGAATGGCGTAGATTCAAAAGTTGACGCTTTAGGCCCCTCTATTGCGCAAACTTGCGCATTTCATCATTTATTAGCATTGAAGCCTCATCTAATCCATATTAGGCATCCTTGAAAGTATTATTAAACATTACGATGCTTCGGGTTCTCTAAAAGGTCATTCAGAGGTATAATTAAACATATTGATACTTTTAGTCCCTCTAACTTGCAAAGTTGCGCGTAACTTTACTTATAGGCATAAAAACCTTAGACGACCATTAATTGGCATTTCCGAGAGTTATAATTAAATATTATGAAGCTCTCGGTTTGTTAAAAGGTCACTCAGAGGTTAGAATTGACATGTTGATGCTTTTAACCCTTTATTACGCAAACCTTCAATTAATTACGCAAACGGCTACACTTAACCATCAAGTGGCACATTTGTGAATATAAACATCGTAAGAGGTTATTTAGAAACTTATTTTAGGTATGCTAACACTTCCAGTCCTTTGATAATCAAAGTTTTCGATTTTTCGAAAAATTAGTCCCTAAATTTCAATGTTTGACTTCATTAGGGTTCATTACACGTGTCAAGACTTCATTGGACGTGATTTTACGAGGTGTTACATCCTCACCCCCTTAAAAGAAATCTCGACCTCGAGATTTGCTAATGTAATGGAAGAACTTTTTGTCGCATAATGGACCTAACTTCCACAGCCTATTTGGGCCTCTAGAGGCATCCTAAATGACCTTTATAATAGGTTCATGTTTTCTTCCTTAGATTCTGATCCTGACGATCCTTAATCGATACGGGTTTCTTATAATATCATAGATACGTCTATCATTATGTGATAATGCTTCTCGACTTATTGGTGACATACATCCTTAAATCATTAGTGTGGGTCACACTGCGAGTTCCACCACGTTCCATAACTAGGTTTTAGTTTAAAAGCTATTGACCTTTGATGTATTCGATTTTCCTTGAATGATCCTATATATAATCAGAGCTTAACTAGCCTGTTGTATAAAATTTTCAGTACACTCTTCTTAGAGTGATACTTTCAATTGAACCCTAGTCCTTATTAAGGACTTAAGAGGGTTGCGATTTTTATTAATCCTTGATTTTCTGCCGATTACTGGCAACTCTAAGATGATTATGAATTCGAATGATCTTATTTGTTGTTTCCAATGCAACTTTCAGATCCTGATAATTGGACTTACCAATCTATTGTTCTAACAATAGATGTTTAACATTCAATTTATACAAGGTCTCCAAGGGAACAGCCTTGCTACTTATATATCAACTATTATAGAAAGGCTTATTTTAAGGTGAGATGGTTATTCCAACCATTACTTAAAACTAATCTTAAGGAATAGCAAATCCTTACAGCTAGTCGAATTAAGTCGATGATCCTGGGCAGCTAATGGCGATTCTTAATTGTTGCCTAAATAGGGTTGCGGTAATCAATGCATAAGCAAAATGAACCGTCTTTCTTAATTAGCAATTTCAAACTCTTAGAATATTGAGTTGGGCTATATGAACCTCTATCCTAAAACTCCCTTAATCAGGGTTCTGATTCTTCCAATGATGATACTAGTTATCATATAAATTTTATATTAATGCATCCTTAAGCGAGACGTTAATCTTAACTCTACTTGCCTCTAAGGAGGTAAACAGGGTAATCTTGGAGAAGATGGTCAAAACGCAAGGAGGTTACAGAGATTTTCCAATTCCCAGGCTCTAGTTCATTTACCATGGTCTGCATCAGATAAGTGATACATTCGTTTTACGAGTCCACGGATTCTTTACTCAGGAACGTTTACTTGGATAATTCCATTTTAGATATCTTCTTTGAATACCATTAGCTGACTTTAATACCGTATGACCATTGGAATATCTTTAGGGTTCCATGCATTAAACCTCCATACTGATCAGGCATGGAAGCAATCTATGGAACATATTAAGATACACCAATCCTCATATGATGCTTTTGTCGTACCATATGGTATTCGCAATCGATAGAGATCAAGAGATATCAATCACTTATGATGATGCACTTCATCTGAAGAGAGGGTACACTAGAATTTCATGACTGGAGACTTTTGGCAGGAGCAGAAGAAATGGTTCCTATGATTTTCGCCTGTAATTTTTACCTTACACTTAATATCTAGGGTTCTCATGGGAGTCTTTAAGAGTTTGCTATACTTACCATCTATGAAGGATTGATTGGTATCCGAAATAAAGCAGAACTCCTAGCGTTTTATTCAACTTCATATATTATGCTTAGGGTTCTAACAGGTAGATTAAATAACTTATAAAATTCATTCCACAACGACTTATCTGCACCTGAATCAAACAATACCCTTGCATATACATCACGGATAAGGACGTACCGGTTATAACATTGTCATCTTATATGGCCTCTTTTGCATCCATCTGAGAGACCTTAGCGTTAGTCTTCTTATCTCCTTCAAACTTCTTAGCATACTTTGGGCAATTTGATTTGATATGCCCTTTCTCATTACAGTTGTAACAAGTCGCATCTCGTATCTTCTGGCATTCCAATGTTTTATGCTCCCTAGATTTGCAGATCCCACAAGCCCTAGGCTGCGATTGGGATTTTGGTTCGTACCTGCACTTCCGACAATGGCGCTTCTTGCAGGTCTTGCATTTAGGTTTCTGGTTGGACATTTTTTTTTCTTCTTTTTAGAGCTCTGGGAGTTATCTTCCTCCCTTTTCCTTTTCAGTTCACCCTTTACATTAGAGGCACGAACGAGATCCTTCTCGTGAGTAACGAAGGGTGGTCTTGGTTGAGATTTGGAGCAAGTAGCATTGGGCTCCTTGATCTTTTTCACAGCCTTCTTCACAGCTTTTCCAACAGCTGCGTCTATCATAGTCTGAAGAACATCCTTGGAAATTCTAAGGTTCACAATTGTAGTATCATTAGCATGTGTCGCATCATCCATAACACGATCAACGGCTGTCTTATCCGAGTTTGTCATACTCGATATTTGATTCCTAACACCAAATAAAACAATTATTTAGTTACAATCCAACAACCGCTACTCATCATCCTGATGCCCTAATATATACCAACCATGGTATCGTTAAACCATACAGGTTAATATAGTACGAACATTCTCAATGAACGTCAATTAAATATGTATATATATCAATTATGCTTAGCCTAGGCCATAAAAGACCATTAATGACAATTAAGGTTTGGACCTAGTCCATCACCTGTTTGACAAGGGATCAGTTGTCACGTCTTTCTTGATCATATTGATGATTTTGGATAGCTTGAAAGCTTGACATTAGGATATTGGATAAGAGCGTTTCCTAATGGATATAAAGCATCCATCTAAGGTTGTTGAAGCAGTATCTAAATGTTATCGGCCAATTCTACCTCGCGTTATAAGCCTAAGATCCTAATAGGCGGATACAACAGCTTACAATATTTATTGTCCTCAATAGACTTTTTTGTGCCAGAAATAGTCCCCATATAAGCATCATTGATAAGGAAAAGTACCTTTTACGATGTCATCTTTCTATATCGCCTCCTGGTGTCCATCTGGAAGACTCATGCGTTTACTTTCTTGGCCTCTTCAGACTTCTTCTGATTCCTAGGGCAGTTAGTCTTGATGTGCCCCTTCTCGTTGCAACCATAACAGGTCGCATCTTTCAACTTTTTGCAATCTAAGGTCTTATGCTCCTTGGACTTGCAGATTCCACAAGGAAGATGCTGAGATTCAAATCTGCATTTCCCCAGGTGGAATTTCCTACATGTTTTGCACCTGGTCTTTTCACCCGTCTGCTGGTTACCCTTATTAAACTCGGAACTCTTCCTATGATCAGAGTTCCCCTTTTTCTTCTTATCGAAGTGATGAGAACCCTCATCCTCCTTTTTACGCTTCCCTTCTTCCGAAGCTTTTGCAGCCTTGTTTCTGGCTACGTCGAGTGTGAGAGATAGCGACAATTCTGCCGCTGACCGGAATGTAGTAGGTCTCGATGCTTTCACGCTTGCCTTGACTTCCGGGGCTAGGCCCCCAATAAAGCGAGCTATACGCTTTGGTTCTGGTGTGATCAAGTAAGGAACCAATCGACACATAGTATTGAAATTTGTAAGATATGCCTGGCAATCTAAGTCTTCTATGACTAATGCCAAGAAATCGGTTTCAATTTTCTCAACTTCATGTTGAGGACAGTAATTTTCCTTGATAAGAGCAACAAACTGATCCCATGTTTGATTATACAACGGGATTTTCCCAGTAGCCTGGATTAGCGACCTCCACCAAGCTAGAGCTTCTCCTTTAAAAGATTGTGAAACAAACTTCACAATGTCTTGCTCTGCACATCCGCTAATATCAACAACAGTGTCCATCTCCTCGAGCCACGTCATGCAGTCGATGGCTCCTTTTTCTCCTGTGAAGTCTCTGGGCTTGCAGGAAACAAAATATTTATACGAACAGGTTTTAACATGTGGTTCTTGATTAAGCACAACCTGTCTAGGCAGAACACTCCTCTGATTTGACGAGTTATGAACATCGTCCTCCTTTGAATCATGTGATTTAGAAGGGGGGTTACTACGAGCCACAGATAGAGTCTTAGAGTGTGTACCACTTGACTCATTATACTGTCTGTCAAGAGCTCGAGTAACAACATTATCTATTAATGCCTGCAGTTCCTCACCAGTTATGTTAACTCTGGTAGTGTCATTGTTCTCCCTCGGGTGGCTGTTGACCTCCTCTGATCCAGTCATGTAGCTTGATTGCTACATAAGTACTGACAATGATTTATTTAGAGGTTATTATGGAATCATCATTTTTGACGATTCATCAACCATGGTAATATAAACCATATTGGTTAATTTGTTAGTTATATTTAATTAGTATTTTCATTATAGTTTATCCTAGTTATAAAACATTAAGGATATTAAAGTGGCGCAAAAGGCCTAGTCATAAAGACAGTTTTTAAATTTATAAGCCATGATTTCGGAGAATCGAGGCATTTTGGTTTGAACATATTTCATTACCTTTTTCTTGACAGAGAGTCAAAGACTACAACTGTCTTTTGCCCCACAGGGCGTTAATTATAGCCCGTAGGCACTTCATCCTTAAGGGATGGTTATATAAATAAGGGAAATTGAAATATCCCAATTTAAAGATGACTTATGTGATTTTATCAGATCACAGTTTGTCGAAAATGTTAACATGCTTTCAGATGTTAACAAGAATTTGAATCTTTTGAATAGTTTTTACCATCTTGGCCGTGCCTGAAATGACAGGTAGGCTAGGTTTTAACTTTAAGATTCTTTTTAGTATTAAGAGCAGAACAACCCTAAATGGGGATGTTAATAAGGATCTGTATCTACTTGAGGAACTGTCATCTTGGCCCTGTCCTTAAAATGACACATGGGCTAGGTCTTGTCCTTTTTGGATTTTGCCAATTTATAATATTGGTAGATCCTATAATAGGAACGTTATTTTAAATCTAACCGTTCCATTTAAAATTTAAACAGGTACATGGTTGCCCTAACACAGGACTTCTAACAATACTGACTCGCCCATGCAGGGGCTAATCAGAAAAATAACAAAGGAAACAAATAAAGGACAAAAACGAATCAGGAGTAGTCCTAAGTTCTTTGTCTAGACTCAAGAATGTGCAACTGTGTAACTGAGATTAAACACGAAAGGCTAGTGTTTAATTCACTCAGTGTTAGCTCTGATACCAACCTGTCACACCCCGATATTTCCACGTATTACCGGTGGGCCCGGTGGGGAGTATCGTGACGTAGTTGATATCATCATAGTCAAACAACACAATTTAAATGCACAGCGGAAGCAAAAGATAAATATATTACAATCCGATATGAAGTAATATCAAAGTATTACAAATGGAATGTAAAGGATCCACAGGCGGATCAATAAAAGATAAACACTGTTCAACAGACTTTAGGCATCTAGAACTTGCAAGATTCCCTATTGACGCCCTGAGCTCCCAGCCAATTACGTACAGTACCTGTCACTTAACCTTTTTGGAAAATACGTCAGTTTACACTGGTAAATACAACTTAACGGACTCATTTTGAAAATAGTTTAGAAAATTGATTTGAATGCTCTAGGCACAAAATTCTTTTATAACTTGGGACAATTATATAAAAATAATCTTGTATACAGATTTACATGTTCGTTATACACTTAGGGCCCGATGTAGAAACCGGGTCAAGATTAACAGACACACCACAAGTATAGGCCCACATGAGCGTGAGATACCGTTTCCCTTATGCAACTGTCAGGTGTATGCCTACACCCCGTGCATAAGACGTGGCCATTTTATAATACAATGATGCCAAGGATATCTGGGACATGGTCATTAACCCCTAAAGGCCTTTATTTCAAACAAGACAGATTAAATCGGGTTACCTCAATAATTTAATCACAATACGATTAAACATTCAATACCCGACCAAGCGGTATTATTATAATACCGTATCCCAAGCCCGTATAGGGAAAATAAGCTAAGAGTATTTACCTGAGCTTAAAATGCAATTTATACTCAGCCGTATATCCTAATCAGCAAGCACAAGTACCTCTACTGGGGCTCTTAATCTGGAATGAGGGTTTTTAATAACCTATTAGATTCCTAATGGATCTTATGTAAGTTGAAACTTAGACCGGTTAGTTTTAAGGAAAGGTTTACGGTTCAAAACGCAAGATTAAGCGCAGACCGGATTGGAATGTGATTTAGACCCGACAAGTTTGGGGACTTGTATGATATGGGTAAACTTAAACACATTCTGGATTTTGAAGTGAAAATGATAAGGTTTGACCCGTTTCGGTCAATTTATGCAAACTAGTTACATAAACCGTACCGAACGCGAAAATGCGTAACGGGTGACCATAAGAGTCATATACAGGTTTCCTAGATTAATATGCCTTATATATGTTGTTATATCAGTAAGATACCTTCCGTTATGCCCAGGATGATTTTAAACTCAAACTATGTCTCGCAAGGGCATTTTGGTCCTTTTAAAGTTTATAAAAGAGCTTAAATAGTAATCTGAGTTATAGGTCTGATTAAATCAGTAAATATACTCATTTTAATAAGTTATAACAGTAGGGTATCACTTATACGTAAAATTTATTAATTATAATCATACTATGCACCGTAGGGGCATTTTGGTAATTTCACATAAGCCTAAAAAGGCCAAAACTGGAAATCTGAGTTTAAAACTTTTGCTTACTGTTAAAATAAAAAAAATTACTAAGAAAATCAGTAGGCATCAACCCTTATATCTTTAAACTAGTTTTGATACATACTATGCGTTAAAAACGCTTAAAAAGGCGATTTGAAGCCATTTCCGGGTTTTGTATAGAAAGCTGATATTTTTAATATTCCAGAAGACTCAAAATATTTTATTTAACATATTAGATCAGTAGAAAAAGGTTTGGGGTCAAAAGGATTTATAAAACTCATTTTATAGCCCACAAGGGCAAAACCGGCAATTACCGAATCAAGCTTAAAACCCTATGTTATGCTCAGCCTAAAAATAATTAAAAATCTTAAAAAATCCCAAAATATTATTTCATATCAGTGGGTAAAAAGTTTGGTATAAAAAATTGGGTTTAAATAGGTTATATGCTAATTACGCCGTTTAATTAATAAAAAGCTTTTTAATTACGCTATTGAGCATAACTCCTAATCTAGACCTCCAACTGATGTCAAATTTTAGGGACACGTTTATATATCAGTAATAAAGGTTTCTATTCTTTCACATTTTCAAAAATATCATTTCATGGTCAAAAGGGCATAACGGACAACATTTAGGCATATAACGGAAACACGCATGAACTAGGATTTCTATGGAACCAAGTTGTATAACCTTGGAGGGTTATACTAACTTATAATATGGTCCTAATGGAATCCTAAGGCATATCTAAACTAAGCTAAATCGGGTCAGAACTGAAAGTCAAAGCGAATGTCAACTTTTGCGACTTTCGGTTCCGAACCGAGTCTATACTTAGAATTGTCGGGTTGAACATGCTTAGACATGTTCAACTAATATTTACCAAGTTATTAATGTGGCAAAACTGATTTTATGACTTTTAATTTAATAGTTATGCATTTTATTTAAAACTAACCCGTTTGACTTTCATTTGACCCGACAATTAAACTAAGTAAACGTGGTAATTAGGAGGCACCCTTTTGAGGGTTAATTACCTACCTAATTACGGTCACGTAGCCATGTTCGTTACAAACAATAGCTTAACCGTTTAAAAGTCAAAGCGTTTATCGATAACGCTTGACTTTTCTGTTTAAAACGCTAAAATTTAAACTAGGCACGAAAGGGGACTTACAAAAGGGTCCAAGCAAGGAGGGTTGATCCTAATTTCTCAGGTATGAGGAGCAACGTCCCCAACTTAGAGAATTCAAGATCAAGTGTAGGTTATGAAGGAAGTGGGGAAGGGTATTTATAGGTTTTTGAGGACCGTTAGGATCGTTCCTCGTAAACCGTGATTGAATCTGAACCCTACACATATTACCCATGGTTTTATAAACAATGGGCAGCCCCTAGTTTCCAGAAATACCATTTACAATTGATAGAAACTGCTGGAACAGGCTGTTTACAGCTGTTTAGCAGCAAACAGCACTTTCATATATGGCAGAAATTGCCCCTGTGAGCTTTTATGGTCACTTTAGGCACGTTCAAGGCCCGTTAACCTCATTTTAAGGCCCCACTATGATGTTTAAACATAGGGAACATGAAACATGTTCAAAAACATGTCGGATGTCGGTTCCTTTGACCGTACGGTCACGTAGTGCGTCGAATTACGACGAAACACGGACGAACGCTAAAAATGGTCCAAATTACGCGACGAGTGGAATTTTATCATGCCACACACTAAAATAAAATATTTTAGTGCTTACATAAATTTTTGGGTGTCCGGGGATATTCAGAATGCGAGATATGCGCAAAAGTGTAAACTTGTGCACTTTTTGACACTTTTAGTCCCTGCATGACATAAAAGTTTATTTTTGTGTACCAAATACCTCTAAACCTATATCTAAGCTATATAAAGGATAAATAGGGTATGTTTAACTTATGGACATATTCCGGAAGGTCCGTTACCATACGATTCGACCTCCTTTTGCAGTTTGACGCAATTAGTCCCTTAATTGCGCAAAGTAGCGCGAAATGCCGTTTAATGATATCTAAGCCTTCCATGGCCCATAATAATCATTCCCAAGCATAAATTTAAATATTACTATGCTCCCGTTTGCTTAAATGGTCACCGAATGGCGTAGATTCAAAAGTTGACGCTTTAGGCCCCTCTATTGCGCAAACTTGCGCATTTCATCATTTATTAGCATTGAAGCCTCATCTAATCCATATTAGGCATCCTTGAAAGTATTATTAAACATTACGATGATTTGGGTTCTCTAAAAGGTCATTCAGAGGTATAATTAAACATATTAACACTTTTAGTCCCTCTAACTTGCAAAGTTGCGCGTAACTTTACTTATAGGCATAAAAACCTTAGACGACCATTAATTGGCATTTCCGAGAGTTATAATTAAATATTATGAAGCTCTCGGTTTGTTAAAAGGTCACTCAGAGGTTAGAATTGAGATGTTGATGCTTTTAACCCTTTATTACGCAAACCTTCAATTAATTACGCAAACGGCTACACTTAACCATCAAGTGGCACATTTGTGAATATAAACATCGTAAGAGGTTATTTAGAAACTTATTTTAGGTATGCTAATACTTCCAGTCCTTTCATAATCAAATTTTTTGATTTTTCAAAAAATTAGTCCCTAAATTTCAATGTTTGACTTCATTAGGGTTCATTACACGTGTCAAGACTTCATTGGACGTGATTTTACGAGGTGTTACAGGTATAGAGGGAATTGCCTTCAAGGGAGTCTTCTTGATGAAACAACTAGCCAAATGTAGATCCGTGGATCCAACACTTGTAGTTGTGCTCCACTTGAACTACCACCAAGAGTTACATGTAACTCAAGGGGTGTAGCCTCCTCAGATGTTGGTGGGTTAGCAATGATAGAAACACCAGACTCAGTCACTTGTTGTGGTATATTCTCATTAAAAGGTGATTGAGAAGAACTGATTTGTGTCTGGGTTAAATCAAGTGCATCCAACAAGGGTTTTATTTGTGGTGGAATTTGTGCAGTGAGGATAGGGGTAGAAAGAGAATTTGCCCTGGGAGGTAGGCTGTGGATGATGGACTCAAGTGATTCCAGAGCATCATAACGTGGTGTCCCTGTGCTTACAACCAGATCTTTTTGTGAAGATGCAGGAGGAGTTTTAGGTTCATGTTGAGATCTTTCTACCATCTGCTGTGAGGAAGTAGCAGTAGTGGTTTCTGGTGACTTTTGTGATGTCACAGGTAGTTGCTCTGGGATCTCATCTTCCAGAGTTACCTTTTTAGTGGGTTTGGGGGGCTTTGTAGATTTTTTCTTTTTTGGCTTTTTGGTGGTTTTAGGTGTGGGATTCACAGCAGTGGTGGTGCTACTATGATCACCTTGAGTAGTGGGCTCAACAGCAGGGACCTGAGGAGCAGTGGTTGCTGCTAAAGTCTGCTCAGGTACCTCTGTTTGTGTTTTTGAAGGTTTTAACATTCTTGTGAATGTTTCTGCAGTTAAACTGTTTATTTGAAGAGGATTACCCTGGATAAGCACATGGGCATTGTCCTTTGAAAATTTCTTTTTAAAATAATAACTCAAAAACCTTGGAAATAATAAAAATGATTTTTTATTAACATTTTTGACCAAATCATTAAAAATCTCTTGGGAGTAATTAAAGTTTTCATCTTGCAAAATAGCATATCCCAAGTATTGGATTTTTAATGGAATTTCATTAAAAGCGGTGGTCTTATTAGAAACACACATGAGGAGAGTGTGAAACAAAAACCTCATGGCAGGAGGAAAACTGCCTTTTTGTAGAGTATCTTTTTTCATTTGTTCCTCATAACCTCTTTCAAGAAAATCATTTTGATACTCTGTTTTTGGAAACGAGCTTTTACCTTGAAGATCATCGAGTTCGAAAACCTCAAAAATGGTTTGAGGTGTGATGGTAACTGGAATACCCTTTATTGATGAAGTGATAGCTACAGGCTTTTTGTCCTTATTATCAAGTTTTGCATTTTTCCAGAACTCTCTTTGGGTATCCAGGTAGATGGTGGCATCGCAGGTTAACAAAGTTTTATACTTTGTGGATGAAAGTGTGTCAATGATGGAATGAAAGGTTGTGTTTTCACTTGGTTTTTCAAGTGTACACAAGTAATTATGTAGGAATTTGAAAGGAAGAGCCATGATTGAGTCGAAGATGGTGCAAGACGAACAAAGAAGATGAAAGATTTGAGAGAGAATTTGGGGGAAAACTGCTTTGTGAAGGGAATTTTGAATTCAAATCGACAGTGAAAACCCTATTTGGGGTTTTGATCAGGGTTTTATAAGGGGGAAAAGTGTATGCTGACGTGGCAGCGGTTACAAAGATCTGACGATCAAAATACTATCCACGTGACAACCTCTGATGGAAATGGATGACAGTTGTTTAGGAAACCACTGATGGAGCAATACCAGTGGTTTACAAAGGGAAAATGAAAACAGTGGGTGACTTTAACTATCAGTGGATAACCTTTGTCAGTGGATTAAAGCACTGATGTTTGACAATAGTATTTAGCAAGGATAATGAAGGAACAGAGGTTGACTTTCAGCAGTGGATAGCTCTTAACAAACAGATGTTTGAACCAAAACAGTGGATATGGTAGACTTTTAAGGATTTAATGAAAATTTTCATTTTTAGCTATTTTTAAGGATGAATTTCTGATTTTTTGAAAACATTTTAATGCTTTTATTCATAGAAAAACAGGATTTTGCCTGTTATTCCATGTTTAGCATGCCAATCCTCGAGATCAGACTTTCAAAGGTGGACGTGTCTAATGCTTTTGTTAGCACATCTGCCAGTTGATCTTGAGTTGGTACATGATACAAAGAAATCAGACCTTTTTCATAGCAATCCCTCACAAAGTGATGTCTGATGTCGATATGCTTGGTGGTTGAATGGGAAACTGGATTTTTGATGATATTTTCTGCTGCTTGACTATCCAGCATGAGTGGTGTTTTCAAAGCAGTGATACCAAAATCCAGCAACTGGTTTTGAAGCCACAGGAGTTGGGCTGTACAGCTTGTAGCAACAATGTATTCAGCTTCTGCAGTGGATGTTGAAACAGTTGCTTGCTTTTTGCTTTGCCAAGACACTAAGCAGTTGCCTAGGAATTGGCAGCCTCCTGAAGTGGACTTTCTTGTTGTGTTGCATCCAGCAAAGTCACTGTCTGAATATCCTGAAAGCTTGACATTCCCATTAGCTGGATACCAGATACCAAGTGTGGGAGCACCTTTTATGTATCTGAATATCCTTTTTACAGCAATAAGGTTTGACTTTCTAGGGGCTGATTAACTTCTTGCACAGACACATGTTGCAAACATGATATCTGGCCTAGATGCAGTTAGGTACAATAAAGACCCAATCATGCTTCTATATAAGGTTTGGTCAATCAGCTCATCCTTTTCATCAGACAAGACTAGCTTTGTGGTTGCCATGGGTGTACTGCATGGTTTACAATCATTCATATCAAATTTGTTTAAAAGTTCTTTTGCATATTTGCTTTGATAAATGAAAGTTCCATTTTGCATTTGCTGAACTTGGAGACCAAGAAAGCATTGCAGTTCACCCATTGCACTCATTTCAAACTCAGCTGTCATGAGTTGCCTAAACTCTTCACACATTTTATGACATGTGCTTCCAAAAATGATGTCATCCACATAAATTTGGACAATCATCAAATTCTTTCCTCTCCATTTTAAAAACAGTGTTTTATCAATAGTGCCTCTTTTGAAACCATTAGAGAGTAAAAAGGTGGAAAGAGTTTCATACCAGGCCCTAGGTGCTTGTTTCAGGCTATACAGGGCTTTGTTAAGCCTGTAGACATGATCTGGATAAAATGGATCCTCAAAACCTGGAGGTTGACAAACATACACCTCATCTTGAATTGTACCATAGAGGAAAGCACTTTAGATATCCATTTGAAACACCTTCATGTTGTGGTTGACAGCAAAGGCCAGGAACAGTCTTATAGCTTCCAATCTAGCTACAGGGGAAAAAGTTTCATCATAGTCAATGCCCTCGTCCTGTCTGTAACCTTGAACCACGAGCCTAGCTTTATTCTTGATAATAATACCCCTTTCATCAGTTTTATTCTTAAAGACCCACTTTGTGCCAATTGGACTTACATCCTCTGGCAGTGGTACAAGCTCCTATACTTGTTGTCTTTTAAATTGTTGGAGCTCTTCTTGCATGGATTCTACCCAACTGTTGTCTTTTAGTGCCTCTTGGTACTTGACAGGTTGATGAAGTGATAGGAAACCAGCAAAAAGACAAATGTTTTGGGATTGGCTTCTTGTGAGCACCACTTCATTGATGTTGCCAATGATTTGATCAGGTGGATGAGACCTCAAGAAGATTAAATCTCCTTGGTATGGTATGATGGCATTTGTTGGTGAAGGCTGCAGATGTGAATCATCTAAGCTAACATCTGTTGGGGACTTTGAGGACCCAACATCTGTTCGAAATGGAGGTGGAGGAAGTGGTGGAAGTGGTGTGACGCTTGATGGACTTTTATCCACTGATGGCAGATTTTGACCAACAGTGCTTGTGGTTGTGGATGTGGAAGCAGAGTTTAAAGGGCTACTTTGGTCAACAACTGTTGAGGTAGCAGTGGTTGGACTTTGACAGCTGTTTTGAACATATGTTGCCCTGATGGAGGATCTGAATTTCTGCTGTGGGATCACAACTTCATATCCATATTCTTGTGGAGGAGTTTGAGATGGACCTACACTGTTAGTCTTGACAATAGTATTTTCAAAAGTGACTTTATCAAGATCAAATAATTCTGCAGGATTTGCAGGGATTTTCATTGATGAAAGTTCATTAAACTTCACATTCAAAGTCTCTTCCACTGTCTTAGTCCTGGTGTTAAACACCTTGTAGGCCTTAGCAATGGTTGAGTATCCCAAATGGTATCCACTGTCTACTTTGGTTGCAAATTTTGAAATGGAATCTTTTAAGTTTAAAATGAAGCATGGGCAGCCAAATACTTTAAATTATGAGATCAGTGGTTTGATTTTATACAGAATTTCATAAGCAGTCTTTTCATGCCTGGGGTTTATTAAAACTCTGTTCTGGACATAGCAAGCAGTGTTTACTGCCTCTGCCCAGAAAGTTAAAGGCAAACCTGAATCTGCAAGCATGGTCCTGGCTGCTTCAATCAGAGTTCTATTCTTTCTTTCAACTACCCCATTCTGCTCTGGTGTTCTTGGAATGCTATACTGCCTTACAATTCCTTTTGACACACAGAAGGCATCCAACTCCTTATTTTTGAATTCTGTGCCATTGTCACTTCTAAAGACTTTTACTGGCAAGTCAAACTGCTTTTCAACCTGTGTAACAAAGTCTTGCAATATGCCTTGCTTGCAGCCATCATTGCACAATCACAAACATGCTCTTTCTCATCAGCCACCTTCTCTTCCTTTTCACCATGTTTCTTTTCTTCTTCTTCTTCTTCTTCAGACCAGGGGTCGGCCAGTGGTTCCAACAGAGTTTCAAATTTTTCTTCCAATAGTATTTCATCAGCCACAGCATTAACTACTCGGTAAAACCGACACCCTCATAATATGTCTAACACTCTCATATATTTTAGAATGTCCCAATATGTCTTATATTACACCCCGTATGTGAAAACTGAGCCCGAATTATGTTATATTATTTAAATAAATGAAAAACAAGAAAATATTAGTTGAGGCGGGCCACGTGAACCCACCCCAACCTCTTACGCGGGCGGTATCAAGGTTGGAAACGGACTCCGCTGGTTTCTTTAGTTCAAGCGGGCCGCGTAAGCTTAAGCTTACATTGACGCGGGCCGCTAGAGATCATCAAACGCGGAGACATCCTGAGCTGACACGTGTCGACATCGTGGCGAGTCTAGTAGCTGACCCAGCTAAGCTATAGTGTTGACCAGGGTTGACGCGGGTCGCGTAAACCTTGTCTGTGTTTTACGCGGGCCGCGAGAGGACTAGAATCAGGAACTATAAATAGATGGCATCGGATCTTAATTCAGTTCGCTCACAATTTCATTCTCAATCTCACTTTCTGAATTAGAGGCATTATAGTCGGGTATTATACCCCTAATTAGCGAGGTTCTGCTCCGTTGTAAGTATTATAACCCTAGTTTCGTAATAGTTACGCTACCCGATTGATTTAGGGTTCCGTTACAACTGTCGTGGTTCTGCCCGACGTAGTTGTTGGAATACCGTCTCGGGGAGGGTATCATTAATATTTTCAAAGGGTTATGATACTAACCAATGTACATTTGTATAAATTATAGATTATATCTAGGAAACCCTTACGAGAAGCCTAAGATAGCAATGTGAGTTTATCCTCTTTTTGTTAAACTTTTTGGTAATGTTTTACCAAACCTTAAATGTTTTACTATGAAATTTAGCAGTGATTGAGTCTTTGTAGTTCTTCAATTACTGCCAATATGTTGGGGTTTTGTATACAAAATTTGTACTACTTGCGAGTAGTAAGTCGGGATGACAATACGTTACCATTGGACAATGAGTTAGCCAATGGGTAATATGACCCACAAGTCAGTGGATTGACAGTACTAAATGGAGTAATTGTGTAGACATAAACAATGTGATCGCCCTCAATACTGTGCACTGTGACTTTTTATTTAAACTTGATTAAACTGGGATTCACTCACCAGTATTTCCCACTGACAAATGTTTTTAAAACGCGTTTCAGGTAATAAAATGTGAAAGCCAAATAGAAGACAGCTGGACAGCACTGAAGGCTTGAAAAAGTGGCAATAAAGTTACCTAAAACAAAATAGATGTTTTTATTAAATAAAATAGGATTTATTCCTATAAAAACGTGTGTACTATGAACTTGGGTTTTATCCCATTTATTTAAAGTTATGAAAATGGTGGTATTTTACTCTGATTAAATATTTCCTAACTACGGTCCTAATGAAAATTTCCGCTGCCAAATTAGACAAATACTACGATACCACTGAAACTGGCTCGCGGCCGCCCGTTCCCGGGAATCAGGGATCGGGGGTTGCGACAGAAGGTGCTCTCCTCAGCAACTTTGTCCACTGTTTCTTCATTTGACTGCCCTTCACCAGTTTCCAGCCTTTCTTGAATAGTCTCCAATGCTACAAAACAAAAGTCATCACTAGAAACATCATTTTTAGCAAGGAGTGCAAAATTTTCATCACCTAGCTCATCAAGTAAGCTACTCCAGTCAACAAAGTCTTGGGTGAAAAAGCTCTGCTGATCTGGTTGAACCACTGCTGGTGTAACTTATTATGGTGCAGCTGGTTGTACTTGAACCTGAGGAGCTGGGGCCTGGACATACTGTATATGAGGAACAGTGGTTTGGACGTAATGCACAGGAACAGGGGTTGCAGGATGTGCATAGTGAGCAGTGTTTACATGGGCTGCAGAGGCATATTGGGTATAATGCACAGTGTTTTGAGTAGGTTGAGGTTTAGAGCTAGGATGTGTGATTATAGGTCTTTTGTTTTGACTCCTACACTCTCTGGATAAGTGTCCTAACCTATTACAATTGTAGCATTTGATTTTTGATTTATCCAACCCTACTTTTAAGTTCCCATGCAAACCTGGAAACTTTCTCCCTATCCTTTTGTAAAACTTGCTTGTCCTAACACTCAACAAAGCAAGTTGGTGCAAAATATCCATCTCTTCTAAATCAGTTGGATCAAAATGTTGTAAATCATTGAGTTCAAAAGAGAGATTATCAGAGTTCTGGTTTTCACTACTAGCTGTGAAAGCATAGTTACTAGGGTAAGAATCAGAGTTATTGAAAGCTCCACCAGTAGTTATGTCAATAAAATGATCATAACTCTGATCCTTCCCACTACCAGACTCCTCCTGGCCCAAAAGAGCTTTGCTGCCAAATGAATAGTCATCTGCAACCTTTCCAGACTCTTGTAGCTTCTTTTTCTGGTTCAACTCCCTTTCATAGGTCAGGAGTCTACCATGAAGCTGGGTTAGGGTCAGATCTTTAAACCCAACAGAATTCCTTGTTACAAAAGCAATTGTGTCCCATTTTTCAGGAAGTGACCTAAAAAACCTGCTATTTTGTGTAGCATTAGCAAATTCAACTTTAACAAGTTTTAGTTCACTCATGAGACAGCTAAATCGCTCAAACTGTTGTGTTAATGTTTCACCCTTAATGTGACAAAATGTTTCATACTCTTGGTTCAAAATTTCTCTATTGTTTTCAATTACTTCTTCGGTACCACCAAATTGTTCCTTAAGTGTATCCCACAATTCCTTGGCACTGTTACAGTGTAACAGCCCAGCATAGATCTCATTTGGTAGTGCGGATGCAACGATGCTAAATGCCTTGGCATCCAGTTCAATTTTCTGATAATCCTGGTCCGTATAGTTCTCAATTTTCTTAGGAACCATGACCTTTAGATCCTCAGCACTTGGCGCCATTGGAACATGTGGTCCAAAGACAGCCGACCTCCAACATCCGGTATTCTGTTGAGCTAGGATGTGACTCATCCTTCGCTCCCAGATGTTGTATTCATTTCGTTTCAACATGGGTGGTTTGAAGAGTGAACCGATGCTATTGTTAACATCTTGTGATTGTGACATCATCCTAGTTGTTTTACAATTATTGATTAATCAACTTTGCTAGTGATTAAACCTTACTCTGTTTTTCAACAAAACGAACAATTAAAAGTATCAACGATTATGAGCTGAACTTTTACGTCAAAATGATTGTTAGATCAAGTTTGACGGTCCTCGCTCTGATACCAATTGTTAGGATCTGAGTTTCTTATGAATGTTGTTTGTTTAACAAAAGAAAAGATGAATGATTAAACAATCGCAGCGGAATGAGATGAATAAACTTTCAACAACAATCAAAGAGAGAATTGTTTTAAGCAAACATATTTACATGGAATCGAATGATTGTATTTATTACAAACTTCAAATTACAATGCATGCATGCAATACAATCTCCCCCTCAGCCTGAGCTCACAGATGATTTGTTCGTACAGGAATGACAAGTGTTGAAGAGAGCTAATAGCAGTACAGATCACTGTTCTATTTATAGTTCTAAACAAACCACTGTGGCATCTTTGCTGACGTCACCAATGATAGTGACATCTAACCTCCTAACAACCTCAAACTACTGACCTATACAAACACTGATTACATAACACAAGAAGGAAAGTAAACAAGTGATTCTTCATTCCACTGCTTTAGCCCTAGTAGTGCTTTAGTCTTCAGTAGTACTTGATTCAAGACAGTAGATTGAACAAGCAGCACTTTGTCTTCAACAGTCTTTAGAGCACATCAGTTGTTGTGGACCAGCAGTTGTTGTAGGAGATCAGTACTTAGAGGTCAGCAGTAGTTAGGGCCACAATCAAGGGGAAAGATAGAGTGCAAACATCTGATTATTCTGGATCTACTGCCCTGATCCAGTTTTGGCTTTACATCAGCAGTTCCTTTATAGGGTTCAATCCCAACACAATCCGATCGGACGACAGTCCGTTTGGGTGACTGGATCGTTTTGAAATTCGTTAAGTTTGAAAAGTTTGCGGTTTGATCGAGACGGTATGACAACGTGTTAGACAACAGGAACTCCACCAAGACCCAAGTTATCTGATCGAACAGGAATCACCCTAGTCTTACTAGTTAACTGTTCTCGACGGTTGTTCATGTTCAACCTGCTAAGTCGGTCATCTTGTTGATAGAAATCAGATCTCAGACTGACATTTCACTAGAGAATGAGTAGAAGGCCTGAACGAGTTCCGATTCTATCGGTTTTGAGTGCATTGAGTGTAAAAGAATGAGAAAAGTTAGGAAAATCTCTTTCAACTCTTTTAATCCCTTGAAATTGTTTAGATTATTGCGAAATCAGTGTTTAAACATGTTGAAATCCTTTAGATCTGAGTTATTCTTCGTGGAATGAGGCCAAAACTTGAAGTTCATAAGAACTCCATGATGACATCACCCTAGAACACCTTAAATCCGCTGATTTCACGGTTAAAAGTTAAGATTCAAAGGTGAAAATGATGAAGAAGTGAGTATATATCATAGAAGTACAAGATTTGAGGTAGAAACTTACAAGAATCGGGAGAAATCGAGAGGAAAGAAGGCTTGAGCGAGCTGGTCGGAGTGGGAGCTGTCACATCACTGTTTGTGATGTGACAGGGGGTATTTATAGGGTTTCCAAAAGAAGAAAGTGGAGCAGGTGTCAGATCGGATAGCACTTCGATCGGTTGGCCATCCGATCGGATGGTCATCCGTTTGGATGACCATTCGATCGAATGGTCATTCGATCGAAGTGGTCCGGCGTGTTGGTTTTCGTGTTTTCGTTTCGCGTGTTGAGCGTTGCGATGCGTTTAAGCGAGTGTCGATTAAGCGATGCGATAGATTATTAATAGTCACACTAATACTTTATCTAACATACAATCAACATAAACAACTTGCGTTTAGCGTTTGCGATTAGATTAATCACCACAAAACATATATTATAAACATGCACAAGTAACATATAAATAGCACACACACGTAAAGCAATATCCATAACCTGTAATTCAAGTTGCGAACGCGATCGCGATCGCGATGCGATTAGCGATAAAGCGATAAATAGATTGGCGATTAAACTGCGATTAATAATAAATACTCCACATAATACGACTAAAGCAAACAAATAATAGGATTCGATTACAAGTCAATGAAGTAAAATCAATAGTTGAGCAAGGAGTGACAGATCGCAATTAGCAATCTTTTCTTCCTTTGACTTGACTTTGACTTGTATTTTGACTTTCGAAACACGGGGTGTTACAGATGGTGTACGGTGGCAAGTGACGGTTACGGTGGTGAGGAGTGGATCGGTGGATGAACCGGATTTGAGTGGGTCGGGTTCAGTTGAAGATGTGGATGTTAAGATGGTTGGTGGTGGGGGTAATTTGGATCAGAATAGCATGGAAGATTTAGATTAGGGTTTGGATTAGTTTTTTTTTTCTTTTTTGATCTTGAAAGGGGAAAGTTATATGGTAGGTTTCTGACTCCACCGTTAAGTAAATTTAATTATAATAATTCACACTAAAAGCTGCATGGTGGAGCTGGTAAATACGATTTTGAACAACATATCAATCATGGGCTCGATCCTTATTCCTTCCAACTATTTTTCTTTTTTTTCTTTTTTCCTTCTTTTTTCCTTTCCTTATAATTTATTCAACTAAATTGCTTTTCTCAGATTCGTATACTGCTCATTCAGTCATAGGCTCGATCCCTACTCCTTCCAGATATTTCTCTTTTTTATTTTTTCCTTTCCTTATAATTTCAACTAAATTGCTTTTCTCAGATTCATATACTGCGTCATTCAGGAATAATAATGTTTTCTATATATCTTTGTTTACGTGCATCATGCTCTTTAGCCACCTACATAGTCTAACCCCTAAGCTTTCAGGCAATGCCGTATATTTGTGTGTTTTAATGTTTTATGCACATGGTTAAAAGATTTGTATTATACACCTTTAAGTAATTGTCTTTTAGTCATTGTGTTTTACGAATTATGTGTAGCGTATTATGTCTCACGCATTGTGTTTTACGAATTATGTGTAGTGCAATGCGTCTTACGCATTGTGTTTTACACTTCGTGTGTGACTGCACGGTTCAACCCGCTGTGCGCCGCCGCAATGCGCGGCGGGCAAGATACTAGTTATTCTTATTCTTATAAATCATTATGTAATTATATTTTTATGTAAGGAAATTAGGAGTGAGATTTTTTTAAATACCTAGGCCTGTAAACGAACCGAACGAACATGAACATAGGCATGTTCGTGTTTGTTCATTTAACTTTAACCGAACATGAACACGAACACAAACATGTAATCGAACACATTTTTTTCATGTTTGTTCATTAAGAAATCGGGCATGTTCGTGTTCGTTTATGTTCGTTCGAAAGCCTAAACGAACAGTTCACGAACACAAACGAACATAAACATACATAAATTAACATGATTGAACAAACATAAACAAACAAAAATGAACGTGATTGAACAAATATAAATAAACACAATTTAACATTAGTGAATACAAACAAACAAGTCTAATATATTACAGATTATCCGAAAACATATCTAAATTTGGGTTCATAGATGCAATTAAGTAGGTTTTTATATAAATATTAACTAAGTGATCAGTTACGATCTAAGAAAAAGTTTAAAATTTCATCTTTTTACTAGAAAACTTAATTACTAATTAGTTATATTTATATAAGTAGTTAGAGAAGCTAATATTCATTTAAATATAACTATTTATGTATTTACTAAAATTTAAACGAACGTTCACGAACATTAATGAACGAACACGAGGTGTGTTCATGTTCGTTCATTTAATTAAACGAACAAAATTTTGTGTTCGTGTTCGTTCGTTTATTAAATAAACGAACATAAACGAACTTCCCGCCGAACAAGTTCACGAACAGTTCATGAACGTTCGGTTCGTTTACAGGCCTATAAATACCCATTTTGGTAAATACTTTTCAAATCACCTATTTTGGTAAATAAGTTTTCCACCGACACCTATTTGGGCAAAAACTCTAAATAAACGGGTAAGTAAAAAGACAAAATTACCCTTGTGTAATATGATTTAACAAAAAAAAAAACTAATTGGGTTTGGACTAAAGGACATAACATGCAGGATTTTGAAACGTTAATTACAAAACTCGTCAATTTTCGTGCCAAAGGACACCGCCTGAAAACATGATGTTAAGATAAAGGACAAAATGTGTAATTTTCCCGGTTTCAAATGAAAGAACATAAATAAACACGAACATGTCCATCTTCTTAACTAACGGAATACACAAAAAAGTTTGTTTGATTATATGTTCAAGTTCAGTTAAAACTAAATGACAAACACAAACATGCTCTTTCCGTATCTGTTCAGTTTATTTTGGTTGGTTATTATTTAATTTATATAATTGGTGTAACACCCCAAAAATTTCCGTCCAACTATGTGATGACACGTGTCCCAAATCTCCAACTAATCCCGACTATGTGGAAGGAGAGGGACCCACACTGAATATATATATGTGTGTATATATATATATATAGAGAGAGAGAGAGGTCGGTTAACGTACAAAATGCCTTAACGTACGACGTGTACGCGAGGAATTATCAACATGCGAATTTGGGATTATTGAACATCATGCGATTTGGTTTATTTTTATAACATGCAAAAATGGTTTTTATATAAACACGCGAGTTATAGATTTTTTTTGAACATGCGAACTTCTGATTTTTCAACATGCAATTTCTTGTTATAACGTGCGATTTGCCATCGCGTACGCGTCATACGTTAAGGCATACTATACGACATACTTTGTCTATATAATTATATATATTGACATAGGGGAAGGTTCTATGCAGAACACAAAATATTGCGAGAACACGCAGAACACAATGAGTCACCTATTTTTTCAATCATAAAAGTAAATGAAAATGTTGCAAATGTAAGATTTATTGTTTCTTACACTAGAATTCAAAACAAAATATGGAAAATTTTCATTTTTTCTATAACCTACACATATCTACAGGGGCGGATCTAGGGGTGTTTTGGGGGTTCCTGGGAACCCCCTTAGTTTGGAAAAAAAAATGAAAAAATAGTGAAAATTTTGTATGATTTAAAAAAAATTGTAAGAATTAGTGAAAATCTATCAAAAGAAACCTGGTGGGAAAAATTCCTGGATCCGTCACTGCATATGTAGGTTATGTGTAGGTTAAATTACCAACATGCATGTAAGCTACGTGTAGGTAAAAAAAATATGGTTTTTATGTATATATAATACACATATGAATGTAAGAAACATAAAATTTAAAAAAACATGAAACTTAAATCCCAAAATTTAGTGTTTTAGAGTTGTTCTTTTTGTTCTTGCAATAGTTAGTGTTCTGTAATGATCCTCATCCTATTGACATATGTCCCGAATCTCCAACTAATCCTAACTATGTGGAAGGAGAGGGACCAATATTTCATATTTAAAGTTGAATATAAACTGAGGGGTTAAATATGCCATTAAGGCAAAATCCATGGTATGCTAAGGATCCTTACGGACCGTATGATTATACCCTTGTGGTCAACATTGTGTTATAAAATAACCTACGTGTCCGAGATCCTTTACAAACCGTCTCCTAAACCTCTTGCAGTTCGCAAGGGTGTTAAAAATAAAATATTAAGCTGTTGGAGGTCCTTACGGACTGTAACATTATACCCTTGCGGTCCGCAAGGGTGTTTTGAAAATAATGCGTGCCTGAGGTCCCTTACGGACCGTAAGGCAGACCTCTTTCGGTCCGTAAGGGGTTCCCAGAGAGCAGTTTCCTGGCTGGACAGCAGCCTTTCCCTACTTTTGATACCTTTCTCCTTTCATTGCCACACTTAACCACATAATGCCACCTCTAGTGCCACTAATCCACATATTCAAGCACTTAAGGACACTTGGCATGTTCTCATGCATCTTGATTAACTATAAATAGCCTAAGAATTCACTAGTTTATGCACACCATTCATTTCTTTCACTCTCACACTTCTTGTGGAGTTGCTCCTGCTTAGGAGCCTCCTAGTCTGAGTTCTAAAAGTGTTCTTCAACACTAGTAAGTTTTCTTCCTAGTCTATTTCATTTTATAGGCTAGTTATTAGCCGAAAGTCAAGCAAACTGACTTTTGCTTTGACTTTCGGTTCTAACCATTTCGGCCAAGTCAAAGTTCGAATCAAACTTAACTACGTGATTGTGATAATGAAGGTGTTAATCTCTTGTTATAACACCCTCCGACGATCACGTTAAGTAGGTGAAATGACGAGTCAAGCATGTTATGTATAAAAATCAAAACTAGAAAAATATGTGTTTTGCGATAATTGAACTTTTAAGTATCAAAACCAATTATTTTGACATCATAGAAGTTTGTATAAACTTATAAAGTTTACTTTGACATGCTCAACTCGTCATATTCAGTTTACACTTCAATTCTATATCGAAAGTCAAGCAATTTGACTTTTGCTTTAACTTTAACTTTCGATTCCAACCTATTTGGTCTACTTTAAAACCCAATCAAAGCATGTAATGTGACCATAATATTATACGGAATAACCCTCTGAGGTCTCAAGGCATGTATGAGAAAAGTTAGGAAAATCTCTTTCAATTCTTTTAATCCCTTGAAAATGTTTAGATTATTGCGAAATCAGTGTTTAAACATGTTGAAATCCTTTAGATCTGAGTTGTTCTTCGTGGAATGAGGCCAAAACTTGAAGTTTATAAGAACTCCATGATGACATCACCCTAGAACACCTCAAATCCACTGATTTCATGGTTAAAAGTTAAGATTCAGAGGTGAAAATGATGAAGAAGTGAGTATAGATCATAGAAGTACAAGATTTGAGGTAGAAACTTACAAGAATCATGAGAAATCGAGAGGAAAGAAGGCTTGAGCGTGCTGGTCGGAGTGGGAGCTGTCACATCACTGTTTGTGATGTGACAGGGGGTATTTATAGGGTTTCCAAAAGAGGAAAGTGGAGCAAGTGTCGGATCGGATAGCACTTCAATCGGTTTGTCATCCGATCGGATGGTCATCCGTTCGGATGACCATTCGATCGAATGGTCATTCGATCGAAGTGGTCCGGTATGTTGGTTTTCGTGTTTTCATTTCGCGTGTTGACCGTTGCGATGCGTTTAAGCGAGTGTCGCTTAAGCGATGCGATAGATTATTAATAGGCACTCAAATACTATATCTAACATACAATCAATATAAACAACTTGCGTTTAGCGTTTGCGATTAGATTACGTTGCGATAGAGTTGCGATTGTGTTTCGATTAATCACCACAAAACATATAATATAAACATGCACAAGTAACATATAAATAGCACACACACGTAAAACAATATCCATAACCTGTAATTCAAGTTGCGAACGTGATTGCGATGCGATTAGGGATAAAGCGATAAATAGATTGGCGATTAACATGCGATTAAACTGCGATTATTAATAAATACTCCACATAATACAACTAAAACAAACAAATAATAGGATTCGATTACAAGTAAATGAAGTAAAATCAATAGTTGAGCAAGGAGTGACAGATCACAATTAGCAATCTTTTATTCCTTTGACTTGACTTTGACTTGTATTTTGACTTTCGAAACACGGGGTTTTACAGCCTCCCCCTCTTAAGGGAATTTCATCCTGAAATTAAGGCGCAAGCGTAACAAATAGCTGAGGGTACTTCGCCTTCATTTCACTTTCGAGTTCCCAGGTGAACTCGGCGCGGCGTTTGCCTTCCCAGCGAACCTTCACAATGGGAATGTGCGAGCGCCTGAGCTTCTTGGTTTCTCGGTCCATGATCTCGACAGGCTTTTGCATGAAGTGTAATGTTTCGTCCACTTGTAGATCCTCAAATGGCACCTGTAAATTTTGCTCGGCTTGACACTTCCTGAGGTTCGAAACGTGGAAAGTCGGGTGGATGTTGCTAAGTTCCTCCGGTAGTTCGAGTCTGTAAGCCACTTTGTCGATCCTTTCCAGAATCTTAAAGGGTCCAACATATCGAGGCGTGAGCTTTCCTTTCTTGTCGAATCTGATCATCCCCTTCCAAGGTGATACCTTTAGGAGTACGTGATTGCCAACGTCAAATTCAAGAGGCTTGCGGCGTCTATCGGCGTAACTTTTCTGACGACTCCGAGCTTTCAGCAGATTGTCTTGAATTTGGAGGATTTTGTCAGTCGTTTCTTGCAACAGCTCAGGACCGGTGATCTGTGCGTCTCCGATCTCGTGCCATACAATAGGCGATCGACATTTTCTTCTGTATAATGCCTCAAACGATGCCATTTGAATGCTAGAATGATAACTGTTATTGTACGAGAATTTGACGAAAGGCAAGTGTGCGTCCCAATTACCACCAAAATCTATGACACACGAGCGAAGCATGTCTTCAAGGGTATGAATCATTCTCTCAGTCTGACCGTCGGTTTGGGGATGGAAAGCGGTACTTAGATTAAGAGTAGTACCGAGAGCAGATTGAAACGTTTCCCAAAGACGTGAGGTAAACCGACCATCGCGGTCAGAGATGATATCACGAGGCGTCCCGTGTCGATAGATGATTTCGTCGGTGTAGATCCGTGCTAATCGTTCTACCTTAAAGTCTTCTCGTATCGGCAGAAAATGAGCAGATTTAGTAAGTCAGTCAACAATAACCCAGATGCTATCGTGACCTGATGGCGTGCGCGGAAGTTTCGTTATGAAGTCCATAGCTATACTCTCCCATTTCCACGCAGGGATCTCGGGTTGGACGAGTAAGCCAGAGGGTGTTTGTTTCTCGGCCTTGACTTTCGAACAAGTCAGGCACTTCGAAACATAGATAACGATATCCTTCTTCATGCCCGGCCACCAGTTCTTGTAGCGAAGGTCCAGGTACATTTTATCGGCACCGAGATGAATAGAATATCGAGACTTGTGGGCTTCGTCTTGCAGAATTTTTCGTAAGTTGGTGCGCTTGGGAGTTGGGGATCCAAATTTGGTCTAGATAATGGAATATCCCATTCGATTTATTCTCGAATTGCTCACCATCGTTGATGATCCTTTCCTTCTTCAAAGTGCGGTCGGTAAAACAAGCATGTTGGGCGTCGCGAATAAGAGCTTCCAGATTGTACAAGGCTTGAACATTACGAACGCTGTACAAATAGCTTCGTCTGCTGAGAGCGTCGGCAACGACATTTGCTTTGCCAGAATGATAACGAATCTCACAGTCGTAATTGTTGAGAAGTTCCACCCATCGGCGTTGGCGCATATTAAGTTCCTTTTGGCTTAAGATATGTTGTAGGCTCTTATGATCTGTGAAGATCGTACACTTGGTACCGTAAAGGTAGTGTCGCCAAATCTTTAACGCAAAAACAACTGCACCAAGCTCGAAATCGTGGGTTGTATAGTTCTTCTCGTGGATCTTGAGCTGACGAGATGTCACACCCCGATATTTCCACGTATTACCGGTGGGCCCGGTGGGGAGTATCGTGATGTAGTTGATATCATCATAGTCAAATAATCACAGTTCAATGCACAACGGAAGTCTAAAGTAATAATAATACAAACCGATTCGAAAGTATAATAAAGTATTACACAACGGTTGTACATGGATCCACAGGCGGATCTTAAAACAGAAATATAGACATTGTACAACAGACTTTAGACACCTAGAACTTACAAGATTCCTTATTAACGCCCGGAGCTCCCAGCCAATTACGTACAGTACCTGCCACTTAACCTTTTTGGAAAATACGTCAGTTTACACTGGTAAATACAATTAACTGACTCTTTTGAAAAGTGTTTGTGAAAATTGATTTAAATGCACAAGGCACAAATATTCTTTTATAACTTGGGACCATTATTTAAAAATAATCTTGTATACAGATTTATATGTTTGTCGTCCGTCATGGCCGGTTAGAATAGCCGGACAAGATTAACTGACACACCACTGGTATAATGCCCACAAGGAAACTCCTTATTGCGGGATACCTTTTATACATATGCAACTGTCAGGTGTATGCCTACACCCCGTGCTTAAGTCGTGGCCATTTCAATGAATGAGCCGAGAATATCCAGGACACGGTCATTAACCCCCCAAAGGCCATATACCAAACAAAACAGATTAAAACGGGTTATGCAAATATATTAATCACAATCCGATTTAAATAACCACATACCCGACCAAGCGGTATTGTAATACCGTATCCCAAGCCCGTATAGCGGAAAATAAGTTAAAAGTATTTACCTGAGTAAAAATGTAATTTTATTCTCAGCCGTATATTCAAATCAGCAAGCACAAGTACCTCTACTGGGGCTCTCAATCTGGAACAAAGGTTTTTTATTAACCTATTAGATTCCTAACGGGTCTTATTTAAGTTGTAACTTAGACCGGTTAGTTTTAAGGAAAGGTTTACGGTTCGAAACGCTAGATTAAGCGAAGACCGGATTAGAATGTGATTTAGACTCGACAAGTATGGAGACTTGTATAATATGGGTAAACTAAACACATTCTGAATTTTTAAGTGAAAATGATAAGGTTTGACCCGTTTCGGTTAATTTATGCAAACTAGTTACATAAACCGTACCGAATGCGAAAAATGTATAACGGGTAACCAAATGAGTCATGAAGATGTTCCACAAGTTAATATGCCTTAAATATGTTGTGATATCAGTAGGATATCTTCCATTATGCCCAAAACGAGTTTAAAACCAATCTAAGCCCCGTAGGGGTATTTTGGTCATTTTAAAGGTTATAAAAGAGGTTAAATGACAATCTGAGGTTCTGGTAAAAAATGATCAGTAAAAATATTTATTTTAGTAGGTTATATCAGTAAGATATCATATATATGTGAAATTTATCATTTATGACCAAACTATGCACCGTAGGGGCATTTCGGTCATTTCATATAGGCTTTAAGGGTCAAATTTGGGAATCTGAGTTTAAAACCTTTACTTACTGTTAAAGTATAAAAATTTGTTCATAATATCAGTAGGTAACAAGCCTTAGGCGCCAAATATAGTTTTAAACCATACTATGCGCCTAAATCGCATAAAAGTCGGTATTTGACGATATTCGGGTTGATTAAGGAAATCTGAGATTTTGATTAGCCTTTACTGTTTAAAATAACTTATTTAATATATAAAATCAGTAGAAAAAGGTTTGGTATGTAAAGGATGCGTAAAACTCATTTTATTAGTGAAAAGGGCATTATCGTCAATTACCGAGTCTATACGAGAACCCTATGTTATGATCAGTTTAAAAATAAATAAAAATCTTCAAAAATCTCAAAATATTATATTACATCAGTGGGTAAAAGGTTTGGTGTCAAAATTTGAGTTTAAATAGGTTTTATGCTGAAAATGTCGTGTAATTAATAAAAAGGCTTTAATTTACGATATTGAGCATAACTCCCATTTTAGACCACGAACTGATGTGAAATTTTAAGGACATGTTTATAAATCAGTAACAAAGGTTTTTGTCCTCTTGCATTTTCAAAAATCTCGTTTTAATATTAAAAGGGCATAATAGTCAACTTTAAGCATATACGGAAACATGCGATGAACTAGGATTACTATGGAACCAAGTTGTATAACCTCAGAGGGTTATACTAACCTATAACATGGTCCAAAAGGAATCCTAAGGCATATCTAAACTAAGCTAAATTGGGTCAGAACTGAAAGTCAAAGCAAAAGTCAAATTTTGCAACTTTCGGTTCCGAACAGAGCCTAAACTCAGAATTTGTCGAGTTGACATGCCTAGACATGTTCAATTAATATTTACCAAGTTTTTAAAGTGACAAAACTGATTTTATTTCCTTTACATCATTAGTTATGAATTTTGTTTAAAAATGACTCGTTTGACTTTTATTTTTATTATTTTGACCCGACAATTAACTAACCAAACATAGTAATTAGGAGGTGCCCTTTTGAGGGTTTAATACCCACCTAATTACGATCACGTAGCCATGTTCGTTATGAACAATGGCTCGATCTCTTAAAGTCAAAGCGTTTATCGCAAACGCTTGACTTTTCGGCTTTAATCGCCAAACAATATTAACTAGTGACGAAAGGAAACTTACTGTAACACATGTGCCTCCACGGCCATCAAACAAATACCAAACCAATGAAATATTATATTTCATACTTGGGATTTGTAAAAAATATGTGTATCATTTGTACATATCAATTCTTGTTCAATTTCAAACTCTAAATCGCTTTCTGGAAGGTTATACGTGCACCGATGCGTAAATATAACCAGTTTAATGCAACGAACACTCCGGAATAGTGAAATAGGCTTAACATACCTTAAATAACCTCTACATAACTTAGAAATAAGTTTTGGAAGGTTTGGTATGCCGAAATCAAGTTAATTCGCTTACAGGGACTAAATATGACAAACTGCGAAAGTATGTCAATTTGAACTGTAACGAACATTCCGGAACATGACCATAAGTTAAACACACCATAAATATCCTTTACATAGCTTAGAAATAGGCTTTAAGGGGTTCGGTGTGCTAAAATAAACTTTTGGGTCATTCAGGGACTAAAAGTGTCAAAAAGTGCACAAGTTTGCATTTTCGCGCATAACTTACGTTCTGAATACATCCGGACATCCAAAAATTTATGTAAGCATGAATATATTATGCTTTAGTGTTTGGCTTGCCAAAAATCCATTCGTTGCGTCATTTGGATCGTTTTTCGCGCTTATGCGCATTTCGTCGTAATTAAGCGAACATCGCGTTCGTACGACCAAACGAACCAACATCCGGCATATTTTTGAGCATGTTTCATGTCCACAATGTTTAGGCATCATTTTAGGGCCTTAAAGTTGGCTTTACGGGCCTTAGAAGTGCCGGAAATGGGCTTAAACACGTGCAGGGACTGAAACTGACATTTCTGAAACTTTGTTCTGATCTGTGACTCCTAGGCGGCCTGCCTCAGGATCTTAACATCCTCAGGCGGCCCGCGTCAGACCTTCTGACCAGATTAAATGTTTCTAACAGCAGATTGCAGCTGTTTGATCCACCACCACACATTCTCATTTGTCTAGTCAGCTGATAAGAACCATTTTCTAGTCACCATAAGGTTCCAACACTTGTACGGTTACGATTAAGGCACGTTTTCCATGAAACGATCTTAACGGTGGACCGAATACTATAAATACCCCACCCCCCATGCTTCAAAATTACAAGAATTCTGATTTCAGAAGCTCTAAGTTGAAACCATTGTTTCATACCTGAGCTACTTGGATCGGGATTAGCATTCGGGGACCCTTCGTAAGTATTCTTTCGTTCTTTTCCTTATTTTATTGCTTTTCGAGTCAGAAAGTCAAACTTTGTTTGACTTTCAGCGTTGACCAGCTTATGGTCAATGCGAAGTTCGTTTGAACTTCGCAACGGGATTGTAATCACGATGGTTATAGTCCCTTGGGACTATGCCTACTGATTACCACGTTGTCTAGGGTCGTAGGGTAAGCGATCTAATAAATCGCTTATACCTCGAACCCGACCCATTTGGTCGATCATTAGGATCCGACCAAATACATTAGGTGACCATAGTAGGTAGGGAATAACCTTCCGAGGTTATACCCTATGGTCGCTTCGTTTAAGTAGTTGTATGATAGGTAGTTTATATGCCTTAGGTAAATTACCAGAATACCCTTTTCATGTATAATTGGTAATTAAGCATATGTAACCTAAACTTTTGTCACATAACTGATTATGTAACATGTTTAGGCATATAACACTTGTCATAGGACTAGTTAGACGGTCTGAACGCGTTTCACGCGCACGACGCGTTAAAGTAGCATAAGTTACCTTAATGGGTCGCGATGGGTCGAAAGCACTTAGGTTAGTCTCAATGTAGTATGTAGGCCTTGTTAAACCATATCATATGAGTTCCAATACTCATTTGGTTTACCAAGCCTCATCCTATCCGATCTCCCGATTTAAGTCCGGTTTATTTATATAGTTTTAGATTGCCGACTGATTCCGTGCTCTCTCTAGCTTTGTTTGGTTGTTGTTCAAGACCTCCAAGCATTTTCAGGCGAGTACATTATTCCCCTATTTTACTGCTTTCAATTGTTTTGGGGTGACTCATATGTGCTAAATGTTTTCGATGTTATAACGATGGTTTCAAAAACAATTAAGACGATTTATACAAAACTAATAACGATTTCAATAAAGTGAACAAACTTGTTGGTTGTAGTTACATAACAAACGACATTCATTAGCAATGATCAAGCCGACCAGTATTAGGCTATGGTACCATAGGATCTGACAAGTCCCGTTATTTACTACACCCGTAGTTATGTGTGGGTGTTGTGGGTAGCGACTGAATCTGTAATTGTTAATTTACTCTTTGGTAAGGGTTTATTAATGCGAGTTGTTAATCTATCCTTTGGTAAGGGTTTATTAATGCGAATTGTTAATCTATCCTTTGGTAAGGGTTTATTAATGCGAGTCAAGAAGGTTTGAATGTTATTAGCGAGACGACCATTTAAGTAGTTTCACGACCTAAAACGAATTAAACGATTGGGTAAACGATAGGTTTTCACACGATGTTTTAACGATTGGGTAAACGATTGGCTTCAAAGCGATATACGATATTATTTTGGTTACATATTACATGGTTTACATTTGACACAAAAACACTTTTGACATTGGTTATACATATTACATGATTTACATTTGGGCATGAACATTACTTTGGTGGTTTGGTTTGGTTTGATTAAGTGATTAAGTAACAATGCGTGTGGAATATGATACAAGCATGGTGGATACGCCGCTGGTACTTCCTATATATAAGTGTTTGTATGGTATTACATATTGTAGCGTTATTTGAATCATTTCAGTTTGAGACATAGAACATTTTATACAAGTAACATACTTTTCACAAGACATTTATTTATAAACAACTTATCTTATACAAACTAATTTTACATGGTTATTCATTTAATCATGCATTATTCTCTTATTATACATATCACCTGAACTTATTATTTTTCAAATGATTTACAAAGACAAAGCAAATTACAAGGTTCATGACTAAACATTTTCTTAAACAGAAGTCATGAATCTTATTTTCACAAAACCTATGTACTCGCCAGCATTTCTTTGCTGACCTCGTTTTCACATATGTTTCAGGTATTGTTGAATGATATCGATTGATAAGATGCATGCTCACATAGGACTGGACAAGGCCTTAGTGACTCAATAACAATGATAGACTATGTTTAATTTGTGTATTTTAGATTTCCAGACGATGTAATTATTCAATGTTTAATAAAACGAAACATTTTTTGGTATCCATGGTTATGAAACATTAATTCTGTTGCAACACGCCCCGATGTTTCCGCCACGTTTGGTTGTCCTACGTGGTCGGGGTGTGACAGAAAAGATGGTATCAGAGCCAATGGTTATAGGGAATTAGGTTATTAGTAATGCTTTGACCTAGTCTATAACCTTCTTAGGACCCTAACGCGAGTTTACTTGCGTTTAGTCATAAAACAATACCGTCACCTATCCTTAGGCGACGATCACAACAAGAACATAAAATTCAAAACCGCTTTGAAAACTAATCATCTGTTCTAGGATGATTGATTACAAGGTTTTGAACCCTCTATTGTAAGGTTTTGAACCCTCTGTTATATGGTTTTGAACCCCTTTTAAATTTTCAAAATCTCGACAAGGTTTTGGGTTTTAAATAATGTGAACACGTGCAAACTGGAAGGGTGAATGCCTGTATTCTGGGTTTTCTGTCTAGGCAAGCACTTCGTATACATCTCATCAGACACGAGACCAGTTGTGCTTACCTGGGAATTTTTGGGATGAGTGTTCACTTATAGGCGAGCATGTCTTCGCGATACATTATTTTTGACCCATTTACTTTGATCAGTCACCGTCTCATTTGTTTGCCTTAGGTAACAAACAAATGATCGCAATCTTCATGCGTTATCATTCTGTTTTGATTGTCCAATAATCTTTCACCTGTTTCTCCCTATGCCTTTCTTTTTCTTCAAGAATGTCTCTTCATCACGATGACGCCCAGATATCTGAGCAAGCAGCCAAAATTCGCTCAGCGAATAGGCGAAGTAGTCCTGAAGACTGTTGAATTAGCTACTGCCATGTATCATCTCCAGGATGAAGCCACTCAAGAGTCACCAAGACAGGCAGGACCTAGTCAGGCGACAACACCATCAGCCAATAAACCAATCGAGGAATCAAAGACCATGGATGAACGATCCCCTAAGAAGTCAAAGAAGCGAAAGGCTTCTCAGAACTTCGCCATGGTCGCTCACAATGGTAAAGCAGTCCCCAACCAACCAGCTCAACCCCCTGCTAGGTGTGTATGGCTTTTCCTATGATACCTACATCAAGGAACTATGTACCTTACAAACTACTCTTGTGATTTCTCTCTTTCAAAATGATTGCTCATGATTCCCTCGAAAATTTTAAGTACTCGTTTCACTCTAAGAAACAAAGTACAGAAAATTAAGTGACATTATGAGTAATCGTGCTTTTCGCACATCTGTGCCTTTAAATCCTTGGTTAGATAACTAAGGGTATTTTCAAATCTCATACCCATTACGTTTTGATTTTTCAACATACACAGTACCAGTATTTCAAAACAATCTTCATGATCTCAAAACATTTCATATAGTTTGAAAACAATTTTTCTAGATGCATTGTCTATGTTATTTCAAAAACATTGGCCATGTTATCAAAACCAACCTTTCTAATTTCAAAATATTTCATATAGTCTGAAGACAATATTAACACAATACATTTTCTGATCAAGTGCATGATTTCGAAAAGCATCATTCATGTCTTTCAAAAACCTTATACATAATTTCAAAATTCATCTCGCATGATTTTAAAACATTTTTTAAATATATCTACCTAATACACCTACTTTATGATTTCAAAAAGTATTATATATAAGGTTTCAAAAACGTTAAATACATTTTTTCTTAAAAGAACCCCATGCATAGTTTTCAAAAATATTTTCCTCATACATTGACTTAACCTTCAAAATTCTGCTTCATATGTCGCCTTGACATATCAAGCATCTCAACTTCATAAGCATTTTACATCATGTTTTGACCTAAGCACATCCAGTGCAAGGTTTCAAAACATCTTCAACTTCTAAAATTCATATGGGATCTTTTTATCTTTACAATTAGATCCTTGTGGATGATTATCGTTCAAATCAGAGTCCTTAATTGGATTCCTTATGTACCTTAATTCGAACACTTCGGTTCCTAGTAATCGAAATCGAATTTTCTTTTTGAATCTTTCTATCTTTATAGTTGGATTCTTGATAACGTTTAAAGTACCAAATGAAATCCACGGAATGGATTCCAAGTGTGCTTTAAATGCATGTACGCAATTTACAAGACAAATTAACGAACAATTTTGTGGTTATGTGATATGTGTTTATGTGTTCTCCTCTATGATTTTTGTGTGATCCGATTTTCAAATCCTCATAGAATCTTTCATGTTTTCATATGAGAGATTCATAGTAGGATATTCAAAAGGTACTACCTTAAATCCTTATGGGCTTCTACCTGGTAGTTAAGACCCTTGGGTTATATAGTACCACTCCATGATTCATAAGAGACCCTCTTAGTAGTCTAGTCAAAAAGATTGATTCACAATTTGGTTAGAGAACGACATCTAGTGATGTAGCTGAACAGACTCCTTGATAGTCTATTTAGATCATTTATTGATTTAATTTAAAGGACTCTATGGCGGTCTAGTCACACTCATCACCGGTTTGTTCATTTGGTTTTCCCCTACACACTATAAAATAGACTGTGTGAACTGTGCAAGGAATTGTCTGATTATGGACGCGTACATAATTATGAAATTTAGTGCACAGAAACCCAGTAAGATTTATTATGTGTAAGAGCCGATAGTGACAACAATAACGAAATGAGAACGATGTAATGGAGGTACGGTGGACGCACCAATGACGCTTCATATACTTGTATATAAGTATCCCTCTTACATTGCAATCATGATGTTATTAAAGGTTACTAGAAGTTCAGAACCCTAATCAATATTGTTCGATCTTTTCAACTTCATGTTTTCAAGCTCTCACAAGTTTCCTCTAAATAAATTTCGGGACGAAATTTCCTAAAGTAGGGGAGACTGTAACACCTGTGCCTCCACGGCTGTCACACCCCGACCACGTGGAACATACAAAACGTGGCGGAAACATCGGGGAGTGTTGTAACAGAATTAATGTTTCACAACCATGGAAATTAAAGTTTCGTTTTATTCAATATAAGTGTTACAATGTCTAAACAAACATGAAAATACAACATAATTAACTAATCTGCATCTTTTATTGTCACTAAGGCCCATGTCCGCCTAAGTGTAACTTGATCAATCCTATGCTTCATTTCCTGAAAAACACATGTGAAAATATGGTACGTCAGCATAAAAATGCCGGTGAGATACATAGGTTTTGTGAAAATAAGATTCATGACTTCTGTTTAAGAAAATGTTTAGTCATGAACCTTGTAATTTGCTTTGTTTTGTAAATCATTTGAAAATCGATAAGATCAGATGATATGTATAAATAATGTATGGTTAAATGAATAACCATGTAAAATGAGTTTGTATAAGATAAGTTGCTTGTAAAACAATGTATTGTGAAAAGTATGTTATTTGTATAAAATGTTATATGTCTCAAACTGAAATGATTCAAATAACGCTACGACATGTAATACCATACAAACACTTATATATAGGAAGTACCAGCGGCGTATCCACCATGCTTGTATCATATTACACACGCATCGTTACTTAATCACTTAATCAACCAAACCACCAAAGTAAAATGTTCATGTCTAATGTAAATCATGTAATGTAAAACAAAATGTGATATGTATGGCTAGTGAAAGCGCATCAACTAAACCATAGGTGAAATGCACAAGAACATAGTATTGAAGTAAAATGTAGTTTAAATCAACATTACGTCTTATGAAAATGCATGATCAATGTCAATCATGTTAAAATGTCTATGTCTAATGTCTATGTCAAAATGTCCTGTATGGCTAGCGAAATGTGTCAACTAAACCATATGCACGAGAACATAGTATTGAAGTAAAACGTAGTTTAAATCAACATTATGTCTTGTGAAAATGCATGATCAAGGTCAATCATGTTAAAATGTCTATGTCTAAATGTCATGTATGGCTAGCGAAATGTCTCAACTAAACCATATGCACAAAAGCAAAGTATTGAAGTAAAACTGTGTTTAAATCAATATTATGTCTTGTGTAAATGCATGCTGTACTGATAATGAACATTTATGCGGTGTTGTTCCAATGCATACATCCAAGCCTTGCGACTGAGGTGATAAACCCTTAAACAAATTAAAGGTCTATCTGAGTAAATATCATCGAATTCGGTCATTCCTTTACTGTCCCCTTTCCCTGGGATGTCCGGAACGGGAGTTGTCAATTCCTATGGTACCACTACCTACTAACGAACGGCGTAGCTAATGTTAATGAATGTATTGTCCCATTTAACAAACCAAATGTCATACCAAAATGTAAGCATGTGATGAAATGAATCTGTACTAAGTATGCAACAAATGAACATACATAGCATGTGATGTGATGTGATGTAAAACAATGTACTAAGTATGAACTAAATGAACATACATAGCATAAAATGTCATGTAAAACGATGTACTAAGTATGCACGCTATATACATACATAGCATAAAATGTCAATGTAAAACGACGTACTATAATGTACTAATAAACATAGCAGGTATATGATATGAAAACAGGAAAGCATGAAAGTAACAAGTAGGCACATGTATTCCACCCCAAAACAGTTTGGAAAACAGTAAAAGAGGGGTCTATGTACTCACTTGAGAATGCTCAGTAGTCCTTGAGTAACAACCAAACAATGCTAGAGATCACGGAAATCAAACGGCACCTAATATAGGTAACTATGTTAATTAACCGGACCTAAATCGGAAGACTGGGTAGCATTAGGGTTTGTAAACCAAATGAATGTAGGAACTCATATGATATGGTTTAACAAAGCCTACATACTAAATGAAACTTAACCTAAGTGTCTACGACCCATTACGACCCGTTTAGGTAACTTATGCTACTTTAACGCGTCGTTCGCGTAAAACGCGTTCGGAACGCCTAACCAGCCCTATGACAAGTGTTATATGCCTAAACATGTTACATAATCAGTTATGTGTCAAAAGTTTAGGTTACATATGCTAAATTACCAATTATACATGAAAAGGGTATTCTGGTAATTTACCTAAGGCATATAAACTACCTATCATACAACTACTTAAACGATGTGACCATAGGGTGTAACCTCGGAAGGTTATTCCCTACCTACTATGGTCACCTAATGTGTTTGGTCGGATCCTAATGATCGACCAAATGGGTCGAGTTCGAAGGTATAGGCGATTTATCAGATCGCCTACCCTACGACTCTAGACAACGTGGTAATCAGTGGGCATAGTCCCAAGGGACTACGACCAACGTGATTACACTCACGTTGCGAAGTTCAAACGAACTTCGCATTGACCATTACTGGTCAACGCTGAAAGTCAAACAAAGTTTGACTTTCTGACTCGAAAAGCAGTAAAATAAGGAAAAGAACGAAAGAATACTTACCCAGGGTCCCCGAATGCTAATCCCGACTCAAGAACTCAGGTATGAAACAATGGTTTCAACTTAGAGCTCTCAAAATCAGAATTCTTGTGAGTTTTAAAGCAATGGGGGGTGGGGTATTTATAGTATTCGGTCCACCGTTGAGATCGTTTCTTGGAAAAGGGGAAACGATCAAGGCCGTACATGTGTTGGAACCTCATGGTGGCTTAAAATGGTTCTTATCTTCATGACTAAGCATTTTAGAACATGTGGTTGAGGTTTAATCAGTTGCAAGTTGCAAAAACAACATTGAATCTGGTCTGATACTCGGATGCGGCCCGCTTCAGGATGTTCCAAACACAATGCGGGCCGCTTTGGCCTGTCTGATCAGCAAACTTGTTTCAGAAATGACAGTTTCAGTCCCTGCACGTGTTTAAGGCCTTTTCCAACACTTCTAAGGCCCGTAAAGCCAACTTTAAGGCCCTAAAATGTTGCCTAAACATTGGGGACATGAAACATGCTCAGAAATATGTCGGGTGATGGTTCGTTTGGTCGTACGAACGCGATGTTCGCTTAATTACGACGGAATGCGCATAAGCGCGAAAAACGAACCAAAAGACGTGACGAATGGATTTTTCTTATGCCGAACACTAAAATAAAATGTTTTAGTGCTTACATAAATTTTTGGATGTCCGGATGTATTCAGAACGTAAGTTATGCGCGAAAATGCAAACTTGTGCACTTTTTGACACTTTTAGTCCCTGAATGACCCAAAAGTTTATTTTAGCACACCGAACACCTCAAAGCCTATTTCTAAGCTATGTAAAGGATATTTGTGGTATGTTTAACTTATGGTCATGTTCCGGAAGGTCTGTTACAGTTCAAATTGGCATACTTTCGCAGTTTGTCAACTTTAGTCCCTGTAAGCGATTTAACTTGATTTTGCCATACCAAAGCCTTCAAAACTTATTTCTAAGTTAAGTAAAGGTTATTTAAGGTATGTTAAACCTATTTCACTTTTCCGGAGTGTTTGTTGCATTAAACTGGTTATATTTACGCATCAGTGCGCGTATAACCTTCCAGAAAGCGATTTAGAGTTTGGAATTGAACAAGAATTGATATGTGCAAATGATACACATATTTTTACAAATCCCAAGTATGAAATATAATATTTCATTGGTTTGGTACTTGTTTGATGGCCGTGAAGGCACAGGTGTTACAGTCTCCCCTACTTTAGGAAATTTCGTCCCGAAATTTATTTAGAGGAAACTTGTGAGAGCTTGAAAATATGAAGTTGAAAAGATCAAACAACATTGGTTAGGGTTCTGAACTTCTAGTAACCTTTAATAACATCATGATTGCAATGTAAGAGGGATACTTATATACAAGTATATGAAGCGTCATTGGTGCGTCCACCGTACCTCCATTACATCGTTCTCATTTCGTTATTGTTGTCACTATCGGCTCTTACACATAATAAATCTTACTGGGTTTACCGTGCACTGAATCTCATAATTATGTGCGCTTCCATAATTAGACAATTCCTTGCATAGTTCACACAGTTTATTTTATAATGTGTAGGGGAAAACCAAATGAACATTCCTGGGATGAGTGTGACTAGACCGCCATAGAGTCCCGTAGACTAAATCAATAAATGATCTAAATAGACTATCAAGGAGTCTGTCCAGCTTCATCACTAGATGTCATTCTTTAACCAAATTGTGAATCAATCCTTTAGACTAGACCACTAAAAAGGGTCTGGAGTGGTACTATATAATCCAAGGGTCTTAACTATTACATAGAAGCCCATTAAGGATTTAAGGTAGTACCTTTGAATATCCTGCTACGAATCCCTCATATGAAGATATGAAAGATCCTACGAGGATTTGGATAACGAATTATCCAGAGTATAAAAACACAAAAATACTTAAATGAAAACTCAAGATGCATAAACACATAGTCATATAACCACAAAGATTGTTTGTTAATTTGTCTTGTTACTTGCGTACATGCATTTAAAGCACACTAGGAATCCATTCAACGGATTTCATTTGGTACTTTAAACGTTATCAAGAATCTAACTATAAAGATAGAAAGATTATTGAAGAGAAAATTTGATTTCGATTATAAAGAACCGAAATATTCGAATTAAGGTACATAAGGAATCCAATTAAGGACTCTGAATTGAATGATGATCATCCACAAGGATCTAAATGTGAAGATAAAAAAGATCCCATATGGATTTTAGAAGTTGAAGATGTTTTGAAACCTTGCACTGGACGTGCTTAGATCAAAACATGATGTAAAAACACTTATGAAGTTGAGATGCTAGATATGTCAAGGCGACATATGAAGCAGAATTTGAAGGTTAAGTAAATGTACGAGGAAGATATTTTTGAAAACTGTGCATGGGGTTCTTTTAAGAAAAATATGTTTAGTGTTTTTGAAACCTTATATATAATACTTTTGATATCATAAAGTAGGTGTACTAGGTAGGTATATTTATAAAAATATTTTAAAATCATGCGAGATGAATTTTTGAAATTATGTATAAGGTTTTTGAAAATATGAATGATGCTTTTCGAAATCATGCACTTGATCAGAAAATGTATTGTGTTAATATTGTCTTCAGACTATATGAAATATTTTGAAATTAGAAAGGTTGGTTTTGATAACATGGCCAATGTTTTTGAAATAACATAGACAATGCATCTAGAAAAATTGTTTTCAAACTATATGAAATGTTTTGAGATCATGAAGATTGTTTTGAAATACTTGTACTGTGTATGTTGAAAAATCAAAACGTAATGGGTATGAGATTTGAAAATACCCTTAGTTATTTAACCAAGGATTCAAAGACACAGATGTGCGAAAAGCACGATTACTCATAATGTCACTTAATTTTCTGTACTTTGTTTCTTAGAGTGAAACGAGTACTTAAAATTTTCGAGGGAATCATGAGCAATCATTTGAAAGAGAGAAATCACAAGAGTAGTTTGTAAGGTACATAGTTCCTTGATGTAGGTATCATAGGAAAAGTCCTACACACCTAGCAAGGGGTTAAGCTGATTAGTTGGGGACGGCTTTACCATTGTGAGCGACCATGGCGAAGTTCTGAGAAGCCTTTTGCTTCTTTGACTTCTTAGGGGATCGTTCATCCATGGTCTTTGATTCCTCGATTGGTTTCTCGGCCGGTGGTGTTGTCGCCTGACTAGGTCCTGCCTGTCTTGGTGATTCTTGAGTGGCTTCATCCTGGAGATGATACATCGCCTATTCGCTGAGCGAATTTGGCTGCTTGCTCAGATATCTGGGCGTCATCGTGATGAAGAGACATTCTTGAAGGAAAAGAAAGGCATAGGGAGAAACAGGTGAAAGATTATTGGACAATCAAAACAGAATGTTAACGCATGAAAATTGCGATCATTTGTTTGTTACCTAAGGCAAACAAATGAGATGGTGACTAATCAAAGTAAATGGGTCTAATTAATGTATCACTGAAGACATGCTCGCTTATAAGTGAACACTCATCCCGAGAATTCCCAGGTAAGCACAACTGGTCTCGCGTCTGATGAGATGTATACGAAGTGCTTGCCTAGACAGAAAACCCAGAATACAGGCATTCACCCTTCCAGTTTGCACGTGTTCACATTATTTAAAACCCAAAACCTTGACGAGATTTTGAAAATTCAAAGGGATTCAAAACCTTATAACTAAGGGTTCAAAACCTAGTAATTAATCATCCTGGAACAGATGATTAGTTTTCAAAGTGGTTTTGAAATTTATGTTCTTGTTGTGGTTGTCGCCTAAGGATAGGCGACGGTATTGTTTTATGACTAAACGCAAGTAAACTCGCGTTAGGGTCCTAAGAAGGTTATAGACTAGGTCAAAGCATTACTAATAACCTAATTCCCTATAACCATTGGCTCTGATACCATCTTTTCTGTCACACCCCGACCACGTGGAACATACAAAACGTGGCGGAAACATCGGGGAGTGTTGTAACAGAATTAATGTTTCACAACCATGGAAATTAAAGTTTCGTTTTATTCAATATAAGTGTTACAATGTCTAAACAAACATGAAAATACAACATAATTAACTAATCTGCATCTTTTATTGTCACTAAGGCCCATGTCCGCCTAAGTGTAACTTGATCAATCCTATGCTTCATTTCCTGAAAAACACATGTGAAAATATGGTACGTCAGCATAAAAATGCCGGTGAGATACATAGGTTTTGTGAAAATAAGATTCATGACTTCTGTTTAAGAAAATGTTTAGTCATGAACCTTGTAATTTGCTTTGTTTTGTAAATCATTTGAAAATCGATAAGATCAGATGATATGTATAAATAATGTATGGTTAAATGAATAACCATGTAAAATGAGTTTGTATAAGATAAGTTGCTTGTAAAACAATGTATTGTGAAAAGTATGTTATTTGTATAAAATGTTATATGTCTCAAACTGAAATGATTCAAATAACGCTACGACATGTAATACCATACAAACACTTATATATAGGAAGTACCAGCGGCGTATCCACCATGCTTGTATCATATTACACACGCATCGTTACTTAATCACTTAATCAACCAAACCACCAAAGTAAAATGTTCATGTCTAATGTAAATCATGTAATGTAAAACAAAATGTGATATGTATGGCTAGTGAAAGCGCATCAACTAAACCATAGGTGAAATGCACAAGAACATAGTATTGAAGTAAAATGTAGTTTAAATCAACATTACGTCTTATGAAAATGCATGATCAATGTCAATCATGTTAAAATGTCTATGTCTAATGTCTATGTCAAAATGTCCTGTATGGCTAGCGAAATGTGTCAACTAAACCATATGCACGAGAACATAGTATTGAAGTAAAACGTAGTTTAAATCAACATTATGTCTTGTGAAAATGCATGATCAAGGTCAATCATGTTAAAATGTCTATGTCTAAATGTCATGTATGGCTAGCGAAATGTCTCAACTAAACCATATGCACAAAAGCAAAGTATTGAAGTAAAACTGTGTTTAAATCAATATTATGTCTTGTGTAAATGCATGCTGTACTGATAATGAACATTTATGCGGTGTTGTTCCAATGCATACATCCAAGCCTTGCGACTGAGGTGATAAACCCTTAAACAAATTAAAGGTCTATCTGAGTAAATATCATCGAATTCGGTCATTCCTTTACTGTCCCCTTTCCCTGGGATGTCCGGAACGGGAGTTGTCAATTCCTATGGTACCACTACCTACTAACGAACGGCGTAGCTAATGTTAATGAATGTATTGTCCCATTTAACAAACCAAATGTCATACCAAAATGTAAGCATGTGATGAAATGAATCTGTACTAAGTATGCAACAAATGAACATACATAGCATGTGATGTGATGTGATGTAAAACAATGTACTAAGTATGAACTAAATGAACATACATAGCATAAAATGTCATGTAAAACGATGTACTAAGTATGCACGCTATATACATACATAGCATAAAATGTCAATGTAAAACGACGTACTATAATGTACTAATAAACATAGCAGGTATATGATATGAAAACAGGAAAGCATGAAAGTAACAAGTAGGCACATGTATTCCACCCCAAAACAGTTTGGAAAACAGTAAAAGAGGGGTCTATGTACTCACTTGAGAATGCTCAGTAGTCCTTGAGTAACAACCAAACAATGCTAGAGATCACGGAAATCAAACGGCACCTAATATAGGTAACTATGTTAATTAACCGGACCTAAATCGGAAGACTGGGTAGCATTAGGGTTTGTAAACCAAATGAGTGTAGGAACTCATATGATATGGTTTAACAAAGCCTACATACTAAATGAAACTTAACCTAAGTGTCTACGACCCATTACGACCCGTTTAGGTAACTTATGCTACTTTAACGCGTCGTTCGCGTAAAACGCGTTCGGAACGCCTAACCAGCCCTATGACAAGTGTTATATGCCTAAACATGTTACATAATCAGTTATGTGTCAAAAGTTTAGGTTACATATGCTAAATTACCAATTATACATGAAAAGGGTATTCTGGTAATTTACCTAAGGCATATAAACTACCTATCATACAACTACTTAAACGATGTGACCATAGGGTGTAACCTCGGAAGGTTATTCCCTACCTACTATGGTCACCTAATGTGTTTGGTCGGATCCTAATGATCGACCAAATGGGTCGAGTTCGAAGGTATAGGCGATTTATCAGATCGCCTACCCTACGACTCTAGACAACGTGGTAATCAGTGGGCATAGTCCCAAGGGACTACGACCAACGTGATTACACTCACGTTGCGAAGTTCAAACGAACTTCGCATTGACCATTACTGGTCAACGCTGAAAGTCAAACAAAGTTTGACTTTCTGACTCGAAAAGCAGTAAAATAAGGAAAAGAACGAAAGAATACTTACCCAGGGTCCCCGAATGCTAATCCCGACTCAAGAACTCAGGTATGAAACAATGGTTTCAACTTAGAGCTCTCAAAATCAGAATTCTTGTGAGTTTTAAAGCAATGGGGGGTGGGGTATTTATAGTATTCGGTCCACCGTTGAGATCGTTTCTTGGAAAAGGGGAAACGATCAAGGCCGTACATGTGTTGGAAAAGGGGAAACGATCAAGTCAGCTGATAAGAACCATTTTCTAGTCACCATAAGGTTCCAACACTTGTACGGTTACGATTAAGGCACGTTTTCCATGAAACGATCTTAACGGTGGACCGAATACTATAAATACCCCACCCCCCATGCTTCAAAATTACAAGAATTCTGATTTGAGAAGCTCTAAGTTGAAACCATTGTTTCATACCTGAGCTACTTGGATCGGGATTAGCATTCGGGGACCCTTCGTAAGTATTCTTTCGTTCTTTTCCTTATTTTATTGCTTTTCGAGTCAGAAAGTCAAACTTTGTTTGACTTTCAGCGTTGACCAGCTTATGGTCAATGCGAAGTTCGTTTGAACTTCGCAACGGGATTGTAATCACGATGGTTATAGTCCCTTGGGACTATGCCTACTGATTACCACGTTGTCTAGGGTCGTAGGGTAAGCGATCTAATAAATCGCTTATACCTCGAACCCGACCCATTTGGTCGATCATTAGGATCCGACCAAATACATTAGGTGACCATAGTAGGTAGGGAATAACCTTCCGAGGTTATACCCTATGGTCGCTTCGTTTAAGTAGTTGTATGATAGGTAGTTTATATGCCTTAGGTAAATTACCAGAATACCCTTTTCATGTATAATTGGTAATTAAGCATATGTAACCTAAACTTTTGTCACATAACTGATTATGTAACATGTTTAGGCATATAACACTTGTCATAGGACTAGTTAGACGGTCTGAACGCGTTTCACGCGCACGACGCGTTAAAGTAGCATAAGTTACCTTAATGGGTCGCGATGGGTCGAAAGCACTTAGGTTAGTCTCAATGTAGTATGTAGGCCTTGTTAAACCATATCATATGAGTTCCAATACTCATTTGGTTTACCAAGCCTCATCCTATCCGATCTCCCGATTTAAGTCCGGTTTATTTATATAGTTTTAGATTGCCGACTGATTCCGTGCTCTCTCTAGCTTTGTTTGGTTGTTGTTCAAGACCTCCAAGCATTCTCAGGCGAGTACATTATTCCCCTATTTTACTGCTTTCAATTGTTTTGGGGTGACTCATATGTGCTAAATGTTTTCGATGTTATAACGATGGTTTCAAAAACAATTAAGACGATTTATACAAAACTAATAACGATTTCAATAAAGTGAACAAACTTGTTGGTTGTAGTTACATAACAAATGACATTCATTAGCAATGATCAAGTCGACCAGTATTAGGCTATGGTACCATAGGATCTGACAAGTCCCGTTATTTACTACACCCGTAGTTATGTGTGGGTGTTGTGGGTAGCGACTGAATCTGTAATTGTTAATTTACTCTTTGGTAAGGATTTATTAATGCGAGTTGTTAATCTATCCTTTGGTAAGGGTTTATTAATGCGAATTGTTAATCTATCCTTTGGTAAGGGTTTATTAATGCGAGTCAAGAAGGTTTGAATGTTATTAGCGAGACGACCATTTAAGTAGTTTCACGACCTAAAACGAATTAAACGATAGGTTTTCACACGATGTTTTAACGATTGGGTAAACGATTGGCTTCAAAGCGATATACGATATTATTTTGGTTACATATTACATGGTTTACATTTGACACAAAAACACTTTTGACATTGGTTATACATATTACATGATTTACATTTGGGCATGAACATTACTTTGGTGGTTTGGTTTGGTTTGATTAAGTGATTAAGTAACAATGCGTGTGGAATATGATACAAGCATGGTGGATACGCCGCTGGTACTTCCTATATATAAGTGTTTGTATGGTATTACATATTGTAGCGTTATTTGAATCATTTCAGTTTGAGACATAGAACATTTTATACAAGTAACATACTTTTCACAAGACATTTATTTACAAACAACTTATCTTATACAAACTAATTTTACATGGTTATTCATTTAATCATGCATTATTCTCTTATTATACATATCACCTGAACTTATTATTTTTCAAATGATTTACAAAGACAAAGCAAATTACAAGGTTCATGACTAAACATTTTCTTAAACAGAAGTCATGAATCTTATTTTCACAAAACCTATGTACTCGCCAGCATTTCTTTGCTGACCTCGTTTTCACATATGTTTCAGGTATTGTTGAATGATATCAATTGATAAGATGCATGCTCACATAGGACTGGACAAGGCCTTAGTGACTCAATAACAATGATAGACTATGTTTAATTTGTGTATTTTAGATTTCCAGACGATGTAATTATTCAATGTTTAATAAAACGAAACATTTTTTGGTATCCATGGTTATGAAACATTAATTCTGTTGCAACACGCCCCGATGTTTCCGCCACGTTTGGTTGTCCTACGTGGTCGGGGTGTGACACTTACGAAGGGTCCAATGGACTGAAGGAGGTTCTCAAGAAGCTCAAGACCCTCTTAGAATCAGAGGCATAGCAGATTTTAGAGAATGGTGTGAAATGAACAAGTGAACCCACTTCTATATATAGTTTTTGGGATCTCGTAGGATCGTGACAAGTGTCGGGAGGTTATAACCAAATTATGACAGGTGTTATACCATCTTTTGAATTAGTGGGCAGCCCCTAGAGTCGAATATGTGAGAGTAGGAAACCAGAATTGATGAAACCAGCAGCAAAAACAGTTTCTGCAGCTATTCTGATCTATGTGGCCCGCGTAGGATATCTATGTGCGCTTACCCGGCCCGCCTAAATTCCAGGTCCAGCCCAAAGTTTGACAGAATTACATAATCAGTCCCTGCATGCTTAAAAGACCCTTTCTGACACGTATAAGGCCCGTTAACCTTGTTTCTAGGCTCTACAATGATGCCTAAACATAGGGGACATGAAACATGCTCAAAAATATATCGGATGTCGGTTTGTTTGGTCGTACGGTCACGTTGTTCGACTAATTACGACGAAACACGAACGGACGCGAAAAACGATCCAAGTTACGCGATGAGTGGAATTTTATCATGCCGATCACTAAAATAAAATATTTTATTGATTACATAAAGTTTTGGATGTCCGGATATATTCAGAACGTAAGATATGCGCGAAAATGCAAACTTGTGCACTTTTTGACGCTTTTAGTCCATGTCGATCAAATAAGTTTATTTTTGCGCATGAAACACCTCTAAGCCTATTTCTAAGCTATGTAAGGGATATTTAGGGTATTTTTGACTTATGATCATATTCCGGAAGGTTCGATACCATACGGATCGATAGACTTTTGCAGTTTGACGCAAATAGTCCTTTAATCGCACAAAGTAGTGCGAAACGTCGTTTAATAATATTAAAGCCTTCCATGGCCCATAATGGGGATTCCCAAGCATGTGTTTAAATTTTACTATGCTCTCATTCGCTTAAATGGTCACCAAAAGGCGTAGATTCAAAAGTTGACGCTTTAGGTCCCTCTAATGCGCAAACTTGTGCATATCATCGTTTAATAGCATCGAAGCCTTATCTAATCCATATTAGGCATTCTTGAGAGTATTATTAAACATCACGATGCTTCGGGTTTGTATAAAGGTCATTCAGAGGTATAATTAAACATATTGACGTTTTTAACCCCTTAAACTTGCGAAGTTGCGCGTAACGTCACTTAAAGGCACAAAAGCCTTAAACGGCCAATAATTGGCATTCCCGAGACTCCAAGAGTATAATCAATTATCATGAAGCTCTCAGTTTGTTAAAAGGTCACTCAGAGGTAAGAATTAACATGTTGACGCTTTTAACCCTTTGACGCGCAAACTTTCAATTAATTATACAAACGACTATTCTTGATCAACAAGCGGCCCATTTGTGAATATGATTACCATGTAATGTTATTCAGAGGCTTATAATAAGCATGTTAACATTTCCAGTCCTTCTATAATCAAAGTTTTTTTATTTTTCGCAAAATTAGTCCCTCAAATTCAACGTTTGACTAATTAGGGTTTATTACACGTCTCAATACATCATTGGACGTGATTTTACGAGGTGTTACATCCTCACCCCTTTAAAAGAAATCTCATCCTCGAGATTTGCTAAAGTAATGGAAGTACTTTCTGACGTATCATGGACTTAACCTCCATAGCATATTTGGGCCTCTAAAGACATCTCAGTCGACCTATACAATAGGTACATACTTTCTTTCGGAGCTTCTTAACCTGTCGATCCTTAATCTATATAGGTTTCTCATCAACCCATAAATTTTCATTAGTTTGCATATCATTATGTGATAATGCTTCTTGTCTTATCGGCGAAACATATCCTTAAATTACTAGTGTGGGACACATTGATTCCTATCAAGCTCCTCAGGTAAGTTTTAGCTTATAGTTTGCCAATCTTGATATATTCAATTTCCTCGAATGATCCTATACATTCAGAGCTTAACTAGCCCGTTGTATTAAAATTTCAGCACACCCTTCTAGGGTGATATTTTCTGTTGAATCTTATTCCTTAACAAGAACTTAAGAGGTTTGCAACTTTCATCAATCATTAATTTTCCGCCGATTACTGTCAGCTTCCAGACGGTCATAAATTTATATGATCCAGTCCGTCGTTTCCAGGGCAACTTTCAGATCCTGTTGATTTGATTTACCAAAGTCCTGCCCGTCAAACGGACGTTTGACATTCTATCTATACAAGGTCTCCAAAGGAGCAGCCTTGATGCTTATATACTAACTTATTAGTTATAGGAGAGCTTATTTATTGGTGAGATGGTTATTCCAACTATTGCTTTAACTAATCTTAAAGAATGGCTAACCTCCCGGTCAGTCGAACAAGTCGAGATCCTGGGTAGCTGATTGTGATTCTTAATTATTGCCTAATAGGGTTGCGGTAATCAATGCATAAGCATAACAAACCATCTTTCTGGAATCATAATTCCGGAGCTCTCAAAATTTATGAATTAGGCTTTGAGAAGCCTTATCTTGAAATTCATATGATTAGGGTTTCAATCCTTCCATTATCGTTGGTACTAACCGATTATGGAGCTTTTACAATAATGTAGCCCTAAGCGGGATGTAAATCTTAACTCTACTAGCCTCTTAAAAAGGTAAACAAGATAGTTCTTCAAAGAAGACAATCGAGATACACAGAGATGACAGCGATATTCCAGATCTCAAGCTTTAGTCTATTTGTCGTTACCGGTGCCATATAAATGGCACATTTTCCTTACGAATGCCTGGATACCTTAATTAGTGACACTTGCTTAGACACTCCTACATTGGATATCTTCTTTGAACACCATTAGCCGACTCTAGTACCATATGACCATCGGGATATCTCAGTGGTTCCATGCATTAAACCTCCATACTGATCAAGCATGGAAGCAATCTATGGGACGCACTAGGATACGCAAATCCTCATATGGATCCTTTATCGAGCATAGTCTAGCATTCGGAGTTGATAGAAATCAATGATATAATAAAATAAAATAACATATATCATCGTACTCGATCTGGAGAAAGAGTACTTTAGATTTTATTGAACGAAGATTATTGGACGAAAATAGAAGGAAGGGACTCTTATGATTTTTATTGGTAAGTTTTACCTTATACTTAATGTCTGGAATTCTTTATGGGAGAATTCTAAAATTTGATAAGCTTATGGTCTTATGAGAGACTCAGTAGCACCTGAATCCAAACGCAATTCTTTGCAATAAAATCACAATAAGGGATTTATCTGGTGTCATTATTGATATGAACTGCTTCTAACATTCATCAGGAGGTTTTATGTGACACCCCAGGAAAACCAGTAAACTACACAACACAACTAGCTTCCTCAGTAACCACATGCTAAATTTCGGGACGAAATTTCTTTCAAGTTGGGGATAATGTGACAACCCGAGTTTTCAAGGTCTCTATCCGATTTAACTTCGTACGTATTTGCTAAGCGTGTTTAACAATTATTTGAGGTGCAATATAAATGTTATTTGTGATATGTATTATATATGTGCATATGTTATGCATATTTGGATTGTTTAATTATTTAAAACATGGGACTTTACCTAACACTCCTAGCCGAAAACCCCCACCCTATGAAAACACCCCATCGAAAACACCCTATGGCCGAAAACACTTCATGTGTTTTCGTCCACTAACTGGTCAACGAAAACCAAATGGGCTTTGGCCCAGTTGTGATTAGGTAATCATTTGTTCTTAACCTTTACGTGAACTTTTATTCGGCAAACCCTAGTCACTCCTTGCCTTCTCTCCCTATTCTTGTGCGACGGCAACCTTGAGACCCTCGGAGACTCTCACATCATTTGATTCGTTGCTTCTTTTGTTTGGGGTTAGTGATCAACGATTTATATTATTTGATTGATTTCATTATGAATTATTGTGTGACACCATGGGTAACTGTTATGTGGTATTGTTTATGATGGAATGCATGACCTTGAATGATATTAATGTGATCTGGATCTGGAAGTATGTTAACCGGCTGTTATTGTTCGATTGCATGTGGTATTATAAAGTTTATGGCTGATTAATATTATGAAGCATGTGATTTGCTTTGAAAGTGCAACCAAACTGAATATACATCACCTCATCATCATTGTCGGCTCTGTTGTTCATGTGGCATAGGAGTTTTCATAAAGTCATGTGATGGTTCATGTGTATGCCACTAGTTTATGTCTTGCATGAATATTAAGATTGGATATGATTGCTGTTAGTGCTTTCGTGAATAGGATATAGTTTATTGTATGTGATGAATTAATATTACTGCATAATGGACATGATGATCATAACAAACATTACTGAGGTTTAATGATATTCGAATTATAATCATGATTGCATAATGATTGCTGATGACTGATTGACGATTGAACAATGATATGATGAAGAGGTGTAACTGTTAGAGTGTAACCAAGGTTTCTATGTTGTAACTGTTAATGATGGTGATGGACCGGACGAAATCACAAGGACCAGACGAAGTGTTTTCGTCACACCCCACACCCGACGAAAACCCTTGGATTTCGTCACCTAGGGTTTTCGTCCAAAAGTGATTTCGGCCCAAAGGGGATTTCGGCCCAAGTGATTTCCGTCCAAGGTGATTTTGTCATGTGTTCTCTGTTAAGTTATTAACAATGTTAAGTCTGTAACTCTGTTAATTATTAACTCAGTTAGTTATTAATTCTGGTAGATGTTAACTCTGTTATGTTATACATGTAACTCTGCTAAATGTGTTAATCCTGTTAAACTTGTTAACCTTGTTAAGTATGTTGATCTTGTTAAGCCTGATAACCTTGTTAAGTGTGTTATTGAATAACTATGTCAGAATTGACCAAGAACTCACTCATATGATGCATTATTGTATGAACGTGAAATAACTGTTATGTGTTACATGGTGATGATTGCTTAAACACACTTCGTGGCATATATTGCATGTGAATCTATACGAGCTTAACTGATTGAGTGTATGTGTATAACTATAGGACTTGACTGATCTCTTGTGTGCACATAATTAGCATACCGAGCAAACCAAGGTGAGTTCACACTCTATCCAAGGCATGGGATTCCCAAGGGTTGGGAATGGGTTAAAGATACTGAACGGTAACTACAAACTTGCGTATTCCCCATACAACAGGATACGTACGATCATAAGACCATCAACTCTATCACTTTAAGTCCCTCATTTATCGACTTAATCGCCGAGGCCTATGGCGAGCGGGTCATTAGTTAATAGCGCTATTAGGTTTAACAAACCTCACACCGTGCCAGTCGGACGTGCGTGTACTAATGGACTATGGGTAAAGGGTCAATGCTGATAGACATTGACTTAAGGCACCTCTTACATTTTCGTAGCAGTCGATACGCGTGGTCTAGTAATACATGGGAAGCCCCCACTAATCTTCGCAAACATGTCTGGGAGACCGCGATACTAATTAACACGATACATGGGTTACAAACGAACATACGATTTACGAAACAAATGCTATAACTAAACAACCCACTGTGAACTCGCTCAACTTTGTTGTTGATTCGTTGCTACATGCCTTGCAGGTCGTTAGGTACTCATGGAGCTTGCACAGGGAGGCGCGGTTGTTGTGGGACATGGCAGTGTGTGCCATGCTATAAACATTACTTTATTTTGTACTTAATACTTACTTTGGGTTTTTACAATTATGCTTCCACTAAACACTTAACTATGCTTTGGTTTTGAACACCTTTCATATTGTCTGGTTGAATTATATTTACTACATACATTGTTCAATATGATTGGTGGCTTGGTCCTGGTCAGTCACGCCTCCAAGCGGTGATACTCCGCGTGTGGATTTTGGGGGTGTGACAGATTGGTATCAGAGCCATTGGTTATAGCGAACTTGGTTTTAATAAGGGAAAACGTTTTTATTAAAACCAGACTATAACCTGTACAGTGCTCAACGATCCACAACGACGCTTCGCTCCACGTGCAAGACTCAACATTCTAGGTGATACGATTTATGTTTACATTGCCTACTTGCTAGATTACATAGAACTTTGCTCATGGTATGCTTAGATAAACATAACAATTGTTGATTGAAACACTTATGTGCTTACTCTCTTCTGTCATCGCACTTTCGCTAACCTTTCTCACTCATGTTTCCTTTGATATGAAGATCATGAGTGGACGCGTTAACCTAACTCAAGCCTAGTTGGCGGCTTTGATCACTGAACAAGTTACTGCAGCACTCGCAGCTGCCTAGGCAGGAGGTATAGCCTGCCATCACAACCTACTCTAGGATCCTTAGATCCTACTTTCGTAAACCAACACTTGTGCTTAATTATGTTTACTCTTACGCACACGACAGGTCAACACGCTCAGCCACCTGTGTGCACCTTCAAGACTTTTATGGACTGTCGTCCTACTACTTTCAGTGGCACTGAAGGGGCCGTTGGACTCCTCCACTGGTTCGAGAAGCTCGAGTCAGTCTTCGAAATGTGTGAATGCCCCGAGGCTCGTAATGTGAAATATGCTACTGGTACTCTCGAAGGCACTGTGCTAACTTGGTGGAACGCGCAAGTTCAGATGCTGGGGCTGGCGGCTGCTAATGCCACCCCATGGAATGATTTTAAGGAACTGATCAAGCAAGAATACTGTAACCGTGATGACATCCAAACTAGAAGTGGAGTTCTTTAACTTGAAAATGACGGGGTCAGAGATAGAGGCGTATACGAAGCGATCTAACGAACTGGCAATTTTGTGCCCAACTATGGTGGATCCTCCCATCAAGCGCATTGAGCTGTACCTCAAAGGCTTAGTACCAGAGATTCAAAGCCATGTAACTGCTGCTAACCTTACTACCATCCAGGATGTTACTCGTCTTGCTCATCGTCTCACAGACCAGGCAGTGGAACAGAACAGGCTGCCTAAACGTATCGGTGCTACTACTACTACTACTTCTGCTACTCTTAGTGACAACAAGCGAAAATGGGATGGAACCTCCAGCAAGGGTTCGACTTCGGTTCAGTCCCAGGCACAGCAGCGAAAGATCAATGACTACCAGAGTCCTGGTCAGCAATCTTCTGGTAGTCAAGGGCAGGGTGGATATCGAGGAAATCACCCAAAGTGCAACAGGTGCAACAGGTACCACAGTGGTCAGTGCAACAGGGGTCGTTGTCAGCGGTGTCTCAAGATGGGTCATGAATCTAAGGATTGCAGGAGCTCACGACCTGCGAATCAGAACTATCAACAACAACCACCCGCTCCACAGAACCAGCAGCGACAGCGAGGTAACAGGGGATGCTTTCAGTGTGGTGCTGAAGGCCACTTCAAGTGGGACTGCCCCCAGTTAAATCAAAATCCGAACAACAACAACAACAATAATCAGGGAAATGGGAACAACAACGGGGGAAACAATGATGGAAACAACGGCGCCAGGGGTCGAGTGTTCGTGCTGGGTCAGGGTGACGCAAGGAATGATCCTAACGTGGTGATGGGTAAGTTTCTTCTCGACGACTTTTATGTTACTGTCTTATTTGATTCGGGTGCCGATACCAGTTACGTGTCTCTAAAAGTTAGTCAAATGTTAAAGCGCACACCAACACTTTTGAACACCAAGCATGTTGTAGAGTTAGCAGATGGTAAAAGTCTAGAGGCCACACACATAGTTAAGGGTTGTAATCTTATCCTCGTTGGGCAGACTTTCTCTATCGATCTCATTCCTATAGTTTTGGGTAGTTTCGACATCGTCATTGGGATGGATTGGTTATCACAACAGCAAGCAGAGATCTTATGCAAAGAGAAGATTGTTCGTATTCCCCGTTCTGGTAAGGAACCTCTCGAAATTCAAGGCGACAAGAGTGGTGCTGTAGTGGGCATCATCTCCTTGCTTAAGGCCCAGAAGTGTTTGCGAAAGGGCCACACCGCTATCTTAGCGCTTATTACTGACGTATCATCGAAAGAGAAGAAAATAGAGGATATTCCAGTTGTACGCGACTTTCCTCAAGTGTTTCCTGAGGAATTACCTAGTCTACTGCCTCATCGCCAGGTCGAATTTCAGATCGAGCTAGCTCCTGGAACAGTACCCATAGCTCGAGCACCTTATCGCTTAGGTCCAACCGAACTGGAAGAATTGTCTAAGCAATTAAAAGAACTCTTGGATAAGGGTTTCATTCGTCCTAGCTCTTCGCCATGGGGAGCTCCAGTGTTGTTTGTGAAGAAGAAAGACGGTACTTTCCGTATGTGCATAGATTACCGCGAACTAAACAAGGTGACCGTAAAGAATCGATATCCTCTTCCACGCATTGACGACTCGTTCGACCAGCTGCAAGAGTCGAGCTACTATTCAAAGATTGATCTGAGGTCAGGCTACCATCAACTGAGAGTCCGGGACGAGGACGTCTCCAAAACGGCATTCAGAACACGCTACGGCCATTACGAGTTTCTGGTCATGCCATTCGGGTTAACAAACGCGCCTGCAGTCTTCATGGATCTTATGAACAGAGTGTGCAAGCCTTACTTGGATAAGTTTGTGATTGTATTCATCGACGACATTCTGATCTACTCTAGGAGTCGTGAGGAACACGAGCAGCATCTACGACTTATTTTGGAACTACTTCGAGCAGAACAGCTGTACGCCAAGTTTTCAAAATGCGACTTCTGGCTTCGCGAAGTCCACTTTCTAGGCCATGTGGTAAACAAGGATGGGATTCATGTTGATCCATCTAAGGTAGACTCGATTAAGAACTGGCCTGCACCTCGTACACCAACGGAAATCCGCCAATTCTTGGGTTTGGCGGGCTACTATAGAAGGTTCATCAAAGACTTCTCCAAGATTGCACAACCCCTCACCTCACTAACTCAGAAAGGCGTTATTTATCATTGGGGAAATGCACAGGAATTAGCATTTCAGCACTTTAAGGATAGACTTTGTAGTGCACCTATTCTCTCATTGCCATAGGGCACAGACGATTTTGTGGTCTATTGTGACGCATCAATTCAGGGTCTTGGTTGTGTATTGATGCAACGAGATAAAGTCATTGCTTATGCCTCGCGCCAACTTAAAGTTCATGAAAGGAACTACACTACACACGATCTGGAGCTGGGAGCTGTTGTCTTCGCGCTTAAGATATGGAGACATTACCTGTACGGTACTAAGTGCACCATCTACACCGATCACAGGAGTCTCGAGCATATCTTCAAGCAAAAGGAATTGAACATGTGACAACGTCGATGGGTCGAGCTATTGAATGATTACGAATGTGCCATCAAGTACCATCCGGGCAAGGCAAATGTTGTGGCTGATGCCCTCAGTCGAAAAGATACCACACCTAAGCGTGTGCGAGCACTACAACTCACTATCCAATCTAGTCTTCCTACACAGATACGAGATGCTCAGATAGAAGCATTGAAACCAGAAAACGTCAGGGCTAAAGCCCTACGCGGCTTAAGGCAACAGTTAGAACAAAAGGAAGACAGCGCCTACTACGTTACAGGGCGCATTTGGGTCCCACACTATGGAAACTTACGCGAGTTGGTGATGGATGAAGCACATAAGTCTTGCTACTCAGTACATCCTGGTTCAGATAAGATGTACCACAATCTCAGAACTACGTATTGGTGGCCTAGCATGAAAGCTCACATAGCAACTTATGTTAGCAAATGTTTGACTTATGCGAGAGTCAAGACTGAATACTAGAAACCATCGGGCCTACTCCAACAACCAGAGATACCACAATGGAAAGGGGAGCAAATTTCCATGGATTTTGTTACTGGTCAGCCTAGATCTCAACGTGGAAATGATACTATTTGGGTGATCGTGGATCGACTCACAAAGTCTGCACACTTCTTGGCTATCAAGGAAACGGATAAGTTCTCCACTCTAGCAGATGTCTACCTTAAAGAAGTGGTTTCGAGGCACGGGGTGCCCACCTCTATTATCTCTGATCGTGATTCATGATTTACTTCAGAACTGTGGCAGGCAATGCATAAATCTTTTGGCTCTCGATTAGACATGAGCACCGCTTACCATCCACAAACAGATGGGCAATCTGAACGCACCATCCAAACTCTAGAAGACATGCTTCGTGCATGTGTAATCGATTTCGGCAACGGCTGGGAAAAACATCTCCCGTTAGTGGAGTTTTCGTATAACAACAGTTACCACACCAGCATTCAAGCCGCTTCATTTGAGGCATTGTACGGGCGTAAATGCCGATCACCTCTTTGTTGGGCAGAGGTGGGTGACAGTCAGATCACGGGTCCAGAACTCGTAGTTGATACTACAGAAAGGATTGCTCAGATACGACAACGCATGGCGGCAGCTCGCGACCGTCAGAAAGCCTACGCAAACAAGTGCCGGAAACCTCTAGAATTCCAGGTCGGGGACTGGGTTCTACTCAAAGTCTCACCCTGGAAGGGTGTGGTTCGTTTTGGAAAAAGGGGCAAACTTAATCCGCGATACGTCGGACCATTTGAAATCATTGAGAAAATAGGCAAGGTGGCCTACAAACTAAACTTACCAGCAGAACTCGGTGCAGTTCACAATGTTTTTCACATGTCAAATCTGAAGAAGTGTCTGTCAGATGAGACCCTCATAGTTCCTTTGAAGGAGCTCACTATCGACGATCAGTTGCGATTCGTCGAGGAACCAGTTGAAATCACGGACCGGGATGTTAAGGTCCTCAAGCACACCAGAATACCTCTTGTTCGAGTTCGTTGGAACTCCCGTCGTGGCCCAGAGTTCACCTGGGAACGAGAAGATCAAATGAAACTCAAGTATATCCAGCTGTTCGGAAACAGTGCAACCACTACTGAGGCTGAAGCTACTACAGAATTTCGGGACGAAATTCCAAATCAACGGGGGAATGATGTGACACCCCAGGAAAACCAGTAAACTACACAACACAACTAGCTTCCTCAGTAACCACATGCTAAATTTTGGGACGAAATTTCTTTCAAGTTGGGGATAATGTGACAACCCGAGTTTTCAAGGTCTCTATCCGATTTAACTTCGTACGTATTTTCTAAGCGTGTTTAACAATTATTTGAGGTGCAATATAAATGTTATTTGTGATATGTATTATATATGTGCATATGTTATGCATATTTGGATTGTTTAATTATTTAAAACATGGGACTTTACCTAACACTCCTAGCCAAAAACCCCCACCCTATGAAAACACCCCATCGAAAACACCCTATGGCCGAAAACACTTCATGTGTTTTCGTCCACTAACTGGTCAACGAAAACCAAATGGGCTTTGGCCCAGTTGTGATTAGGTAATCATTTGTTCTTAACCTTTACGTGAACTTTTATTCGGCAAACCCTAGTCACTCCTTACCTTCTCTCCCTATTCTTGTGCGACGGCAACCTTGAGACCCTCGGAGACTCTCACATCATTTGATTCGTTGCTTCTTTTGTTTAGGGTTAGTGATCAACGATTTATATTGTTTGATTGATTTCATTATGAATTATTGTGTGACACCATGGGTAACTGTTATGTGGTATTGTTTATGATGGAATGCATGACCTTGAATGATATTAATGTGATCTGGATCTGGAAGTATGTTAACCGGCTGTTATTGTTCGATTGCATGTGGTATTATAAAGTTTATGGCTGATTAATATTATGAAGCATGTGATTTGCTTTGAAAGTGCAACCAAACTGAATATACATCACCTCATCATCATTGTCGGCTCTGTTGTTCATGTGGCATAGGAGTTGTCATAAAGTCATGTGATGGTTCATGTGTATGCCACTAGTTTATGTCTTGCATGAATATTAAGATTGGATACGATTGCTGTTAGTGCTTTCGTGAATAGGATATAGTTTATTGTATGTGATGAATTAATATTACTGCATAATGGACATGATGATCATAACAAACATTACTGAGGTTTAATGATATTCGAATTATAATCATGATTGCATAATGATTGCTGATGACTGATTGACGATTGAACAATGATATGATGAAGAGGTGTAACTGTTAGAATGTAACCAGGGTTTCTATGTTGTAACTGTTAATGATGGTGATGGACCGGACGAAATCACAAGGACCAGACGAAGTGTTTTCGTCACACCCCACACCCGACGAAAACCCTTGGATTTCGTCACCTAGGGTTTTCGTCCAAAAGTGATTTCAGCCCAAAGGGGATTTCGGCCCAAGTGATTTTCGTCCAAGGTGATTTTGTCATGTGTTCTCTGTTAAGTTATTAACCATGTTAAGTCTTGTAGGACCGTTATTGACAGTCGTGTGTGTCAATCAGAGCTAGATACTACCGAAAATGCAGCGGAAATACAAAATCGGCATGAATCAAAGCAGAAATGGAGTAGAAACAGAAGTAGATCACTTTAAAACAGTTTTCTCATTAATCTTCCAAGAAATACACGAGCAGCAGTTCGGCTACAGTGGAGACATGAACGTACCAAATGAGAAAACACAACTACTATATATAGGGGGAAAGGTTTCGCTTATATGACCATGTTCATATGAGCGAAATCAGCTTCTAGGGATTTCGCTCATATGGCACATTGACATATAAGCGAAATCATGACATGAAATCCTAACTTTTACATATTCAACCCCTATACATTCATAAGTAACACATCTAGACCCTATACATTCAACAACTAAGACTAAGACGCAGGCTTTAGACATTCGTGCACCAACAAACTCCCCCTTGGATACAGCCGGAGTCTTCAGTCTTAGTCTTCAAACTTTACAGAGACTTGAATTTTCCTTCTCTAGACTTAGGCTTCTTCAGCAGCTTCCTAAGCTTCTCTTTCTCTTTTGCAAGCTCCCCCTTTCATCAATCTTCTGTGCTTTTGGAATCGACACCTAGATTACCAGCAACAAGCTTCCTTTTGCATCAAGCTCGTCTTCAGACTCCCCCTAAGACTCTGCTAACGGGATCTTAATCTGGAACTTTCACCTGCAAACCTCAAACATTTATAAGAATAAACATTTTAAATATCCAGAATTGATGATCTGGTTCTTTCACAATCCTATAAAGATTTGACTATATAAAGAATCCAATCAACTAAACCTAACACTTTACAATCAAATTTTAAACCTTTTAATTTTTACCGACACACCCAGTTAACCAAGTCCAAGTTAATGACCTTGGTCAACCGTTTAGCCTGCCAAATCCAAGTTAATGACCTTGGCTGACCAAACTTATGAAGATGCTGAATTTCTGAAATGAAATCAAGTTCAAATTAATGAACTTTTGTATATTGAATCAATTACCGATCATTTTCACAATCAACTGCTTTCCCAACCCTCAAGATCCGACATGTTTAGCACATAAGACTTTAATCATCCAATCCCCAACATCTGTTGTCTAAAATAAGATGAAAAAAAAATAAAATCTTTTTGGATTTTGAATATGAAAAACAATAAACTGTACATACAATCTTTTTGCGAGCGTGTTAAAGGATCATATCAGCTGCCGACGAGATACAAGTACCGTTAAGCTTTAGGTGACATTATAAGCATTAAAGAGTTTGCATTGATTGTCGATATACTGGTCCATTTTAAATTTTCACACAAAGTTCAATCTGTTCAGGATACGGATTTAATGTTTTAAGACTTAACTTTCATATGTGTCCCACCTCAGAATATACTCCCGTATCCAGATCCCAATATTCAGTCTTACAGGTGAGTTTTAACACAAATGATATCTGTAAGGAGTTAATAATTTATGAAGAATCATGAGAGCTCAGGTCAGAACTACCGTTCAGCAGAGAGATCATTACTCGACTTTTGGGTGTGTCCCCTTTAGAGGATCTTTTTTACAACAGCATTGCTAAGCAATTTTATTGTCTTATCATGTATGCTGAGGGTGATGCTGTGTTTCAAGCATTTGCGGAAAGTATTATTCGAGGACTAGGTCAGAACTACCGTTCAGCAGAAGTCCCGTAATAATACCCCAGATATCACTGAGTAAACAAACCTAGTATATCAGAAAAAGGAATCTTTCAAACGAGATTTCGGGGGTTACCCATATATCCGAGAGATGTTCCCCACATAAAAGCAAGTAAATTTATGTTTATATCCCGAACATATCTACTAAATGTGTAAAAACCTATCGGCATATCAAATACAAGACTGCTTAACACATTTATACATTACATTTCTTTAGCGTACTGCACCTGTCTAGCTGATGTACTATCATTTCCCTTTTTTTTACACAAACTCATTTTTACTTTTTCAAATGTTTTTTATTTTTGTAGTTTTTATCATGTTTTTGTATTTTTCTGCAAACTTTCTCCCCCTAAAAAGAAAAACATATTTTTGTGTTTTTGTTTTTATCGAAAAGCAGAAAACAAACTGTACAAACAAACTTGACAACATGATGTGGTTCACATTTGATCGCCGTCCTCCGCGGCTTCACACTCGATTACCCTCCCAGAAAGCAAATTTTTCAACCCATTCAATTTTAAAAGATAATTAAATCTTTTTCTGTCAAAAGGTTTGGTATAGAAATCAGCCTTCGGTTCATCGGTGTACACATATTCAATTTTGATTAACTTCTTTTCATAGCAATCACGTATGAAGTGATGCCGAATCTCAATGTGTTTAGTTTTCGAGTGATGAACCGGGTTTTTAGTAATGTTTATAGCCGCTTCATTGTCCACAAATATGGGTGTATCCAAGAATTGCAAACCAAAGTCGCACATTTGCTGCTGGATCCAAAGGATCTGAGAGCAGCAGCTGGAGGCTGAAACGTATTCAGCCTCACAATTAGAAAGCGCCACAGAGGTTTGTTTCTTGCACTGCCAGGTAACGAGTCAAGTTCCAAAGAACTGACACCCAGCAGTGGTGGACTTAGCGTTCTGCTTGCAGCTTCCAAAGTCAGAATCAGCGAAACCTGTTAACGAAAAGTCACCCGAGCAAGGATACCACAAGCTGATGCTTGGGCAGCCTTTCAAATACCGTAATATCCTTTTAACAATTGTCAGGTGTGATTGCTTCAGGCTCGACTGATATTTGGCGCAAAGACATGTCGGGTACATGATGTCCGGTCGGGAAGCAGTGAGGTACATTAAGGATCCTATGATTGACCGGTACACAGTCTCATCCACCTTGACACCACTCTCATCAGGACAGATACCGTGATTCTGTGCAAGGGGGGTTGCTGCAGGACTACATTAAGCCATATCAAACTTTTCAAGCACGTCCTACACATACTTTGTTTGGTGAATAAAGATTCCATCGGGCATCTGTTCTACCTGCAGCCCGAGGAAGAACTTCATCTCCCCCATTGAACTCATTTCGAATTTCTTTTTCATCACCAACTCAAATTCTTTACACAGGTCGTCGTTGGTCGAACCAAAAATGATATCGTCAACGTAGATCTGCACAATCAATAAGTGGCCTGCTTCTTCCTTGGTGAACAAAGTGCTGTCTACTGTGCCTCTTGTGAACCCGTTGTCCAACAAGTATTGAGAAAGCGTCTCATACCAGGCTCTCGGGGCCTGGTGTAAACCGTAGAGCTCCTTATCTAGCAGATAGACCTTGTTCTTGTGTTGTGGATCAGTAAACCCGGGTGGTTGTCCCACATACACCTCTTCTTTAATCTTTCCGTATAGGAAGGCAGATTTAACATCCAGCTGGTACACTTTAAAGTTTTTCCATGATGCAAATGCCAGAAAGATCCGAATAGCTTCCAGTCGAGCAACGGGTGCGTACACCTCATCATAATCGATTCCTTCTTGTTGACTGAAGCCTTGTACCACTAATCGTGCTTTGTTCCTGACCACGACACCTCTATCGTCTCTCTTACATTTGAAAACCCACTTCGTTTTAATCAACTTTTGATTCTCAGGGAGGTCTACTAGTCTCCACACTCCCAACTTCTCGAATTGTTGCAGCTCCTCCTGCATTGCATTTACCCAGCTGTCTTCTGTCAACGCTTCTTTATACGTTCTGGGCTCGATCTGCGAAATAAAACATTTCAGTGAGAATTCCTCTTGTAAAGGAGCAACAGATGAATAAAAACATGTAAGTGCTCGGTTGATTTGATCTCTAGTCTTAACACCACTTTGAAGATCTCCGATAATCTGATCTGAAGGATGATAAGATAATGTTCGTGGCATGATGGTGTCAGGCACAACAACTTCCGATTGCTGATTTGTGATGTCTAGATCACCAGTGTGATCCTCAGCTTCAGTTGATGCAACATTTGGATCCTCATCAAATATCGGACCGTTCTCCGAATCTGAGTCATCGGATTGATCAAATGATGGAGCTGGTTCTACTGGTTCGTCATGAGTTGTTCCACTCGGACCTGCCTCGTGATCGTTTGCACCAGTTGTAGGAGCGTTTGTATCCACTTCTGGTTGAGAAACCACCAACGGTCTAGGCACCTGATCTTGAAAAGATGATTGCTGTTGTTGGTACAAGTAAATAAGTTCCTCTTCACTCGGCTCCGTAGGTAGTTGGAACGACTCCCAAAGTTTATCGTAATCGAACAACAATCTGTTTCCGGGAAGTTGAGGTGACGCCGTGTGTTTCTGACAATCCACATGATGAACTTCAATCACCTTCTTCAGACATGGTACGAACACTCTTTTTAAGGGACTCGCGTATCCCACAAAGAAACCTTCATTGCTTTTTGCGCCGAATTTGCCATCAGGATCAATGAAAGTACATGGTGATCCGAACGGCTCAAGAAACTTCAGATTTGGCTTGTATCTATGAAGAAGTTCAAAGCAAGTCTTCTTGTATTTCTTCACAACTAGCACCCGGTTCAAAGTATAGCATGTCGCTGCCACAGCTTCACTCCAGAAATGGATCGGTTGTTTTGAATCGGCCAACATGGTTCGAGCAGTTTCAATTAGAGTCTGGTTCTTTCTTTCAGCTACACCATTCTGCTGTGGAGTGTATGGTGCACTGAATTCATGAAGAATCCCCTTCTCGTTACAGAACTCTAGCATGCGGTTATTCTTGAACTCCGTCCCATTATCACTTCTGATTCTTCGAATCGGCACCTTATACAATGTTTCCATTTTCTTGAATAAGATCATTAAAGACTCAAATGTTTGATCCTTTCTTTCCAAGCACACCACCCAGGAGAATCTAGTGAAATCATCAGTTACCACCAGGCAATATAAATCTCCACTGATACTCTGCACATTCACTGGCCCGAAGATATCCATGTGGAGTCTCTCAAGCGGTACTCTGATCGAATTCAGCAACTTTTGTGGGTGTGATTTCCTGGTCTGCTTTCCTTTCTTGCAAGCTACACAGTCATCATTCAAGTGAAAATTTCTCAAATTTACACCTTCAACTAAATCATTTGATACAAGAAAATTCATTTTTCTAATATGAATATGGCCCATCTTTCGATGCCACACTATCGAATCCTTTTCAGTAGCTTTGGTTCAAAACACTGGTTTTGATAATTTGTTGTTGTTGCAACACTCATATCAAGAATGTATAGATCATTTACACGTGGAGCTCACAACAACACCAATTCTTCCGGAATTTTGAAACCAGGTTTTAAGACAAGACATTCATTTTTAGTGAAATGTACGGTAAAAGAATTATCACAAATTTGTGAAATACTAAGTAAATTGTTTTCCAATTCAATTATGTAGTTAACTTTCTCGAACGAAATTATTCCATTTGTTAATGTTCCTTGACCGACAATCCTTCCTCCTTGGTTTCCTGCAAAACCCACGTAACCTCCGTTGATTGATTTAACGTCGTAAAGCAGTGCCAACATCCATGTCATGTGTCTTGAGGCCCCACTGTCCATGATCCACTTGGAAATGATTTACTTGGGCAGCCCCTGCAAACATTAGAGCAACTCATTCAAACAATGATGCCCATGGCTTTTTAACTGTTGAGACACTTCCAAACACTATATCACATTTTTCATCAATCTTAGGAAAGTTAAACGTGACATTCGGAACATCAATTTTAGCTCTTGGTTTTACTTCATTTTTGATCGGGGGAAACTCTGCAAGAAACTTATCAAGTTCAAATTCAAATTCTACAACATCATCTTTCAAAACCGTTGTTTTATTTTTCAAAATGTTTTCCATCTTTTTCTCCTCGACTGATGGTTTCGATTTTGCAATCCATGATTGATTTTCAAAAACTTTTGTTTTTGGATAAATCTTTGAAGTCTTTTGAGACTTTGAAGATTCACCAATCTCGAATGTCGATTTCGGCTTATCTTTCGACTTCAACGATTCACCCCTCTTCAAAATGCGGATTGGTGAAACCATTTGTTTTTTACCTTTTGTGTCATCTGGTGATTTAGGTCGAGGTTTTTGAACAACAGGTTTTACAATGACAGGTTTTTCAAAAAATTTCTTGCATTTTTTTGCCATGTGTCCGATCTCATTGCAGCGATAACAAACTCTTTTGTCATATTCAACAAACGTAGATTTGTAGGTCTCTTCTTTCAATTTCTTCGCTGCATTGAAATCATCAATGGCTTTTTGACTGAAAATATACTCCTTTTCAGCATCCACACTTGGTCCAACAACAAAGATATCATTCATTTTATCCTTTGGCTTGACAACCTTCTTAGCCATCTTTTTCTCAAAACCAAATCCTTTGTTTTTAAGGTTGTTTCCATTTTTCTTGTTAGACCCATTGTTAACCACCCAAGCTTTCTTCCCAAGGTTGTTTTGTTTCACAAAAGATCTTTTAGGTTTTGAAAAGAATTCATTGTTGTTTACATCAGAAATATCAATCTCAACAAGCTTAAACACCTTCTCAACATTATTCATGTTCGCATTCTGGATCGGATACTCAAAATCAGAATAGAGTTTGTCAGTTCCAATCATTGTGTAAACCACTATGATCGGATCATCATTCGCAACCTTTTCTGATTTTGGTATAAATTTGTCCAAAAAGTTACCATCATCTTCACATTCAAAACTGGAACTTTCCAAATGTGTTTTCACAGTTTCAAAATCTGAGTTATCACTTTCTTCGCCTAACACTTGGTCAACAACGTTCTTGATAACTTGTGACTCATTGTCAGTGTCGGACGGAGAGAATGTAACATCAATACTTTCAGGTAACTCTTCCTCAATGGTTCTCAATTTGAGGTTCAATGCAGCTTCCACCCCATCTGGATACTTCTGAGTGTAATGACTCCACATTGGGGGTGGAACACTGTTAAAGACAGGTGTTTCATCAGGCTATTTCGGGACAATCTGTTCAATCACATATGAAGATGCAACATAACTCATCAACTTCTTATCAATTCTTTCATTTTTCAATTTTTGTTAACTCCAATTCCCTTTTTAATGAAGCAATGGTGTCCAAATGAAAATTGATTTCCTTTTGTTTATCCAAAACAGTTGATTTTAGCAATTTCGTGGCTTTGTCATTTTCAAGACTCTCATTTTGAATCATTTTGATAGATTTAGCCAATTTGTCATATGCTTCTTTTACTTCGCTCAGATCAAATTTCAATGCATCAGTGTATTGTTTCAATTCTTGAAACTTTGTGTCCTTTTCAAGACACTCCATGCATGATTTTGAACAACTTTTGCATGAAGTTTCAGAAACTGAATCAATCTTTTCAATAACCTTTTCAAGATTAACATCCTGTTTACCGACATTATCATACTCTGACTCAGACACTTCAACTGTTTTGACCTCCTGACTCTCCAATTTCTCATCAGACTCCTTTTGATTTAACTCTGCTTTGACCGACACTTTTTCAACTGACTTGGTATCGACAATTTCTTTACAGATTCTGTTTCTACCTCTTTCAAACTTGCCATCAAAGCTTTATCTGCAATCTCTTTCAATGTCTCTTCAGTCATTTCTTTTGAGACATCAATTATTTCTTCAACCTGAGCTTTCTTCTCCTCGTATTGTTAGCAAAATCCGGTTGTTGGCTCGCTGAATATACCTGCAAAGGACTCAACCACATTAGGAAGTAAAATTGATTTTAAAGTACTAGCTAAAACCTCCTGTTTGGATTGATGGTAGTAGATTTCTGCATCAACTTCTTCAAGATCAACCGAACTTTCCTCAGTCACATCTTCACAAACAACCTCTGTTTCAGCAACATTCTCTGGTTCTTCCACAATCTCAGCAATTAGCCCTCTACCCTCACTGCCAGGAATGTATTTGTCCCAACTGAATCCCTCAGCTACTTTCTCATCATCCTGGTTCACAATGAGAGCTTTCTCTGGTTTGTTCTCGATTTGTGGTCTTTGAACTGCAAGTTGTTGATTCGGCCTGTGATAAATTGCCTGCTTGTAATAATCATTCGTGAAAGGATTTTGATGATTATTCACTTCTCGGTTCGGACACTCTCTTTTGAAATGGCCTCTTTCTTTGCACTTGAAACAGGTTACCTTGGACTTGTCAAAGACTAACTTCTGATCAGGTCCAGAAAGACTATTTCTTCCTGTAATTTCCATAAAACGTTGTGCTCTCCTCACCAGACTAGCCACCCCCCACTTAATATCTATCAACTCAAGCTCCTCCGGATCTATCTGATCGTAATCCTCTTTGGTCATGTCCGGATTCCCGATCTTACCCGCCACCAGAGACTCATACGACTCTAACACGGAAGCCAACAATGCTATATGTTGCTTTGCAGCTGATTCAGTGAATTCATTCCCATTCTTGATATTAACTGCAATGTTGCATTGGATCCCAGAAACATATGCCTGATTGTTTAAACTGGTTGAGCTTTGAGGTGATGTGAGGTGATGTGTGTTCAGAAGCTTTGAAGTTTGGTTCGTAGCTAGCAAATGGCGAAGATTTGTTTGATTGTGGAGTATTTGTTGAAGCACTTGATGATGTGTCAGCACTGAAACCAGTTTGTATTTTTGGGCTATGGTTGATTGTAGTTGGAATACTGCCTTTGTAGTATAGCGACACATCCTGTTGAATGTTTGCAGAATTCATTTGTTTAATCTTTGTTAGCTCTAATTCATGTGCTTCGATTTTCTCGATGAAACCACTCAGATTCATATTAGCAAAACTTGTATTGTTCTTTAACACCATCAGATACGTTCCCCACTCATCATAAGGCAATGCGTCTGCCAATTTATCGATCCACTCTTCATTAGTCTTGGTTATCTTCAATCTTCCCATCTCCAAAACTAAATGGCAGTATCGTTCAATCAATTGTTTTGTGGTTTCACCTTTCATGCCCGTGAAGATGTCAAACTGCTTATTTATCAAAGCCTTCTTGCTTTTCATCATCTCTTCACTTCTTTCAAATTTTAACTTCAGTTTATCCCAAATGGATTGAGAATTATCTTCATGCTGTAACAATACCAAGATATCCTCCTTAATTGCTTGTTGAAGGATGCTCATCATCTTTTTTTCAGCTTTAAAATCTGCTTGTTCAGTTTGAGTCAAACTCCCAATCACTTTCGCATGACCCATACCATCTAAAGGAGGTACATATTTCGTATCAATCTTCAACCAACTCTCAAAGTGATTTGCTTGAACCCACGTTTTAAATCTTCCTGCCCAACTCGAATATTCGTCGATGTTCATGAGTTTAGGGGGTTTTTGCATCGTTCCCAATTCGTTTTCCATATTAACATTTTGAACAATACTACCCGAGGTTTGTCCTGCTGTCATACCACTGCCGGCGAAGAAGTTGTAAAAATCTTGGTTTTCCATTTTTAGTAACAAATTTTGAAAATGTTTAACTTTTTGATTAACAGGTTGTTTTTATCGAAAAACTTTTAACACAGACTGAGTTTCCAACACTCGATCACGTATGAAATGGACTAAACGCTCAAACCATGATTTTTACACTAAAACAGGTCGTATAAGCGAAATCAGACACTAAGTGTAACAATGAGCGAAATCATCTAATGCTCACAAAAGCGAAATCTGATAAAGACCTTATGAGCGAAATCAGGAAATGACCAAATGAGCGAAATCAAAGTGTTATTTTGAGCGAAATTAGCACTTGAAACCACAAGAGCGAAATCAGAGATTACACTAGGAGCGAAACCTCAACCACAAGAGCGAAACCTCTGATTTCGCTTTTACTGTATCAGCGAAAACACTCAAGTACACAAAAGCGAAACCTATTCACGAGCCATTTTAGGTCACTTTTAAGCTGATTTTAGGTCTGAATTTCTCAAGGGTTTGTTATTAGACAATTTTACACTATGTTTTCAAATTTAAGTCCATTTTGTCCGTCGAAAAGTCCAGAAACTCAAAATATGCTAGAAAAAGACTTTGATTCGGGTAAACTAGCTCACAACTGGCTCTTATACCAATTGTAGGACCGTTATTGACAGTCGTGTGAGTCAATCAGTGCTAGATACTACCGAAAATGCAGCGGAAATACAAAATCGGCATGAATCAAAGCAGAAATGGAGTAGAAACAGAAGTAGATCACTTTAAAACAGTTTTCTCATTAATCTTCCAAGAAATACACGAGCAGCAGTTCGGCTACATTGGAGACATGAACGTACCAAATGAGAAAACACAACTACTATATATAGGGGGAAAGGTTTCGCTTATATGACCATGTTCATATGAGCGAAATCAGCTTCTTGGGATTTCGCTCATATGGCACATTGACATGTAAGCGAAATCATGACATGAAATCCTAACTTTTACATATTCAACCCCTATACATTCATAAGTAACACATCTAGACCCTATACATTCAACAACTAAGACTAAGACGCAGGCTTTAGACATTCGTGCACCAACAAGTCTGTAACTCTGTTAATTATTAACTCAGTTAGTTATTAATTCTGGTAGATGTTAACTCTGTTAAGTTATACATGTAACTCTGCTAAATGTGTTAATCCTGTTAAACTTGTTAACCTTGTTAAGTATGTTGATCTTGTTAAGCCTGATAACCTTGTTAAGTGTGTTATTGAATAACTGTGTCAGAATTGACCAAGAACTCACTCATATGATGCATGATTGTATGAACGTGAAATAACTGTTATGTGTTACATGGTGATGATTGCTTAAACACACTTCGTGGCATATATTGCATGTGAATCTATACGAGCTTAACTGATTGAATGTATGTGTATAACTATAGGACTTGACTGATCTCTTGTGTGCACATAATTAGCATACCGAGCAAACCAAGGTGAGTTCACACTCTATCCAAGGCATGGGATTCCCAAGGGTTGGGAATGGGTTAAAGATACTGAACGGTAACTACAAACTTGCGTATTCCCCATACAACAGGATACGTACGATCATAAGACCATCAACTCTATCACTTTAAGTCCCTCATTTATCGACTTAATCGCCGAGGCCTATGGCGAGCGGGTCATTAGTTAATAGCGCTATTAGGTTTAACAAACCTCACACCGTGCCAGTCGGACGGGCGTGTACTAATGGACTATGGGCAAAGGGTCAATGCTGATAGACATTGACTTAGGGCACCTCTTACATTTTCGTAGCAGTCGATACGCGTGGTCTAGTAATACATGGGAAGCCCCCACTAATCTTCGCAAACATGTCTGGGAGACCGCGATACTAATTAACACGATACATGGGTTACAAACGAACATACGATTTACGAAACGAATGCTATAACTAAACAACCCACTGTGAACTCGCTCAACTTTGTTGTTGATTCGTTGCTACATGCCTTGCAGGTCGTTAGGTACTCATGGAGCTTGCACAGGGAGGCGCGGTCGTTGTGGGACATGGCTGTGTGTGACATGCTATAAACATTACTTTATTTCGTACTTAATACTTACTTTGGGTTTTTACAATTATGCTTCCGCTAAACACTTAACTATGCTTTGGTTTTGAACACCTTTCATATTGTCTGGTTGAATTATATTTTGTTCAATATGATTGGTGGCTTGGTCCTGGTCAGTCACGCCTCCAAGCGGTGATACTCCGCGTGTGGATTTTGGGGGTGTGACATTTTAGGCGCCTCCATTCTAAATTCTTCTATACTTAGCTATAAATTCTTTGACGGTTTTAGGGCAGTCGCAGCTCTGACTGGTTTATTTCTTAATCTATATAACGTGAGTAGCTGAGATAGATCCATAATGGATTTATAAGAAGCAAGCTTGAAACCTTAATGTGCCCTCTTATTACCGATGCTAAACCACCAATAATTAATGCATTAAGCTTAGATTTTTTGGTTAACCGAATGGGGCACTATCTCAGATGATAAACTAAAATCTGTAACATTCTGTTAACAGTCTAGATCCATCATGGTGAGAATCAGAAAATTCTTATTCCACCTTTTCCATTCCGTGTTGCAGACAACTTGGACCATCTCCAATTGTGTAGGAGTATTCTTCCTGAAATTTCATTAAAGTCTTCCACCAATTAAGGGCACTACCCTTGAATGACTGTGATACATATCTCACAATGTTTTTCTCAGCACAACCGTTGATGTCCATAATGGTTTCCATTTCATCCAACAATTTTACGAAATCAATGGCTCTCTTTTTCTCCATGGAAGTCTCTTGACTTGCAAGAGACAAGATACTCTTGAGTACATCCTTTAGAGGAACGGGGCTCCTCACTATATGTCATCTTATTTGGTTTGTCCTTTGCATTCGAAGTGTGAGCAAAACTCTTCTCATGAGCAGGAAAATATTGATTTAGAGCAAGTAGCATTCGGCTTTTCGAGCCTTTTCATGACCTTTCTGATATCTTTTCTAACAGTTGCGTCAATCACAGCTTGGAGGTTAACTCCATTAACCTCGAGGTTCCCAATTGTTGCATCATTAGTATTTGTCGCATCATCAGTATTGCGACTATTATTTGTCTTATTCAAGTTTGCCATACTTGAAACTTGGCACTAAACACCAAAATTAAACAATTGCTTAATTGCATTTCTATAGCTAGTCATTGTCCAGACGACCAACATATATTAGCCACGGTATCCTTAAACCATACCGGCTAATAGTGTATGAACATTTCTAATGAATGTCATTTGAATGTATGTAAATATTTAGCCTAGGTCACAAAAGGTCCATGAATGGCAATTAAGGTTTGGACCGAGTCCATTACCCTTTTGACAGGAGATCACAATGTCACAACTGTCTTTGTCATATTGACGATTTTTGATAGCTCGAAGGCTTGCCACAATGGCTTTTACAATATGAAACATGAGTCCCTCAGGAAGGTCATAAATAATCATATGGCACGAGGGCCTTGTCGCAAAGGACATTATAAGATATGGCAACAAAAGCCTGTCACGGAGGACATTAATTTATAAGTCGCAATCTTATTAGATCAGGGGCTTTAAGATTTGAACCTAGTTCTTCACCGTTGGACAGGGAGTCATAGACTACAACTGTCATCGTCTTGAAAGACGATTCATTTTGGCACTTAGGCAAATCATAGGACATCATTAATGGATGTTTACATATATACATATATGTACATATATATAATTATCGCAATTAAGTATATTAGTCATGATCTTATCGATCTTATAGACTATAAGGCTTGGGCAATGCCCATTACCTTTGTCGATGAACCATAACGGTCACACTTGACAATGTCTCTAATGGACAATATAGTATATAGCCGGTAGGCAACATAAATCCTAATGGTGATTCGGGATAACGCCACGAAGGGTAATACAATAAACACACTTATATATAGGAAGTACCAGCGGCGTATCCACCATGTGTTTATTGTATTACTCTAGTTTCGTTATCTAAATCACCGAGGATCTATACATAAACCATAACCATCAAGTCGGAAGTACTTCTTAAAATCTCACTATGAAGATAGGAAGACCTAAGACTGTACTAAAAATATCCTATAAAATAATATGATCATCGTATCAGATGATATTAGTCATGATCGCAATGATCATATATAGACTATTAGGCTTGAGCATATCTCACTACCTTGGACATGGGATCATAAGGATCACAATGTCAATGTCACTAATGGACAATATATTATACATAGCCCGCAGGCAAAACATTATTAAGGATATTAAACATGATCATCTTTTTGATAATATTAGTCTTGATCGCATTGATCATATAGACTATGAGGTTTGAGCATAGCTCACCACCTTGGATAGGGAATCATAGAAGATCACCACTGCCTTTGTCACAAATGGACAATATAATATGGCCCGTAGGCGAAAACATCACTAAAGGATGTCAAATAATGTGATCATCATATTTAGACGATATTAGTCATGATCGTAATGATCATATAGACTATCATGCTTGAACATAGTCCAATATCCTTAGACAGGGGGTCATAGACCACCTCTGTCGTTGTCTTAAGGGACAACAAGTATAGCCCGTAGGCACCTCATCTCTAACGGATGTTTATATTTTGATCATCACATTGATGATACTTGCCATGACCTAATTCGATCATATAGGCTTTAAGGCTTGGATATAGTCCAAATACCTTGACGGCTGGTGTGGTTTCTCAAGTCACACTGCCGGGAGTGTTAACATGTTCTTAGATGTTAACAAGGATTAATTTGTCTTGATGGTTACAAAATATTACCATGATCGCATTGATCATACAGGTTTGGAAGCTTGAACATAGTTCACCACCTCTGGATAGAAGGGGTATCTCCCTTAACTATCATAGTAGAAGGAATAATCATCCTTAACTACCAAAAGTTTTGGCCAAATAATATGGACTTGCCACTTAGCAGGGGTAAACAATTAAGAAGATCTTTTGAGGAAAAATATTTAGCAGATCGATAAAGTTCGAATAAAATTGATACTATTATGTGATAAAGGACGAAAAGAATACCTATATAGAATTTTCAAAACTTCCCGTAAATCATTAGGAAGTTTACGATAGTGCCTTAAACAGGACTTTTAGTATCATACTTGTCCTTAGAGGACTTTAAAAAGGAAAATTATAAGTCCGTAGAGGGATTATAAAATTATCATAAGTCCGTATAGGGACTATATTAAAACAGTTTGCCCATGAAGGGTCTATAATAAAGTATCAGGTCTACGAAGGGGTTACAAGGAGATATCATATCCACTAAAGGACTTATAATGAAATCTCATGCCCATGGAAGGATTATTTAGAAATAACATATCCCCGAAAGGATTTTAATGAAATAACATGTCCATAAAAGGACTATATTGAAATATAATGCCCTCGAAGGGACTATGATAAACATACGTATATACCAAGTCTTATCAAGAGGCGTAGGTCCACAAGGACTATGATGAAATACTATGTCCACAAAGGACTACAATAATCAAATGCCCAAACAGGGACTTTAATGAAAAGAAGTATGATGAAGGAGGGTCTTCTAATGTCTTCCTTTCTTTATCCTGGTTGTTTCTTCATCTTTATTTATCGTATGCAGTAGCGACTCTGAAGATTTTAGTGAATAAAGTAATATTTCAAATCAGGATCCATTGCAGAAGTAGAATCCAAGGATTCAATGATTAAAGAAAAAGACAAGGATCACGGATTAGGTTTTGGCTGGTATATTCTAAGTCTGAAATTTCCAAAACTCGGAGGTAAGAAATAGGGATTAATAACATCCACATGTATCATCTTCAATATGGGAGCCTCCGGGACCTTCTGGTATGGACTTCGCAGTCAGGATAAGGGTTTAAACAAGTTTGGTGTTGGGAATAGGTCCATAAAGGTCTTTCCCTTCAACCGCTCACGCGCTTATTCAAGCCATGGTATGAAGCTTGACATTTCTTGGCTTCGGACGTGGAGAATTTCCATTAACGACTTCTCTGCTTGGCGACAATAATTAAAATGCATAAAATCAAAAACAATATTTACTTAATAGGGATGAGAGCATTCCCATGTTAAGTCTAGACTCGAAAGGTCTAAGGAATGTGCTACTGTGTCATTTGAGATTAAACACTAAAGACTAGTGTTTAATTCACTCAAACGTTGGCTCTGATACCAACCTGTCACACCGCGATATTTCCACGTATTACCGGTGGGCCCGGTGGGGAGTGATATCATCGTAGTCAAATAATCACAGTTCAATGCACAGCGGAAGTCTAAAGTAATAATAATACAAACCGATTCGAAAGTATAATAAAGTATTACACAACGGTTGTACATAGATCCACAGGCGGATCTTAAAACAGAAATATAGACATTGTTCAACAGACTTTAGACGCCTAGAACTTGCAAGATTCCTTATTAACGCCCTGAGCTCCCAGCCAATTACGTACAGTACCTGCCACTTAACCTTTTTGGAAAATACGTCAGTTTACACTGGTAAATACAATTAACTGACTCTTTTGAAAAGTGTTTATGAAAATTGATTTAAATGCACAAGGCACGAATATTCTTTTATAACTTGGGACCATTATTTAAAAATAATCTTGTATACAGATTTATATGTTTGTCGTCCGTCAGGGCCGGTTAGAAGAGCCGGACAAGATTAACTGACACACCACTGGTATAATGCCCACAAGGAAACTCCTTATTGCGGGATACCATTTATACATACGCAACTGTCAGGTGTATGCCTACACCCCGTGCTTAAGTCGTGGCCATTTCAATGAATGAGCCGAGGATATCCAGGACACGGTCATTACCCCCCCAAAGGCCATATACCAAACAAAACAGATTAAAACGGGTTATGCAAACATATTAATCACAATCCGATTTAAATAACCACATACCCGACCAAGCGGTATTGTAATACCGTATCCCAAGCCCGTATAACGGAAAATAAGTTAAAAGTATTTACCTGAGCAAAAATGTAATTTTATTCTCAGCCGTATATTCAAATCAGCAAGCACAAGTACCTCTACTGGGGCTCTCAATCTGGAACGAAGGTTTTTTATTAACCTATTAGATTCCTAACGGGTCTTATTTAAGTTGTAACTTAGACCGGTTAGTTTTAAGGAAAGGTTTACGGTTCGAAACGCTAGATTAAGCGAAGTCCGGATTAGAATGTGATTTAGACCCGACAAGTATGGAGACTTTTATAATATGGGTAAACTAAACACATTCTGAATTTTGAAGTGAAAATGATAAGGTTTGATCCGTTTCGGTTAATTTATGCAAACTAGTTACATAAACCGTACCGAATGCGAAAAATGCATAATGGGTAACCAAATGAGTCATGAACATGTTCCACAAGTTAATATGCCTTAAATATGTTGTGATATCAGTAGGATATCTTCCATTATGCCCAAAACGAGTTTAAAACCAATTTAAGCCCCGTAGGGGTATTTTGGTCATTTTAAAGGTTATAAAAGAGGTTAAATGACAATCTGAGGTTCTGGTCTAAAATGATTAGTAAAAATATTTATTTTAGTAGGTTATATCAGTAAGATATCATATATATGTGAAATTTATCATTTATGACCAAACTATGCACCGTAGGGGCATTTCGGTCATTTCATATAGGCTTTAAGGGTCAAATTTGGGAATCTGAGTTCAAAACCTTTACTTACTATCAAAGTATAAAAATTTGTTCATAATATCAGTAGGTAACAAGCCTTAGGTGCCAAATATAGTTTTAAACCATACTATGCGCCTAAATCGCATAAAAGTCGGTATTTGACGATATTCGGGTTGATTAAGGAAATCTGAGATTTTGATCAGCCTTTACTATTTAAAATAACTTATTTAATATATAGAATCAGTAGAAAAAGGTTTGGTATGTAAAGGATGCGTAAAACTCATTTTATTAGTGAAAAGGGCATTATCGTCAATTACCGAGTCTATACAAGAACCCTATGTTATGATCAGTTTAAAAATAAATAAAAATCTTCAAAAATCCCAAAATATTATATTACATCTGTGGGTAAAAGGTTTGGTGTCAAAATTTGAGTTTAAATAGGTTTTATGCTGAAAATGCCGTTTAATTAATAAAAAGGCTTTAATTTACGATATTGAGCATAACTCCCATTTTAGACCACGAACTGATGTGAAATTTTAAGGACATGTTTATAAATCAGTAACAAAGGTTTTTGTCCTCTCGTATTTTCAAAAATCTCGTTTTAATATTAAAAGGGCATAATAGTCAACTTTAAGCATATACGGAAACATGCGATGAACTAGGATTATTATGGAACCAAGTTGTATAACCTCAGAGGGTTATACTAACCTATAACATGGTCCTAAAGGAATCCTAAGGCATATCTAAACTAAGCTAAATCGGGTCAGAACTGAAAGTCAAAGCAAAAGTCAAATTTTGCAACTTTCGGTTTCGAACCAAGCCTAAACTCAAAATTTGTCGGGTTGAACATGCCTAGACATGTTCAATTAATATTTACCAAGTTTTTAAAGTGACAAAATTGATTTTATTTCCTTTACATCATTAGTTATGAATTTTGTTTAAAAACGACTCGTTTGACTTTTATTTTTATTATTTTGACCCGACAATTAACTAAGCAAACGTGGTAATTAGGAGGTGCCCTTTTGAGGGTTTAATACCCACCTAATTATGATCATGTAGCCTTGTTCGTTACGAACAATGGCTCGATCGCTTAAAAGTCAAAGCGTTTATCGCAAACGCTTGACTTTTCGGCTTTAATCGCCAAACAATATTAACTAGTCATGAAAGGAAACTTACGAAGGGTCCAATGGACTGAAGGAGGTTCTCAAGAAACTCAAGACCCTCTTAGAATCAGAGGCATAGCAGATTTTAGAGAATGGTGTGAAATGAACAAGTGAACCCACTTCTATATATAGTTTTTGGGATCTCGTAGGATCGTGACAAGTGTCGGGAGGTTATAACCAGATTATGACAGGTGTTATACCATCTTTTGAATCAGTAGGCAGCCCCTAGAGTCCAATATGTGAGAGTAGGAAACCAGAATTGATGAAACCAGCAGCAAAAATAGTTTCTGCAGCTGTTCTGATCTACGCGGCCCGCGTAGGATATCTATGTGGGCTTACGCGGCCCGCCTAAATTCCAGGTCCAGCCCCAAGTTTGACAAAATTACATAATCAGTCCCTGCATGCTTAAAAGACCCTTTCTGACACGTATAAGGCCCGTTAACCTCGTTTCAAGGCTCTACAATGATGCCTAAACATAGGGGACATGAAACATGCTCAAAAATATGTCGGATGTCGGTTCATTTGGTCGTACGGTCACGTTGTTTGACTAATTACGACGAAACACGAACGGACGCGAAAAACGATCCAAATTACGCGACGAGTGGAATATTATCATGCCGATCACTAAAATAAAATATTTTAATGATTACATAAATTTTTGGATTTCCGGATATATTCAGAACGTAAGATATGCGCGAAAATGCAAACTTGTGCACTTTTAGACGCTTTTAGTCCCTGTCGATCAAATAAGTTTATTTTTGCGCACGAAACACCTCTAAGCCTATTTCTAAGCTATGTAAGGGATATTTAGGGTATGTTTGACTTATGATCATATTCCGAAAGGTTCGATACCATACGAATCGATAGACTTTTGCAGTTTGACGCAAATAGTCCTTTAATCGCACAAAGTAGTGCGAAACGTCGTTTAATAATATTAAAGCCTTCCATGGCCCATAATGGGGATTCCCAAGCATGTGTTTAAATTTTGCTACGCTCTCGTTCGCTTAAATGGTCACCAAAGGCGTAGATTCAAAAGTTGACGCTTTAGGTCCCTCTAATGCGCAAACTTGCGCATATCATCGTTTAATAGCATCGAAGCCTTATCTAATCCATATTAGGCATTCTTGAGAGTATTATTAAACATCACGATGCTTTGGGTTTGTAAAAAGGTCATTCAGAGGTATAATTAAACATATTGACGCTTTTAACACCTTAAACTTGCGAAGTTGCGCGTAACGTCACTTAAAGGCACAAAAGCCTTAAACGGCCAATAATTGGCATTCCCGAGAGTATAATCAATTATCATGAAGCTCTTGGTTTGTTAAAAGGTCACTCAGAGGTAAGAATTAACATGTTGACGCTTTTAACCCTTTGAAGCGCAAACTTTCAATTAATTATACAAACGGCTATTCTTGATCAACAAGCGGCCCATTTGTGAATATGATTACCATGTAATGTTATTCAGAGGCTTATAATAAGCATTTTAACATTTCCAGTCCTTCAATAATCAAATTTTTTGATTTTTCACAAAATTAGTCCCTCAAATTCAACGTTTGACTAATTAGGGTTTATTACACGTGTCAATACATCATTGGGTGTGATTTTACGAGGAGGTGTTACACGAGATGCGTAAGCGATAACCTTGTCCCGTTGCATGAGGATGCAACCGAGACCAAGGTTCGAGGCATCGCAATAGACTATGAAGTCATCGTTTCCGTCAGGTAAAGCGAGCACAGGTGCATTGCAGAGCATATGCTTCAGAGTTTGAAAGGCAATCTCTTGTTCAGTTCCCCAAACAAAAGGCTTGTCTTTATGCGTGAGAGAAGTAAGCGGAACAGCGATTTTAGAGAATCCTTCGATAAATCGGCGATAATAACCCGCTAGTCCGAGAAAGGAACGGACTTCAGACGGGTTCTTGGGTGTAACCCAACTCTTAACAGCTTCGATCTTCGCGGGGTCGACGTGAATACCTTGACTATTGATAATGTGACCGAGGAATTGAACCTCCTCCAGCCAAAATTCACACTTGGAGAACTTGGCATAGAGTCGATTCCCTTGGAGTAGTTCGAGAACCAAACGTAGATGTTGCGCGTGTTCGGCTTTCGTCTTGGAATAGATCAGGATATCATCGATGAACACGATGACGAAGTGGTCGAGAAAGGGTTTACACACGCGATTCATCAGGTCCATGAAAACCGCGGGTGCGTTGGTTAAACCAAAGGGCATAACAACGAACTCATAGTGGCCGTATCGGGTGCGAAAAGCGGTTTTGGGTATATCCTCCTCTTGAATGCGTAACTTGTGATAGCCTGAACATAAGTCGATCTTTGAAAAGCACGTAGCACATTGTAATTGTTCAAATAAATCATCGATTCGAGGCAAATGATAACGATTCTTGATAGTCAGCTTATTCAATTCCCTGTAGTCGATGCACATCCGGAACGACCCGTCCTTCTTTTTAACGAAGAGAACTGGTGCACCCCAAGGAGAGGTGCTAGGGAGAATAAAGCCTTTGTCAAGTAATTCCTGCAGTTGACTCGAGAGTTCGCGCATCTCAGACAGAGCGAGTCGATAAGGAGCTCTAGCAACAGGATTTGCTCCAGGAATGAGGTCGATACGAAAGTCGATATCATGACTTGGAGGTAAACCAGGTAGTCGATATCGGACTAGGTCGAGTCTTGCCTAATTCCTAATAGTTATGGCTCTGATACCAATCTATCACATCCCAACCGATGGCGGAAACATCGGGGCGCGGCACTGAGCGAAACAGATTGTCCAAGAGAAATCCATAACAACTAAATTACCAGATATTTAATATTATGTCCCATACCATAACTTATCAAAGTAAAATAATTATTACAGACATAAATATCTCAAGGCAAAACATTGTTCCAACAACTCAGAATTTAAATTGTTTTTGTTTCTAGACTCTCCTACTTGATTCCACATAGCAAGCATCCTAGCATCTCAAACACCTGTCATATACGTTAAAATAGAGGTCAATACACAGAGTGTAAAGGTGAGCATACAAGTTTAATAGTATAATATAGATTGCGAAAGCGTTTACGCATAACCAGGATGTAACTCGTATAATGCGAAGCTAGTAGGTTATCGACAATGAAATATGCACAGACATGACTGCGAGTTGTAGAATGCGCAACACATATCACCACTGTGACACAGGAAAAATAACCTTAACAACCCCTGTCCATGACAGGTGCTGAGTCCAAACTATAGTACTATCGTTGCTAAGACGTCAGGCAACAATCACTGTGTAAACATAACATACAAGCATTCATTGAATAACACGTCTAACATGCAGAGCGGTTAGCGTATAAAAGTGTTTGCGTTGTGTGATAGATGTGATTTAGAATAAGTAACGTATGTAACACCCAAAAGTGCATAAAGCAAAAAGGGATCGAGTATACTCACAGATTGTGTTTACTAAATAAACACTCTCTTGGATTGAAGGGAGCGCTGGAAAGTTAGCCTGATTGCAGAATGAGTACATAAGCGATGAATGACGCGTAAAATAGTGCAAGTGAAACAAGTGACAAGTGAAACATCAGTTGTTGTGGACCAGCAGTTGTTGTAGGAGATCAGTACTTAGAGGTCAGCAGTAGTTAGGGCCACAATCAAGGGGAAAGATAGAGTGCAAACATCTGCTTATTCTGGATCCACTGCCCTGATCCAGTTTTGGCTTTACATCAGCTGTTCCTTTATAGGGTTCAATCCCAACACAATCCGATCGGACGGCAGTCCGTTTAGGTAACTGGATCGTTTTGAAATTCGTTAAGTTTGAAAAGTTTGCGGTTTGATCGAGATGGTAGGACAACGTGTTAGACAACAGGAACTCCACCAAGACCCAAGTTATCCGATCGAACAGGAATCACCCTAGTCTGACCAGTTAACTGCTCTCGACGGTTGTTTATGTTCAACCCGCTAAGTCGGTAATCTTGTTGATAGAAATCAGATCTCAGACTGACACTTCACTAGAGAATGAGTAGAATGCTTGAACGAGTTCCGATTCTATCGGTTTTGAGTGCATTGAGTGTAAAAGAATGAGAAAAGTTAGGAAAATCTCTTTCAACTCTTTTCATCCCTTGAAATTGTTTAGATTATTGTGAAATCAGTGTTTAAACATGTTGAAATCCTTTAGATCTGAGTTGTTCTTCGTGGAATGAGGCCAAAACTTGAAGTTCATAAGAACTCCATGATGACATCACCCTAGAACACCTCAAATCCGCTGATTTCACTGTTAAAAGTTAAGATTCAAAGGTGAAAATGATGAAGAAGTGAATATAGATCATAGAAGTACAAGATTTGAGGTAGAAACTTACAAGAATCATGAGAAATCGAGAGGAAAGAAGACTTGAGCATTCTGGTCGGAGTGGGAGCTGTCACATCACTGTTTGTGATGTGACAGGGGGTATTTATAGGGTTTCCAAAAAAGGAAAGTGGAGCAGGTGTCAGATCGGATAGCACTTCGATCGGTTGGCCATCCGATAGGATGGTCATCCGTTTGGATGACCATTCGATCCAATGGTCATTCGATCGAAGTGGTCCGGCCTGTTGGTTTTTGTAGGATCGTTGTACGACCTGAATGAGTCGATCAGAAGAGTTGTTTATCCGAATCAAAGGCGGAATCAATGAAACGGACGCTTGATGTCTTTATAAATGTCTCTAGTATTAATCTGATAGATTACAGCACCTCGAGACAATCCGGCAGCACTTCGTTACCAGATCACACACACTAATTCTGTTACAAATGAACAAACCAAGTGCCCTATATATAGTAGTCTAATTTCGTTTGAACTTGTCAGTTTCAAATGGAATTAGCCTAAAACCTATAAAACTCAGTTTCTAGCAACTTGAGCACTGGTTATCCTATCCTATTACATGACTTGATACAAGACGAAGTCAATAGACATAGTGCACTAACAGACTCCCCCTTGGATATTGACAAAGTCTTCAGTGTCTAATCTTTATCATGACACATCTTCAGTCTTGATCAGTCTTCAAATTCTGTCTCTTGCTCTAACACTGTAAACATTTGTTAATCTTTCTTCAAGTCCTCAGGCTCCCCCCTTTCGTCAAGCTTCTGTGCTTTAGGGATCGACACCTTGCTTTCTGGTTACAAGTTCCCCCTTGCTTCGAGCTCGTCTTCAGACTCCCCCTTAGACTCAGCTTCCGGGATCGTAGTCTGGTACAGTATCTGCAACACTCAAACATTTATAAGTAAAAGCATTTCAAACTTTCAAATATCAAGGAATTGTAACCTGGCTCACTCACTCAAACTTTCTAAAAACACTCCCCCTATCAATAAACTTCTAGAATTTGTCAGTTTTAGCGAAACGGATAAGAAACTGGCTCTATTAACAATGTAAGCATCCAAATCCCCCACAGTTAATCATCCAAGTCCAAACTAATGACCTTGGAGATATCACAAACTGTTTTTAATTTTTGATTTTAAAAACTTCAAGTTTCAAATTAATGAACTTGTTTTATTTTCAGAAACACAATCAGCATACTTAGATTTTGAAACTCAGTACTCAGACATCGGGTATCGAAAATAAAACAGAAATCAAAATCTTTTTGTGATTTTCTAAAATCTAAAGCAGTAAAGAAATATTTACAAACATATTTACATACAATATTTTTGTTTGAGTTTGCGTCAGAGGATCATATCAGTATTTGACAAGTCACAAGTACCGTTGAGCTTAGTTACACATTAAGAATTAAACAATTCACTTAGATTGTCGATATACTGATCCACTTAAATTTTCACACAAACTTCAACTGATTCAGGATAAGAATTAGGTGTATTAAGAACTTAAACTTATTCATGTGTCCCACCTCTTGAATATACTCCCGTATCCAGATCCCAATATTCAGTCTTACAGGTGAGTATACCTAGATGATATCTGTAAGGGGTTAAATTGCGAGACCGTGAGAGCTCAGGTCAGAACTTCCGTTCATCAGAGAGATGACGGTTCGACTTTAGGTGTGTTCCCTTTAGAGAATATTTCTTCAACAGCATATGATTATCATTTTTCAATGTTTCATCATTTTTTATGCTGAGGGCGATGCTATATTTCAAGCAAGCAGAAAGTATTATACGGGGACTAGGCCATTGCTTCCGCAAAATCAGAAGTCCCGGGATAATACCCCAGATATCACTAAGCATAAAGACCTAATATCTCAGAAAGAGGGGTCCTTCAAATGAGATTTCAGGGGTTACCTATATATCCAAGTAGTGTTCCCCACGAAATAAGCAAGTTTGAATTTAAGTTTATATCCCGAAAAAGTTTACTAAATGTATAAAAATCTACCGACACATCCACGGTGAGATCGTTTAACACATTTTGACTTTCCAATTCTTTAGCGTACTGTAACTGTCTACTGATGTACTATCATTTCCTCTTTTTACACAAAAACTCATTTTCATTTTTAATGTTTTTGTCTTTTTGCCAATAGGTTTTTATCATGTTTTTGTCATTTTCAAATTTTCAAATGTTTTTGGATTTTCAAACAATAATACTCCCCCTAAAATGCAAAGTCATTTAAAGAAAATTTGATAACCGATGCTGATAGCTTTGTCTCGCCATCCATTTTCTGCTAATGTGTACCAACTTGCATGAAAAGCAGTAAATTACCCCCATGATTTACAACACATTGATATTTTACAGTTTGAAAACCGTTTTTCAATCTTGTGAAATTAATCATGTTTGTTCAGCCGTGAGGGTTTCGGCGTATTCAAGTAAAACTCCCCCTTACAACAAACTATTTTCCCATAATGATTTCAAAACACTTAAGTTTGTTTTAATCAGAATGGTTTTTCCAGAAAAATTAGTTTGTTTACCCATCACTTGTAGGTTCGGGGTTATCACATCACCTTGTTCTCTTTTAACCATTTTTGAAAAATTTAACATTATAATATCAAACACTACTATCACTTGTAGAAAATCAAGTACAACTTAATGTCCTTGATTAACCACTAGTAAGACGAAATATCACAGTTACCATCCTGTGAATTTCTCAAGAATGATGCCGATACCTGCTTCACGCTTACCAACCTGGAAGCTCCGGCAAGTCAGGAATTCAACCAACAGATTTATGCACCCAAGCCTGACCAGTCTTGGGTGTGACCTTTTCAATTTTACTCGGGGTTTGATCATTCCTTTTTGCTTCATAAAACTCTTTTACCCCTTTTACATTTCCATCAGCCATCTTACTAAAAATATGTTTAACATTGCTATTAAACATTTTTCCAGCATCAACACCTTTTGATTTTAGGTTTGCAAACCGTAATGGTGGAAAATTCTCATCATTCATTAACGGAACTGTCTCTTCCTTTTTTACCTCAACTTGTGGCTCCTCTGATTTTGTGGAATCAGATTCATTGCCAGAACGTGGCTCATCTGACTTAGATAAGCCAGATTCATCGCCAACACGTAGCTCCTTTGTTTCCAAAGAAACAAATTCATCGCTAACCACTTCAACCTTCTTTATCTCCTCTTTTGTCCTCAGATTTGCATCTGAAGAATTCGATTTACTTGACTTTGTTGTCGAGTGAAGCGATTCATCAACACTCTTATTTGTTGTACCCGAGGACAAAATCCTTTCCAAATACTCCCTCGCTTTCTTCCTCTTTTTCCTCAGTCTGTCTTTCTGCCCCTGTGAAAGTTTTACTTTCTTTTCTTCCACTTTCTGTTCTTTGGGCTTGACATTGACTGGTTTCTTTATCGTTCTCTGAGATTCAACCATCGATCTTCCCATTGATCTCCTTGGGCAATTTCTGGCAATGTGACCTTTGATTTCACAATTATAGCATCTTCTCATATCATAACTCCAATTCTGGCAGTTAACAACAATGTGTCCTCTAACACCACAAGTGTAGCACACTCTGTTATCGTACCATCTACCATTTTCAAACCACATATTCAAATCATAACATTGTTTAGATTTGTGGTAATCATAACTCCTCCTGTAAGCTTGATTTGTCTTTGTAGCACTGTGGTCAAACCTGCACCACTTATTACCAACATTTTGTGAGTTTTCATTTTTAAATTTTTGTGGTTTTTTATTACGATTGGATGATTGAATTGATGAGCTTTTATTTTTTTTTTTATTTTTCTGCTTTTTATCCTTTTGTTTTTGTTCCACATTCTTCTTTACAGGTTTTTGCGTTGAGCATTCACCTTTCTCAGTAGAATGTAAAACAGTTTCTTCAAACATTTCATTTAATTTCAAAAATATTTTTCTTTTCTCAACTTCATCATCAGTTTTCTCTTCACAATCTTCAATTTTGACTTTGTCAAAATTTGTGACATTGTCACTTATTGGAACAGCATTGATCGGTTCTGGACAAACATATGATGCAGAAATCACAAAACCTTTCAACTTATTTTCTAACACAGCAATTTGATTTCTATCGCATTCAGCTTGTTTTTCAAGTCGAATGATATTCTCAAGATGAGAATTTATTGCTTTTTGTTTTTCCAAGTTATTTTTCTCAAAAATTGATTTTTCATTTTCTAAAATTTTTATTTGATTTTCAAAATCTTTTTCTAATTTTTTAAGATTTTTGTTTTCTAATGACAAACTCTCAACATTCTTCAAAAGTTTGTCATTCTCAGATTTCAGTTTTTCACAGTTCAAGCGCAACTCCAGAATCTGTTCATCATCAGCTTTTTTCTCATCTTTCAAAGCTTTGTTTTCCAATGTCAAACTCTCCACATCTTTCAAGAGTTTGACATTGTCTGCTCCAAATTTATCGCATTTTGAGCATTTTTCATTCATCTTTCCAACATCAGCTTCTTTCTTTGTTTCCATCTTGTATGTTCCTGCACAGAAATTTTAACAAAATCAAGAGGGTTCATATTTTCATCAATAAAACAACCTCTCTTAATATCGTATTTCATAACATTTTTTGCAACTACACACATGGAAATTCTTCTTCTCATTTCAATAATCACATCTAAACTCACTTTATCTAAATCCTTTTCTATTTCATTTATTAAACTCCCTTTTTTCTTATCATTTTCATACTTGTGTGTTTTAAGTTTCCGAATGAATTCATGTAGATAAAACTTTGAAAAATTAGAATCCTCTTTTAATTTTTTTCAAAATTTCATCCCATTCTAAAGGTAATGCATCAGCAAATTTTGAAATTTCTTCACCATTTGAAAACTTTATCTCATATCTTTTTAAGTTTTCAATTAAATCATCAAACCGTTTATCCAACTTCTCCAATGATTCATGTTTCATACACAAGAAATTTTCAAATCTCTTAATCCAAACATTCTTATCACTTTTCCTATCAAACCAAGATTCATTAGTCCAATCATTTAAATTTGCAAGATTCTTGTTCTCCTGTTCATCAAACATTTTAGCCATACTTTTCAAAATTCACAAATTCAGTTTTCAAATGAAATCAAACTATCAAACGAAATTGTTATCTCAAGCGGAATCACTTGAATAACCACTTCAAACGAAATTAGCTTCAAATGAAATTACCTTTGAAGCGGAATAACTAATTCCGTATGAACTTTTCAAACGGAATTCAACTTTCAAATGAAATCAGTACTTTCAAACGAGATTACCACTTTCAAACGAGATAGCAACCTCAAACGAAATTACGGTTTCAAACGAGATTACCCAACTTCTCAAACGGAATACCACACTTCAAGCGAAATAAGGTGCTAGTTTCAAACGAAATTACGAAGCTCATTCAAACGGAATTATGTTTTTGTCCCATTTTTGTCACTTTTACTTCGAATTTTGATCTAAAACTCTCAAGGGTTTGTTAAAACACTGTTTCACATAAGATGTGTGAAATTCAATCCATTTTGTCCGTAAAATCTTGTCCAATTTGAAAAAGAATGTGTAGAAATCAGAAAAATGAAGATATCAAGCTAAAATCTTCCTCCTGAGCTCTGATACCACTTGTAGGATCGTTGTACGACCTGAATGAGTCGATCAGAAGAGTTGTTTATCCGAATCAAAGGCGGAATCAATGAAACGGACGCTCGATGTCATTATAAATGTCTCTAGTATTAATCTGATAGAATTACAGCACCTCGAGACAATCCGGCAGCACTTCGTTACCAGATCACACACACTAATTCCGTTACAAATGAACAAACCATGTGCCCTATATATAGTAGTCTAATTTCGTTTGAACTTGTCACTTGTCAGTTTCAAACCGAATTAGCCTAAAATCTATAAAACTCAGTTTCTAGCAACTTGAGCACTGGTTATCCTATCCTATTACATGACTCGATACAAGACGAAGTCAATAGACATAGTGCACTAACAGTTTTCGTGTTTTCATTTCGCGTGTTGAGCGTTGCGATGCGTTTAAGCGAGTGTCGATTAAGCGATGCGATAGATTATTAATAGTCACACAAATACTATATCTGACATACAATCAACATAAACAACTTGCGTTTAGCGTTTGCGATTAGATTACGTTGCGATAGAGTTGCGATTGCGTTTCGATTAATCACCACAAAACATATAATATAAACATGCACAAGTAACATATAAATAGCACACACACGTAAAACAATATCCATAACCTGTAATTCAAGTTGCGAACGCGATGCGATTAGCGATAAAGCGATAAATAGATTGGCGATTAAACTGCGATTATTAATCAATACTCCACATAATACAACTAAAGCAAACAAATAATAGGATTCGATTACAAGTCAATGAAGTAAAATCAATAGTTGAGCAAGGAGTGACAGATCGCAATTAGCAATCTTTTCTTCCTTTGACTTGACTTTGACTTGTATTTTGACTTTCGAAACACGGGGTGTTACAGATGGTGTATGGTGGAAAGTGACGGTTACGATGGTGAGGAGTGGATCGGTGGATGAACCGGATTTGAGTGGGTCGGGTTCAGTTGAAGATGTGGATGTTAAGATGGTTGGTGGTGGGGGGTAATTTGGATCAGAATAGCATGGAAGATTTAGATTAGGGTTTGGATTATTATTTTTTTCTTATTTGCTCTTGAAAGCAGACAGTTATATGGTAGGTTTCTGACTCCACCGTTAAGTAAATTTAATTATAATAATTCACACTAAAAGCTGCATGGTGGAGCTGGTAAATACGATTTTGAACAACATATCAATCATGGGCTCGATCCTTATTCCTTCCAACTATATTTCTTTTTGCTTTTTTCCTTTTTTTTCCTTTCCTTATAATTTCTTCAACTAAATTGCTTTTCTCAGATTCGTATACTGCTCATTCAGTCATGGGCTCGATCTCTATTCCTTCCAACTATTTCTCTTTTTTATTTTTTCCTTTCCTTATAATTTCTTCAACTAAATTGCTTTTCTCAGATTCGTATACTGCGTCATTCAGGAATAATAATGTTTTCTATATATCTTTGTTTACGTGCATCATGCTCTTTAGCCACCTACATAGTCTAACCCCTAAGCTTTCAGGCAATGCCGTATATTTGTGTGTTTTAATGTTTTATGCACATCGTTAAAAGCTTTGTATTATACAACTTTAAGTAATTGTCTTTTAGTCATTGTGTTTTACGAATTATGTGTAGCGTACTATGTCTCACGCATTGTGTTTTACGAATTATGTGTTGTCACACCCCCAAAATACCACATGCGGGAACCTCCTCAAGGCGCGTGACGTACCAGGATCTAGCCACCAATCACATTGAACTCATACATGATTTAAATAAAAACTTTCATTTATTAAGGTAAAGTATTACATTACATAAAGCATAACTCATCGTATTCAGCGGAAGCATAAATCATTTATTAAGTGTTACACGAACCGTATGAACAAAAACCATTAGACTTGTCTTGCGATCCCATGTTGTACGACCCATGACCACTCCAGCATCCAAGACAACAAGTTCCATGATCCACATAATCTATAACCTGTGAGCATGCACACAAGTGTATCAGACAACGCTGGTGAGTTCATAGTTTTACAAAAACTTTAGTTACCAAGTGTTTAGTTCAGTTCATTGATTACAATGTTGATAATACCTCGAATGCAAGACGGCTCCAGATTTACATTGCCCTTTCCCCAATGCTCCTATCAAAGCATTGGGCATGACTGTGTCATTAGTTCACACCCGTCCTCTCAGGTACGGGGTGAGGGTGCCAAACCTAGATAGCGCTACCAACTAATACTCCATTACCTCTCAGGTAACAAACAACAAGGAGGGACTTTAAGAGTGATAGGATGAGTATATTATCCAACATTCCAGATTTATCCACAAAACGTATTCCTCTCAGGAATAACCAATTGATTTACCCAAAAACCCATCCCTCTCAGGGATACCCAATGACTGTCCCAACCACCGGGACGCATGCTCAAGAGAAATGAACTCACCTTTGGTTTACTCTGTAAGATTAGTTACTTTGTTTATCAATTGATAAAGCATGTCCTAACATGGTTTATCAACAACAATCAGTTCTGTATTCACATTGAACCACGTATTTTGTCACATATAACACAAGTCACGTTCATGAAATATACACATAATTTTGCATGTTATAACTATTAGCCATGTCACACATCATTCATGTTACAACAAGTGTTCGAGCCATAAGTATACTCACGTCTCAAGTTCGTATCTCCCAATGGCACACATCAAACAGTTCGGTTTACATTCAAGTAAACATGCAAGTTCACATAATACACAATAAGCATTCGGATCACAAGTAATTTCACATCATGATTTCATATGTACAAGCCACATATCACTTAGTTCTTTAATACCAGAATATGTGCAACAATTAAGTTAATGACCCACCTAAGACTTGTGCGGCCCAGTTAACATATAAAGCCCAAATTAATTACGTAATCACCACAACTTCCTACTCCTACGGCGAAGTTTCATAGACGACGAAGAACATACTTTGTCGGGTTGAAGTGTGTGACGAAACACCATATTTCATCGTGGAGGTGTGTGTGTGGCCTGCTATCTTTTCAAGCGCAGCCCGTAGCGCATGGCCCAAACACTACTAGCCCAACTTTGAAATGTATGACAGGCAGTGTGCGGCCCAATATTTCTACCCAGCCAAAGCTTATAGCTTACGGCCCAACCTTGTTGGCCCAAGCATGTGATGATGCGGCCCGACATAAGTCCGCTTGGACTGTGCAACCCATCTCAACCCTTATCTACTAGTACGGTCCTTAAAACAATGCTCGGCCCAGCAGGTTTGGTCCAGCTCAGTCACGCGGCCCAGCACGAGTTATAGGGTATGCGGCCCAACTTAAATAACCCGCGGACCAGTGTGCAGCCCACCCGGGCATGACCCAACAATTATACCCGATAATTACATATTATAACAATCCTATTTGTTCCCTAACAAGCATCATGTAACATTCATCATGCCTTCATATATTCAAGTAATAACAATTACCATTTAGCAAATATGTTGCCATTCAAATCAAATATTAGCCATATCATTGAGTAATAATCATGATTTCACAGTGTTTGTGGTTCACTAATACCCCTAATCGTTACCGAATCGTTAACGTATGATAATTAATCAAATCAATTCAACACAATCTAAGAGGTAACAAAACTGTTTCTGTTGGTTGGTCATCGTCGTTGTTGGTATACATCGGCAGATCTAATACTTCTTTATCCTACATCTGTTAATACCAATTCACCTAAGTCTTGTAGTATCTCAAACAATGATTGAAAAATTCCTATATTAATTGCCCATAACAGCCGTTTACAATATGTTAATGGATTAATCATGCCCAACTCAATTTGCAAATAATACCCCTAACTCATGCTTTTACTCCACCCATGCACATACATTCAACACGTATGAACCCTAAATTATTAATCATAAACATTAGTCATGCCCTTAGATTTAATAGTTGATAATTATTATGATTTCATTAAGACTTTACCATCATGCAATCCTATGCACTAACAAATCAGCCAAACCATTATAACATCATGCAATCCAAGTTGGCAAGGAATGAAGTCTAGTAATATAGATCATGTACTAACCGAGAGATCGAAGATGGTGAGGGCTTCGGCCAAAGGGGCTGCCGACGAGTTCCAGGGAGGAGAAAAGAGGTGATTAGGGTTTGCTAGTAATTTTTGTGAGTGCTTAATGATAAAAACTGCCCTAATCTACTTGTGTGCATGCGTATATACGCTGACTATGATGGCCGGCCCAACACTAAGCTCCATTTGGGCTTTACTAAGTCCATGCATAAGTGTGACACAATTATATTTGTACGTGTGCTCGGGTTGGGCTCCGGGTATGTGGGCCGATACAAATTGAGAGTAGTGTAGAGGTTTAAAGTGTGTGCCTGTGGCTCCATATACGTGCGGCCCAATCATACTAGTGTGTTCATTTAACAGGGTTATCATATGCGTTTAGGTTTTAACAGAGCTATAATAGCACAACACGTTCAACACATTGAAGAGGGATAAATAACGAGAAGTTAGGATCACGAGAATAAACGACACTAACCTTGAAAGTTCGGGTTGTCACATCATCCCCAACTTGAAAGAAATTTCGTCCCGAAATTTGATAAGTAAGCACAGAGAAGTGAAATGATAAATCAAGATTGTTGTAGATTTTCCTCAGGTGCCACATCATCCCCAACTTGAAAGGGAATTTCATCCCGAAATTCACCAGTTGCATCAGATTTTGATTGGTCAGTTGGGAATAAGTGAGGGTACTTGAGCTTCATCTGATCCTCGCGTTCCCACGTGAACTCCGGTCCACGTCTGGAGTTCCAACGAACCCTCACGATTGGAATACGACTATGCTTACGAACCTTAATTTCCCGATCCACGATTTCGATGGGTTCTTCGACAACTGCAATTTGTCGTCAATTTTCAGTTCTTGGAGTGTTTCATCGGACCAACACTTCTTTAGTTGCGAAACATGAAAAACATCATGAACGTTACCCAACTCAGCAGGTGACTCGAGCTTGTACGCTACTTTACCAATACATTCCAAGACTTTAAATGGCCCAACATAGCGCGGATTAAGCTTACCGCGTTTCCCAAACCGCACCGCACCCTCCCAGGGTGAGACTTTCAATCATGACCCATTCGCCTGCAGCGAACTCCCAGTGTTTTCCCCAAGCTTATTAGCTTTTTGGCGGTCACGCGTTGCCGCCCCACGATTTCTGATCTAAACAATCTTCCCAGAGATTTCGTGTACAAGTCCGGGACTTGTGATTAGGTTATCACCCACCTTAGTCCAATAAGGAGGTTGGCATTATTGCCCATGCAATGCCTCAAATGGAACCGTCTAAATACCAGAGGGGTAACTGCTGCAGTAGAACTCAACCAAAGGTAAGTGTCCTTCCAATTTACTAAAGTCAATCACACACATGCTCGCAGCATATGTTCGAGTGTAAGGGTGGTTCGTTTACTTTGACCGTTTGTCCAATGCTCATGTCTAGACGTGAGCCAAGGGTGTTGTGTGTTGCCTGTCAAAAATCAAGCATAGATCAAAATCAGAGATAACAGCAGTTGGCACCTCGGGCCTAAAAAGTCGCTTCTCTCAGAGGAATATTCACAAGCTTGTGAAGACTCGTCAGTTCCCTTGATTGCAAGAGAGTGTACTGGTTACATGAGACAATCAATGATCACCCAGGTGATATTGTTTCCATTCTGGGTTTTAGGTAGTCCAGTGACAAAATCCGTGGCAGTCTGTTCTCATTACCAAATGGGTGTTTCTGGTTGGTGACACAAACCAAAAGGTTCTTGATATTCCACCTTGACTTTCGCACAAGTCAAACATCGTTCACATACATTGCTATATGGACCTTCACTCCCGGTTGCCAGTACCAGGTTTATAGATCCTAATATCTCCTATCAAAATCCAGACGACTAGAATAACGAGGCTGGTGTGCTTTGCTCAACACAAGTTCTCTACGGTTGCCGTATGGTGGGATACATATTTGTTCCATGAAGTAGCGAATATCGTCCGACTTGCCAAAAGTTGCTCCTCCATGCTCCGCATGGACTCAACTTGAAAATTCTCTTCCTTCAGTGCTTCGATGTAAACAGGGTGAATCCGATCGAGTAGGCTAGAGTCGATGGTGAGTTGCAAGCTCATACGCGTTTAGGTTCCATAGTCGTATTCGCTCGAGAGTTTCATCCAGCGATGCCATCACATAATTAGCTCTCTCAAAACAAAGGTACACAGGAGACCCTTGTGATCAATCTAAATGGTGCAATTGGTACCGTCCAAGTAATGCCTCCATCTTAATTACAAGGACCATGGCTTCTACCGCAGGTTATGACTCGTGTAATTCTTCCTATAAATCCACTACATAAACCGTCACCTTCTCGTGCCGCATTGGCGTGTAACTGGGTCTCTACTTCGAATCCTCATGATATACCACTAGATCATCCGTACCCTTGGGTAAAGACGATGCTCAGTGCATTGTAGTGTTAGGTTTCAAAAGCTGAAAAGACGTTTTCCTGTTTGTCCCCCACAAATACACAGCACCCTGCTGTGCTAAAGAGATTAAAGATGCGAAATCCCCGAAAATCCTGTGATGAATCTACGATAGTATCTAGCTGGACCAAGAAGTCACTATCTAATGAAATGGATCTTTAGCGAGATCTGCATGTATCCCCACTTTGTTGACTACGTGACCAAGAAAGTGTACCTCCCAAATCCTGAAGTCACCCTTAGGTAGACTTCGCGTGGAGTTGCTCCTCCCCTAGGAGCTCTAGGACAAAAATACAGGTGCTGTTCATGGTGTTCCTTTCCCCTGGTAGCGATTCTAAACATCACAGATAAATGTGGTCGACGAATCTGGCGAAACGAGGTTGACGCATACTACTCATGTGATCCCTGAGGCTGTTGGTGTGTTGGATTTCTTAAATAACTTGAACAGAAAATCGTAGTGGCCATACTGGATCTGTAACGCCGTGTTAGGAATCATCCTCCCCATGGTCTTTCATCAGATGACAGTCCGGTCTTAAGTCAGTTTCCGGATAGATTCTCCATTATTGCAACGGGTCAAGCAGGTTGTCGATGCGAGGCAGGGGGTGACGGTCTATGATAGATACCTTGTGGTAGTCTGTACACGTACGAAAGGACTCGTCCTTAGTTTCCGCAATAGAGCGCGTTTCCTCCAAAACGAGGAGCTGGATCTATAAAACTCCCATCCTGTAGTTTCCTGAAGTTGATTGGACAGTTCTTGCAACTTTCTAGGCGCCAGACGATAAGGAGTACGAGTAATCAAGGCTGCCTTTGGTCGTGAGATCAAACTAAGATTTTACCTAATCAGCCGTGGGGGGGGGGTAAACCTGGAAGTTCCTCGGGTAACACGCTGAGAGGAATCACGAACAATTGGTGGATCCTTGATCCTCTTTTCTTAGCCCAAACGTTAGTAACGGTTGCCAACATAGCGGGGTAGTCCCTCCGTAGATGCTCCTGGATTTCATTGCTGAAATGATACTAACCTTTACATCACACTGATGCTTTAGGACAGATGACGATCTGCCACTAAGAGAGGGATACTCAAAATTTTCTCCTCACGAGATATATCCGCTCGTTATCTGGATAACCAATCCACACTAACTACTACAACAAAACTATCAAGGGTAGATGTCGAACACTTGTCCCACAAGGTCGATTTTGCATCCCAACGAACATAGGAGGTTTCCATTGACTTGCCATCAGTCGGTTCCACAACAGGGTGGGTTTCCTAAAGCTTCAGGGTTAAGCAGGACAGAGACGAAGCGATTAGCTATTCATACAAGCTACCAGATTGCTTTTATGCATGGCGTCGCCTACGCCAATCCTAAATGCCCTTCCATGAACACCACTACTAGTGTTGTTGTTACAGTTACTAGGATTTTCCAACACTGTCATTGTTCCCTTGGTTGTTGACATTTTGACTTAACAACAGTCAATCCTTGTCAAAGTCACCTTTGATTCCACACTGTAAGCTACGATTATGAGTACCTTGATGTCGCCGTGTCTGTTGTCTCTAATGTCGCTGCTTGTAATGGGGTCCTGTGACCTTTTGCCAACAGGGTCCATCTTTTCACATTCCATACCACGTGCTATGGCACTACTCACTGTGCGGGAAGTCATACATTCCACTCTATAGTCAATTGTCATCGTTCATGTCCCGATTGATTCGTAATAGTTGACTCCTATAAGTCGCTGTCTAGGGTTAGGGATTCGATTGAAGTCAATTCGCTGGTGCTCGTTACCGGTAATCGGGGTCGTCCAAATACTGAAGTCGGTAAAGTACTACGCTCATCCTCTTGTCCATCGATGTTGCAAGTCGTTTGAGTAATACACGGTCTGTTGCGAGAGTGTTGCAGAAGTGATCACGCTTCGGGATCTAAGACGTCAATACATGAGTTCCAGCAAACGAAGAGGAGTGAGAAAGGTATAGATCAATCATTCGACGCTGCGACCACCAACTCAGGGACGTTCGTACTGGCACCTAACATTCTACACAGTTCACTAGACGTTCAGATGAGTGTTCAGGTGATACTCGATAGCATCGAGATTCGTAAGGATTCAAAGAGGAGTGAAAAGATCACGTTCAAGTAGGAGGAAATCATTGCTAGGACTCCTATAGATTTGTTACGTTTCTCACTGATTAAATAACAGAACAGAACCCCTTTTTCACTCGTTAAGCCTCACTGGGACTCACATGCACCCCACATTATTATTATGTGTGCACCCACAATAATATTGTGATTTGCATGCTCATCTCAGTTCCTCCTAACACGTGTCAAATGGTTCTTCAAACTCAGATATCAAACGGAGGTTGTCAAAGTAATGAGATCACAGAAATCCAAAGTCTATGACATACTATCAATGCATCATAATGTAAGCAAGCAATCCATGCCATCATGCTATAGTGACAAGTGTGTGTTCGTATGTTACGTCATAAACAAATGTGTACTAGTCATGTAATGTATGCAACAAGTGAGAAAGACGAACCTTGCAATCTGGAGCTGAGTGTCATGGTCGTATTCACGTATTCAGAACTGTTCGGTTATAGTCTGGTTTTACAAAAACGTTTTAAAACCAAGTTCACTATAACCAGTGGCTCTGATACCAAACTGTCGCACCCCCAAAATACCACATGCGGGAACCTCCACGAGGCGCATGACGTACCAGGATCTAGCCACCAATCACATTGAACTCATACATGATTTAAATAAAAACTTTCATTTATTAAGGTAAAGTATTACATTACATAAAGCATAACTCATCGTATTCAGTGGAAGCATAAATCATTTGTTAAGTGTTACATGAACCGTATGAACAAAAACCATTAGACTTGTCTCGCGATCCCATGTTGTACGACCCATGACCACTCCAGCATCCCAGACAACAAGTTCCACGATCCACATAATCTATAACCTGCGATCATGCACACAAGTGTATCAGACAACGTTGGTGAGTTCATAGTTTTACAAAAACGTTAGTTACCAAGTGTTTAGTTCCGTTCATTGATTACAATGTTGATAATACCTCGAATACAAGACGGCTCCAGATTTACATTGCCCTTTCCCCAATGCTCCTATCAAAGTATTGGGCATGACTGAGTCATTAGTTCACACTCGTCCTCTCAGGTACGGGGTGAGGGTGCCAAACCTAGATAACGCTACCAACTAATACTCTGTTACCTCTCAGGTAACAAACAACAAGGAGGGACTTTAAGAGTGATAGGATGAGTATATTATCCAACATTCCAGATTTATCCACAAAACGTATTCCTCTCAGGAATACCCAATTGATTTACCCAAAAACCCATCCCTCTCAGGGATACCCAATGACTGTCCCAACCACCGGGACGCATGCTCAAGAGAAATGAACTCACCTTTGGTTTGCTCGGTAAGATTAGTTACTTTGTTTATCAATTGATCAAGCACGTCCTAACATGGTTTATCAATAGCAATCAGTTCTGTATTCACATTGAACCATGTATTTTGTCACATATAACACAAATCACGTTCATGAAATATACACATAATTTTGCATGTTATAACTATTAGCCATGTCACACATCATTCATGTTACAACAAGTGTTCGAGCCATAAGTATACTCACGTCTCAAGTTTGTATCTCCCAATGGCATACATCAAACAGTTCGGTTTACATTCAAGTAAACATGCAAGTTCACATAATACACAATAAGCATTCGGATCACAAGTAATTTCACATCATGATTTCATATGTACAAGCCACATATCACTTAGTTCTTTAATACCAGAATATGTGCAACAATTAAGTTAATGACCCACCTAAGACTTGTGCGGCCCAGTTAACATATAAAGCCCAAATTAATTACGTAATCACCACAACTTCCTACTCCTACGGTGAAGTTTCATAGACGACGAAGAACATACTTCGTCGGGTTGAAGTGTGTGACGAAACACCATATTTCATCGTGGAGGTGTGTGTGTGTGGCCTGCTATCTTTTCAAGCGCAGCCCGTAGCGCATGGCCCAAACACTACTAGCCCAACTTTGAAATGTATGACAGGCAGTGTGCGGCCCAATATTTCTACCCAGCCAAAGCTTATAGCTTACGGCCCAACCTTGTTGGCCCAAGCATGTGATGATGCGGCCCAACATAAGTCCGCTTGGACTGTGCAACCCATCTCAACCCTTATCTACTCAGATGGTCCTTAAAACAATGCTCGGCCCAGCGGGTTCGGTCCAGCTCAGTTACGCGGCCCAGCACGAGTTATAGGGTGTGCGGCCCAACTTAAATAACCCGCGGACCAGTGTGCAGCCCACCCGGGCATGACCCAACAATTATTCCCGATAATTACATATTATAACAATCCTATGTGTTCCCTAACAAGCATCATGTAACATTCATCATGCCTTCATATATTCAAGTAATAACAGTTATCATTTAGCAAATATGTTGCCATTCAAATCAAATATTAGCCATATCATTGAGTAATAATCATGATTTCACAGTGTTTGTGGTTCACTAATACCCCTAATCGTTACCGAATCGTTAACGTATGATAATTAATCAAATCAATTCAACACAATCTAAGAGGTAACAAAAATGTTTCTGTTGGTTGGTCATCATCGTTGTTGGTATACATCGGCAGATCTAATACTTCTTTATCCTACATCTGTTAATACCAATTCACCTAAGTCTTGTAGCATCTCAAACAATGATTGAAAAATTCCTATATTAATTACCCATAACAGCCGTTTACAATATGTTAATGGATTAATCATGCCCAACTCAATTTGCAAATAATACCCCTAACTCATGCTTTTACTCCACCCATGCACATACATTCAACACGTATGAACCCTAAATTATTAATCATAAACATTAGTCATGCCCTTAGATTTAATAGTTGATAATTATTATGATTTCATTAAGACTTTACCATCATGCAATCCTATGCACTAACAAATCAGCCAAACCATTATAACATCATGCAATCCAAGTTGGCAAGGAATGAAGTCTAGTAATATAGATCATGAACTAACCGAGAGATCGAAGATGGTGAGGGCTTCGGCCAAAGGGGCTGCCGACGAGTTCCAGGGAGGAGAAAAGAGGTGATTAGGGTTTGCTAATAATTTTTGTGAGTGCTTAATGATAAAAACTGCCCTAATCTACTTGTGTGCATGCATATATACGCTGACTATGATGGCCGGCCCAACACTAAGCTCCATTCGGGCTTTACTAAGTCCATGCATAAGTGTGACATAATTAGATGTGTACGTGTGCTCGGGTTGGGCTCCGGGTATGTGGGCCGATACAAACTGAGAGTAGTGTAGAGGTTTAAAGTGTGTTCATGTGGCTCCATATATGTGCGGCCCAATCATACTAGTGTGTTCGTTTAACAGGGTTATCATATGCGTTTAAGTTTTAACAGAGCTATAATAGCACAACACGTTCAACACATTGAAGAGGGATAGATAACGAGAAGTTAGGATCACGAGAATAAACGACACTAACCTTGAAAGTTCAGGTTGTCACATGTGTAGTGCAATGCGTCTTACGCATTGTGTTTTACACTTCGTGTGTGACTGCACGGTTCAACCCGCCGTGCGCCGCCGCAACGCGCGACGGGCAAGATACTAGTTATTCTTATTCTTATAAATCATTATGTAATTATATTTTTATGTAAGGAAATTATGAGTGAGATTTTTTTTTTAAATACAATACCCATTTTGGTAAATACTTTTCAAATCACCTATTTTGGTAAATAAGTTTTCCACCAACACCTATTTGGGCAAAAACTATAAATAAACGGGTAAGTAAAAGACAAAATTACCCTTGTGTAATATGATTTAACAAAAAAAAACTAATTGGGTTTGGACTAAAGGACATAACATGCAGGATTTTGAAACGTTAATTACAAAACTCGTCAATTTTCGTGCCACAGGACACCGTCTGAAAAAATGGTGTTAAGATAAAGGACAAAACGTGTAATTTTCCCGGTTTCAAATGAAAGAACATAAATAAACACGAACATGTCCATCTTCTTAACTAACGAAATACATAAAAAAAAGTTTGTTTGATTATATGTTCATGTTCAGTTAAATCTAAATGACAAACACAAACATGCTTTTTCCGTATCTGTTCAGTTTATTTTGGTTGGTTATTATTTAATATATATAATTGGTGTAACACCCCGAAAATTTTCGTCCAACTATGTGACGACATGTGTCCCGAATCTCCAACTAATCCCGACTATGTGGAAGGAGAGGGACCCACACTGAATATATATATATATATATATATATATATATATATATATATATATATATATATATATATATATATATATATATATGTGTGTGTGTGTGTGTGTGTGTGTGTGTGTGTTTGTGTATATATATATAGAGGTCGGTTACGTACGACGCGTACGCGAGGCATTATCAACATGCGAATTTGGGATTATTGAACATCATGCGATTTGGTTTATTTTTATAACATGCGAAAATGATTTTTATATAAACACGCGAGTTATATATTTTTTTGAACATGCGAACTTCTAATTTTTCAACATGCAATTTCCTGTTATAACGAGCGATTTGCCATCACGTACGTGTCATACGTTAAGGCATACTGTACGACATACTTTTTCTATATAATTATATATATTGACATAGGGGAAGGTTCTATGCAGAACACAAAATATTGCGAGAACACTAAGAACACAATGAATCACCTATTTTTTCAATCCTAAAAGTAAATGAAAATGTTGCACATGTAAGATTTATTGTTTCTTACACTAGAATTCAAAACAAAATATGGAAAATTTTCATTTTTTCTATAACCTACACATATGTACAGGGGCGGATCCAGGGGTGTTTTGGGGGTTCCTGGGAACCCCCTTAGTTTGGAAAAAAAATGAAAAAATAGTGAAAATTTTGTATGATTTAAAAAAAAATTGTAAGAATTAGTGAAAATCTATCAAAAGAAACCTGGTGGGAAAAATTCCTGGATCCGTCACTGCATATGTAGGTTATGTGTTGGTTAAATTACCAACATGCATGTAAGCTACGTGTAGGTAAAACAATATGGTTTTTATGTATATATAATACACATATGAATGTAAGAAACATAAAATTTTAAAAAACATGAAACTTAAATCCCAAAATTTAGTGTTTTAGAGTTGTTCTTTTTGTTCTTGCAATAGTTAGTGTTCTGTAATGATCCTCATCCTATTGACATATGTCACGAATCTCCAACTAATCCTAACTATGTGGAAGGAGAGGGACCAATATTTCATATTTAAAGTTGAATATAAACTGAGGGGTTAAATATGCCATTAAGGCAAAATCCATGGTATGCTAAGGATCCTTACGGACCGTATGATCATACCCTTGTGGTCAACATTGTGTTATAAAATAACCTACGCATCCGAGATCCTTTACAAACCGTCTCCTAAACCTCTTGCAGTTCGCAATGGTGTTAAAAATAAAATATTAAGCTGTTGGAGGTCCTTACGGACTGTAACATTATACCCTTGCGGTCCGCAAGGGTGTTTTGAAAATAATGCGTGCCTGAGGTCCCTTACGGACCGTAAGGCAGACCTCTTTCGGTCCTTAAGGGGTTCCCAGAGAGCAGTTTCCTGGCTGGACAGCAGCCTTTCCCTCCTTTTGATACCTTTCTCCTTTCATTGCCACACTTAACCACATAATGCCACCTCTACTGCCACTAATCCACATATTCAAGCACTTAAGGACACTTGGCATGTTCTCATGCATCTTGATTAACTATAAATAGCCTAAGAATTCACTAGTTTATGCACACCATTCATTTCTTTCACTCTTACACTTCTTGTGGAGTTGTTCCTGCTTAGGAGCCTCCTAGTCTGAGTTCTAAAAGTGTTCTTCAACACTAGTAAGTTTTCTTCCTAGTCTATTTCATTTTATAGGCTAGTTATTAGCCGAAAGTCAAGCAAATTGACTTTTGCTTTGACTTTCGGTTCTGACCATTTCGGCCAAGTCAAAGTTCGAATCGAACTTGACTTCGAACTTTGACTGCGTGATTGTAATAATGAAGGTGTTAATCTCTTGTGATAACACCCTCCGACGATCACGTTAAGTAGGTGAAATGACGTGTCAAGCATGTTATGTATAAAAGTCAAAACTAGAAAAATATGTGTTTTGCGATAATTGAACTTTTAACAATCTAAACCAATTATTTTGACATCATAGCAGTTTGTATAAACTTATTAAGTTTACTTTGACATGCTCAACTCGTCATATTCAGTTTAGACTTCAATTCTATATCGAAAGTCAAGCAATTTGACTTTTGCTTTAACTTTAACTTTAACTTTCGATTCCGACCCATTTGGTCTACTTTAAAACCCAATCAAAGCATGTAATGTGACCATAATATTATACAGAATAACCCTTTGAGGTTATACCATTTGGTCATATTATTTGAAGGGTTATTCGACTAGTCAACTATATATACTTTTAAAAAAATGTCAAAAACGCCCTTTTGGCTTATAAATGGTTTTAAAACCTAAGGGGCATATAATTTGATCTCAAGACTGATCTTACCATGTTTTAAAATATGTTTTGACATAACGGACTCGTCGTAGACCCATTTGACCACCCGACGCCTTGGTTACGCTAACGACTAGTTATATATATATATATATATATATATATATATAGGGGACCGCTAGAATGAGAACCACCTCGAGTTGTAAGAACCGTGAGAACTACACCGTACGGGGCGAGGTGGACCAAAAATTTTTTTCATAAACGTAGATGCGTGTATTATAAAAACATTTGTAAAAAAAATTCAAAAAAAATGTCGTGTGTGTAGTTTTGAGCACCACAAGTTTGTGTTTACGGGTACTCGTAAACACAAACTTGTGGTGGTCAAAAACTTTTTTTTTTATTTTTTTTTACAAATGTGTTTATAATACACGCATCTACGTTTGTGAAAAAAAATTTTGGTCCACCTCGCCCCGTACGGTGTAGTTCTCACGGTTCTTACAACTCGAGGTGGTTCTCATTTTAGCGTGATTCTATATATATATATATTAACTAGTCGAATTGGGTTTAAACCTTTTAAAAACATCCCAAATCAGAATGTTTGGTTGAATAACCTTTATCCAATGAGTCATTACACTCGGATAGGTATAAACCACATTCTATCTGGTCTATGCTTAATCTAGCGAAACCGAACTTATTCTAAAATTAACGGGTCAAGTCTAAGGAACTTACATATGACCCGTAGACATTCTAACGGATAACTAATTCTGTTCATTCAGGACTATAGAACCCCCTAGATAATCGGACTTGGGTCAATAATACTTAGACTTGCGGCTTTTGGTAAACTGAAATCATTATCGTTTGGAAGCTAGCAAAAACTAAATACCCTTAACTTATTTTATTTTATAACTTGGAGTATGAAAAATATGCCACTTGGAGCGGTATTATATAAATGAGCCCTGTGATTGCTTATAAATATAAGAACTCCGTTTAATCCGTATTAGTTGATAACTGAAACAATTGGGGGTTAATAGTATCGTGTCCAGGCGTCCTGACTCATGAACTATTATGGCCATACTAAATAACGCGTCGGGGTAGGCATACTGACTATAAGACGCGTTATTAAACTTTGGTGTGTACCTTAATCATTATAGCACTGAAAATGACCGGTACTGATTTCTGGTTCTCGACTGTATGACAAGTATTGTAAAACTGGTGACAAGACAAAATCCCAAGAAATATTAAATGATTACCTACGGGTTTTCCCTATCTATTAAACTCTTTTTAAAAAAAAACTATTTCAAAACGATTCAGTTAATTGTATTTACCAACGAAAGCTGACGTATGTTCAAAAGATTGAACCACAAGTACCGAACCTTGATATTAGGTTGGGAATTCGGGTCGGCTATGATAAAGGCTATGGAATTTGCAACTACTAGCTTAAGGCCTATGATGTCTAAAGCTCTTTGTATATTGATCCCGACTGTAGGTATACACTGAACGCTTGTATAACTTTTATATATATTCAAGACTTTTATTTAGTTAAATATTTTTACTCCAACGCTTCCGCTGCATATAAATTGTGAAACTGTTATCCAATCGTCATGCTTAAACCCTATCCTTTCGGGCCCACCGGAAATCAGGGTGTGACAATTGGAAAGTGTTCATTAATGGTAATTTGGTTTTTATAATAATATAGTCCTCAAGTATAGTAATTTGATTTTTAGAATAATATATATAGTTTTTTCATATTTTTATCATTTCAATTTAATATTACAATAGATTATTTTTATATTTACTTTTAACCTTAAACATATTTTTTAATTGTAACTTTTAATGATTTTATTTTTTTAATATTACTGATATTATCCAACAACATCGGTACCGGTACCGTGTAACTTTGGTATAGTTGTTTATTATTAACGTCATCATGTGCCTATTATTATGTACGATTCGATAGAAGTTCTACTAGAACGGGTCATATATAATTGTTTTAACCAAGCATATACCGACCAAACAACATCGATATTCTAACAGGTCATATATAGTTGATTTTTTTATCATCACAAACCAAACATATACCGACCAAACAACATCGGTATTCAAACGGATCATATATAGTTGATTTTTTTATCATCACAAACCGAACATATACCGACCAAACAACATCAGTATTCGAATGGGTCATACATAGTTGATTTTATTTATCATCACAAACCGAACATATACCGACCAAACAACATCGGTAACGGTACCGTATTCGTTTTTATAGAATTCTCGACATGGCGGTATGCCGGTATAAAATTAATTGAACACAAAGTAGTTTTCGCAATAAAGTATTTTTTGGTATCGTAAGCTATATCAGGTGTTTGTACGATATCGGTATCGTAACTGACCGATACCGACCAAATAACACCTGTATCGGTATGAGTATTCATTTTTATGGGTTTTCAATCGATGTAAAAAATGTGTCGATTAGCAACGATTGCTATGTCGAGTGTAGGTATCGTACTGGTACTGTAATAAACCAGACCAATAATGACCAAAGGCCCGCAGCGAAAAGCGCGAGAATCCCACTAGTTAAAAAAATAATAAAAATGATAAATAAAATTTAGAGTAAAATGCCAAAATGGTCCCTGTGGTTTAAGTAGTTTTGCAAGTATAGTCCAAAGGTTTCATTTATCGCCTATGGGTCCAAAAAGGTTTCACCATTCCCATTTTGGTCCAATTGGCTTAACTCCATCCATGAAGTTCTGTTAGTCAGGGGTAATTTTGTCATTTCCTTTTTATTTTATTTAAAGCTTTTATTAAAGGGACTATTTGTGTAAGAAGCTTCAAGTTATGGACCAAAATAAAAATACGTATGTTTTTATTTCAAAGTTATCAACTGTAGCGCCGATAGGCAAGCAAGACGACTTAATCCGTTTCAATTTGTAGTTCTAATATTGTTACTGCATTTCACTTTTGATCATTTTGTTTGTACTCAAGATTTGAGCTCGAATTTTACCATATTAAAAAAAACAAAAAATCAGTTTCAATCTTAATTCTTACACCATTCAATCAATTTCTACATGATTGTCAGTCCGTCGGCGAATCAAAACCATGGCTCTTTCTCCACCAGGTCTCGTGATTATGAAACTCAACGATTCATCACGAAGAAACAAATTACCAAAGCAGTTAATGATCAACTTCAAACCATTATTTAACTACAAGCTTTCTGTTCTTCTACACTCCAGAAACCCTAGCAGTTCACGCAATAGTCTGTATGCATACAAGTTAAAATCATCTAAATCGGATAACCTAGGAAACATGGCGACTATTACTACGGGTTTCAATTCTGTCAAGAACAAGAAATCACGACCAGAAACAACTTTATTAATATACCAGTTGGCTTGATTATTCCCGAAGGAGAACAGAATGATTCCGGCAAAGTAACCGGTTAAATCTCACACTTGCAGAACTCAGATCAGTAATGATCTGTTACAACGACAGAGATCAGAAACGATCTCTAAGACACTCGAGACAGGTGCGAAACAGACTAGGATCGAACAGAAAGGATGATGTATAGATGATGTACTGTTGTTCTTGTTGTGTATATCTAACTCAAGCCAGCGCCCCTTTTTTATAACGAGCAAGGGCTTCTGCTCCAAGCAATTGAGGCCCAAAGAATAGCAGTCCACCAACTCTCAAAAAAGGCCCATAAGAAATCATCAACGGTAACATGCAAATAAAAAAGGAAGGGATTAAATTGATAGGCACAAAGAAGGAAAATAATGAATTGATAAAAAAATAATATTATGTAATTTCAACACCCCCCCTCAATTCAATATGCAAAACAATTAAACAGGTCAAGTTCATCACAAACCTTGTCATGAGCTTGAACGAGCAGTCCTTTTGTAAACACATCTGCCGTTTGATCTTCAGACGCGACACCAACAGTTTTAATAACACCTTTTGAAATTTTTTCTCTTAAAAAGAAGAGATCAATTTCAAAATGCTTTATACGATCGTGAAAAACAGGATTAGCAGCTATTGAAATAGCAGTTGTATTATCACATAAAAGAGACACAGGAAGTTTGGCGTCAATTTTAAGTTCATTTAAAATGTTAAGGAGCCAAATGATTTCACATGTCGCAGCACACATAGCATAATATTCTGCCTCAGTAGAAGATCTAGAAATGGTAGACTGTTTTTTGCTTTTCCATGAAATAAGAGAGTTACCTAAGAAGACACAAAAACCTGTGATGGATTTCCTAGAGTTTACGCATTTGCCCCAGTCAGAATCAGCAAAGGCTTTAAGCTCTAAGGAGTCCCCCTTTTTAAATAATAAACCTTTCCCAGGAGAGCCCTTAAGATATCTTAAAAGTCTTAAAGCGATTTTAAAATGAGCATTAGTGGGACTATGCATATATTGACTTAGATATTGAACCGAATAGGCAATATCCGGTCTAGTGTGAGAAAGATATATTGGTTTTCCCACTAATTTTTTATAGACAGAAATATCAGGTAAGGTTTGATTATTTTTTTCACATAAATGGGTTAAAATATGATTAGGTTCAATTGGACTGTTAACTGGTTTACACCCAGTCAAACCAAATTCAGCAAGGAGGTCAAGACAATATTTCCTTTGAGATAAACATAAGCCATCTTTGGTTTTTAAAACCTCAATCCCAAGGAAATATTTTAACATTCCCAAATCCTTAATAAAAAACTTAGATTTAAGAAGAGATTTAATTTTAGAAGTCTCAGTAGAACAACTACCAGTTATGACTATATCATCCACATAAACAAGTAACACAATGAACACAGATTTACTTGTTTTGACAAACATGGAGTGGTCACACTTACTTTGTTCAAAACCAAGTTCAAGCAAAACATCAACAAGCTTCTCATTCCACATTCGAGGAGCTTGTTTAAGACCATAAAGGGATTTTTTTAGCTTACAAACTTTATTAACATGGTTGGGATTATAACCATCAGGAAGGGTCATATAAACTTCTTCATTTAAATTGCCATATAAAAAAGCGTTATTTACATCAAGTTGATGAACATCCCAACCATTATTAATAGCAATGGTTAGAACACATCTAACAGTTACCATTTTCACAACAGGAGAAAATGTCTCAAAGAAGTCTATACCCTCCTTTTGACTAAAACCCTTAGCTACAAGTCTAGCCTTGTACCTTTCTATTTCGCCTGAAGCTTTATATTTGATTTTGTAAATCCATTTACAACCTATAGCTTTCCTATTGGGAGGCAAATCAACAATTTCCCAAGTATCATTTCTATGTAAGGCTTCTAACTCATCATTCATGGCAACGACCCAATTGTTATCCGATTTAGCTTCAAAATAGTTTTTAGGTTCACAACTCTTATTAAGCATAGAAGCAAAGCACATACTTTCAGAATCAAGATTAGCATAATTTAACACTTTTTCAAGACCATATTTAACTTTACCATCAATAATAAAGTCATCAAGTCTAGAAGATTTCCTTAAAACACTGCTAGGTTGTCCTGTATTATCTCCCTCAGAATTGCTAATGTTTTCCTCAACGTCTAAATCAGGTTCAACCCTACCAGTTTCTAACTCAACACTACTTGGTTGCTGTATATCAGCCCTTCCTAAAGCATTGTCAGAGTTATTAACAGGTTGCTGAGAATGATTAAAGACTGCAGGATTCATGCTTGAGTTATCATCATTGGGAGTAGAGTCAGAATTAGAATTTTGGGTGTCATTTTGATCAAATAAGTCAAAAAAGTTTAAAGTATTGATTTCAGGATCTAGATCAAGAGAGATTTTCTTTTCTTTAAAAGGGAAAACTGATTCATAAAATCTGACATCCCTAGAATAAAACATAACTCTTTGATCTAGACTCCATAGTTTATACCTTTTTTTCTCATTAGAATATCCAACCAGAACACATTTTTCAGCATGACTATTTGTCACACCCCCAAAATCCACCATGCGGAGTACCACCGCTTGGAGGCGTGACGTGACCAGGATCAAGCCACCAATCATATTGAACAAGCATGTAAGTAGTTTGTAAAATCCAACACAATACAATTGGTGTCTAAACAAAACATAGTTTAAGTTACAAGCGGAAGCATAAAGTTTAAAACCAAATCATAAGTTTAAACGTTTCAAATGTTTAGCATGGTACACAGTTGTCCATGTCCCACAACGACTCTTCCCACTCCGATGCAAGCTCCATAGATTCCTAACGACCTGCAAGGCATGTAACAACGAGTCAACAACAAAGTTGAGTGAATTCACAGTTGGTTGTTTAGTTATAGTGTTCGTGAATCATTTTTTCATTTCGTAAACCAAGTATCTTAGTTATCTGTATCGCGGTTTCCCAAACATGTTTGCGATGATTAGTGGCCGGATCGCGGTTTTCAAAACATGTGTGCGATGATTAGTGGCCGTATCGCGGTTTCCCAAACATGTGTGCGAAGATTAGTGGGGGCTTCCCATGTGTCGACTAGTCGTGTTTGTACGTGCCCTTCTTGATCCAAGGACCGTAGCGAGTGTGAGTGTACGTAGGTTTTACGTACGTGCCCTTCAATCCGAGGACGGTGAAAAGTAGTTTAATAGTAATGATAGTACGAGTAGTTATTCAATCCCATTCCCAACCCACCGGGAATCCCATGCCTTAGGAGTGTGAACTCACCTCGGTTGCTCGGTTTGACTCTCAAAAGTAGCTAACAGTCAAGGTCGGTCAATCACGTCCTAGTACGATTACCACTTAGTTTATTAGTGACTTCAAATAGAACACAAAGTTCCTACACGTATCTATCACATAACATGCATCACTTTAACGGTTTATGCCCATATATACTTCCCATCCATTCCCCAATCATAAACAAACATACGATATTGCACGTAACACATAATACATGTTAGATCATTCACTGATAGCATACTCGACATTTAGACACGCAAGTCACAACTTATGTCAATTCAGCATTAATATTCAAAACCGGCTATTTTTCGGACCTTTAATAAAATAGTTAAATTATTCCAAAAATTCCCAAATTTTTACAGGATGTCTTAAACGTTCCATATTTTATTGTGTAAAAATATCGGGGTCCGGTTCATTACCAATATTTTATAAAAATTCATATTCCGGACTGAACTCAGATTTATATATTTCTGACCACAGTCCACGGAACAATTTATTAAAAATTCATTGAGTGTCCGATTTACGAAATTCCAGTGGGGTAATTACAAATACTTCAGTTGTCATTTACAGTAAAAATTTCATGATCCGATTCTACACAGAATACAAGCTACAGCAGAAAATACAACACCCATTTATTGCTGTAAAAACTCAGCCTAAGCTGCTGTTACAAATCGGTTCTTTAAAAATAGTAAACGACCTCAAAAAATTACGATTCCAGTGCCATTTGATCAGTTTTTCGAAAATGCAAATTTTAGGCTTCAGAAATTCTGTTTTTCGAGTTATTAAGGTCTGTTTACAGCCCTATGAAGCCGGCTGAAAAAGTGACTCAGCATGTTGTTTTGAAGTTTAAATGTTACTAAGTCGTATTAACAAGCGTCCGAACAACGGGTTTATCAAAAGCTTGACTAACAAACATCAAATATATGTATTAACCAACCTTAAACCAACAAGTTTTCATCTTTATGCATCAATCATAAGTAAACTTTTTATATGTAAAATTTCATATAAACTTTTATGTTCATCTACTAGTTCTTGTCACTTTAGTGATTTAAAACATACTACACCTTTTGATCATAGAAACGAGATGAAACAAGATTAACAAGAGTGTAACAAGAGACTTACTACTAGCTTATAGCTAGGGTAGAATCTATTGAGAATATGATGGTGAAAAAAACTAGAACAAGCTCCTTAGAACGTCCTTCAAGTTGCCACCTCCATAGATCACCTTCAAGCTTTGAATGGAACTTGATTCTTGGAAGAAGATGATGGTTATGTGGTGGTGAGGGTGGCGGTTGTGGGTGGAGCCGAAGAGGGAGAGAGATGAGGGAGTGGGGTGAATCTTGTGAAGTGTAAGATGAAAGATACACACCATGTTTATAAGTCTTCTCCTAATATTTTGTCCATCCCAACAAGCAACAATCTACAAAAATCTAGCAATTATGGTGGTGATTTGGTGGGGTCCCTTGTGACCGAAATTGGGTATTGGGGGGGGGGGGGGGGGGTAAATTGTAATATTTGATGATAGTTGGTAATTATTAGTCACATTCCAAGTATATGCTTTCATAGTTAGCTAGTGGGTATTTTAGCGGGTGTTATGGTGTACGGGGATCATGACTAGCCAAAAATAATTAAATAATGTGTTTGACAAATATTTGGTGTCTCGGGTAATGTCCGGTTGTTCGGTCGGATACTGTTTCGTTAAAGTGTTTAATTGTACCGTAAAGTGTCTTATTTATATATTTTTGTAACACAATTAATTCCTAACACATAGGAGAATATTCAGGACCATTTAGTCAATTTTTTTCTGTGCACGACTAGTATGTTAATAAACACATGTAAGTATGACACAGTATCAGGAAACAGTTAAGTAATTCAACACAGTCACTAAGCACTTTAATTATCATTAAATAATCGTACGGATACATGCAAATACGAGGTTTGTCACACTATTAAATTTATCAGAATTGTTTAAAACAGTGCTAAAACAAAGACACCCAACAATCCTAAGCTGACTCAACATAGGGGCAAAACCAAACACAAGTTCATAAGGAGACCTACCATTTAAGACAGAAGACGGGGTCCTGTTAATCAAATACGTAGCAGTTAGAATACATTCTGACCAGAATTTAAGAGGAAAACCAGCTTGGAATAATAAGGCTCTAGCAACATTTAAAAGGTGCCTATGTTTTCTTTCAACTACCCCATTTTGTTATGGAGTATGAACACACGAGGTTTGGTGAATAATACCGTTATTGTAACAAAAATCTTTCATTTGTTTGTTTATAAACTCAGTACCGTTATCACTCCTGATTATTTTAATGTGTTTACTGAATTGGGTTTTAAGCATGTTAAAGAACCCTTTAATATTATAAAACACTTCATCTTTATTTTTCATAAGATAAACCCAAACAGCTCATGTGTAATCATCAACCACAGTGAGGAAATATTTAAAGCCATCCCTACTTTGAACCCTATAGGGACCCCATACATCAAGATGAACAAGATCTCCTAAAGATTTAGTCTTATGTTCACTTAAAGGAAACGGTTCTCTATGTTGTTTTGCCCTATGACATGTTTCACAAGGTTCAAGTTTAACATCCCTTTTAATATCTAGTTTGTCTTTTAAAACATGTAACACAGGTTCAGCAGGATGCCCTAATCTAGCGTGCCAAAGATTAACATCAAGACTAGCATTACACACCTTTTCAGACATAGTAGAATTACCACAGAAATATAGACCATCAAGTTGACTACCAGTCACCAGGACTTTCTTTGTTTGAGAGTCCTGAATATAACAGTTATGTTCATCAAAAGAAACAGTAAGATTGCAATCTTTGGCAAGTTTATGAATAGAAACAAGATTGACGCAATAATCAGGAATAACAAACACATCATATAAGATGACCTTATCACTTAGTTTAACATCACCAATCTTAGTTACTAACGCACTAGTCCCATTGGGATGTTTAACTTTGATGTTATATTCTGTAACATCCATTTGATTTATAAGATTAGTGTCATCTATAATCATGTGTTGATTTGCCCCTGAATCAATTATCCACCCAGCCTTTTTCCCATTATTTCCAAAGTTGGAAAAGCAATAAGCAGGTTTAAAGTCACATGTAGGTTTAAATTCATTAGCATAACTGTTAAAACAAACATAATTAGACCTACCAGCAAAGTTGCTGCCTTGAGTTTCACTTCTGGACTTATCATTCAACAGGCTAAGTAACTGAGCAATCTGTTCATTAGTTAAACCATTCACAGTAGACGATGAAGCAGTTTCAGAAGCATCAACAACGACATTATTACTAACCCTGCCTCCCTTATTACCACTGGTTTTAGATTTCATCCAAGAAGGGTAGCCAACCAGTTCATAACATCTCTCAACAGTATGTCCAGTCTTGTTACAATGTGAGCATTTTAGATTTGGGTTAGGTGGTCTAATATTTTTTCTTTTTGAATCAAAAGTTTGACTAGTTTTAACAGCAAAGCCGACTGGATTACTAGATATTTTTTCAGAAAAATTGTTTGAATTTCTGTGAGATTCTTCTCTGGAAACAACAGAGAAGGCTTCCTTCACAGAAGGAAGAACTTCCCTAGTTAATAAAGAAGTTCTTACAGACTGGTAAGTACTGTCAAGACCCATTAAGAACTGCATTAATTTAATCAAGTGATTGAAATCATTAAATTGTTTGGAAGCATCACAAGTACACGTAGGAAGAGATAGAATTTGATCTAATTGTTTCCACATGCAATTAAGTTTATGATAATACTCAGAGACAGGCAAGCCATTTTGAGAAAAAGAATTAATCTTTTGATACAGATTAAAGACCACTGACCCATCAACTTTATCATACGTTTCCTTCAGTTCTTTCCATACAACAGAGCAAGCTTAGAATAAACATAACCCAAATATAATTCCTCAGACACTGAATTTAAAATCCATGTAAGAACAATAGAGTTACAACAATCCCATTGTTTTCCTAACACTTCATCAGTAGTAGATCTAGCACAAGAACCATCAATAAACCCTAATTTATTTTTTACTTGTAGAGCCAGGTTCATAGCATTAGCCCAAACATTGTAATTATCAGTGCCTTTCAGTTTTATATTAACAATGGTCAGATTAGCTGAGTCACTAGGATGAAGGTAAAGCGGGTCACCAGCATCAATTTTACTAACAAGGGTACCACTATCCTTATCAGACATGAAAGCAGGCAAACAAGAAAAAACCAATCAACACAGATAATCACGGAAAGCAAAAAATCAACAAGAATGCAACCAAATAATAATAATAATAATAATAATAATAATAATAATAATAATAATAATAATAATAATAATAATAATAATAATAATAATAATAATAAATAACACCAAAAAAAAGGTCAGAATACTCTCACAGCGGGTGCGTATAATTCCAGCGGATCAGGCTTGTAACCTTCACTTAGTGTTACAAGCAATTGATTAGAAGACAAGCTCCAAAGTTCTGTTGGTTTGCCCTTAAACAAGAGACCAACTAGAACCCCTTCTCAGCACAAGAGAAAACCCTCAAAATTAGGGTTCGATCCAAGACTCCAATAAACGGCAGTGGCCTTCAACGAGCAAAACGGATCTGATCAGAACCCTAGTTCACAGCGGATAACGAAACACGAACACCAAGAACACCAAGAGCACCTAGTGCTCTGATACCATGTCAAGAACAAGAAATCATGACCAGAAACAACTTTATTAATATACCAGTTGGCTTGATTATTCCCGAAGGAGAACAGAATGATTCCGGCAAAGTAACCGGTTAAATCTCACACTTGCAGAACTCAGATCAGTAATGATCTGTTACAACGACAGAGATCAGAAACGATCTCTAAGACACTCGAGACAGGTGCGAAACAGACTAGGATCGAACAGAAAGGATGATGTATAGATGATGTACTGCTGTTCTTGTTGTGTATATCGAACTCAAGCCAGCGCCCCTTTTTTATAACGAGCAAGGGCTTCTGCTCCAAGCAATTGAGGCCCAAAGAATAGCAGTCCACCAACTCTCAAAAAAGGCCCATAAGAAATCATCAACGGTAACATGCAAATAAAAAAGGAAGGGATTAAATTGATAGGCACAAAGAAGGAAAATATTGAATTGATAAAAAAAGAATATTATGTAATTTCAACAAATTCAAAACCTGAACGAGAAAGTGATGGTGGATATAACGGAGATGGAAAGTTTCCGCTGGTAACAACGGCAGCGGCGGTGGCGAAGATGGTGGTGGCGGTGGCGATGAGGATGATCATGATGAGAAGGAGTTTGGACCAGTTGTGATAATGGTGGGTGACAGTGGGGCACGAGCACAATGGTGGTGGTTGGTGACTGTGGGACACAACGGTTGTGGTGGTGATAATAGTGGGTGATAGTGGGGCACAATGGTGGTAGTGGTGGTTGGTGACGGTAGGGCACAACGGTTGTGGTGGTGAACAGTGGTCAGTGAGTGGCGGAGATGGGTGGCAGTGGTGTTGTGGTTGTGTTTTAGAGGGGTGGTTGTGGTGGTGATTGGTTGTGCAGACGCAGAGAGAGAGAGAGAGGGGGGGATAGTTGAGAGGGTTGATATTTATTTCTTTTATTTATATAAAAACACATACATATTTTCATTTTGGTCTATAAGACTATGGGGTATGGGGCGAGGGTTTGGGCGTGGGTTGGAGAGAAACGCTCAAGTCACCACCCCGGGTGGGCTTGGGTTTGGGCGTGGCCCCTTGGACGGGAGTTTAAGGCCGGGCGTGGGACATGCTAGCGATCCTATGTGGCCGGCTTTTATTGGCTAGGGCATAGCGGGCCATTTTAAATTTAAAAAAAATGATGTGGCTTGGCCATGCCAGCCCAGCCACGCCCACCATACCCCTATGAAACTTGAGTTTGTGTATTGAGTGCCCCATATCCACGTGTCAACCCATGCCCCAAACCCCCGCCCCACCATACCCCACGATCTAACTTGAAGCTAGTTACACAACTAGTCGTTTTAAGAAAAGCTTTAAATAAAATAAAGGAAATGACAAAATTACCCTGACTAACAAAGTTTTATGGATGGAGTTAAGTCAGTTAGATCAAAATGACAATCATAACCATAGATGATAAATGAAAACTTTGAACTATACTCGCAAAAGTACCCGAATCAGATGACCATTTTTGCATTTTAGAGCATGTTTGGCTAAGCTTTTTGAGACAACTTATTGACTTATTGGCTTTTTGGAAAAGTCAGTATGGAATGACTTATTGACTTATTGGCTTTTTCCCTTCACATACACCCTCATTGCCAAACATCATTTTGGAGCTTATAACTTTTCAAAAAGTCAATAAGTCAATAAGTTGTTTCAAAAAGTTTAGCCAAACATGCCCTTACTCTAGGGGTGTGCATGGACCGGTTCGGTTCGGTTTTGAGCCGAAACCGAAACCGTAACCGCTATAATCGGTTTTTACATTTCTATAACCGATCGGTTTCGGTTATTACGGTTCGGTTATTTTTCGGTTTCGGTTCGGTTTCGGTTAAATAACCGTTTTTTTTCTTTCTCCTGTTGAGTTTCACTATGTTGTTGCTGGGAAACTGTGATATGCAATATTATTAGAAACTAATAAGAAACATGCAAAGTTGCTGCTAAGAAATTGTGAACTATGCAATATTACTAAAAACTAACATTCAAGTAACAAGGATTTCCATTAATGATTACACCATAAACAAAATACAAATGAAACCATTAGCGAAATAGCAACTGGTTGGCCAAGCAAGTACGTAACTTGTTCAACCCTTCAGGGTTTCAACTTTCAAACCTGATTTAGGATTAATGAGTTTTTTATTAATGTTATGTATTGGGTTGGGCTACTAGTATTGATTAAAGGCTAACATATTAACAACTATAGTAGAAACTCTATAAAATAATACACTTGAGACCACCAAAATTTATTAATTAAAAGAGTTATTAATTAATCGATAAATTAATAATTAATATTTTATTAATTTATAGTAGAATACTTAGTTTACAAACACCTTTCAAGCTTCCACTTAATTATTGTATACAATGCATGTATATCAAATGAACGGCCCAATTTGAAAGAAACCTTCAATCTCCCACCTTATTATGCTTCTTGTGTTCAATGTATCGATGAAGAAGATGATGAAAGTTCTACAATGGAGCCCCCTTCGCGAAACGAAGCTATTAAAGCGGTAATCACATTGAACAATTTCTTGTTGAGCTATGAGAAAACAACACCAGAAGTTCTTACCATGCTAAGGAAAATTAGAGACGAGATTCAAGGGGAAATTGATTTCAACAAAAAACAAAAGACAATTGAGTCATTTTTCAAGAAACATTCATAAATCATTCATGTAATATGCTATATATAAGGAATTATTAATTTATATTTTATATGGGGTCTAAAGAAATTATCAAAAATGTATTATCTTATAATTTTAGCGAATTATTAATTTAGCACCCTATCCCCGAGTCGGGACCGGCAAAAAATATTATCTTAGAGAGTTTATTAAATAATCGAGTATTAATTTATCGAGTTTCTACTGTAGTATGGGTTAAAAGCTTAAGGCTAACAGATCCAACTTAAACATAAAACATATGGATTGGGTCTTGTAACCTATCGGTTCGGTTTTTATCGGTTATTGGAAATGGATATCCAAAAACCGAACCGAAATTTTCGGTTATTCAATATCCGAAAAACGAACCGTCGATTTTTGTTTCGGTTCGGTTTTTTCGGTTATTCGGTTACGGTACGATTATTTCGGTTTTCTTGCTGACCCTTACCTTACTTACCTTACTCTAAAAAAATTATCAAAAGGTTGTTCTGTGCGAGATTATTATGTGATTTAGAGTCAAAATGAGAGAGCAGGGAGTTGTGGTGGTCACGCGTGTATAATAACACATCTCATACACCTCCAAAATGACCAGAAGTGATCATCTCCCCATTTGTTTCTCTCTCTAAGATTTTAGAGAGAGAGTAGAGTTTTCAATGGCGACATCGAAGCTACAGGCTCTCTGGAATCACCCTGCTGGCCCCAAAACTAGTGAGTTTACATCTTTCATAAACCATTTTTATCTTCAATTTCAATCATCATAGCTTCGTTAAATTAGGGTTTCTCTATCTTATTTGATGATGATATTTTTTGGGGATTTTATGCTATTGATGATCCGATTCATATCTTGTTAGATTGAACACACAAAAAATAGTTCCTGCATCTATTGTAGTGGTTCAATATTCAAATAATGAAATTTTAAAGAAATGAAAATCAAATTCAAAATGAACATGTAAAGGTTGGAACTGGATTTAGGTGGATTTGATATTAATTTTGCTGTGCTTTGATTAATTTTGTTGAAATTACATAAACATGGTTGATTCTTTAGGATAATATGATAATTTTATTAAAAAAAATTAAGTTAGGTGAGTGCTATGTATGAAAAAGACAATATCTTAAGAATTCAAAGGAATGAATAAAGAGTAAGAATTTAGAAAATAGGAAGTAAAAGGATAACAAGTAAGAAAAAATACACGAGTTTGTTGTTAACGCCTTAACGGGTTTATTGTAACATCGGGTCACTCGTTTCAATCAATATTGTTAGCTTTGAATGGGAGTTTATGGATCTGTTTTTGTTTACTTGAGTGGAAACTTAAGAGCATATCACCTATCCTGGATTGCTCCCACCCAAGCACGGTTAACTGTGGAGTTTTAATCTCATCCGTAGCTAATGCGTTCGAAAGCTTTGGTGGTATTTCAGTCTGGATTTTTATTTTTCTAGGATGTCATAATATTATTGGTCGATAAGAAGCCATGGGAATCTTTGAGTACTTGGATTAAGTGTATGTAGGTGAGGATTAGTATGTACTTGTACTTTAAAATTTGAAAAAAAAATGTTCAAGTTTGATTGTCATAATTTAACGGATGAGAAGGAAAATGTTGTTTGTTAATTGTTATAATGCACTTTTACCAAAATAGCATTCTGAAGGAGTATACATAATACAAATAGTGATAGCAAGTTTAGGTTTTTTGCAACCAAAGTTTGTCACTGCTTTTGTTATGCTAACATTTTGATGTTGTAGTTGTGTACTATGTCGCATAGACCTACGTGAGTGATAGTGTTAGGATGGATAATCATGCACAGCGCAACATTAATTACAGGAAATGGAAAGTTTGAACATTGTGCTTCAAAATCATTATATTGTACTTTAGGAATCACGTAGGACTACATATGTTTTGAAGACAGATAATATATGTTAAAGAAGTAAACCAGACAACAAAACATTAAGATAAAAAAAATAACTGTCGTAATCTTCGAAAATATCAATTGTTAATAAAGTTGCTTCACTGATTAGTCGTGTATGTTTATATATTAACCTATGCAGTTAATATCGGTGATATATCAGTTATATCGGTCATATCGGTCCCCTAGTAAAATATCGGTCAAAATATCGGTACCGATAATATCGGCGATATTTGACCGATATAACCGATATATCACCCATATTTGACCGACATAACTGATATATCACTGATATTTGACAGATAAAACCGATATATCACCGATATATCACTGAATTATCAGTGTTAAATTGCCGTATATGTACATTCTGCATTATATTAAAATTACCGATATCCCACCGATATCTCACGGAGATTACCTATATCTAAAATATCGGTCCTTGACCGATATCCGATATTTTACCGCATTAACTGCATAGATATTAACCGATTAATGTGTTTGTGCAGTTCATTTCTGGGCTCCAACTTTTAAGTGGGGTATCAGCATCGCTAATATTGCAGACTTTGCCAAGCCACCAGAGAAGCTTTCATACCCGCAACAATTCGGTATCTATTTGCTGCAAATATTATATTTCTTGCATTTGCTTCTTTTGGTATCTCATTCCTTCCTTTGCCAAAAAAAAGATTCTTTTTTTTTTTTGACTTTCATAGTTGATTACTTTTAATCTTATAATTGACTAGAATCTTTTTTGTTTTGGTTGTTGCATTAAAGTTTATATAAGCATCAGGACCGTAACATATTGGATATAGAAAAGAAAAGAAATGAAAATCTATGTCATTTGTTGGATATATTAAAAAACAAGTTAGTATTTTTAAAAGAGTAAAGTGCCATTTCCGTCCTTGAGGTTTGGCCAATTTTGCGACTTCCGTCCAAAGGTGTGTTTTTCCGCATTTGGAATCAAAAGGTTTGAAATCTTGTTATTTTTATCCGACTCGTTAACTCTGTCTATTTTTCTCCGTTAAACGTGTGGCATTTCCGTCTTTTAAGACATTTTTTTATCAAAATAAAAAACACTATTAAGGAATAAAGATCCACCTATGTTGACTTTCTTCCCACCCAAACCCTTTAATCATCACAAAAAATGTCTAAAAAGACGAAAATACCAATGACTTACCGTTGAAAATGGATGGAGGTAACGAGTCAGATGAAAATGGCCAGATTTCAAACCTTTTGGATCCAGATGCGGAAAAACAAACCATTGGATGAAAGTCGCAAAAGAGCCAAACCTCAGGGACGAAAATGGCATTTTACTCTATTTTTTAAAAATATACAAAATAGATTGTTTCTTTGGGGAAGGAGAGAGCATTGATCACACAATTGGTGCAATCTTTACCTCTTTATCATTTGTTTGCAGCTGTCACAGCGACTGGAATTATCTGGTCTCGCTACAGCATGGTAATTACCCCGGTAAGTCAATTTATTATACTCTATATGTTCTTCTGTACCGTAAAATTTTCCAGGTTTGATTTGTCACACGGTTTAAGTTAAATGGTAGACATTTATCATATGGGGAACATACCCATTGTTAAAGAGAAATAATTGAACTTCTAGACGCTGATTAAACGCCATCAAGTTGTAATTATGACGATGAATAACTAGATAATTTTAAGGGTTTTTGTCATAAAATTGCAATGTACTTTTTCCAAGGTTCCATTTTACTATTTTAGTGATTGTACAAAGTGTTTCTCCTGGTCACCTGATAACTTGTTCAACTGGTAAGAATGCTGACATGGCAATGTCATAAATAGTAACATACTTTGTAACCTGGTTTTAGAATGCGCCCGTCAGAAGTGCATCACATGATGCGGTGGTGAGATCGCATCGTGCGATGCGATTCCATGATGCGCGCATCACATGACGTGGTCTGAAAAAATCTGACCATCAATTGTGTAATGGACTAATGGGTTCGAGTATTTGAACAAATCTGACTAGAGATGATGAGAATTCATTTATATTAGTGTTTTAAAGTTAACAAGTTAATATATAACCTATAGACATTTTTTTTGGTATTTTTTAACAACGAACGCCTTGGCACGTAATGCACGCGCATCACACATCGGTTTTTGGGATAAAATTGCATCGGTCGCCACACTCTTTTTAAAACCAAGCTTTACGAAAGGCTTCAAGTTGGTCACAATACAATTTTTCTGACAATTTAGTCATTGAAGTTAGTAAACTTGTTTCATTATCATCTTTTTTATATGTTATTATGACCAAAATCAGAATAGTGTTCATGGCAGATTCATCTCTATTATTAAATCTGTTTATCTGCTTGTTCTACAAATTATCTCACTTCAAAAAGGATGATGCAACAATTTACTTTTCAATTCAATTTTATGTTGTGTAGAGTTGGATCATTTTTAAATTTTGTGGGTTTCCTTCAGAATATGAACAAACGCCTTTTAAATAGCAAATTTGTATGCTTCTCGCAGAAGCTGTGTTTTTCTTGATTTTGACTTGTTTGATGCTTGACTACAGAAAAACTGGAATCTTTTTAGTGTAAATGTTGCAATGGCCGGAACAGGATTGTATCAACTCTCTCGGAAAATCCGGTAAGACAAATTAGGCATTGACTTTTTTTTTCTACAAATTGGTTTTTATATTTGTAGATGTATTTTGGGGGGTAACCGTCTGAAAGATTTGACTATTGGAGCAACGAAAATGATTAACGATGTTGAAAGTCGAAATGCATGGTGATATATGATGATCGTCGTGTTTGTATTGTATTTGCAGGCACGACTATTTTAACGAAGAGGAGACTGCTGCAATAAAGGAATGATGACGAAAAGGTGATGCAGTTAAACTAAGTTTCTGTACTTATGTTCTTCGAATAATGTTGATTTGTTTCTTTACTTTTTATCACCAAACATGTTCATCTCAAGTTGATGACACAAAGATAACTTCAAATTCTAGCATTTGATTATTACAAAGATATGTTTCATAACTTGTCAATAGCTATGAATGTAGTAATATATTATGTGTTAATATTTTAAAATTACTAATCTTATTTTTTATTAGATGCTATCAATAGCATGCATACATACCTCATTCTATATTTCTAAGTTATCAAAAACTTATAAATATAAAAATTATAGAATTGTTGCAAATGTAATTTGAGTATTTTCTATTTCAATCTGGTTTGAGGTAGTTTAAGATAGGTAACGGACATCTCAATGGGTAAAACTTTAGCCACGTAAGATCGTCAACGGGTATACTTGATACCCTTGAACCCAGTTGGTGTTTAGTAACGGGTACCCGGCGGTTATGGGACATAATTTTATAACCGGGTTTGAGACTTCTTCCTTCGTATATGAATCGCAACACCACATCATCATCCATGTAACCTCCATGAACTTTCCTCCTTCCGGTCAGCACAACTGCATTCATGGTGCAACCCTTAGCGTTACCATGCTCACAAGGTCAGTTCAATGAGCTCTTCGGCTAATACAAGCTGAAGACAAACATCAAGTTTTCGACTCATCAACTTTAAATTCTGGTAAAATGCCTTCCAACAAGGCAACAACCAGACTTACGGGCATTTGTGATTCGGATGATACAAGCCATACTTTCATTGAATGTGCTACACTCAAAATCAATAAACAACCCATAATTGTGTCATTGGTTTCTATCTCTATTTTGTGCTCTAAAGTTGTAACCTCAAGCATCCACGTTAAGGAAACCCAAAAATAATTAAAAAAAATGTAGCTAGTCTACTACCAACCTGCCACATCCGGAAAATACTAACAACAAAGGCCCGAACATCCAGAATCACCCTTCTGTCTGAAGAACAGGACGTGGTAACCCAGCCCACTCTCCCAGACTAGTAATTCATTGTGTTTTGTTTTATTCCGCTACATAGACTTGTAGTTCTTGTTGCTCATCATTTCATATACTCATATAATTCACATGTGGACCTTAGCATAGTGATAAAATTCTTGTCCGATTATAACATGACTATATGCATCACATTCAAACAAGGCCCAATGAAAGCAACAACAAGGAACGTGTCATCATGTTATTATTCAAGGAACATCCCCATTATATGTTTCTTCTAAAAGAAGAGATTTTTTTAGAAAAGCTTTCCTGTTGTGGTTAACTATTATTGTGTTTGCTATGGCATAAGCTTATCCAGTCATTGCTTATCTATCCAATTTTTATATGAATATAAGCTGATAATTTAATTTTTATTTTTTAACAACTTTTTTTACACATAAACTAGTATTAAACACCCCCCGCGTTGCGGCGGGGCTATCAACGTTGAACTTGCAGCGTGTTAATACGAATAACTTAGACCGAAACGTAAAACATATAAAAGAATAACTAAGTTGACCTATTACCCGCACATTGCAACGAACCTATCAACCCGGAAAAAATAGACGATATTGAACCGCACACATGTTGCGCCGTGTTAACTCGCAGAATTTAAAACGGAACGTAAAACGAAAAATTTGCGTAAGATGAAAAGTATGAGGGACTAAAGTTGAAAGTAAAAAAGTTGCGAGGTTAAATTGCGAAAGACGAAAACTTTTGGGTTAAAAGTAAAAAAATCAAATAGGTTAAGGTTAAAAGTGAAAAATTAAGTTTTTTTTTTGAAAATCCCCCAAAGCATTGAGTACAACCACTCTTTGCCTACAAATGTTGAAAATTTATAATATGGAAATATCATTTAATCGTATCGAAGGAGACATTCTAGTTAGTGGCTGATCTTGAACTTTTACATATAGGTGTAGAAAGTTTTAAAGAGAAAAAATAAAAGGGGTCGGGGCCTCCCAATGCCCAAATAAAGCTTCGCCCCTGATTTTAGTGGTTAAGTAGTGTGCTCACAATCAAAAGATTAAAAGTTCAAATCATGCAGAGCACATGTATTCATCCTAGGAAATGTAGATATTGATGTTAAAAAAAAAATACCACTTGACCACCATTTGAAAAGTGTGCATGAATAATATTTTTTTTACTGCTCCTGCTCCTGCTCCTGCTCCTACGCCTACACCTACTGCTACCGCTACTACTATTATTATTTTAACTCCACCTCGTATATGTTAAATTACATATGCCTCTCAATTTCGTTTTTATTTATATCTATTTTCTCTAATAACTCGTGTTTTTTCTTTACCCAAAAAAAAATAATAATAACTCGTGTTTTTTAACTTTTATAAAAAAGCTAAATATGCAAATACGCTACATTTTTTGTTGTCGTTTTATATAAATTTATTGATGAACCGAACTGATACCGACATCAGTACTAGTACTGGTATCCATTATTACGGTTTTACCGATATAAAACACATGTCGATATCATTTTGGCATATTACGACTTTATTCATTTTTTATGATTTTAGATCGATTTAAAACACATATCGATATCTTTTTAGCCTATTACGATTTTATTTCTACGCTACCGAACCAAACCAAACTGATATCCACAAACCCAAATTCCAGCTGCAAGGCGCGAAGAAATCCCATTAGTTTTACATCATCATCATTATCATACTTAGTAAATCTTACCAATAGCAAAGCTAAAGTAGGATCTGATGAGGGCAAGATGTAAACAATCTTACCTCTACGCCGTAAGAATAGAGAGACTCCTCCAATGAGACCCCTGCTCGATTAGTTTTACAACATAAACTATATATATTTTAATATTATTAAATCATGATGCATATTATGACTTTAGTTATTTATTGACACTTTGGTGTTATTTATTGACACTTTGGTTCGTATAAATATTCCTTTAGAATAAACATAAAATAAAATAAAATAAAAAATTATATATATTAAAAACGGTGAGATGTGAATTCCCCAAAAAAGAGTTCTTCTCTCTCATTCCGATCGATAATCTTTTGCACTCAGAACCACCGATCTAGGGTTCTTCTCTTCAATATTCTCTATTTAGGTATTTCTTTTTTCTTCAATTTCAACTCAATCAATTACAATACCACTTTTTATTTGATCGAATTCATTAACATCGTATGATTAGATCTCATAGTTTTCGTGAAATTAGGTTTTGTGTACGCAATTACGGTTTCCTTGTTGTGTTTTGAGTTTTTTAGGTTGAATCGATGAAATTTGATGTCGTTGTTGGAATTGCAGGCTTTTGATTACTGTTTTAGAATGTTTTTACTCAATTTGGATGTGGTTTTAGTGATTTAGGTTGTGAATTAGTTTGTAGATTAGTGTTATTGCTTCAGATGTTAAAAATGTGATTATTATGTTAATGCGAGTTTCAAATGTTTTGCTTCTAATTTGAATCATAGTTTTGGTGTAATTAGGTTTCGTTTACGCAGTTACGGTTTTGTCGTTGTGTTTTGAGTTTTTTAGGTTGAATGGTAGCGAATTTGATGAAATCTGAATTGATTATTGGAATTGCAAGCTTTTGATCACTGTTTTAGAATGTTTTTACTCAATTTGGATGTGGCTTTAGTGATTTAGGTTGTGAAGTAGTTTGTAGATTAGTGTTATTGGTTCAGATGTTAAAAATGTAATTATTATGTTAATACGAGTTTCAAATGTTTTGCTTCTAATTTGAATCATAGTTTTGGTGTAATTAGGTTTTGTTTACGCAGTTACGGTTTTGTCGTTGTGTTTAGAGTATTTTAGGTTGAATCGTAGCGAATTTGATGAAATCTGAATTGATAATTGGAATTGCAAGCTTTTGATCACTGTTTTAGAATGTTTTTACTCAATTTGGATGTGGCTTTAGTGATTTAGGTTGTAGATTAGTGTTATTGGTTCAGATGTTAAAAATGTAGTTATTATGTTAATATGAGTTTCAGATGTTGATTCATTTCATGTGGTTTTGATTATTGGTATTTATATCTTCATAAAGTAACTTATCTTTTGTTGGGTGCAGCTACATCAGTTAAAAAAAAGCAAGATTTCAAAAGTGATGCTATAGTTGCAACATATTACTTGGTGAGAACATATACATTTACATGGCAGATGGTATATCAAGCTTTTGGGGGCCGGTCACATCGTCCCATGAATGGTGTGAGAAGAACTATGTGGTTTCTTCATACGTTGCTGAGTTTTATAACACCATCTCAACAATCCCGTGCATTCTTTTGGCACTCATTGGCCTTCTAAGCTCGTTGATACAACGTTTCGAGAAGAGATTTAGCGTCCTACACTTATCGAATATGGCACTTGCTATTGGTAGCATGATGTATCATGCCACACTACAACATGTGTAAGTAAACTATCTTCAACATATTTTATAATTCATATGGTTTTGAATATATTATGTATTGATATATGTTATGTGGTTCTCTTTATATGCACATTTTTAAGAACAACTTCCTAATGGGCAACTTTTTGTTATCTTTTACTAGAGTAAAATGCCATTTTCGTCCTTGAGGTTTGCCCAGTTTTGCGACTTTCGTCCAAATGTTTGTTTTTCCGCATCCGGATCCAAAAGGTTTGAAATCTTGCCATTTTCATCCGGCATGTTAACTCCATCCAATTTTCTCCATTAAGTCAACGGTATTTTTGTCTTTTTTTCTCTATTAAAGGTATTTTGAATACTTCTACATTATGCTAAATGCGTGTACATAAAGTGAAAAAGACCGTATTGCCCTTTTAAGTTAACAAAAAAGGAGATATCCCTGACTTAACGGAGAAAAATGGATGGAGTTAACATGCCGGATGAAAATGGCAGGATTTCAAACCTTTTGGATCCGGATGCGGAAAAACAAACATTTGGACGAAAGTCGCAAAACTGGCCAAACCTCGGGGACGAAGATGGCATTTTACTCTTTTTACTATTAAAAGTTAACCACGAGAATAATTTGTTGCAGGCAACAGCAAAGTGACGAAACGCCAATGGTATGGGAAATGCTTCTATACATCTACATCCTCTATTCGCCTGATTGGCACTACCGTAGCACCATGCCCACATTCCTCTTCCTGTACGGTATCTCTTTTGCCGTCCTCCATTCTGTGACCCGTTTCGATGTCGGGTTCAAAGTTCATTACGTGATGCTATGCCTCTTGTGCGTTCCTCGGGTGTACAAGTATTACATATACACACAAGATATACCCGCAAAACGGCTTGCAAAGTTCTATCTTGCGACCCTTGTGTTCGGTAGTTTGTGTTGGCTGGTTGACCGTTTCGGCTGCAACCAGATTTCCAGCTGGCCCGTCAACCCGCAAGGTCACGCGTTGTGGCATGTCTTAATGGGCTTTAATTCTTACTTTGCAAACACCTTTTTGATGTTCTGCCGAGCCCAACAACGAGAGTGGAGCCCGAAAGTCGTTTATGTTATGGGGATCCTTCCCTATGTGAAGATCCAGAAACCGAAGACGCAGTAAGATGCGGGTCGAGGACTCGAGGTAGATAATGGCTTCAGGTAACATCTGTTCTTTTTACTCAAGAGTTTTGTTTTCTTTAATATGGTTTTTGAATTTGAATTATGATTCGACAAGATTAGGTTTTTTTTTTTTTTTTTTTTTTTTTTTTTTTTTTTTTTGTTCTTTTAACTTGTAGTTTGGTGTAACATATCCTAGTATGGTTTTGTTTAGAATTTTATGAAACAATTGAAGGATTGTTCTTGTTTCTGTATTTGGAGGTTTCTTTTGCTGGCAGAGAGGATTGTACTACCACGCAAAAACGGAAGGGGTAATTTTAGTTTCGGATCACAATGTGTTTCGGCAAAATGTGTGCGGGTTAAAACCGGCTTGATATAACAGTCTCTTAATTGTCCCAAAATTCATGGTTCACATATTAGTACCTATTTTAGTCGAATTTAAATGGATACTTATGGTAACTATACCATAAAAACTGAATCAAATTACAACTCGAACTGAATTACAATCAACCGGCTAAGAATAAAATTACAAACTGGTTCGAATTACAACTCTACTCGCTAGTTGCAACTCTCGTATTGGACTATTTGTTCTTTGTGGCCGAAGTATGATACTCATTCTCCTACCCGTTATGATCCGTAAACTTTTTTGATTTGTTACTTTTCTTCCCGGAACGAAATCCTGGCAAGATTGATAGATAAAGTGTTATATCTTACAAATTCTAGTGTTTATGAAGCTGGTAAATAGCTTCACTAAAAATCTAATGACGACAATCTTGGTGGTGTTTCTTTCCTTTTATCAACTGGCTAATTTATCTTTTTTTTTATCAAAATGTCAACCCGAACATTACACATGTAATAGATGGCTTGGCCCGAGCACGGCTCGTAGGGTTTAATCTGTTTATCGTTTTTTTTATATATAATTCTTATTTAGATTTTAGTGAGGTTATTTAAAACATGTTAAAATTTAAAGCATCGACTTTTTTTCTCTCCTAATCATTAATTTTTAAAAGTGAAATTTGTTCGGTCTTAAAATCTTATTCATACAAATACAAAAAGGTTTCATTTGAACCGGAGTAATTAATTTTATAAGTTGTTACTAACTCACTAGGTGTGTATTATTCTTAAAAACAAATACTAAACACGTCGGGGTGTGTATTATTCTTAAAAAAACAAGGGAAAATTTCACAAAATAGTAACCAAGTTTTAAAAGTGTTCTAATTAGGTCACTGGTGCCGTTTTTGTCACAATTAGATAACTTAACATTCAAATCGAGTCATGTCTTTTTTTCCACGTGTCAAGAAAAAAATGGAGCATAAGATGCTGGGGTCGAATTATTTTAATATATGAAATTATATTTATTAAAAATAAAAACCATTTAATTACATTAAAAATAAAAAAAACAAGTTACAATCCACATCATCACTTGACGTTAGCATCAAATAAAAGAGAAAAAATAAACAAAAATCAACATTACCACGGTTACCTATGAAATGGATGAAAAACCACTTAATTTTAATGAAGAATGAATGTTAAGTGACCTGATTGGAACACTTTTGAAACTTGAGTGACCTAATTGGAACACTTTTGAAAATTGGTTACTATTCTATAACATCGACCCGAACACGACACTATTTTAACCAGGCCCCACATGACACAAGACAAGAATAAATGTTGGATCGTGTTCGCTTTTAAAGCTTCTCACTCCTAAATCTGTAATCCTACTAATTGTACACATGGCATGTATAGATTGGCAGTTATCATATTGATCTACCATAACATAATATACGATGATCGATCCATACACCCTCTTATCACAAATCATAATGGCATGTATTGATTGGTAGTTCTTGCATATTTGTGTGATGACATCTGTTTTATTCTCATCTACCTTATTCTCTAATAACAACGGTATTACGTTGCCACTACAATATACGTTTAATCTAGACGTGTGCCTTGACCTGATTTCAATCCGACCAGCTCACTTCGCCTAATCTAGATCTGTATTTTGACACAAACCCGTTTTGGATGGTTTTAAAGCTGCGCATTTTGACCCAAACCCAACCTGACCCACTCATTTTACCACTTAGTAGTTTTCTATTTACAGACCTGTTTGGGACCTAGATCAACCTGTTTTGTCCCAATAAACACCCGTACAATCAAACCCAATGTACAAGTATCTATGCATGGTGTACAAGTATCGATGACTGTAAAAGGCAAACATTAATCGCCACTTGAATATTTTCCATAAAACAAATTCATGACTTTAACCATTTTCTGCAGAAACAAAACTACCTCTTATAGATGATACAAAACTTCAATCGTAAACAATAAACCCGAAAGCTATGAATCACTAGCTAGCCCATTTGCTAGCAACGGATTCTTTGGCAGAAGTGCGAGCGTATGATTCTTGTTTAGGAACGTTATTAGATGTAGAAGCGGATGGAGATACCTGTCTACGAATTTTTGACACTATGTAACGAAATCCATTTCTCGGGCCTCGTAAAGTGAACAACAATGGATTGAGGAGAACCGCAAACAGGACATCACCTTTTGCAAGTATCAGAAACTACCAACGCAACAAAACATGTATATAATTAGGGGGTGTTTGGATGTGCGTTTTTGAGACAGATCATGACATGAAATTACATGTGTTTAATAAACAAATTGTGTTCGGGTTGACACGTTTATTAAACATGTTGTGTCCGTTGTTTAACTCGTTTAATTAAACACATCGACATGTTTAAATTTATAATGGAAAATCAGAAAGAGAGTACAATGCCATTTTTGTCCTTGAGGTTTGGCCAATTTTGCGACTTTCGTCCAAATGTTTGTTTTTCCGCATCTGAATCTAAAAGGTTTGAAATCTTGTCATTTTCATTCGGCTAGTTAACTCCATCCATTTTTCTACGTTAAGTCAGGGGTATTTTCTTCTTTTTTATGTATTTTACGTAGTAAGGGTATTTTGAATACTTGTACATAAAGTGAAAAAAGATCGAATTGCCCTTTAAGTTTATAAAAAGACGAATATACCCTTGACTTAACGGAGAAAAATGGATGGAGTTAACGAGCTGGATGAAAATGGCAAGATTTCAAACCTTTAGGATCCAGATGCGAAAAAACAAACCTTTCGACGAAAGTCGCAAAACTGGCCAAACCTCAAGGACAAAAATGGCATTTTACTCTTAAAAAGAAATGGTTATAAGATCAACCCGTTCACTACTTGACCACAATCTTTTTACAACTGGCCATTAAACCTTAAAAGAGGGGAATAATAGTGTATATACCGCAACGACAAGTGCTAAGAGGGTAAGACCGACTTGTTGTGCTTCATGCCAGAAATGCTCACCGTCTGACCCACCAAACCATCTCCGCCACCACCCTCCGCCGCCACCACCGCCTCCACCCGCTTCCTCTCTCTTCTTGATTTCCTTGTCCCACTTCTCAAACTCGGTTTTCTTGCCACCAAGTGCGCTTTCTAGGGCTTTTTTGGCTTGATCCTAAAACAAATTATGTGCAAAACGAAAACACATTCAGCAAGAGTGGAGTTGCGTATAGTTAATCAAAAGTATGATTTCAGATAGAGGTAGCAAGATAGGTGATAAGTTTCAAGCTCGACAAAGGTTGTGACATAAGCTACTGCCAGCCATCTATGTTTTCAGATTGGTTCTGATCCTCGTTTTTTATGTTTACTGCACATGTAACCACACATCTCACCATCCATGAAAAAAACTACATATACTGCAGACTCAACAAAATACATTCTGTTGTCATAGAACCAGATCACTTATATATCACATATGCAATGAGCCACCATCCGCCAATGTAAAGTAGTCAAGGGGCACATGTGAATCACAGGCAGATCTATGACTTGTCGGCGAAGTGCAAAATTAGTGCAATTTTTTTTTCTTCTCTGTCTTATTTATCGGATGCCCCTGGGCAAATATTAGGATACCCTAGGTCAAAAAAAATTAAGATACCCTTGAATTTTTCTTCTAGATGCGCCACTGATGTGCATATGCAGCATATCTTCAGTTGTTAATTGTTATGGTCGGGAAGATACAAACAACCAATAAAAGAAATCATTGTCTGATGTAAGTCAAATTGCAGCTAACCCTATAATTCATGCCAGAACAAAACATAAAGAGATGAACTCTTAACTAAGTTAGGAATCGAATGAAGGCTCAAGTTAATAATCCTGCGTATGTTGATGACACTAAGGCTCAATTAAGATGTGTTTACCTATGGATCAACATTACACATAATTGACCAAGTTGCAAGTTTAGTACCTTCCTGCTCTCAACTTGTAGGGGAGTGTAAAAGAGAAGGCAAGGGTAGGAGTATAATGTGAAAAAGCTACCGCATCATATAGAAGTGTAAAAGTTTATTTAAGTTTGTTAATCTCTTTGTTAGGTAAAGTTATATATAAGCATAAGCCTTTACTTTGTAATACACGTTCTGAATATTAACAAAAGATACTTTCTCTCTCTTTGTACATGTTCTCTCTCTAAATTCACAATTGAAAACTCAAGATGCCTCATAGACCAAAAGATAGAATGACCGCATCATGAGACTTGTTACAGAGCTAGCCTCTAGTGAAGATCGCATAAGCTCAAGAGATGAGCTTCACACAATATTTCACCGCCTATCGAGAAAAAAGTGAAAACACAAACAACCTTGACTAAGCTCCCCCATACTGAACTGACAACAGACTTGGTAATGTGAGAACTAAGAACCAGCCTGAAACTGGTACGAATAATAACCAACAAATAATAGTGTAATATGCAGAGGCCTAAAATTGATTTTCCCGGAAGCCAATCATTGTTTCCAAGACTTAACCACTGTGTCTTACAAAAATGACAACTTTTGTGAGGATTTATAGAAGTCAGACCTCTTTTTAAGCACTCCCAAAACCAAACAGGTTGATTGCTTTTAGGCACTCACGAGACGTGCATATACATCCAGTAATACAATTTCAACAACATAGCAGGCAAAGGGTTCTGCACTTTAGCTGCTTGCAGTGAACCCCAAATGACTAGGAGAACATGCACTATCAAGCACCTTCATATGAAAACTTGAATGTATATGCAGCACCTAACACCTTAGGTGAATTCCACACCGTCTTGTTCTGTCCACATGGTCATAAGAAATGTCACGCCTCAAATACGACCGTCATGCTTGAGTGGGAGCCATCGTGACCTCATGGAAAGATTCCACTCAGCAGTACGTTACAGTCTACGTAGACTGTAAGTAAATAATACCTAGTATCTATTCACTTTTACAACTCATTATGTTACATGTATAATCGCTTCGCTTCGGTTAATTCAGTCATACACTAAAACCAAAACCGAACCACAGTTTTTGGTTTCATGTCTTAACCAAAGTATCAGTTAACCGTTCGGTTCGGTTAATTCGGTTATTTGCTCACACTTACAAGTTGCAACAACTTCCAATTATCCAATTTCAAGGCATACAATAAAACAAACTCAAAAACATCCAATCGAACACACAAAACACATAAGTAACAATCAATTGAAAGTATAGGCAGTAAGGTTAACGAAAAACACAACTGACCTTGTTACGGTTATCCGAAAACAGGCAGTAAACTTTGCCGTTGGATTTTAGGTCACGTTGTAGGGAACTCCAGCTATGGCTTATCTCTTGACGGCGGCTGAAATTGATTGATTGAGCATCGACACGAGATCCGATTGCTAGGGTTTTGGATAAATTCGGGTGGCTTATGCTTACAATTTGCGCCATAGGGTTTCAATCCAATTCTCTCTTGTTCTAACAGAGTTTCATCATCTAGTTTTTGGTTGCTAAACCTCTGTGTTGCACAATTATCTTCATATTATTTATTGGATAAGTTCTGTAAACGAACCGAACGTTCAGCGAACAGTTCGTGAACCGTTCTGCGGGAAGTTCGTTTATGTTCGTTCATTTAATAAACGTACGAACATGAACAAGAAATTTCGTTCGATTAGTTAAATTAACGAACATGAACAGAGGTCTCGTTCGTTCGATTGTGTTCGTGAACGTTCGGTAAGGTGTTCGTGAACGTGTTCGTGAACATTCGTTGATTTGCGTTCGTTTATGTTCGTATGTTTGTGTTTTAATTGAAGATCTTTCTACTTTCTTATATTTTATTTGTACTTTTTATATTATTAAACTTTTATTTATTTTATTACCCTAACAATTAAACTAGGAAACCCACTTTCACCTTTTTTATGCGTTATTTCCCTTTCATTTCTCATTATTTATGTGACAACCCTCACTAAACCAGGTATCCGTACGACTTAATCAATAATTAATTACTGCTTAATTACTGTGCTTGCTTGAACTTATGAATAAACTGCTACTTGAATACTGATACATGTACTTACTTGCATCATACTTTACTTGCTGTCACTACATTATTTACATGTTGAACCTTAGTGACAAACGTGATGCACAAAAAGCACAGTAGCACTATAACGGATAACCTATTGAACATGCTGATAAAGCCAGCATCAGGCAAACACTGCCTCTAAGGCCTGTATGAGCCATAAATATTTTACTACACTAGTGGTGAGTGTAGGGATATAAGGGTTGTAGAACTGCGTCTCTAGGAATAAGTTTCAATGACTGGATGTGCCTAAAACGTACTCTAAGTACAAAATTCAGCACTTTACATAATAATTCAGCTTTAAGCTACCTAATAAAGTGCCAAAACATGAGAAAAATGTTACTAGACACTTTCCAAAGTGTCAGAAATGAGTTGTGTCACTAAAAATGGTATTAACGACACTTTAAAGCTTTGTTAAGCACTTTAACGGATTACTATCCAACCGAACAACCGGACTATACCCGGAACATGAAAATATTGTTATTTTCATTATTTATCTTTTTCTGAGCCAGTTAGGGTCCCTGAATACCCTAACACCCGTCATAACACACGACACACAACTAACCGGGTTAAACACTTAACTAACTTACTTAACCTAACTATTATCCTAACTAACTAGTTAGAATCGGACCAAGACCCCCCCCCCCCCTTTACAAACCGTCCCCATGAAGGGGGACACCCTAGTACCTTTGATGATTATTTTATTGTAACATGTTTAATATCTTGTAGACATGAGAACCTTTGGATAATAACCATACTAATTGCCTACAAGATTAAGCCTAAACACATCATGTTCATTTGATCACAAACCACAAAACAAAACTCTCTCCCTCTCTTTGAACTTTCGGCCGAGAGCACCCACCCCCCATCCATCATTGTTCGATTTTGATCAAGCAATCCCAAGTCCATACAAGTGTTACGGGTCACATACGAGGAGTCTTGGTGCAATCGGAAGGCGAAGGACCTCATTCTCTTGCTTTTATCCACCTGATTTACGTCTAGATTCTTCCCTAGCCTCGAGCTAGTGGTATGTTACTTAAATCACCTACTCGAACTATTTTGAAGTGGTTAATGCGATGTGTAACGGTTAAAACTCGAAATCTTACAAGATAATGCTTTAAAGTCTACAAAAAAACACTAAAATGTTGGTTAATAGCTTATATGTTGTGTAAATCATGTAGTATTTGATTTGTGTGATTATTTGGACCCGGTCTATGTTGTGGTAGCTCGGATCATCATTTAACCCGGTTTAGTCATGATCTTGGATTATGGCATAAAGCTTGTATAAGTGTAACAAGGGTTAGAAGATGAAACTCTACCACACACGAATCATGAACTTGTGTAAAAGTGTTTTAGCTTGTACAATAGTGTTTAAAACTAGTAGATCTACGTATCTACAAGCGGTATTTTCAAAGGACCGAGTGTCAAAGAAATCATGTTTTTCTAAAGACGGATCTTACACTAACAAGAATGGTTTTTAGAACACACAAGTGTGTAAACACTTGTGTAACACAAAGTTTCGACAAAAATAACTATTTTTGTAAAAGATGACGAGAAGTTGTAAAAACGGAACTTCTCTAAAAACGAGGTTTTTACGAAACCGGATTGATTTATATAAAGATACACTAAAAGTAATGGGATTTACTTCATAGTTTGAATAAATCACAAGTTCATGAAATCTATGCGATTTATATACATATTTTGACTAGTTTGTGATTTGAACATTGTTTTGATTGAATAAGAAGATTGTTGGTTTGATTTATAAAAGAAAATGATACGCTTGAAAGCGTGGCCACCTCCAGTTACAGAGGAAACTCTGGCGAAATTTTTCAAAAAACCTAACACTTAGAAATATTTTCACTATAAGTGTTAGAAATACATTTTGACTTGTTTTCAAATTATAGATTTCGCCACGACTTATTTACAAAATATCGGAGGTGGGATTTCACAAAATAAAACGTGATACATAAATATATTTGGTATATATTTTTCACAACATCACTTGTATAAGTGTTTATGATTATTTTGTGAACTACGTAAATATTATTTTTAGAGTAAAAATAATATTACCAAGTATTATTTTGGGAAAATCACATGTATTAAAATATAATATTTTTGGGAAGAATATTTATATTTTGAAGTTGGAAATAAAATATATTAAGTGAGACTTAATAGTGTAATCCGAATTATACGAACGCACATGTATTAAATCCCCCATCCTTGGGAAGGAGAATAACTACCAAGTATATACAGAACGTAAACACGAAATAGTTGCCTAACTATTTCCCAAAACTTAAACCATAAAGCTAAGGCACGACCATCCGTCTAATAGAGTTAGCACGTGTAGGTCGTCATACAGCTGATCGATTTGGAGGCATACTTGGTAGAGACGCACCACAGTGAGTTCATGTCCCCCTTTTCTCTAACTGTTTTCAGTTTTCTTAACTGCGGGGTGAAATACATGTTACTTTAATTACGAGTACTTTATACATGGTATGGTTAGCGTAAGGAGGTTTACTACTTAGATCATGTGAGTGGGTAGGCGTGGACTGGAGACCATTAGTCCTCATTATAGGACCGAGGGACGTAAGCGGTAGATCTATCTGGGTGTAGCGAGCCCAACCCCAGGTCCAACAGTACGGACCTCGGGGTGACTTTGTGCCCCGACGCAAAATCGCAAGGTTTGAGTCTTCCTACTTGCACTTCACACATATCAATGGCCTTGCAAACCGTTGGTGATCTCTTTTTCCTTATTTGCTACATACCAGGATTTTTATACTCACAAGGTTTATTTACTCACTTACACATGAACTCGCTCAACATTATTGTTGATTTTTCAACTTACATGTATTTCAGGAAATTAAAGATCTGGCGCGGTATGTTATTTTTTCCCGCTGCATAAGGGTTCCGAGGTCATCCCAGTTTTGGAAATGTGACTCTTTCCTGGACAAGTCACAAATCTTAAACTACGTTTTATTCAAGTTGATGTTTATGTCTTTCAAACAATATTTTATGTTATGATGTTGTAAGTCTTTAAGACAATGTTATGTTACTTCGGTTTTTAAAACTTAAATCTATGGATGATCTTGCATAATTTTATTTCATATAGCTTTGTTATGATTAAGCTATGGTATTAAGAAGTCACACCAAAAATTAACCATGCTTCCGCAAAGCCAGGGTGTGACAATTTACACGGCGAATACGATCGACCTCCGTTCCACAATAAGGGATTCAAGTTCGAGTGCTACTGTTTGGGCCATCTATCTTTATCATTCGTCGCGTTCACCAAATTTATTTGTGTTCGTTTGTGTTCGTGAACCGTTCGCGAACACGCTCATTTCTTTAATGAACGAACACGAACATAAAATCTCGTTCGGTAAGTGTTCGTGAACCGTTCGTGAACACATTTATTTCCTTAATGAACGAACACGAACAAGGCCTTGTTCGTGTTCGTTCTGTTCGTTTACAGCCAACTTCTTATACAACTTATTTACAACTATTGGGATTATCCATGCTTCAGTGTAGTTTTTTGTCGGTATAGCAATCGAAAGAAATATCTTAAAAATGATATTGACACATGTTTTATGTCACACCCCCAAAATACCACATGCGGAATCACCGCGGGACGTGTGACGTACCAGAATCCAAGCCACCAATCACATTGAACTACGCATAATATTTAGATAAAACAATCCATTCATTTAAAAATATAAATCCAAGTCATAAGTTTAAACCAAAGTAAATATTCAGCGGAAGCATAATGTAAATGGTAATTCAATTGTTTCAAAACATGTGTTCATAATCAACGAAGCAAGTATCCAAGAGTCTTGACCCATGACCACTCCAGCACTCCTAGATAGCAAGTCCATATCAAGAATCTAACGACCTGCAAGCATGCAGATAAGTGTGTCAGACGACGCTTGTGAGTTCAAAGTTTTGTTAACGCGTTTAGTTACCAGATATGAGTATAAAACAGTTCAATGATTTGATTTGATGTTGTTATTAACTCGATTACCGCATATGGCTACAAGATTTATTTGCCCAACCCCAATGTCTCTATCAAAACATTGGTCAAGTGGTTAAGGTAATTAGTTCACGCCCGTCCTCCCCGGTACGGTGTGAGGGTGCCAAACCTAATAGCGCTATCAACTAACAACCTCGTTGCCTCCCCAGAAACTAATCTGTAGATGTAAGGGGTCTTATATGATAGAAATGAGTGTAATAACCAACATCCCAATAACATGACATTCCTCCCCGGAACGTTACCCGATATCCCTCCCCGGGATGCATGCTTGGAAAAAGAGCAGTGAACTCACCTTGGTTTGCTCGGTTTGATTAGTTACTTGCTCACAGTTTATCAATCAAGCCTATGGTATTCATGTATACAAAATCAGTTTATGTTCGCATGGTACACGTGTAAGTTTATAGTCACAGTGTGCATTTAGAATCACAATCACTAAATAACACACAACAGTTACTCAAGCCAATGCAAAACCATACTTCACATATATGATCATAACAACACATAACAGTTACTTGTGCCATCCATCAAAGTTAATCCCATGTTTCTCAGTCTTTACTAGCATAATCAACAGAAAGTGACATAGTTATCCATTATGTTACATGCTCAAAACTACAGTCTGTTGTGCACTACTCCTGGGTGGCGAAACTCTAAGGAGTTTCGTCGAGATTCTAAGTGGCGAAACATATAGAGTTTCGTCGAATTGTTTGCTGACGAAAGGCAATGTTTCGTCGGCCTATGTTTCGCCGACCATCTCTAACAGTTTATCAATTTCGGCCATAATTGTTGTAACAACTTGACGGTTTCTCCAAACAGATCAACCAATTATTTTCTAATCATGAATAAAGACCCTAATCATCATCAACATTTACATCATGATCCACAGTCAAACATCCAGTTCCCAATTAATCAAACAACAAGGGCCTTAACAATTTGCATACTCACATAATCATCACTGTCAAAACAGTTATTCAATCATCATCTGCTCATCATATTAACCAAACAGTAATCATGAGGAAACACAAGAACATTCAAGACCCCATCGAATAATCCTAACTACATATCACGATTATTGAACGATAAACATTACACACATCAGATCCAATGTATTCACACATAAACATGGTAACACCAAATGACGTATCGGAGATCCGATGAACAAACAAAACACTAACCTCGATATAGTAGCTAGGGTAATTGGACCAAAGAGATAATATGCTTCGAGAGGGTTTCTCTGTCGTCGATAGGTGTAGGGAGAACTAGGGTTTTGTAACTGACACTCTGTGTATAAATATAACTGAGACATACTTGGGCTTCACCTGGGCCGAAACCCATCACGGCGAAACTCTCCAGACGAAACTTGAGTTTCGTTACATAAAGATGACGAAACATGTCCCATGTTTCGTCAGGTCCCTTTTAAATGGTTAATTAGTTATCAAGATTTTCATTAATCAGAAACATTGCATAATTACACAAACAAGTTCAGTAACTAGCAAAACTCCAATCTAACAACTTCACGTTACATAAAATAAAACTGATTGTCAAACAGCATTACGAACAAGTAACACGAGCTTGAAATCTTGGGTTGTCACATCATCCCCAACTTGAAAGAAATTTCGTCCCGAAATTTGACAAGCAATCCAAGACGGTACGATGCTAGATCAATGATGACTGTGCATTTTCCGCGGGTGCAACATCATCCCCAACTTGATTGGGAATTTTGTCCCGAAATTCACTAGTTGTGCCAGACTTAGACTTGTCATCTGGAAATAAATGTAGGTACTTGAGCTTCATCTGATCCTCGCGTTCCCATGTGAATTCCGGTCCACGTCTTGAGTTCCAACGAACTCTCACAATCGGGATTCGGCTATGCTTGCGGACTTTGACTTCCCGGTCCATGATTTCGATAGGTTCCTCGACAAACTGTAACTCGTCGTCGATTTTCAACTCTTGAAACGGTACCACTAGCGTTTCATCAGACAAACACTTCTTCAACTGCGACACGTGGAAGACGTCATGAACGTTACCCAACTCAGCAGGTAACTCCAGCTTGTAGGCCACTTTACCAATTCGCTCCAAAATCTTAAATGGCCCAACATAACGTGGGTTAAGCTTGCCGCGTTTCCCAAAACGCACTACACCCTTCCAGGGTGAGACCTTCAACATAACACGATCATTAACTTCGAATTCCAAAGGTTTTCTACGCTTATCAGCGTAGCTTTTCTGACGGCCGCGCGCTGCTGCCATCCGATTCCTGATCTGAACAATCTTTTCTGAAGTTTCCAACACAAGTTCAGGGCCTGTGACCTGGCTGTCACCCACCTCAGCCCAACAGAGAGGCGAACGACACTTTCGTCCGTACAATGCTTCGAATGGAGCTGCCTGAATACTAGTATGGTAACTGTTGTTGTAAGAGAACTCTATCAGCGGCAAGCGTTTCTCCCAACCCTTGCCAAAATCAATCACGCACGCCCGCAACATGTCTTCAAGTGTCTGGATGGTTCGTTCATTTTGACCATCCGTCTGTGGGTGATAAGTAGTACTCATGTCGAGACGCGAGCCGAATGATTGGTGCATCGACTGCCACAAATCTGAGATGAAACGGTGGTCACGGTCAGAGATAATAGAAGTTGGCACCCCGTGCCTAGAAACCACCTCCTTGAGGTATACAACAGCTAATTGTGAGAACTTATCTGTTTCCTTGATTGCCAGAAAGTGCGCTGACTTCGTGAGACGATCAACGATCACCCAAATTGTGTCGTTCCCGTTTTGAGTTCTAGGTAGTCCAGTGACAAAATCCATTGCGATTTGCTCCCATTTCCACATGGGTATTTCTGGCTGTTGCAGCAATCTAGACGGTTTCTGATATTCCACTTTAACTTTCGAGCAGGTTAAACAATTACTCACATAAGTCGCGATGTGAGCTTTCATATTTGGCCACCAATACATGACTTTGAGATCCTGATACATCTTATCCGAACCTGGGTGAACAGAGTATCGAGACTTGTGCGCTTCATCCATCACAAGTTCTCTAAGGTTACCAAACAAAGGAATCCATACACGCTCCATGATGTAGAGAATACCATCCGATCTCTCTACAAGTTGTTTTTCCATGCCCCTTAAGTATTCTCCTTCAATGTTTTCCTCTTTTAATGCTTCGGTTTGTGCAGAACGAATCTAACCAGGTAGGTTAGAATGGATAGTAAGCTGCAAGGCGCGAATACGTTTGGGTTTCGGTTCCTTTCGACTGAGAGCGTCAGCTACCACGTTGGCCTTACCCGGATGATACTTGATTGCACAATTGTAGTCATTTAAAAGTTCTACCCAGCGACGCTGTCGCATATTCAAATCCTTATGGTCGAAAATATGCTGAAGGCTCCTGTGGTCGGTATAAATAGTGCATTTGGTACCGTACAGGTAATGCCTCCAGATTTTGAGCGCAAACACCATGGCTCCCAACTCTAAGTCATGTATTGTGTAATTCCTCTCATGAACCTTCAACTGTCGAGAGGTGTAAGCTATCACATTGTTGCATTGCATCAGCACGCAACCAAGACCGTGTATGGAAGCATCTCAGTATACTACAAAGTCTTCTGTACCTTCAGGTAGAGACAAGATCGGTGCACTGCAGAGTTTCTGTTTTAGTAGCTAAAAAGCTTCCTCTTGTTTCGTTCCCCACGAGTATACAACGCCTTTCTGTGTCAATGAAGTAAGAGGTTGGGCGATCTTTGAAAAGTCCTTTATAAACCTGGAATAGTATCCAGCGAGTCCAAGAAATTGTCGCACCTCTGAAGGAGTCTTTGGTGCCACCCAATTCTTGACAGCATCCACCTTTGCAAGATCCACGTGTATCCCCAATTCATTAACAATGTGCCTAAGGAAGTGTACCTCCCGAATCCAGAAGTCACACTTAGAGAATTTCGCGTAGAGTTGCTCCTTCCTCAGGAGTTCCAAAATAAGACGCAGGTGCCGTTCGTGATCTTCCTTGCTCTTCGAGTAGATCAAAATGTCTTCAATGAATACAATAACGAAATCATCGAGATACGGTTTGCATACACGGTTCATGAGATCAATGAAAACCGCTGGCGTGTTCGTCAACCCAAACGGCATAACTAAAAACTCATAGTGCCCATAGCGCGTTTGAAAAGTCGTTTTAGGAACATCCTCCTCTCGGACTCTCATCTGATGATAGCCCGACCTTAAGTCGATCTTCGAATAAAAACTTGACCCTTGCAACTGGTCAAACAAGTTGTCGATGCGTGGCAATGGATAACGGTTCTTGACACTCACCTTGTTGAACTCCCGATAATCAATACACATGCGAAAGGACCCGTCTTTCTTCTTTATGAACAAAACTGGGGCTCCCCAAGGTGAGGAACTGGGTCGAATAAAGCCCCTATCCAGTAACTCTTGCAGTTGATTAGACAACTCCTGCAACTCTCCAGGTGCTAAACGGTAAGGTGCACGAGCTATCGGGGCTGCTCCTGGTGCAAGATCAATCTGAAATTCCACTTGACGGTGAGGAGGTAAATCAGGGAGTTCCTCAGGAAACACATCGGTAAATTCACGTACAACTGGCAGATCCTCAATCTTTCTTTCCCCTGAAGGAGTATCAGTAACAAGTGCTAGAATAGCAGGATACCCCTTTCATAGACATTTCTGCGCTTGCATAGCTGAGATGATACCAACCATTGCACCACTGCGATGCCCTTGAACCGATAATGACTCTCCACCAGGGAGAGGAATACGTACAATCTTCTCCTTACACAGAATCTCCGCTTGGTGCTTAGACAGCCAATCCATACCAACCACTATATCAAAACTACCCAGGGTAACCGGAAGGAGATCAATATCAAACACTTGACCCACAAGATCTAGTTTACACCCAAATAGAACATGCGAAGCTTCAATCGTTTTGCCATTAGCTAATTCTACTACGTGCTTAACTTCTAAAGGTGTTGGGGCTAACCCTAATCGTTGACCAAACTCTAGGGACATATAACTCCAATCGGCACCGGAATCAAATAACACAGAAGCAATAAGATTGTTCACAGAAAACGTACCAGTCACGACATTGTCGTCGTTCCTAGCATCACCAGCACCGATCGTAAACACCTTTCCACGAGCACCATTACCCCCATTGTTGCCGTTGTTGTTGTTCCCAACATTATTGTTGTTATTCTGGCGATTGTTTTCATTGGCATTCTGATTCAACTGAGGGCAATCCCGCTTGATGTGGCCCTCATCCCCACATTGGAAACACCCCTTCTTAAAGCCCTGGTTCTGATGGGGTTGTTGCCTTTGTTGTTGCTGATACTGCTGATTTTGCTGCTGCTGCTTTGGCTGCGGGGCTCTACAGTCTTTGGCCTCATGGCCCACCTTCTCGCACCTACGGCAAGTCCGGACACACTTTCCACAGTGATGATAACCACACTTGTTGCACTGGGGCTTCTTCCCAACATAGGAGCCCTGATTCTGATTGCTGCCCTGGCCTTGGTTAACTGAGGACGACTGACTGAAACTACCGTTATTGCTGTTATCAGGCCTTTTCTGAGATTGACTGGCACTGGTTGCTTTGTTAGTATCGTTCCACTTGCGCTTGTTATCACTAGCAGGTGTGGTAGCTGTAGCGGTAGAGGTAGTAGCAGATTTACGAGGCGGTAGCGATCCACGCTCGACCTCTTGATCAGTAATCTTGTGCGCCAAACGGATGATCTGGGGCAGATTGTTAAGGTTTGCAGCAGTGACATAACCCTTTACAGCTGATGCTAGGCCTTTGAGATACAACTCAATTCGTCGATGTGGAGGTCGAGACAGGTTAGGGCACAAAATTGCTAGTTCATGAGATCGTTTTGTGTAAGCCTCGATCTCGGATCCTTTCATCTTCATATCGTAGAACTCGTTCTCGAGCTTCTGAATCTCATCACGAGGACAGTAGTCTTCTCGTATCAACTCCTTAAAATCATCCCAAGTAGTGGCGTTAGCCATCTCGATGCCCAACATCTGCACCTGGGCATTCCACCAAGTTAAGGTACCATCCTCCAAAGTGCTCGTAGCATACTGCACACGGTCCCCCACGGGACAGTTACACATAGCAAACACTGATTCAGCCTTCTCAAACCAACGCAGTAACCCCACAGCCCCTTCAGTCCCACTGAACGTTTGTGGCTTACACTCCATGAATGTCTTGAATGTGCAGACAGGCGGATTGTTCTGATGCGCTGGCTGACCTAATGGACGAAAGAAAATACAACACAGGGGTAAGAGTTGTGTACGCGACACAAGATTAAAGAGTGTTTGGCACATTTCGTACCAGCTTGGTAGGCTGCCAAAGCCTCAGCCACACATGTGTTGATTAAGATTGTCAGCTCAGCTTGGGTCATCGCGATGTGACCACGTCCATGACCTCGTCCACTCATGATTCTATACAAGGAGAGGGAACAAATTTAAGAGTTGAGATGATGTAAGAGTCAAGTCTCACGTTGAAATCTACAAACTACCAAGCTTACACACAATAGGGCAGAACCCTTCTCACACTCGTTAAGCCTCACTGGGACTTACATGCACCTCACGTTATTATTATGTGTGCACCCATAATAATAAGGCAAGTTGCATGCTCATCTCAGTGCCTCTTAACTTGCGCTAAAAGTTTCCCCCACATTCAAGTAGCAAAACAGAAGGTATTACAGGATTACGAATCACAAGAGTCGAAGAGTAGTGTCACACTAACAAATCACCATAGTATCTAGTATGTCGTTTCATGCAAGCTGTGAGTGTGTGACTACTAAACAAGTAATGCATAAAGTAAACAGAAGACGAACCTTGCAATCTGGAGCTGAGTGTCATGGTCGATTTTCGAAGTTGTTCGGTTATAGTCTGGTTTTATAGAAAACGTTTTAAAACCTAGTTCACTATAACCAGTGGCTCTGATACCAAACTGTCACACCCCCAAAATACCACACGCGGAATCACCGCGGGACGTGTGACGTACCAGGATCCAAGCCACCAATCACATTGAACTACGCATAATATTTAGATAAAACAATCCATTCATTTCAAAATATAAATCCAAGTCATAAGTTTAAACCAAAGTAAATATTCAGGGGAAGCATAATGTAAACGGTAATTCAATTGTTTCAAAACATGTGTTTATAATCAACGAAGCAAGTATCCAAGAGTCTTGACCCATGACCACTCCAGCACTCCCAGATAGCAAGTCTATATCAAGAATCTAACGACCTGCAAGCATGCAGACAAGTGTGTCAGACGACGCTGGTGAGTTCAAAGTTTTGTTAACGCGTTTAGTTACCAAATATGAGTATAAAACAGTTCAATGATTTGATTTGATATTGTTATTAACTTGATTACCGCAGATGGCTACAAGATTTATTTGTCCAGCCCCAATGTCTCTATCAAAACATTGGTCAAGTGGTTAAGGTAATTAGTTCACGCACGTCCTCCCCGGTACGGTGTGAGGGTGCAAAACCTAATAGCGCTATCAACTAACAACCTCGTTGCCTCCCCGACAACTAATCGGTAGATGTAAGGGGTCTTATATGATAGAAATGAGTGTAATAACCAACATCCCAATAACATGACATTCCTCCCCGGAACGTTACCCGATATCCCTCCTCGGGATGCATGCTTGGAAAAAGAGCAGTGAACTCACATTGGTTTGCTCGATTTGATTAGTTACTTGTTCAAAGTTTATCAATCAAGCCTATGGTATTCATGTATACAAAATCAGTTTATGTTCGCATGGTACACGTATAAGTTTATAGTCACAGTGTGCATTTAGAATCACAATCACTAAATAATACACAACAGTTATTCAAGCCTATGCAAAACCATACTTCACATATATGATCATAACAATACATAACAGTTACTTGTGCCATCCATCAAAGTTAATTCCATGTTTCTCAGTCTTTACTAGCATCATCAACAGACAGTGACATAGTTATCCATTATGTTACATGCTCAAAACTACAGTCTGTTGTGCACTACTCCTGGGCGGCGAAACTTCCAATGGCGAAACTCTAAGGAGTTTCGTCGATATAATAGGTGGCGAAACTCTAAGGAGTTTCGTCGAGATTCTAAGTGGCGAAACATATAGAGTTTCGTTGAATTGTTTGCTGACGAAAGGCCAATGTTTCGTCGGCCTATGTTTCGTCGACCATCCCTAACAGTTCATCAATTTCGGCCATAATTGTTGTAACAACTTGATGGCTTCTCCAAACAGATCAACCAATTATTTTCTAATCATGAACAAAGACCCTAATCATCATCAACATTTACATCATGATCCACAGTCAAACATCCAGTTCCCAATTAATCAAACAACAAGGGCCTTAACAATTTGCATACTCACATAATCATCACTGTCAAAACAGTTATTCAATCATCATCTGCTCATCATATTAACCAAACTGTAATCATGAGGAAACACAAGAACATTCAAGACCCCATCGAATAATCCTAACTACATATCACGGTTATTGAATGATAAACATTACACACATCAGATCCAACGTATTCACACATAAACATGGTAACACCAAATGACATATCGGAGATCCGATGAACAAACAAAACACTAACCTCGATATAGTAGCTAGGGTAATTGGTCCAAAGAGATGATATGCTTCGAGAGGGTTTCTCTGCCGTCGATAGGTGTAGGGAGAACTAGGGTTTTGTAACTGACACTCTATGTATAAATATAACTGAGACATACTTGGGCTTCACCTGGGCCGAAACCCATCACGGCGAAACTCTCCAGACAAAACTTGAGTTTCGTCAAGCATAAAGATGACGAAACATGTCCCATGTTTCGTCGGGTCCCTTTTAAACGATTAATTAGTTATCAAGATTTTCATTAATCAGAAACATTGCACAATTACACAAACAAGTTCAGTAACTAGCAAAACTCCAATATAACAACTTCACGTTACATAAAATAAAACTGATTGTCAAACAGCATTACGAACAAGTAACACGAGCTTGAAATCTTGGGTTGTTACATTTTATGTCGACTGAACACCACAAAAACGAATATTGGTACTGTTAAAATGATATGTAACAATATGCTAATTCATGAGTGCAACATGTTGATACGTGTTATAAAGCATGTTACATATTGTTATGTTATTGTTATAACTAACAAGGGTTATAAGTGTGCAGAGTAAATGTTTGAGGGGATTATTGATAAAAGAGAAGGGCTAAAGTTTGGAGTGAAGATACTTGAAGGGTTGAAGTGAAACTTATGTTGAGATTAGATATAAAAGATCTCTAGGGTTTCATTTGAGCAATTATTGGTCTTGTTTGTTTCTTTATGTATCCTTCGTTGTTCATCATCTTGTTGTGGTTGTTGATCCAAATTTGATCTTGTATTGTTGTTTTGTCACACCCGATATTTTCACGTATTACCGGTGTGCCCGGTGGGGAGTATCGTGACGTAGTTGATATCATCATAGTCAAATAATCACAGTTCAATGCACAACGGAAGTCTAAAGTAATAATACAAACCGAATTGAAAGTATAATAAAATATTACACAACGGTTGTAAGTGGATCCACAGGCGGATCTAAAACAAAAAAAGAAATAATGTTCAACAGACTTTAAGTATTAAAAGCTTGGAAGACTCTTTATTTAATACCCAGGAGTTTCCAGCCCATTACGCGTAGTACCTGCACTTAATCTTTTTGAAAAATACGTCAGTTTACACTAGTAAATACAATTAACTAACTCTTTTGAAAAGCATTTATAAAATTGGTTTGGATGCACAAGGCATAAAATCTTTTATAACTTAGGACAATTATTAAAATAATCTTGTATACAGATTTTTATGTTTGTCGTCCGTTCAGGGCCCGACTAGAAGAGCCGGGACAAGATTAATAGACACACCACTAGTATAGGCCCATAAGAAGTTTCCTCACGAGTGAGATACCGTTTTACATACGCAACTGTCAGGTGTATGCCTACACCCCGTGCTTAGTCGTGGCTATTTCTAATGAATGAGCCAAGGATATCCAGGACACGGTCATTAATCCCCCAAAGGCTTTGTACCAAACAAAATAGACTAAAACGGGTTATGTAAATTTATTAGTCACAATCCGATTAAATAATTTCATACCCGACCAAGCGGTATTATAATACCGTATCCCAATCCCGTATAACGGAAAATAAGTTAAAAGTATTTACCTGAGCTAAAAGTATTTTATTCTCAGTCGTAATTTCAAATCAGCAAGTACAAGTAGCTTTTACCGGGATCCTAATCTGGAACGAAGGTTTTAATAACCTATTAGATTCCAACGGGTCTTATTTAAGTTTAAACTTAGACCGGTTAGTTTTAACGAAAGGTTTACGGTTCAAAACGCAAGATTAAGCGAAGACCGGATTAGAATGTGTTTTAGACCCAAGAAGTAGGAAGACTTGTATAAACTGGGTAAACTAAATACATTATGGATTTTTGAAGTAAAAATGATAAGGTTTGGCCCGTTTCGGTTAATTTATGCAAACTAGTTACATAAACCGTACCGAACGCGTATATGCATAACGGGTAATCTGAATGAGTCATGTACAAGTTCCATAAGTTATTATGCTTAAATTATGTCGTGATATCAGTAGGATATCTTCCATTATGCCCCAAAACGAATTTAAAATCAATTTAAGCCCTGAAGGGGTATTTTGGTCATTTTAAAGTTTATAAAAAGGTTAAATAGCAATCTTAGGTTCTGGTCTAAAACAATCAGTAAAAATATTTATTTTTACAAGTTACATCAGTAAGATATCATACATATGTGAAATTTATCATTTATGGCCAAACTATGCACCGCAGGGGCATTTTGGTCATTTCACATATGTTTTAAGGTCAAATTTGGAAATCTGAGTTCAAGACTTATACTGTTGGGATTGAACCCTATCAGAGGAACAGATAATTAAAGCCAAAACTGGATCAGAGCAGTGGATCCAGAATAAGCAGATGTTTACATACACATCTTTCCTCTTGAAAGTGGTTTCATATCTGCTAACCTCCTATCTGCTGATCTTACTAAGTGCTGACCTACAACTGCTGCCTTGCATCTACTGCCCAATGTCAAAGACTGATGGAAGACCAAAGCTCTGCTGATTCAATCTACTGCCTTGAGTCTAGTACTGCTGATCCGGACAAGCACTGCTGGGTTCACAGCAGTGGAAGGATGCAGCAGCTGTTTAAGTGTCTTTTATGTAATGAATTGTAATAGCAGTAGTTAGTACATCAGTATTTGTATAGATCAGAGGTTAGAGTTTGTTAGGAGGTTAGATGTCACTTTCATGGTGATGTCAGCTAAAGATGCTCAGTGGTTTGCTAGTGCCTATAAATAGTTCAGTACTTTGTACTGTTCTATTAGCTCTTGCAATACCGTCTTCTTTGCACGAACAAACACTGAGCTCTGGCTGAGGGGGAGTTTGTATTCCAGCATTACTTGTAATCGTTGTTGAAAGTTAATTCAATCATTCGGTTCCTTGTTGAAAATGTCTTGATCAAAGCAGCACTCTCGTTTGATTGTATGCAAAGTTTGTTTTCATATTAATTCCGCTGCACAACTCTTTCATTTCCATCTTAAGTTCAAACGAAAATACAATCAGAAACAAACTCAGATCCAACAATTGGTATCAGAGACTGGACAGTCAAATTTGATTTAACAATCATTTTGACATAAATAGTTCGGCTCATAATAGTTGATACTGATCATTTGTTCGTCCGTTGAAAAACATAGCAAGGATTAATCACCATTAAAGTTGATTTCTCAGTGTCTGTAAAACAACAAGAATGATGTCACAATCTCAAGATGATAAAAACAACATCGGCTCACTTTTTAAACCACCTATGCTAAAAAGAAATGAGTACAACATCTGGCAGAGGAGGATGGGTCACATCCTTGCTCAACAAAGCACAGGTTGTTGGAGGTCTGTCATTTATGGTCCCCATGTTCCTTCAGTGCCAAGCACTGAAGATGCTAAAAAGTTCGTTCCAAAACCAGTTGAAAATTATACCGAAACCGACTTTCAAAAGATCGAACTGGATGCTAAAGCGTTTAGCATCATAGCATCAGCGCTGCCCAATGAGATATATGCTGGACTGTTACACTGTAACAGTGCCAAAGAGTTATGGGACGCACTTAAGGAACAGTTTGGGGGAACCGAAGAAGTCATAGAAAACAATAGGGAAATCCTGAACCAACAGTATGAAACATTTTGTTACGTTAAAGGTGAATCACTAACGCAACAATTTGAGCGTTTCAGTTGTCTCATCAGTGAACTGAGGCTTGTTAACACCACTTTTACAAACTCAACTCAAAATAGCAGGTTCCTCAGGTCACTGCCAGAAAAATGGGACACCATAGCTTTTGTCACCCGAAACTCACCTGAGTTCAAGGATCTGACCTTGACCCAACTCCACGGTCGACTCCTGACCTACGAAAGGGAGTTGAACCAGAAAAGGAGGTTACAAGAGTCAGGAAAAGTTACTGATGATTACACTTTCGGTAATACTGCTCTTCTGGGTCAAGAAGAATCTGGGAGCAGTGGTAAGGATCAGGGTTATGATCACTTCATTGACATAACTGCTGGTGCAAATTTTAACAACCCTGATCCTCACTCTGCAAGTTATGCATTCACTGCTAACGAAAACCAAATGTCAGATAATCTAAGCTTTGAACTCAATGATTTACAACATTTCGATCCCACTGACTTAGAGGAAATGGACATCCTGCACCAACTGGCTTTGCTAAGTGTTAGAACTAGCAAATTTTACAAAAGAACAGGGCGAAAATTCCCAGGTTTGCATGGGAATCTAAGGGTTGGGTTGGATAAATCGAAAATCAAGTGCTACAAGTGTAATAGGTTGGGACATTTCGCTAAGAAATGTAGGAGTCAAACTACTGGTCCCATAATTACTCATCCTAGCTCAAATCCTAGACCTCAAAACCAAAGCACTGTACACTATGCCCAGTATGCCCCAGCAGCTCAAGTGAACACTGCTCACTATGCTGCTGCCCCTGTGCCAGTACACCATGTCCAAACTACTGTTCCACAAATCCAATATGTTCAAACCCCTGTCCCCCAGGCACAAGTGCAGCCTGCACCTCAAACCACTGCTCCAGCAGCAGTACAACCAGATCAACAAAGTTTTTTCACACAAGGGTTTGTTGACTGGAGCAGTATGCCTGAAGATCTTAGTGATGAAAATTTTGCACTCTATGCTTCTAATGATTCTTCTAATAATGAATTTTGTTTGATGGCATTAGAGTCAATACAGGAGGGGGTTGAAACTGAGGAGGAACAGCTGAGCATTGAAACAGTGGATGAGGTGACTGAAGCAGTGGTTACTGCTGTAGCTGGTGAATTACTGTTGGGAGAAAGTTCAGGTACCCTGATTGAACCAATGACAGATCCATGGTCCGAAGAGGATAAAGAAGAAGAGAAGGAAGAAAAGGCTGGTGAAAAGAAGGTGAAAGCTGATGATGAGGAAGATCATCAATGTGATTGTGCAATGATGGCAGCTGCCAAGGTATCTCCTCAAGTTCTTGAAAAACTGTGTTCTGACAATTGCATAATTGCTTTTGCTAACATCAAAGAGGTGAATGAAAACCTTCGGGATAAAATCTTGTCTGATGAGGTTAAATTTGAAAAGTCTCTAAAAGAACTTAAAAACAAATTAACTGAAAAGGAAAAAGAGATCAGCTGTCTGAAAGAAGAGCAAAGCATAACCAAAACCCAACTTCAAACTATGGTAGAAAAATACCAAGTTTGCAAAAAGGAGTTGGAATCCACCCAGATTACTTGTGAAAGATGGGTGGAATCCTGCAGAGGATATGAGGTGATGCTTGCTAAACAGATTGAAAGTAATGTGAAATTTGGGGTTGGGTATAGAAAATATGATGATAAATGCATTACTTGTGAAAAATCTGTTCAAAACACTGTTGAAAACACTGATGTAACCACTGAGTTCATCCCCACAAACAAGAATGGCCAAGAAGTGAAAATCACTGACAAACTTGGTAACAAAATCACACTTGGCAGAACAAGGAGTTACTCTACTTTTGAAGAACTTGAAAAATATCAGTTTAAACCCACTTGGTCTGACGAGTGTGATATTCTCGAAAATTTCAAGCCAATGGACTTTACATCAACTGATGGTGTTAAAGCTCCAAAAGCTAAAGTCATACCTCTCAAGGACATCCCAGCAGTGGTTAAAACCTCTGCTGCAAAGGAGTCTGAAAAGAGAAAGAAGAAAGAAAAAATTGACAACTTGTTTTGTGAATTCTGTGAGAAAAGGAATCATCTAACAAAAGACTGTTTCCATTTGAAAGCTTATGATTTAAACAGAACAAGTGTCATTGTTTCAGCAGAAAGTTGCATTGTTTGTGGTAAAACAAACCACAAAACTCAAGCATGTGTGTATCTCAAAAACTTTGATGTGAAAAAGAATGAGTACATGGCTAAAACATCCTTGAGTCCATCATCATCATCAACATCTGTCAAATTCACCAAGAAACAACCACTGTTTGTACCAGTTGAAACAGCTGTCACAAAACAGCTGAACCAAACATCTGTCAAAAGAGATGTTCAGGTTACTGATGCACCCCCTGCCAATCAGTTCAGAAAAGGCAAGGAAAAACAGTCTTACCAAAGGATTCCACACGTTTATGAGGCCTACAAAAGGCCCTCTAAACCCAGAGTGAACAGGCATCCTTTTGGTTACCAGCAGGTGATTGGTCAGGACCCACAACAGTGGTTAGAGAAACACTGCCCTAAAACAGTCCAAACCCCTAACCTAACCATTGTTCATCATTCTGCATCCATCCCAGACACTGTTGAGACCCCATCCAAAGCCTTGTTGGGTTTAGAGACCTTAATGAACTAATCCTTTTACTTCATGTGCAGGGAGCTTCTGCATGCTTTGATAGTGTTTGGTATGTAGATAGTGGAGGCTCCAGGCACATGACAGGATGTAAAGCCCTCCTCAAAGACTTTAAAATCCATGGAGGGGGTGATATATCCTTTGGGAATAATAGCAAAGGGAAAGTTCTGGGGTCTGGTACAGTGCAATCTGGAAATGTAAAATTTGAAAATGTCAATCTGATAGACAATCTAAAATTCAACCTTCTGAGTGTGTCCCAAATGAGTGACAAGGGATTTGGGTCATTCTTCACAAAAGACTGTTGTAGGATTGTTGGACCAGAAATGGTCAAAAAGATTGAAGCAATAATCAAAACTGGTCAAACTAAACTTGTTGCTCAAAGAAGTGGCAATGTTTATGTTGTTGACATGTCAAAAGAGTGTCCCAGAGCTGATGCCTGTCTGTTCTCAGCTGCCTCTAACAAAGAGACAGAACTTTGGCACAGAAGGCTGGGGCACACAAATCTTAAGACAATCACAGAAATTTCAAAAAATGGTTTGGTGAGAGGCCTACCACAAAAATTGTTTTCATGTCATGAACATTGCATTTCCTGTTTAAAAGGAAAACAACATAAAAGTTCTTACAAGTCCATTGAAGAGTCCAAAACAACCCAGTGTTTGCAAATGCTACACATGGATTTGTTTGGCCCAGTTCAAGTCATGAGCCTCAAAAAGAAAAGATATTGTTCGGTTATTGTTGATGACTTTTCTAGGTTTACATGGACCTTCTTTTTACACTCAAAAGATGAGACTGCAGGCATTTTGCAAGACTTTGTGACACAGGTTGAAAAGCAATTTGACCTTCCAGTGAAAAGCTTCAGGAGTGACAATGGCACAGAATTTAAAAATAAGGAGTTGGATGCCTTCTGTGTGAAGAAAGGGATTGTAAGGCAGTACAACATCCCTAGAACACCAGAGCAGAATGGGGTAGTGGAAAGGAAGAACAGAACTTTGATTGAGGCTGCCAGAACCATGCTGGCAGATTCAGGTTTGCCATTAACTTTCTGGGCAGAGGCAGTAAACACTGCTTGCTATGTCCAGAACAGAGTTTTAATAAACCCCAGGCACAAAAAGACTGCTTATGAAATTCTGTATAAAATTAAACCACTGATCTCATATTTCAAGGTGTTTGGCTGCCCATGCTTTATTTTGAACTTAAAAGATTCCATTTCAAAATTTGCAGCCAAAATTGATTGTGGTTATCATTTGGGATACTCAACCACTGCCAAGGCCTACAAAGTGTTCAATACACGGACCAAGGCAGTGGAGGAGACTTTGAATGTAAAGTTCAATGAACTTTCATCAATGAAAATCCCAGCAAACCCTGCAGATCTGTTTGATCTTGAAAAATTTACTTTTGAAAATACTGCTGTCAAGACTAACAGTGCAGGTCCATCAGAGGATACAACACCAGACTATGGGTATGAAATCATCATCCCTCAAAGGTCTGCCACAAAGAGAAAAGCACCAGCTGTTCAAAACAGTTGTCAAAGCTCAACCACTGCTACCTCAACAGTTGTTGATCAAAGTAGCCCATCAACCACTGCTTCCACATCCTCAAACACTGCTGACAAAAGTCCTCAAACAGTGGATAAAAGTCAGCAGTTGTCCACTTCATTACCTCCTATTCCACCACCTTTTGAAGCCACTGCTGGATCATCAAAGTCCCCAGCAGTGGTTAGCTCAGATGATACACATTTGCAGCCTTCACCAACCAATGCCATCATACCATACCAAGGAGATTTAATCTTCTTGAGATCTCAGCCACCTGATCAAATCATTGGCAACATAAATGAAGGGGTGCTCACAAGAAGCCAAACCCAAAACATTTGTCTTTTTGCTGGTTTTCTATCACTCCATCAGCCAGTCAAGTACCAAGAGGCACTGAAAGACAACAGCTGGGTAGAAGCCATGCAAGAGGAGCTCCAACAGTTTAAAAGACAACAAGTATGGGAGCTTGTACCACTGCCAGAAGAGGTTAGTCCCATTGGCACAAAGTGGGTCTTCAAGAACAAAACTGATGAAAGGGGTATTGTTGTCAAGAATAAAGCCAGGCTTGTGGTTCAAGGTTACAGACAGGAAGAAGGGATTGATTATGATGAAACATTTGCCCCTGTTGCAAGATTGGAAGCCATTAGACTGTTCCTGGCCTTTGCTGTCAACCACAATATGAAGGTGTTCCAAATGGATATTAAAAGTGCTTTCCTCTATGGTACAATTCAAGAAGAGGTGTATGTTTGTCAACCTCCAGGTTTTGAGGATCCATTTTATCCAGATCATGTCTACAGGCTAAACAAAGCCTTGTATGGCCTGAAACAAGCACCAAGGGCCTGGTATGAAACTCTTTCCAACTTCCTACTCTCAAATGGTTTCAAAAGAGGTACCATTGATAAAACATTGTTTTTAAAATGGAGAGGGAAGGATTTAATGATTGTCCAGATTTATGTGGATGACATTATTTTTGGAAGCACATGTAACTCAATGTGTGAAGAGTTTAGAGAACTCATGACAGCTAAGTTTGAAATGAGTGCAATGGGTGAGCTGCAATGCTTTCTTGGTCTCCAAGTTCAGCAAATGCAAAATGGAACTTTCATTCATCAAAGCAAATATGCTAAAGAACTTTTGACCAAATTTGATATGAATGATTGTAAACCATGCAGCACTCCCATGGCAACAAATAAGCTGGTCATGTCTGATGAAAAAGATGAGCTGATTGACCAAACACTTTATAGAAGCATGATTGGGTCTTTACTGTACCTAACTGCATCTAGACCAGACATCATGTTTGCAACATGTGTCTGTGCAAGAAGTTAATCAGCTCCCAGAAAATCAAATCTCATTGCTGTAAAAAGGATCTTCAGATACATAAAAGGTGCTCCCACACTTGGTATCTGGTATCCAGCTAATGGGAACATCAAGCTTTCAGGTTTTTCAGACAGTGACTTTGCTGGATGTCACACCACAAGGAAGTCCACATCTGGAGGGTGCCAGTTTCTAGGTGATTGCTTAGTTTCATGGCAAAGCAAAAAGCAAGCAGCTGTTTCAACATCCACTGCTGAAGCTGAATACATTGCTGCTGCAAGCTGTACAGCTCAACTCCTGTGGCTTCAAAATCAGTTGCTGGATTTTGGTATCACTGCCTTAAAGACACCACTCATGTTGGACAGCCAGGTAGCATAAAATATCATCAAAAATCCAGTTTCCCATTCAACCACCAAACACATCGACATCAGACATCACTTTGTGAGGGATTGCTATGAAAAAGGTTTGATTTCTCTGCATCATGTCCCAACTAAAGACCAGCTGGCTGATGTGCTCACAAAAGCACTTGATACAGCCACTTTTGAAAGCTTGGTCTCTAGAATTGGTATGCTAAACATGGAATAACAAGCAAAATCTGGTTTTTCTATGAATAAAAGCATCAAAATGTTTTCAGAAAATCAAAACTCCATCCTTAAAAATAGCTAAAAATGAAATTTTCATTAAAATCCTTAAAAGTCTGCCATTAACCACTGATTGTTCAAAAGTCTGCTCTACTTCAAAAGTCTGTCCACTGCTGAAAGTCAACCCCTGTTCTCTCATTCCTTTGATAAACTCTGTTATTCAAAAGCAGTGTCTTATCCACTGATAGTGAAAATCATCCACTGCTTTCATACCACTGCCTTCATCAGTCACTTTCACAAAAGTACTGTCCTTCACTTTCCCCAGGGGTTGTCACGTGGGCAGTACATATTGGTCAGACTTTTTGTAACGGCTGCCACCTCAGCATTCACTTTCTTCCCTATAAAATCCCCCATTCACCACCAAAATAGGGTTTTACTGTCGAATTGAATTCTTAAAAATTCTCTTCTCAAAGCAGTTTTTCATCTCATTTCTCCACAAATTTCTTCGATCATCATCTTCAAAATGACAAAATCGAAGTCATCTTCAAAACCCTCATCCAAATCTTCATCGAAAACAGCCTCTCAAAAGGCAATTTCCACAGAAATCCCACATAAACCATCTCACAATCTCCTGGGTCTTCTTACAAAACCAGGAACCACCAATGTTTTCGATTCCATCATTGACACCATGGCAAAATCAAAGTACAAAACTTTGTTCACCGTCGATGCACCAATCTATTTGGCGACCCAAAGGGAGTTTTGGAAGAATGCAACCCTTGAAAAACAAGGAGACATTGCAACCATCATACACTCTTCTATAAAGGGTAAAGCTGTCCAAATCATGCCACAATCCATTTCAGAGGTCTTTCAACTCGATGATCAAGAAGGTAAAATTTCTTTCACTAAAAACGAGTTGCAAACTGACTTCATTGAAAGAGGGTATGAAGCCACAATGATGAAGAAAATTACCTTAGAAAAAGGTAATTTTCCTTCTGCAACCAGGTTTTTATTTCATACCCTCTTACTATGTGTTTCAAACAAAACCACTTCTTTCAATGAAATCCCTTTAAAGATTCAAAATCTGGGATATGCAATTCTTCAAGGAGAAAATTTTAACTATTCTCGGGAAATTTTTAAAGATTTGGTTAATAATGTTGAAACAAAATCATTCTTACTGTTTCCAAGGTTTTTAAGTTACTATTTTGCAAAGAAATTCAGTAAGGATGATTTAGCTGTAATAAACCAAGGTGATTCTACTCAAATAAACAGTTTAACAACTGAAACTTTTTCAAGAATGTTAGCACCTTGCAAAACACAAGCAGAGGTGCCTGAGCAGATTTTAGCAGTTACAACTGCTCCTCAGGTATCTGCTGCTGAGCCCACTGCTCAAGGTGATCAAAGCAGCAGCACAACTGCTTTGAAACCCACACCTAAAATCTCCAAAAAGACAAAAATAAAAACTCAAAAAACCCCCAAACCAATCAAAAAGGCAACTCTGGAGGATGAGATACCTGAGCAAATGCCTGTGACAACACAAAAGTCACAAGAAACCAATGCTGCTTCTTCCTCACAGCAGTTGGTACAAATATCTCAACCCATAACCAAAACTCCTCCTGCTTCTTCACAAAAAGAACAGGTTGTACAAATAGGGTCTCCACATCATGATGCTCTGGAAACACTCGTTTCTATCATCCACAGCTCAATACCCGGGGCAAATCCATTTTCTACACCACCCTTCACATCCACAATTCCCACACCAACTAAACTGCTGTTGGATGCAATTGATTTGAACCAGGCATTAACCAGTCCTTCTCAATCACCTATCAATGAGAATATACCTCAACAACTGACTGGGTCTGATGTATCAATCTTTGCTAACCCACCAACACAACCTGAGGAGGTTAGACCCCTTGAGTTACAAGTAACTCTTGGTGGTAGTCCAACTGAAGTAGCCACTACAACTGTTGAACCCACTGGTTTTACAGTTGGACAGTGGTTACATCAATAAGACTTCCTTGGAGGCAATTCCTTTTATAGCACCTCTGCCAACCACCAGTGGATTTATTTATCCTACTGGCAACTTCAAAAGGTTTTCAAGTGTTGAAGGAAGAAGACCCCAGTACCAAGAAAAAGGGGCATCAGTGGTTAATGTTTGGAGTATACTCCCTACATCTACCACTGATAAAACCACTGCTAGTGGGAAATCAGATGATCCCATTAACTTGGGTGATGGTTTAAAGTACCAGAAATTGACGGATCGTATTGAAAAGCTTGATAACTCTGTTGCAGAACTTAAAGGTATGCTACAACAGGTATTACAAGTTCAAAAGGTACAGTCAACTGCTGTTCCATCTGAAGCACCTGCTCCACAAAGGGCACCTGCTACAAATGAGCTCTGGAATTTGTTTCAACCTTTTCTCCATCAACAAGCACAATTAGCAAATCAACAACATGAAAAACATGTCCAACGGCTGAGAAATGCAATGGAGTCAAGGTTCAAGAACACTCAGGCTGATCTAAAGGTTCTCAAAACTCAGATCCTGCACACCACTGGCACTGCTCCTCCAACAGTACTTTTCATTGATCAACTCCCAGACAATAATGCCAAAAAGGGGGAGAAAATTCAGGAGTGGAAGAAGAAAGGAATAGATGATGGTCTCTACATTGAACCTGAAAAGGATGCTATGACCAGAAAAATTCCTGTGCCAGATGGTAGTAAAAAGGTTGATGCTACTCAAGAAGCACTTGATGAAGGAGTAGCAAGTGTAAAAAGAGATAGAATGGCAAAGGATGTTTCAAGGTGGAATGAGGAGAAAAGAGCTTTCATGGAGCTGTATGAGCAGGGTTGTTCTGGTTCAAAGGATACTAAAAATCCTAAGACAAAAAGGAAGCCTAAGTCCACCTCATCCAGAATTCCAAAGCATATTCCAAAACCACCATCCAAAAGTCATCAGCATCAAACCTCCATCCAAACAGCTGTTGTAACTCCTGCTGTATCAACTACTGCTGGTACCTCAGTGGTTTCAACATCTATTCTCTCTTCAACACACACCACCTCAACACACACCACAACCACTATTTTACCACCACTGTCACCATCAAAAACCATTTCACCACCACTTTCACCTGCTGACAAAAAGCAGAAGACAACAGATGTTATAACATCTGTTGTAATGACAACAGTGGTTGAAACACCAGTTGTTTCAACAACTGTTAGTCAATCACAAACCACTGCCATACAATCTACCACCACTGATCCACCCAAAACATCATCTGCTTCTTCTAAAACAAAAAGGAGAAGGATTTATATATCAGATGATGATTCACCTTCACCACCACCAACATCTTCAAATTCCCTATCACTTGTCACTATTCCAAAACCCATACCTCTCTCTTCAGCTCAAATTTTAAAACCACTACCTCCTGCTGGTGTCTCATTTCCTCTAGAACTCATTGCAGTTAGGGAAGAAATACAATCCTTTTATTATGAGGATGACCCAGCCAAAAGGAGTTTGCCATCAATTGCAGGATATCCCAGGCCTAACAATATTGAAGAATACTTGAAACTCAAGGCCAAACAAGCAGAGGATATTGCAATAAAAAACAGAAAAGGGAAATCTGATAGAGAATTTCAACAAAACTATCAGTTTTTACTCTCACAGGTCAATGCTATGGAGCGTTTTGCTAAAAATGTATGTCAGCAAATTTCAGAAAGGGCAGATGAGTCCTTGAGGAAAGACTACATTGAGAACATCATGACCTACAAGAAATACAAGGGGGGGGGGGAACTGGACCATTCCTGAGCTTGAAAAAGAAGCAGCCAGGATTCAAGACATGATAAAAAATAAGGTCAAGCAGACTCCTCCTGAAAAATTCAAACAATTTGAAGCTGAGAAGATGTTAGAGTTGAGGAGAATGAAAGAGGAGCTGATTGCAGCTGATTATGGGTCAAAGAACTCTGTGACAAAGTGGGGAGAAGATAGAGTCATGGCAACCTATAAAAGCTTAGAGGAACTTAGAAAGAAAGATCCAAGAGTTCCACAAAAGCCTGACTATTCCAAAGCAGAGGTCTCAAAAAGACCACCAAAGCTGCAAGCTAAAAGAACCACTGCTCCAGCTGGTGCTGCCATCTACAAAAGAAGGAGCAAAAACCAGTTGAGTATTGAAACAATTCAAGATCTATTAGCTGGAGATGCTATTGTAAAAGCAGGCACGAAAGTAATGATAAAAGAAGATCTTGAATTGGAACAATCTGCAAGTGCTGCTCAGCCAGTTATGAATAGGCCAGCCTCACCAAATACTTCTGCAAATAAACATCTCCCAAGAAACCCACCAGGCTCAAAAATACAAAAGTGGGAAACTGACAAACAGACCTGCGTATTGACTTTGCTCAGGTCTGGTGGAGAAGTGGAGAAAATATCAAGGGAACAAGCTCTTGGCCTGAGTCTTGAAGATTTGCAGGATCTCCTTGATCTTCCACTTAGCAGGGATGATGAAGATACAGATGCCCTAGACTTTGAATTACAATTTAAAGGCCAGATAAGGGAACTGTTGATGAGGCAATAAAGATTTCCACAATAATGAAGAGTTTTGGCATTATCTGTTCCAGGGGGAGATTGTTGGGATTGAACCCTATCAGAGGAACAGATAATTAAAGCCAAAACTGGATCAGAGCAGTGGATCCAGAATAAGCAGATGTTTACATACACATCTCTCCTCTTGAAAGTGGTTTCATATCTGCTAACCTCCTATCTGCTGATCTTACTAAGTGCTGACCTACAACTGCTGCCTTGCATCTACTGCCCAATGTCAAAGACTGATGGAAGACCAAAGCTCTGCTGATTCAATCTACTGCCTTGAGTCTAGTACTGCTGATCCGGACAAGCACTGCTGGGTTCACAGCAGTGGAAGGATGCAGCAGCTGTTTAAGTGTCTTTTATGTAATGAATTGTAATAGCAGTAGTTAGTACATCAGTATTTGTATAGATCAGAGGTTAGAGTTTGTTAGGAGGTTAGATGTCACTTTCATGGTGATGTCAGCTAAAGATGCTCAGTGGTTTGCTAGTGCTTATAAATAGTTCAGTACTTTGTACTGTTCTATTAGCTCTTGCAATACCGTCTTCTTTGCACGAACAAACGCTGAGCTCTGGCTGAGGGGGAGTTTGTATTCAAGCATTACTTGTAATCGTTGTTGAAAGTTAATTCAATCATTCGGTTCCTTGTTGAAAATGTCTTGATCAAAGCAACACTCTCGTTTGATTGTATGCAAAGTTTGTTTTCATATTAATTCCGCTGCACAACTCTTTCATTTCCATCTTAAGTTCAAACGAAAATACAATCAGAAACAAACTCAGATCCAACATATACTTACTGTTAAAGTATAAAAATTTATTTTTTAAATCAGTAGGTAACAAACCTTAAGCATTAAATATGGTTTTAAACCATACTATGCGCTTAATAAGCGTAAGAGTCGGTATTTGACAATATATGAGATGTTTATAAAATTCTGGAGTTTTGGTTATTCTTAATGTTAAAAATATTTTATTTTATATATATAATCAGTAGAAAAAGGTTTGGTATCAAAATGATATGTAAAACTCATTTTATTAACGAAAATGGCACTATCGTCAATTACCGAATTTATGCTAGAACTCTATATTATGATCAGTATAAAATTTGAAAAAATTTTCCAAAAATCCCTATATATTATATTATAACAGTGGGTAGAAAGTTTGGTGCCAAAAATTGGGTTTAAATATGATTTATACTGAAAATGCCATTTAATTAACAAAAAGCTTTTGTTTTACGATATCTTGCACAACTTCTATTTTAGACCAGAAACGGATGTCAAATTTTTAGGACATACTTATAATTCAATAATAAAGATTTTTTTTCCTCTCACATTTTCAAAAATCTCGTTTTAATGACAAAAGGGCATAATGGTCAATTTTAAACAAATAACGGAACATGCATGTAAATCTCAGTTTATAAAGGAACCATGTAGTATAACTTCAGAGAGTTATACTAACATATAATAAGGTCCCAAAGGAACCCTAAGGCATAACTAAACTAAGCTAAATCGGGTCAGAACCGAAAGTCAAAGCAAAAGTCTACTTTTGCGACTTTCGGTTGCGAACCGAGCCTAAACTCAGAATTGTCGGGTTGAACATGCCCAAACATGTTCTTATATTATTTACCAAGTTGTTTAAGTGATAAAATATAATTTATAGCTTCTACATTATCAGTTATGATTTATTTTGCAAAAACTGACTCGTTTGACTTTTCTGTTAATTAGTTTGACCCGACATGTGACCAAGTAAATGTGATAATTAGGAGGTGCCCTTTTAGGGGTTTAACACCTACATAATTACCAACACAAAGCCACTTTCAATTTGAATAATGGCTGGACCGTTAGTGAACACTCACAAAGTCAAAGCGTAATTACGATATCTTTGACTTTCGGTCATTAAGCTAATGAAAACTTAACTACAAAAGCTTAGAACACTTACAAGAGTCCTTAGCACGAAAATATTCACTAAGAGAGCTTCCTTCAAAGTCAGGATGCTCCAGAGAAGTGTTTGAGAGTAAAATTGAATTGTGTAAGTTCAAGAGCTCAACTAAGGTCTCTATTTATAGGATTTTGAATGTTCTAGGATCAATGCAAGTGTCCCCCAGGTGAAATCTGATGCATACATGTGTCTAGTGGTTTTCCAAAACCATATGCATGCTACTGAAATTCGAAAACAAGTTGCAGAGATCCTCCAAAGATTGCAGGTTGCAGAGCTGGGCAGCTAGTAGTTCTGCTGAAAAACCATCTCCGTCGCGCCACGCGCCAGACCAGGTAGGACCTGGCGCGCCACGCGAGACCACACGTTTTAAAGTTGTTTTGTTTTGTTGCATGTTCAGTCCCTGCACTTCCATTGTTCGATAAACTGACATTTTCAGCATGCATGGTCAATATAGTCAGGCCTGGGATGCTCTAGGGAGTGTAGCCATGCAAAAAGATGTCCTGGACCTATTGTAAATGGTTCCCGAATGAAGAATCCTCACTTTTACACTTTTAACCCTTATTCTTGGAAATTTCAATTTACTCCATAATATTGAACCAGATCTTTTAATAAAATGATATCTGATGTTTATGAGGGTATATTAACATATTACAAAGCTTTGGGAATGTTAAAAGGTCACTCAGAGGTAAGAATTGTCATGTTGACACTTTTAACCCCTGTGCTTCGTAACTTTAGATTTTTAAGCACAAAGGGCTTCCTTTGTCCGTCAATTTATTCAATAACGAATATGAATATCTTATAAGGTCATTCAGAGGCACTAGTTTGGCATGTTGACACTTTTAGTCCTTCCATTTACATCTTTACACTGCTTGACAGTTTTAGTCCCTCAAGTTATCTTTAATCACGATCAGGGTTTATGACACGTGTCACCACTGTATTGGACATGATTTTGCGAGGTGTTACATCCTCACCCCCTTAAAAGAAATCTCGACCTCTAGATTTATTGAAATAAATGAGGGTATTTCTGTTTCATCATGGATTCAACCTCCCACGTGTATTCTGGGCCTCTACGGGCATCCCATTTCACTTTGACGATTGGCACATGCTTTCTTCTAAGCTTCTTAACCCGTCGATCCTCGATCGAGAAAGGTTTTTCAAAAAACTTCAAACTCTCGTCAATCTGCACGTCCTTATGTGACATTGCTAGCAACTCATCGGCTAGACATTTCTTCAAATTGCAGATGTGGAATACATTATGAATTCCACTAAGCTCTTCTGGCAGATTTAGCTTGTAGGCCATAGTTCCGACACACTCGATGATCTTGAATAGTCCTATGTATCTTGGGCTTAGCTTGCCCTTTTTACCAAAACGCATCACCCCTTTCCAGGGTGACACTTTGAGTAGGACTTTATCACCAACTTTAAATTTTAGAGGTTTACGCCTCATATCTGCGTAGCTTTTCTGTCTATCCCTTGCGGCTTTCAGACGATCACGGATCTAAACAATATTGTCCGTCGTCTCCAAGACTATATCAGGTCCTGATAGTTGGGTTTCCCCAACTTCCGCCCAACAAACTGGCGTTCTACACTTTCTTCCATATAAAGCTTCGAAAGGTGCGGCTTGAATGCTCGAATGATAGCTATTGTTGTATGAAAATTCAACTAAAGGAAGATGGTCATCCCAACTTCCACCCATGTCTATAACACAAGCTCGTAGCATATCCTCAAGTGTTTGAACTGTACGCTTGCTTTGTCCATCCGTCTGAGGATGATAAGCAGTGCTGAAATTTAAACGAGTGCCTAATGATTGCTGGAAGCTTTTCCAAAAGTGAGAGGTGTATCTAGTATCCCTATCGGAGATAATAGATATCGGCATTCCGTGGAGAGATACTATCTCATCTACGTACACCTGAGCTAGCTTATTGGAGCTGTGTGTTTCTTTAATAGGCAAGAAGTGAGCTGACTTGGTCAACCTGTTGACTATAACCCAAATAGTATCATTCCCATGCTTTGTCCTTGGTAATTTAGTGATAAAATCCATAGTTACCATTTCCCACTTCCAAGTGGGAAGTTCAGACTGTTGCAGCAATCCTGACGGCTTTTGATGTTCGGCTTTAACTTGTGCACACGTCATACATTTATCCACATAAGTGGCTATAGATTTCTTCAAACCTATCCACCAATAATTTTCCTTTAAATCCTGGTACATCTTGTCACTGCCTGGATGGACTGAATATTTTGAACTATAAGCTTCCTGAAGAATCACGTCTCTAAGCCCTCCATGGATTGGGATCCAGATTCTACCATTTAATCTAAGGATCCCATCCTTGCCATAAGACAATTGATCAGCAGTGACGCCTAACTTCTCATTCGGAAAGTTAGTTTCCAAAACAACTTCCTTCTGAGCAGCTAACAACTTTTCATTCAAGCTGTTCTTTAGTTCGATGCTATTGGCATTGATTCTAATAGGCTTTACCCTTTCCTTCCTGCTTAGAGCGTCAGCTACAACATTCGTTTTGCCTGGATGGTAGCGAATTTCGCAATCATAATCATTTAATGTCTCCATCCAACGACGCTGCCTCATGTTAAGATCCTTCTGATTGAACAAGTGTTGAAGGCTTTTATGATCGGAATAAATCACACACTTGGTTCCATATAAATAATGCCTCCAAAGTTTCAGTGCAAATACAATGGCACCCAATTCCAAATCATGGGTGGTGTAGTTCTTTTCGTGCACCTTTAATGATCGTGAGGCATATGCAATGACCTTGCCCCTCTGCATGAGCACACAACCCATACCTGTGTGTGATGCATCGCAGTAAACAACGAACTCATCAATCCCTTCTGGCAATGTCAACACTGGAGCATTGCTTAGTTTCTGCTTGAGGATCTCAAAAGATTTTTGTTGTTTGGGACCCCAATCAAACTTTATATTCTTGCGAGTTAACGAAGTTGGGGGTGCAGCAATCCTTGAAAAAATTTCAATGAAACGCCTGTAGTATCCTGCTAGACCCAAGAAGCTACGAATCTCAGTGGGTGTTTTTGGTGCTTGCCAGTTCATAATTGCTTCGATCTTAGCGGGATCCACCTGGATACCACGCTCGCTTACCACATGTCCAAGAAATTGGACTTCACGAAGCCAAAACTCACATTTTGAAAACTTGGCATAGAGCTTCTCTTGCTGAAGAAGTTTAAGGATACACCGGAGATGTCTTTCATGATCGGCTTGATTCTTTGAATAAATGAGTATGTCATCGATGAAGACAATGACAAACTTGTCTAGATATCGTTTGCAAACGCGATTCATGAGATCCATGAATGCTGGTGCATTAGTGAGCCCAAAAGGCTTTACTAAGAACTCATAGTGGCCATAGCGTGTTCTGAATGCGGTCTTGTGCACATCTTCATTTCTGACTTTTAATTGGTGTAGCCTGACCTTAGATCGATCTTTGAAAAGTAACTTGCTCCTTGAAGCTGATCGAACAGATCGTCGATCCTTGGTAATGGATATCTGTTCTTGATTGTAACTTTGTTCAGCTCGCGATAATCAATGCATAAACGCATTGAGCCATCTTTCTTCTTTACAAATAGAATTGGCGCTCCCCAAGGGGACGAGCTAGCTCGAATAAAACCCTTTGCCAACGAATCATCCAACTGTGTTCTCAATTCTTTCATCTCAGTTGGTACCAATCGATAGGGTGCTCTTACAACTGGTGCTGCTCCAAGAATGATATCGATTCTAAATTCCACTTGCCTATCTGGAGGTAAACCAGGCAATTCTTCAGGGAATACATCTGGATATTCGGAAATAACACGGATGTCTTCAATTTTTGGCTTTGGCTCATCTATGGTCACCTGTGCCATGTAAATGACACAACCTTTCTTCAAACACTTTTATGCCTTAAGCATAGACACTTGCTTAGGTAATCCGTACTGCGTATCTCCTTGTATTATAAGTGGTTCACCATAAGAAGTCTTGATAATCACTTGCTTTTTATCACAAACAATCTGAGCTTGGTTACGAGACAACCAATCCATACCTATCACTATGTCGAATCCTGCCAATTATAATGGAAGCAAAGATAGCGGAAAATAATGGTTCCTAATGAATATGAAAAATCCATCTAATATTGTTGAAGCAGTCTCTATGGTACCATCGGCCAATTCTACTTCATATTTCATGCTTAGAGTTTTAACAGGCAGGTTTAACAATTTACAAAATTTATTGTCTACAAACGACTTATCTGCACCAGAATCAAACAAAATTCTAGCATATACATCATTGATAAGGAATGTACCTGTTATAACATTATCATTCTGTACAGCTTCCTGCGCATTCATCTGAAAGATTCGAGCATTAGTCTTTTTAGCCTCTTCAGGATTTTTGGATTCTTCGGGCAGTTAGTCTTAATGTGCCCCTTTCCGTTGCAACCATAACAGGTTGCATCTTTCAGTTTCTTGCAATCCAAAGTCCTATGCTCTTTGGATTTGTAGATCCCATAAACTTTTGGCTGTGAATGCGATTCAAATCTGCACTTTCCAAAATAGTGTTTCTTGCAAACTTTACACTTTGGCTTCTCCCCTGACTGCTGGGAATCCTTTCTAAACCCTGAACCCTTCTTATGTTAAGAGTTTCCCTTTCGTTTCTTATTGGAGTGGTGAGAACTCTCATCCTCCCGCTTCCGCTTTCCATCATCAGAAGCTTTGACAGACTTATTTCGGATAGCGTCAAGTGTGAGCGATAAAGACAGATCCACCACTGACCTGTATGTGGTGGGTCTGGATGCTTTCACATTCCCCTTGATTTCTGGAGCTAGACCTCCAATAAAACGTGCTATGCGCTTCGGTTCCGGTGTGACCAAATAAGGAACCAATCGGGACATGGTGTTGAAGCTGGTAACATACGTCTGACAATCCAAGTTCTTCATGACCAAAGTCAAGAAGTCGGTTTCGATTTTCTCCACCTCATGCTTTGGACATAAATTTTCCTTGATCAGTGCAACAAATTGATCCCAAGTCAAATTATACAATGGGATCTTCCCAGTAGCTTGGACTAGCGACCTCCACCAAGCCAAAGCTTCACCTTTAAACGATTGTGAAACAAACTTCACAATATCCTGTTCCGCACAACCACTAATATCAACCACAGTATCCATCTCGTCGAGCCATGTCATATAATCAATGGCTCCTTTTTCTCCTGTGAAGTCCCTCAGTTTTGTCACACCCCCAAAATATCACATGCGGAAACCCCCGCGAGGCGTGTGACGTACCAGGATCTAGCCACCAATCACATTGAACTCAAAGGTATATTTAAATAAAACTTTCATTTATTAACATTAAGTGTTACAACGTTACAAATAGTTCATAGTATACAGCGGAAGCATAATTCATTCATTAAGAGTTTATAAACCACATATAATAACCATTAATCTTGTGTTGCGATTTCATGTATCTCAACCCATGACCACTCCAGCCTCCCAGACAGCAAGTTCCAACAATATGCACCTAAAGGCTTGCAAGGCATGTATCAACGAATCAACAACAAAGTTGAGCGAGTTCACAGTTGGTTGTCCATTTTAAAGTTGTTCCAAAAACCACGAGTTCATTCAAAAACCATGAGTTATCCAATCCATTGTTTCCCAAACCATAACCAGTGGGGGCTACCCCATGAAACCACTAGACTGTTACCATATCGACAACTGACAGAGGAAGTTGTGCCCTACGTCAATGTCTATCATCATTGACTAAGTGCCCAGATCCATTAGTACATGCCCGTCCTACCGGCACGGTGTGAGGCTCATCAACCCTAATAGCGCTATTAACTAATGATCCAGCTCGCCATTGGCCCGGCGATTAAGTCGATATAAAAATGAGGGACTTCATGATAGAGTTTTGTCTAGTAAGTTATATGTTGTCGTCCTTCCCAACCGAGGACGGAGGTACGTACTCTACCCAACCGAGAATATGCAGATTAAATGTAGTCGTCCTTCCCAACCGAGGACGGAGGTACATATTCTGTTAGAAGTGAATATGTAGGTTTCGTTTTAGCTTCTTAACCCATTCCCAAACCACCAGGAATCCCATGTCTTATAGAAAGTGTGAACTCACCTTGGTTTGCTCGGTAAGATTAGTTACTTGTTTATCAATTGAGTATGCACGACCAAGAGACTTGTCGAATGAGATGATGTTGCCTCGAATAGGGGGGGGGGGTACCTACTGCCGTTTGCAAGATTGAGAGAGGGGGTAGGGTTTGTTTTTGAGTTATGTGATAATAAATCATATCATACGTACATTAAGAGATAGAGGTTTTGGAACAACTTAGGACAGTTGTTCTTTTGACCGAATGGGCTTAAGCCCACAACTTTGGGCTGCCACAATCTATGGCAAAGTTGCCATTTAAATAGATAAAGGTGGTGGGTTATAATCCATTACACGTATTGGCTTTTCGGCCCAAGTATAACAAGTATAACAAGTAAGCCCATAACATAGTTAATCTCCTAACTTACTTTAAACATACACAAAAACGTTTAGTGATTCCTAGCACAAATGCAAAACATACGCACGTTAGTGATTCATAGCACAAATGCAAAACATACACAAGTAACCATTCAGTGAGGCATGAAACGGACAAATAAACGTAGAGACACACGCCAAAGGTTGCAGAATTTAAGCAATGCTAACCTTGGGAGTACAGGTTGTCACATCATCCCCAACTTGAAAGAAATTTCGTCCCGAAATTTGATAAGTAAGCACAGAGGAATGAAGTGAGAAATCAAGATTGCTGTGGATTTTGCTCAGGTGCCACATCATCCCCAACTTGAAGAGGAATTTCATCCCGAAATTCACCAGTTTTACCAAAATTTGACTTGTCATCAGGAAAAAGTTGAGGATACTTAAGCTTCATCTGATCCTCACGCTCCCACGTGAACTCCGGTCCACTTCTTGAGTTCCAACGAACTCTCATGATCGGGATACGATTATGTTAACGAACCTTGACTTCCTGGTCCATGTGTTCGATAAATTCCTCCAGTAAAGATATCATACGTGTTTCATCAGACAACCACTGCCTTAGATCCGAAACACAAATGACATCGCGTACGTTACCCGATTCGTCGGGTAACTCGAGTTTGTAGGTTACGCTACCGATTCTTCCCAGACTGTTGAATGGTCCATCATGACGTCAGTTAAGCTCACCATGCTTCCCAAGCATTCCACACCCTCCCAGGGTAAGACTTTCAACACGATACGATCGCCTACAGCGATCTTCCAGCGTTTCCCAAGTTTATCAGCTTTCTTGACGGTCACGCGTTGCCGCTAATCGACTCCTGATCCAAACACCCTTCCCAAGAGTTTCGAGTACCAGTCCTGGACCTGTAATTAAGTTGTCAATCATCCCAGTCTATCAAGAAGGTTGGCATTATTGTCTATGTAATGCCTCAATAGAGCTGTCTGGTTACCAAGATGATAACTGCTACTGTAATACTTGACCATAGGTAAGAGTCCTTCAAATTTGCACCAAAGCCAGTCACACACATGCTCGTAGCATGTCTTCGAGTGCCAGGAGAGTTCGTTTCTTCTGATCGTTTGCCCAACGGCGATAAGCAATGCTCTGGTCCTGACATGAGCCAAGGGTGTTGTGCATTGCCTGACATAAATCATGCATAGATCAAATTAAGAGGTAACAGGAGTTGGCACCTCATACCTAAAAGCCGCCTCTCTCAGAGGAACATTCACAACTGTGAAGACTCGTCAGTTTTCTTGATTGCAAGAAAGTGTGCTGGTAACTTGAGTCCATCAATGATCACCCAGGTAATAATGTTTCCATTTCGAGTTGTAAGTAGACTAGTAACAAAATCCATGGCAGTCTGTTCTCATTTCCATACATGTGTTTCTGGTTTCTAATATCCCACCTTGACTTTCCCACATGTCAAACTTCGTTACCATGCGTGGCTATGTGGGCCTTCAGGCCCGATCACCCGTACATGGTCTTCAGGGTTTAATACATCCTATTAAAGCTCAGATGAATAGGATATCGAGGCCCGTGTGATTCGCCTGCACCAGTTCCCTAAGATTGCTTCTCCATGCCCCGCATGGGTTCAACTTGAAAATCCTCTTCCATGAGTTCTCCAGTTTGAATAGAGCGAGTCTGATCAGGTAAGTTAGAGTCGATAGTGAGCTGCAAAGCTCGTGCACGTTCAAGTTTCATAGTTATAATCATCCTAAAGTTCCTTCCAGCGATGCCATTAACCAATTTAGTTCTGTCGAAGCCGAGGTACACGGGAGGCCCTTGTGATCGGTCTAAATAACGCATCTGGTATCGTCCAAGTAATGCCTCCATCTAAAATCCCAAGGCCATGGTTTTCACCGCCAGTTGTGTGTCGTGCAGTTCCTCTTTGTAACTCCATCACGTAAGTGATCTCTCTCTCGTGTTGCGTCGGTGTGTAACTGGGACCCTGATTCGGACCATCATGGTATATCACTAAATCATCAGTGCTTTCGGATAAAGACGATGCTCAGTGTATTGCTGAGTTGTGATTCGAAAGCTGAAAAGACATCCTCCTGTTTCGTCCTTCCCGAACACAGCACCCTACTGTGCTAAAGAGATTTAAGCTGTGCGACCTTCGAAAATCCTGCGATTTATCTGCGATAGTAACAAGCGAGACTAAGAAATTGCTGTATCCTCGAAGGACTCTTTGGTGTCGATCAGTTTCCACCCAAGACGGATCTTAGCGATATCCACGTGCATTCCCACTTCGCTGATTATATGTCCAAAAGGTACCTCTCGAACCCAGAAATTTCATTTAACAAGACTTTGCGCGGAGTGGCTCCTCCCTCAGAAGTTCTAAAATAAGATACAAATGCCACCCATGGCGTTCCATTCTCCTGGTCAGGATTCAGAATATTGTCAACAAATACGGTCGATTCATGTGATCCCTGAAGCTGCTGGTGTGTTGATCCACTCAATGATCATGGTGTACAAGGTTGAAATGGCTGCATTGCGTTCAACATGCTGTTCTAAGAGCATTCTCCTCTTGGACTCCTATCTGATGACAGTTCGTTCACCAGCCAATCCTTGAATGGAAGCTTGTTCCTCGCAACTGGTCGACGGGTTGTCAATACGTGGTCGAGGCAAACGGTTCTTGACTGTCACCTTGTTGAGTTCTCGATAGTCAGTACACATAGGAAAAGGCTTCTCTTCATGGGTATAGCGAGGGCTCCTTAAAGCAAAAAACTCTTGTCCGACAGTTCCTGTAGTTGGTTAAACAGCTCCTGCCACCCTCCTGGTGCAAGACGGTAAAGAGTACGAGTAGTTAGAACTGCCTCTGGTGCGAGGTCAAACTGAGTTCCTACCTAACAGTTGTAGAGATGATCCTGGAAGTTCCTCGGGTAGCACATGGAGGGTATTCACGAACAACTGGTGGATCCTCGATCCTCTTTTTCCTAACCTTACGTCTATAACAGTTGCTAACATAGCGGGGTAATCTCTCCGTACACACTCCTGGCTTTCATTGCTGAAATGACGCTAACCGTTGCGCCACTCTGACGCGTTAGAACAGATAACAATCCTCCACGAAGGAGAGGAATACGTAGAATCGTCTCCTCACAGGGTACAACTATCAAGAACAACAGAAGAAAGGTCGATGTCGAACACTTGTCCCACAAGGTCGAGTTTGCATCCCAACGATCATATGAGGTTTCCATTGTCTTGCCATCAGCCGATTCCACAACAGGTTGGGTTTCAAGAAGCATCAGGGTTATAGAGAACAGAGACGAAGTAATTTGTTACCAAGAACGTGTATGCCACCATGTTATTACAATCCTTGCGTCGCCCGCGCCAATCCTAAATTCCCCTCCATGAGCATCATTTCCCGTGTGGTTGTACTCGTTGCGAGGATTTCCAGTACGGTCGTCGTTTCCCTATGTTGATGTCGTTTTGATTTAGCAACAGCCACTCCATGTCGTTGCACCTTCATTTCTATACTGTTGGTTGCCATTTCAAGTACCTTGATGTTGCCGTGACTGTTGCCTCTGATGCTGTTGTTTGAAACGGAGCTCTACGATCTTTCATCAACACCGTCCATCTTTTCATATTCTGTGCCACGTTCTAAGGCGCTACTCACTATGCTGGCAGTTACCCACTCCATGTTTAGTCGATGCCATTGCTTATGTCCCGATTGATTCGTAAGAGTTAACTCCCTTGAGTCGCTGACAAGGGTAAGGATTCAATTGAAGCCAATTCGCTGGTGCTTGTTACCGGTAATCAGTGTCGTCAAAGTACTGAGGTCGGTAAAGTACTACGCTCATCCTCCGGTCCATCGATGTTGCAAGTTGTTTGAGTAATACACGGTATGTTACGAGAGTGCTGCAGAAGTGATCACACTTCGAGATCTAAGACGTCAATACATGAGTTCCAACAAACGAGGAGGAGTAAGAAAGGTATCGATTAATCATTTGACGCTGCGACATCCAACTCAGGGATGTTCGTATAAGCACCTAACATTCTACACGGTTCGCTAGGTGTTCAGATGGGTGTTTAGGTAATACTCGATAGCATCAAGATTTGAAAGGATCCAGAGATGAATGAAAAGTTCACGTTCGAGTAGGGGACAATCACTGCTATGACCCCTATAGGTTTGTTATGTTTCACATCGGTTAAATAACGGAACAGAACCCCTTTTTCCACTTGTTAAGGCTCACTGGGACTCGCATGCACCCCACATTATTATTATGTGTGCACCCACAATAATATTGCGATTTGCATGTTCATCCCAGTTTCTCCTAACTCATGTCAAATGGTTCCTCAAACTCAGATGTCAAACGGAGGTCGTCAAAGTAATACGATCATGAAATCCAAGGACTATGGCATACTATCAACGCATCGTAAGGTAAGCAAGCAATCCATGCCATCATGCTATAGTGACGAGTGTGTGTTCGTATGTTTCATCATAAACAAATGTGTACTAGTCATGTAATGTATGCAACAAGTAAGAAAGACGAACCTTGCAATCTGGAGCTGAGCGTCATGGTCGTATTCACGTTTTCAGAACTGTTCGGTTATAGTCTGGTTTTATAAAAATGTTTTCCCCTTTTTAAAACCAATTTCACTATAACCAATGGCTCTGATACCAATCTGTCACACCCCCAAAATACTACATGCAGAAACCCCCGCGAGGCGTGTGATGTACCAGGATCTAGCCACCAATCACATTGAACTCAAAGGTATATTTAAATAAAATTTTCATTTATTAACATTAAGTGTTACAACGTTACAAATAGTTCACAGTATACAGCGGAAGCATAATTCATTCGTTAAGAGTTTATAAACCACATATAATAACCATTAATCTTGTGTTGCGATTTCATGTATCTCGACCCATGACCACTCCAGCCAGCAAGTTCCAACAATATGCACCTAAAGGCCTGCAAGGCATGTATCAACGAATCAACAACAAAGTTGAGCGAGTTCACAGTTGGTTGTCCATTTTAAAGTTGTTCCAAAAACCATGAGTTCATTAAAAAACCATGAGTTATTCAATCCATTGTTTCCCAAACCATAACCAGTGGGGGCTACCCCATGTAACCACTAGACCGTTACCATATTGATAACTGACTGAGGAAGTTGTGCCATACGTCAATGTCTATCATCATTGACTAAGTGCCCAGATCCATTAGTACACCCCCGTCCTACCGGCACGGTGTGAGGCTTGTCAACCCTAATAGCGCTATTAACTAATGACCCGCTCGCCATTGGCCCGGCGATTAAGTCGATATAAAAATGAGGGACTTCATGATAGAGTTTTGTCTAGTAAGTTATATGTTGTCGTCCTTCCCAACCGAGGACGGAGGTACGTACTCTACCCAACCGAGAATACGTAGATTAAATGTAGTCGTCCTTCCCAACCGAGGACGGAGGTACATATTCTGTTAGAGGTGAATATGTAGGTTTCGTTATAGCTTCTTAACCCATTCCCAAACCACCGGGAATCCCATGCCTTATAGAAAGTGTGAACTCACCGTGGTTTGCTCGGTAAGATTAGTTACTTGTTTATCAATTGAGTATGCACGTCCAAGAGACTTGTCAAATTAGATGATGTTGCCTCGAATGGGGGGGGGGGGGGTAGCTATTGCCGTTTGCAAGATTGAGAGAGGGGGTAGGGTTTGTTTTTGAGTTATGTGATAATAAATCATATCATACGTACATTAAGAGATAGAGGTTTTGGAACAACTTGGGACAGTTGTTCTTTTGACCGAATGGGCTTAAGCCCACAACTTTGGGCTGCCACAATCTATGGAAAAGTTGCCATTTAAATAGGTAAAGGTGGTGGGTTATAATCCATTACACGTATTTGCTTTTCGGCCCAAGTATAACAAGTAAGCCCATAACATAGTTAATCTCCTAACTTACTTTAAACATACATGACGTACATGTTTTATATACATTTATTTACAGTATTATCACATCTAACGAAATGTGTTTTATTATTTATAAAAAAGGTTTATACCTTAACATTAAAACACACACAACAAAGCATAAGTGTATCCCGTCATATATGCAGTAAAGTATTGGTAAGAGCCATATATCGATCCATGGAACACAAGCGTTATAATGTACTAAATCTTTGTCGTTATTTTACCAGATAAAAAGATAAGTGAGTGGTTGTTTAACTAAGTTATCTAAACTACATCTAAAACATAAATTAACTATTATCTTGTTTCATAAACAACCTAAACATGTTATCTATCAGATATGTCACAAAAGCACTTAATCAATTTTCCAATTTCGAGACAACTAGTTACCGGGTCTGGATTTCTAGCATTATGATTCTTTGGAAAGTTAACGCGATGGTCACACGTTAACCACCTAAAATTATTCATTAGCGAGCTATTGATATTCATTCATGCGAACCTTTAAAGATAGGTTATTTACTGGGTCTGGATTCCTAACCTCACTTATCAAAGAAAGCAATACTGATGGTCACAATACAGCCACGAGGATAAGCAATCTGTAGATCATATAACAAACAGTTTCACCTTTACAAGTCTTAAACACAAATCTACCATGTCAGCAATTTCAGACTAAAACTACTAAGCAAGGATCATAAACCGCACGCACGAACGTGTAATCAACACCATATAATTCATTAGAACCCTTACGTGCAAGAAAGTATTCTTAATCAAAATAAGATATATCTTGTATAAAACCAATACCCTGGTCCGGTTTCATGGTGTAAACAAAGTCTACAAATAAGTGATTAATCAAGAAATAGTTACCATCCCACTAATCACAGATTCATTATCCAAGATAATCAAACATAATCAAGAACTCAACATCAATGAAACATTCATTATATAATCATGAAGATTCAAACATGAAAAAGTACTTAAGTTTTATACAAACAAGATTACAACATAAAGATTATTCACGAAACAAGTTTGTAACTACTATTACATAAACTACATTAAACATAAACTAACATCAGCTCAATAACTTGCAAAATGATTAGAATACATGTTCAAGAACAAGGAATTCGAACCATAAACAAGCAAGGAATTGACGGGTTGGATCGGTTATGCTTCCACTCGATCTTTAAGCTTCAAATGGGTCTGATCAGGACTGCTTCGTAACCCAGAAACATGGAGAAAAACCCAACACTTGAACCAGTAGCGAATGCTGCTATTTATAGGAGATTTTCCCATCGGCACGGTCATGCCACTGGTCGCACGGTCGTGCGACAGGTGTTGTCGGGTGACATCAGTTTCAGCGATCCCGAGTCAGCCAAGTGGACTAGTGGACAAGTTGCCTAGGTCATCAGATCGGCACGGTAGTGCTGCGGATGGCATGGTAGTGCCATGTCATCAGATTGTTGATCAGAAGCCTTGGTCAAGCCTTGGCACAGTCATGCTTCGGGTGGCACGGTGGTGCGGCCCGAGAAACAGTTGGCACCAGCCCTTGCACTGGTAGTGCTTCCGAGATCGGAGCATCGGCACGGTAGTGCCGTCGGATGGCACAGTCGTGCCACACCTGGTAGTCATCAGATTTTTGCCATTTTAATTAGAAATGCATCAGATTTTGTCCGTTTTCATCAGAATTTTCCTTTATGCTCTATTTAAGACCTGAAAATATAAAAGTACTGAATTTGGCACCTAAACTTTGTGTTTTCGGTCAAAAACGCTTAAAACGGAAGTGTTTTGAGGTATAAAACATGTATAATTTAACTTATATCAAACATCCCCACACTTGAACTTTGCTTGTCCTCAAGCAAACTTAAAATAAAATACGGAATCAAATCTGAATATTTACAAGGTTCACTAATTTGTTTGGTGGTCAAATTGGTTTTCAAAAAGTCATCATCAAAGATTTAAAACAAACAAGCTTTGTTAAATTTATGAAAGGATAATTATAAAGCAATGATTCAACTTTTGATTGACTAAGCATGCAAATCTTTACATTTCTCACGATGTTCACACACACTCGGTTAAATTTCTGAATCATACATATAATGTGTATGTAAAACACTCAATGCCTAGTCAATGAATCATGCAATATCATAAGTTTGTCAAAAGATCTAATCTCCACCAATTAATATGTGAAAATCATAAATCAAGAGGTCTTTGATGGGTTGAAACGTTAGGCTATGGTTAAGGGTATGGAATAGATATTTGAAAGTGGCAAGAAAGGTTAAAACTTGGCCAAAAACTTGGTACTTTATTTCTACAAATCTGAACACGTTGCTAAGCTATTTGCACTGGTCTTCAGAGTTTATTTTATTTATACATTAACTCTCTATTTTTCTTTCTTGATAGTCTTAATTTCCCTAGAGAGTTTTGACAAACGTTTTTTTTTGTGGTAAAGTACTAAAGTGAAACTTTATATCAGACTAGAAAGCTTATGGCCAAATTTTTAACGAAAATAAGGGTGAATGAGAAAAGGTTATTTTTGGGTGAACTTTTGGGTGAAGTTTAAGAAAAAATACGGAAAATAGGCTCAACATGGCGAACTAATGGATAATGTTGGGTACGGGATATAAACAAGGAAAAAGGCTGACAAGGGGTTATCCTAATTGCCTCTATCATCTCTATGTAATTTCACACATTCATGGTTTTGAAAAGTATACAAATGACAAGTTCTAAATTACATAAAACATCCGGCTCACTCATTTTTCCGCAAAAACAAAGAAGCATTTGACAATAAAGCTTTAAAGGCTCAAAAATATGCTCACGTAAACGGAAGGAATGGGTATAAATATAAAGATAAACATGCAAGTTTTTCGTTTTGTTTTATCACGTTTTTTAGTTATCTTTTTCAAAAATTAACTTGGCTTGTCGATTTTTATCATATTTGATGCTTTCTAAAGAACACAAATTGACCATTTTTGTTTTATTAAAATATATACAAAAAAAATGAGAACACTTAAGGACAAACAAAGTTTAAAACCTTTTAAACCCCTCCCCACACTTGAACTTCACATTGTCCCCAATGTGAAATACATATTAGTTAAGCAATTATGAAGAGCTAAACTAATAATGTGAAAAAGGAAAGATGTACTCCCTCAGAGTTTGAGTTGACTCGTTTGAGTAGACTTTGATTTGAAGTCGTCTCAACTCTGTGTGCATTTCTTTATGAATCTGCCAATTATGTCACTCGCTAAAATAACCAACATTACCATGATCAAAATGTTAGATAATTCAACCAAATCCGTTATTCAAACAAAGCAAACATACTACTTAAAACATTAAAAACAGACATAAAGTTTAAAAATCCCAAACAAAGTACTGAATAGAAATAACATAAAACATTAGTTTCTGGACTGTTTTTCCCTACCTCATCCTACTCCTCCTCATCATCACCATCATGGTGGCGTGTTCCAGATGAACCCACCCCATACGTACATGTGTCTCCAAACGGAAACTGTGGAGGGTTGCCGAAGTGGCTAGGATATACGCTTTGTAGCCCTCTGAAGATGTAGGAAAATCCTGCATACATTTCCTCCCGCATGGTGTGTTGAGATGCCCGCATAGCTAACTGGTCGGCCCTCATAGCGTCTTGAGTTGCTCGCATAGCCTCCTGCTCGGCTCTTATAGCTAACTGGTCGGCCCTCATAGTATCCTGAGAGACCTTCATATGCTGGAACTGTTGGTACAACTCAGGGTAGGAAGGTATACCTGGAGGTCAGTTCTGTTGGTGTTGATACTGATGCTGGTGCTCTTCACGATGTGGCTGATCATGTGGTGGTGGCTCAAGTACCTTATGCTCCTCCATGTGGATGTCTTCGTCCTGTGGTGGTAGTGGTAGCGGATCCCATATTTCCCCATTTAGACCCCTCAGTCGTGGGCCATTGTCTGTGTCCACTACCAGACCCATCGCCTTCAAAGACTTCATATCCACATCTCCTCCTGCGTGAACCAACGTGAGACCACTGACTACACCATCTTTCATAATACCCAAATTGTATGCCAACTGAGTCACATATTCACCACCATGTATTTCACTGCTTGTAGTTCTCCTCGCACTGTTTACGAAAAATTAAGCCATTCTAGCTGCGAGGTTGACATGCACTCCAGTCACTAAGGAATATAAGAAAAGAAGATCCGGAGTGGGACAGTTTCCTGCACTGTCCATGCGCTCACATATGGTGTGACTCATGACCTGATGAACGACCCTCAGAAGCGGGTCGCGTAGTCATGAAGCTTTAGCTTTCCTAGCTTCATAAGGTGGTTCAACTGCCACTTGTGCCCAGAAGTTAGCCCATTGCTGATCATTTTCAAACTTGTAGATATTGGTGAAAAGTTCTGAATTGATGTCTTCAGCTGAGTATATGCCCAATCTTCTTCCAAGTTTAGCAACTGACCACTTATGCCATTTTCTTCCCAACCTGAACTGTATTGTCTCCCTGTTTTTAAAGTCTGGATTCTCGCTTCTTGGTTTTTCATAAGTGTATGAACCAAAGAATTCCAATGTTAGCTCAAGATAAACGGGTCGTGCAATGTTGAACAACCTTGACATCGGATGTGACATCATGTCGGATAGCCTTTCTTCTTGGTTCAGAGTTGTTAAAGTCTCCCAGTTGATCCTTCTTGGTTCACCGATTTGCCCTCGCCTATTCCATAAAGCTTGTAATCTTGCAATACAGGGCTGTTCTTTCGCTTTGTTCTCGCTGAACTGAAGGAATCTGTGATTCATCTGTACACAGGAATACAACAAAATAAGAGCAGAATATAAAAATTTCATTGCTGCCATCGGAACAGGCTGTTGACGAGCTTCTGTTACTGTTTCAGCAGTCGTACGGTCGTGCGGGATGGTGGCGCCGCCGTGCCATCCCGTGATCGGTCAACAGCTTGTTTCCGGAAATCGTGTTGCACTGCCGTGCCAAATCGGCACTGCCGTGCGAATCGGCGTCGCAGCTTTGATTCGATGATCTGTTTTGATTTCTGACCGGCACTGTCATGCCGTTTAAGTGGCGTGATCGTGCGACAGCAAATATCATCAGAAAATAGTCTAAATCACTGATTTTAACTTGTATCTTTCAAAATTTAACTTGTAATCAGTGAATAGATCTCGAATCAAGCATCAGAACCATCGATTTATCATTAATCACTCAAGAATAAGGGTTTATTTGAAATTTATGAAGAAAACCCTAAATTTCTTGGTTCAATCATCAGATCTACATCAGAAACTAAGTTTAATCTACAAAACAAGTAGGAAACATACCTTGGAAGATGATTGAAGCGAAAACTAGGCAAAAGTTAGGTGATTTGTGGGTGGAGGTGACCTGGAACTCCCGTGCGAAGAATAGGGTTTCGTAAAAATGATATCTTTTTTCTGCAGATTCGTTTAAATACCTCGGTTTTTACTGTTCGGTTATCGAGTCGCACGGTCGTGCGGATTTGGCACGGTCGTGCCATTCCGGATCGTTTTCCTGGTGCGACCTGTGTTATCGGGTTGCATGGTAGTTCAACAGTCGCACGGTAGTGCGATCCGATGACTGCCCTGTGTATGAGCTACTGATCAGTTTTGACTAAGGATTGCATGACCGTGCCGATTTGGCATGACCGTGCAACACCTGGACCTTTTTGTATAACTTTTTACAGTAAGCTTTTAACTCTGAAATTTCACCCAATTTTCCCATTTTTGCACTATTTCATATATTTTAACAATTAATCTACTTCAAACCTCCAAAAATTATGGATTAAGATCGTATGTACCTACGTTTAAAATCAAAAAATTAACGAATTACGAACTAAATATTAAAAACTAATATATACAAAATTACCCTTAGCGTGTGAAAACATGCTTGCTAAATTTGTCAGCGAGTCGATAGCTAGACTCATTCTCCCCATATTTGTTTTAAGTGTGCGGGACGTGGAGTTCGAGAATCTCCTCCACCGGGTTAACCGGTCCATTGATGTAAAGTTTTAAACGATGACCGTTGACTTTGAAACTTACCCCACTTGGATCCTCGATAGTTACGGCCCCGTACGGAAATATTTCTTTAACCTTGTATTGACCCATCCATCGTGATTTTAGCTTCCCGGGGAATAAACGCAGTCTTGAGTTATATAACAAGACAAGATCCCCTATACGGAGATCCTTATGGTCTCTCAACCTCTTGTCATGAAATCTCTTGACTCGTTCCTTGTATCTGTTAGAAATTTCGTAGGCATGGTTTCTTAGCTCCTCGAGCTCGTGAATTTGCAGAAAACGGGCTTCACCTCCGAGTTTTAAATCCATATTCGCCGTCTTCAAGGCCCAAAATGCCCTATGTTCTAGCTTGACAGGTAGATGACAAGCTTTTCCATAAACCAACCTAAAGGGTGTGGTCCCAATAGGTGTCTTAAATGCTGTTCTAAAAGCCCACAGAGCGTCATCTAACTTATCTGACCAATCCTTGCGGTTGTTATTAATGGACCGCTCAAGGATTCTTTTCAAACCCTGATTCGTGACCTCCACTTGCCCGCTCGTTTGAGGATGATATGGGGTAGCCAATCTGTGATGAACACCATAACGGGACAAGGCTCGTTCTAACTGCGCATTACAAAAATGCGTTCATCGGTCACTGATTAGTGCTTTTGGAGCACCAAATCGGGATAATAAACTTTTTAAGAACCTCACAACTACCCTAGCATCGTTTGTGGGCAAAGATTGAGCTTTGGCCCATTTTGAGACGTAGTCTACAACAACTAGGATATATTTATTACCTCGTGAAGCTGGAAATGGTCCCATGAAGTCGATACCCCATATATCAAAGACTTCACAGACTTGCATTGGATGCTGAGGCATTTCATTGCGTGCAGAGATATTCGTTGCCCTCTGCCAAGCATCACACGCTCTAACCCATTCATGCGCATCACGAAAAATTGTGGGCCAGTAAAACCCAGAGTCTAACACTTTCTTTGCAGTGTAGTTTGCTCCATGATGACCTCCGGTTGGCCCTTCGTGACAGTGACGCAGAATGCTAGCTGCCTCTTCTCCAAATACACATCTTCGGATCACCTGATTGGCTCCGATTCTAAACAAGTATGGTTCGTCCCAAATGTAGTATTTCAAATCTGCAAAGAACTTCCTCTTTTGTTGATATGACAACCCTTTGATAAGGATTCCACATGCGAGGTAGTTTGCAAAGTCGGCGAACCAAGGTAACTTGTCATTCAACTCGATACACAAAAGAAATTCGTGGGGAAATTGTCGTTTATTGGTTCCTCCACCGAATTTTCAGAACTGCCATGCTCAAGTCTTGAGAGATGGTCGGCTGCAACATTTAGAGTACCCTTTTTGTCTTGGATCTCAATGTCAAACTCTTGTAGTAACAAGATCCATCAAATGAGACGCAGTTTTGCGTCTTGTTTGCTAAAAAGGTATTTGATTGTTGCATGATCCATATACACAATTGTTTTGGACAACACAAGGTACGACCTGAATTTGTCGAAAGTATATACTGCTGCCAAAAGCTCTTTTTCTGTAGTCGTATAATTTTCTTGAGCATCATGTAGAGTTTTGCTGGCATAGTAAATAGGATGAAAATGCTTCTTCCTTCGCTGTCCTAAGACTGCTCCTATTGCGTAATCACTGGCGTCGCACATTATCTCAAATGGTAATGCCCAATCTGGTGCAACTAGAATAGGGGCTTCAATAAGCCTTTGTTTCAGCTGCTTGAAAGCATTCATGCATTCGTCTGAAAATACAAATGGAGCGTCTTTTTCTAATAAACGGGTCATAGGTCTTGCGATTTTTGAAAAGTCTTTTATGAATCGCCTATAGAACCCTACATGACCTAAGAAACTTCTAATCGCTCTGACCGAGGTTGGGGGAGGAAGTTTAGAAATGATATCCACTTTTGCTGGATCGACTTCCAACCCGGCTTCAGAGATTTTGTGTCCAAGAACTACCCCTTCTTTCACCATGAAGTGGCATTTCTCCCAGTTAAGCACAAGATTAGTTTCCTCACATCTCATTAACATTCTTTTCAAATTTCCAAGACATTGATTGAAAGAACTCCCGAAAACAGAGAAATCATCCATGAATACTTCCATGGAGTCTTCAATCATGTCATGGTAAATAGCTACCATGCAACGCTGAAATGTGGCTGGTGCATTACATAGTCCAAAAGGCATACGCCTGTAGGCGAATGTGCCGAAAGGACATGTGAAAGTAGTATTTTCCTGATCTTCAGGAGCGATAGGAATTTGAAAATATCCAGAGAACCCATCCAGAAAACAGAAAAATGACTTCCCTGACAGACGTTCCAACATCTGGTCGATGAATGGAAGCGGGAAGTGGTCCTTGCGGGTGGCATCGTTAAGTTTGTGGTAATCGATGCAAACTCGCCATCCGTTGACGGTACGGGTAGGAATAAGTTCATTCCTATCGTTTGGAACTACAGTAATACCACCTTTCTTGGGTACTACTTGCACTGGACTTACCCAAACAGAATCAGATATAGGATAAATCAGCCCCGCATCTAACAACTTAATAACTTCTTTCTTCACCACGTCCTACATATTTGGATTCAGACGCCTTTAATGTTGTGCACTAGGCTTGTAATTGTCTTCCATTAGAATCTTATGAGTACAAAAAGAAGGATTAATGCCTTTGATATCCATAATCTTCCACGCCATTGCTTTCTTGTGGAGCGTTAGAACTTCGAGAAGCTGTCTCTTTTCCTCTTTTTCTAAGGATGCTGAAATAAAAACAGGCAAGTGACATTCCTCATCTAGAAATGCATACCCGAGATGCGGTGGGAGTTCTTTTAACTCCAACGATGGTGGGTCTTCAACCGATGGTTTGGACTTTTCTTCAATTTCATGGTCAATCTCCACAAATTGATTTGGACTTTGAGAACTATCTTCACCGATTTGGAAAACCGGCTGCTCAGTTTCGTGGCCCTCTTGCGAAATGCCATTTTGGTTCTCACACAACAAATGTGTGTCCGTATCAATTTCTTCAATAGTGCCTTGGAAATGAGAGCTTACACAAGTATCGACAATGTCGACATATTAAAGCATGTCATCGTGACTTTGCAGATGCTGCATTGATCTTTTAATATCAAAAGTCACATGCTCGTCATTTACTTGGAGCGTGATTTGTCCAGCTGCCACATCAAAAATCATCCTCGTGGTATTGAGGAACGGGAGTCCAAGTATTAATGACACTTTTGAATCTTCGTCCATGTCTAAGATAACAAAATCCACGGGAAAAACAAACTTATCGATTTTAACAAGCATGTTTTCAACGAATCCACGCGGATACTTGATTGAACGGTCTGCAAGTCGAATGCTCATTCTAGTGGGTGAAGGTTCACCCAGATCTAATTTAGCAAAAACTTTATATGGCATAAGGTTTATGCTAGCTCCTAAATCGGCTAATGCGTGACTGACAGACATGCTGCCAATGAGACAGGGAAGAGTAAAACTGCACGGATCTCCCATCTTTTCAGGTAGACGGTTTTGGAGAAGGGCTGAACAGTTTTCATTCATCAACACACAAGACAAGCTTTCGAGCTTCTGCTTGTTTGTGAGGATGTCTTTTAAGAACCTTGCGTATTTAGGCATTTGAGCCAACGCCTCAACAAATGGTATATTTATGTGTAATTGTTTGAATATTTCTAAAAACTTACCATGTTGTTCATCGTTCTTTTGTTTCCTCAATCTGCTCGGATATGGAATAGGAGGAATGAAATCTTTAACTGGCTCCTGAAACTGTGTTGTACTTGCTGGGACTCGCCTAGCGTGCACCTCGTCTGAAGCGTCTGTTTGGACCATATCAGTGATCGGTGGTGAGTCCAATTTGTCAGGTTTCGTGGTTTTACCACTCCTCGTCATTACTGCATTAACATGCCCTCTAGGGTTTGGTTCCGTGTTACCTGGAAGACTACCTTGAGGTCTTTCAGACAACATCTTGGCCAATTGGCCGACTTGATTCTCAATGGTTTGTATTGAAGCTTTCTGGCTCCGCATTTCCCCTTCTTATGCCATGAATCGCTCCTCATGCTGCTGGTATCACTTTTCAGAAATTTGATTGGCATTGTTGGAGTTGTTTAACAGCTGCGCCATCATTTCCTCTAGTTTTGCGTTGGTTTGAGAGGTTTGAGGCTGGGAAGTGCTTCCTGAACCTAAATTATTGTAACGTGGCTGAAAGGTTTTCCCTGATGGTTGAAAAGATTGTCCTTGGGGCTGAAAGGATTGCCCCTGAGGTTGTTGTGGTGCGGCAGCGCGTTGAGCACATCCGAGTGGGTTTTGGTTATTGGAATTGGCTTCCACCCAAAGTTTGGGTGATTCCTCCAACCCGGATTGTATGTGTTGCTGTAGGGGTTATTTTGGGGCCTAATTTGATTGCCCAAATAGTCCACCTCTTCGTGGCCTGTAAACATAACACCCTGCTCACATGTACCTGGCTCGTGTGACACTCCACACAGTTCACATGATGATTGTACTTTTGAAATGTTCTGAGCTTGATCAAACCTTGCTGCCAAAGCTCCAATCTGTGCTGTAAGAGCCGTATATGTATCTACTTGATGAACTCCAGGAATAGATAAAGCTTTACTTCGTACTCCACCGTGACACGAACTTGACTTCAAGGTAGCTTTCTCTATAATTGCATAGGCTTTGTTAGGAGTTTTTGTTCCAAGATCGCCTCCTGCATAAACATCTAAACATTCTTGTGAGTTGTAGTTGAGTCCTTGGTAGAAGTTCAACACAAGTTGCCTTTTTGAAAACCCGTGATGTGGAACATCGATCAGAAGATCTTTGAACCTCTCCCAAGCTGCGTGTAGAGATTCTCCTTCATCTTGTTTGAATGTCATGATACGATTCTTAAGCTTAGCTGACTTTTCCGATGGGAAATATTTTTGCATAAAAAGATCGGCCATCTCGTTCCAAGTCGTGATGGACCCTGCTGGAAGTGACAAAAGCCAAGATCGCGCTTTGTCTCGCAAAGAGAATGGAAAGATCCGCAAACAAATTGCGTCTTCAGAAACGTCTCGAATTTTGAAAGTCGAGCACACCTCGAGAAATGAAGCGATGTGTCGACCCAGATCTTCATGATCCTTCCCATCAAACTGCACAGAATTTTGCAACTTGTTAATTATACTAGATTTAATTCAAAATTCGGTGCTGCTATCGTAGGTCGGGCAATGCTCAGTAGCAAGCCCTTTCCTCCTGGACGGCCGGTCTCATTCAAAGGTTGGTCGTCCTCTGCCATAATGCTTCCTGTGTCGTCCTCTGAACTCTAGCTGTCAGAAAGTATCACTGGTTCGTCGATTGCCGCCGCAATCCTTTGTGCAACGACAAGTGATCTTTCGCGAAGCCTCCTACTTCTTCTTAGGTTATTTTCTGGTTCGTTGGCTAGCTCAGCGTTAGCGGGTGCAGGGGGCGTGGACATTAGCCTGTACGTGAAAAGGAAGGCATTATACAGAAAAAATAACATAATAATAATATAAGAAATAAGTAATAATAATGATAATACAGAATATACAAACATATAAGTAACGAAACAAATCTAATTAAATATTTACTGGATTATTTATTTATTTACATCCGAAAGCTGTTTTTGTCTGTTTACCATAAATTCTGATGACGAACATCAGAATTCTGAGGAATTTTTTTTTAATCTGGCCAGGTTTGATAAATTTCTGATAAAAATCTGATGACAAAATTAGTTCCATCAGAATTTCTGATAAATCCATCAGAATTACCAGAAAACCTGGTAAGTTCATCAGAAATGAAAATTGTTGTTTTTAGAATGTCTAATGGGTTTATCAGAATCCATCAGAAAATCTGATAAATTCATTGGAATTCATCAAAAAATCTGATGATTTTATCAGAAAGTTATACTTTATTTTTGGAGTAAATAAATAAACCACTGAGTACAATAATTAAATAAATGAACGGTTAAAACAGATGGACAGGAATAAATAAATGAAGAACTGATCGTAAATAATTAAATGCAGAAATGAAATAAATATAAATATAAATATGCGGTTCGACGTGCGAACTCGTACACAAAATATAAATGAAATAAACATAATTAAAATAACTGTATTGAAATAAATGAAATGCTGAATTTGAAATACTGAAAGGAAATACATAAATAAATGAAGTACATAAATAAAATGACTGAATTTAAAATAAATGAAATAAATGATTGCCAGCAAATGGTTCGATTCCGAACACATAAAAATAAAAACGAAATAAATGTTAGTCGAATAATAAAATAAAAAGTTAGTATGTTAGTAAAGTTTGTTGGTTAATAAAACAGAAAAAGAAAAGTTAGTAAAACAGTTAGTCCTAGTGGGCGTACCAGGCTAGGTATTCACAAGTTAGTAAATAAAAGAAAATAAATAGATACAAAAATGTACAAATATTAACAGTTATTAACAGTTTGTACACCGGTAAGATATTGACTCGGATTGTTCCATTAATTTCGCCGTGGTCCCCGGCAACGGCGCCAAAAACTTGACGTACATGTTTTATATACATTTATTTACAGTATTTTCACATGCAACGAAATGTGTTTTATTATTTATAAAAAATGGTTTATACCTTAACATTAAAACACACACAACAAAGGACAAGTGTATCCCGTCATATATGCAGTAAAGTATTGGTAAGAGCCAGATATCGATCCATGGAACACGGGCGTTATAATGTACTAAATCTTTGTCGTTATTTTACCAGATAAAAAGATAAGTGAATGGTTGTTTAACTAAGTTATCTAAACTACATCTAAAACATAAATTAACTATTATCTTGTTTCATAAACAACCTAAACATGTTATCTATCAGATATGTCACAAAAGCACTTAATCAATTTTCCAATTTCGAGACAACTAGTTACCGGGTCTGGATTTCTAGCATTATGATTCTTTGGAAAGTTAACGCGATGGTCACACGTTAACCACCTAAAATCATTCATTAGCAAGCTATTGATATTCATTCATGCGAACCTTTAAAGATAGGTTATTTACTGGGTCTGGACTCCTAACCTCACTTATCAAAGAAAGCAATACCGATGGTCACAATACAGCCACGAGGATAAGCAATTATGTAGATCATATAACAAACAGTTTCACCTTTACAAGTTTTGAACACAAATCTACCATGTCAGCAATTTCAGACTAAAACTACTAAGCAAGGATAATAAACCGCATGCAAGAATGTGTAATCAACACCATATAATTCATTAGAACCCTTACGTGCAAGAAAGTATTCTTAATCAAAATAAGATATATCTTGTATAAAACCAATACCCTGGTCCGGTTTCATGGTGTAAACAAAGTCTACAAATAAGTGATTAATCAAGAAATAGTTACCATCCCACTAACCACAGATTCATTATCCAAGATAATCAAACATAATCAAGAACTCAACATCAATGAAACATTCATTATATAATCATGAAGATTCAAACATGAAAAAGTACTTAAGTTTCATACAAACAAGATTACAACATAAAGATTATTCAAGAAACAAGTTTGTAACTACTATTACATAAACTACATTAAACATAAACTAACATCAGTTCAATAACTTGCAAAATGATTAGAATACATGTTCAAGAACAAGGACTCGAACCATAAACAAGCAAGGAATTGATGGGTTGGATCGGTTATGCTTCCACTCGATCTTTAAGCTTCAAATGGGTCTGACCAGGACAGCTTCGTAACCCAGAAATCCCCCAGAAACATGGAGAAAAACCCAACACTTGAACCAGTAGCGAATGCTGCTATTTATAGGAGATTTTCCCATCGGCACGGTCGTGCCATTGGTCGCACGGTCGTGCGACAGGTGTTGTCGGGTGACGTCAGTTTCAGCGATCCTGAGTCAGCCAAGTGGACTGGTGGACAAGTTCCCTAGGTCATCAGATCGACACGGTAGTGCGCGGATGGCACGGTAGTGCCATGTCATCAGATTGTTGATCAGAATCCTAGGTCAAGCCTTGGCACGGTCATGCTTCGGGTGGCACGGTAGTGCGGCCCGAGAAACAGTTGGCACCAGCCCTTGCACTGGTAGTGCTTCCGAGATCGGAGCATCGGAACGGTAGTGCCGTCGGATGGCACGGTAATACCACACCTGGCAGTCATCAGATTTTTGCCATTTTAATCAGAAATGCATCAGATTTTGTCCGTTTTCATCAGAATTTTCCTTTATGCTCCGTTTAAGACCTGAAAATATAAAAGTACCGAATTTGGCACCTAAACGTTGTGTTTTCGGTCAAAAACGCTTAAAACGGAAGTGTTTTGAGGTATAAAAACATGTATAATTTAATGTATATCAATACACAAAAACGTTTAGTGATTCCTAGCACAAATGCAAAACATACGCACGTTAGTGATTCCTAGCACAAATGTAAAACATACACACGTAACCATTCAGTGAGGCATGAAACGGACAAATAAACGTAGAGACACACGCCAAAGGTTGCAGAATTTAAGCAATGCTAACCTTGGGAATACGGGTTGTCACATCATCCCCAACTTGAAAGAAATTTCATCCCGAAATTTGATAAGTAAGCACAGAGGAATGAAGTGAGAAATCAAGATTGCTGTGGATTTTGCTCAGGTGCCACAGGTTTGCAGGAGACGAATGTGACAACCCTCAAATTTACATGTAACCGTACAATTTATTAATGATAAATAAAGTGCTTGATGACTGTGCTGAATCATTTAACTGCTCTCTGACTTACTGTGTTATACTTACATGTACTTGTTAATATACTAATTGTGTACAGAAAGGTCACTAAATAGTCCGTTATATTTTCCTGAGTGTTGAAAATTAAAAACGTTGCAAAGATATATATGTAGGGCACCTTACGAATAAATTAAGCACTTTAACGGAACAGTGTCAAACCGAACAACCGGACTTTACCTGAAACACAAGAATATTGTCAAACACATTATTTATACTTTTCTGAGCCAGTTAGGGTCCCCGAATACCCTAACACTCGTTATAAATTACTACACACATAATACTCTAATTTAAATACCTAACTAACTAAATATAACTTAACTATTAGTTGGAAACTAACCATGAAACCCCCCCCCCCCCCCCCATGAACCCGTTCGGTTTCCCCCTAGGGAACATCCACCACAACTTTGATTATTTTAATCAAGTTGCTAAATATCTTGGCTACACTTTGACCTATGGATAATTAGAGACGTTGGACCATAAATAAGACCATGAGTTCACCCTTCCACTCACTTCAAAACACCACAACAAATTTGCATACTCTCTCTCTCTTGCCATTGATCTCGGCCAAACCCCCTTAGCATCACCTCACCATTTTCAAGTTTGTTCAAGGCATTCTAAATACATACAAAGGTGAAGGATCATGTATAAGGAGGCTCGGTGCTTACGGATTGCCAAGGACCTCACGACAACGCTATTAACCACCCGTTTTTCGTCTAGTTTCTTCCCTAGCCACGAGCTAGTAGTAAGTGACTCCAAACACCCTTTTGATCTTGTCTAAAGTGGTTAATAATAGATTTGTTAGATAAAAATCATGAACATATAAGATCAAAGTTTAAAGTCTACTAAAAGTGATGAACAAAGTGGTTGATGAGTAAATATTAGTGTAAAACTCTTGGATCTTGTTTTGTTATGATTCTATGTTGATTATCTGATGTGTTGCTGGTTAATATTGATGTTTGATGTTGTTACGATCACTAATCATGCTAACGGAATCAATCGAACGCGCCATAGAAGATTAAAGAATGAAAACAGAATCTGTACAAGTTTTACAGCCAACTTCAGTTGCCTGTAAACAGGCCATAAACTCTACGAAAAAACTGATATTTTGAGTCTAAAACGTGTTATTATGAAATACGGTTCTAATGGCACCGGAATCGTAATTTTCGGACTTCGTTTACTATTTAAAGCGTCATTTCGTAACAACAGCTAGAGCTGCATTTTTCTGCTGAAAATATGTGTTTTATTTTCTGTCATAACTTGGGATCGGTGTAGAGTTAGATCATGAAACTTGTACTGTAGATGACCACCGATGTATTTGTAATTACCCCACTGGAATTTCGTAAATCGGACGCTGGATGAATTTTAAATAAATTATCCCGTGGACTGTGGTCAGAAAAATATAAATCTGAGTTCAGTCCAGAAAATGAATTTTTATAAAATATTGGTAATGAACCGGACCCCGATATTTTTACACAATAAAATTTGGAACGTTTAAGACATTCTGTAAAAATTTGGGAACTTTTGGAATAAGTTAACTATTTTATTAAAATGTCCGAAAACAGCCCGGTTTTGAATATTTATGCTGAAATGACATAAGCTGTAAATTGCGTGTCTAAATGTCGAGTATACTATCTGTAAATGATCTAACATGTGATATGTGTTATGTGCATTATCGTATGTTTGTTTATGAGTGGGGAATGGATGGGAAACTTATATGGGCATAAACCGATAAAGTGATGCATGTTATGTGATAGATACGTGTAGGAACTTTGTGCTCTATTTGAAAACCACTAAATGACTAACTGGTAATCATACTAGGACGTGATTGACCAACCTTGATTGTTAGCTATTTGTGAGAGTCAAACCGAGCAACCGAGGTGAGTTCACACCCTTACTAAGGCATGGGATTCCCGGTGGATTGGGAATGGGATTGAATAACTATTTATATTATCAATACTACTAGACTACCTACTACTGTCCTCGGATTGAGAAGGGCACGTACGTAAAACCTACGTACACTCACACTTACTACTCTTCTCGGATTGAGAAGGGCACGTACGTAAAACCTACGTACATTCATACTTACTACTGTCCTCGGATTGAGAAGGGCACGTACGTAAAACCTACGTACACTCATGCTTAACACCGTCCTCGGATTGGGAAGGACACTTATGGATACGCCTAGTCTAGTAACATACATAATGGGAAGCCCCCACTGATTATGGTTATGGTTTGGGTAATGAAAAAGGAATTGGTTAAACATACTTTCAACTATGGGGTAACCCCCACGGCAATTAAGCCAACGAAAGTCAAACCACGTTTTTCAGAAACAACTTAAAACTAAACAACCAAACGTGAACTCACTCAACTTTGTTGTTGACTCGTTGTTACATGCCTTGCAGGTCGTTAGATGCTATGGAGCTTGCACATGGAGGTGGTCATTGTGGAATGCGAACTAATATGTCCTGTACTTACTAAATAAACGTTATGAACTTATGAAACTTATGTTTGGGGTCTTTAAACTTATGAACTACAAAACTTATGTTTTGGTTTAACGTCTTATGCTTCCGCTGTTTAAATTGAACTTGGTTAACTTCCTTTTGGTCACCAATTGTATTGTGATTGGTTTTATTTACTAAAATACGTTGTTCAATATGATTGGTGGCTCGATCCTGGTCATGTCACGCTTCCAAGCGGTGATACTCCACGTGTGGATTTTGGGGGTGTGACAGATTGGTATCAGAGCCATTGGTTATGGTGAACTTGGTTTTAATAAGGGAAAAAGTTTTTATTAAAACCAGACTATAACCTGTACAGTGCTTAACGACCCACAACGACGCTTCACTCCACGTGCAAGACTCGACACTATAGGTGATACGATTCATGTTTATATTACCTACTTGTTAGTTATACAGAACATTGCTTATGATATGCTTAGATAACATAGTATCTACTGCTTGAAAACTTTGTGTGATCACTCTCTTCTATCATTCCACACTTGCGTAATGATACGACGCATTTCTCACTTGTGTTCTCCGTATGGTGAAGATCATGAGTAGACGAATCAGCCTCACACAAGCCCAGTTGGCGCTTTGATCAAAGAACAAGTTACTGCGGCACTTGCAGCCGCTCAAGCAGGAGGCCAACTTACCCAGCCGCCTGTGTGCACGTTCAAGACTTTTATGGACTGTCGTCCTAGTACCTTCAGTGGCACTGAAGGGGCCATCGGACTCCTCCACTGGTTCAAGAAGCTCGAGTCAGTCTTCGAAATGTGTGAATGCCCTGAGGATCGTAGGGTGAAGTATGCTACTGGTACTCTTGAAGGGGTAGCGCTCACGTGGTGGAACGCTCAGGTTCAGCTGCTGGGGTTGGTTGCTGCTAATGCCACCCCATGGAATGACTTCAAGGAACTGATCAAGGAAGAGTACTGCAGTCGTGATGACATCCACAAGCTAGAGGTGGAATTTTTCAACCTGAAGATGACGGGGTCGGAGATTGAGGCGTATACGAAAAGGTCGAATGAACTGGCCATCCTGTGCCCTACTATGGTGGACCCTCCCATCAAACGTATTGAGCTTTACTTCAAGGGCCTTGTACCCGAGATTCAGAGCCACGCGACTTCGGCTAACCTGGGTACCATTCAACAAATCATCAAGTTGGCTCACCGTCTCACCGACCAGGCAGTGGAACAAAACAGATTACCCAAGCGTATTGGTACTGCTACTACTGATACCCCCAATGATCACAAGCGAAAATGGGATGGAAATCCGGGCAAAGGCTCTACCTCTGTTCAGTCTCAGTCTCAGCAACGATGGACTGAGGACCATAGGAGCCCTGGTCAGCACTCTTCTGGTAGTCAAGGGCAGGGTGGATATCGAGGAAACCACCCAAAGTGCAACAAATGCAACAGACACCACAGTGGCAATGCAACAAGGGACGCTGTCAGAGGTGTCTCAAGATGGGTCATGAAGCCAAGGATTGCAGGAGCCCACGGCCTACGAATCAGAATCGTCAGCAGCAACAGCAAGCACCGCAGAATCAGCAACAGCAACAGGGCAACAAGGGATGCTTTCAGTGTGGTGCTGAAGATCACTTCAAGAGACACTGCCCGCAGTTAAATCAGAATCAGAATCACAACTAAGGAAACGGGAACAATAATGGGGGCAACAATGGAGGAAACAATGATGGCAACGGTGCCAAGGGTCGTGTGTTCGTGATTGGTCAAGGTGATGAAAGGAACGATCCCAACGTTGTGATGGGTAAGTTTCTTCTGGACGACTTCTTTGTTACTGTTTTATTCGATTCGGGTGCCGATACTAGTTATGTGTCCTTAAAAGTTAGCCAAATGCTTAAGCGCACTCCAACACTTCTAAACACCAAACACACGATAGAGCTAGCAAATGGTAAAAGTCTTGAAGCCACACACGTAGTTAAAGGTTGTAACCTCGTCTTAGCTGGTCAGACTTTCTCTATCGATCTTATCCCTATCACACTGGGTAGTTTCGACGTCGTTATTGGGATGGATTGGCTATCTCATCATCAAGCGGAGATTGTTTGCAAGGAGAAAATCGTCCACATTCATCGTTCTGGTAAAGAACCTCTGGTGATTCAGGGTGATAAGAGTGGTGCTGTCGAAGGCATTATCTCTTTCCTTAAGGCCCAGAAGTGTTTGCGAAAGGGCCACACTGCCATTTTAGCACTCGTTACTGACACATCGACGGAAGATAAGAGAATTGAAGACATCCCTATTGTACGTGATTTTCCTGAGGTATTCCCTGAGGAATTACCTGGTCTCCCGCCTCATCGTCAAGTTGAATTTCAAACAGAGCTAGCTCCCGGAGCAGCGCCCATAGCTCGAGCGCCATATCGTCTAGCTCCATCAGAACTTGAAGAACTATCCACGCAATTACAAGAACTCTTGGAAAAGGGTTTCATACGTCCTAGCTCTTCGCCCTGGGGAGCTCCAATCTTTTTTGGGAAGAAGAAAGACGGTACTTTCAGAATGTGTATTGACTACCGCGAACTCAACAAGGTGACTGTGAAGAATCGTTATCCTCTTCCACGTATTGACGACTTGTTCGACCAGTTGCAAGGGTCAAGCTATTACTCCAAGATTGATTTGAGATCAGGATACCATCAGCTGAGGGTCCGAGATGAGGACGTCTCCAAAACAGCATTCAGAACTCGTTACGGCCATTACGAGTTTCTAGTTATGCCATTCGGGCTGACGAATGCACCAGCGGTCTTCATGGATCTCATGAACCGAGTGTGCAAGCCTTACCTGGATAAGTTCGTTATTGTGTTCATCGACGATATCCTGATCTATTCTAAGAGTCAGGAGGAACACGAGCAGCATCTACGACTTATGCTGGAACTTCTTCGAAAAGAACAGTTGTATGCCAAGTTTTCAAAATGTGACTTCTGGCTTCGCGAAGTCCACTTTCTAGGCCATGTGGTAAACAAGGATGGGATTCATGTGGATCCATCTAAGGTTGAAGCGATCAAGAACTGGCCTGCACCCCGTACACCAACAGAAATCCGCCAATTCTTGGGTTTGGCCGGATATTACAGAAGGTTTATAAAGGATTTCTCAAAGATTGCGCAACCTCTCACTTCACTGACTCAGAAGGGTGTCACCTATCGTTGGGGTAATGCACAGGAGTCTGCATTTCAGCACTTGAAGGATAGACTTTGTAGCGCGCCTATCATCTCATTGCCTGAAGGCACAGATGATTTTGTGGTTTACTGCGACGCTTCCATCCAAGGACTTGGTTGCGTATTGATGCAACGTGACAAGGTCATTGCCTATGCATCACGCCAACTCAAAGTTCACGAAAGGAATTACACTACTCACGATCTGGAGCTGGGAGCAGTTGTTTTCGCACTTAAGATATGGAGACATTACCTGTACGGTACCAAGTGCACCATTTACACCGATCACAGGAGTCTCGAGCATATCTTCAAGCAAAAGGAGTTAAACATGCGTCAACGCCGATGGGTTGAGCTCTTGAACGATTATGAATGCGCAATCAAATATCATCCGGGCAAGGCCAATGTTGTGGCCGACGCCCTCAGTCGAAAGGATACCCTACCTAAGCATGTACGTGCTTTACAGCTTACCATCCAGTCTAACCTTCCTGCTCAAATTCGTGATGCTCAGGTTGAAGCATTGAAAGCAGAGAACATTAGGGCTGAATCCCTACGAGGATCGAGGCAGCGGCTAGAACAAAAGAAAGGCGGCGCTTACTATGTAACAGGGCACATCTGGGTTCCACTTTATGGAAACTTACGTGAGCTTGTGATGGATGAAGCACATAAGTCTCGTTATTCGGTACATCCTTGTTCTGATAAAATGTACCACGACCTCAAGAATACATATTGGTGGCCTGGCATAAAAGCCCACATAGCAACCTACGTCAGAAAGTGCTTGACTTGTGCGAGAGTCAAGACTGAATATCAGAAACCATCAGGCCTACTTCAACAACCGGAGATCCCGAAATGGAAATGGGAGCAAATTTCCATGGATTTCGTTACCGGCCTGCCCAGATCTCAACGCGGAAACGATACCATTTGGGTGATCGTAGATCGACAAACCAAGTCTGCACATTTTCTGGCCATCAAAGAAACGGATAAGTTTTCTACTCTTGCAGACATTTATCTAAAGGAAGTAGTGTCAAGGCACGGAGTGCCAACCTCTATCATTTCTGATCGTGACGCGCGTTTTACTTCTGAACTATGGCAAGCAATGCACAAGTCTTTTGGCTCACGTTTAGATATGAGCACCGCTTATCACCTACAGACGGATGGGCAATCTGAACGCACCATCCAAACCCTTGAAGACATGCTTAGGGTATGTGTAATCGATTTTGGTAATGGCTGGGAAAAGCACCTCCCGCTAGTGGAGTTCTCATATAACAACAGCTACCACACCAGCATCCAGGCTGCTCCATTTGAGGCATTGTACGGACGTAAATGCCGATCACCTCTCTGTTGGGCAGAAGTTGGTGACAGCCAAATCACTGGCCCAGAACTTGTGGTAGATACCACCGAGAGAATTGCTCAAATACGACAGCGAATGGCGGCAGCTCGTGACCGTCAGAAAAGCTTTGCTGATATGGGAAGAAAACCACTCGAGCTCCAAGTTGGGGATCGAGTGCTACTCAAAGTCTCACCTTGGAAAGGTGTAGTCCGTTTTGGCAAATGGGGCAAACTCAATCCGCGTTATGTCGGACCATTCGAAGTCACCGAGAAAATTGGCAAAGTCGCCTACAGGTTGAATCTACCCGAAGAACTCAGCGGAGTTCACGACGTATTCCATGTGTCGAATCTGAAGAATCATAGTTCCTCTCAAGGAACTCACTATCGACGACCAGCTGCGATTCGTCGAGGAACCAGTAGAGATTACGGATCGAGATATTAAGATCCTCAAGCATACCAGGATACCTCTGGTCCGAGTTCGTTGGAATGCTCGTCGTGGCCCAGAGTATACCTGGGAACGAGAAGACCAAATGAAACTCAAGTATCCCCAACTGTTTAAGAAAAACGCAACCACTTCTGAGGCTGAAGCTACTGCAGAATTTCAGGACGAAATTCCAAATCAACGGGGGGATGATGTGACACCCCAGGAAAATCAGGAAAATAACGCAACTTAACTAGCTTCCTCAGTAACCACACGCTAAATTTCAGGACGAAATTCTCTTAACAGGGGGAGAATGTGACAACCCTCAAATTTACATGTAACCGTACAGTTTATTAATGATAAATAAAGTGCTTGATGACTATGCTGAATCATTTAACTGCTCTCTGACTTACTGTGTTATACTTACATGTACTTGTTAATATACTAATAGTGTACAGAAAGGTCACTAAATAGTCCGTTATATTTTCCTGAGTGTTGAAAATTAAAAACGTTGCAAAGATATATATGTAGGACACCTTACGAATAAATTAAGCACTTTAACGGAACAGTGTCAAACCGAACAACCGGACTTTACCTGAAACACAAGAATATTGTCAAACACATTATTTATACTTTTCTGAGCCAGTTAGGGTCCCCGAATACCCTAATACCCGTTATAAATTACTACACACATAATACTCTAATTTAAATACCTAACTAACTAAATATAACTTAACTATTAGTTGGAAACTAACCATGAAACCCCCCCCCCCCCCATGAACCCGTTCGGTTTCCTCCTAGGGAACATCCACCACAACTTTGATTATTTTAATCAAGTTTCTAAATATCTTGGCTACACTTTGACCTATGGATAATTAGAGATGTTGGACCATAAATAAGACCATGAGTTCACCCTTCCACTCACTTCAAAACACCACAACAAATTTGCATAGTCTCTCTCTCTTGCCATTGATCTCGGCCGAACCCCCCTAGCATCACCTCACCATTTTCAAGTTTGTTCAAGGCATTCTAAACACATACAAAGGTGAAGGATCACGTATAAGGAGGCTCGGTGCTTAAGGATTTTCAAGGACCTCACCACAACGCTATTAACCACCCGTTTTTCGTCTAGTTTCTTCCCTAGCCACGAGCTAGTAGTAAGTGACTCCAAACACCCTATTGATCTTGTCTAAAGTGGTTAATAAGAGAGTTGTCGGATAAAAATCATGAACATATAAGATCAAAGTTTAAAGTCTACTAAAAGTGATGAACAAAGTGGTTAATGAGTAAATATTAGTGTAAAACTCTTGGATCTTGTTTTGTTATGATTCTTTGTTGATTATCTGATGTGTTGCTGGTTAATATTGATGTTTGATGTTGTTACGATCACTAATCATGCTAACGGAATCAATCGAACGCGTCTTAGAAGATTAAAGAATGAAAACAGAATCTGTCCAAGTTTTACAGCCAACTTCAGTTGGCTGTAAACAGGTCATAAACTCAACGAAAAACTGATATTTTGAGTCTAAAACGTGTTATTATGAAATACGGTTCTAATGGCACCGGAATTGTAATTTTCGGACTTCGTTTACTATTTTTAAAGCGTCATTTCGTAACAACAGCTAGAGCTGCATTTTTCTGCTGAAAATATGTGTTTTGTTTTCTGTCATAACTTGGGATCGGTGTAGAGTTGGATCATGAAACTTGTACTGTAGATGACCACCGATGTATTTGTAATTACCCCACTGGAATTTCGTAAATCGGATGCTCGATGAATTTTAAATAAATTATCCCGTAGACTGTGGTCAGAAAAATATAAATCTGAGTTCAGTCCGGAAAATGAATTTTTATAAAATATTGGTAATGAACCGGACCCCGATATTTTTATACAATAAAATTTGGAATGTTTAAGACGTTCTGTAAAAATTTGGGAACTTTTGGAATAAGTTAACTATTTTATTAAAATGTCCGAAAACAGCCTGGTTTTGAATATTTATGCTGAAATGACATAAGCTGTAAATTGCGTGTCTAAATGTCGAGTATGCTATCTGTAAATGATCTAACATGTGATATGTGTTATGTGCATTATCGTATGTTTGTTTATGAGTGGGGAATGGATGGGAAACTTATATGGCCATAAACCGATAAAGTGATGCATGTTATGTGATAGATACGTGTAGGAACTTTGTGCTCTATTTGAAAACCATTAAATGACTAACTGGTAATCATACTAGGACGTGATTGACCAACCTTGATTGTTAGCTATTTGTGAGAGTCAAACCGAGCAACCGAGGTGAGTTCACACCCTTACTAAGGCATGGGATTCCCGGTGGATTGGGAATGGGATTGAATAACTATTTATATTATCAATACTACTAGACTACCTACTACTGTCCTCGGATTGAGAAGGGCACGTATGTAAAACCTACGTACACTCACACTTACTACTGTCCTCGGATTGAGAAGGGCACGTACGTAAAACCTACGTACATCTACGTACACTCACACTTACTACTATCCTCGGATTGAGAAGGGCACGTACGTAAAACCTACGTACATCTACGTACACTCACACTTACTACTATCCTCGGATTGAGAAAGGCACGTACGTAAAACCTACGTACACTCATACTTACTACTGTCCTCGGATTGAGAAGGGCACGTACGTAAAACCTACGTACACTCATACTTAACACCGTCCTCGGATTGGGAAGGACACTTATGGATACCCCTAGTCTAGTAACATATATAATGGGAAGCCCCCACTGATTATGGTTATGGTTTGGGTAATGAAAAAGGAACTTGTTAAACATACTTTCAACTACGTGGTAACCCCCACGGCAATTAAGCCAACGAAAGTCAAACCACGGTTTTCAGAAACAACTTAAAACTAAACAACCAAACGTGAACTCACTCAACTTTGTTGTTGACTCGTTGTTACATGCCTTGCAGGTCGTTAGATGCTATGGAGCTTGCACATGGAGGTGGTCGTTGTGGAATGCGAACTAATATGTCCCGTACTTACTAAATAAACGTTATGAACTTATGAAACTTATGTTTGGGGTCTTTAAACTTATGAACTACAAAACTTATGTTTTGGTTTAACGTCTTATGCTTCCGCTGTTTAAATTGAACTTGGTTAACTTCCTTTTGGTCACCAATTGTATTGTGATTGGTTTTATTTACTAAAATACGTTGTTCAATATGATTGGTGGCTCGATCCTGGTCATGTCACGCCTCCAAGCGGTGATACTCCGCGTGTGGATTTTGGGGGTGTGACAACGAACTATTTGTAAGAGCAAGCCTTAACACGTGGCTCCTGATTAAACACAGTTTGTTTGGATGGAACATTTCTCTGATTCGATGAGTGACGAGCATCGTCCTTCTTTGACTCATGTGTTTTAGAAGGGGGCTTACTATGAGCCACATATTGAGTCTTAGTGCGAGTACCACTTGATTCCTTGAAATGTCTGTCAAGAGCTCTAGTAACAGCATTGTCAATCAATGCTTGAAGATCTGCACCAGCTACGTTTACTCTAGTGGTATCATTTCTCTCCCTTGGATGACTGTTAACCTCTTCCGATTCAGACATGCTGAAGCTTAATTGCTATAAAACAAATTGACAATTGTTTATTTAGAGGTTTATTATGAAATCATCATTTTCGATGATTCATTAACCATGGTAATATAAACCATATTTGGTTAATTTGTTAGTCATATTTATTTTAACTTTTTCATTATAAATTTATCCCTAATTATAAATCATTAAGGATATTAGAGTGGCACAAAAGGCCCTGTCACAAGGACAGTTTTAAATTTTAAGCCATGATCTTATAAGATAGCGACATTAAGGTTTGAACATAGTTCATCACCTCTTCTTGACAGGGAGTCATAGACTACAACTGTCTTTTGTCTTATAAGACAATAAGTATGGCCCGTAGGCACTTCATCACTAATGGATGTTTAATTCATCAGGTAAGAATAAGGAATTGGAAGAATCCAATACAGGGATGACTAGTGTGATTTTATTGAATCACATTTGTCAGGAGTGCTAACATGTTTTCAGATGTTAACAAGGATTTGAATCTTAAAAAGGTTTTACCATCAGGGCCAAGTCTAAAATGACATATGGGCTAGGTTATACTTTCAAGATTTCCTTTAATATATAATGGCAGGTCAATTGTAACATGGAATGATATTTTGATTTATTATATATAATATATTCATACCTAAAATGACAAATGAAATTTTAAATTAAAAGATTCCATAGATTGAAAGAAGTACATAGCTGCCCTAAACGGGACTTTTAAATAAATAACTTGCCCATGCAAGGGCTAAATAAATAAAGAAAGACAAGTCCACGCAGGGACCAAGTACATAAATAAAATGTCCACACAAGGACTTACTTGGAAATAAAAAATTACAAAACAAATAGATAAGGAATTTCAATAATCCCTCTTCTTCTTCCCCTTTATAAAGTTTGCCAAACCCTTCAGTAAACCGTGGAGGCTCCTACGCTCCTCGTCTACCTGTCGTTCCACCTTGTTCAACCTCTGAAGGATTTCTTGTTGTTGTGGTGGTTGAATCTGTGGTGGCTACGGCGGCTGCTGCTGCGGAGGTTGAGGAGGTGGTGGGTATTGATACCCATATGCTGGGTACCCAGTTGGGTACATAGCTGGAAAGGGTCCAAGGTAGAGAGCATTGTAGTTGGCTACCTCGAGATACGGGTCTACGGCAGGGGCATTGTTGTAGTTGTAGCCAGAATAAGCTGGCTGCTCAAAAGGGTTATACCCAGCTGCACCTGGGTATGAAGGAATTGGGTTATCAGAAACCATTTGTGGTGTTGGCTCGACTGGTGCAGAGTCGATTTCAGAAACTGGTTTTGAAGGCCTACCCATTTGCAGGTCTTCGTACAACGGCAGGTAGTTGCTGTTGCTTGAGTGTTGGGGGGTGCTGAAGTGGAAACCCCCACGCACGGACATCCGTGCACCTGTTCTTCTTCGCCTCGGTGGTTCTGGACGCAGTTGCTATTCTGGCTGTGGCGGTGGCATAACCGCCTGAAAATGCGGATCCTCTAAGGGATTATGCTGCTGTTGTGGAGGTGGGTTGTGAGGGGGAGTATACTCCCACTTGTATGTGGCCCATCTTGTTAGGTCCAGAGTTTTAAGCTTATCTTTATTACGGTCTTCTATGTTTATTTGATTTTAAATTATGTCTTGGGCTTGGGCTAGGCCATGTGGGCCAATGGGGTAGAGGCTCCTATAAATAGTCATGTTTAGATTATTAGTGTTAGAGCTCTCCTATTGTGTAATCATGTAGCTCCCAAAAGGAGAACCTTGTACCCGACAATCCTAGAGATTGTGTGCAAGGTTCTCGAAGATCGTACCAGACAGTCCTTGAGACTGTGTGCGATCTAAGCAGCGACACTTTGATTTGTAATGAATATTTTCTTTTTGTTCTTGTTGGTTTGATCTTACTTTCCGCATTCGATTGAACCGTTGAGTGATATCACGGGTTTTTCGGGACTAACAAGTGGTATCAGAGCCATTGAAGTCTTTCAAAGGCTCGGTTTTGATATCGCTCGAAGAACAAGAAGAAGTTTTGCAGTGTCGGGGGATGTGTGTTCGTAAATGGAGATCTCGGTTCATGAAATCTGATATTCGTCATCAGATCTGAAAACTTTAAGATCTGGTACATGTTCAGTCGCCATTGAAGATGGTGTCGGCTCAATGACAGCTGAACAGAGATGATGACCGGAACCGGAGACAACCGGAGATGAAGAAGTTAGACAAGGATCTATTGTTTTGTTGATAAAGAGAAAAGTTACAAACAGTAGATCGAGTAGGATTGTAGATGGGAGGATGTAGACGGTGGTTAACGATGGGTATGGAGATGATGTTTCAATGTAGATGACGATGGTGTACGGTGTCGGATGTGTGATAGGTGCGGCGGAGTTTAATGGTGTGGAAGACGAAGATGGTTCGGAGATGTTAACTGTTGCAGGTAACAGTTTTCAGAAGGTTGATCGGAAAATGGCGATGTCGAAGACGGTGGTCGTAAATGATTAACCGTGATGATGACATAGAACGTTGAACGATAGGTATTAGAGTGTTGGAGATGACAACGAAAGGGTGTGGAAAGTCTGAGCTATACCCGTGAACGATGAACGGAAAAGATGACCGGATAAGTGTCAGAAAATGAACGTATAAGGTAGTTGCAGGTTCTGGTGATTACGATGGAAAGAGACGATGATCAGAAGATGATGAGCGATGATGACATCAACAACATTCTTTGTCGGCTGCACATGGTGTCTCTTCATGGGTTTCAAAAACCCTAATCATTGTCAACCGTCAGATGTGTAAGTGATCTATGATCAGAAAGTTATAGCATGTTTTAAATTTTTGTGCAACTTTCTGTGGGGGGCAACAAGTGCAGCCGAGAAGTGTATGGCTGGGGATATTTTTTAGTCTAATTGATGGGAGCCCATATGCATTGTTTTATTGGCCCAACTGGATTGGACATTCAAAGTATGTTGGCTGGACTTGTCCTTACGAAATGATGATGAGTGTTTATTGGGTCTTTAATAAATTAGGCTCCACTGAATTAGGCTCCACTAAATTACTGGCCACGCATATTTTTTTAATCAGCATCACATGTTTGATTTAAAGATTGAATTGGAATATTGGGCCGAGTCTTAAACGATTATTTGCGGGCCAATTAAAGTGATGAAAAATTTTGGAGCATATTAGAATCAGTTCTTTGCTTGGACCGGAAGGTTTATGGAAGATGGGCCGATAGAATGAGGACACACTAGAAAGAGGAATGGGTTAAGTTTCTATGGAGTTTCTATTGGTTCCAGTGCAAACTTGTTTTTGTGCGACTTGAATACCAGACGGATCACTTTGAATCCGTGTGTTCTTGATAGTGAATCAATACATTTGCATCTGAGATAACACGTCTGATCCGACATCGTCCAACATCAAGTTTTTCATTCCATCAATCATTCCCAATCATCCGAGATCAACGTCTTTTTATCCGACATCATTCGAGACACATCTCATTCATCATCTAAATTGTTTATTGCTGGGCCACTAAAAAAGGAAGACCTAAGATTGGAGACTATCCAAATCATAATAAAGAGAGCATAAAACTAGGGGGAGATTGTTAGATCCAGAGTTTTAAGCTTATCTTTATTACGGTCTTCTATGTTTATTTGATTTTAAATTATGTCTTGGGCTTGGGCTAGGCCATGTGGGCCAATGGGGTAGAGGCTCCTATAAATAGTCATGTTTAGATTATTAGTGTTAGAGCTCTCCTATTGTGTAATCATGTAGCTCCCAAAAGGAGAACCTTGTACCCGACAATCCTAGAGATTGTGTGCAAGGTTCTCGAAGATCGTACCAGACAGTCCTTGAGACTGTGTGCGATCTAAGCAGCGATACTTTGATTTGTAATGAATATTTTCTTTTTGTTCTTGTCGGTTTGATCTTACTTTCCGCATTCGATTGAACCGTTGAGTGATATCACGGGTTTTTTGGGACTAACACATCTTTCAGCAAAAATGTCAGGGCCCCTGTAAGGCGAACCATGACAGGATGATCTGCTGGATATCTCAATGGGATGCGTGGACGTCCCAGATGGTGGCATTTCCGGATCGGGATCTTCGTCCATCTCCATGTCCTGCATTTCAGGATAGTGGTCAACTGGTCCAAAAGGGTTTGGACCCTCTGGTTCTTGCATCTGGTTCATTGTATTGAACCAGCTTTGGAAATAGGGGGTCAGGTTCTGGAAAGAACTGTGAGAACCCGAACGCTGCAATGGGATAAATGAATGATGCAAATCATGGGGCTCCTCATCTTGATGCGGCCCAAACGAGTGGTGGTAGGATGGTGAGGAACTGAGCGAGACAGAGCATCTCGCAGGCTCTAAATAAGTTCTCCACTCCTCGTGAGGACTGGAGCTAAGGTTCGCTGATGGTGTTCGCCGGTGGGATGGCCCGACTTCATAGTCATTTCTTGTCAAAACTGGGGCCTTTCCTCTTCCACCTCGGCCTCTAACACGTGGCGGCATATTGTCTTTGGTCCTGTCAAAACAAACAAAAGAAACAAACAAAAAGAAAAATAATTAAGATTAGGATTAGTCCTAAGTCATTTGTCTAGACTCGGAAGTCAAGGAATGTGCAAACTGTGTCATTGAGATTAAACACAAAAGGCTAGTGTTTAATTCACTCAATGTTGGCTCTGATACCAACCTGTCACACCCCGATATTTCCACATATTACAGGTGGGCCCGGTGGGGAGTATCATGACGTAGTTGATATCATCATAGTCAAATAATCACAGTTCAATGCACAGCGGAAGTCTAAAGTAATAATACAAACCGAATTGAAAGTATAATAAAATATTACACAACGGTTGTAAGTGGATCCACAGGCGGATCTAAAACAAAAAGAGAAATACTGTTCAACAGACTTTAAGTATTAAAAGCTTGCAAGACTCTTTATTTAATACCCAGGAGTTTCCCGCCTATTACACGTAGTACCTGCACTTAATCTTTTTGAAAAATACGTCAGTTTACACTGGTAAATACAATTAACCGACTCTTTTGAAAAGCATTTATAAAATTGGTTTGGATGCACAAGGCATAAAATCTTTTATAACTTGGGACAATTATTAAAATAATCTTGTATACAGATTTATATGTTTGTCGTCCGTTCAGGGCCCGGTTGGAAGAGCGGGGACAAGATTAATAGACACACCACTAGTATAGGCCTACAAGAAGTTTCCTCACGAGTGAGTTACCGTTTTACATATGCAACTGTCAGGTGTATGCCTACACCCCGTGCTTAAGTCGTGGCCATTTCTAATGAATGAGCTGAGGATATCCAGGACACGGTCATTAACCCCCCAAAGGCTTTGTACCAAACAAAACAGATTAAAACGGGTTATGTAAATTTATTAGTCACAATCTGATTAAATAATTTCATACCCGACCAAGCGGTATTATAATACCGTATCCCAAGCCCGTATAATGGAAAATAAGTTAAAAGTATTTACCTGAGCTAAAAGTATTTTATTCTCAGTCGTAATTTCAAATCAGCAAGTACAAGTAGCTTTTACCGGGCTCCTAATCTGGAACGAAGGTTTTAATAACCTATTAGATTCCTAACGGGTCTTATTTAAGTTTAAACTTAGACCGGTTAGTTTTAACGAAAGGTTTCGGTTCAAAACGCAAGATTAAGTGAAGACCGGATTAGAATGTGTTTTAGACCCAACAAGTAGGAAGACTTGTATAAATTGGGTAAACTAAATACATTCTGGATTTTTAAAGTAAAAATGATAAGGTTTGGCCCGTTTCGGTTAATTTATGCAAACTAGTTACATAAACCGTACCGAACGCGTATATGCATAACGGGTAATCCGAATGAGTCATGTACAAGTTCCATAAGTTATTATGCTTAAATTATGTCGTGATATCAGTAGGATATCTTCCATTATGCCCCAAAACGAATTTAAAATCAATTTAAGCCCCGAAGGGGTATTTTGGTCATTTTAAAGTTTATAAAAGAGGTTAAATAGCAATCTTAGGTTCTGGTCTAAAACGATCAGTAAAAATATTTATTTTAACAAGTTACATCAGTAAGATATCATACATATGTGAAATTTATCATTTATGGCCAAACTATGCACCGTATGGGCATTTTGGTCATGTCACATATGTTTTAAGGTCAGATTTGGAAATCTGAGTTCAAGACTTATACTTACTGTTAAAGTATAAAAAATTATTTTTAAAATCAATAGGTAACAAACCTTAAGCGTTAAATATGGTTTTAAACCATACTATGCGCTTAATAAGCGTAAAAGTCGGTATTTGACAATATATGAGATGTTTATAAAATTCTGGAGTTTTGGTTAGTCTTTAATGTTACAAATATTTTATTTTATATATAAAATAAGTAGAAAAAAGTTTGGTATCAAAATGATGGGGTAAGATCAAATAAAAAGTTTATTTTGCCTAAGTAGGATGAGAAACAATCTTAATCATTCATTTTTCAAATCAATGGTTAAGATGAAAGTGTAGGAGAAAGAAGGGGTGCCAGGGTATCTTGGGAAAATTCTATTTATAGACTTTCTCTCTCCACATGCAAGACACATGCATATTTCACCTTCATTTTTTAAACGTTCGTAACCTTTTTATACGACATTATTTTTTCATAAAAATTTCACCGTAAAATCAAGCGTCTTTTTATCTTTAATTTGAGTACCATATTGCTATATAAAATATGAAGATAGAAAAACCCACTAAAACGTGTTGTATTTCTATGTTGTGTAACATTTTTTTTGTGCTGGATTTTTGTACTATATTTTTGTGCTGAATTTTTTTGTCTTAATTTTTTTTCTCAATTTTTTGTGTTGGATTTTTTTGTACTACATTTTTTGCTTAATTTTTTCGTGCTATATTTTTTGTACTATATTTTTTTGTGCTATATTTTTTGTACTACATTTTTTGTGCTAGATTTTTTTGTACTATATTTTTTTTGTTGTATTTTTGAAAAACAAAAGGGGTGCCACATGTCATTTTCATTCCTATTTATAAGGACTAAAATGCCCTTCATTCCTACTTAATAGGAATGCCACATGTCATCTTTACAAACCTTCTTAGGCTACTTAGGCAAAATCCACTTTTTAGTGGATCCTTCCCCTCAAAATGATATGTACAACTCATTTTATTAACGAAAAGGGCACTATCGTCAATTACCGAAAAGGGCAGTATAAAATTTGGCAAAAAATTCTAAAAATCCCTAAATATTATATTATAACAGCGGGTAGAAAGTTTGGAGCCAAAAATTGGGTTTAAGTATGATTTATACTGAAAATGCCATTTAATTAACAAAAAGCTTTTGTTTTACGATATCTTGCACAACTTCTATTTCAGACCAGAAACAGATGTCAAATTTTTAGGACATACTTATAATTCAGTAATAAATATTTTTGTCCTCTCACATTTTCAAAAATCTCGTTTTAATGACAAAATGGCATAATGGTAAATTTTAAGCAAATAACGAAATATGCATGTAAATCTCAGTTTTCTAAGGAACCATGCAGTATAACTTCAGAGAGTTATACTAACATATAATAAGGTCCTAAAGGAACCCTAAGGCATAACTAAAGTAAGTTAAATTGGGTCAGAACTGAAAGTCAAAGCAAAAGTCTACTTTTGCTAACCGAGCCTAAACTCAGAATTGTCGGGTTGAACATGCCTAAACATGTTCTTATATTATTTACCAAGTTGTTTAACTGATAAAATATAATTTATAGCTTCTACATTATCAGTTATGATTTATTTTGCAAAAACTGACTCGTTTGACTTTTCTGTTAAGTAGTTTGACCCGACAATTGACCAAGTAAATGTGATAATTAGGAGGTGCCCTTTTAGGGGTTTAACACCTACATAATTACCAACACAAAGCCACTTTCAATTTGAATAATGGCTGGACTGTTAGTGAATAATCACAAAGTCAAAGCGTAATTACGATATCTTTGACCTTCGGTCAATAAGCTAATGAAAACTTAACTACAAAAGCTAAGAACACTTACAAGAGTCCTTAGCACGAAAATATTCACTAAGAGAGCTTCCTTCAAAGTCAGGATGCTCCAGAGAAGTGTTTGAGAGTAAAATTGAATTGTGCAAGTTCAAGAACTCAACTAAGGCCTCTATTTAAAGGATTTTGAATGTTCTAGGATCAATGCAAGTGTCCCCCAGGTGAAACCTGATGCATACATGTGTCTAGTGGTTTTCCAAAACCATATGCATGCTGCTGAAATTCGAAAACAGGTTGCAGAGATCCTCCAAAGATTGCAGGTTGCAGAGCTGGGCAGCTGGAAGTTCTGCTGAAAAACCATCTCTGTCATGCCACGCGCCAGACCAGGCAAGACTTGGCGCGCCACGCGAGACCACACGTTTTAAAGTTGTTTTGTTTTGTTGCATGTTCAGTCCCCGCACTTCCATTGTTTGATAAATTGACATTTTCAGCATGCATGGTCAATATAGTCAGGCTTAGGATGCTCTAGGGAGTGTAGCCATGCAAAAAGATGTCTTGGACCTATTGTAAATGGTTCCCGAATGAAGAATCCTCACTTTTACACTTTTAACCCTTATTCTTGGAAATTTCAACTTACTCCATAATATTGAACCGGATCTTTTAATAAATCGATATCTGATGTTTATGAGGGTATATTAACATATTACAAAGCTTTGGGAATGTTAAAAGGTCACTCAGAGGTAAGAATTGACATGTTGACACTTTTAACCCCTGTGCTTCGTAACTTTAGATTTTTAAGCACAAACGGCTTCCTTTGTCCGTCAATTTATTCAATAACGAATATGAATATCTTATAAGGTCATTTAGAGGCACTAGTTTGGCATGTTGATGCTTTTAGTCCTTCCATTTACATCTTTACATTGTTTGACAGTTTTAGTCCCTCAAGTTATCTTTAATCACGAGCAGGGTTTATGACACGTGTCACCACTGTATTGGACATGATTCTGCGAGGTGTTACATGTTTGTTCTTTCTGTGATCAACTGATAAGAAATATTTTGTATCAGTTGTTATAGATCTTACATATTGTAAGACTAGGGTTTGGTTTGGGGCTTTTTTTGGGTTAAATCAATAAAGGTTTGTCACCTGTTTTGTCGCTATTTCTTGTGTTGTGTTGATTTCATGCCATTTTACATGGTATCAGAGCTATTTTAGAGCTCTTGAGTTTGGTTCTGGGTATCCCGCTGTGAGATCTAGGGTTTAGATCTGGTTGTTGGACTATTGTGGTTCTTTTCTCTTGAAGAACTTTCTGGATCTTGGTCTTGGGAAGTGTGCAGAAGCAGATCTGGTGCGATTGAAACCCTAGTTAGGGTTTGGTGATTTCTTGTGGAAGAGATCTCGTGGCTTCAGGAGTTTTATATCATGTGTTGGTCTCTGAAACCCAAGAAGGTATCAGGGCAAACTGACAAGGGGATTGTTGGCGTTTCTGATCTGTGCTCTGTAACCCTAGAAGGTTCTAAGTCAGATCTGCTTGGAGGGAGTTAAACACTGTTGTGAGATCTTTCTGCTCTTTATCTCTTTTATTGTTTCCACGTTCATTGCATTATTGAGTCATAGGCGTTGTTGTTACCGGGCTAATCGGACCGGCACTTGATCGAGTCTATGTGTTAGTTGTTGCATTATTCTGTGTTTTCTTTTGTTATTTGTTTTGAGATTAGTTGTTTTGGGATTGCAACTGTGTTAAGACTTGTCCAGACACCTATAGAGTGATGAACCTGGAATCTAGCCCCTGACACAGTCTTGCATGTAGGGTTTTTTGTGGTTATTGTTTACTATATAGATGTGTTGATCTGTTGTTATTCGGTGATTGTTGCTTGTTAGTTAATTGTGTTGTTATCTCTGGTGTTTGGTCAAGATGGGTGATAGTGGTAGTACTTCACAAACTCTTATTAGTAAACTTGATATTGGCGATCCCTTATATTTGCATCCTAGTGACTCAAGTGCATTGACTATTGTAAGTATTAAATTGAAAGAGACTGAGAATTATGTTGTTTGGTCTAGTGCTATGAAACCTGCTTTACAAGCCAAGAATAAGTATAAGTTTATAAATGGTTAATGTGAGAAGTCTAAGGATGATGATGTTTTGGCTAATCAATGGGATAGGTTTAATTCTGTTGTGCTAACTTGGTTATTGAATTCTATTTCTGGAGAACTTTTTCACGGTCAAGTTTTTTTTTTTCTAAATTGGCTTCTGAGGTTTGGACTGATTTAAAAGAGTCCTTTTATAAGGTTGATAGTTCTGTTGCATATGATTTGTATAAAAAGATTAACAGTATTTCTTAGAATGGTAGCATTGTTGCTGAATATTATAACACGTTGACAACTATGTGGAAGCAGTTTGATGTTATGCTTTGTGACAACCCTCGAATTTACATGTAACCGTACAGTTTATTAATAATAATTAATGTGCTTGACGACTGTGTGGAATCACTTAACTGCTTTCTGATATCCATGTTATGCTTACACGTACTTGTTAATATACTAATAGTGTACAGAGAAGTTACTAAATAGTCCTGTGTAATTTCCTAAGTGTTAGAAATTAAAAACGTTACAAAAATATACATATAGGACGCTTTGCGGATTAATTAAGCAGTTTAGCGGAACAACACCGAACCGAACAACCGGACTTTACCCGGAACCTAAAAATATTGTCTATGACATTGTTTTCTTTTTCTGAGCCAGTTAGGGTCCCTGAACACCCTAACACATCTTATATTATACAACACACCTTCATGCACTAACTTAACAATTTAATCCTAACTAGTTCTCTAACCATTTAGTTGAAACCCAACCCTATACCCCCCCCCCCCCTTGTGACCGTCCCCATGTGGGTCACACATCAATATCTTGAAATCTTCCTAAAGATCTAGCAAACCTTCCTTGGATTTAGAACTTGGATTGTGTTTGTACTTAAGGTGACACATGAACCATTGGGCATTAGAAATGGTGGATTATAAGAAACCATGAACTTATCACCTTCATCATCACACAACCTCCTCCTCTCTCCCTCAACCTTCGGCCGACCTCTCTCCCTCACACCTTCACCATTTTTGTTTCAAGTTCAAGAATTTCAAGGTGCTCACAAGGTGATACAAGGTGCATAACGAAGCCCGGTGCTTGCGGATTGTCAAGGACCTCCCCACGTTGCTTTTATCCACGCATTCTTCGCCTAGTTTCTCCCCTAGCCTCGAGCTAGTAGTAAGTGACTCTAAACCTATTCTTGATCTTGTCTAGAGTGGTTAATAAGAGTTTCGTCGATTAAAAATTACGAACATATAAGATCAAAGTCTAAAAGTTTACTAAAGTAATGAACAAGGTGGTTAATGGATGAATATGTATGTAAATCATGTAGATCTTGTGTGATTATGATGATTGGGTGATTATCTGATGCTTTACTGAATGATATTAGTATATGATGTTGTTGTGGTCACTAAACTTGTTAAAGGAATCGATCGAACACGATTTAGAAGGTTAAACACAAAAGAATCAGAATCTGTCTAACTTTTACAGCCCACTTCTGTTGGCTGTAAACAGGTCTTAACCTCAACAAAAAATCGATATTTTGAATCTAAAATATGTTATTATGAAATACGGTTCTAATGGCACCGGAATCGTAATTTTTGGACTCCGTTTACTATTTTTAAAGTGTTAATTTGTAACAGCTACTTAAGCTGAATTTTGACAGCAATAAATGGGTGTCGTACTTTCGGTCATAACCTGAGTTTTGTGATGAATCGGACCATGAAAATTTTACTGTAGATGATAACTGAAGTATTTGTAATTACCCCACTGGAATTTCGTAAATCGGACTTACGATGAATTTTTAATAAATTGTTTCGTGGACTGTGGTCAGAAATACATAAATCTGAGTTCAGTCCCGAATATGAATTTTTATAAAATATTGGTGATGAACCGGACCCCGATATTTTTACACAATAAAATATGGAACGTTTAAGACATTCTGTAAAAATTTGGGAATTTTTGGAACAAGTTAACTATTTTATTAAAATCCCCGAAAACAGCCCAGTTTCGAGTATAAAAGCTGAAACGACATAAGTAGTGATTTGCGTGTCTAAATGTCGAGTATGCTATCTGTGAATGATTTGACATGTTATATATGTTATGTGCATTATCGTATGTTTGATTTTGAGTGGGGAATGGACGGGAAACTTAGATGGGCATAAACCGTTACAGTGATGCATGTTATGTGATAGATACGTGTAGGAACTTTGTGTTCTATTTGAAAGCCACTAAATGACTAACTGGTAAATCATACTAGGACGTGATTGACCGACCTTGACTGTTAGCTATATTGAGAATCTAACCGAGCAAACCGAGGTGAGTTCACACACTTTCTAAGGCATGGGGTTCCCGGTGGTTTGGGAATGGGTTAAAGAATTAAAACTAAATCTACATATCCTCCTTGGGTAGGATATGTACGGCCATCCTCCATAGAGCGGATGCCATTATTAATCCTACGAATTCTCCTGGTGCAGAATACGTACGTTCGTCCTCCTGGTGCAGGACAACAACCTTAAAACTAGCTAGACAAAACTCTATCATGAAGTCCCTCAATTTATATCGACTTAATCGCCGAGGCCAATGGCGAGCGGGTCATTAGTTAATAGCGCTATTAGGTTTAACAAACCTCACACCGTGCCAGTCGGACGGGCGTGTACTAATGGACTATGGCAGACTGTCAGTGATGATAGACACTGATATAGGGAACAACTTATTTGCGTAGCAGTCGATATCATTCCGTATAGTAGTTCAAACGGGGAAAACCCCTACTGATCATGGTTATGGATTGGGTAAAGAAAAAGAGAAATGGTTAAACATACTTTCAACTACGGGGTAACCCCCACGGCAAATAAGCCAACGAAAGTCAAACCACGTTTTCAGAAACAACTTAAAACTAAACAACCAAACGTGAACTCACTCAACTTTGTTGTTGACTCGTTGTTACATGCCTTACAGGTCGCTAAATGCTTGGAGCTTGCACTTGAAGGAGTCGTTGTGGTGTACGGACTGTTATGTTCCGTGCTTAATGTTTAAATCCTTATGAACTTACTAAACTAGCGTTTTGAAACTTTAACTTATGAACTATGGACTTATGCTTTTGAACTCACGTTTATGCTTCCGCTGTTTAAACCAAACAAGGTTAACTAGCTTTGGTCACCAATCGTATTATGTTTGGTTTTATTTACTTAATTGTGTTGTTCAATATGATTGGTGGCTCGATCCTGGTCATGTCACGCCTCCAAGCGGTGATACTCCGCATGGTGGATTTTGGGGGTGTGACAGATTGGTATCAGAGCCATTGGTTATAGTGAACTTGGTTTTTAATAAGGGAAAAAGTTTTTATTAAAACCAGACTATAACCTGTACAGTGCTCAACGATCCACAACGACGCTTCGCTCCACGTGCAAGGCTCGACACCATAAGTGGTATGATTATGTTATATTGTCGGTTAGATAGTTCTCACTGTGCATTAGATAACGTGATAATTGCTATTTGAACCTTGTGTGCTTACTCTCTAATGTCGTCCCACACACTTACACCCTTTCGCGACACTTTCCTCACTTACGTTGCTTCATTATGAAGATCATGAGCGGACGCGAAGGACGTATCAACCTCACTCAAGCCCAGTTGATGGCTTTGATCAACGAACGAGTTGCGGAGGCACTCGCAGCTAACCCTGCAGGAGGTATAACCTGCCATACCAACTCACCTTAGGACATTTAGATCCTACCTTCGCAAACCAACCCTCGTGCTTAATCTTGTCTTTTATTCTCGCGCAACAGGTCAACATGCTCAACCTCCTGTGTGCACGTTCAAGACGTTCATGGACTGTCGACCTACCACTTTCAGTGGCACCGAAGGAGCAGTGGGCCTTCTTTACTGGTTTGAAAAGCTTGAGACAGTTTTCGAGATGTGCGAATGCCCCGAAGACCGTAGGGTGAAATATGCTACCGGAACACTTGAAGGAGCTGCGTTAACCTGGTGGAAGGCACAGGTTCAACTACTAGGACTGGCAGTTGCTAATGCCACGCCCTGGAATGGTTTCAAAGAGCTGATCAAAGAGGAGTACTGTAGTCGGGATGACATCCACAAGCTAGAAGTGGAATTTTACAATCTGAAGATGACAGGATCTGAGATTGAGGCGTATACCAAGAGGTCGAATGAACTGGCCATCCTGTGCCCAACTATGGTGGACCCTCCCATCAAACGTATTGAGCTTTACCTCAAGGGCCTTGCACCAGCGATTCAAAGTCACGTAACTTCAGCCAACCTGGGTACCATTCAGCAAATTATCAAGTTGGCTCATCGTCTCACCGACCAGGCGGTGGAGCAAAACAGGCTACCCAAACGTATCAGTGCCACAGCTACTTCTGATGCACCTACCGACAACAAGCGAAAATGGGATGGGAACTCCGGAAGGGGGTCTACTTCAGTTCAGTCTCAACAGCGAAAGAGTGATGACTACCAAAGTCCCGGTCAGCAATCTTCTGGTAATCAAGGACAGGGTGGATACCGAGGAAACCACCCCAAGTGCAACCGGTGCAACAAGCATCACAGCGGGCAGTGCAACAAAGGTCGATGTCAGAGATGTCACAGGCTGGGCCATGAAGCCAAAGATTGCAGGAGCCCACGTCCTGCGAATCAGAATCGCCAACAACAACAACAAGCCCCACAGAACCACCAGCAACAGCATCAGCAGGGAAATAAAGGATGCTTTCAGTGTGGCGCTGAAGGCCACTTTAAGAGGAACTGCCCCCAGTTAAACCAAAACCATAACAATAACCAAGGAAATGGGAACCACAATGGGAACAACAATGGAGGCGGAAATGGGGGAGACAACAATGGCAACGGGGCAAGGGGTCGTGTGTTCGTGATTGGTCAGGGAGAAGCAAGGAACGATCCCAACGTTGTGATGGGTAAGTTTCTTCTTGACGACTTCTTCGTTACTGTTTTATTCGATTCGGGTGCCGATACTAGTTATGTGTCCGTAAAAGTTAGCCAAATTCTTAAGCGCACCCCAACACTCCTGAACACCAAACACACGGTAGAACTAGCTAACGGTAAAAGTCTTGAAGCCACACACGTAGTTAAAGGTTGTAACCTCGTCTTAGCTGGTCAGACTTTCCCTATCGATCTTGTTCCTATCACACTTGGTAGTTTCGACGTCGTTATTGGGATGGATTGGCTATCTCATCATCAAGCGGAGATTGTTTGCAAGGAGAAAATCATCCGCATTCCTCGTTCTGATAAAGAACCCCTCGTGATTCGTGGCGACAAGAGTGGTGCTGTCGAAGGCATCATCTCTTTCCTTAAGGCCCAGAAGTGTTTGCGAAAGGGCCACACTGCCATTTTAGCACTCGTTACTGACACATCCACGGAAGAGAAGAGAATTGAAGACATCCCTATTGTGCGCGAATTTCCCGAGGTATTTCCTGAGGAATTACCTGGCCTTCCTCCTCATCGCCAAGTTGAGTTTCAAATCGAGCTAGCTCCTGGAGCAGCGCCAGTAGCTCGAGCACCATATCGTCTAGCCCCATCAGAACTCGAAGAACTGTCCACACAGCTACAAGAACTCTTGGAAAAGGGTTTTATACGTCCGAGCTCTTCACCCTGGGGAGCTCCAGTCTTGTTCGTGAAAAAGAAAGACGGTACCTTCAAGATGTGTATTGACTATCGCGAACTTAACAAGGTGACTGTGAAGAATCGTTATCCTCTTCCACGTATTGACGACTTGTTTGACCAGTTGCAAGGGTCGAGCTATTACTCCAAGATTGATTTGAGATCGGGATACCATCAGCTGAGAGTCCGAGATGAGGACGTCTCCAAAACAGCATTCAGAACTCGTTACGGCCATTACGAGTTTCTGGTTATGCCATTCGGGCTGACGAATGCACCGGCAGTCTTCATGGATCTCATGAACCGAGTGTGCAAGCCTTACCTGGATAAGTTCGTTATTGTGTTCATCGATGATATCCTGATCTATTCTAAGAGTCAGGAGGAACACGAGCAGCATCTACGACTTATGCTGGAACTTCTTCGAAAAGAACAGTTGTATGCCAAGTTTTCGAAATGTGATTTCTGGCTTCGCGAAGTCCACTTTCTAGGCCACGTGGTAAACAAGGATGGAATTCATGTGGATCCATCTAAGGTTGAATCGATCAAGAACTGGCCCGCACCCCGCACACCAACAGAAATCCGCCAATTCTTGGGTTTGGCCGGATATTACAGAAGGTTTATAAAAGATTTCTCCAAGATTGCGCAACCTCTCACTTCACTGACTCAGAAGGGCATCATCTATCGTTGGGGTAATGCACAGGAGTCCGCGTTTCAACATCTAAAGGATAGACTTTGTAGCGCGCCTATCCTCTTATTGCCAGAAGGCACCGATGATTTCGTGGTTTATTGCGACGCTTCCATCCAAGGACTTGGTTGCGTATTGATGCAACGTGACAAGGTCATTGCCTACGCATCGCGCCAACTTAAAATTCACGAAAGAAACTACACTACTCACGATCTGGAGCTGGGAGCAGTTGTATTCGCGCTTAAGATATGGAGACATTACCTGTACGGTACCAAGTGCACCATTTACACCGACCACAGGAGTCTCGAACATATCTTCAAGCAAAAAGAGTTAAACATGCGAAAACGCCGATGGGTCGAACTCTTGAATGATTACGAATGCGCTATCAAGTATCATCCGGGCAAAGCCAATGTTGTGGCTGACGCCCTCAGTCGAAAGGATACTTTACCTAAGCGTGTACGAGCATTACAGCTTACCATCCAATCCAACCTTCCCGCTCAGATTCGAGATGCCCAGGCCGAAGCATTGAAAGCAGAGAACATCAGGGCTGAGTCCCTACGAGGATCGAGGCAGCGGCTAGAACAAAAGGAAGACGGTGCCTACTATGTTAACGGACGCATCTGGGTTCCATTTTATGGCAACTTACGCGGGCTTGTGATGGATGAAGCACATAAGTCTCGTTATTCTGTACACCCTGGTTCAGACAAGATGTACCACGACCTCAAGACTACGTATTGGTGGCCTGGCATGAAAGCCCACATAGCAACCTACGTCAGTAAGTGCTTGACTTGTGCGAGAGTCAAGTCTGAATATCAGAAACCATCAGGCCTACTTCAACAACCGGAGATCCCGAAATGGAAATGGGAGCAAATTTCCATGGATTTCGTTACCGGCCTGCCCAGATCTCAACGCGGAAACGATACCATTTGGGTGATCGTAGATCGATTAACCAAGTCTGCACATTTTCTGGCCATCAAGGAAACGGATAAGTTTTCTACTCTTGCAGACATTTACCTAAAGGAAGTGGTATCAAGGCACGGAGTGCCCATCTCTATTATATCTGATCGTGACGCACGTTTTACTTCTGAACTGTGGCAAGCAATGCACAAGTCCTTTGGCTCACGTTTAGATATGAGCACCGCTTATCACCCGCAGACGGATGGGCAATCTGAACGCACCATCCAAACCCTTGAAGACATGCTTAGGGCATGTGTAATCGATTTTGGTAACGGCTGGGAAAAGCACCTCCCGCTAGTGGAGTTCTCATATAACAACAACTACCACACCAGCATCCAAGCCGCTCCGTTTGAGGCATTGTACGGACGCAAATGCCGATCGCCTCTCTGTTGGGTAGAAGTTGGTGACAGCCAAATCACTGGCCCAGAACATGTGGTAGATACCACCGAGAAAATTGCTCAGATACGACAGCGAATGGCGACAGCTCGTGACCGTCAGAAAAGCTATGCTGATAAGGGAAGAAAACCACTCGAGCTCCAGGTTGGGGATCGAGCGCTACTCAAAGTCTCACCTTGGAAAGGTGTAGTCCACTTTGGCAAACGAGGCAAACTCAATCCGCGTTATATCGGACCGTTCAAGGTCATTGAGAAAATTGGCCAAGTCGCCTACAGGTTGGATCTACCTGAAGAACTCAGCGGAGTTCACAACGTATTCCACGTATCAAATCTGAAGAAGTGTCTGTCAGATGAGACCTTCATAGTTCCTCTCAAGGAACTCACAATCGACGACCAGCTGCGGTTCGTCGAGGAACCAGTACAGATTACTGATCGAGATGTTAAGATTCTCAAGCACACAAGAATACCTCTCGTTCGAGTTCGTTGGAATGCTCGTCGTGGCCCAGAGTATACCTGGGAACGAGAAGACCAAATGAAACTCAAGTATCCCCAACTGTTTAAGAAAAACGCAACCACTACTGAGGCTGAAGCTACCGCAGAATTTCGGGACGAAATTCCAAATCAACGGGGGGATGATGTGACACCCCAGGAAAATCTGGAAGACAACGCAACTTAACTAGCTTCCTCAGTAACCACGCGCTAAATTTCGGGACGAAATTCTCTTAACAGGGGGAGAATGTGACAACCCTCGAATTTACATGTAACCGTACAGTTTATTAATAATAATTAATGTGCTTGACGACTGTGTGGAATCACTTAACTGCTTTCTGATATCCATGTTATGCTTACACGTACTTGTTAATATACTAATAGTGTACAGAGAAGTTACTAAATAGTCCTGTGTAATTTCCTAAGTGTTAGAAATTAAAAACGTTACAAAAATATACATATAGGACGCTTTGCGGATTAATTAAGCAGTTTAGCGGAACAACACCGAACCGAACAACCGGACTTTACCCGGAACCTAAAAATATTGTCTATGACATTGTTTTCTTTTTCTGAGCCAGTTAGGGTCCCTGAACACCCTAACACATCTTATATTATACAACACACCTTCATGCACTAACTTAACAATTTAATCCTAACTAGTTCTCTAACCATTTAGTTGAAACCCAACCCTATACCCCCCCCCCCCCCTTGTGGACCGTCCCCATGTGGGTCACACATCAATATCTTGAAATCTTCCTAAAGATCTAGCAAACCTTCCTTGGATTTAGAACTTGGATTGTGTTTGTACTTAAGGTGACACATGAACCATTGGGCATTAGAAATGGTGGATTATAAGAAACCATGAACTTATCACCTTCATCATTGATGTGTGTAAAATGCAACATATAAATTACATCAAATAAGGCATAAAACTAACCCTTTTTTAGTACTAATGTTGGAAAAAGTATGTTTTTGTCTTCCTTTTGAATTTACAGGGTCAAATGAGCTTAAACGAACAAAAGGAACAAAAATACAGCCAAAAACCAACATAAATACAAAGAAAAGAAAGAAACGTGGCATGCCCGACCCCTCGACAACAACTCCCAAAGCAAAAACAAGAAGAAAGCTGAGCATGGGGCTGTGCCCAGCTGAGCATGGGGCTGTGCCCAGCCCGACACGGGGCGTGCCCAGCCCGACACGGGGCGTGCCCAGCCCGACACGGGGCGTGTCCAGCTCAACACGGGGTCGTGCTCAGCGAACACGGGGCCGTGTCCAGAATGGTCAGCCCTGGCAAAAAAGACAAACCTGTAGAAGCTTCTATTGCCCACCACGGGGCCGTGCCCAGCGGACACGGGGGCGTGGCGAAAGTACAGCAGGCGCATTAATTGTAATTGCGAATTACAATTAATGAAGAGAGAGAGTGTCAGACGGACACGGGGCCGTGCCCAGCGGACACGGGGGCGTGTGGAGCTAATAAAGACAAACTGTATTAATGAAGAAAGAGAAAAGGGTGGACACGGGGCCGTGTCCAGCGGACACGGGGCCGTGTCCAGGCTTCTGTACAGGCTATAAATAGGAGTGCTTGGCTCAAGCTCAAACTATCCCTTGGCACCACCTCTCTCACCACCCACCACCATCACAACACCATCATCCACCACCATCATCCATTGTCCATCATAGAGTGTGTGAGTCGTCTCGGGATCCAAGATTGATCGTAAGAGTTCTTGACAATCAAGGCCATGTTTGCCTAAGTCTCTTACATCACTTGGTGAAGACAAAGTGTCTAGTATAATACTTTTTATTTCTAATCTTTTGCACTTTTTATTTGGTTTTGTATTAATGACTTTAATAACTAGTTACTTATGTTGAAGGTGATCTTTCCTTATCGTTTGTCCGTGGTGTCTTGGCATTATTTTACTGTCTATATAAAATAAAGGATTTTCACCATTCATATCTCCACGGTCTATATGGAGGTATGTTGGCTACCTGGTAGGGGGTTAAGGGAACGGTTTGGTAAAGGTCTTGCCATTGTTCAGCGTTTAGAGGTCCTGCAATGGACCTGGGTCAAATTTAGTAGGACCTCCTTCAATACTTCACGGTATTGGATGGCGGGGGTCCAAACTCTTTGATCCCCTCATAAGTTAACTACTATTAATACTATAACCCGGCTATTTAGGACTGTATCCCTGCTGACTCAGACTACTTAGTCGAGGGTAACGTCACCGCCAAAAGCGGGGCCTACCACAATACTGCATTAATAACTTAATTCATTATCTTCCAATAATCCACCCCTTTAGGATTGTATCCCTGCTGACTCAAACTACTGGGGTGAGGGTAACGTCACCTTCAAAAGAGGGGCCTACTACAATAACTAAGATAATCTCTTAATTATGTGCAAAAGTGCGGAAATAATCAAAGGTTATACTAGATACGAGTCGGAACCAAGTGATTCATCTTGTCTATCTGTTTTTATTTTATTTTTATTTTCAGCATTTTAGTTAGTTTTTATTTTTATTAGTTTAAAACATTTTTCTAAACTTTTAGTTTGGTTAGACGTTGAGGATAAACCGGTATTAAAAGCTCTTGTGTCCTTGGACGACCTCGGTATCTTACCAACGCTATACTACACTCAACGATGGGTGCACTTGCCCATATGTGTGTTTAGTGTTAGTGAAATATCGTGTTTTATAAATTTAAAACTTGGCTAAAATAAGTGTTAAAAAGGGCTTAAAATATACACCTAAAATATACGACACTTCACACGCATCAAGTTTTTGGCGCCGTTGCCGGGGACACAAGGATTTTAAGAAAGCTTAAAATCGACGGCCTAATCAGTTTTTTTTTTCAAAACCTTTTTAAACGCGCGCACATTTTTCTGCATTTAGTTTAGTTTTGCATTTACAGTATCCTGTACACGGGGCCGTGTTCACTGAACACGGGGCCGTGCTGCAGATTTTTCATAAACGCCCAGTAACAGTAGCTTGAACACGGGCCGTGCTCACTGAACACGCCCCCGTGCTCAACGTGACCAGTAACTTTAAATAAAACGCCCAGATACAGATCCTGTACACGGGGCCGTGTTCACCAGACACGGGGCCGTGTCCAGCCTTCTGTTTCAATCTTTGTTTTCATTTTCTGGTCCCGAGACTCAGTTGTGGTCTGCTGAGTGATTCTTATGGATCAATACTCAGGAGGTTACAACTACACCTATGATGAGGATGATTATAGGGGTAATTATTGCACAAATTGTCGTAATACACGTTCGATTCAAAATAATCACTCGTATCAACCATCCAATTCATACACTTACTATGAGGAGCCCAGGTACGAGCCATCAACTTCATACACATCCTATGAAGACCAAAGGTATGAACCTCCTCCCTCATACTCATATTTTGATGAACCAAGGTATGAGCCTTCTTACTCATACTTTGAGGAACCAAGATATGAGCCACCACCTTCATATGCTTATTATGAGGAACCTTGGCGTGAACAACCCACCTCATATGAGTATTATGAAGAACAAAATTATGAACCTTATCCATCATATGCTTACAATGAAGGACAATGGTGTGAACCATCAACTTCATATGGGTATTATGAGGAACAAAGGGTCGAACAACCGGATTCAAGCTTAGAAAATAATGATTCTTTTTCTATAACCGAAGTGACCGATAGGATATTAGAACACATTAGAGTTATCGATCGATGTATAAAAGAAGCTCGCGCAAGGGAAGAGGAGTCCCGCGCAAGAGAAGAATTAAAAAAAGAAGAGATAACTGAAAATGTAAAAATGGAAGAACAAATAAGTGAAAAACCGACACATGAGTTAAACAACGAAAAAGGTGAGTCCGACAACGTTAAAATCCAAGAAGAGTCTAATTTTGAAGAAATTAATCTCTTGACACCTTCTTTCGAAAATCATTGTTTAGTACCCACTCATGCTAAGTTTTTAAAAGAGTTAAACACTAACACTAAAATTGACGAAACGGTAAGTGTTAAGTTAACTAATGATCAAACGTCACTAATAAAAGAAGACCCATTTGAAATTAACATTACACCGGTTCCATGTTTCTTTCAAAATTCGTTTATTAGTAATGTCACAATCGATAAAGATCTTTGTGTTAACATAATGCCTAACTACATTTTCGAAAAATTAAGTATTAGTGATTTTTCTCCACTTCAAATACCCATTTTTCTATCCAATCGGAAAGTAATAAAATCAATCGGTATAGTTGAAGATGTCTTGGTTCAAACAAATCAAATGGTAATCCCGACCGATTTTGTCATCCTCGATGACGCTCCTCTAGTGTTGGGACGACCATTTGTAAAAACTCACGAAGCTTTGAAAAACCGGAAGTTCAACAATCTACCTCTTCAATTAGGGGCATTTAAAAGAAGTGTCGATCTTGAGCGATCAATGAAATATCCATTCGGAAATGACGATCCCCAAATTGAAGATGAGCCAGAACCACCCGATAAGGTGGGTCTAGCCAAGGACCCTTATAAACGTGGCGCACCACGGAGGCATTCCGCGGAACTATCCGTAGTTTTAGTTTAGATTAACCTTTATGTTTTCTAGTTTAGCTTTTATTTTTCAGGAATAAAACACACTCGGGATGGTGAAGGATGATAAGGGAAGCTTGAACCAACACCCCATACACAAAAACAGGGCCTCCCTACGATTTTTCTTCATTACAGCAAGTTCAGCACGGGGCCGTGCTCACCCCAACACGCCCCGTGCCCAAGGTTCTGTAGAAAATGCCCAGTTCAGGTACCTGGACACGGGGCCGTGCTCACTGGACACGCCCCCGTGCCCAGCCTTCTGTTTACTTTTGGTACTGGCAGTCTGGACACTAGGCCGTGCTCAGCCAACACCACCCCGTGTTCAGCTACCCAGTAGCATAAAATCTTGTTTTTAACCCATTTTTACACATTTAATCAGCCTAAAAACTTATTTTTGGGACACATTGAGGACAATGTGTAATTTAAGTGTGGGGGGGATGCTAAAACCTTGAATCTTGCAAGTCCTAAATACAAGCCTTACACAAAACTCTATTGGAATCGCTAATCACCCCAAATTTTTTCAAAAATTTTCATTTTTTTTTACTTGTCTAGGTTTAATTTGGGAATTTCAAAATTCTAAAAAGGTTATATTTTTATAAATTTACAACCGATAGCGTCGTGATAAAAAGAACCAACATAAGAAAATTATGAAAAGGCATGACAAGCTTAGTTAAAATTTAATTATATATACTTGATCACATAAAAATCCATTCCCACAAAAGTGAGTTTTGAGCCTTTATTGAGCATACAAATATATACCTTTAAATTAAATGCTCATCTTTCGTTTCTTGTGTGAATAGCCGCTTGGTTCTTACGACTCTAGAACTTGCCATGACGATACATTCCCGGTCCTTACCAACTTAAACCCGAGTAAGTAAATGATGGAGGCATTAGGACTAACCCTTTTTATTTCTACACCATTATTTTTCTTTTTTTTCTTACCACCTACCCAAAATCCCCCTAGTTAACCCCTTTGAGCCTAAAACCTTTTCATTTCATAACCCAAAACAAAAACCCTTTCACCCACCAAAACCTTTTTATTTCTAACCCTTTGTTTTAGTAACAAGCTCGGTTTTTCTTATGACTTTCAAAAAAAAAAAAAAAAAAAAAAAAAAAAAAAAAGATGATGATGATGATGATGATGATGATGAAGCAAAAGAGAAATAAACAAACAAGTTTATCAAAAATAACTTTGTTTGGATAGTGGCTTCATCAAAATAAAAAAAATAAATAAATAAATAAAAAAAAAGGTCTTACGAAAACCGATGCTTTTTACGCCTTTCGCCCTTTTACTAACCACTAACCCAACCACCTACCTTTAAACCAAGCCTAACCCTTAACCCACAAAGTCCTCTTGATATTTACAAAGGTATATAAGTTAAAAAGGAGGAGGATTGATTGCTTGGCAAGCCTATGGTAGGAGTAAGTTCCATGCCGCTCTCGAGTGTTTCACAAAAATACATCTTCGGCCGAGTGTTGAGTGATTCCCCGTGAGGTATGTGAACTTGTATATAAATAAAATTTTAAAGAGGCATGTTATGCCCAAATAAGTAATCTCTCTTATGAAAAGTTCAAAATAAATCATAACGAATAGGATTGTAAATAACATAAAAATAAAGCCTAATAAAGAATCTTGGATTCCCGGCACTCTATGACAAGCCCAAAAACCTTCTCTTCTACCAATTCCATTTGGGAGTGTAAAGCCACATTATAAAGAGTTTTGCTTGAGGACAAGCAAAGATTCAAGTGTGGGGGTATTTGATGTGTGTAAAATGCAACATATAAATTACATCAAATAAGGCATAAAACTAACCCTTTTTTAGTACTAATGTTGGAAAAAGTATGTTTTTGTCTTCCTTTTGAATTTACAGGGTCAAATGAGCTTAAACGAACAAAAGGAACAAAAATACAGCCAAAACCAACATAAATACAAAGAAAAGAAAGAAACGTGGCATGCCCGACCCCTCGACAACAACTCCCAAAGCAAAAACAAGAAGAAAGCTGAGCATGGGGCTGTGCCCAGCTGAGCATGGGGCTGTGCCCAGCCCGACACGGGGCGTGCCCAGCCCGACACGGGGCGTGCCCAGCCCGACACGGGGCGTGTCCAGCTCAACACGGGGTCGTGCTCAGCGAACACGGGGCCGTGTCCAGAATGGTCAGCCCTGGCACAAAAGACAAACCTGTAGAAGCTTCTATTGCCCACCACGGGGCCGTGCCCAGCGGACACGGGGGCGTGGCGAAAGTACAGCAGGCGCATTAATTGTAATTGCGAATTACAATTAATGAAGAGAGAGAGTGTCAGACGGACACGGGGCCGTGCCCAGCGGACACGGGGGCGTGTGGAGCTAATAAAGACAAACTGTATTAATGAAGAAAGAGAAAAGGGTGGACACGGGGCCGTGTCCAGCGGACACGGGGCCGTGTCCAGGCTTCTGTACAGGCTATAAATAGGAGTGCTTGGCTCAAGCTCAAACTATCCCTTGGCACCACCTCTCTCACCACCCACCACCATCACAACACCATCATCCACCACCATCATCCATTGTCCATCATAGAGTGTGTGAGTCGTCTCGGGATCCAAGATTGATCGTAAGAGTTCTTGACAATCAAGGCCATGTTTGCCTAAGTCTCTTACATCACTTGGTGAAGACAAAGTGTCTAGTATAATACTTTTTATTTCTAATCTTTTGCACTTTTTATTTGGTTTTGTATTAATGACTTTAATAACTAGTTACTTATGTTGAAGGTGATCTTTCCTTATCGTTTGTCCGTGGTGTCTTGGCATTATTTTACTGTCTATATAAAATAAAGGATTTTCACCATTCATATCTCCACGGTCTATATGGAGGTATGTTGGCTACCTGGTAGGGGGTTAAGGGAACGGTTTGGTAAAGGTCTTGCCATTGTTCAGCGTTTAGAGGTCCTGCAATGGACCTGGGTCAAATTTAGTAGGACCTCCTTCAATACTTCACGGTATTGGATGGCGGGGGTCCAAACTCTTTGATCCCCTCATAAGTTAACTACTATTAATACTATAACCCGGCTATTTAGGACTGTATCCCTGCTGACTCAGACTACTTAGTCGAGGGTAACGTCACCGCCAAAAGCGGGGCCTACCACAATACTGCATTAATAACTTAATTCATTATCTTCCAATAATCCACCCCTTTAGGATTGTATCCCTGCTGACTCAAACTACTGGGGTGAGGGTAACGTCACCTTCAAAAGAGGGGCCTACTACAATAACTAAGATAATCTCTTAATTATGTGCAAAAGTGCGGAAATAATCAAAGGTTATACAAGATACGAGTCGGAACCAAGTGATTCATCTTGTCTATCTGTTTTTATTTTATTTTTATTTTCAGCATTTTAGTTAGTTTTTATTTTTATTAGTTTAAAACATTTTTCTAAACTTTTAGTTTGGTTAGACGTTGAGGATAAACCGGTATTAAAAACTCTTGTGTCCTTGGACGACCTCGGTATCTTACCAACGCTATACTACACTCAACGATGGGTGCACTTGCCCATATGTGTGTTTAGTGTTAGTGAAATATCGTGTTTTATAAATTTAAAACTTGGCTAAAATAAGTGTTAAAAAGGGCTTAAAATATACACCTAAAATATACGACACTTCACACGCATCAATCATCACACAACCTCCTCCTCTCTCCCTCAACCTTCGGCCGACCTCTCTCCCTCACACCTTCACCATTTTTGTTTCAAGTTCAAGAATTTCAAGGTGCTCACAAGGTGATACAAGGTGCATAACGAAGCCCGGTGCTTGCGGATTGTCAAGGACCTCCCCACGTTGCTTTTATCCACGCATTCTTCGCCTAGTTTCTCCCCTAGCCTCGAGCTAGTAGTAAGTGACTCTAAACCTATTCTTGATCTTGTCTAGAGTGGTTAATAAGAGTTTCGTCGATTAAAAATTACGAACATATAAGATCAAAGTCTAAAAGTTTACTAAAGTAATGAACAAGGTGGTTAATGGATGAATATGTATGTAAATCATGTAGATCTTGTGTGATTATGATGATTGGGTGATTATCTGATGCTTTACTGAATGATATTAGTATATGATGTTGTTGTGGTCACTAAACTTGTTAAAGGAATCGATCGAACACGATTTAGAAGGTTAAACACAAAAGAATCAGAATCTGTCTAACTTTTACAGCCCACTTCTGTTGGCTGTAAACAGGTCTTAACCTCAACAAAAAATCGATATTTTGAATCTAAAATATGTTATTATGAAATACGGTTCTAATGGCACCAGAATCGTAATTTTTGGACTCCGTTTACTATTTTTAAAGTGTTAATTTGTAACAGCTACTTAAGCTGAATTTTGACAGCAATAAATGGGTGTCGTACTTTCGGTCATAACCTGAGTTTTGTGATGAATCGGACCATGAAAATTTTACTGTAGATGATAACTGAAGTATTTGTAATTACCCCACTGGAATTTCGCAAATCGGACTTACGATGAATTTTTAATAAATTGTTTCGTGGACTGTGGTCAGAAATACATAAATCTGAGTTCAGTCCCGAATATGAATTTTTATAAAATATTGGTGATGAACCGGACCCCGATATTTTTACACAATAAAATATGGAACGTTTAAGACATTCTGTAAAAATTTGGGAATTTTTGGAACAAGTTAACTATTTTATTAAAATCCCCGAAAACAGCCCAGTTTCGAGTATAAAAGCTGAAACGACATAAGTAGTGATTTGCGTGTCTAAATGTCGAGTATGCTATCTGTGAATGATTTGACATGTTATATATGTTATGTGCATTATCGTATGTTTGATTTTGAGTGGGGAATGGACGGGAAACTTAGATGGGCATAAACCGTTACAGTGATGCATGTTATGTGATAGATACGTGTAGGAACTTTGTGTTCTATTTGAAAGCCACTAAATGACTAACTGGTAAATCATACTAGGACGTGATTGACCGACCTTGACTGTTAGCTATATTGAGAATCTAACCGAGCAAACCGAGGTGAGTTCACACACTTTCTAAGGCATGGGGTTCCCGGTGGTTTGGGAATGGGTTAAAGAATTAAAACTAAATCTACATATCCTCCTTGGGTAGGATATGTACGGCCATCCTCCATAGAGCGGATGCCATTATTAATCCTACGAATTCTCCTGGTGCAGAATACGTACGTTCGTCCTCCTGGTGCAGGACAACAACCTTAAAACTAGCTAGACAAAACTCTATCATGAAGTCCCTCAATTTATATCGACTTAATCGCCGAGGCCAATGGCGAGCGGGTCATTAGTTAATAGCGCTATTAGGTTTAACAAACCTCACACCGTGCCAGTCGGACGGGCGTGTACTAATGGACTATGGCAGACTGTCAGTGATGATAGACACTGATATAGGGCACAACTTATTTGCGTAGCAGTCGATATCATTCCGTCTAGTAGTTCAAACGGGGAAAACCCCCACTGATCATGGTTATGGATTGGGTAAAGAAAAAGAGAAATGGTTAAACATACTTTCAACTACGGGGTAACCCCCACGGCAAATAAGCCAACGAAAGTCAAACCACGTTTTCAGAAACAACTTAAAACTAAACAACCAAACGTGAACTCACTCAACTTTGTTGTTGACTCGTTGTTACATGCCTTACAGGTCGCTAAATGCTTGGAGCTTGCACTTGAAGGAGTCGTTGTGGTGTACGGACTGTTATGTTCCGTGCTTAATGTTTAAATCCTTATGAACTTACTAAACTAGCGTTTTGAAACTTTAACTTATGAACTATGGACTTATGCTTTTGAACTCACGTTTATGCTTCCGCTGTTTAAACCAAACAAGGTTAAGTAGCTTTGGTCACCAATCGTATTATGTTTGGTTTTATTTACTTAATTGTGTTGTTCAATATGATTGGTGGCTCGATCCTGGTCATGTCACGCCTCCAAGCGGTGATACTCCGCATGGTGGATTTTGGGGGTGTGACATGCTTCATCTGCCTTCATGTTCTTGTCAAGCTGCTAAGGATTACAATGATTTTACTACACTGATAAAATTAATGAAATTTCTTATGAGCCTTGATGATGTTTATCAGCATGTGAGAACAAGTCTTTTAACAAGAGAACCATTTCCCTCAGTTAAAGTGGCATTTTCTATTGTTTCTATAGAAGAGTCACATAGGTTGTCCATTAGTGGGTCTAAAGAGCAGAGTGTGTCTTTTGTATCTAAGCCTAATCAAAGTTTTGACCCTAAAAGAAGATTATCTAGAGACCCAAACCCAAAATTAAAATGCATGCATTGTAATATGTTAAGGCACATTGTTGATAGATGTTTTGAAGTTGTTGGGTATCCTCCAGGTTTTATAAGAAGAACTAATAATCCACGTGTCGTGTCTAGTTTGTAATGTATAGATTTGATATATTAACGTATCGAAGGGCCGTAAAGTATGTGTTGATGGACTTTCGCATGAAAGAGTCTTTCGTGCGAAAGGACCCAACTGCCTTTCGTACGAGAGGAGCCCTCTCGTCCCTGGAGCATTCGTGCGACAGGTTGTGCCTATAAATAGGACACTTTGGCCTCTCATTTAAAAACTTTTGGCATTTTGAGGGGAGACTTTGCCAAAATTGTTTCCTGGATTTGTACTTGAAAATTATCAATAGAAACAAGGTTCAATCAGTATATTCTTGTGTTTGTCAACATCATACATGGATTCCGCACATGATATGGTGATTATATGACCGGCCGGGGCATTCGAAGAACCGAAACGGTCCTCACAAGGAATGTTTATGAAGTGATAAAATAGTTCTCTAACACATGAGATCTATTTATACAAGTACGAAAGGTCTGTTTGCAATCAGCTGACGTCACCCTGATAGAGACATCTAACATTCCTAACAAAAAAAATTCCACAGATGTTAGCAAACATCTACGGAAATCTAACATCTGATCTATTACATAAAACATCTATTCTGAGCATTGTACTGTTTCATTGATCTAATCGTTGTTCTTTAAACTACTGTTGACTTGTATCAGTGCTTGTCTTCAACAGGGCTTTGGCCATCAAACAGAGGTTTCCTTTTCTTCAACATATGTTGCATGCTTTAAACATGTCTTTGTAATCTTCAACAGATGTTCTGATTAGCGTTCAAGATTCACTATCTTTGTGAGGAATGTGTATCATCTGCTTCTTGATTAGTGTTCAAGATTCACTATCTTTGTGAGGAGTGTGTATCATCTGCTGCTTATTTCTTGACCTTCTTAGCATGTTTTGGATTTCAGAAATCATTTTTTCTTTCGTAAGTCCAACACATTGGGTTATGAATTTCCCTATTGGTACAACCTATCAACATTTAACTCATTACAAACCAATAAAGCCGAACCGATATATACTCATCTTGTTGAAATTTGCTTTTTGATTTCGTTTTGACCATTTTGAATTCGGTTTGGTTTCTTTTGACTCAAAAAATAATTAGACCCGAAGAAACTAAACCAAAGCACCCAAGAAACCGAAACCAAAACCCAAACCGATATACACCGCCACTCATTTTTGTTAGAAGTTAAAAAATAGGTGTATTTCATACAAAGGTGTACAAATCATTTTTTAGGCAAACCAGTTCAGTTATGAACCAGATCATTTTTTTCATTGTGGGCTCCAACTGGTTGGCCCAAACCAGATCGGTTTAGGAATCAATTAATGGGCTCCAACTACCTGGAAGGGGGTTAGAAGGGTGGTTTGGGTAAAGTTTTTTCCTCGTTCAGTTTATAGATCCTGCGAGGACTTGATTCAAGCTTATTAGGACTTCCTTTGAGGAAAATATCATCAAATCGGGGGAAGTAAGAACGACTTAAAACTCTTATAAATAAACAACTATTCAAACTTTAAACCGGCCTTGCGGGACTGTATCCCTGCTGACTCATACCAATATGGCCGAGGGTAGCGTTGCCTTTTAAAAGAGGGACATGCCACATTTTGCATTAATAACTTACTTAATTATCTTTCAATATTCTGGCCTTGCGAGACTGTATCCTTGCTGACTCAGACCAATATGGCTGAGGGTAGCGTTACCTCTGAAAGAGAGACATGCCACTATAACTAAGATAATCTCTTAAAAAACCCAAAGTGCGAAAATCATCAAAGGATATATAAAAGATGGAACCAAGTAATTCTATATTGTCTATTTGTTTCTTTTATTTATTTAGTTTCTTTCTTTATTTTACTTATTAAAAACATTTTCTCAAAATTTGGTTAGATTAGACGTTGACGATATTCCGGCATTAGAAGCTCTTGTGTCCTTGGACGACCTCGGTGTCTTACCATCACTATACTACGCCAACGATGGGTGCCCTTGCCCTAGCGTGTTGTAGAGAGTGATAATGTTATATCGTGTTTTATAAATTTAATGCTTGATAAACGAGTAAAAAGTACTCAAAATATATTAAAACTATACACACCCTCGCTCACGTCACTCACCAATGCTTTTGTGTTGATATGTTACTTTAACTAGTATTAAACACCCCCACGTTGCGGCGGGGGCGTAAAACCATGACAAATAGCACCAAACAGCCAACGACTACCAACATTGAAGTTGTGGCGTCTTAATGTGGAGAAATTAGACCAACATATAAAACATAGAAAATAATAACTAACTCGATTTAGGACTCGCTCGTTGTGACGAACTTGTTAAACAGGAAATAAATAGAAGACTTAAATACACTGAACCACACACGTACGTTGCGTCATGTTAACTCGCAAAATGTAGAACGAAGCGTATAACAAAATGTAAAATCGTTGAACCACACACAGACATTGTGCCGTGTTAACTCGCAAAATTTAGAACTAAACGTAAAACGAAAAAAATTACAAAATATGAAAAATATAGGGGATCAAAGTTGAAAGTAAAAAAGTCGTTAGGTTAAATTGAAAAAACTAAAAACTTTTGGGTTAAAACTACAAAATCAAGTAGTTTTGGATTTAAAGTGAAATATAAAAAAAAAAATTTGAAAAAAACCCCAATACATGGGATACAACACCTCAAAGCATCAACTTGTTGCTAATTTATATTATGTAAATATATATTGCAGGAGTTTTGTAACGCCCTGCGTTTTCATAACCTTTTTAATTTAGAAAGCGAGTCTTGAAAATCCTTTTTTTTAGAAACTTGTCCCTTCCGAAAAGGTTAATCGTCGAAAATCCTTTTTCTTTAATTAATTCGTTATAGATATGGTTATTTACCAATTGTTAACTTAATTAAATTAATTAATTTTACTATTTAAAAGTTATCTATACTTTCTATAAAAGGAGAAATCCCAATGACATAAGAAAAGCTGATGTGTCAGCAGGAGAGGTTGTCCAACAATGCTTTTCTTATGTCATTATTACATCATAAAGCCTAATATATAAATCATTTTAAAATACATTTAATAATTTCAAACGACTGCCTTGTGTATTCAAATGTTAAAGGTCTGGCCCACATTCCAAAGGGCAACCACTGCCCATCTACAAGAAAGTAGCAGATGGTTCATTTGGCAAACGTATACATTAGTAGATGTTTTGAAATTGCGGGTAATTTGAAATTCAAAATGCATGGGGATATGTAATTTTCAATTAATGCATGTCACTCACTCACTTCTGTCAATCATCTTCTTATATAAACTGATTTATATTCTCATTTCACTCTTCATATTTACATTATCGTGTTCTCTTCTTTTGTATTTTCAAACCACATTTCTAATATATATCTCCCTCAAATTCCTTCTTCTCAATACTCGACATTTGTTCATAAAAGGATAAGAGAAAAATGAAGCTCTCTCTGACCCACTTTCATAACAAATTTTGGGGATATGTGGTTTGCCTTGATCATGGTAATGTGATATATATGATTATGTTTGTTTTTGTTTTTTATTTTTACTAAAGTTTTGTTATCTGAGTTATGACTAAATGATGATTGTGAATGATCTGATGCAGATGATGATGATGATGATTGTTCTACGGCTGTTTCCAGCATCATTGTTCCAACATCGTTTAAATTATTTTTTTTTTTGCTACTCCAATTTTGAAATTTTGAATTTTTTATTTTGAAGTGATATACTCTAATTCTCGCTTTATATTTCAGTCTACTCAGAGTTGTTTGAAATTCATACAATCTGCTGCGGGTTATTATAGGTTTGTATTAAAAGAAGCATAAAGTTAAATTAAACACAAAGAAAGATTATTAAATGTACATTTAAAATATTTTTTTCTTATGACTAAATGATGATTATATATGACTTTGGGCAGATGATGATGATGTAGAACCCTTAGTAGTTCCTACTAAACACAAGAAAGGATCTACTACTGCTGTAATATAAGATTTTATCTTACTAGAGTAATGGTCTTTCCTGCCTTTTTTGTATTAAAAGAAGCATAAAGTTTGCTTTAAAGCAGCTCTTTATGACGCAAGTTAAGGATTAAGTATATGAGGATAGGGCTACTCTTCAACAGCTGAAGAAGTGTTTTCATGTACTGCATCTTGGTCTGTTCACGAGAGATCAGGTTTCTAGAAACCTGATGTTGATGCATTCAGTACTTCCGTGGAGTTCATGGCGATTGTCAAAGATATACATTGATTGAGTTTAAAGCTAAAAGCACTAAATTTTAAGCTAAAAGCACTAAATTTTTGTTGTTAGGTTCGTAAATTTCTTGGTGTCGTTGTTAGATTTTAAAGTTTCGTTGTAATTTTAAGCTGAATAAGTATTATTATGTATTTTTTAATATCATCTGATTATTGCAGATCGGTACTTTTGATGTAGAAGTGAAATTGTCTCTGAGTTTAATTAGATTATGTTGATGTTGTATCAATTTCTGTTAGTGTATAGATCTGTTAAAGTTAAAGTTTGCCAAAAGAGAACATCTGCTCTAAATCATCATCTGCTGATCTAACGGCTGTTTGACTTGCTACTGTTGCCAACATCTGTTGTTGCCTGATAGAGCTTTTCGAAGAATTTTCTCCTCTTAATTGATACAACATCTGTTGTTGCCAACATCTGTTTGACTTGCTACTGTTGCGAACATCTCCTACTTTAACAGATGTTCGCAATATCTTTGTATTGCAAATGAATAGATTTTTTATCTGAGTTATGACTAAATGATGATTGCTGATGTATCAATTTTTTATCTGAGATTTTTTATCTGAGTTAAAAATACATTTAATTTCAAACTACTGCTCTATATTTAAATGTCAAAGGTCTGGCCCACATTCAAGAGTGCAAACTACTGCCCATCGCCAAGAAAGTATAACTTAGCAGATGTTTCCTTTGGCAAACATATACCTTAGCAGTGGTTTTGAAATTGCCGGTAATTTCAAATTCAAAATGCATGGGGATATGTACTTTGCAATTAATGAACGTCACTCAATCAGTTCTGTCTTATGGTAAAGGCATCTTATGGTAAATGAAGAGGTTAATTGTAATTATAATAACGTGTTTAATTTTATATTTTTCCCATGGAAATCCATTAAAAGCCTAACGAGTGTCGCATCATATTCTTTCGTCTGACGATGTATTTAGTCATAACCGCCTTCATTGGGTATATAAAATACATTGGGCAGAGGTTTTGATCATTACCGTTTTCATCCATCTACTCAATCATCTTCAAAAGTTTTTTGTTTATCAATATCATTACAATTTCTTTTACTTTCAAAGACGCATTGGTTCACAGCAAAATGGAAAAAATTGGGTTTCAAGTGATTGTTGACGAGATTTTCACAAGGCTCTCTGCAGAAGATATTGGCCGTTTCAAATGAATTTCCAAGAATTTTTATAGGGAATTGTCAAGTCATGGATTTCAGATGATGCATGCTCTCCGAAGTGGAGATTCAGTACAAAAGAAACTACTCTCCTTTAAAGACACATCAATTGTCGTTGACGACGTAGTTGCTGGTAATTTGGATGTTGTTAGAAGCAAAACCTTAAGTTTTCCTAACAATGTCCACCCTAGCTTCTTACGTATTCTATCATCATTTAATGGTTTGTTGTTAGTTTGCAATGAAGGGATTTGCTGTGAGCTGATTCTTTGGAATCCAACTACCATAAGGTTTTGTCTGATGACTACTTCAATTACAATCGAAACTCTGATACTGGTGGAATTTATTTTGATCAATTCAATGATCTAAAAGTGTTGAACATCAGATGTTACCGTAATGTAGCTGCTGCTTGTGTTTACTCACGACGTCGTGAGTCATGGAGAACAATAAAATTCGGTAGCGTAAACAATTATGGTTCAAGTGGTTATTCATGGTCTACAGGAGTTTATGCTGATAAAACCATATATTTTATGGTTTCAAATTATTGGTATCCACTAGGTGAGAGGAACATCGTTGCTTTTGATGTTCAGAGTGAGACTTTCAGAATGCTTCGTTTTCCAGAGAGTATTGTAGTAAATCCTTGCCAAGGGCATTTTTTGACCATCGCAAAGAGGCTGCATTTGATTGTTATTGGAAAGTCTGTTGAGCTAACTGCTGATTTGCTCAGATATGAAGAAGAAGGCTGGATGAAGGTGTTTGCTTTCAATAATCCTCGTGTAGTTGATTATGTAGATAGGCGCCGAAGGACTAATATAATTGAAGATAACAAGTGGCTGATAACAAGCATCTGGGGGGATATGGTTGAAGTTGATCTGAGCAACGAACTTCTGAAATACCTCCAACATGTTGACAACTACAATGGTCCGAAAGGAGCTTTACTTATCGAGACTACTGTTTCACCAATTGATTAGGAATTTGTATGCTGTATTTTATTGAATGTTGTTTGCTGTTTTGACAATTGTAGTTTTTATATAATTAGTTGTGTTGAAATTATTAGCCATGTTTGTTATTTTAATTAAGTAAATGAATATTTATGTTTGAGAGTGTAAAAGCTTGTAATATTGGCAAAGGTCTGTTTAAATGATCAAAGCTCTGTTATTGGGAACAAATGTTTGAAAATAAAACAGTGGTTGATACATCTGTTGACTTGGGTCAACAGATGGATGAATTTTGTATGTTGTTTCGCCCATTGATTTGGAATTAGTATGCTGTATTCTATTGATTGATGTTTGCTATTTTGAACTTTGTTTATTATATAGTTACCTCTGTTTGACACTTGAAGTTTTTATATAATTAGTTGTGTTAAAATTATTATATTTAGGTTTGAGAGTGTAAAAGCTTGTAATATTGGCAAAGGTATGTTTAAATGATCAAAGCTCTGTTATTGGGAACAGATGTTTGAAAATAAAACAGTGATTGATACATCTATTGACTTTGGTCAACAGATGGATGAAAACAGATGTTTGGAACTACTGTTGAGATAAAACAGAGTGTTGTGGATAAAAATGTGGTTGAAACCGCTGTTTGGTTAAAATGGTAGTTTAAAACCACTCTTGGGTTAAAATAGTGTTTTGTGGAGGTTGAAGGGGATTGAAACGACTGTTGGGTTAAAATATTGTTTTTTTGGAGAAGGAACATGCTTGAAAATAAAACAGTAGTTGATATATCTGTTGACTTTGGTCAACAGATGGAGGAAAACGGATGTTTGAAACCACAGTTGGGTTAAATGTATTTGTTGTGGAGAAAACTATGGTTGAAACTGTTGTTGGGTTAAAACGGTGGTTTAAAACCACTGTTGGGTTAAAATAGTGTTTTTTGGAGGTTGAAGGAAAAGCAAAAAAGCAAATTCCTAGGCAATTGCTTAGTGTCTTGGCAAAGCAAAAAGCAAGCAGCTGTTTCAACATCCATTGCTGAGGCAGAGTATATTGCTGCTGCAAGCTGTACAGCCCAACTGCTATGGCTTCAAAATCAACTGCTGTATTTTGGTATTACTGCCTTAAAGACACCACTCATGTTGGACAGTCAGACAGCAGAAAATATCATCAAAAATCCAGTTTCACATTCAACCACCAAGCACATTGATATTAGACATCACTTTGTGAGGGATTGCTATGTAAAAGGTTTGATTTCTCTGCACCATGTTCCAACTAAAGATCAGCTGGCAGATGTGCTAACAATGGCTTTAGACACATCTACCTTTGAAAGCTTGATCTCTAGGATTGGCATGCTGAACATGGAATAACAGGCAAAATCCTGTTTTTCTATGAATAAAAGCATTAAAATGTTTTCAGAAAATCAAAAATTCATCCTTAAAAAAATAGCTAAAAATGAAAATTTTCATTAAATCATTAAAAGTCTGCTATAACCACTGTTTGTTTCAAACATCTATTCTGCTGAATATTATCCACTGCTGAAAGTCAACCTCTGTTCTCTCATTTTCTTTGTTAATGACTGTTGTTAAAGCTCAGTGTTTTAATCCACTGATAGGCTATCCACTGATAGTTATAGTCAGCTACTGTTTTCATTTTCAGCACTGTAAACCACTGACATTGATTCATCAGTGGTTTCCTAGCAACTGTCATCCATTATTCATCAGAGGTTGTCACGTGGATAGTACTTAGCCGTCAGATCGTTTGTAACCGCTGCCACGTCAGCATTCACTTTTTCCACCTATAAAACCCTGATCAAAACCCCAAACAAGGTTTTGACTGTCGAGTCGAATTCAAAATTCCTTTCAAAAGCAGTTTTCACCAAATTCTCTCAAATCACTCATCTTCTTCCTTCGTTCTTAACCACCTTCGATTTATCATGTATCTTCCATTCAAAACCGGTCATAACTATGTGTGTACACTTGCAAAAACAAGTCAAAACACAGGTTTTCATTCCATGATTGATGCACATTCATCTTCAAAGTACAAAACTTTGTTGACCTGCAATGAAACCATCTACCTGGATACCCAACGAGAGTTCTGGAAAAATGCAAAGCTTGAAACTAAGGACAAAAAGACCTTAGCTATTACTTCATCAATAAGGGGAATTCCAGTTACCATCACACCTCAAACCATTTAAGAGGTTTTTGAAATCAATGATCTTACAGGTAAAAGCTCTTTCCCAAAAACAGAGTACCAAACTGATTTCATTGAGAGAGGGTATGAAGAAGAAATGAAAAAGGATACTTTACAAAAGGGCAGTTTTCCACATGCTGCGAGGCTTTTATTCCATACCCTCCTCATGTGTGTGTCAAATAAAACAACAGCTTTTAATGAAATACCATTAAAAATCCAATACCTGGGCTATGCTATCATGGCTGAAGAAAATTTTAACTACTCTCAGGAGATTTTCAATGATATGGTTAAGAATGTTAATAAAAAATCATTTTTATTGTTTCCAAGGTTTTTAAGTTTTTATCTTCAAAAGAAATTTTCAAAGAATAATGCACATGTGCTTATCCAATGAAATCCTATTCAAAAAAACAGTCTAACTTATGAAACATTCACAAGGCTGTCAAAACCTTCAAAAACACAAACAGAGGTACCTGAGCAGAATTTAGCAGCAACAACTGCTCCTCGGGCGCCTGCTGTTGAGCCCACTGCTCCTGGTGATCATAGAAGCACAACACCTGCTGTGAAACCAACACCAAAAATCACCAAAAAGACCAAAAAGAAAACTATCCAAAAGCCCCCCAAACACACCAAAAAGGTGACTCTGGAAGATGAGATCTCAGAGGTAACACCTGTGACAACACAAAAGTCACCTGAAACCATTGCTGCTACTTCCTCACAGCAGATGGAAGAAAGATCTCAACCTGATCCTAAAACTCCTCCTGCATCCTCTCAAAAGGATCAGGTTGTATCAACAGGGACACCACAATATGAAGGAATGGATTCACTTGAATCTATCTTCGACAGCCCAGCTCTCGGGGCAAATTCTCTTTCTACCCCTATCTTCACTGCACAACTCCCACTATCAATGATACCTCTGTTGGATGCACTTGATATAGCCCAGATAAAAATCAGTTCTTCTCAATCACCTGTCAATAAGAATATACCACAACAAGTGACTGAGTCTGGTGTCTCTATCTTTACTAACCCACCAATAGTTGAGGAGGCTACACTGCAGGAATTACAAGTAATTCCTGTCAGTAGTTCAAGTGGAGCAGCTACTACAGGTGTTGAACCCACTGGTTTACACCTGGACAATAGTTTCATTAGTGAGACTCCCTTGAAGGCAATTTCTTCTTTGGGAACCATAGTGTGCACTGGTGTGTTTCCATTATACACTGGTGACCTTAAAATGGTAAGCTCTGCTGAAGAAAGAAGTCCCCAGTACTGAGAACAAGGGGCATCAGTGGATGATTTTTGGGAAACTTTTCCTAAGTCAACTGTCGCAACCCCCGATCCCACTTCCCCGGGAATGGGCGGCCGCGAGTCAGTTTCGGTGGTATCTTGTATTGTCTAATTTGGCAGCGAAATTTTTTCATCAGGACCGTAGTTAGGAAATATTTGATCAGAGTAAAATACCACCTTTTCATAGTATTAAACAAATGGGTTAAAACCCAAGTTCATAGTACACACGTTTTCATAGGAATAAATCCTATTTATTTAATAAAAACATCTATTTTATTTTTAGGTAACTTTATTGCCACTTTTCCAAGCCTTCAGTGCTGTCCAGCTGGCTTCTATTTGGCTTTCACATTTTGTTACCTGAAATGCGTTTTAAAAACATTTGTCAGTGGGAAATACTGGTGAGTGAATCCCAGTTTAATCAAGTTTCAGAAAAAACCCAGTGTACAGTAATGAGGGCGATCCCGCAATTATATTTGTTTCCAAGACATATCAATTAACATCCATGGTACTGTCGAACCCGACTCGTGGAAATGTTACTCCTTGACCAGGTGGTAACAAATTTTGTATACAAAACCCCAACATACTCATCATAATTTTATTCTTACAAATACTCAAAAACTGTTATTCGCATGGAAAAGTATTTAAGGTTTTTGTAAAACAGTTAACAAAAAGTGGATCAACTCACATTGTTGTCTTAGATTTTCCGTAAGGGTTTCCTGGTGATAATCTAAAATTTACACAAATGCACACACGTTAGTATAATAACCCATTTTAACATTAGTAATACCCTCCCCTAGACGGCATTCCAACGACTACGTCGGGCAAAACCTTGACAGCCGTTACGGAACCCTAGATCAATCGGGCAGCGTATCTAATACGTATCCAGGGGTTATAATACTTACAACGGAGCAGAACTTCGCTATTTAGGGGGCAATAATACCCGCGTATTATCTCTACTATTCAGAAATTAAGTAAGAAAGAAAGATTTGAGCGATCGGAACTGAAAGCAGATGCCATTCTTATATAGTGCCTGATCTTGACTTTGTCGCGGCCCGCGTAAATGTAGCCAAAGGGCTACGCGGCCTGCGTCAAACCTGGTCAACTGCGTAGGGGGTCCGGGTCATCACATAGACTCGACATGTGTTGGGCCACGTGGCCATACCGGGCTGCGCAATGTTTCCGATCTTACGCGGCCCGCGTTAACTAACGGGGGTCTTACGCGGCCCGCCTAAACTTAAAAATAAAAGAAATCAGGTTTTAACCTTTAAACCGCCCGCGTAAGGGTTGGGGTGGGGTCTACGCGGCCCGCCTCAACTTAAATTTTCAGTTTTTAATTATTTTTAATACTATTTAATGTATTTGAGGCCCGTTTTCGCATATGGGGTGTATTTTGGGACATAATGGGATATTTGAAAATATACTAGGGTGTCGGAAAATAATCGAGGGTGTCGGTTTATTGAGGATTGTTACATCCTCCCCACCTTGTTTTAGAGCTCGTCCTCGAAATCTACTGGAACAAGTGTGGATATTTCCTTTGCATTTCAGATTCAGGCTCCCATGTGTACTCAGGTCCTCTTTTGGAGTCCCACTTCACTTTGACCAGAACTAATCTCTTATGTTTGAGATTCTTGACTTTCATGTCTTCAATCTGTAGAGGCCTTTCTATAAACTTGAGTTGTTCATTTACCTCTATATCCTTAAGAGGTACCATTAGTGATTCATCAGCTAAACACTTTTTGAGATTAGATACATGAAATACATCATGTATTCCTGCCATTTCCTCTGGCAGTTGTAGCTGATAGGCTACCGGTCCTATTCTTCTAATAATCTCAAAAGGTCCAATATACCTGGGACTTAGCTTTCCGCGTTTGATGAATCTTACCACTCCTTTCCAAGGAGAGACCTTTAACAATACTTTGTCTCCTACTTGAAATTCCAATGGCTTACGTCTGTTATCAGCATAGCTCTTTTGTCGATCACGTGCTACTTTCAATCGTTCTTTGACTTGAATAATCTTGTCAGTTGTCTCTTGTACTATCTCAGGTCCAGATAGTTGCTTTTCACTAATTTCTGCCCAACAGACTGGGGTTCGGCACTTTCGTCCATAAAGTGCTTCGAATGGTGCAGCATTGATACTTGTGTGATAACTATTATTATAAGAAAATTCTATTAAAGGTAAGTGATCGTCCCAATTACCTCTGAAATCAATTACACAAGCTCTAAGCATGTCCTCCATTGTCTGAATTGTTCTTTCGCTTTGTCTGTCTATTTGAGGATGATAAGTTGTGCTTAGATTTAACTTGGTTCCCATTGCCTTTTGGAAACTTGACAAAAAATGAGAGGTAAAGCGGCTATCCCTATCAGAAACAATTGATAAAGGTATTCCACGTAAAGAAACTATTTCATTTACATATAATTTAGCTAATTGTTCCATATTGAAAGTTTCCTTTATTGGTAGGAAATGAGTTGACTTAGTTAGCCTGTCCACAATCACCCAGATTGTATCATTACCTTTCTTTGTTTTGGGTAATTTAGTAACAAAATCCATTGTTATCAAATCCCATTTCCATACTGACATTTCTAGTTGTTGTAACAAACCTGAGGGTTTCTGGTGTTCAGCTTTAACTTGTGAACAAGTTAAACATTTAGAAACATAGGCTGCTATGTCCTTTTTCATTCCTATCCACCAGAAATTTTTCCTTAAATCCTGGTACATTTTATCACTTCCTGGATGCATTGTATACTTAGACTTATGGGCTTCTTCTAATATACGATGACGTAGGTTTCCTAATTTAGGTATCCACATTCTCTTTTTATGAAATCTCCATATTCCATATGTTCCTTGTTCTAATTCTTTTAGCATACCTTCTAATTTTTCAGTATCATCCTTGATTACTGATTCTTGTGCTTTTCTGATTTGTTCATTTAAATCTACTTGTAGATTTAATTTAAGAGAACGTACCCTTTTTGGCTTTTCATGATACTTTCGGCTTAAAGCATCTGCCACTACATTTGCTTTTCCTTCATGATACTGGATATCACAATCATAGTCGCTAAGCATCTCCATCCAGCGTCTTTGTCTCATATTCAACTCCTTTTGCCCAAAAACATACCTTAAACTCTTATGATCAGTGAATATGGTAAACTTACTACCATAAAGGTAATGTCTCCAAATCTTAAGGGCATAAATTATCGCTCCTAATTCCAAATCACGGGTTGAATAATTCTCTTCATGATTCTTAAGTTGCCTAGATGCATAAGCTATAACCTTTTGGCGTTGCATCAATACACATCCATAACCTAATTTAGAAGTGTCACAATAGACTACAAAGTCTTCAGTTCCTTCTGGTAACGCTAATATGGGTGTATGGGTTAATCTTTTCTTAAGAATTCTAAAAGCTTCTTCTTGTTTTGGTCCCCATTCAAACTTAATGGATTTACATGTTAACTTAGTTAAAGGAATGGCTATTCTAGAAAAATCTCCAATAAATCTCCTATAATAACCGGCCAATCCTAAGAAACTTCTAACCTCAGTTGGTGACTCAGGGGTTTTCTATTTGATAATCGCCTCGATCTTTGTTGGATCCACATGAATTCCTTCATGGTTCACTAAGTGTCCAAGAAATTATACCTGTTCTAGCCAAAACTCGCACTTTGAAAATTTAGCATAAAGCTTTTCCTTTCTTAATAGACTTAAAAGTGCGTGCAAGTGCTTTGCATAATCTTCCCTATTTTTAGAAAAAATGAGAATATCATCTATGAAGATGATTATGAATTTATCCAAATATGGCTTACCTATTCGGTTCATCATGTCCATAAATGCGGCTGGGGCATTGGTTAAACCAAATGGCATGACAGTAAATTCATAATGGCCATACCTTGTTCTGAATGCGGTCTTAGGAATGTCCTCTTCCTGCACCTTTAATTGATGATATCCTGACCTTAAATCAATTTTAGAGAAAAATCGAGCTCCTTGCAGTTGATCAAACAGATCATCGATTCTCGGTAATGGGTACCGATTCTTAATCGTGACTTTGTTCAATTCACGGTAGCCAATGCACATACGCATTGATTCGTCCTTCTTTTTAACGAACAGTAACGGCGCTCCCCATGGTAAAGTGCTTTCTCCAATAACTCATCTAACTGTTTCTTTAATTCTTGCATCTCGGCGGGTGCCAAACGGTAAAGTGCTTTGGCAATCGGTGCTGTTCCTGGTAGTAGATGAATTCGGAATTCAACTTCTCTGTCTGGAGGTAGTCCTGGTAATTCTTCTTGAAATACTTCTGAAAACTGAGACACTACTGGAATGTCTTTTAGTTCTTTTCCTTTAGTGTTAGTGATTATGGAAATCAAATACACTATAGAACCTTTTCTTATATAGCTTGCAATTTTCATCACAGAGATGAATTTAGTGGACCTAGAGAGTTTATCTCCTTTTATTGTGATCTTTTCACCTTTTGGTGAATTTACTTGGATTGACTTTTGATCACATAAAATACTAGATTTATTGGCTATTAACCAATCCATTCCTAAAACAATATCAAATCCTACCAGATTCATTGGGTAAAGGTTTGCAATAAATTTTTGATTTAAAATTTCTACTCTTGCTCCCTGCAAGAATTCAGAAATCCTAACTGTTTCTCCATTACCTGTCTCTACTAGACATTCTTGTGGTAGTTTGGTTAATGACTGATTTAGAAGTTTGCAAAACGAAGTATTAATGAAACTTTGGTTTGCACCAGAGTCAAATAATACCTTAGCAAAAACATCATTAACTAAAAACGTACCAGTTATCACGTCTGGAATCATCTTGGCTTCATCTGCAGTCAAAACGAATGCTCTAGCATTTTTAGTGTTCCTGTTGTTCACAGCTGGAGCCAAATTTGGACAATTTAGCTTGATGTGACTTTTTTCTCCACAGTTGTAGCATAGTCCATTTCTGGATTTTCTCCTGCAATCTTCTCTCTTGTGTCCTGGCATCTTGAAGAAATTGCAAAGAGTGGAGCATTTTCCCGAATGCTTTTTCTTGCAGATCTTGCAGAATGGTACAGAGGTAGAACCCATATTCCTACGGTTGAAATTCCCAGAACGGAATTCTTGAGTAAGCCTTTGGGTTAGGTTTCTCCTCTGATCTTCTTCCCTAGTACGGATTAACTCATCTGTCAAGGTATTGGCTAGTTCTACAGCTTCTTCTATAGTTTGAGGTCTAGCTGCCTTGACTACATGTCTAATTTCTCCAATTAATCCCCAGATATAACGGGAGATTAATACCGGTTCAAGTGATGCAAGGGTTGGTACTATTCTAGCATATTCAAAGAATGTGGTAGTATAACCCTTACTATCTATTCCAGTCATTCTTAAGTTTAGGAACTTATTAGCTATATGTTCCTTTTCATTAGGAGGGCAGAATTTCCTTTCTACCGTATTTTTAAATTTCTCCCATTCCATGTTGTGTACCCTATCACTTCCTCTTGACTGGAGGATAGTGTTCCACTATTCTAAGGCTGAGTTCTTAAACAGATTAGAAGCAAACATTATTTTATCTTCTTAAGCACATTTGCTTATTTTTAAAACAGCCTCAGTTTTCTCTATCCAGCGTAGGGCTGCAATGGGTCCTTCATTGCCCGAGAATTCTATTGGTTTACAGGACCAGAATTCTTTGTAAGAACAACCATAAGGCATGGTTCTTCTTCTTTTGGGAATGGGTACTTGAAGTACGGGTCCATTGTTCACGCTGTTTTCTGGTTCAATTGGTCGCTTACTGCTATGCTTACTTTTATTATTCGCTTCTTGAATCGTTTGAATAATAAATGGCATTGCATCTATGATTTCTTGTGCCACTATATGTTGAACGGCACTATTATCCATTTGGTTTCCATTGTTATTGATGCTCGGATTCTCATTAACCACGTTAATGTTACTCTGGTTATCATTATTCAGATTTTCTTGATTTCCTTCGTCGGCTATCTGAATTTTAAACATTTACCCCGTATTAATATCACAAAATAATATTTTAATATAGTCAATCACATGACACGCAATTTATCCAAAAGTGTCGATCATTGCGACTTTACTCTATTCATCTACTATATATCTATTACACACTAGTACTGAAATAAAATTACAATACCAACTGAAATAAATAATAGTAGGCATCCGTACACACATATTTTATTATTTTATTATTATTATTATTACTATTACCGTCTCCTACCATCACATTCAAGGATATGGATTCATCCAAAAATCCATATTGCGCTCGTCGTACTTCCAGACGAGTCGCTCTCCCACTTGTCTCATTCTCTCACTGCTTTCTAAAATTTCCTCACCAAATGTCCTAAGTTCTTGTACGTTTTCTGCACTCATTGGGGTTACAGGTTCTAGGACTGGGTTCGAAATCTGAGGTGCGGGTTCCTAGTATGGGGGTGTAGGTGCCTGAAATCGGTAAGGATCTTCTAAAATCTCCCTAACGTATTCATCGTGGTAATAGGGATCTAAAGGGTCCATACCTGGATAGGCTCCAATGTTTTGCATGGGTGTGTCTTCATGTATCGGGTAACGTTGAACATAGTCCCTAACTTCATCCCACCGGGGATCGTAATTTGGGTCTAGGGGGTTTGGTGCAGGTACCCTAGGGATTTCTTCTGGATTGAAGTCATGCATCTCTACTTGGTTTTCAGGGTTTTCTATCTCCATCGGTTGGTCAGGGATTGGTGGCTGTGGTTAGGGTGCTATTTTTTGCTCCAAATTAGGGTCAGCTGCAGTGGTTGCTAGGATGTGAATATTGGCTATACCCCTATTGATCATATCCTGGGCATAGGCATCGGTCTCTCTCTTGGCTGCGGCTAGTACCCTCTAATCTTGTAACTTTTTCATACGTTTTCTACGCTCGTGTGCCCCTCGACTAAACCATCCCCTCTTTTTCTGAGGAAATGGCTCTTCAGATTGAGCCTTAAACACAAAGATTCGTTCTTCCGTATCAGCAGAATACCCTGAGAGGGCAGGCTGAGAAGAGGAGGTGCCTTCGCTTCTAGGCGAACCCGACAATTGACGGTACGCGTCAGATGGTCCTTGGTCGCTCATACTCTAAACTAACAAATAGTCAAATAACACATAGCAATAAAATACAGTTATGCACGTATTTCCGTAATTTATTTCCTAACACTTTACATTTTGATGTCAGCAGAACATCTCTGTGGCTGAATCAGTGACTTAGCTCTGATACCACCTCCTGTCGCAACCCCGGATCCCACTTCCCCGGGAACGGGCGGTCGCGAGCCAGTTTCGGTGGTATCTCGTATTTTCTAATTTGGCAGCGAAATTTTTTCATCAGGACCGTAGTTAGGAAATATTTGATCAGAGTAAAATACCACCTTTTCATAGTATTAAACAAGTGGGTTAAAACCCAAGTTCATAGTACACACGTTTTCATAGGAATAAATCCTATTTATTTAATAAAAACATCTATTTTATTTTTAGGTAACTTTATTTCCACTTTTCCAAGCCTTCAGTGCTGTACAGCTGGCTTCTATTTAGCTTTCACATTTTGCTACCTGAAACGCGTTTTAAAAACATTTGTCAGTGGGAAATACTGGTGAGTGAATCCCAGCTTAATCAAGTTTAAGAAAAAACCCAGTGTACAGTATTGAGGACGATCCCGCAATTATATTTGTTTCCAAGACATATCAATTAACATCCATGGTACTGTCGAACCCGACTTGTGGAAATGTTACTCCTTGACCAGGTGGTAACAAATTTTGTATACAAAACCCCAACATACTCATCATAATTGTATTCTTACAAATACTCAATAACTATTATTCGCATGGAAAAGTATTTAAGGTTTTTGTAAAACAGTTAACAAAAATTGGATCAACTCACATTGTTGTCTTAGATTTTCCGTAAGGGTTTCCTGGTGATAATCTAAAATTTACACAAATGCACACGCGTTAGTATAATAACCCATTTTAACATTAGTAATACCCTCCCCGAGACGGCATTCCAACGACTACGTCGGGCAGAACCCCAACAGCCGTTACGGAACCCTAGATCAATCGGGCAGCGTATCTAATACGTATCCAGGGGTTATAATACTTACAACGGAGCAGAACTTCGCTTACCCGCGTATTATCTCTACTATTCAGAAATTAAGTAAGAAAGAAAGATTTGAGCAATCGGAACTGAAAGCTGATGCCATTCTTATATAGTGCCTGATCTTCACTTTGTCGCGGCCCGCGTATATGTAGCCAAAGGGCTACGCGGCCCGCGTTAAACCTTGTCAACTGCGTAGGGGGTCCGGGTCATCACATAGACTCGACATGTGTTGGGCCAGGTGGCCATACCGGGCTGCGCCATGTTTCCGATCTTACGCGGCCCGCGTTAACTAACGGGGGTCTTACGTGGCCCGCCTAAACTTAAAAATCAAAGAAATCCGGTTTTAACCTTTAAACCGCCCGCGTAAGGGTTGGGGTGGGGTCTACACGACCCGCCACAACTTAAATTTTCAGTTTTTAATTATTTTTAATACTATTTAATGTATTTGAGTCCCGTTTTCGCGTATGGGGTGTATTTTGGGACATAATGGCATATTTAAAAATATACTAGGGTGTCGAAAAATAATCGAGGGTGTCGGTTTATTGAGGATTGTTACATCAACCACTGATACAACCACCACTGGTGGGAAATCAGATGATCCCATTAACTTGGGTGATGGTTTAAAATACAAAGAATTGACGGAGAGGGTTGATAAACTTGACGCATCTGTTGCAGAAATCAAAACTATGCTACAACAGTTGTTACAAGCTCAAAAGGCTACACCCACTGCTGCACCAGCTGCAACATCTGCTCCATCCCCTGCTGAGCTATGGCATCTGTTTCAACCTCTGCTTCACAAACAAAGACAATATGCAGATCAACAGCATGAAGTTCAACTTCAAATGGTCAGAAATGTCATGGAAGCTAGGTACAAAGATACTCAAGCAGATATCAAAGCCATTCAAGCTCATCGGGTTCAAACCACTGGCATTGCTCCTCCTTCAATCATCTATGTTGAAAATCCCGATGATGCCAAAAAGGGGGAGAAAACTAAAGGGAAGAAGGGAAAAGAAGATGGTTTATATATGCCACCAGAACCAAACCAATGTCCAAACTTGTGGTAGAAATTCCAAGGCCAGATGGTTCCAAAAAGGTTGATGAGACTCAAAATGCATTTGTTGCATTAAAGGCAAACATGAAAGAGTCAATGGAAATAAAAGGGTCTAAAAGGTTTGAGGAGGAGAAGAAAGTTTTGATGGAAAAAGAAGAGCATGGTACTTCTAAACCTAAAAGAAGACAGCCTTCCAGAAAAATAAGCCAACCCAAAACCACACCTTCCAAAACCACCAAACAAACTCCTCAAATCCCCAAAAGTTCCTCTCATCAAACCTCCAAACCAACAGATGTTAAAACACCTGTTGTATCAACAGTTGTTGGTACTTCAGTGGTTTCAACAGATGTTATCCCAACAACTGCCATCACTACTACATCAACCCACACTCAATCCACTGGCATACCAAAAACAATATCACCACCACAAAAACCACCTACCAAAAAGCATAAAACAACAGTTGACACATCAACTGTTGTAGTGACAACAGTGGTTGAAACACCAGTTGTTTCAACAGCTGTTAGTCAGATACCCACTACTTCAATCACTGCCACTCAACCCATAAATACACCACCAACTTCTCCAAAGCACAAAAGGAGAAGGATAACAAACATTGTACTGGAAGATAACACTTCCCCAACTCTAACATCTACACAACCACTGTCCCTTGTCACCATTCCAAACCTTGTTCCATTATCTTCAGTTCAACCCTTCAATCAAAACACTGCCATTATCCCTACAGGAGTATAATATCCTCTAGATCTTCCAGCAGTCAGGGAGGAAATCAAATCCTTCTACTCTGAAGATGATCCTGAAAAGAGGAAACTCTCATCTGTTCAAGGTTATCCTTTGCCAAGAAATATAGCAGAATATCTCAAAATAAAGGCCCAACAAGCAGAGGATATATCTAAAAGAGACACAGAGGGAAAGTCTGACAAAGAGATTCAAAGAAATTTGCAATACCTGCTCACCAAAGTTAGAACTTTAGAGCAGTTCTCAAAAGTCCTTTGTCAGAAATTATCAGAAAAAGATGATGAAAGCATGAGAAATGACTATCTTGAATACATCATGGCATACAAGAAGTACAGGGCAGAAAAGTATCAATACAAAGAATGGACCATCAGTGAACTGCAAGAGGAGACAGCCAGAATTCAAAAGATGATTCAAGAGAAGGTAAAACAAACTCCTCCAGTCTGGGCCAAACAAGAAAAATGTACCAGAAAGGGCCTCGAAACTGAAAAGAATGAAAGAAGAGCTGATAACTGCTGATTATAGGTCAAGGAACCAGGTTACAAGGTGGCTAGAAGAAAAGGTGTTAGCTACCTACAAAAGGTTGGAAGAGTTAAGGAAGAGAGATCCGACTGCTCCTAAAAAGCCTGATTATCTGGAAGCAGTGGTTCCAGTCAAACAACAAAAATTGCCAATCAGGAGACCCACTGCTCCACAAGCTACCATACTTTATCAAAGAAGTAAACAAAAGCAGATGAATCAATTAACAAATAAAAGAAGACAAGGCTCAAAAAGAATACATCATCAAAATGGTTCTTCAGACACTTATGGAAGAAAAACAAGACTCAGCACAATCTAAACTTTAAGTTTTTATACTCTAAACTTTAAGTATTTACCGACTGACTTATTTATTTATTTTATTTATAAGTCTATATAAATATAACTATATTCATCATTTGTATTTGTTATGCATGGTTTTATAAGAAACGACCCGTGTTTGCACACGGGTCTTACCGCTAGTTTTTTATAATAAACTAGGTTAGTCTCGTTAAATTTTAAAGTTAGTAAACTAACCTAGTTAGTTTGTTTTATAAAGTTAGTTCTTTTATAACATAACGTAAGTTAGTGGGTAAAGTAGATGGACTAGTTGTGTATATAATGGAAAGTATAAAAAAATGGCTAAACCCTAAATCCTTTAATCAGTCGCATCCCAAACCAGACCCCCTGCCACCTCTCTCTCCTCCAGCGACCAGTACCGGATCGCGGCTGGCACTCAGGTGTCTTTCACCCGACAACACACCCGCATACTTACACACACTCTCGGTCTCTCTTCCCCTCTCCGAATTCCGGCACCTGCGAAACCTGCTAAGGTCCGGCGAGACCTACTCCGACGGCGACAACCTTTTCTGACCATCCTCCTCCTTCCTCTTCATCACTCACACCCGAAATCCCCTTCCTCACCGGCGTCGGCTCAGCCGACGGCACACAAACAGACACCCCCTGTTCGCACTCTCTCTCTCTCTCTTGTAATGGACGGCCGACCGCCGTCTTGGCGGCGGCGAAGTTGGGGAATGATGATGGTGGTGGTGTCGACGGACAACAGAACCGACGCACGGCGGCTGCCGGCGTCGGCAGTGATGATGGTGAACGGTTCGGTTAACACGGGCCTGGTTCCGGTTTGGGTCGGGCCTTGTTCATCAGACTTTGGGTCAGTTCACTCGAGTGAACTCAGGTGACTCGGTTCAGCTTGGCTCGGGACTCGACTCGAGTTCCGGTCAACATCAGTTCGGGTCGGCAGTGGAGGTAGTCGTGGTTCACCCGTGCTTCGGTTCAAGTGCAGTTTCGATTCACTTGGCTCGCGTTCAGTTCGGGTCAGTTTCGGTTCGGTCAAAGATGGTCAACAGCAGTTTCGGTTCGGTTTGAGTCAAAGCTGGTCAAACAATCAACGCCGGTCAAACAGATCAGATTCGGTGTTCGGTAAAATTTTAACGTCTTGAATTTCATTTTATTATTTATGATAATGTTAAATTCTACGCGAAACGAACTCTTATAATTTGTAAACATACATAGAAATATATATATGTATATATATATATATATAAATATATACTAGGTTATCACCCAGGATTGCTTCTCGGGCTCGAGAAATTTTTTATATTAAAAAGTATTTATTATTAATACATATATTATAAACTTTGTTTATATTACATGTCTTGGTTATAGATAAATTATAAACTTTTTTTATAAACTTAATCATGGGTTGTAAACGTGTAATAAAAGTTATAAGCTTAGTGATTGCTTATGATTCATGTTTTAAATTACTTTTTATTAAAAATGAATTTTATTTAAAAACAATTGAATAATAAAGTAGCATATTGCACACACAAAGCATATTAAAAAAAGCATCTTAAAAAATTAAACGCTTAAAAATCAATACAATAGAAATAATAAATTAAGTGACAAATGTTTATGAAGTAAATGTGCTTTGGAACATCACACATGTGCATCTAAGAATACAACTTTTTTCCACTATCCCAGTTCCGACATAGTCCTTCCACTATCCCAGTTCCGACTTAGGTTAATGCCCCAAGTTCCTGTCAATATGATTTTAACATGAAAATGCATAAGAATGCTTGTAATTAACACGAAAATAAATATAAAATATGCCACAGGAAACCTCAAGTTAGTTACTCTACTTTGGTCCAGAGCAAAATTTACTCAAGATGAGAAAAATTCTCGTATTTAACTTGATGATAATTAGATTCATAATATCAAATAAAATAATATTAATGGGAAATACTTACTCAACTTTTGAACCAAGGCTGACCTTGTACTAACAGCAAACTCACTCCCTCCTTCAAACCACCCAATTGGGCCAACATACATTCCTCGGTTAAAGTTTTTTTTGGAAAAAACCAAACAGTGCAAAGAAGTAAATGATAAGTGAGACAAAATATATAATTTCCCGTACCGAATTATTTTCGGTACCAACTCGGTACACACTTTTTTGCGATTTCGGTACTGGTATTTTACTTAATTTTACCTTCAAATACCGGTACCGATACCGTACCGAATATTTTCAAAAGCGGTACCCATATTTGGTGATTTTTGGTACCGAAATTTTCCGTAAAGCTCATCCCTTATCACAATCCGACCTAAACATAAATTTTCAAATAAAACAAAACTCACTAAAATTTAAAATGGATCATAATCTACCACAAGAATAGATAAGTTTACATCAGTAGATCTGCTTCAGCCGTTCAATGAAGTAAATGATAAGTGAGAAAAAATAAAAATGCAAGGAAAATTATGAACTGTGCTTCATCCAAGATAGATTCTGTTTATCAAAGTTTGAACTTTTTGGATGATGAAATCATAAACATAAATAAAAAAAGATTGCAAAAAATATATATAAAGAAAGCAAACTGTAAAGGTCAAAACATCAACCAAGATTTTGTTCTTGCAAACCCAAGTGATAAATATAGAGAAATTTGCACATCACCAATTAAGCATAATGTACCTTTAAGTATGTGAGGGAATCTTTATTAAGATTCATAAAGCCGGTCCAACTTCAAAAACTACATCCCTACAATGAGCAAAAGATAAAAAACTGAACAATTATCTAAAACCTCATAAATGAAACCATTAACGGCTTGTTATCACAACTACAATTTCGTGGTCAAAGTTAGGGATGAGCAATTGGTACCGGGTACCAGTTCCGGTACCGAATTTTCCGTACCAAATTAATTTTGGTACCGATTTGATACCCACTTTTTGGCATTTTCGGTACCAGTATTTTACCGAATTTTACCTTCAAATACTGGTACCGTCCTTGTACTCATATTTGACAATATTTAGTACCGGAATCGAGCTCATCCCTAGTCAATGAATTGTTAAATTTAAAAAGAATAATAATATCAAGGTCTTAGAACAAAATTAAATGTCAAAAGACTTATATCAAAGACAAAACAATGCAAGCCATATCTCTGAGTTTTCTAATAAAAGCAAATACAAAATATATAAAAACATTCTTTAAGCTATGATTTTGTCAACAACACTTTTGCTAATCCTAAACCTCAAAAACAGAAAGCCTGAGAACTTATTATAGCGAATTAACCAAATTTAGACCCGTTTCACATACTCGGCTCATTGACATGTTTATTATTATACCCGTTTGACCCGTTAGATATTTAACATAACCTGCATCGATCCATGTAATAGTAAACAGGTAAAATTTGCTAAAGTCAAAGTTTAAATCACGATGGATCATGTAAAATGTCGAAAGTAAAAGCATTTATTTTGAGGATAAAGCACTCACTATTATGAACTCATGCATGCAAGGGCCTTTCACCCTTCCAATATTCCAAGGGTTTTGTTTTAATTCTATTACTTCTTCTTACACTAGTTGTCCAAGCAGACCCGCCCCCTGCAAATAAAATGAATAGACATTCCATAGTAACAGGAAAATTATAAAACTTATGTTAAATACAACAAACCAACTTTTACCAAAATATAAGTTAACTATTTAAGTCCTCAAAGTTTGAAACATGGTGCCCCTTTTTAAATGAAAAAGGCTATATTAGATTTGTATCATACGAGCAAGATCTCCACCTAAAACATGTCTAGGACCTGACAAAGAAACGCTCATCACGCCAGTAGGCAGCAGCTACAGCATTCGAATTGTTTATAAGATATAATTGATCAATAGTCAGCAGTTTCATCAAACCATGTGAAGTTCATACAACTTAATTCCTATAATTATAAAAAAGTAAACATAATTTAGGGCGAATTGGAACCAATACTTACCACACCTGCCAACTCAAAGACCTAACAGGCTCGTATTTTAAGTTGCATCAAACCTATCACTTTAGAGCATCAAATAAATAACATAGAAAAAGTCTCAAAATCACTCAAATTCAACCAAAAGTAAAATTACAAAACCTGGTTGCACATGAACACAGACATAAGACATACCTGGGTCGCAGGTGGCCTAAAATTCATCAACATCGTAATCGAGAGCTCGAACGATTATGTGGGCGGCGATAAGTGTAATCCTTGAAGTCTCTTCGACGGTAGTCGGGGTTGAAGAAATCACAGGCATTTCTATAAATTGTAAATAGAAAACGTTCAGATCTAAGAGAATAAAAAATGATCAAGTTAGTAGAATGATTCAGAGATGAATCATTTAAAGATTTTAATAAAAATATAGTGCAAACCAAAGCATCAACCTTGTATTATTATACATCAATGAAAACAAAAATTTAAATACAAGTGTTGATCTATAGTTCATATGTTTATAAAGAGAGAAGATACAAAGGTTATAAATGTCACACCCCGACCACGTAGAACATACAAAACGTGGCGGAAACATCGGGGAGTGTTGTAACAGAATTAATTGTTTCAAATCCATGGCAATTGAAGTTTCGTTTTATTGATTAAAGGTGTTACAATGTCTTAACAAACAAAGAAATACAACATAATTAACTAGTCTTGCATCTTTTATTGTCACTAAAGCCCAAGTCTGCCTATGTGTATCTTGATCATCTTATGCAACAGCTCCTGAAAAACACATGTGAAAATAGGTACGTCAGCATAAAAATGCCTGTGAGATACATAGGTTTTGTGAAAATAGGTTCCATGACTTATTTTTGAGAAAATGTTTAGTCATGAACCTTGTAATTTGCTTTGTTTTGTAAATCATTTGAAAAACAATGAGTTCAGATGATATGTATAAATAAGTGAATAATGCATGGTTAAATGAATAACCAAGTAAAATGAGTTTGTAAAAGGTAAGTTGTTTGTAAAACAATGTCTTGTGAAAAGTATGTTATTTGTATAAAATGTTCTATGTCTCAAACTGAAATGATTCAAATAACGCTACAATATGTAATACCATACAAACACTTATATATAGGAAGTACCAGCGGCGTATCCACCATGCTTGTATCATATTACACACGCATCGTTACTTAATCATTTAATCAAACCAAACCACCAAAGTAATGTTTAACAATAGTAGAAATGTTTATGTATGGTCAAATACGGTTCACACGGTTCGCAGATACAAACGGTTCACAGATACAAATGGTTCACAGATATAAACGGTTCACATATACAAACGGTTCACAGATATCAACGGATCACAGATACAAACGGTTCACAGATATAAACGGTTCACAGGTACAAACGGTTCACAGATATCAACGGATCACAGAGTTAAATGATTACAACGGTTCACATAGTCAAATGTTTACAACGGTTCAAAATGTAGTATAATGTGTTCATATGCTGGATAAGCATATGCAACAGAAAAGCAATGTAAAACAATGTACTAAGTATGCACATAATGGACATACATAGCATAAAATGTATTGAAATCATGTACTATAATGTACTAACGAACATAGCAGGTATATGATGTGAAAACAGGAAAGCATGAAAGTAACAAGTAGGCACATGTGTTCCACCCCAAAACAGTTTGGAAAACAGTAAAAGAGGGGTCTATGTACTCACTTGAGATTGCTCAGTAGTCCTTGAGTAACAACTAAACAATGCTAGAGATCGCGGATATCAAACGGCACCTAGTATAGGTAACTATGTTAATAAACCGGACCTAGATCGGAAGATTGGGTAGCATTAGGGTTTGTAAACCAAACGAGTGTAGAGACTCGTGTCATTTGGTTTAACAAAGCCTACATACTAAATGAAACTTAACCTGAGTGCTTTCGACCCATTACGACCCGATTAGGTAGCTTATGCTACTTTATCGCGTCGTTCGCGTGAAACGCGTTCGGACCGCCTAACTAGCCCTATGACAAGTGTTATATGCCTAAACATATTACATAATCAGTTATGTGACAAAGGTTTAGGTTACATATGCTTAATTACCAATTATACATGAAAAGGGTATTCTGGTAATTTACCTAAGGCATATAAACTACCTATCATACAACTACTTAAACGATGTGACCATAGGGTATAACCTCGTAAGGTTAGTCCCTACCTACTATGGTCACCTAATATGTTTGGTCGGATCCTAATGATCGACCAAATGGGTCGGGTTCAAGGTATAAGCGATTCATTAGATCGCTTACCCTACGACCCTAGACAACGTGGTAATCAGTGGGCATAGTCCCAAGGGACTATGACCAACGTGATTACACTCACGTTGCGAAGTTCAAAAGAACTTCGCATTGACCATTACTGGTCAACGCTGAAAGTCAAACAAAGTTTGACTTTCGGACTCGAAAAGCAATAAAATAAGGAAAAGAACGAAAGAATACTTACGAAGGGTCCCCAAATGCCAGATCAAAATAGCTCAGGTATGAAACGAAGGTTCCAACTTAGAGCCCAAATGATCAGATTTGTGAGAAATGAAGAAAAGGGGGTGGGGTATTTATAGATTTCGGGTAACCGTTAAGATCGTTTCTTGAATAACGTGCCTTAATCGGAACCGTACACTTTTCGTAAAGTTGTGGTGTCCAGGAAGTTTGTTCTTATCCGCTGACTAGACGATAGGAAACGAGTGGACACGAATCAATCAGCTGCAACTTGCAAACAAAACATTGAATCTGGTCAGTTTTAGGCAGTCGCGTAGCGCGACTGGTAAGTCTTTAGGGCTCGCGCTACGCGATACCCCTCCCTGTTCCAGAAATGTTTCATAAATGACAGGTTTAGTCCCTGCACGTGTTTAAGCCCTTTTTCGATGCTTTTGAGCCCCGTTGACCTCATTTCAAGGCTCTAAAATGAAGTTAAAGTATAGGGAACTCAAAACATACACAAAAATATGCCGGATGATGGTTCGTTTGGTCGTACGAACGCGATGTTCGCTTAATTACGACGGAATGCGCATAAGCGCGAAAAACGATCCAAATGACGCGACGAATGGATTTTTCTTAAGGCGATCAATAAAATATAATGTAGTCATGCTTACATAAATTTTTGGATGTCCAGATGTATTCAGAACGTAAGTTATGCGCGAAAATGCAAACTTGTGCACTTTTTGACACTTTTAGTCCCTGAATGACCCAAAAGTTTATTTTAGCATACCGAACCCCTCAAAGCCTATTTCTAAGCTATGTAAAGGATATTTATGGTATGTTTAACTTATGGTCATGTTCCGGAAGGTCTGTTACAGTTCAAATTGGCATACTTTCGTAGTTTGTCAAATTTAGTCCCTGTAAGCGATTAAACTTTGATTTCATCACACCAAACCTTCCAAAACTTATATCTAAGTTATGTAAAGGTTATTTAAGGTATGTTAAGCCTATTTCACTATTCCGGAGTGTTCGTTGCATTAAACTGGTTATATTTGCGCATCAGTGCGTGTATAACCTTCCAGAAAGCGATTTAGAGCTTGAAATCGAACATGAGTTGATATGCAAAAAAAAATACACATATTTATACAAGTCCAAAGTATGAAATACATTATTTCATTGGTTTGGCATTTGCTTGATGGTTGAAATGACACAGGTGTTACAGTCTCCCCTACTTTAGGAAATTTCGTCCCGAAATTAATTCGTAGGAGTCTATTTGTGACTTTGTGTCAGATAACCACCAGAGATATGTAAAGCATAATCCTGTCATTTCCTTAACGGACATTCTTCAGAACGAAAATGAACAAACGGAGTCATTTTCCTCAACGAGTATTCTTCAGAAGCGGAAATGAAGGAATAAACAAACGGGGATTCATTTCTTTAACGGAAAATCTTCAGAAACGAAAATGAACAAACGGAGTCATTTTCAACAGATGCTTCCTCAGAAACGGAAATGAGAATGATAGACAAAAGGATATTCATTTCCTCAACGGACAATTCTTCAGAAACGAAAATGAACAACAGAGTCATTTTCAACGGCTGCTTCCTCAGAAACGGAAACGAGAATGATAGACAAACGGATGTTCATTTCCTCAACGGACAATTCTTCAGAAACGAAAATGAACAACAGAGTCATTTTCAACGGTTGCTTCCTCAGAAACGGAAATGAGAATGATAGACAAACGGATATTCATTTCCTCAACGGACAATTCTTCAGAAATGAAAATGAACAACAGAGTCATTTTCAACGGTTGCTTCCTCAGAAACGGAAATGAAAATGATAGACAAACGGATGTTCATTTCCTCAACGGATAATCTTCAGAAACGAAAATGAACAACAGAGTCATTTTCAACGGTTGCTTCCTCAGAAACGGAAATGAGAATGATAGACAAACGGATGTTCATTTCCTCACCGGATAATCTTCAGAAACGAAAATGAACTAACGGAGTCATTTTCAACGGTTGTTTCCTCAGGTTTGGAAATGAAGGATTTAAATAAACGGATATTCATTTCCCTCGACGGGTATTCTTCAGAACGAAAATGCACAAACGGAGTCATTTTCCTCAACGGGTATTCTTCAGAATTGGAAATGAAGGATAAACGGATATTCATTTCCTCAACGGATATTCTTCAGAAGTGAAAAATGAATAGCTAGTTCATTTTTCCTCAACGGATACTTCATCAGAATTGGAAATGAATAGGGTTAACTTCTAGGTACATGACAAAGCTCGCTGTGGTTTCTGTGCACTAAATTCCATAATTATGTATGCATCCATAATTACGCAATTCCTTGCATAGTCCGCACAGTTTGTCTTGTAATGTTCATAAGCACATAATCACATAGTTGTTTAATTGTTATTATCTTGTTATTGATTGCTATTAACTTGGCACCTCGTACTTCGTTTCTCTTGGAAGAAACGGGTATTTAGGATTTTCGTGAAAAACGCAGGAGATCATACAACGGAAGAAATTTGGAAGTAGTCTGTTCTTCAAGGGATGCGGTTCCTTGATTGTCGGTATTGTAAGGGATATGTTGTTTATACTTACAATCACATAAATACATTGCAATGTAAATAAAAGATTTATTTATAAACAACGATAACAACTGTTTCTTGGATCTTGACAACAAAAGAAAATAATACATAAGACGTAATTATTTCTAAACGATGTTGTCTTCTGGTTGGTCAAATGCTCATCCCTGTGCTGGATTTGCATTAGCAAGCCTTGGGCAATTCCTACGAAAATGGCCCATCTCGCCACAGTTGTAGCAAGATCCCGGTGGAAAACGAGCTTGAGCAGGATTGTTGCCAGCTTGATTTTGTGCAGCTGCGGTTGGGCAAACCCTAGCTGTATGACCTATAAGTCCGCAAACTTGGCATGTGCGGCACTTCACCCCAGCATGATGATGTAGGCCACATTGGTTGCACAAGGGTGCAGTTCCGTTGTAGGGTTTCCTGGCAGGGGGTTGAGCTGGTTGGTTGGGAACGGCTTGATCATTGTGAGCGACCACAACGTAGTTTTAAGAAGCCTTTCGCTTCTTTGACCTCTTAGGGGATCCAGTCTGTTCATCCATGATCTTTGATTCCTCAATTGGTTTCGATTCTTCGACCGGCTTCTTGTCACCTTTTCGGAAAAGTTTACCTTTCCTGATCTTTGATTCAGTCAAGGTTGCAGATAGCTCAATGGCCTGTCTAACTGTAGTAGGGTTGCTACCAGTCAAAATGTCTTGTATTGAATCAGGGAGGCCATCAATGTACTTTTCGATTGCCTTATCCAAAGGCGTGACCATGTTTGGGCATAACAGACTTAACTCTTCATAACGGTCCGTGTAGGCTCGATGCTCACCGCTGTCTTGCTCAAGATTGTCGAATTCCCTTTCCAAAGCCCTGATCTCGTGTCGAGGACAGAATTCCTTCATCATAAGGGCCCTAAGTTCAGCCCATGTCTGTGCTAGTGCAACTTCTGCACCACGATCTCTCATAACACCGTTCCACCACGTAAGGGCTCTCTTCTGGAACACACTCGAAGCAAACTCGACCTTGCGATTGTCAGGACACTGCACGTGGCGGAAAGTATTCTCAATGCTCTCGAACCATTGAAGAAGCCCAGTCGCTCCCTCAGAACCACTAAACTTTAGTGGTTTCGCCGAGTTAAAACTCTTGAAATTGCATGGACCATTGTTGTTGGCTTGATTCCATTGAGCAAAGAGGTTTGGGAATTGAGCAGCCATTTGCTGCGCAATGATTTCTGCCAGCTCGGCAGTCGCTATCTGGTTTTCGCGTCGAGGAGGCATTCTAAAAGAGGAACATGAAAGGAAACGAGTGAGAGAATTAGACGAAAAGAATGAGATGAAACAAATTTGATGAAAGCAATGGATAGTGGTCATTTGTTTGTTACTACAAAGCAACAAACGACCTCGGTGATTAATCAAAGTAAATAGGTCAAAAATAATGTATCGCGAAGACATGCTCGCCTATAAGTGAACACTCATCCCAAGAATTCCCAGGTAAGCACAACTGGTCTCGCGTCTGGTTGAGATGTATACGAAGTGCTTGCCTAGACAGAAAACTCAGAATACAGACATTCACCCTTCCAGTTTGCACGTGTTCACATTATTTAAAACCCAAAACCTTGACGAGATTTTTGAAAACTCAAAGGGGTTCAAAACCTTATAACAGAGGGTTCAAAACCTAGTAATCAATCATCCTAGAACAGATGATTAGTTTTCAAAGCGGTTTTGAAATTTATGTTCTTGTTGTGGTCGTCGCCTAAGGATAGGTGACGGTATTGTTTTATGACTAAACGCAAGTAAACTCGCGTTAGGGTCCTAAGAAGGTTATAGACTAGGTCAAAGCATTACTAATAACCTAATTCCCTATAACCATTGGCTCTGATACCATCTTTTCTGTCACGCCCCGACCACGTAGAACATACAAAACGTGGCGGAAACATCGGGGAGTGTTGTAACAGAATTAATTGTTTCAAATCCATGGCAATTGAAGTTTCGTTTTATTGATTAAAGGTGTTACAATGTCTTAACAAACAAAGAAATACAACATAATTAACTAGTCTTGCATCTTTTATTGTCACTAAAGCCCAAGTCTGCCTATGTGTATCTTGATCATCTTATGCAACAGCTCCTGAAAAACACATGTGAAAATAGGTACGTCAGCATAAAAATGCCTGTGAGATACATAGGTTTTGTGAAAATAGGTTCCATGACTTATTTTTGAGAAAATGTTTAGTCATGAACCTTGTAATTTGCTTTGTTTTGTAAATCATTTGAAAAACAATGAGTTCAGATGATATGTATAAATAAGTGAATAATGCATGGTTAAATGAATAACCAAGTAAAATGAGTTTGTAAAAGGTAAGTTGTTTGTAAAACAATGTCTTGTGAAAAGTATGTTATTTGTATAAAATGTTCTATGTCTCAAACTGAAATGATTCAAATAACGCTACAATATGTAATACCATACAAACACTTATATATAGGAAGTACCAGCGGCGTATCCACCATGCTTGTATCATATTACACACGCATCGTTACTTAATCATTTAATCAAACCAAACCACCAAAGTAATGTTTAACAATAGTAGAAATGTTTATGTATGGTCAAATACGGTTCACACGGTTCGCAGATACAAACGGTTCACAGATACAAATGGTTCACAGATATAAACGGTTCACATATACAAACGGTTCACAGATATCAACGGATCACAGATACAAACGGTTCACAGATATAAACGGTTCACAGGTACAAACGGTTCACAGATATCAACGGATCACAGAGTTAAATGATTACAACGGTTCACATAGTCAAATGTTTACAACGGTTCAAAATGTAGTATAATGTGTTCATATGCTGGATAAGCATATGCAACAGAAAAGCAATGTAAAACAATGTACTAAGTATGCACATAATGGACATACATAGCATAAAATGTATTGAAATCATGTACTATAATGTACTAACGAACATAGCAGGTATATGATGTGAAAACAGGAAAGCATGAAAGTAACAAGTAGGCACATGTGTTCCACCCCAAAACAGTTTGGAAAACAGTAAAAGAGGGGTCTATGTACTCACTTGAGATTGCTCAGTAGTCCTTGAGTAACAACTAAACAATGCTAGAGATCGCGGATATCAAACGGCACCTAGTATAGGTAACTATGTTAATAAACCGGACCTAGATCGGAAGATTGGGTAGCATTAGGGTTTGTAAACCAAACGAGTGTAGAGACTCGTGTCATTTGGTTTAACAAAGCCTACATACTAAATGAAACTTAACCTGAGTGCTTTCGACCCATTACGACCCGTTTAGGTAGCTTATGCTACTTTATCGCGTCGTTCGCGTGAAACGCGTTCGGACCGCCTAACTAGCCCTATGACAAGTGTTATATGCCTAAACATATTACATAATCAGTTATGTGACAAAGGTTTAGGTTACATATGCTTAATTACCAATTATACATGAAAAGGGTATTCTGGTAATTTACCTAAGGCATATAAACTACCTATCATACAACTACTTAAACGATGTGACCATAGGGTATAACCTCGTAAGGTTAGTCCCTACCTACTATGGTCACCTAATATGTTTGGTCGGATCCTAATGATCGACCAAATGGGTCGGGTTCGAGGTATAAGCGATTCATTAGATCGCTTACCCTACGACCCTAGACAACGTGGTAATCAGTGGGCATAGTCCCAAGGGACTATGACCAACGTGATTACACTCACGTTGCGAAGTTCAAAAGAACTTCGCATTGACCATTACTGGTCAACGCTGAAAGTCAAACAAAGTTTGACTTTCGGACTCGAAAAGCAATAAAATAAGGAAAAGAACGAAAGAATACTTACGAAGGGTCCCCGAATGCTAACCCAGATCAAAATAGCTCAGGTATGAAACGAAGGTTCCAACTTAGAGCCCAAATGATCAGATTTGTGAGAAATGAAGAAAAGGGGGTGGGGTATTTATAGATTTCAGGTAACCGTTAAGACCGTTTCTTGAATAACGTGCCTTAATCGGAACTGTACACTTGTCGTAAAGTTGTGGTGTCCAGGAAGTTTGTTCTTATCCGCTGACTAGACGATAGGAAACGAGTGGACACGAATCAATCAGCTGCAACTTGCAAACAAAACATTGAATCTGGTCAGTTTTAGGCAGTCGCGTAGCGCGACTGGTAAGTCTTTAGGGCTCGCGCTACGCGACACCCCTCCCTGTTCCAGAAATGTTTCATAAATGACAGGTTTAGTCCCTGCACGTGTTTAAGCCCTTTTTCGATGCTTTTGAGCCCCGTTGACCTCATTTCAAGGCTCTAAAATGAAGTTAAAGTATAGGGAACTCAAAACATACACAAAAATATGCCGGATGATGGTTCGTTTGGTCGTACGAACGCGATGTTCGCTTAATTACGACGGAATGCGCATAAGCGCGAAAAACGATCCAAATGACGCGACGAATGGATTTTTGTTAAGGCGATCAATAAAATATAATGTAGTCATGCTTACATAAATTTTTGGATGTCCAGATGTATTCAGAACGTAAGTTATGCGCGAAAATGCAAACTTGTGCATTGACACTTTTAGTCCCTGAATGACCCAAAAGTTTATTTTAGCATACCGAACCCCTCAAAGCCTATTTCTAAGCTATGTAAAGGATATTTATGGTATGTTTAACTTATGGTCATGTTCCGGAAGGTCTGTTACAGTTCAAATTGGCATACTTTCGCAGTTTGTCAAATTTAGTCCCTGTAAGCGATTAAACTTTGATTTCATCACACCAAACCTTCCAAAACTTATATCTAAGTTATGTAAAGGTTATTTAAGGTATGTTAAGCCTATTTCACTATTCCAGAGTGTTCGTTGCATTAAACTGGTTATATTTGCGCATCAGTGCGTGTATAACCTTCCAGAAAGCGATTTAGAGCTTGAAATCGAACATGAGTTGATATGCAAAAAAAAATACACATATTTATACAAGTCCAAAGTATGAAATACATTATTTCATTGGTTTGGCATTTGCTTGATGGTTGAAATGACACAGGTGTTACAATAAATACCTGGAAATTGTGGATCGATGTCATTCTGGAATGAACTGGTACATGAAAATGAAGATTAATACTTGTATGGTACCCATATGACGTCAATTCCTTCTATATACATGAAACTCCACTCGAGGCTCTGGTTTGGGGCATTTTACAACTTCTCAAAGGTTTATTGTTCTATCATATGCAAAAGATACAAAGAGAGAAGATAGTAGTTAAACATGTTCTGCAAAAGATGAGAACGAAAGAAACATGTATATGTAATTTTTTTCGCCTTTATGATAATGCAAAACTGTTGTGCTGATCACCTCACCAAACTTGCTAAAGTGATTTCTCATATCCTCATGCTTAACCTTCAAGGCAAGATTGCTAGCATACATTTTGTAAGGGTGACTCAAGTACCAGATTCTTTTGAGGCCGGGAACTTGATACAGTGCTTCCCAACTTACTATTCATGTCAACTGACAACATGACTGGCATATCATGCCCATAAACATCCTATTAAAAATAACCAATTTTTGATACAAACTATAGAGATTTAGAGTATAACAATGTATGGTACTATATGTATCAAAACATAAAATGTTTAATTTCTTTGATATCATTATAGACCTTAAATGATTGCATTTAATTCTATATGCAAAATTTCACTCTGATACATACAGCAGCACCAGCAACACCATGCGTGATATGTATGCGAAAGATTTTAAAAACTTACTGAACCATCTAGAGTAGCAATTCAACTTTGGATTCTCCAAGTGAGCTCATGGTCGCATACCCACATCCCTGGCTTATCCCAATCTCTGCATTTCTTGAGACCTTAACTAACGTAACAAAACCAACTTATTAAAACAGAAGGTGGCCGTTTTGATCTTTTTACATTAGGCTTTTCAGTGACTTGGATAAAGGCTGAGCTATACAATTTGGTCGGTGTTTTCTTTTCTAAACTTTAAGAACATATAACTTGATTAAAAATATACATACCAAATATTACTTTGTCGGTTACTTTAAATAAATAAATTTTTTTCTTTCCAACCATGACATTTGGCTTATAGCTGACTAAATTAGTAATCTTTCTTTTCAACCCGAACCATGACCCTTTGGCACTTTTGCAAAAAGGTCATGGTTCAGGTTGACCCATTACCATTTTCCCCTAGTTTAAAAAGCAACCAATATAGAAAATAGAACTCTTATTAGTTAATAATTAATTGTTTTCGATTAAATAATATACATGAACAAATATATGTATCAACAAATATACCCATCTGACCCGTTACCCAACCGAGTCCATTTAGACACATAATTATAGCCATAACAACACATACCATCAATAACATGGTAATCACAACTCAACGTGACAGGCATGTATGATGCGAAATTCCGAACATATATTCTCCAACTCCTGATAACATATATAGCTAAGTGGTGAGACATTGACAAATAAAAAAAGACAAAATAACAAAAAGATGTACTCAAAGAAATCCATAAGAACTTACAAACGTTTAAAAAAAGGAACCCATTTTGCCTTGGGCACCTGACAAAAAAAATCCCAAAATAATAAATAATAATGAACAATGTGTCATAAAAAATGAAACTAACAAACTACCACATAAGTTATTTTCATGACAGAAACAACCTTAGTCCACATCTCTTACTTTACAAACACCAAATTGTAGTATTATATGTGCAAAAAATGATGGCAAATATGTCATTTATAATCAAGTACATCTTCATCCATTAGATACCTGCAAGAATGAAAATAAATAAATAAGAAAGTTTAAATTTGACCTAAAGATTAGTCGGTACATCAGAAAGTTTATCAGCACATGTCATAGCTAAACCCCCAAACATCCTTCCGAAAACAAAGAGCAATTCCTTTTTCGTCAACACCGGTCGGTCTAGATCTAAAAAACCCAAAGAATCGCGAATATTAGGGCTTACCTCGAAAAAGAATGGAACAAAACAGATAAACATTCTTACCTTGAACAACATCTGGATCCGAAATGGACTTGATATTCTCAGAGATGATATAATCAATTGAATGATGAGAAGATAGTTAACGAAAATCATACCTAGGTTTTAGAAAAAGAAGTGACGGTGAAGAAGGAGATAGAGAGATTAGTAGCTTCTCAAGGAAGAATGAAAATGAATTAGGGTTACATAAATATATAGGGTCCGAATTCAGTGGGTCGGGTTGCTCAAAAAAGAGATCCGCGAGCACCATCCCATTTTCCCGCCAAAAACAAACCTAAGAGGCTCTAATTGATTGACACATCAGCCCAAATCTTCTCATTTATTATATATATAATAGATATATATGTATATTAGCCTTAACAATTTATTATATTGTATCGTTTCGTATTCTATCATTGTTAATGAATTGTTGAGTTTTGACAAAATATCGACACTAAGAGTTGTCGGGATCGTCCAAAAAACAGAGTAAACTCTGCTCGTTTTTCGTGAAAATCTGTAGAACGAAACGTGTTAAATTGTGAAACGAAACTTATCGAATTTAAGTATTTTTATAAAAAAAAATGTATATTTATTTGATAACACTTCAATAATACACTTGATGGATTTAATTTGGAACTTTTACATAAACTATGTAAAACTAGTGATATTCACCTGCGCTTCGCGACGGGGATTAAGTCGGTATCAATTTGTTCGTTAGAGTACCTGCACTCGATATAGGAATTGAAAGAGAAAACATTACATCGATCGAAAACAAAAAAAATACATATTGGTATGGTACCTATATATGTTGTTCAGTTGATATCGGTTCGGTTCGCTTGCATTTTATGTTTATTTTATTTCAACATTACGATATTTTTTTATAACAGATATTCTGCCGCTATCGTACCAAGCCCAATCGAAACCAATTGAACAACATTTATATCGGTACCAATATATTTTTTTAGTTTTTTTGCTTTCAATAAATTGATACTGTATCGCTACCATATTGTACCGAACATCATCGATACCTGTATACATTCCGTTTTATTGTTTCCTGTTTGATAACGGGTACTATGATCGTATGTTAAAAGTTATATGAGAGAACAAAATATACTTAAATCAATTAAAGTAATAAATCAATAAAATAATAAAACATTAGAAAAAACAATATTGAAAAAAATTAAAAAAAATCTTCCCCTCTTTTTATTTCAACCTTACGATATATATTTTTTAAACGGATATTGTATCGCTATCGTACCTAATTCAATCAAAACCGATTGAATAACATCTGTATCCGTATTTATTTTTAGTGTTTTTGTTTTCGTTGAATTAATATCGTATCGCTACCATACCGTACTTAACAACATCGGTACAAGTATATATTCATGTGTATGATTTCTTATTTGATAACTGGTACTTTGATCGTATCTTAAAAGTTATATAAAAATATATGGTTAAATCAATTAAACGAATAAAACAGTATAATACTAATAAAAACCTAGAAAAAACAATATTAATAAAAAATCAAAAACACTGTTCATGGCCTCTTTCTATTGATATGTATAATATATAAATACATATATACCAACAAGAAATGCGCTAATTCCAATTCAAGTCCTCCATCATAATTCCAAATATTCATACACCTCCGTTTACCCATATAGGGTGACTTCGGTGTTCCATCCGCCTAATCTCATACACTCGTCAACACTTGGATAATCGGAAGACTTAGCAATTATGTGAGTACACTTGACCCATTTCCCTTTTAAATACACTTTGGGTGCAACATACTTTACTTGTTAAACCGCACAATTCACAAACATGCTTTTTATTCATTCGATCCGTATACATGCTTTGTTATGCTTAGGTTCATGCTAGAATACATACTACTTGTTAACTCGGCTTAAACAATTATAGCGCTATAGGAGTAGCACACCACCCGACGGGGTTTTGTTAAGTCTTTATTCTATAACGGTCTCGTTGCTTTTGTGACGAGGGATGCTAAATACTAGGGGACACTAGAGTTGACATATTGTTATGCATGATAGTTTGACCTCGTATACCAAATGCTATGATTGAATTGAAAATACTTTTTATACACATGACACGAGTCTAAAATTTGTGTACTCACCAATACCTTTGTATGGAACTATGCTTTTTAAAACATGTTGCAGGTTTAACGATGATGTTGGTGATGCATGGAATCTAGTAGGATGCTTAGATACACACTTTAATTTGTATTCTTATTGCATTGTATTTCATTATTCATGATGTTGTATTTACTTCAAATTCTTGTAATTTATTCTTTAGAAATGAAATGAAATTTACTATTTAAATACTTGTCACAATTATTAGTGTTATGATGTCTCGAGCAATCTATTTCGTCTCACTATGATGTTTCTGCCATCGGTTGGGGTGTGACAGATTGGTATCAGAGCCATAACTATAGGAATTAGGAAAAGTAGGAATACTTTAACCTAGTCTGTCGCAACCCCCGATCCCACTTCCCCGGGAACGGGCGGCCGCGAGCCAGTTTCGGTGGGATCTCGTATTGTCTAATTTGGCAGCGGAATTTTTTCATCAGGACCGTAGTTAGGAAATATTTGATCAGAGTAAAATACCACCTTTTCATAGTATTAAACAAATGAGTTAAAACCCAAGTTCATAGTACACACGTTTTCATAGGAATAAATCCTATTTATTTAATAAAAACATCTATTTTATTTTTAGGTAACTTTATTGCCACTTTTCCAAGCCTTCAGTGTTGTCCAGCTGGCTTCTATTTGGCTTTCACATTTTGTTACATGAAACGCGTTTTAAAAACATTTATCAGTGGGAAATACTGGTGAGTGAATCCCAGTTTAATCAAGTTTAAGAAAAAACCCAGTGTACAGTATTGAGGGCGATCCCGCAATTATATTTGTTTCCAAGACATATCAATTAACATCCATGGTACTGTAGAACCCGACTTGTGGAAATGTTACTCCTTGACCAGGTGGTAACAAATTTTGTATACAAAACCCCAACATACTCATCATAATTGTATTCTTACAAATACTCAATAACTGTTATTCGCATGGAAAAGTATTTAAGGTTTTTGTAAAACAGTTAACAAAAAGTGGATCAACTCACATTGATGTCTTAGTTTTTCCGTAAGGGTTTCCTGGTGATAATCTAAAATTTACACAAATGCACACGCGTTAGTATAATAACCCATTTTAACATTAGTAATTCCCTCCCCGAAGCGGCATTCCAACGACTACGTCGGGCAGAACCTCGACAGCCGTTAAGGAACCCTAGATCAATCGGGCAGCGTATCTAATACGTATCCAGGGGTTATAATACTTACAACGGAGCAGAACTTCGCTATTTAGGGGGTATAATACCCGCGTATTATCTCTACTATTCAGAAATTAAGTAAGAAAGAAAGATTTGAGCGATCGGAACTGAAAGCCGATGCCATCCTTATATAGTGCCTGATCTTCACTTTGTCGCGGCCCGCGTAAATGTAGCCAAAGGGCTACACGGCCCGCGTCAAACCTGGTCAACTGCGTAGGGGGTCCGGGTCATCACATAGACTCGACATGTGTTGGGCCACGTGGCCACACCAGGCTGCGCCATGTTTCCGATCTTACGCGGCCCGCGTTAACTAACGGGGGTCTTACGCGGAGTCCCACTTCACTTTGACCATAACTAATCTCTTATGCTTGAGATTCTTGACTTTCCTGTCTTTAATCTGTAGAGGCCTTTCTACAAACTTGAGTTGTTCATTTACCTCTATATCCTTAAGAGGTACCATTAGTGATTCATCAGCTAAACACTTTTTGAGATTAGATACATGAAATACATCATGTATTCCTGCCATTTCCTCTGGCAGTTGTAGTTGATAGGCTACCGGTCTTATTCTTCTAATAATCTCAAAATGTCCAATATACCTGGGACTTAGCTTTCCCCGTTTGATGAATCTTACCACTCCTTTCCAAGGAGAGACCTTCAACAATACTTTGTCTCCTACTTGAAATTCCAATGGCTTACGTCTGTTATCAGCATAGCTCTTTTGTCGATCACGTGCTGCTTTTAGTCGTTCTTTGACTTGAATAATCTTGTCAATTGTCTCTTGTACTATCTCAGGTCCAGATAGTTGCTTTTCCCTAATTTCTGCCCAACAGACTAGGGTTCGGCACTTTCGTCCATAAAGTGCTTCGAATGGTGCAGCATTGATACTTGTGTGATAACTATTATTATAAGAAAATTCTATTAAAGGTATGTGATCATCCCAATTACCTCCGAAATCAATTACACAAGCTCTAAGCATGTCCTCCATTGTCTGAATTGTTCTTTCGCTTTGTCCGTCTGTTTGAGGATGATAAGCTGTGCTTAGATTTAACTTGGTTCCCATTGCCTTTTGGAAACTTGACCAAAAATGAGAGGTAAAGCGGCTATCCCTATCAGAAACAATTGATAAAGGTATTCCATGTAAAGAAACTATTTCATTTACATATAATTTAGCTAATCGTTCCATATTGAAATTTTCCTTTATTGGTAGGAAATGAGCTGACTTAGTTAGCCTGTCTACAATCACCCAGATTGTATCATTACCTTTCTTTGTTTTGGTTAATTTAGTAACAAAATCCATTGTTATCAATTCCCATTTCCTTACTGACATTTCTAGTTGCTGTAACAAACCTGAGGGTTTCTGGTGTTCAGCTTTAACTTGTGAACAAGTTAAACATTTAGAAACATAGGCTGCTATGTCCTTTTTCATTCCTATCCACCAGAAATTTTTCCTTAAATCCTGGTACATTTTATCACTTCCTGGATGCATTGTATACTTAGACTTATGGGCTTCTTCTAATATACGATGACGTAGGTTTCCTAATTTAGGTATCCACATTCTCTTTTTTATGAAATCTCCATATTCCATCTGTTCCTTGTTCTAATTCTTTTAGCATACCTTTTAATTTTTCAGTATCATCCTTGATTACTGATTCTTGTGCTTTTCTGATTTGTTCATTTAAATCTACTTGTAGATTTAATTTAAGAGAACGTACCCGTTTTGGCTTTTCATGATACTTTCAGCTTAAAGCATCTGCCACTACATTTGCTTTTCCTTCATGATACTGGATATCACAATCATAGTCGCTAAGCATCTCCATCCAGCGTCTTTGTCTCATATTCAACTCCTTTTGCCCAAAAACATACCTTAAACTCTTATGATCAGTGAATATGGTAAACTTACTACCATAAAGGTAATGTCTCCAAATCTTAAGGGCAAAAATTATGGCTCCTAATTCCAAATCATGGGTTGAATAATTCTCTTCATGATTCTTAAGTTGCCTAGATGCATAAGCTATAACCTTTTGGCGTTGCACCAATACACATCCATAACCTAATTTAGAAGTGTCACAATAGACTACAAAGTCTTCAGTTCCTTCTGGTAACGCTAATATGGGTGTATGGGTTAATCTTTGCTTAAGAATTCTAAAAGCTTCTTCTTGTTTTGGTCCCCATTCAAACTTAATGGATTTACATGTTAACTTAGTTAAAGGAATGGCTATTCTAGAAAAATCTCCAATAAATCTCCTATAATAACCGGCCAATCCTAAGAAACTTCTAACCTCAGTTGGTGACTCATGGGTTTTCTATTTGGTAATCGCCTCGATCTTTGTTGGATCCACATGAATTCCTTCATGGTTCACTAAGTGTCCAATAAATTGTACCTGTTCTAGCCAAAACTCGCACTTTGAAAATTTAGCATAAAGCTTTTCCTTTCTTAATAGACTTAAAAGTGCGTGCAAGTGCTTTGCATGATCTTCCCTATTTTTAGAATAAATGAGAATATCATCTATGAAGACGATTATGAATTTATCCAAATATGGCTTACATATTCGGTTCATCATGTCCATAAATGCGGCTGGGGCATTGGTTAAACCAAATGGCATGACAGTAAATTCATAATGGCCATACCTTGTTCTGAATGCGGTCTTAGGAATGTCCTCTTCCTGTACCTTTAATTGATGATATCCTGACCTTAAATCGATTTTAGAGAAAAATCGAGCTCCTTGCAGTTGATCAAACTGATCATCGATTCTCGGTAATGGGTACCGATTCTTAATCGTGACTTTGTTCAATTCACGGTAGTCAATGCACATACGCATTGATCCGTCCTTCTTTTTAACGAACAGTATCGGCGCTCCCCATGGCGACGAACTTGGCTGTATAAGTCCTTTCTCCAATAACTCATCTAACTGTTTCTTTAGTTCTTGGATCTCGGCGGATGCCAAACGGTAAGGTGCTTTGGCAATCGGTGCTGTTCCTAGTAGTAGATGAATTCGGAATTCAACTTCTCTGTCTGGAGGTAGTCCTGGTAATTCTTCTGGAAATACATCTGAAAACTGAGACACTACTGGAATGTCTTTTAGTTCCTTTCCTTTAGTGTTAGTGATTATGGAAATCAAATACACTATAGAACCTTTTCTTATATAGCTTGCAGTTTTCATCACAAAGATGAATTTAGTGGACCTAGAGAGTTTATCTCCTTTTATTGTGATCTTTTCACCTTTTGGTGAATTTACTTGGATTTACTTTTGATCACATAAAATACTAGCTTTATTGGCTGTTAACCAATCCATTCCTAAAACAATATCAAATCCTACCAGATTCATTGGGTAAAGGTTTGCAATAAATTTTTGATTTAAAATTTCTACTCTTGCTCCCTGCAAGAATTCAGAAATCCTAACTGTTTCTCCATTACCTGTCTCTACTAGACATTCTTGTGGTAGTTTAGTTAATGACTGATTTAGAAGTTTGCAAAACGAAGTATTAATGAAACTTTGGTTTGCACCAGAGTCAAATAATACCTTAGCAAAAACATCATTAACTAAAAACGTACCAGCTATCACGTCTGGAATCGTCTTGGCTTCATCTGCAGTCAGAACGAATGCTCTAGAATTTTTAGTGTTCCTGTTGTTCACAGCTGGAGCCAATTTTGGACAATTCAGCTTGATGTGACCTTTTTCTCCACAGATGTAGCATAGTCCATTACTGGATTTTCTCCTGCAATCTTCTTCCTTGTGTCCTGGCATCTTGAAGAAATTGCAAAGAGTGGAGCATTTTCCCGAATGCTTTTTCTTACAGATCTTGCAGAATGGTACAGAGGTAGAACCCATATTCCTACGGTTGAAATTCCCAGAACGGAATTCTTGAGTAAGCCTTTGGGTTAGGTTTCTCCTCTGATCTTCTTCCCTAGTACGGATTAACTCATCTGTCAAGGTATTGGCTAGTTCTACAGCTTCTTCTATAGTTTGAGGTCTAGTTGCCTTGACTACATGTCTAATTTCTCCAATTAATCCCCAGATATAACGGGAGATTAATACCGGTTCAGGTGATGCAAGGGTTGGTACTATTCTAGCATATTCAAAGAATGTGGTAGTATAACCCTTACTATCTATTCCAGTCATTCTTAAGTTTAGGAACTTATTAGCTATCTGTTCCTTTTCATTAGGAGGGCAGAATTTCCTTTCTACCGTATTTTTAAATTCCTCCCATTCCATGTTGTATACCCTATCACTTCCTCTTAACTGGAGGATAGTGTTCCACCATTCTAAGGTTGAGTTCTTAAACAGATTAGAAGCAAACATTATTTTATCTTCTTCAGCACATTTGCTTATTTTTAAAACAGCCTCAGTTTTCTCTATCCAGCGTAGGGCTGCAAAGGGTCCTTCATTGCCCGAGAATTCTATTGGTTTACAGGACCAGAATTCTTTGTAAGAACCACCATAAGGCATGGTTCTTCTTCTTTTGGGAATGGGTACTTGAAGTACGGGTTCATTGTTCACGCTGTTTTCTGGTTCGATTGGTCGCTTACTGCTATGCTTACTTTTATTATTCGCTTCTTGAATCGTTTGAATAATAAATGGCATTGCATCTATGATTCCTTGTCCCACTATATGTTGAACGGCACTATTATCCATTTGGTTTCCATTGTTATTGATGCTCGGATTCTCATTAACCACGTTAATGTTACTCTGGTTATCATTATTCAGATTTCCTTCGTCGGCTATCTGAATTTTAAACATTTACCCCATATTAATATCACAAAATAATATTTTAATATAGTCAATCACATGACACGCAATTTAGCCAAAAGCGTCGATCATTGCGACTTTACTCTATTCATTTACTATATATCTATTACACACCGGTACTGAAATAAAATTACAATACCAACTGAAATAAAATTACAATACCAACTGAAATAAATAATAGTAGGCATCTGTACACACATATTTTATTATTATTATTATTACTATTACCGTCTCCTACCATCACATTCAAGGATATGGATTTATCCAAAAATCCATATTGCGCTCGTCGTACTTCCAGACGAGTCGCTCTCCCACTTGTCTCATTCTCTCACTGCTTTCTAAAATTTCCTCACCAAATGTCCTAAGTTCTTGTATGTTTTCTGCACTCATTGGGGTTGCAGGTTCTAGGACTGGGTTCGGAATCTGAGGTGCGGGTTCCTGGTATGGGTTGTAGGTGCCTGAAATCGGTAAGGATCTTCTAAAATCTCCCTAACGTATTCATCGTGGTAATAGGGATCTAAAGGGTCCATACCTGGATAGGCTGCTATGTTTTGCATGGGTGTGTCTTCATGTATCGGATAACGTTGCACATAGTCCCTAACTTCATCCCACCAAGGATCGTAATTTGGGTCTAGGGGGTTTGGTGCAGGTACCCTAGGGATTTCTTCTGGATTGAAGTCATGCATCTCTACTTGGTTTTCAGGGTTTTCTATCTCCATCGGTTGGTCAGGGATTGGTGGATGTGGTTGGGGTGCTATTATTTGCTCCAAATTAGGGTCAGTTGCAGTGGTTGGGCATAGGCATCTGTCTCTCTCTTGGCTGCATCTAGTACCCTCTGATCTTGTAACTTTTTCATACGTTTTCTATGCTCGTATGCTCCTCGACTGAACCATCCCCTCTTTTTCTGAGGAAATGGCTCTTCTGACTGAGCCTTAAACACAAAGATTCCTTCTTCCGTATCAGCAGAATACCCTGAGAGAGCAGGCTGAGAAGAGGAGGTGCCTTCGCTTCTAGGCGAACCAGACAATTGACGGTACGCGTCAGATGGTCCTTGGTCGCTCATACTGTAAACTAACAAATAGTCAAATAACACATAGCAATAAAATACAGTTATGCACGTATTTTCGTAATTTATTTCCTAACACTTTACATTTTGATGTCAGCAGAACATATATGTGGCTGAATCAGTGGCTTAGCTCTGATACCACCTCCTGTCGCAACCCCCGATCCCACTTCCCCGGGAACGGGTGGCCGCGAGCCAGTTTCGGTGGTATCTCGTATTGTCTAATTTGGCAGCGACATTTTTTCATCAGGACCGTAGTTAGGAAATATTTGATCAGAGTAAAATACCACCTTTTCATAGTATTAAACAAATGGGTTAAAACCCAAGTTCATAGTACACACGTTTTCATAGGAATAAATCCTATTTATTTAATAAAAACATCTATTTTATTTTTAGGTAACTTTATTGCCACTTTTCCAAGCCTTCAGTGCTGTCCAGCTGACTTCTATTTGGCTTTCACATTTTGTTACCTGAAACGCGTTTTAAAAACATTTGTCAGTGGAAAATACTGGTGAGTGAATCCCAGTTTAATCAAGTTTAAGAAAAAACCCAGTGTACAGTATTGAGGGCGATCCCGCAATTATATTTGTTTCCAAGACATATCAATTAACATCCATGGTACTGTCGAACCCGACTTGTGGAAATGTTACTCCTTGACCAGGTGATAACAAATTTTGTATACAAAACCCCAACATACTCATCATAATTGTATTCTTACAAATACTCAATAACTGTTATTCGCATAGAAAAGTATTTAAGGTTTTTGTAAAACAGTTAACAAAAAGTGGATCAACTCACATTGCTGTCTTAGATTTTCCGTAAGGGTTTCCTGGTGACAATCTAAAATTTACACAAATGCACATGCGTTAGTATAATAACCCATTTTAACATTAGTAATACCCTCCCCGAGACGGCATTCCAACGACTACGTCGGGCAGAACCTCGACAGCCATTACGGAACCCTAGATCAATCGGGCAGCGTATCTAATACGTATCCAGGGGTTATAATACTTACAACGGAGCAGAACTTCGCTATTTAGGGGGGTATAATACCCGCGTATTATCTCTACTATTCAGAAATTAAGTAAGAAAGAAAGATTTGAGCGATCGGAACTGAAAGCCGATGCCATTCTTATATAGTGCCTGATCTTGACTTTGTCGCGGTCCGCGTAAATGTAGCCAAAGGGCTACGCGGCCCGCGTCAAACCTGGCAACTGCGTAGGGGGTCCGGGTCATCACATAGACTCGACATGTGTTGGGCCACGTGGCCACACCAGGCTGCGCCATGTTTCCGATCTTACGCGGCCCGCGTTAACTAACGGGGGTCTTACGCGGCCCTCCTAAACTTAAAAATCAAAGAAATCGGGTTTTAACCTTTAAACCACCCGCGTAAGGGTTGGGGTGGGGTCTACGCGGCCCGCCTCAACTTAAATTTTCAGTTTTTAATTATTTTTAATACTATTTAATGTATTTGAGGCCCGTTTTCGCGTATGGGGTGTATTTTGGGACATAATGGGATATTTGAAAATATACTAGGGTGTCGGAAAATAATCGAGGGTGTCGGTTTATTGAGGATTGTTACATAGTCTATGGTTTTAGAGCTTTATTATTATGTTTTGCTTGAAACTACTTGCATGCTACTTTGGTTGCTCTTATTTATTCTCTTTTGATCTTTTAAGCATATATGTCACTTATGTTTTAACACTTGACATGTTATACTTGCTTTATTATGTGTTAATGTTTGTTTCATTGTCCTATCCTTGATGTGTTATTCTTGACATACTTTTTATGTGGTAACATTTGTTTCATTATTCCGCTCCTTATGTGTTATTCTTGACATGTTTATACTTGTTTTCCTAATCTTTAACATACACTTTTCCTCATGCATTTTACTCGATTTTTCTAAATCCGACAACACTCCTACTATACAAACGAGACGAGTTTACCAACATAGGCATGAAACCCACAATTTGGTAAACGACTCTCATCCCGCTTGATTCTTTTTTTTGCACGGAATTCACCATTAAATTAGGAGTGAAATCCACACCTTAATGGAAATTTCAAATTTAAATTCTAGTGGACCCTCGTCAACATATCGAAATTTAATTTGACTCGGCGAGTACCAACAACACTTAGGATACGAAATCGCCAAGTTAGGGGTGAAACCCGCAGCTTGTCGACTAGTTCCACACCTTGTTTTCTTATAAATCCCGCAAATTCTCAAAATTTCAATTGATTTGGGACATGTAGTAACCGGAAGGGTAAATACCGTTAACCGACTTGTCGGCGAGAGTATTTTACCTGTTAGGCCAAAGCATTCTCCTCAAATTCAAAAGACTTTTCGACCACTTTGGTTAGTCAAAGTTCCGCTTTGGAACCATCCAAATTTTAATCAAACATATGTTTCTATTATTTATCTTATACGATGCAATCTTTCAAATTCAAACTTATTTCCGATATTCTCTTTTCACACACACAACATATTAAATCATTTCATACATTTATACATATGCATGATTTCATAAAATTTTCTTTATAATTCTTATAACAACAAATGGAGACATATCATCAAGATAGGAGTGAATTCCTTACCTTGACGATTAACTCCACTCCCTCTTTCTAAAAATGACCTCACCAACGAGTTAGGGGTGATTCCCTTACCTAGGTGATCATTACCACAATTTTTCCTTCAAAATATCTTATTATGCAAACCCGATCATGTTTTATACCTAAATCATTTATCATTATTCAAAATACCTACCTATACCGATTTCAAAATACATTGTTTTACCAAGCGTACTTCTTATCCTATAATCTATTTTCACTCAACTCATATACGTGAGATTCTTAATCATGTGTTAAAATGTTTTATTACCCAAATTTCAAAACCTTACGAGTGCTACCTATCAATTTAACCGGTCCAATGAATCTCTTGCCCATGAACTTCATATTTTACTTAATCACTAAAACACACACTCACGTTATATCACCATACTAAAGACTTTCATTCCCAATCGGAATTCAAACCAACTTTCTCGTAGACTTATAAGATCTTATAGATATTATACGATCATTTTACCAAAGACGCTTTTCAACATCAACAAATCATTTGTTAAATTTTTTTTCTTAAACAATCACTAAGTCCTTTTGCTAAATTTCTTTTCTAAGGATCGACGTTTTCACAAGAACCTTCAAAATTCAAAATTTCTTATTTTGATGCAAATGAAACAAACCCGTTATTTTCGAAAACCTTTTTCTACACCGCTTAATTCGTCATTCAAATTTCAAAACACGTGGGCTAGAAGACTTCATGGGGACCGACAATCTTTAACATACGTAAACTCTTTTTAAAACAAAAGTAGCATTTCATTCATTACAAAATACGTTATGCATAACCAATGAGTACTTTATGTTCCTTTACATTTACAAACCATATTCTACCTTCCCAATCCAACTCAATCTATTTTTGATTCGATAAACTCAATGTTTCGCTTAAACAACTATACATGCATATCATCGTACACGTTTTAGTCGATATCTCGATATAATTTCATTTATATTGTTCGTATTTACATACTCAAATTTTTGAACGCTTTTATACGCTTAAATCCATTATGTTCCAACATATACTATATACGTAATTCTTATTAATCGTACCTACACTCATACTCATAACGATACATTTTATGTCTATACCTATACTAATACTACTCATACGTTTGATGTTTATACTCATACTTACGTGTATATTCATACTTAAACTTATATTTATGCTCATACTTTCATTCATACTCATGATTCATACATTCGTACCCGTACGCGAGCGTAACCCGAGGGATTCGCTTACATGGGTCCCATACATACTTAAGCATAGACTTGCTTATATACTATATTCTTATACGTACACATTCTTATTTTTTAAATCATGTATACCCTGATTCATACACAACTAGTACAAGCTATGCGGATCATGCGACGATCAAAATAAGCGCGGGTGCACATGGGATTATAGTGATGGGCGTATGAAAACCATAGAGTGTACTACTATGTATGGTAAGACACGGAACGTAACATGAGACCGAATACGAAACGGACGTAATGTGGTCAAAACATGGTGGATACCCCGCTGGTACTTCCTATATATAAGTGTTTTCACCATATTACCAAACTTTCGTAAAACGAGCCATGAGAAATTCGGTGTTTTACAGACTTTTTGGACCTAATACAAACTTTAAACAACTCACAAACGCATTATATCCGATTATCCACGACGAGGCCTCATCCTTAAGACATCACCTTCGTCTATCCAATACTTATGCCATTCTTATACTCGCATTTGTGTATTTAAAAATCAATCGTTCACTATTATACTCCCCTTATTCCCCATTATACCTCGTTCTTGCACGAGCCCCGTTTACAATCAAGTCTGTTTAAATGTTCGAATCCTAACTTACCTCCTTACCTTTAAAACTATCCTTCTATTCTTTATTCTTGTGCAAACGTAACTTGTAAACCGTTGACACTTTATCTAATATACCAACCTTCTCGTTCCTCTCGATAAACAATTCCGACAGATATATGAATTTTTACTATCCTTGAAACTTTCCATACAAACTATCCCACTTTTCATCAAAATACAAACCATTTTGTACCAAGATTTTCCTCTTAACACGTCACGTTTTGTATGTATACGTCTCCAAATTGATTCAAAACTGTTTAAACTCACACACATGTATACGCTTTTACTTATGCTACATCTCGACTCTTTTAGCCAAAATGCTTGTTCTCCAAGGTCTTCCTCTTGAATAAATTTTGGGACGAAATTTCCTAAAGGAGGGGAGACTGTAACACCCCGCGTTTTCATAACCTTCTTAATTTAGAAAGCGAGTCTTGAAAATCCTTTTTTTTAGAAACTTGTCCCTTCCGAAAAGGTTAATCGTCGAAAATCCTTTTTCTTTAATTAATTTGTTATAGATATGGTTATTTACCAATTGTTAACTTAATTAAATTAATTAGTTTTACTATTTAAAAGTTATTTTTATAATAAACTAAGTTAGTCTCGTTAAATTTTAAAGTTAGTAAACTAACCTAGTTAGTTTGTTTTATAAAGTTAGTTCTTTTATAACATAACATAAGTTAGTGGGTAAAGTAGAGGGACTAGTTGTGTATATAATGGAAAGTATAAAAAAAGGCTAAACCCCAAATCCTTTAATCAGTCGCATCCCAAACCAGACCCCCCTGCCACCTCTCTCTCCTCCGGCGACCAGTACCGGATCGCGGCCGGCACTCCGGTGTCTTTCACCCGACAACACACCCGCATACTTACACACATTCTCGGTCTCTCTTCCCCTCTCCGAATTCCGGCACCTGCGAAACCTGCTAAGGTCCGGTGAGACCTACTCCGACGGCGACAACCTTTTCCAACCATCTTCCCCCTTCCTCTTCCTCACTCACACCCGAAATCCCCTTCCTCTCCGGCGTCGGCTCAGCCGACGGCACACAAACAGACACCCCCTGTTCACGCTCTCTCTCTCTCTCTCTCGTAATGGACGGTCGACCCCCGTCTTGGCGGCGGCGGTGCTGGGGAAAGATGAAGGTGGTGGTGTCGACGGACAACAGACCGACGCACGGCGGCTGCCGGCGTCGGCAGTGATGATGGTGAACGGTTCGGTTAGCACGGGCCTGGTTCCGGTTTGGGTCGGGCCTTGTTCATCAGACTTTGGGTCAGTTCACTTGGGTGAACTCAGGTGACTCGGTTCAGCTTGGCTCGGGTCTCGACTCGAGTTCCGGTCAACATCAGTTCGGGTCGGCAGTGGAGGTAGTCGTGGTTCACCCGTGCTTCGGTTCAAGTGCAGTTTCGATTCACTTGGCTCGCGTTCAGTTCGGGTCAGTTTCAGTTCGGTCAAACATGGTCAACAGCAGTTTCGGTTCGGTTCGAGTCAAAGCTTGTCAAACAATGAACGCCGGTCAAACCGATCAGATTCGGTGTTCGGTAAAATTCTAACGTCTTGAATATCATTTTATTATTTATGTTAATGTTAAATTCTACGGGAAACGAACTCTTATAATTTGTAAACATACATAGAAATATATATATATATATATATATATATATATATATATGTATATTAGCCTTAACAATTTATTGTTTCGTATCGTTTCGTATTCTATCATTGTCAATGAATTGTTGAGTTTTAACAAAATATCGACACTAAGAGTTATCGAGATCGTCCAAAAACAGAGGAAACTCTGCCCGTTTTTTGTGAAAATCCGTAGAACGAAACGTGTTAAATTGTGAAACGAAACTTATCGAATTTAAGTATTTTTATAAAAATAAATGTATACTTATTTGATAACACTTCAATAATACACTTGATGGATTTTATTTGGAACTTTTACATAAACTATGTAAAATATATAAATACATATATACCAACAAGAAATGCGCTAATTCCAATTCAAGTCCTCCATCATAATTCCGAATATTCATACACCTCCGTTTACTCATATAGGGTGACTTCGGTGTTCCATCCTCCTAATCTCATACACTCGTCAACACTTGGATAATCGGAAGACTTAGCAATTATGTGAGTACACATGACCCATTTCCCTTTTAAATACACTTTGGGTGCAACATGCTTTACTTGTTAAACCGCACAATTCACAAACATGCTTTTTATTCATTTGATCCGTATACATGCTTTATTATGCTTAGGTTCATGCTTGAATAGATACTACTTGTTAACTCGGCTTAAACAATTATAGCGCTATAGGAGTGGCACACCACCCGACGGGGTTTTGTTAAGTCTTTATTCTATAACGGTCTCGTTGCTTTTGTGACGAGGGATGCTAAATACTAGTGGACACTAGAGTTGACATATTGTTATGCATGATAGTTTGACCTCGTATACCAAATGCTATGATTGGATTGAAAATACTTTTTATACACATGACACGAGTCTAAAACTTGTGTCCTCGCCAATACCTTTGTATTGAACTATGTTTTTTAAAACATGTTGCAGGTTTAGCGATGATGTTGGTGATGCATGGAATCTAGTAGGATACTTAGATACACACTTTAATTTGTATTCTTATTGCATTGTATTTCATTATTCTTGATGTTGTATTTACTTCAATTTCTTGTAATTTATTCTTTAGAAATGAAATGAAATTTACTATTTAAATACTTATCACAATTATTAGTGTTATGATGTCTCGAGCAATGTATTTCGTCTCACTCCGATGTTTCCGCCATCGGTTGGGGTGTGACAGATTGGTATCAGAGCCATAACTATAGGGAATTAGGAAAAGTAGCAATACTTTAACCTAGTCTATATTTTAGAGCTTTATTCTTATGTTTTGCTTGAAACTACTTGCATTCTACTTTGGTTGCTCTTATTTATTCTCTTTTGATCTTTTAAGCATATATGTCACTTATGTGTTAACACTTGACATGTTATACTTGCTTTACTATGTGTTAATGTTTGTTTCATTGTCCTATCCTTTATGTTTTATTCTTGACATACTTTTTATGTGGTAACATTTGTTTCATTATTCCGCTCCTTATGTGCTATTCTTGACATGTTTATACTTGTTTGTCTAATCTTTTACATACACTTTTTCTCATGCATTTTACTCGATTTTTCTAAATCCGACAACACTCTTACTATACAAACGAGACGAGTTTACCAACATAGGCGTGAAACCCACAATTTGGTAAACGACTCTCATCCCGCTTGATTCTATTTTTGCACGGAATTCACAATTAAGTTAGGAGTGAAATCCACACCTTAATGGAAATTTCAAATTTAAATTCTAGTGGACCCTCGTCAACGTATCGAAATTTAATTTGACTCGAAGAGTACCAACAACACTTAGGATACAAAATCGCCAAGTTAGGGGTGAAACCCGCACCTTGTCGACTAGTTCCACTCCTTGTTTTTTTATAAATCCCGCCAAGTCTCGAAATTTCAATTGATTTGGGACATGTAGTAACCGGAAGGGTAAATACCGTTAACCGACTTGTCGGTGAGAGTATTTTACCTATTAGGCCAAAGCATGCTCCTCAAATTCAAAAGACTTTTCGACCACTTTGGTTAGTCAAATTTCCGCTTTGGAACCATCCAAATTTTAATCAAACATGTGTTTCTATTATTTATCTTATACGATGCAATCTTTCAAATTCAAACTTACTTCCGATATTCTCTTTTCACACACACAACATATTAAATCATTTCATACATTTATACATATGCATGATTTCATAAAATTTTCTTTATAATTCTTATACCAACAAATGGAGACATATCATCAAGATATGAGTGAATTCCTTACATTGATGATTAACTCCACTCCCTCTTTCTAAAAACGACCTCACCAACAAGTTAGGGGTGATTCCTTTACCTAGGTGATCGTTACCACAATTTTTCCTTCAAAATATCTTATTATGCAAACCCGATCAAGTTTTATACCTAAATCGTTTATCATTATTCAAAATACCTACCTATACCGATTTCAAAATACATTGTTTTACCAAGCGTACTTCTTATCCTACAATCTATTTTCACTCAACTCATATACACGAGATTCTTAATCATGTCTTAAAACGTTTTATTACCCAAATTTCAAAACCTTACGAGATGTTACCTATCAATTTAATCGGTCCAATGAATCTCTTGCCCATGAACTTCATATTTGCCTTAATCACTAAAATACACACTCACGTTATATCACCATACTAAAGACTTTCATTCCCAATTGGAATTCAAACCAACTTTCTCATATACTTATAACATCTTATAGATATTATACGATCATTTTACCAAAGACGCTTTTCAACATCAACAAATCATTTGTTAATTTTTTTTCTTAAACAATCACTAAGTCCTTTTGCTAAATTTCTTTTCTAAGGATCGACGTTTTCACAAGAACCTTCAAAATTCAAAATTTCTTGTATCAAACATTTGTTTCGCCAGAACTGATGTTTGGTCTTCATGATCAGTGTTTGTCTTTAATAGGGCTTTGGCCATCAAACAGAGATTTCTTCTTCTTCTTCAACAAATGTTGCATGCTTTAAACAGATCTTTGCAATCTTCAATAAATGTTTCGATTAGTGTTCAAGATTCACTATATTTGGGAGGAGTGTGTATCATCTGCTGCTTATTTCTTGATCTTCTTAGCATGTTTTGGATTTCAAAAATTATATGTTCTTTGGTAGGTCCAAAATATTGGGTTATGAATTTCCCTATTGGTGCAACCTATCAACATTTAACTCATTATAAACCAAGGAAGCCAAACCGATATATACTCATCTTGTTGAAATTTGTTTTTTATTTTGTTTTGACCATTTTGAATTTGGTTTGGTTTTTTTGACCAAAAAAATAATCAAACCCGAAGAAACTGAACCAAAGAACCCAAGAAACCGAAACCAAAACCCAAACCGATATACACCGCCACTCATTTTTGTTAGAAGTTAAAAAATTAGATGTATTTACTACATTTACATTTACGTGGAGGGGAATAGTGTTGTTTGGTTATTGGCCAAAACTGGCGGCCAGTAACATGGTTTTTTTTAGTTAGCATATAATAGTTACGTGGAGGGGAATAGTGTTGTTTGGTTATTGGCCAAAACTGGCGGCCAGTAACATGTTTTTTTTATTTTTATTTTAGTTAGCATATAATAGTTAAAATTATGAATTTGCCCCAATTTAAAATAAAATTTTGGTTTTGCCCCCAGCTTAATATTACGATTTTTCCCTCAAGTAAAAATTACGATTTCGTCCTCAGTTCAAAATAAAATTATGGTTTTGCCCCCAGCTATGGTTCTGCCAAATTACAATTTTATCCCCAATTTAAAATTACGATTTCGCCCCAGTTCAAAATAAAATTTTGGTTTTGCCCACAACTTAAAATTACGATTTTGCCCTCAGTTAAAAATTACGCTTTTGCCCCCAGTTCAAAATAATATTATGGTTTTGCCGTCAGTTCAAACTATGATTTTGTCTCCATTTCAAAATTACGATTTTACCCCAGTTAAAAATTGCAATATTGCCATCGTTTTTTAGACAAAACTATGGTAGTGTCTTATTTTACTTGGTTGACTCAGTGTAGTTTTTATTCGTGCCAAACAGCTGCCTAGCACTCGCTAATTGGTTCTAACAAATTATTGTTTTGCCCCCAGCTCTAAATTACATGCTTGCCATCGTTTTAGTTATTTTTTTTGCAAAACTATCGTAGTGTTTTCGTTTAATTGGTTCACTCGATGTATCTTTTTTTTGAGATTGTGTTATAAGTAACATGTATAAGTGACCGAAATAAAAGCGTACATGTATTAAACTAAGAAATATTCGGTTGAGCGTCCCGCAACGCGGGTGACGCATAACACTAGTTTGATACAAAGGTGTACAAATCGTTTTTTAGGCAAACCGATTCAGTTATGAACCAGATCATTTTTTTCATTGTGGGCTACAACTGGTTGGCCCAAACCAGATCGGTTTAGGAGTCAATTAATGGGTTGAATATCCGAACCCACCCAAATTGGTTTGGGCTAGGTTCCAAACCAGTTCACGACAAAAAAAAAAAACACGGTTTTTTAACATGTTTTTCAAATTCGGTGAGGATTAAACCGGTTTTCATGGAACTAGATTACAAACAAAGATCTAGTAAACCGGTTAGGTTATAAACCAGTTTACTTGATAGCAAGGTTGGAGAACTCGCTAGTCGCTAGTCGGCCGGTGAGGTGGGGACTAGCGACTACTCGGGATTACTCGTGATTAATCGGATCGAGTTTTTATATGTAATTTTCAGTTTTATGTATACATATACACATTTTTATCGGTAAATATTTTAAGTAGCTAGGTTTTAACTTTTATTCAACTCATTTTTTGAAGTATACAAGATTAATTGTTTGAATTCATATGGTTTGGTTGGAAATTGACCGGAATTTAGAGGTTTTGGCAGGAATATACATGTTTTTTGCTGAAATTTGGCCGGAATCGCCGATTTTTGACTGGCCGACTAGGTCCGACTAGGCCCTACTAGCGATTAATTGACTGATTAACGAAAAATTACTCAGTTACTAGCCGACTAGCGATTAATCGCCACCTTGTCGCGATTTTTACAACACTGATTCTTGATAGGATATACAAACAAACAAAGCTCTAGTAAACAAGAAGAGATTGATCAAACGAGAGATCCGATCAATCAAGAATGGCAGAAGAACTAGTATTAGACACAGCGATCAGAGACTGGGTACTAATCCCCCTGTCAATCGTCATGGTTCTCATCGGAATCCTCCGTTACTTCGTTTCCAAGCTCATGCGCACCACTCAATCACCAGATGCCAAAATCATCAAAGAAGGGTCAGTCAGTTAGTTAGTTAGTTATTTGTTCTATTTTCATTAATTTCTATTCGTATATGACTGAATTTGGTTCAAATTTTGTAGGCAGGTTGTAATTAGGGCTCGAAACCTTCGAGCGGCTGCTGGGTTTATTCCGCTTAAGGCGTTTCGTGCTCGGAAAGTTTATTATACCAATGAGGTAGGGTTTTTGATTGAATTTTATGTTGGTTTGAGATTTTAAAGTTGAATTTTTGTTGATGAAGAGAATTAATGTGATTTTAAAGAAAGGTTTTACTTTTCCTTCAAACTATGTAGTCGAACGCACCAATGGCGTGCGTCTTGGTCCGCCTAGTGCCGATTTTCTGTGCGCTTTTTGTAGTTCGAAGTGCAAGTCTATGCACATTAAGTCGCAAGGCGCGCTTTTTTAAACCAAGGCTTATGAACCGGTCTGAAACAACTAAAATTGGCCTGGAATTGGTTTAAAACAGCCTAAACAAATCTAAAGTAGCTAAAAATGGCTGGGAATACATGTGCGCCTTGCTTTTCTCAGGTGATTGTTTTTTAAGCGGCTTGTGTCTAGGCGACACGCTCACCCTTTGCACCTCGAGCATTTAACTACCTAGCCTTTGATACGTCATATGCGCACTTCTCATCACCACGTCTGTCCATTGAGATCTCTCAGTTTGTTTTAGATTAGCTTCATTAGAGCCCTTTATATCTTAATGCATGTGAATTTATATGATAATCTGATGACATTGCTCTTCGCTTTGCAGGAAAACGGTTTACTTCATGTTCCCAAGGGCCAGGCTCAGAATCCACAGGCACAAATGTTCTCTGATCCGAACATGGCTATGGATATGATGAAGAAGAACCTTTCGATGATCATACCGCAGGTATGCTGTTCTACATTGTTAACAAGTTTCTTTCAACAAAAGTACTGTTTCCCCATATACGATATCCCCCCTCTTTTGTGCGCAGACCCTCACTTTTGCATGGGTTAACTTCTTCTTTTCTGGATTTGTAGCAGGTATGCCTCCATTTTGCTTCTGTTGTACCTTTAACATGCAACTTTGTTGGTTTACCTTTTCCCAACATATAGTTTGATCTTTTGTTCTTTAAAGTATGAAGTATCTCTTCTGATATACTTGGTTTTGAATAGAGGTGTGAATTTATGAGACTATCCGAAAACACAACACGAACCTAACATGAAATTCGCGGTCTGGGTTTAGTATAAACGGGTTTGGGTTGATCCCGTTTAGCTAAACGGGTTGGGTTTGTGTTTTGTGTCACAAATTAACTTGGTTGGATATTTTATGCCAATATCTTAAAACTTAAAAAATGAATTGATAGATTTATAATTGATATATCATTGTTTTATATACATGTATATTTTTTTTGTTGTAAAAATGTAAATTTAGAGTTATAATATGCAAAAAAAATAAAATAAAATAAAAATTCGGGTCAAACTGGTCGTGTTCGGGTCAACCTGCGAATATACATGTCATGTTCGGGTTCATATGTCTAACACAGTTTTTGGGTTGGACATGCCAACCTGCGAACACAACCCGTTTAGCACTCGTAGTTTTAAAAGGCACGCCTGATGCGCAAACGCAGGAAGCGAGCTGACCGTGGTGCCTTTTGCACTTTTTAGTAAAAAATTGGTCAAAGTTAGGGTCTGTAGGAGGCCGATATGTAAAAACAACGTTAGGGATGAAAAATTATGAAAGATTTTCTTGATAAAAAGGTCGTACGGATGAGATAGACTCAGCTTTTGGTTGTACATAGTGCAACGCCTCACACTTTTTTGAACCACGCTGATATATTGTTATAATGGTCTGAGGATTTTTTTAATTCATGTGTTTGTTTATCCAGCAAAGATACCGTTTCCACTGACTCAGAGGTTTAGATCCATGTTACAAAACGGGATTGATTTGAGTACCGTTGATGTCAGCTATGTCAGCAGTCGTTCTTGGTATGCCGTTATGCATGTATAAAGTTGGCCTCTTCGGTTCTTTTTCTCTTCATAATCCGCAATTCTAACAGATACGGTATATGTTTGTATTTATCAGGTACTTCCTTAATTTGTTTGGACTGAGAGGTCTGTTTAGTCTTATTCTCGGAGAGGAAAATGGTTAGTATGTGCCTTGAACTTCTAATTTCTAATTAGTTAATAAAGTCGTTTCAGTTAAACTTTAGTGAGCATCTATTGGGAGCTTACACCTATTCTTGTCGTTATTTAACAATGCAGCTACAGACGATACACAACGTATGATGCAAATGAGTGGATTTGGCTTTGATCCATCCAAGGTACACACATCTTTGAAGGCAATAGATATTATTTTTTATATATATTTATAATTTTAGATATAACGTAATATGTATTTTTAATTACTTTTATCATAATATTATGCTTGTTATTTATTATGTAAATATATGTTTAATATATTAAATAAATATTATATAAAAAAATAAATAATAGGCTTGTTAGGCTCGTTTAGGCTCAATAAGCTCGGGCTCGGGCTTGTTTAAGCTCGGCTTGATTTAAGCTTTTAGTGAGCCTGTTTCGAGTAGCTCACGAGCGGCTGTACTCGTTTACACCTCTATTATATGGTTCATTAATTCAGTCATTTTGCATCATGAACAAATGAATCTTGATATTTATTATTTTTCTTTGAATTGGCAGAGTTTGGGTGCTGAAAAAGATGGTCTGGACATAGTTCATTGGGTCCTTCCAAAATTCGAGCAGCGGGCCCAAGCCGTGCTTAGAAAACGCCTTAGCAGCTAAATTACTATACACGTGTTGATGCTGACTAGCGGTAAGTTATGGCTTTAAATCTTTTCTTATTGAAGTTATTCGGGTATTAATACAGTTAAATCTCCAAGACAAATGTGTTCATTTTTGTCAACAATCTTACATCAATCAAAACCGTACAAAATCGAAATCTCACCTGGAAATAGACAGATACAAGCAAATGGGTATATGCACATTAAGCTGCACGTTTGGACCCGAACCTGTTTCTATCCGTTAAACAAACCGACCCACCGGTCACCGGACACCGGTTTTGCAACTCAGTAGTTTGCAGCATTGGTCGGCCTGTGTGTCGGGTATAACTTATAAATCAACGTGTCTTAAAATGAGGTTTCAAGATAGAATATTTATATGTATGGTGATCTAAATGGAGTCAGAAAACATGTAGCCACCGTCCACGTCCACCCACCACTACCGTCCGTACACCACTAGTTTATTTTAGAAATCTACATACGTTAAAAAACAAACTTCTTCTTGCAGACTGCAGAGTTTTGGATTGGTCCACTTCTTCTACATATGTCTGCAGATGTGGTCCGCAGACTGCAGACATTTTACCTCTTAAAAACAAGTTGCACCTAAATAAGCTATATATTGACATTCGATGTGCATTTATGAATATTAGTAATACATGATTACTTGGTAACAATTCAAGCTTTAAATGATTTCCAAAGATAATAATATATTCAAGACTTACAGTTTAGGGATGAATGAATATGAGTTGGTTCGAGACCAAACTTATTACCAATATTTTGGGTTTTAGAGGTCTGTAACTGATGGTTTCGGTTATTTCTTTTTAGTAAGAAAGGTGCTTCGGTTAATTTTGTCACTCGTCGATTGATGAGGTGTATTACGAAACATGACAACTCGTGTTGAGTATTATTAAACAATGCCCACGTGCTGTATATGGATCCGGGATCCGGATTGTGCCGGGTCCACCCATCACCTCCTACCTTGACATTGGCAGAATGCATGTTTATGTGACCACCAATCAGGGCCGGCCCGTAAGGCTTATCAACGTAGGCTAAGGCCTAGGGCCACCCAAAAACAAAGGCCTTCAATTTTATTTCTTTTCATATATTAGACTTTTTTTTTTTTTGCCATTTAAACAACGTTTCTAGGCCCAATATTTAGAATTTTACACTAGGAGTCCGCACTGTCTACGCACGCAACACATCAACCCTAGTTGGCGTCTTTTGAGTAAGCAATGTGAAATTGATTGCGGATTGAGCGAAATTAGGGCCGATATTAGGAAAAATCATCGCTCTGGTTATTCGATGTCTTAAATCCCAATCTCAATTCATTTATACCAATAATAAGGCCCTGACTTTATAGTTCGCTTAGGGCCTCCATAAACGTTGGAACGACTCTGCCACCAATAAATGAAAAAGGGACCGTCTGCAAAAACTTCTCAAAGAGTCAGTAATTTTGGTTTGTTTTTGTAGTTATTTCGATTATGGTTCGGTATTTTAAATTTTTTTTTATCACCCTAGTTTGCAGCACAAATCCGGTTATGGCTATGTTATGAAGTGTGTAAAAGGGTATGTCAAATTTGGTAAGACGCTTACTTTAATAATGTGAAAAAAAAACAACTTTCATAAAATGGGAACAAGACCAAGATTCATGGGTGACGTCACAGACCGACCATGCATTCACCATATCTAAGGCTATGCGGTACGGTGATGGTCCTCCCTTGGAGGATGATCCGTCATGTAGATCGGGTGTGAGGATGGGGGTAAAGAAATAGGGTATGGGCCTAAAATATATGTATATGTTGTATGTATATATATGTGTGTGAGGGGGTTTTGTCCTCTAGTGGGACGTCTTCATCGTCCTGTTGAAGCCGTTTGGGACGCCGATGTGGGGGGCGAAATGGATGGAGGTGCAGCGCCGGTGGAGGACAGTCCAAGGCTGATCCCCACACCGTGCAGCCTAATAGAACTTTATCTTTTTTAAAACTTCGTTGTGTTTTTTAGTTTTTCAGTTGTTTTTAAATCCGTTTTAAGGAATACTATATGTGAAGGGGTATGGTCCCAAAAATGTCGCGCATACCATTCAGGTCGCATAAATACCATTCACAAGGAACGTACCATTGACAACGTTGTTGTCAGCCTGCGCTTGGCGCACGTTGATGTTGAAAGTTCTGGCGCGTGCGGCTTGTTGCTGCTGCTGTTGCTGCTGCTGGGGCTCTTGTTTCACCACCCTGTTCGGGCACATGTTCGCAAAGTGGTTGGGATCACCACATGCGAAGCAGACCCGGGCGTTGATCGCGGGTGCCTGAGTCGCTTGTTGGGCTTGCGGGGTTGGGAGCAGAGCTTGATGAGCAGTGACTTGAACAGGGGCTTGACGGGGACCAGTACGGCAGTTAGCAGTGAAGTGGCCGTACAGGTTGCAGTGAGCACAAAAACGACAGGCGAGACCCACCGGGTGATGATAAGAACATGTTGGGCAAGCCGGGTGGGGGCTTGTGTATGCACGCTTTGCTGGTGGTGCATAAGCAACCGGTGCTGGACGGTGGTGGGACTGCTGCTGAGCCGGTATGGCTTGGAGTGGAGCAGCAGTGGTAGTGACAGCACAGTTCTTGTTGCTGGAGCTGCTGTTGTTCTTCTTCTTGTGGCGTGAGGACTTTGACGGTTGAGCGGCGGCGGTTTCAGCGGTTGGTGCGGTGGTGACTTGGTGCAGGCTCTTTGAAGCTTTATCCCAAAAATCAGATTTTACCCGCTTGTCGTTGATTTCAGCGGCAAGCAAGTAAGTTTCTTCAATTGTTGCTGTCTTTGCGGCATGCACGAAATCCGCAACACAATCGGGTAGAGCTCGAATGTACTTCTTGATGGCCATGTCAGACGTTTTCACTTGATCGGGACAGATGATGCTGAGCTGCTTAAAGCGAGCAGTCAGGGCAGCGTTGTCTCCATCCTTCTGCTTTATGTTCCAAAACTCGTCCTCCAGCTTTTGGCATTCATGGGGAGGGCAGAATTCGTCCATCATGATGGCTTTCAGCTCTTCACAAGTCAGCTCATAAGCTGCATCATTCCCGCGTTTGTTTCTCTCGGCCGTCCACCAGTCTAATGCGCGGGACTGGAAGACGCCGGTAGCGTTTAGAGTACGGAGATTTTCAGGATAACCGCTTTGGCGCAGAGTGACTTCGATGGAATCGAACCATTGAAACATAGCCGTTGGGACATCTTCTCCAGTGAATTCCTTTGGACCGCATGCCTTGAATTGCTTAAAGCTGAAAGCAGTAGCAGCTTTAGGAGTTTCGGTTCTAGACTCCTCAGACGATTTGCTAACATTCTCGTAAATCTCACTCACGATCTGAGGCACAACCTTGGCCACTTGTTTTGCGAGGATAGCAGCAAGGCGTTTGTCCCTCTATTCTTGACGAGAGAGTCGTGGGTGACGGGATCCTGATGATGGTCCAGTTGACATTGTCTACAACAGACATCGTCATAGGTCTCAGACACGTCATAATCGAACTTCACCTCACACGTCTAATACTTACTAAAGCTCAGGATCACAGTGTAGCATGTATCACATAAACACGTAGGCACATAGTCACAGATTCACACAAACACATAAGCACATAATCACGTAGGGCACAGAATCACAGAAGCACGTAAGCACGTAGGACACATCACCTGGAAACATATAGGCGTGAAACCTGTCTAGTTGCGCACAGAGGCGGTCAGAATACAAAAACCTATCATTCAAACTTCGTGCGCGTTCGAATATAGCGATCGTGTTTAGTATGTCGAGTAATGTAGTATAAGCGTATAGCATAGCATAAGGTCGTCCATATTTTAGCGATTTGTCAGCGATGTATAGTGTGTTGTGTGACTAGCAGAAGCAAAAGGCGTTAGATCGAAACCAGTAGTACCTCAAAACGCTGATAATTAAACATAAACCACATAAGATCAACGAATCATCAGAGTCAGCAGTTGCGGGCTCAGAATTGAAAGCACATAAAAATCGAGGAATAGATCGTCTGCGGCTATTAGACTTCGACTAACCAAAGTGGTTCAACTATTCAAAAGGACTTGTTGTGCACATTTGACCTTCAGGACAGTGCCCTTGCCTCGATTCTTGGGCGTTGGGCACGCATCCCGTTAGTCATATCGTGACTTTAGGTCGTTGGAGTCCGTCGAGACTTTGGTGAGAGTTTTATAAAACAAAATAAGGATCGGAACAAATCGTCAAGGTTAGGGTCTCACCCCTGGCTTAACAACTTCGTTCCTGTTTTTGATGAAATAAAAGAGAATTATGCGTCAAAGTATGGATTTCACTCCTATTTCAACGCAATTTCCCGTGTTTGTAGATAAAATATGGGTTGAACAAGCAATTTAATCGAGAGTTTGCGGTTTTCACACCTGATCTCGACTTAATCGCTCATTCATATTTGAAAATTCGTGTGCAGAGGTAGTGTAGCGTAGGCGAGATTAGCGAGTAATAGTAGTAAGCTCATACATAATCCCTACTGGACATGCACAAGTCGGTCTGTTGGTTCTTAACTATAGTCTAGGTCTCTAAGACATCGACCCGGACTAGGTCGAGTCTTGCCTAATTCCCTATAGTTATGGCTCTGATACAAATCTGTCACACCCCAACCGATGGCGGAAACATCCGGGCATGGCACTGAGCGAAACAGATTGTTCAGAAGTTTCCATAACAATTATCATTATCGATTAATTTAAAGTAACATGTCCCATACCATGTCTTAAAAGATAATACAATTATTACAGACAAAATCTAGGCAAATAGTTCTGTTCCGACAACTCAGATTTCATTTGTACAGACAACTATTTGTTGGGCTCTAAGACCTTATTCTAGCCTCGATTTCCTTGCAGATAAGCATCCTATGCACCTGTCACATACGTTAAAATAAAGTCAATACACATAGTGTAAATGTGAGCATACAAGTTTGATAATAGCATATAGAGTTCGAAAGCGTTACGCATAACCAGCACGTACATAGAGTGAAATGAGGCATGTTAGTTATCGACATGAACCTATCGATACCAATGACTGCGGGTTGACTGCCCAAGGCAGTTCCTAATACAAGATCACCACTGTAATCCATGCAAATAATTGTCCTTAACAACCCCCGAGTGAACGGGTGCTGAGTCCAAACTAATAGTACTATCATTGCTAAGACAGGTAGACAACATTCCATCTGTAAACATAACAAACAAGCATTCATTTAGTCACGTAATACATGCGATAACGTTTAGCGTTTAAAGTATTGCGTAGTGTGTTCGATGTGATTTTGTATATGTAACGTATGTAACACCCAAGAGTGTGTAAAGCAAAAAGGGATCGAGTATACTCACAGCGATGATGGATTGAAGGGAGCGCTAGGGAGTAGGGTTAGCCTGATCAGAACGATAGCATAAGAATAAGCGACGCGTAAAACGATGCAAGGTGTAAGTGGCTCGGACAGCAGTCCGGTCGGATGGTAGTCCGGTCGGACGGTAGTCCGGTCGGATGACTATTCGAGTGGATTGTTCCTTCCTATGAGAAGGATGTGTTTGTGTATGATGGCTTGACCTTTGAAGTTTTCGTTGTAGCATTTTGAAAACATTGAAGTGTCCCTACCTTTCAGGTCGGTCGATCGGACAGTCGTCTGATCGGACGGCAACCCGTTCGGTTGGCACTTCAGTGAGAACAAGTTCACAGCATGGTGTCACTTGATCAGAAGGTTGTTCGTTCGGGTAGCATCCTTTGTGCATTGAACATGTTGAAGTTCAAACGTCTCATGATTCGGATGGCAGTTTGATCGGTTGGTTGTCCGATCGGACAACAATTCATTCAACATTCAGACTTCAAGTGTTGGCAAGATGGTGGTGTGGGACCAAAGTGCAAGCCGTACAAGTGGCCAGTCGTACGGTTGGGCTGTCCGTTCGGACGGCACTCCGTCCTTGTTAACCTGTTCGTCTTACACTTGGTTGTTTTTTGTAGTTTGTCGTTTTATCGAGATATTTTGATAACGTGTCAAACAACAGAAACCTCGGCATTACTTGGTGTTCCTGATCGGACATGAATCACCCAAACCCGATCAGTGGACGGTTCAAGACGACGTTCCATGTTTAACCCGGAATCGATAATCTCGTGGATAGAATACGGATCTTGAACCAACACAACCACAATATTGAGTAGTAAGCCGGCACAAGTTCCGATTCTATCGGTTTTGAGTGCATTGAGTGTAAAAGAGTTGAAAGAAAGTTGAAAACAATCTTTCACTCCTTTTTATTGTGAATATGTTTAGATCTATGAAATATCTTTGTTCGTTTATGTGGAAATCGGTTAGATCTAAGCTGTTCTTGGTGGATTGAGGCCAAAACATGAAGTTCTTCAAGAACACATGATGACGTCATCCTATAACACCTTGAATATTGATGATTTCACGGTTAAAAGTTAAGATTCAAAAGATAGAAAGGTGTAGGAGTGCATGTAGATTAAGAAAGCACAAGATTTAGGACGAGATCTTACCGGAATCGCGAGAAATCTGAAGAAAAGTGAGGAAAACGAGCTGGTCGGACATCAGTTGCCAAAAGTAGAAAGTTTGAGAGTGACAAGGGTATTTATAGGGTTACCCAAAGAGGAAAGGGCTGGTCGATCGGTCGGCTGGTCGCCTGGTCGATCAGTCACCTCGTTCGAGTGTTCGGCGCGACGATTTTTGATGTTTCGATTGCGATTGCGAGCGTTGCGATGCGATAGATTTTCTTAGTCAAATTACTTTTAATCCCAACTACTCATATCTCGCACTATCCCTTCTCCACCAACTATCATACCATTTCGATTGCGATTGAGTTCGATTGCGTTTGAGTTTCGATTGCGATTCGATTGATTACCACAACATAACATAAATAAACATGCACAAGTAACACATAAGGCGCACACACACGTATACTAATAACCAAAATGCGTAATTCGAGTCGCGGATGCGATTGTGATAGCGATAAAGCGATTAAACATGCGATAAATAGCGATTAATATGTGATTATTAATAGATACTCCACATAATACAACTAAAGCGAAAATAAAATAGACTATTTACAAGTCAAAGAAGTTAAAACAGGAATTGAGCAAGGAGAGACAGATCGTAATTAGCAATCTTGTCTTCCTTTGACTTCAATCTTGACTTTGACTTTGACTTCGGAAACACGGGGCGTTACACCATCAGCCCATCTCCCCTTACACCTCTCCGGCTATAAATAGAGACCTCCATGCACAGGTTAAACATTCCATTCCCTCTACTCTCACTCTTAACACACAATTATTTCCTCAAAACAGATACTTATTCTCACGCCGGAGTCTGGTTAAGAGGGAAACCCCCATATTCCCCTTTTAACGAGCTAACCAGTGGGGGACTTATAGTGTGAGGTGGGGTAGCACGGGCTACCCCTCAACCCCGTCTTCGTAGTGTAAAAATACCCCTTAACTCCATTTTCGTAGTATAAAAATACCCCTCAACTCCGTTTCCGTAAGGATACCCCTGATCCTAAAAAAAATAAAATAGGATACCCCTAACTTTTTGGGCAAGTTCCGCCACTGAAGCTAACGATGTTCTGTTTTGCAGGAAAGTCGGATCAAATCGGAGCTCAGGAAGTTAAAAGAAGATTAACTATTATGAAAGGAACATAAACCAAACTAATTAACCCTAAAGTTAGTTCCGTGTTTCTTCAATATGAGAAAGGATCAAGTTAACGACTTTTTTTAAAGTATTTTAAAAAAAATGGATACGGTATTGAACTACTGTCAATTACCCCAACGGTGATTGGTGAAGTCTGTTATCAAAAGACTAATTCTTGTGAAAGATTGAACAAACCATTTTTCTTGCGTTTCATAACATATATCCTCTTTTATAAAAGTTCATGTGTAGTAATAAAGTCTCTTAGGGGTCTTATGCGACAAGTGGTGAAAAGTGCAAGAGCGGGGCTTTATCACAAGAGGGTGTAATGGTAAGGGGGTTATATAACCCCTTCAATTATATATACATACGTATATGTATGTATATATATGTGTGAGTGGGGGAGGAACATTGTGCAACGTTATAATTTTCACGAAGGATGGATTTTTAATCCCCATAGCGCCGACCGTATCGATGTTACCGGGCGCTATGGGACACCATAGACGGCTCCGACGTGATATGCAGCCTCACTACGAAGGACCTAAGCTTTAAAAAGTTTCCATATTAAATTTGTTTTTCAGAAAAGTGTATTTTACATGTTAACTGGATTGTCGAATTCTTCTTCGAAATGGTAAATTAATTAACTGAGAGAGAGAGAACATTTGATGATATAAAAAGAAAGTGAGTTTAACTAGTTGATGATATAAAAAGAAGGTGAGTTTAACTCGAATAATTTAATTTTTAAGATAAATAAAAGGAATTTAATAAAACAGTAATCTGAAAAGATTTCAACAAGCGGGGATAGCTCAGTTGGGAGAGCGTCAGACTGAAGATCTGAAGGTCACGTGTTCGATCCACGTTCACCGCAATTCGTTTAAATTTTTTTCATAATTTAATTTTACATTTAAAAAAAAACTCAGCATCATGAATTATCACTACAAATACATGATGATTACATCGTTCAATCTATGAATCACCTTTCCACAATCACACTAGTGAGTACACAATCTGGCCAAAAAACGAATTTTCTTTTATAACATCGAAATGGGCCTGACTTGATCGAGCGGATCATGAGAAAATTTTGGCCAAAAATTGTCCTCCAAAGTCGTGAGGCGCATCCTACAAATATCAACCATAATCCACATTTTCGACCTCTTTACTTATAACTAGTAAAACCTGTGTTTTTAGCGAGCACTAACTGTTCAAATAAGGATAATAAAAAAACTAAAAAAACTAGAAATAAGGATATTATCATTACAAATCATGTTTTGGAACTATTTGTTCCCAATGGTTTATATAACGTAATTCGACGATTGATCAGGTGCAAAGGAGCATATGATCAGGCCATATGAAATAGCCAAGTGATGATCAAATATAGTGTTTTGAAGGTATTTAGCATAAAGAAAGGACTAGAAAGTTGTTTTTATATCAAAATGAAGATGATAATGTTGTATTTGAATAGACTGTTTGGATGCCAACGTAACTCAAATTAAAGTTGAAAGGAGCAACAGAACCAGCGCTTCAATCGCCTGATCGCCTCGCAAGCACTTAAGCGCTTTTTTTATATAAAAAGCCCCAAGTCCCATAGCAAATCTAATCAACTGAATTATCAAAGTATCATCACTTAGTCAAGTTTGAGTAGGTAAATTATGTTCCCAATATTACAAGTTAAGAATCATAATTCATAAATATGGTAAACCAAAGTTGTTCAGGATTGACTTAGTGATAAAATTAAGAAGGGTTAAAGGGTGTGATGTCATTTGGGTGATCAATTTCACAAAGAATGTCTACCTTTTGTGGTTAAGAATGTCACAACATGATGTACCATTTTCAATTATGTAACAAACCGTGAGACAATTGAGACAACTTTGATTACATTTATTTTTGTGCTTCGATGACTTGATGATATTACTATTCACAATTTGATTTTTTTACAGATAAAAATAGACGCATCGCAACTGCATACTCGGAATTTTAAAAATAAATTAAGCACAATGCAATAATATATTTGCAATTAGAATCATGAAAAGGTTAAATGACATCAATTTATATAAAATAAATATGAGATAGCTTTAATCTCTAGATGTTTGTGTTTCAATCACTACTCACAACTCGGTTTCATAAGAAATGTATATCACAACGTAGATAAAAATAGTCATGTCGCAACGAAATATTATAAGACATCATGTCTTAAAAGTTGCATGAAAAAAAAAACAAAATATGATAAAAAGTAATTAAAATAACATAATATTTTTGTACTAAATGTTATTAATCTTTTTTAACGACAATTGTTACTCCTACCCTACTTTACACCGACAATTTTAAACTACTCAATTTGTCCATATTTAAATTTAGGACATCCCTTTTGAAAATATGTGTCTCTATCAAGTGAACTATCCCTACGTTAACAAATGCTATCGTTCATAAAAGTTGGTAAACGTAATGGTTAAAATAAAAGAATTACCATGTTATCATAAGTTTGAAGATGGAGGTTCGTATGGGCATTTGAAAAAAAATCTAGAATATAATAATAGTGTTATTATTCGAGTCAGACTTGAAGAATCTAAAACTCGAGATAAAACGATTTCGAATAACGAATTCGGGTTTTGAACATTTAAAGCTAGACCTTATTCATACCGAATTCCAAATTTGGTCCTCGAATTGTGAAGGGGTATGGTCCTAAATCTTGCACCAAGCTTAGGCGCACGTGACCATCACCCGGTTTACTTTCCCACTCGACAAAGAACATGCCTCAATCCGTGCGGGCGCGCGCGCACCCGGTTTGCTTTCCCACTCGGATAAAGATGAGATTCTCATCTTATATATATAAATTGATGTTTTAGGCATCATACACAGAATGTAGTGGTTGCTACTAAAGATGGTAGTTGTGACAATGACCATCACCCAGTTTATTAGTATCATCTGAATCCACATCTTCTACAACTGTCGCGTTACTACATTTCGCACATTGTCATGCTACAGTCCCGCGTGGGCGAGCGCAGGGATAGCGAAGGAAGTGCAGAGTAGTGTGTTGACGTGTTGTTTTGTACAGTGCATGTGCAACTTATTCAACACATGCACCGGTCTTGTGCAAGCCTGCAAAGCGCAGGCGCACGGACGACATTTTATTATAATGCAAGGGGAACTGTCACTTTGACTTCTGTGACCAACCAGTAAGCGGTGTACCTTGACACTGACAACCGTGGGTAGCTGACCGACCAATACGCGGCTACCCAGTCCACTAGCAGAGCTCCCACTTACATAAAGCTGATGAACAGACTGACAACCAAAACCAGCAGGCCATGTGGCGGCCACTCCGTCGTGCGCCTGATACAGCAGGACACGTGGCGACACCTCCATCGTGCGCCTGACATTTCTGCAGCGTACACACCTGCTAGGCCTATGGAAAAGTTGCAAGTTGTCAGTCAGGCCTAAGGCCCATCAAACGGCCCATTGGCCTCCTCTTTCACTCTTCGGCTATAAATACCAAAATTCAGACCAGGTTTGAGGTAATGCTAATCTACTCACTCACACTTACTACTTAATCATACATCTTGCCTCCTAAGCAAATACTTATTCTCACGCCGGATGGTGAAAACAAGGAGCAACCCCCACCCATTCTCCTTGTTGCGAGTCACGGTATGTTTCACTGTGCAGATGACAGATTCAAGACGATCCAGCCATCGATTAAGGAAAGAAGGGATTAACACGATCTAACGAAACTCGACCCGTAGACTAATTAACCACTATTTCTTTAAGTTGAATTCCAATCTATAAATTCTGCTTTTCATTGGAAAAGGTTGTTGTCAATGTGATAAAAGCCTAAAGAGTTTACGTAAATTGAAGTTTCATAAAATCAACTCTACAACCTAATTTTATAACACTATAACATTCAATCTAACTCAATAGTACGTACCTAAGAATGATCAATGTGAACTCTAAATCAAAAAAGAAAAATCACTGATCATTTTTTAAATTATTATATTATGTAGATATAAATATAAATTGCACGTGACATCATGATAGAGGAATGGAAATTTCGACTTTGTAAATTAAAAAGGTGGCCGACCAGAAGAAAATAGATACCCCAAACAACATTAAACTATGATGAAGACTTCGTATTTTCTCTATTTATGTTGTATATCTGTATATGTCTTAATGATTTTGATTCTTTTTTTTTTTTATAACAATTAAGCACTTGGGTAAGGGAGATCTATAAGAAGGCAAAAAGGGAAGCAAAAAAGGCGGTGACCGAGGCAAAAAACGCAGCATATAAACAAATGTATGAACGTTTTGAAACGAAAGAGGGGGAGCATGATATGTTTAAGATTTCCAAAGCTAGGGAGCGAAGAAGACAAGATCTAGGAGTAGTAAAGTTTATCAAAGGAGAGGATGGACGTGTTTTAGTCAAGGCACAAGACATTAAGATGAGATGGCAAACCTACTTCCATAATCTTTTCAACCAAGGTAGGGCATACCAACATGATAACAGCAACCCCAGGATTCAAAGGCGACAACAGAATAATTGCTACTGCAGGAGGATCACACCTGACGAGGTGAGGATGGCACTTAGGAAGATGGGAAGGGGGAAGGCAATGGGTTTGGACAACATACCGATTGAGGTGTGGAAGTGTTTGGGAGAAGAAGGAGTCCGATGGTTAACACTTCTGTTCAATTGTATCTTCAAGACTAGAAAAATGCCTGATCAGTGGAGGAATAGCATCGTGGTGCCTTTATACAAGAATAAAGGAGACGCTCAATGTTGTGGGAACTATAGAGGAATCAAACTGCTAAGCCACACTATGAAGCTTTGGGAGAGGGTAATTGAGACTAGAATTAGAAGAGAAACTCAGGTTTCGGTAAACCAATTTGGATTCATGAAAGGGAGGTCAACTACAGAAGCGATACATATTCTAAGGAGGCTGATGGAAAAATATAGAGCAAAGAAGCAAGATTTACATATGGTGTTTATCGACCTGGAAAAGGCATATGACACTGTCCCACGGCAACTGATTTGGGATAGTTTGGTGGGGCGAGGGATACCGGGAAAGTATATAGACATAATTAAGGATACGTACGATAGAACGGAAACTAGTGTCCGCGCGCCTGTAGGAGATACAAACTTCTTTCCTGTGGAGATAGGACTCCACCAGGGGTCTGCGTTGAGCCCTTTTCTTTTTGCGGTTGTCTTGGATGAGATGTCCAAGTTGATTCAGGAGACAGTTCCATGGTGCATGCTTTTTGCAGACGACATTGTGTTGATTGCAGAGAGTAAACAGTGCCTAAACGCGAGGATAGAGGAGTGGCGAGTAGCTTTAGAAGGCAAGGGCCTTAGGTTTAGTCGATCTAAGACTGAATATCTACACTGTGATTTCAGCGGTGTAGCCATTGACGATGAAACCCAAATCACCATTGAGGATCAATTGGTCCCGCAGGTAACCAGATTTAAGTATCTGGGGTCGTTTGTACAAAGAGATGGTGACATAGATAGTGATGTAACTCATCGCATACAGGCCGGCTGGTGTAGATGGAGGGCAGCCAGTGGGGTATTGTGCGATAGGAGGTTCCCAACTAAATTAAAAGGGAAATTTTACAGGGTAGCAGTTAGGCCAGCTATGCTTTATGGAACAGACTGTTGGGCTATCAAGAAGACACAAGCGCGCAAGATGGAGGTAGCAGAAATGAGGATGCTGAGGTGGATGTGTGGACACACGAGGTTAGATCGGATAAGAAATGAGGTTTTTAGGGATAGACTAGGAGTGGTTAGTATATCGGAGAAGATTAAGGAGGGGAGATTGAGATGGTTTGGGCATGTAAAGCGGAGGGAAGCGACGGCACCGGTTAGAGTAGTGGAAACTCTCACTGTGGAGGGGAGGAGAGGAAGAGGCAGACCCAAACTGACATGGGATGAGCAGATTAGGCATGATTTACTAGAGTTACATCTTTCTGAGGACATGGTCCACGATAGGACTTCGTGGAGGCGTAGGATTAGGGTTAAGGACTTCTAGAGGATATTGTAGAAAGGTCTTAGGTGTTTTTCATGGACGTAGGTTTTTCCTTTTCTTTAAGGGACTTTTCCGATGATTGCCTTCTTGTGTCTATGATGTTGTATGCTTTTATACGTTATTTACATTATGTTTACGCCCAAAATGATATTACATGCCATAATACATGATTCACATTATATTGTCCCACTCTTATCACTTTCTTAGTATGGGCGACCTCTTATTTCTGTATTCTTTGACTTGGTATGTTGGTTTGCTGTTCGCTTTCGAGCCGAGGGTCTCTCTGGAAGCAGCCTCTCTATCCCTATGGATAGAGGCAAGGTCTGTCTACATCCCACCCTCCCCAGACCCTATAAATAGCTCTGCTATCTGTGGGATATACTGGGTATGGTTGTTGTTGTTGTTGTTGTTGTTTCATCTGCAATTTGCCTTAGAATAATACGTTGATTCTTAATAAACAAATATTGTAAAATTCAGCTGTAATATTTTTATGTATATTGCTATATTATATTCTTTAGCATCCGGCTGCGGCTACATGTTCACCTTCCATGCTTGTTTCATCTACAAACATTACAAATAATCATTAATTAATCCTTAGTTTGTCGACAATAAAAAATAATGACCTAACGCGCCTCATTAGACAACCGATAACATGGAGGGTAAGTAAGACCAGAGGGTATGGTGAGGCATATCCCCATGAGGATGGGCCACCACGTAGGCGCCACATCACCGGCTCATGGGGGATGGGCCTTCTTCACTTTTGAGGGGGGTGGAGGATGGGGCTATCCCACCTTAGTATTTTATAATTTCCTAAGTTTTTTTTATTAACTTAATAAAAACTTTATAAAAATTAAAAAATACAACATAAAACAACATAAATAAATTCATTTCATAACATAAAAAAAAATTACATTTCCTAAAAATAAAAAATTACACTACTCGTCTTCGTCTCCGTCACCGTCCCCAACGTTTACGTTGTTCCATATATGTTCTACCAAATCCTGTTGAAGGTTTGCATGCGTGAAGTCGTTGGTTAGCGCGAACGAGTTTAAATCCTGTTGCGTCGGATCTACCGGGACAGTATTCCCGTAAGATGCATTCTCATCATACTCACAAATCGCCCGACCTTCGTCTTCAATAATCATGTTATGGAGCAAAATGCAAACGTACATACAAAGGCGCAACCTCTTCGGTGTGAACGCACATGCCGGTTGTTCAAGGATGACCCATTTTTTTTTAAAACACCAAAAGCACGTTCGATGTCTTTTCTTGCAGCTTCTTGATTTTTTTCCTTTTTTCGTCCTCGGGAAATGAAATAGTCTTGACAATTGTAGACCAAGACGGATATATTACGTCAGCAAGATAATACCCGCGTCTATACTCAACCCTTTGAACTGTAAAACGGGTGTCAACGCCGCCTTTACCACAACGTTTGCGAAAAACATCTCCTCTTCGTCCGAAGAAGACGAGGACCACCAAGAATTAGATGCCATTGTGGATGAAAAGATATTTTTTTATAAAAGATTGGTATAAAAAATGGGAGTGTTTTTTTATAAAATGGATGAGAATGGGAGAAGAATAGGGAGAAATTGATGAGAATGGTATAAAAAATGGATGAAAGTGGTATATATTTAAAGTGAAAAAGGTATTTATTTTTTTATTAAATCCATCCGTTAATCAACGGATATATTTTTGAAATGGGGCACGTCGACTTCGGCTGTGGGCTGCTGGTGAGGCCGGGACGGGACCAGGGGGCGGTGTGGGGGACCGGCGCCGGGCCTAAGCCGGCCCCCATACCGTCCAGTCTAATGCAACTGCCAGGATCACTAGTCATGCATATTGGGAATCCTGGGTTGTCCCAAAACCGAGGAGGCGACAAACTTACATTCTTCTTGCATATATTCACACAACCGTTTAGGTCTAGCTTAGGCTCGACCTGAACATATGTCTATAGTTTTTAGTGGTCATAAAGCTGAGGTGGCAACGACGTAAACTTTCATCCAAGATTAGCAATACACACTGATATCATCATAACAATCAAACAACTAAAAGTGATTTGAAAAACTTATTGTCACCGCAGTCACCTTTACTTTGAATGACTAGTGGGTGATGCCAACCACTCTTGTCTGAAGGCCTTTTGTTTGTGAAGTCGATCCTCTCAAATACCCATATTTTATTGCTTTATCATAATAGTTTTCCCTTTTCCTTAGGGTGGACGATATGCTTCATGCTTGTCTCCCATGTTACACTCAGGGGCGGACTTAGTTGAGGACCTGGGTGGGTGGGCGGGCGCACCCCTTAAAAAAGGGAAAAAAATAGTGTATTTTATAGGCTAAAATCTTAATCGCACCCCTTGAAATTTTGTAATCGCTCCCTTTGAACTATGAGATGAAGAATATGTGAAGCAAAAGCTAAAGAAGTTTTAGAAAAAATGTTCACCAGAAAAAAAAAAAGCATTCGCAGAGATGGAGGATCTCTGTAATCAGCTCAACGAAGAAGACAAGGTAGTCGATGGTTTTGGGTTATCCTTAGGGATGAGCATTTGGTACCGGGTACCGGTACCGAACTGTACCGGGTATATTCGGTACCGGTACCGGTTCCTATTTTCTCCGTTTTTCGGTACCGGTATTTACGGGTAAAACACCGGTAAGTACCGGTACCGAACCTGTGTATTCGGTACCGGTACCACTTTTCCCCGTTTTTCAGTACCGGACCGGTACCGTGCTCATCCCTAGTTATCCTACTTTCAAAAAGGACCCACTCACCCAACATGTGTGATTATATTTATATTTTATACTTTTTACTTCTCTTCTCTTTTGTCAATAAAGTAAAGAAGGAAAAGACAAACACTAGACTAGATCCCTTTACACCAAAATTAGGATGATTGTAGATCTCTCCCCTTAATTATCTTAGGGTGTACGGTGTGGGTGGCAAAGGGGTGCGGTAAATTTGGTTCGCCGCTTGGGAACACCACCACCTACCCCCTTTGCCGCGCGGTGAAGGTTGATGATCGGTGAAGCTTTGCCGCTACAGGGAAGTTGTTTGTGAGAGAATGATTGGCAACTTTTTGATTTATATGTTTTTTTAAATAGTTTGTCAATTCATGAAGTGTCTAACCATTGCCAACACTTTTGAGCATAGTTTAAACAATTAAGGTTGAAAGACATGGCACACTCCCATTGGTTGATTTTGAAGTTTACCACTTTCAAGTGTCTAACCACTCCCTACACCCTTATTAGCTATGTTTTAATTCTTTTAAGTCTCTTTATAGATTTCTTATCGTATACTAATGTAATTTAGTAACAGTTTTGAATTTTATTTTTATTAGATTTGTTACATTATTTTACCATTTTAGTATATCTGAGTTAGTTAGTTTATTTATCAGTCTAGTTTACCTGATTAACTTCGACCATCTATATATTGATTTGTAACAACTTATCATAAATATATTTTTTTAAAAAGATATATTGGTAATATAAATTTTTAAAGATATATTACAGCTATAGTCCTGGTGGTTTGTCCATTTTTCACCTTTAGTCCCTAACTTTCGAAAATTACAGCTATAGTCCCCAACTTTCGCAATTTCGTTCCCGGATAGTCCCTGGTGCGGATGGGGGTTAGTTTTTGGTGTTAAGTGGATATGAAATGACCAAAATACCCCTAGTGTTAAATAATAATATCAGTCAAAGTCAACATCCCCGTCTCCACCTCTTAAACCCCTGCAACCACTGTAAGTCCGTAACCTCTACCATTACCACCGACTGCTACCTATCCACCATCCTAAAAGTAACAAAATTCATGGCTCTATCACCACCGGCTGCCACCAATCCATCATCCTAAAGATAACAAAATTCAAGCCATGATTTATACCCCAAAATTTAGAACTCAACCAAATCACAAAATTCATGAAACAGAGCAAATCAATTAAACCCATAAAACCCACACAAATTGCTTCAAAATTAAACAAAATCATAACCAATTAAATAAGTTTTTTTTGAAGCAAACGCGAAACATAGCAGGTGTGTAATTGTGTGTAACACCCCAAAAATGGGTTTGGTAATTAAACCACGTTACTAGTGACGACGGGTAAAATACCGTTAGTGGTAAAAATTAACCCGGTTAATATTAGGATTTAAATAAATAAATTTGATGTTAATTAAAAGAGGATAAATACTTTGAGGAAAACAAAGTATATAGAAGGCCCGAGCTAACGGGACTTAAAATAAAACGGGTTATGACTACCCCGAACTCACTAAGTTAAACTAGCAAAGTTTAACCTAGTTAACAAAACAAAGTATTGTTGAAAATAAGTAGGTTGTAGCCTACTTACTAGTTAACAAAACTTGAGGGACCAAAATCATCAAAAAGGGAACAAGTTCTATTAATAAAAAAAACACACACACCACACACACTTTGTGTGTGGATTGATCATCAGGAGCGACCAAGAGAGCTCAAACCCTAAAATCAACAAATTCACCAAATTGGAGCTCAAATCAAGCCCCAAATCAATGCATGAACGCGTATAAATGATCACCAAGTCAAAGGGATCGTAAGGTATGTTAAATTTTGTAATTTGGTGATGTCTTGAAGTTATGATGAACACTCAAAATCACAATTTGGGAATGGATGATGAATCCATGAGTGTAGTTGTGAAGAAGTCTATGTCTAGGAACAACCCTAGTTAACAATTTGATGAACTAGTGTTGAAAACTAGGGAATTAATGATTTCCCTTGTATGTGCTAAGTGGGTTATGGCTAGATAATGAAGATGATGATATAATTGTGCTAGAAATCATCATAGTTGATAGTAGAAACAAAGTACTTGAACAAATTTACATGATTGAGTACTTGTTCATACATGATAGAGATGGGTTTTTATGATATGATGATGTTAGTGTCTAAATTGTGATTAGAATCCTCATATTAGATAATAAAAGTATGCTACTTGAACCATTTAGATGTTTGAGTACATGAATCATAATTACCATGAATTGGGTTTGGTGTAAAAAGAATGGGAATGATGATAAATTCATGTTAAAAATGAAGCTTGATATCATCATGTGTTAAGAAAGATTAATGTAGTGTTAATTCGATGAATTATGGTTATAAAACTTGGTAAACGTAGCCTAAGTATGATGCTACCGTGTATTTGACCAAGTAGTTAAATGAGTAGTAAAGCTACATCATGTAATCACTTATGATTAATAGGCCGTTGACTTTAAACAGTCAAACCGACCTATAATACGATGAATGATAATTCTTGAATATAAAATGCGTAGGGTGGAATGATCGTATTAAGTTATGACTAAGCTAACCACCTTGTGAAATGATGAATAATAGTTGGCGCTTAAACAAGCTAGGTGAAACTTGGAGTGAAAGCGGGTCAAACGAATCAAGAATGAAGGAAAAAAACATAATTCGGATGCAAGGTAAGTATAACTTACACTAGTCTTATATTTTAGAATATTCTCTTATCGTATTAGTTACGAATAAGATAAATACATAATTGAGGTATGATGTTCCGGCGTGTAAACGTACGAAACAAGATAGTTGAGTATGACAAGAAACCATGTTGATGATTTAAAAGGAGTTAAATCGGTAATTTGATCATTTTATGACAAATGGAAAATAAACTTTTGAATGGTTGCCTTATAGGGTAAACCAAAACAAACAATAAGGGTAAAACGGTAAATTGGTCATGCATCGACCATAACTATTGGCTTTAAAAGACACTTATGAAGTAAGCCTTAATAGGCCGAAAAGTGTTAAGAAATGAATTATAAGTAAAGCGACCGCACGATGTAAATCGGAGCGAGTCATATAGTCGAGATGAAAATACACGTCATCTCGCCAATATAATCGGTCATTTAGACCAAACGGGTCAAAGGGTGAAGATACCACCTTTTGATAATAGCGACTAATGATTCTTGTCGAGTTATATGATTTCAGGAATAAATGTAGAAATGATATTTGCATCGCTACTATTTAGCGAATATTATAGCAAGGCATTAAATCAAGTCAATACAGTGACCCGAGCCAGGTATGTGTAATAGAGTAATGATTCATTGAGAACGTAAGGTTCAATGAGTATTTAATGAAGTCTTAGATATACAATGGGTTACTTAAGTGGGTAAACCGAATGTTTTAAAAGAGGGTAGTGGCGTTTTGAAAAGCATATTGACTTTTCGAGCAAGATCATAATTCAAAAGAAGAATCATGGGTCAAACATGCTTTCAAAAGACCTTGTCGTAATTGAAAGACTAAAAAGGATCAAAACACCCTTGTTAGCTAATTCGAACAAACAACCTTTAAAGGTTGTTTGGAAACAAGTTTTATGATTAAGTAAATACTTAGATTAAGTATAGAAGTTGAAAGAGGTATTATATTAGTCAAACGGTACTATTTGAGTTTTTGCCGTAAAATAATGATTCGAGAGGTAAAATTTGGTTTATATAGATCACCACATCAAACCCGCCATAAACACAATTGTGGTGGGAGATTATAGGATAATAAATGTGGTGATGAAATGCTAGAAACAATCGAAAGCGATTTTAGGCTCGAAAGTGCTTAAATACCCTTAACGGGTCAAAATAAGCATACAAGCGAAAACGGGTTTAAATTGTGTAATAAACCTATGATTAGAACCTAATATGGTAGGTAACATTAATTTGTAGAAGTGTATGTAATATAGGAATCAAACAAATACGTTTGTTTGATAAAATGCATAAACGAGTTAAAATTCGGTAAAAAGGTAACGGGTAAAAGGCTTAGAAGTCTCAAAATTTCTTATGTTGGATGTAGGATTTTAACTCCATAAGATGGAGGATTAAATTACGGACGCGTAGGAAAAAGAATCGGGTAAAACGGATCAATAACGAAGAAGTTATGGCCGTTTCCGTAAAAACTGGCATAGGTGATCTGAACTGCAACCTGCTGGAAACTGGTTTCCCAGGCGACACGCGAAGGAACAACATGGTTCCTCCGCGACACGCGACAGAACCCTGATTTAGCGAAAAAAATTTATTTTAATCAGTTTCGCTTCCCGGACTCGTTTAAATACGTTCTAAGTTACATATGACTAATCCAACTCATGTTTTATGAGTTTCAGGTATGATTTTAGCACCGGAGGATGATCAAGCACAACGAAGAACCGAACACGATCAAGAAATAAGCTTCCGCACTATGTATCGTTGTTTTGTTAAATGACGAACTCAAACATGTTATTTTGTATAGTTTTAATTCTGTAAATAAAGTTTAATGAAACCCGTATTTTCAATGTATTGAAATTCTAATTACCCGTTTATTTTCGTAAATTATACGAAAATTGTTAAATAATAATAAGGGTGTTACATTGTGGTCAAAAAGTCAATACCAAACCACAAAATTAAATAAAATCATTAACCCAAAATTAAACTCACAAAATTAAATAAAATCATTAACTACTGTCGTCGTTGCCGTTACTCCGGCTAAAGCCGCCGGAGCCGACTGTCAAACCGGCACAGATCTGAGGTAAAAACTATACCATTCTACTCGTATTCATGGCCTGAATAAAAGCCCTATAGTTTTTTAGTGGCAATCGTACCGATTGAACATGAATTTCTGAAATGAAATCACAGGGCGATTTCAAGGGTTTACACGGGGAAGAAGGCACAGTGGGTGGAGGAGGAGGTGGTGGTGGCTGATTACGGTGATAAAGGTGGTGGTGGCGAATGATGGTGGTTGTGGCAGTGGTGATGATGGCGTGGTGGTGGTTGTGGCGGGGGTGGTTGTGGTAGTCGTGGCATGGCGGTGAAAGGCGGCGAGGATGATGGGTTGGTGATGGAGGTGTTAACAGGCGGTGGGTGGTATGATTTATGTGGTATGATTTATGTTATGTTGTCGGTTACAGTGCTCAACGATCCACAACGACGCTTCGCTCCACGTGTAAGACTCGACACCATAGGTGGTATGATTTATGTTATGTTGTCGGTTAGATAGTTCTCACTGTGCATTAGATAATGTGATAATTGCTATTTGAACTTTGTGTGCTTACTCTCTAATGTCGTCCCACACACTTACACACTTTCGCGACACTTTCCTCACTTATGTTGCTTCATTATGAAGATCATGAGCGGACGCGAAGGACGTATCAACCTCACTCAAGCCCAGTTGACGGCTTTGATCAACGAACGAGTTGCGGAGGCACTCGCAGCTAACCCTGCAGGAGGTATAACCTGCCATACCAACTCACCTTAGGACGTTTAGATCCTACCTTCACAAACCAACCCTCGTGCTTAACCATGCCTATTATTCTCGCACTATAGGTCAACATGCTCAACCTCCGGTGTGCACGTTCAAGACGTTCATGGACTGCCGACCTACCACTTTCAGTGGCACCGAAGGAGCAGTGGGCCTTCTTCACTGGTTTGAAAAGCTTGAGACAGTTTTCGAGATGTGCGAATGCCCCGAAGACCGTAGGGTGAAATATGCTACCGGAACACTTGAAGGAGCTGCGTTAACCTGGTGGAAGGCACAGGTTCAACTACTAGGACTGGCAGTTGCTAATGCCACGCCCTGGAATGGTTTCAAAGAGCTGATCAAAGAGGAGTACTGTAGTCGGGATGACATCCACAAGCTAGAAGTGGAATTTTACAATCTGAAGATGACAGGATCTGAGATCGAGGCGTATACTAAGAGGTCAAACGAGCTGGCCATCTTGTGTCCAACCATGGTGAACCCTCCCTTCAAACGAATTGAGCTCTATCTCAAGGGCCTTATACCAGAGATTCAAAGTCACGTGACTTCAGCCAACTTGGGTACCATCCAGCAAGTCGTCAAACTGGCTCATCGTCTCACCGACCAGGCGGTGGAGCAAAACAGGCTACCCGAACGTATCAGTGCCACAGCTACTTCTGATGCACCTACCGATAACAAGCAAAAATGGGATGGGAACTCCGGAAAGGGTTCTACTTCAGTTCAGTCTCAGCAGCGAAAGACTGATGACTACCAGAGTCCTGGTCAGCAATCTTCTGGTAACCAAGGACAGGGTGGATACCGAGGAAACCACCCCAAGTGCAACCGGTGCAACAAGCATCACAGCGGGCAGTGCAACAAAGGTCGCTGTCAGAGATGTCAAAATCTGGGTCATGAAGCTAAGGATTGCAGGAGCCCGCGTCCTGTGAATCAGAATCGCCAACAGCAACAAGCTCCACAGACCCATCAGCAGCAACAACAACAGGGCAATAAAGGATGCTTTCAGTGTGGCGCTGAAGGCCACTTTAAGAGAAACTGCCCCCAACTGAACCGGAATCAGAACAACAACAACCAAGGAAACGGGAACCACAATGGGAATAACAATGGAGGCAACAATGGAGGCGGCAATGGGGGAAACAACAATGGCAATGGGGCAAGAGGTCGTGCTTTCGTGATTGGTCAGGGTGACGCAAGGAACGATCCCAACGTTGTGATGGGTAAGTTTCTTCTGGACGACTTCTTTGTTACTGTTTTATTCGATTCGGGTGCCGATACTAGTTATGTGTCCTTAAAAGTTAGCCAAATGCTTAAGCGCACTCCAACACTTTTGAACACCAAACACGCGGTAGAGCTAGCAAATGGTAAAAGTCTTGAAGCCACACACGTAGTTAAAGGTTGTAACCTCGTCTTAGCTGGTCAGACTTTCCCCATCGATCTTGTTCCTATCACACTTGGTAGTTTCGACGTCGTTATTGGGATGGATTGGCTATCTCATCACCAAGCGGAGATTGTTTGCAAGGAGAAAATCGTCCGCATTCCTCGTTCTGGTGAAGAACCTCTCATGATTCGCGGTGACAAGAGTGGTGCTGTCGAAGGCATCATCTCTTTCCTTAAGGCCCAGAAGTGTTTGCGAAAGGGCCACACTGCCATTCTAGCACTCGTTACTGACACATCCACGGAAGAGAAGAGAATTGAAGACATCCCTATTGTGCGCGAATTTCCCGAGGTATTTCCTGAGGAATTACCTGGTCTTCCGCCTCACCGCCAAGTTGAATTTCAAATCGAGCTAGCTCCTGGAGCAGCGCCAGTAGCTCGAGCACCATATCGTCTAGCTCCATCCGAACTCGAAGAACTGTCCACACAACTACAAGAACTCTTGGAAAAGGGTTCTATACGTCCTAGTTCTTCACCCTGGGGAGCTCCAGTCTTGTTCGTGAAGAAGAAAGACGGTACCTTCAGGATGTGTATTGACTATCGCGAACTTAACAAGGTGACTGTGAAGAATCGTTATCCTCTTCCACGTATTGACGACCTATTCGACCAGCTGCAAGGGTCGAGCTATTACTCCAAGATTGACTTGAGATCGGGATACCATCAGCTGAGGGTCCGAGATGAGGACGTCGCCAAAACAGCATTTAGAACTCGTTACGGCCATTACGAGTTTCTGGTTATGCCATTTGGGCTGACGAATGCACCAGCGGTCTTCATGGATCTCATGAACCGAGTGTGCAAGCCTTACCTGGATAAGTTCGTTATTGTGTTCATCGACGATATCCTGATCTATTCTAAGAGTCAGGAGGAACACGAGCAGCATCTACGACTTATGCTGGAACTTCTTCGAAATGAGCAGTTGTATGCCAAGTTTTCGAAATGTGACTTCTGGCTTCGCGAAGTCCACTTTCTAGGCCACGTGGTAAACAAGGATGGAATTCATGTGGATCCATCTAAGGTTGAATCGATCAAGAACTGGCCTGCACCCCGAACACCAACAGAGATCCGCCAATTCTTGGGTTTGGCAGGATACTACAGAAGGTTTATAAAAGATTTCTCCAAGATTGCGCAACCTCTCACTTCACTGACTCAGAAGGGTGTCATCTATCATTGGGGTGATGCACAGGAGTCCGCATTCCAGCACTTGAAGGATAGACTTTGTAGCGCGCCTATCCTCTCATTGCCGGAGGGCACAGACGACTTTGTGGTTTACTGCGATGCTTCCATCCAAGGACTTGGTTGCGTATTGATGCAACGTGACAAGGTCATTGCCTACGCATCGCGCCAACTTAAAGTTCACGAAAGGAACTATACTACGCACGACTTGGAATTGGGAGCAGTTGTTTTCGCGCTTAAGATATGGAGACATTACCTGTACGGTACCAAGTGCACCATTTACACCGATCACAGGAGTCTCGAGCATATCTTCAAGCAAAAGGAGTTAAACATGCGTCAACGCCGATGGGTTGAGCTCTTGAACGATTATGAATGCGCAATCAAGTATCATCCGGGTAAAGCCAATGTTGTGGCCGACGCCCTCAGTCGAAAGGATACTATACCTAGGCGTGTACGTGCATTACAGCTTACCATCCAATCCAACCTTCCCGCTCAAATTCGCGATGCTCAGGTTGAAGCATTGAAAGCGGAGAACATCAGGGCTGAATCCCTACGAGGATCGAGGCAGCGGCTAGAACAAAAGGAAGACGACGCTTACTATGTAAACGGACACATCTGGGTTCCATTTTATGGAAACTTACGCGAGCTTGTGATGGACGAAGCGCACAAGTCTCGTTATTCGGTACATCCTGGTTCGGATAAAATGTACCACGACCTCAAGACTACGTATTGGTGGCTTGGCATGAAAGCCCACATAGCAACCTACGTCAGCAAGTGCTTGACTTGTGCGAGGGTCAAGTCTGAATATCAGAAACCATCAGGCCTACTTCAACAACCGGAGATCCCGAAATGGAAATGGGAGCAAATTTCCATGGATTTCGTTACTGGCCTGCCTAGATCTCAACGCGGAAACGATACCATTTGGGTGATCGTAGATCGACTAACCAAGTCTGCACATTTTCTGGCTATCAAATAAACGGACAAGTTCTCTACTCTTGCAGACATTTACCTAAAGGAAGTGGTATCAAGGCACGGAGTGCCAATCTCTATTATATCTGATCGTGACGCACGTTTTACTTCAGAACTGTGGCAAGCAATGCACAAGTCCTTTGGCTCACGTTTAGATATGAGCACCGCTTATCACCCGCAGACGGATGGGCAATCTGAACGCACCATCCAAACCCTTGAAGACATGCTTAGGGCATGTGTAATCGATTTTGGTAATGGCTGGGAGAAGCACCTCCCGCTAGTGGAGTTCTCATATAACAACAGCTACCACACCAGCATCCAAGCCGCTCCGTTTGAGGCATTGTACGGACGCAAATGCCGATCACCTCTCTGTTGGGCAGAAGTTGGTGACAGCCAAATCACTGGCCCAGAGCATGTGGTAGATACCAACGAGAAAATTGCTCAGATACGACAGCGAATGGCGGCAGCTCGTGACCGTCAGAAAAGCTATGCTGATAAGGGAAGAAAACCACTCGAACTCCAGGTTGGGGATCGAGTGCTACTCAAACTCTCACCTTGGAAAGGTGTAGTCCGCTTTGGCAAATGAGGCAAACTCAATCCGCGTTATGTCGGACCATTCAAAGTCATTGAGAAAATTGGCCAAGTCGCCTACAGGTTGGATCTACCTGAAGAACTCAGCGGAGTTCACAATGTTTTCCATGTGTCGAATCTGAAGAAGTGTCTGTCAGATGAGACCCTCATAGTTCCTCTCAAGGAACTCACAATCGACGACCAGCTGCGATTCGTCGAGGAACCTGTAGAGATTACTGATCGAGATGTTAAGATCCTCAAGCATACCAGGATACCTCTGGTCCGAGTTCGTTGGAATGCTCGTCGTGGCCCAGAGTATACCTGGGAACGAGAAGACCAGATGAAACTCAAGTATCCCCAACTGTTTAAGAAAAACGCAACCACTACTGAGGCTGAAGCTACTGCAGAATTTCGGGACGAAATTCCAAATCAACGGGGGGATGATGTGACGCCCCAGGAAAATCTGGAAAACAACGCAACTTAACTAGCTTCCTCAGTAACCACGCGCTAAATTTCGGGACGAAATTCTCTTAACAGGGGGAGAATGTGACAACCCTCATAATTTCATGTATTCCGTACAATTTATTAATAATAATTAATGTGCTTGACGACTGTGTGGAATCACTTAACTGCTTTCTGATATCTGTGTTATGCTTACACATATTTGTTAATATACCAATAGTGTACAGATAGGTCACTAAATAGTCTGTTATGACTTCCTGAGTGTTAAGAATTATGAACGTTGCAAAAATATATAAGTAGGACGCTTTACGGATTAATTAAGCGGTTTAACGGAACAGGATCAAACCGAACAACCGGACTTTACCCGGAACATAAAAATATTGTTATTAACATTGTTTTTCTTTTTCTGAGCCAGTTAGGGTTCCTGAATACCCTAACACCCGCTATAACGCACAACACGTTAGTAACCGAGTTAACCTCCACACTTAACTAACTAAGGCTTAACTATTTAGTTGGATTTGAACCAAGACCCCCCCCCCCCTCAACCAAACCGTCCCCAAGAGGGGACACCACTTGTCCTTGCAAGATTATAATAATCTTTGTTGTCTAATATCTAGATAACACATTAACCATTGGTTAATGCTCATGATAATTGTCTATAAGTTTAACCCTTAACACAACATAACCTTCACCACATCTCACAACACTTGAACACTCCCTCTCTCTCTCTCAAAGGCTTCGGCCGAACACATCCACAAACACCCAACCATTTTCGAGTTTTGATCAAGCCATTTCAAGTGCACACAAGTGTTAAGGATCACGTAAGAGGAGGCTTGGTGCATTCGGAACTCAAAGGACCTCTACTCGTTGCTTTTATCCACTCTTTTTGCGTCTAGATTCTTCCCTAGCCTCGAGCTAGTAGTAAGTGACCCTAAACCTCTTCTTGATCTTGTCTAGAGTGGTTAATAAGAGTTTCGTCGGTTAAAAATTACGAACATATAAGATCAAAGTCTAAAAGTTTACTAAAGTGATGTACAAGGTGGTTAATGGATGAATATTAGTGTAAATCATGTAGATCTTGTGTGATTATGATTATTGGTTGATTATTTGATGATTTGCTGATTAATATTAATGTGTCATGTTGTTGTGGTCACTAAACTTGTTAACGGAATCGATCGAACACGATTTAGAAGGTTAAAAACTAAAAATCAGAATCTGTCCAACTTTTACAGCCAACTTCAGTTGGCTGTAAACAGGTCATAAACGTAACGAAAAACCGATATTTTGAATCTAAAATATGTCATTATAAAATACAGTTCTAATGGCACCGGAATCGTAATTTTTGGACTCCGTTTACTATTTTTAAAGTGTTAATTTGTAACAACAACTTAAGCTGAATTTTTACAGCAATAAATGGGTGTCGTACTTTCAGTCATAACCTGAGTTTTGTGATCAATCGGACCATGAAAATTTTACTGAAGATGACAACTGAAGTATTTGTAATTACCCCACTGGAATTTCGCAAATCGGACTTACGATGAATTTTTAATAAATTGTTTCGTGGACTGTGGTCAGAAATACATAAATCTGAGTTCAGTCCCGAATATGAATTTTTATAAAATATGGGTAATGAACCGGACCCCGATATTTTTACACAATAAAATATGGAATGTTTATGACATTCTATAAAAATTTGGGAATTTTTGGAATAACCTAACTATTTTATCTAAATGTCCGAAAACAGCCGGTTTTGAGTATTAATGCTGAATTGACATAAGCTGTGACTTGCGTGTCTAAATGTCGAGTATGCTATCTGTGAATGATTTGACATGTTATATATGTTATGTGCATTATCGTATGTTTGATTTTGAGTGGGGAATGGACGGGAAACTTAGATGGGCATAAACCGTTACAGTGATGCATGTTGTGTGATAGATACGTGTAGGAACTTTGTGTTCTATTTGAAAGCCACTAAATGACTAACTGGTAAATCATACTAGGACGTGAATGACCGACCCTGACTGTTAGCTATATTGAGAATCTAACCGAGCAAACCGAGGTGAGTTCACACACTTTCTAAGGCATGGGATTCCCGGTGGTTTGGGAATGGGTTAAAGAAATTAAAACGGGATCTACATATTCTCCTTGGGTAGGATATGTACGGCCATCCTCCATAGGCAGGATGCCATTATTAATCCTACGAATTCTCCTGGTGCAGAATACGTACGTTCGTCCTCCTTGGGTAGGACAACAACCTTAAAACTAGCTAGACAAAACTCTATCATGAAGTCCCTCAAATTATATCGACTTAATCGCCGAGGCCAATGGCGAGCGGGTCATTAGTTAATAGCGCTATTAGGTTTAACAAACCTCACACCGTGCCAGTCGGACGGACGTGTACTAATGGACTATGGCAGATTGTCAGTGATGATAGACACTGATATAGGGCACAACTTATTTGCATAGCAGTCGATATCACTCCCTCTAGTAGTTCAAACGGGGAAAGCCCCCACTGATTATGAATATGGTTTGGGTAAAGAAAAAGGAACTGGTTAAACATACTTTCAACTATGGGGTGACCCCCACGGCAAATAAGCCAACGAAAGTCAAACCACGTTTTCAGAAACAACTTAAAACTAAACAACCAAACGTGAACTCACTCAACTTTGTTGTTGACTCGTTGTTACATGCCTTACAGGTCGCTAAATGCTTGGAGCTTGCACGGGGAAGGAGTCGTTGTGGTGTACGGACTGTTATGTTCCGTGCTTAATGCTTAAATCCTTATGAACTTACTAAACTTGCGTTTTGAAACTTTAACCTATGAACTATGGACTTATGCTTTTGAACTCAGGTTTATGCTTCCGCTGTTTAAACCAAACAAGGTTAACTAGCTTTGGTCACCGATCGTATTATGTTTGGTTTTATTTACTTAATTGAGTTGTTCAATATGATTGGTGGCTCGATCCTGGTCATGTCACGCCTCCAAGCGGTGATACTCCGCATGGTGGATTTTGGGGGTGTGACAACATACTTGCATGCTTATTCATACTTAAACTTATACTACTGATCATACTTTCATTCATACTCATGATTCATACATTCGTATCCGTACGCGAGCGTAATCCGAGGGATTTGCTTACGTTGGTCCCATACATACTTGAGCATGGACTTGCTTACATACTACATTCTTGCACGTACACATTCTTAATTTTTAAATTATGCATACCCTGATTCATACACAACTAGTACAAGCTAGGCGAATCATGCGACGATCAATATAATCGCGGGTGCACACGAGATTATAGTGATAGGCGTATGAGAACCATAGAGTGTACTACTGTGTATGGTAAGACACGAAACGTAACATGGCACCGAATACGGAACGGACGTAATGTGGTTAAAACATGGTGGATACGCCGCTGGTACTTCCTATATATAAGTGTTTTCACCATATTACCAAATTTCGTAAAACGTGCCATGAGAAATTCAGTGTTTTGCAGACCTTTTGGACCTAATACAACTTCACACAACTCACAAACGCATTATATCCGATTATCCATGACGAGACTTGATGTGTGTAAAATGCAACATATAAATTACATCAAATAAGGCATAAAACTAACCCTTTTTAAGTACTAATGTTGGAAAAAGAGTGTTTTTGTCTTCCTTTTGTATTTTCAGGATTAAATGAGCTCAAATTCACAAAAGAAGCAAAAAGATAGCTAAATCTAACATAAATACAAGGAAAGGAACATAAGTGGACTGCCCGACCCCTCAACGGCATCTTCCCAAGCAAAATAGAGAAGGCAGAAGGTTGAACACGCCCCGTGCTCAGCCAGCACGGGGCCGTGCCCAAGAAGCAGCAGAAAAGACAAACCTATAGAAGCTTCTATTGCCCACCACGGGGCCGTGCCCAGCGAACACGGGGGCATGACGAAAGTACAGCAGGCGCATTAATTGTAATTGCGAATTACAATCAATGAGGAGAGAGAGTGTCAGACAGGCACGGGGCCGTGCCCAGCTCTCTGTTCAGCTTATAAATAGGAGTGCTTGGTTTCATTTCAACTCATCCCTTGGCACACCACATCTCTCACACTTCATCCACCACCCACCACCATCACAACATCATCATCCACCACCATCATCCATTGTCCATCGTAGAGTGTGTGAGTCGTCTCGGGATCCAAGATTGATCGTAAGAGTTCTTGACAATCAAGGCCATGTTTGCCTAAGTCTCTTACATCACTTGGTGAAGACAAAGTGTCTAGTATAATACTTTTTATTTCTAATCTTTTGCACTTTTTATTTGGTTTTGTATTAATGACTTTAATAACTAGTTACTTATGTTGAAGGTGATCTTTCCTTATCGTTTGTCCGTGGTGTCTTGGCATTATTTTACTGTCTATATAAAATAAAGGATTTTCACCATTCATATCTCCACGGTCTATATGGAGGTATGTTGGCTACCTGGTCGGGGGTTAAGGGAACGGTTTGGTAAAGGTCTTGCCATTGTTCAGCGTTTAGAGGTCCTGCAATGGACCTGGGTCAAATTTAGTAGGACCTCCTTCAATGCTTCACGGTATTGGATGGCGGGGGTCCAAACTCTTTGATCCCCTCATAAGTTAACTACTATTAATACTATAACCCGGCTATTTAGGACTGTATCCTTGCTGACTCAGACTACTTAGTCGAGGGTAACGTCACCGCCAAAAGCGGGGCCTACCATAATATTGCATTAATAACTTAATTCATTATCTTCCAATAATCCACCCTTTTAGGATTGTATCCTTGCTGACTCAAACTACTGGGGTGAGGGTAACGTCACCTTCAAAAGAGGGGCCTACTACAATAACTAAGATAATCTCTTAATTATGTGCAAAAGTGCGGAAATAATCAAATGTTATACTAGATACGAGTCGGAACCAAGTGATTCATCTTGTCTATCTGTTTTTCTTTTATTTTATTTTTCAGCATTTTAGTTAGTTTTTATTTTTCTTAGTTTAAAACCTTTTTCTAAACTTTTTATTTTGGTTAGACGTTGAGGATAAACCGGTACTAAAAGCTCTTGTGTCCTTGGACGACCTCGGTATCTTACCAACGCTATACTACGCTCACGATGGGTGCACTTGCCCATATGTGTGTTTAGTGTTAGTAAAATATCGTGTTTTATAAATTTAAAACTTGGCTAAAAATAAGTGTTAAAAAGGGCTTAAAATATACACCTAATATACGACACTTAAACGCGCATCAAGTTTTTGGCGCCGCTGCCGGGGAACACAAGGATTTTAAGAAAGTTTAAAATCGACGGCCTAATCAGTTTTTCAAAACCTTTTTAAAACGCGCGCACTTTTTTCTGCATTTTAGTTTAGTTTTGCATTTACAGTAACCTGTACACGGGGCCATGTTCGCTGAACACGGGGCCGTGCTGCACATTTTCATAAAAACATCCAGTAACAGAAGCTTGAACACGGGCCGTGCTCACTGAACACGCCCCGTGCTCAACGAAATCAGTAAATTTAATTAAAACGCCCAGATACAGATCCTGAACACGGGGCCGTGCTCACTGAACACGGGGCCGTGTCCAGTCTCTGTTTCCGTTTTTCTTTTTGTTTTCTGATCTCGAGACTCGGTTGTGGTCTGTTGAGTGATTCTTATGGATCAATACTCAGGAAGTTACAACTACACCTATGAGGAGGATGATTATAGGGGTAATTATTGCACTAATTGTCGTAATGCACGTTCGATACAAAATAATCGCTCATATCAACCATCCAATTCATACACCTACTATGAGGAGCCCAGGTACGAGCCATCAACTTCATACACATCCTATGAAGACCAAAGGTATGAACCTCCTCCCTCATACTCATATTTTGATGAACCAAGGTATGAGCCCTCATACTCATACTTTGAGGAACCAAGATATGAGCCACCACCTTCGTATGCTTATTATGAGGAACCTTGGCGTGAACAACCCACCTCATATGAGTATTATGGAGAACAAAATTACGAACCTTATCCATCATATGCTTACAATGAAGAACAATGGTGCAAACCATCGACTTCATATGAGTATTATGAGGAACAAAGGGTCGAACAACCGGATTCAAGCTTAGAAAATATCGAGTCTTTTTCTATAACCGAAGTGACCGATAGGATATTAGAGCACATTAGAGTTATCGATCGATGTATAAAAGAAGCTCTCGCAAGGGAAGAGGAGTCCCGCGCAAGAGAAGAATTAAAAAAAGAAGAGATAACTGAAAATGTAAAAATGGAAGAACAAATAAGTGAAAAACCGACACATGAGTTAAACAACGAAAAAGGTGAGTCCGACAATGTTAAAATTCAAGAAGGGTCTAATTTTGAAGAAATTAATCTCTTGTCACCTTCTTTCGAAAATCATTGTTTAGTACCCACTCATGCTAAGTTTTTAAAAGATTTAAACACTAACACTAAAATTGACGAAACGGTAAGTGTTAAGTTAACTAATGATCAAACTTCACTAATAAAAGAAGACCCATTTGAAATTAACATTACACCGGTTCCATGTTTCTTTCAAAATTCGTTTATTAGTAATGTCACAATCGATAAGGATCTTTGTGTTAACATAATGCCTAACTACATTTTCGAAAAATTAAGTATTAGTGATTTTTCTCCACTTCAAATACCCATTTTTCTATCCAATCGGAAAGTAATAAAATCAATCGGTATAGTTGAAGATGTCTTGGTTCAAACAAATCAAATGGTAATTCCAACCGACTTTGTCATCCTCGATGACGCTCCTCTAGTGTTGGGACGGCCATTTATAAAAACTCACGAAGCTTTGAAAAACCGGAAGTTCAACAATCTACCTCTTCAATTAGGGGCATTTAAAAGGAGTGTCGATCTCGAACGATCAATGAAATATCCATTCGGCAATAATGACCCCCTAATTGAAGATGAAGATGAACCACCCGATACAAGTGAAGAGATTGACCACTTTGTTGAAGAAGAGGTCGCCATAGAACAAACTTTTAAAGTTCTTGATCGAAATGAGCAACCAAATAAGGAGTCTCCTAAAGACCCACCACTTGAGCTCAAAGAACTTCCAAAAGGTTTGGAATATGCTTTTCTAGACAAAGATGGTAATTTTATTTCGTCTAAATTAGATAACTTAGAAAAAGAAAAATTGATTAATCTTTTGAAAAAACACAAAAACGCAATAGCTTGGAAACTCGTAGACATAAAAGGAATTAGTCCTTCTATGTGCACACACAAAATTTTGATGAATGATGACTACAAATCGGTCATACAACCACAACGTCGAGTAAATCCAAATGTTCACGAAGTGGTTAAAAACGAAGTCATCAAGCTACTTGATGCCGGACTTATCTATCCTATCTCAGATAGTCCTTGGGTAAGTCCCGTCCAAGTAGTTCCAAAGAAAGGAGGTATGACGGTAATAACTAACGAAAAGAATGAACTAATACCAACGAGAACCGTCACAGGATGGAGAGTATGTATAGATTATAGACGATTAAATGAAGAAACAAGAAAGGATCACTTTCCTTTACCCTTCATTGATCAAATGTTAGAAAGATTATCCGGTCATAAATTTTACTGTTTCTTGGATGGTTTTTCAGGTTACTTTCAAATCCCGATAGCACCCGAAGACCAAGAAAAGACAACTTTCACATGTCCCTATGGAACTTTTGCTTATCGACGCATGCCGTTTGGTCTATGTAATGCCCCAGCAACATTCCAACGTTGCATGGTAGCCATTTTCCATGACATGATAGAAAAGACAATGGAAGTCTTTATGGACGACTTTTCTATCTTTGGGGATTCATATGACCAATGCCTCGATAACCTTGAACGAATGCTATCCCGATGTGAGGAAACTAACCTCGCCCTTAATTGGGAAAAATGCCATTTCATGGTAACGGAGGGAATAGTACTCGGTCACAAGATCTCAAGCGAAGGAATGGAAGTGGATCGAGCCAAAATAGATACCATTTCTAGATTACCACCTCCATCCTCCGTACGAGCTATCAGAAGTTTCCTAGGGCATGCCGGATTTTATAGACGATTTATCAAAGACTTTTAAAAAATCTCAAGGCCTCTAACGAAATTACTTGAAAAAGATGCTCCATTCATCTTTGACAAGGATTGCAATCAAGCATTTCTAACCCTAAAAGAAATGTTAGTCAATGCACCTATCATGATAGCGCCTGATTGGAAATTTCCTTTCGAAATCATGTGTGATGCTAGTGACTTTGCAGTTGGAGCTGTCTTGGGACAGAGAAAAGAAAAGCATTTCCACCCAATCTATTATGCTAGTAAAACACTTAATGATGCACAAGAAAATTACACAACAACTGAAAAAGAGTTACTAGCTGTGGTATTTGCTTTTGATAAATTTCGTTCTTATCTTGTTCTTTCTAAAACTATAGTCTATACAGACCATACAACCATTCGATATCTCTTCAAGAAGCAAGACGCAAAACCACGTTTGATTAGGTGGATTCTACTCCTCCAAGAGTTTGACATTGAAATCAAGGACAAAAGAGGAGCAGAAAATACCGCAGCAGATCATCTTTCACGCTTAGAAGACCCAGCTTTAGAGGCAACCAGGGACGAGCAAATCAACGAAAAATTTCCAACTGAGTCCCTGGAAATGGTGGAATACAAGGAAGAACCATGGTACGCCGACTATGCTAACTACCTAGCTAGCGGTATAGTCGCAAAAGGATGGCCACTTCATCAAAGAAAAAAATTCTTTGCCAATGTGAAACACTACTTTTGGGAAGATCCATATCTTTTCAAAATGTGTGCCGACCAACTCGTCAGACGATGCGTACATGGTAGTGAAGCACGAAGAATTCTCCGCCATTGTCATGAAGGTCCGTACGGAGGACATCATGGTGCTGCTAGTACCGCACGAAAGGTATTCGATTCAGGATTTTATTGGCCAACCATTTACAAAGACGCTCAAAGTCTTGTAAAAACATGTGATGCTTGCCAAAGAACAGGTAATATTTCTTCCAAAAACGAAATGCCACAAAATGGCATTCTTGTTTGTGAAATTTTTTATGTGTGGGGACTCGACTTTATGGGACCCTTCCCACCATCGAAAGGAAACAAATATATACTTGTGGCAGTAGATTACTTGTCTAAATGGGCCGAGGCCGAGGCACTTCCAACAAATGATGGAAGAGTCGTGGTAAGATTTCTGAAAAAATTATTCTCTCGTTTCGGCACACCTAAAGCTTTAATAAGTGATAGAGGTACCCATTTTTGCAACCATCAACTTGAAATTTTTTTAACAAGATATGGGGTCTATCACCGGGTTTCAACAGCATATCACCCTCAAACAAACGGACAAGCCGAAGTGACTAATAGAGGTTTAAAACTAATACTCGAAAAAACCGTAGGGTTAAATAAAAAGGAATGGGCTGATAAATTAGATGATGCTTTATGGGCTTTTCGAACTGCTTATAAAACAACAATAGGTACAACCCCGTATAAGCTAGTCTATGGAAAAAGTTGTCATTTGCCAGTAGAAATTGCACACAAAGCCTACTAGGCAATCAAAAATGTAAACTTGGATTTAGAATTTGCTGGTAAAAATCGATTTTGTCAATTGAATGAATTAGACGAGCTTAGGAATTATGCATACTCAAACTCTGAAATTTATAAGGAAAGAATGAAAAATTTGCATGACAAACATATTAAACCTAATGAATTTCGGGTAGGGGATCTAGTTCTTTTGTTTAATTCACGACTTCGATTGTTTCCTGGTAAATTAAAGTCTAGGTGGTCAGGACCTTTTTCCATCACCCACATTTTTCCACACGGTGCAGTAGAAATTAAATCTCGAAATGGGCCACCATTTAAAGTCAATGGCCAACGGCTGAAACTCTATCGAGGATTCATTGAGGATGAGGAAGAAGAGATCTCGCTTCAAACAGTGGAAGAATAAAAACATCATGCCTGGTAAGTTACGAACGATTGAGACGACAAAATAAAGCGGTAAGTTTTCTAACCATAGCTTATGGGAAAAAGGGGCACTCACACGCGCACTAAAAAAAAAAACTTGCTCGACACGAGGCCGTGTTCGCGCTGCAGACGGGATAAAACCCCCTTTTTCAAAACAGTTTCTTCATTCCACACGCCCCGTTTCCCCACAAAAGCTCTGGTTCCAGGCGATTTTTCGCAAAATTTCGACGTCTCCTATCGATCTAACAACGTCAAGGTATGATTCTATCACTCTTAGTAGTTAGATTAGTTACTTGCATGTAGTTAAAACACCAAAAATTTGGGAAAAATCTGGGGTTCTTGAAGTTCATCCGGATCAAACCTCAAATTTTTGTTTAGATCTGTTTGCATTTAGTTAGATTAGTGTTAAGGGAAGTAAATACACTTGTATTGTTCATAGATTCACCCGATTTCTTACAAAAACCCCAAACCCTTGTTCTTGAACCGAAAAAGATAAAATTGATGGGGTAAACGGGATATTTTGGGAAAAACGGCACTTAGGGTTTCATTTTCGGGGGAAACCGCACCTATTGGACCAAAAATTTTCAAGTTTTCGAAACCGGGTCGAAAAATGGGATTTTTTAGTAACAGACCTCTGGACACGGGGCCATGTCCGCTGAACACGGGGTCGTGTCCAGCCACTGTTTGCAGTTTCTTTAAAAATCTAATTGTTTCATGCTAACTTTTGGTGTATTCTTTCAGATGGGAAAGTTCACTAGGTTCAATGCAAGGGAGCTTGATGCAAGGGCAAGGTACGAGATTCTTCAAACAAGACCCGAAGAGTACCCCAGGAGAGCTTGCACGGACCTGTTAACCTTGGTAAACCAGCTGGACCGATTCAACAACATCGTTACGGGACCACTAGCTGTTGCATTGAACACTCGGCTTCGGTCGGTGCATCAATGCACCATGGAGTTCTACAGTACCTTTAATTTCACTTCAAGGTGTGACCCATTCGACAATGAAGGGGTTGCATTTCGGTGTGGAGGGACAATGTACTCGATCTCTATGGCACAGTTTGGAGCCATAATAGGGCTATACCAAGAAGAGGAATCGGGAAACGAAGAAAATACCGGGGGATTACGAGACTTGGACGAAAATGAACGACAAGCCGCATGGGCTCAAATCGGTGAAGGAATCTACAACCCTAGTAGCACCAAGAGTACGAAGCTAAGGGATCCACTCTATCGCTATATTCACAGGCTTCTCACCTACTCTCTAAACCAACGTCACGACAGTAGCGGCGTTGTAGGGTTGAAAGATTTGATTGTCCTTCACTGTATCCACAACCGGAAGCCTCTCGATGTTCCATATCTCCTGTTACGAAACATGCATCTCAACCGCCTTGCTCGCGCTCCAACGCCTATCTTCTTCGGAGGATGGGTGTACCGTCTTTTCAAGCATTACACGCGAATTCCAAGGTCCTTTGAAAGAAGCCCATGGTCGGGACGAGTTGATTACCACATTTGCCGAGCCATGAACTTACTTTATGAGGCGGAAGACGGAACGGTGAGCTTCCAAAGGACGCAAGGTTATGCATGGAACCCACAGGAGGCCCTAGTTCTTCACGCACCACCTCCCCACTATCAGTATCAACCCCAGGGTGATCCGGGTCAATCCTCCTCACAGGGAGGCGGTTTTCCTAACTTTCAAAGCTTACATGATCTTATGCAGGAAAACCTCATGTGTACCAGGAACGCCTACAACCTAGCCAACAACACATACCACCGGGTCGGAGCTATTGAACGCAACATCAACGATATACAAGACGATATCGGCAGCATCCGGGAGTATATGGTGGGGCATGGGGGTGGAGGTGATGATAGCGATGAGGATATGGAGTAGGGGGTTTGGAGGAGCAGAACCGGGTTGATGGCAAGCCCACAGGTTTAAGTCCCTTTATCTATCGAACAATTGGTGGCCTGCGTGCCAGATATTGAACAATTTACTTTCCTTGACCGCTTTTATTTTCCGTTTTATTTTTCTTTTACTTTATGCTTGGAACAATTAACTATGGTAATGTAGGATGTTTGTGTTGCTTGGTGTGGTATTAAGTGATGAAACAGGTACAAACCAAGGCTTGGGGTGCTAAGCCTCAGCACTTATAGGGCCAGGATGGAAAAAACCGGGGGAAGAAACCTGTTTTTCAGGCTTTCAGACTGTCCACACGGGGACGTGTCCAGTCAACACGCCCCCGTGCTCACCTCCCAGATCTGCTGTTTGGTTACTGTCCTGCAGATTTTTGTCAGACACGGGGCCGTGCCTAACCAACACGCCCCCGTGTCCACCTTTTGTAAGTTCTCGTTACTGGCAGTTCGCCACGGGGTCGTGTCCAGTGGACACGGGGCCGTGTCCAGACTACCAGTAACATAAATTTTTGCTTTTTAACACCATTTTACACATCTAATCGACCTAAAAATTTATTTTTGGGACACATTGAGGACAATGTGTAATTTAAGTGTGGGGGGGATGCTAAAACCTTGAATTTTGCAAGTCCTAAATACAAGCCTTACACAAAACTCTATTGGAACCGCTAATCACCCCAAATTTTTTTCAAAAATTTCATTTTTCTTACTTGTCTAGGTTTAACTTGGGAAATTCAAGCTCTCAAAAAGGTTATATTTTTACGAATGTACAACCGATAGCGTAGTGATAAAAAGAACCAACATAATAAAATTATGAAAAGGCATAACAAACTTAGTTAAAAATTTGATTTTATATACTTGATTACATAAAAACCCATTCCCACAAAAGTGAGTTTTGAGCCTTTATTGAGCATACAATTACATATCATTAGACTAAATGCTCATTTTTCGTTTCTTGTGTGAATAGCTCTTGGTTCTTACAACTCTAGAACTTGCCATGACGATACATTCCCGGTCCTTATCAACTTAAACCCGAGTAAGTAAATGATGGAGGCATTAGGACTAACCCTTTTTATTTCTACACCATTATTTTTCTTTTTCTTTTACCACCTACCCAAAAATCCCCCTAGTTAGCCCCTTTGAGCCTAAACCTATTCATTTCATCACCCAAACCAAAAACCCTTTTACCCACCAAAACCTTTTTATTTTTAACCCTTTGTTTTAGTAACAAGCTCGGTTTTTCGTTTGATCGTTCAAAAAAAAATGTATTGTTGATGAAGCAAAAAGAAAATAAACAAACAAGTTCATCAAAAATAACTTTGTTTGAATAAAAGCTTCATCAAAATAAAAAGTTACAAAAATAGAAAGTCTTAAGAAAACCGACACTTGTTACGCTTTTCGCCCTTTTTCTACTAACCACTAACCACTATCCCAACCACCTACCTTTAACCCAAGCCTAACCCTTAACCCACAAAGTCCTCTTGATATTTACAAATGTATAAAAGTTAAAAAGGAGGAGGATTGATTGCTTGGCAAGCTTATGGTAGGAATAAGTTCCATGACCGCTCTCGAGTGATTCACTAAAAATACACCTTCGGCCGAGTGTGAGTGATTTCTCCCGTGAGGTATGTGAACTTGTATATAAATAGAATTTTAAAAAGGCATGTTATGCCCAAATAAGTAATTTCTCCTATGAAACGTTCTAAATAAATCATCACGAATAGGATTGTAAATAAATAAAAATAAAACCCAAAAAGATCTTGGATTCCCAACACTCTACGACAAGCCAAAAACCTTCTCTTCTACCCATTCCATTTGGGAGTGTAAGCCACATATTAAAGAGTTTTGCTTGAGGACAAGTAAAAGTTCAAGTGTGGAGGTATTTGATGTGTGTAAAATGCAACATATAAATTACATCAAATAAGGCATAAAACTAACCCTTTTTAAGTACTAATGTTGGAAAAAGAGTGTTTTTGTCTTCCTTTTGTATTTTCAGGATTAAATGAGCTCAAATTCACAAAAGAAGCAAAAAGACAGCTAAATCTAACATAAATACAAGGAAAGGAACATAAGTGGACTGCCCGACCCCTCAACGGCATCTTCCCAAGCAAAATAGAGAAGGCAGAAGGTTGAACACGCCCCGTGCTCAGCCAGCACGGGGCCGTGCCCAAGAAGCAGCAGAAAAGACAAACCTATAGAAGCTTCTATTGCCCACCACGGGGCCGTGCCCAGCGAACACGGGGGCGTGGCGAAAGTACAGCAGGCACATTAATTGTAATTGCGAATTACAATCAATGAGGAGAGAGAGTGTCAGACAGGCACGGGGCCGTGCCCAGCTCTCTGTTCAGCCTATAAATAGGAGTGCTTGGTTTCATTTCAACTCATCCCTTGGCACACCACCTCTCTCACACTTCATCCACCACCCACCACCATCACAACACCATCATCCACCACCATCATCCATTGTCCATCGTAGAGTGTGTGAGTCGTCTCGGGATCCAAGATTGATCGTAAGAGTTCTTGACAATCAAGGCCATGTTTGCCTAAGTCTCTTACATCACTTGGTGAAGACAAAGTGTCTAGTATAATACTTTTTATTTCTAATCTTTTGCACTTTTTATTTGGTTTTGTATTAATGACTTTAATAACTAGTTACTTATGTTGAAGGTGATCTTTCCTTATCGTTTGTCCGTGGTGTCTTGGCATTATTTTACTGTCTATATAAAATAAAGGATTTTCACCATTCATATCTCCACGGTCTATATGGAGGTATGTTGGCTACCTGGTCGGGGGTTAAGGGAACGGTTTGGTAAAGGTCTTGCCATTGTTCAGCGTTTAGAGGTCCTGCAATGGACCTGGGTCAAATTTAGTAGGACCTCCTTCAATGCTTCACGGTATTGGATGGCGGGGGTCCAAACTCTTTGATCCCCTCATAAGTTAACTACTATTAATACTATAACCCGGCTATTTAGGACTGTATCCTTGCTGACTCAGACTACTTAGTCGAGGGTAACGTCACCGCCAAAAGCGGGGCCTACCATAATATTGCATTAATAACTTAATTTATTATCTTCCAATAATCCACCCTTTTAGGATTGTATCCTTGTTGACTCAAACTACTGGGGTGAGGGTAACGTCACCTTCAAAAGAGGGGCCTACTACAATAACTAAGATAATCTCTTAATTATGTGCAAAAGTGCGGAAATAATCAAAGGTTATACTAGATACGAGTCGGAACCAAGTGATTCATCTTGTCTATCTGTTTTTCTTTTATTTTATTTTTCAGCATTTTAGTTAGTTTTTATTTTTCTTAGTTTAAAACCTTTTTCTAAACTTTTTATTTTGGTTAGACGTTGAGGATAAACCGGTACTAAAAGCTCTTTTGTCCTTGGACGACCTCGGTATCTTACCAACGCTATACTACGCTCACGATGGGTGCACTTGCCCATATGTGTGTTTAGTGTTAGTAAAATATCGTGTTTTATAAATTTAAAACTTGGCTAAAAATAAGTGTTAAAAAGGGCTTAAAATATACACCTAATATACGACACTTAAACGCGTATCAAGACTTCATCCTTAACACACTACATTCATCTATCCAACACTTATGCTGTTCTCATACTTGTACTCTTTAAGAGGCATTCGTTCATTCTATACTCGTATTATTCTCCTTATCCTTTTAGTTCATACAAACCTCGTTCTCAATTAAGCTTGTTTAACCATTCGAGTCCTAACGTACCACGTTACCTATAAAATAGTCTTCCTATTCTGGATTCTTGTGTAACTATACTTAGTATACCTTTACGCTTTATTTAAAGAACCAAACCTTCTCGTTTCACTCAATAAACAACCTTCTACAAATGTGATTTCGCTACCACGTTCCATCAAAATACAAACCGTTTGTTAACACCTTCTTTCTTAACACGTCACCTTTTGAATACGTCGCCAATTTAATTACTCAAAGTTGTTTAGACTCACTTCACCTGTATACGCACTTACATGTTTTCCACTATGTCAGATACCTCAAATTGTTTTAGACAATGAATTTACCTTGTCGTTCTCCAAAGTTTTGTGCCTTTCGAAATGTTTCAAAAATTTCAAGTCTCAAACTTTTACTAAAACTCTTCAAGTTTACCTCTTGAATAAATTTCGGGACGAAATTTCCTAAAGGAGGGGAGACTGTAATGCCCCGCTTATTTGTACTTTCCTTTTATAGCAAGTCTTGTTAGTGTTTCTATTTTTGGAAACCTTGTGTTCTTGTAATCGTTCTATCTTTGTAATCGTTGTAAACTCGAGACTTGAATCATGAATGAAAACTTGCATTTCTTTAAATACGTGTTACACATGCTTCATACATAGTTACACATTTAATGGTGAAACAACTTGATACCTACTCGTGATACTTACAAACATACGTTGAATTGCTGAATACGCAACATTCATACTTGATACCGCGATTACATACGAGTCCTATACTTAATGTTATTCTTTTGATGCTTGAGGTACACTTGATACATGTCTTATATGATAAAATACCCTAAAAAGGTCATAAAACACGTAAACTACATCATTGGGACAAGTTGCAAGTTTTAAATCATTAAAATAATAGATTTCTTGCTTCTGACCATGGCTTGCGCACCGCAACAAAAAAACCCTTACGGTGCGCAAGGGTATCTGGGCGGGACAGATTGTGTTTCTTCGCGAAAATGCACGAAATCCCAACATCTAACCTCACCCAATCACCTCTAATCCACCTCTAAACACCTCCAATCACCACCAACCTCTTCCATTATAAATACAACCCTTCTCCATACCATTTTACACTTTCACAACTCAAAACATCTCACAAATTCACTCTCAAAATCTCTTGCAAACTCAGAATTCGGGCAGATTCATACACTTGCACTAAAGTGAGTATAACTTGCTCATTTCTTAACGAAATCACCCAATTCTTCTTCCTACTTGCTTGGATAATCATAGGGTATGATTCCTTGACTTCTCCTTGGAGAAACCAGACCTGGAAATCCCCTGAAATGATCCAAAAACTTTTTGTTTTGATTTATGTCCTTTCAAACTTGTTTAAACATCATCAAACTTGTGTCTAACACATCTCATACCTATGTCCCAATGCTTACAACCCCTTCTATGGTTGGTTAGGCTTAAAAACAAGGTTGAGACACTTGAAATCAGAGGATTAAACCTCAAATACTTTCTGTTTTGTTAGGGTATTTAACCCACAAATCATGTCAAGCTTAGATCTTGATGAATGAGTGATTATGGAACAACTTAGGTTGTCCTACATACAATCCTCACATGCTTTGATGATTTCTTATAGATTAGATTAATTATACTATTGTACTAATCCTAGTTCGTGACCCTCCTCGGTTGTTTTTACATCAAGTGAAGTGGTGAACATACAAGGGGTTCCAAAACGGAAGCTAGTTCTTCCTACCCCATACTTGACATCCATGACTATTCGAGGTGCCTAAATGAAGATTCTAATCTTCTACCTCCTACTTGAATTATTGGACTAAATAATATGTAATACTTAACCTAGATATATATATACACTAATTCGAACCTTTGATGTTGAACTTGTGTTTACATGTTAAAGTAGTAGAACATCATATAAGACCTAAACCTTGTTGTGATTCTTATGGGTGTTCAACTCATGAAAACATTATCATAACCCTTGTGGTTACCAAGTGTCATACAAGTGTTAAGTGTTGAAAATGATTATTTTCACATGTTATTCTCATATCTTATTTTTATGTTGTTTTAAATACCGAATCTCGACTCTAAGCATACTTGAACTTTAACCCTTACACGTCAAATCTTTTAACCTCATCAACTCGTTAATAATTGGATAATTGGAAAGCATATGCCAACTTTGTGAGTATACTCGTATTTTCCCCTTTTTACTTTTACCACTTTTTGGGGTGTAACTTGTTTACTTATCAACAACTTACACATGAACATTTTGCTTAAACACATGAACATTCCTATAACATGCTTGTATACGTGATTGCTTGATACTTTAAACTTGGGTGAAACTTTATGTGTTGAACTTATCATTAACTTCGTACGAGCCTAACCGTGACATATGTAGCGCTATAGGATTGACGACCCGCCGCCCGTAACTTGTGGTTATGTCATGAGCATCTTGCGTCTCTTTTGGTTTGATATGCTAGACACATGCCATGTTTTTATGTTTATCTTGAATCACATGCTTGCTATGAGGAATTGTTCGAAACTTATCTTTTGCTATGTACGTACCAAACTTGTATACTCGCCTTTGCTTTTGCATTGAACTTTATTTTAAACATGTTACAGGTTGAGGATGATGATGCCATGAAATGAAGTAGCGTTGATACCTAGATACCCATATAGTCGTTTAGGTCATATACATTGTATAAATGTCATAATTGTTGTCGTGTTGTTTTTCTTGTATTTAACATGTTGTATTTCAAATTCCATGTATTGTAACATTTATTTATAAAAGAAGTCAATTTATCTTTAATTCTATCGTCACAATTAGCGTTATGTGTGATGAGCAATCTTTCTTCGTCTCACTCCGATGTTTCCGCCATCGGTTGGGGTGTGACATCGTCTGGAGAACGTGCCCCACAGAATTGCGTGGACAATATATGAGAGGCGATCATCAATACCCGACGGTTATGTTAGAGGCGGTGGCGTCTCAAGATTTGTGGATTTGGCATGCTTTTTGTGGCCCGGCGGGTTCACAAAACGACATCAACGTGCTCCAACAATCTCCGTTATTTCTTACTCAACGAAACGAAACGGAACGGCGCCATATTGTCCATTTCAGGTGAACGACCACTTATACAAACGCGGGTATTATCTTACTGATGGGATCTACCCTAGCTGGTCCGTGTTTGTGAAGTCTTTTCCATATCCTCACATCTCGAATGAAAAAAAGTTCAAGAGGCAACACGAGGCCGCAAGAAAAGATGTGGAACGGGCGTTTGGTGTGTTAAAGGCGAAGTGGGGAATACTAAAGCGTCCAATGCGTTCCAAAACGGTGAAAAAGATTAGGTTACTCGTGTATACGTGAATTATTTTACATAACATGATTATAAAAGACGACGGAAGGGCGATAGCACCGGTACACATTCAAGATCCTCCAGTCGAACCCGTCTTCGCTGAAACAACTTATAGCGAGCTCATTGACGAAGAAACGCATTGGAGACTAAAACACGATCTCGTTGAGCATCTCGGACGTTTAGATCTACCTCACCTTGAAGTGAGTTCCGACGACGAGTAGTTTGTTTTTATATTTTTCTAGTTTGAATGTAATTTTTATTTTTCTAGGTTGTTTTTTTTAATTTAATGAAATGTCTTTTATTTAATTTTTATTTTTATTAATATTTTTTTAATTTATAAACATGCATAATTTTACAACAAATAAAAAAAAAAAACCCAAGTCCCCTATTAGGGGAGTGCCGCCATCAAAATGGGGTGTTAGGGGAGTTTAAGAGGGGAGTTGACGTGGCACTATCTGATTCGTGGTGTGTAAGAGAGGGGACTCCCCTCTTAGGGGAGTGCCCTCTCACCCTTATGGTGGTGGTGGAGATGAAGGTGGTAGTGGTTTAGAGAGAGATAGAGAGAAGGGCCTGAAGGTGATGATGAAGAATGACTGTGGTGGTGGGGATGTTTGGTTTTTATATTTGAGTTAATTGCCATTTTAGTCCATGTGGTTTGGGTCATTTTGCCAGTTTAGTCCAAAGGTTTCATTTTTAACCTGTGGTCCAAAAAGGTTTCACAGTTGTCATTTTAGTCCACTGGGTTAACTTCATCCATTTTTTCTGTTAACGAGAAGGCCAATTCGGTCATTATATATGGCTGAATTGCCTTTTTAGTTAACAGAATTACATACAAAATGACCAAATTGGCCTTCTCGTTAACAGAAAAAATGGATGAAGTTAACCAAGTGGACTAAAATGGCAACTGTGAAACCCTTTTGGACCCACATGTTAAAAATAAAACCTTTGGACTAAACTGGTAAAATGACCCAAACCACAAGGACTAAAATGACATTTAACTCTAACTCTTTATATTTTAAGAAAGAATATTTAATTAATTTTATTTTGTTTTACTTAGGGGTATTATAGTCATTTTACACCATCTTAACTGAGAAAACTAACCTTCATCCACGTCAGGGACTATCCGGGAACGAAAATTAAAAAGTTTGGGACTATAGAGGTAATTTTAGAAAGTTAGAGACTAAAGGTGAAAAAAGGGAAAATCACAGGGACTATCCAAGCATTTAACTCACCAATAAATTATTATTTGTTTAGCATTCAAGAGGAGTGGTGTTAAAGAAGGTATTTGAGAGGAAATGAGGTAAAATAGATAGCAAAAAGTCTTTGTTAACATAAAGTCAACTTTTTTTTTTTTTTTTTTTTGCAATGTCAAGAAACATTATTACAAGTGTTAAAATGAAGTTGTTTTACAATAATTTCAAGATATGTTATAATTACATTTTTCGTCCTTTATGTTTGTATCAAATTGCAATAGATGACCTTTATCTTTAATAATTACAGTCACAATCCTTTATTTGTAAAACCGATTACACCTTAGGTCCTTTGCCCCTAACTCAATTAATTTTTATTGTTAAATCAAGTCACATGTCTCTCGCATGAGGGCAAAAGAGTCCAATCACCTTTTTAATACAACAATTAAAAGAAACGCAGGTATCTCACATGAGGGGAAATTAGTCAAACATACAAATCGTGAAAGAGAACGGCCAGCCAGCCATTGTTTCTTCCGGCGAGCGGCGGCGGCGGCGCTTCAATAATCGCTCCATAGACATGGCAAACCAGGTAGATCTGTGGAATTAAGAAACAATGGCAGCAGTTTACAGCCACTACATCATCAACAAATCATGGATTCTCATCTTTATAAAGTATATAAATACCTAATTCCCAATTCCAGATTTGCTTTTCTCCATTTAGGATCTTGAATAATAATAATAATAATAAAAAATTGGAAGAGCATCACAGATTTACTTGGTGTTTTATGTTCAAAAACCGAACTCCGGCCACAAATCCGGTGAGGATGGCGGTTGTCATCTCCGGTCATCTCCCTCAGGCGACTCGTTTGTGTCGATTGCTGGTTGTTGCTGAAATTGTGGATGTTTGTTTGGTGCAAAATAAGGTCCATTGAGGAAGTTTATTAATGGGTTTTTGGATGTTGACCTTCCTATTTGTACAGTAAAATTCTTTTGTTCAAAACCCAGAGGACTTGCTGTTTTTATTTGCATTTCTTCCAAATTGATAATTATTAAACATTAGTCAAAATGTTTTTTGGTTATATCTCGAATGTGTAAGGATCCTGTCACTAGGTGCCAAGTTCTTTCCATACTGTGCCCACAGGTTATTTAAGATATCTCTTAAATGGGCTTCTTGTTCATCTTGTTGATGGGGTTGAGATAGAGTAAATGTTTAATTGGTGCATCATAAACAAGTAAATATTTAGATATGGGTCTATTAGGGCTTCTAATGGTTATGATTTTGTGAGTGAGAAGAGAGAGAGAGAGAAGGTGTTGTAACGGTGGTGGTTGCGCAGATGGTGGTGGTGCTCGAGGTTGGGGTGGGGTGGTGGTGGTGATGGTGGAGAAGAGGTAGAGAGAGTTGCAGAGCTAAGAGGGAGAGAGAGGATGCATTTTTTATATATTATTATTTTAAGAAATGGTCTATTTGTTTTATTCATTAAATATTTTAAATATGTGAGTAAAATTACTAATACACCCTTATATACAAGGCATATGTGATACTTAACTGAAAATTTTAACAAGGTTAGAGCTAAAGGACGTAAGATGTAATGAGTTTTACAAATAAAGGATTGTGACTGTAATTATTGAAGCTAAAGGTCATCCATTGCAATCTGATACAAACATAAAGGATGAAAAATGTAATCTACCCTTTTTTTTTTTTGCAATGTCAAGAAACATTATTACAAGTGTTAAAATGAAGTTGTTTTACAATAATTTCAAGATATGTTATCTTAAAAGATTTACTTACCAACTAATATACTAAATTGTATCGTATAGTTTTTTTTTTTTTTTTTTATTTAGTAGGAATCCATTATTTAATACTAAAACTGTGAGGGAACATTTGATAGTTATTAACTTGAATGAGATTCATGCCACAAGTGCCCACAACCCAATTGTAATCGTAAATTAAATTAAAAAAAGCCATGAACAAATATGTGATTGATTAATGTTGGAAAGGGGCCCACACCTCAAATGAAAACTAGAAGGGTCATACCTCAAATGTAGTATAAAAGTTTATACATCTTAAACTTTTATTAATTTTATGAGAATCGCATAGTTATTTAGAATTAGGGGTGTGCAAAAAATCGAATTAACCGACCCATAACCGAATTAACCGATAAAACCGAATCAAAAAAACTGAACCACATAAAAAACTGGTGGGTCGGTTAATGGTTTTTCTGAAAACCGAAAGTAGTGGGTCGGTTATGGTTATCAATGTTTGCATACCCACCATAACCGAACCGAACCAACATGTAGTAAAATCTTTGTTGGATTTAGAACTTCTCACCATTTTTTAATATATAATGCTTTTTGGTTAAACATTTTTAGTAGTTATTGGTTATTTCATATCGTTTTGGTTAACTATGTACATGAATTTATGGAATATATATCATATCACTTTGTTTGAATATTCGGTAATATTTTGTATTAATATTATAAATTATATGTATTTTATATAGTATGTAATATGCTAATATATAGAAATATGTTATAACAATTTATTTCATGTTCAAAAAAGTTGAGTTATTTTTAGCTAGGCCTAAATTAGCGGTTAATCACTCATAACCGACCCGCTATAACCTTCATAACCGATTAACCATAACCACCATAACCGGTCGGTTACGGTTATGATTATCCATTAACCGACATCGCGGTTATGATTATGGTTTTCAGCCAAAACCGACCCACGCATACCCCTATTAAGAATCTGTACTAATATTAGGTTTCCCTAGTTTGACATAAAACGACTGTAAATTACAACAAATTTGTGTCCCGGAGTTTTTTAAATTCATTTGTACATAACACACGACTATGTCGAAATTTTCATATATTAAATACAAATTACTTTACAAAAATTACACGTATGTATAAGAATTCACGTAGTTGTGTCTTAGGATATATAAAAATTCCCAGAACTTTACACAACTAGGTAAATTTATACAATCACACTGTCATGTGATCTGATTAAAAGTAAATATATCCACTTTTCAACAAATATGTGGCACAACTAGGGCTGCAAACAAACTGAAGGATGTTTGTATTCGTTTGTTAAGAAATATACGTATTCGTGAACTGTTCATGAATGCTTACCGAATGAGATTTTATGTTCGTGTTCATTTGTTAAGGAAATGAAATTGTTCGTGTTTGTTTGTTAATTTTAGGCAACGAAAGCAAACATTGATGAACACAACTGAGCACAAACTAATGTTCATAAACACAAATGGAAACAAACGAGCACAAACAAGCGTTTATGAACAGAATATATAATACACGGACACTTATTAAATATTTTATTTGTCGGAATTTTGAAGTATTTAAATAAAATATAAAAACTAAAAACACTAGTAAGCTATCGAACACAAACGAATACGTTACCGAACGTTCACGAACATAAATGAGAACACGGCCTTTGTTCATGTTCGTCAATTTAATTAAACGAACGAAATTTCTTGTTTGTGTTCGTTTGTTTAATAAACGAACGAACACAGACAAACTTCCCGCCGAACAGTTCACAAATTATTCGTTGAACGTTTGGTTCGTTTGCAGCCCTATGCACAACTATGAAAACATATATCCGTGGTAAATTTTTTTAAGCAAAATCTCAATTTTTAACCGAGCTGAACACAACTACACACAACTTACATAGTCATGGTTAGGGTATACGGGGCACTCTCGGTGACCCCATGCGGTGACCCAAGTTCCCGAGCGGGAACACCGCCGCCATCAACGCGGGGAGGCAATTCGGGGAGGGGGATCGGTGTGTATTCACCGCACAACCAAACCCATTTTACACTCACACACAACCTGCAACTTCTAGAAAGATAGAGAAAGAGAGTGTGAGGGGAGTTAAGAGGTGCCGCCATCAAATTGAGGGTGTGAGGGGAGTTAAGAGGGGAGTTGACGTGACGCGTGCTGATTGGCCGTGCGTAAGAGAGGGGACTCCCCTAAGAGGGGAGTGCCCCTCTCACCCTTATGTAAGTTGAAACTTGAAGTGTTGGACTTGGTCAAAATCTTCTTTAAAAAAACTCCCATATTTTGTCATAATGATCCTCATGTTTATCTCAACTTTTGGTTAACTTTATCACATTAGCCATTTGAACCTAATGTGTAAATTTTTACATTTTTGACCAATTTGGTAAAAAAGTTATGACTAATAATGCGTACGGCTCTAATCAATTATGTTAAGTCACACCAACTTTGTAGAGTAATTTTAAGATAAATCTAATCGGATCATTATCAAAACTACTAAATTAGCACCCCCCTAGCTATGTGCATTTCATTACATGTAGCATTCACACATGACACTTTTTACCATCAACATTTTATGCATTGATTAATTACAGCAATGCATATAATTTCACCAATATCATTTACAACATATGACTACTTTAACATTCCAAATCTGACTCAATATTCAAACCTACCTAAACATTATTTAACTATTCATCATACACATATATAAAATCACAATTTGATGTGTTATCTAATTAGATATTTAGATAAACACTCGGGGTTCTCACCTTAATCCAAATGTCTTGCCTTCACTTGTAAATATCTCTCTTACAATGTACATACTACTTTTTTAATGGCTTAAATTGCATTAGATCCGTCATCGACGGAACCCGAACACTTGACCTTAAGGGAAGCAATACCTTAACTCCAATGACTTTGCTAGTTTGACCTAACCCCACCCCAATGTACATAAATAATTGTAATCCTAATCATATTTCTAGGATTAAATTATCACCATGATTGCGCGCATTAATGTAAACACCAACTTTTTTTTTGAACGGCAAGAAACGACGTGCCAACCACCGTGACACTGGGCGTTGTGGCCAGGGTCGACTACTTGACCGCCGCCAGCCCCTTGGCTCTCCTAGATGCGCGGAAACCCGACCTCCACCCACCCGAAGGCACGACAGTGGAATAATCGGTAAAAACTCGTCTCCCATCCAAGACGAACCGGCGCCACCCGTGTTCGCCCTTCACCTGGATGCCGCAGAAAATAATGAGAAGAGTAGAAGTCGAACCTAAGCCACAAGAAACACCAAGTTTTTTCCAACCATGCCTCATTTGCAAATTGCAACGTAAACACCAACTACTTTGAGTTTTAAACCGGCTGGTTGGTTTCTACAAAAGTCCACCAAAAAACTCATTGTATATCATTTTTAGCTATTTCAAGCCTATAGTTAGTCAAATTGACCTCCTGATTACTCAAATCATGTTTAAGTTATAAATAACTTTTTTTTCTATCGTCTCAAATTTCAATTTTTCTTTCCAATACAGGATTCAACCCTTCCAAACGTTTATAGTGGTGTTACCAAACATACTATTATTAGTTGGTTTTTACACACTTTAGGTAATTTTGACTACATACGTATCCTAATCTTGTTATCTTTCTAAGATTATTAAACCCAACAAGATTTTAAAATCACTTGTAGCATTTCTAATATACTAGTAGGGTGCCCGCGCGATGCGGCGGAGGCGACACTTTGCATTGCGGCACTCATTTCTGGTAGTTTTCTTATTCGTATAATATTTTTATTATTGTGGTGGATATATGTCATAGGTGTTACATATGTCTAGAATTTTAATTATACCCTAATTCAAGAAACCATTACTGTAATAAAGTAACACACGAATAAGAAAAAATAATCTTAAACATAATTAAAAGTTATATAAAGTAGCACACAAATAAGGAAAGATAAGTCTTAAACATAAATGTTGAAAACTAAAAGTTCAAATGTCAAGTACTTGCATGACGAGGTTAAAAATTTAGTGATCATATGGCTTAAACATCTCAAGGATCTCATCCATATTGTCACGCCACCATTTCTCATCATCGAGATCAACGTCCTCTGGAATTTCTTGTATCTCTTCCTGTTTGATTGTTACATCTTTTGGAGAATGAGTTTCTTCTTTGATCTCCTTTTTTACTGATACATCAGTAATAGCTGCTGGAGCAGTTTGGGGAACTGAAAGAAATGTTAAGTATTTTAGTTACATATATTTTATCATGTAATTGTCAGTTATAAGATATGATAGATAGGTAGATACCTGATACATCTTCCATTTTGCTCTCTGTCTTATCCATAATAAATTCTTAATCAATCTGCAATAGAAAAATAAATAAGTGAGTAAAAGAGACCAAAGTTTGTAAAATAATAACATCATCTATACTATATTTAGAATGTAATTGCGTAAACCACCAAATGCATAAAAAAATCATCACATTCTCACTCACAAGTATTTCATTCGTCATGTAACACCTCTCGATAGACAACATTTGAGGTGTATACCCCTTCTCGTCTAAAGTCTTTGGCAGGATGTACTAATACCTTTGTATTAGCACGTGATATCCCTCTTGATAAAGAGACATAAAGTTGTCCATGCGAAAATGAAAACAAAACATATAAGAGTTTTTTTGAAACCACTGAAAGGATGAACTTTTAAATTATTTTTTTTACAAAAGTCATTGATGTATAGAAACTTAAATAAAGGTCACTGTTGTAGAAAAACTTAAATAAAGATTACCTGCTAAACCAACGAATTCTGAAGAACAAGATTTTTTGAAGTAAAAAAAAAACTAATGAAAATGAGCTGTATATATAGCACTTTTAAACCAACGAATTCTTAATAACCTGTAGTTTGTTTCATCTAACTAATCTTATCTATTATGAGTTTAATTTTAACTAATAATCCCTGAAAAAATGTAAACACAATCTAGTTATAAGTTAGAATCCATAAAAGATGTATCTAGTCAACATATAAGAGTTTTTTTGAAACTTGCTAATTTAATCTATAAGAACATAGTTAACTTATAATCCCTAAAACCTTGCAACAAAATCTAGTATTTATATAGTTAACTTAATGATAGAGAAAGCACTAAATTCTACAAAATTAAATATTATTTTGTCAATTCTCATATATTTTTTATTATTCTTAATAAACTTGGTACTATAAAGTTATAGCAATTGTTTTTATAAAACTTTTAGGTAGGGTCGAGATATGTTGTCTCCCTTTTTTTTCGTATGCATTAAAAAATTGTTTTATAAAACAGAATAAGACACAGTATATTATACGGTACAAATTTTTGATACAATAAAGATGTTAAATTTTGTATTAGAAAGTTATAGCAATAGTTTTATATAACTTTTGTGTTGTGTGGAGTAGATATATGTCGTTATACGTTACATCTATATAAGTACAAATTTTCAATGCAATAAAGGTGTTAAATTTTCACATTAATCCAATAAATGTTTACTGATTGAATCATTAATTGATTTAGATTTTAGTAAGTTTATGGATTTGTGTTAAAGAGAAATTTATGAGTATAAATTTACAAAATTACGTTATAATATAAGGAAGATGTATACAGGACTTCTAAACAGGGGCGAATTTAGAGGGAAACACCGGGTTCCCAGGAACCCAGTCTTTTTGGAAAAAAACGTTTTTTTTTTGTAGTGTAAATCTTGTATGATTTGGAAAAAAACGTTTTTTGTAGTGTAAACCTTGTATGATTTGGAAAAAAGGAACCCAGTGATTTCTCCGGCTGGATCCGCCACTGCTTCTAAAATTTGGTAGAATATGATATTTACCCTCTACCAGATTATTTAATTGTATATAACTATTTTTAAAAATTTAAACTTATCATCATGTCATCACTACCAAATTATTTAATTGTATATCTTTTCTTTTCAAACGACAGACATGTGTATTGTAACCTATATGAATTGTTATCACCGTTTTCCTTTTCGAATGGCACATAGATACACATTACGAGAAGGTAAAGTTCTACAAAGAATATATATGGTCTTTAATGCAGTAAAAATATATAAATAAATTGAAGTTTAATATATATTTATTATTATGAAAATATAGCTATGCAAATGGAGCTGGATACCTTTTTGCTGATTGGTTTTTTTTTTTTTTATTACTGTAACTGCAATAATTGTTCACTGGATTTAAGAGGATGTGGGAATTCAAACACTGAAAATTTAAAATATAAAATAAACTTTATTAGACTGCATTAATTCTAAAAAAACTGAAAATGACAACTGAAAATGAAAACAAAACAAGTGAAAATGAAATTGTCTAGATCAAACATAACAAAAATGAAAAAAAAAAAAAAAAGCACTTGAAAGATTTCATATTATGCTGAATGAAATCTATTCCTCTTCTGAATTGACACTTGAGGAATTTTTAATTCGGTTTTCTTTTTTGCGCTTGAATCGGCTGTGTCTTCTAGTTCTTCTTCTTTGTCATCTTCTTCAGAATCATCTAAATTGATAACTTGACTCCATTTCCATTCCGAGAGTCTCTTGTATCTCTTCTATTGAGCTTCACATGTTCGATCCTTAAAAAAAGACAAAAACTGAATAAATTCGATCCTTAAAAAAAGACAAAAACTGAATAAAAAAGTTAAAAAAAGATTAAATAAACCCTAAAATTACCTCTTCAGTAAATTCACGTTGAAGATGAGACTTGTACGGGCTGAACATGTGACCGTAACTGATTATCTCAACAGATTTATCACCATCATCCTGCAAAAAACCCGTTAATATGAACAGCTCGTTATTTAATCGAACAACTTGTTATGAACAGCTCGTTATTTAATCGATGTTTGAACAGAAAAAATTAATAAAACAATCAAAATCAAAACCTTAGAAGCGGGAGCTGCAACTGGATTGTTTAAATCGGCGCGTTCACCTTCCAACTTAAACGAAAAAATAACATAACAACTCGTTATTTAATCGATGTTTGAACATAAAAAATTAATAAAACAATCAAAATCGAAACCTTTGAAGCGGGAGCTGCAACTGGATTGTTTAAATCGGCGCGTTCACCTTCCAACTGAAACGAAAAAATAACATATATTATAAAATTAAAACAGAATTTATAAATTGATACGAATTAACAATCTAACCTTTGAAAGTACAACATCATATGTAGGGCTGTAAACGAACCAAACGTTCGGAGAACAGTTCGTGAACTGTTCGGCGGGAAGTTCGTTTGTGTTCGTTCGTTTATTAAACAAACGAACATGAAAAAGGAATTTCGTTCGTTTAGTTAAATGAACAAACATGAACAAAGGTCGTGTTCGTTTGTTTATGTTCGTGAACGTTCGGTAACGTTTTCGATAGTTAATTAGTGGTTTTAGTTTTTATATTTTTCAAATACTTCAAAATTCCGACAAATTAAATATCTGATAAGTGTCAGTGTATTATATATTTTTTTCACGAATGATTATATGTGTTTGTTTGTTTGTTTCCATTTGTGTTCATGAATATTAGTTTGTGCTCATCTGTGTTCGTCAATGTTTGTTTTTGTTCATTTCCTAAAATTAACAAACAAACACAAACGAACACGAACAAGTTTTTTTCCTTCACAAACGAACACAAACATAAAATCTTGTTCGATAAGTGTTCGTGAACGGTTCGCGAACACATATATTTCTTAACAAACAAACACAAACAAGGTCCTGTTCGTGTTCGTTCGGTTCGTTTACAGCCCTAATCATATGATTGTTTTTTCGCAATCACTGGATTCGAAATTGGATCCATAATCAAATGTTAAGCAATAGAAATGGGTGCCCTATTATAATAGTATTTATAGTAGGAATATAGAGGTGAATTAGGGTTATTTTGAAATATGGCACCCTTTTGTTTAGAAAGTTAGTTGCATAATCTGGCACCCTTTTGTTTAGAAAGTTAGTTGCATCTATTTAATTTTGAATCTACCAATCTTTAAAAAAAAAAACAAACGTGCATAAAATAATAATAATAATTGTATCTAGTAACTTACAAATCACAACAGGATTGTATTATGCGTTTAGCTATTTATTTAGAATTTATGGGCAGCCCATTTGAAGTCTTTATGTTTATATTTGAGTTAAGATTTAAATATTAAGTTATCATTCCGTTGTTATTTCCTTTAGTGTGTATTTTATGTCTTAGATTTTCTATTATCTATAGTTAAAAAAAATAATAAGAAACTGTACCTATAAAGTTGTGAATCCTTTTTTCTATATCTACAAATGGCCCCAAATGCTTATGGTTATGAGTCTTAAATAGTGGGGGATTCAAATTTCAAACAATCAAACGACGACTCAAGTATCAAGCTCAGAAAGGTATTTTGATTTCATTTTGTGTTAACCGGAAACATACAACATACATCTCTATATGTACAAGTTACAACTAACTATGAAATAATAATTATATGTATTGTTACTTTGAACAAAATAATTATATATACTTTGATTTGTTAAAAATTCATATTAACGGCTTTCGTCTTGCAGATTAATGAAGTACCGCGGTGCCGATTTATCATCTTGGAGTTGAGCTGAATAGAAAATATCGAAGGAAAAAAAAGATAAAGGAAACTAAAATATAAGAAATGATGTTGCTATTACTTGGCTTTCAAGATAGGGGTAAAGGGAATTATATAAGTGTTGGCACCGAGTTGAAAATTAAGAAGTTTGTTTTGTAATTATATAATTGTCGGATACACGTGATTATTTATGTTATATATTAACATATTTGTATACATGTATGGTGGACTTGGTATTTTTACAGTAAGCTAGATCGATTGTGATTGTTTTAGCTTATTCTAGTTTGTTATCATATTATGTTTAATTCTTATTGATTAATTTAATTAATTATGTTTGACTTGATCAATTTTGACTTTATTAGCCATTACTGTAAAATGAAATTTGTTTGTATTAATCACCAACACATCATCCACTTATCACTATGTTTTTATTTTAGTCAAAAATGAAGACACGTGGCTGTGTTTTCAGCCCACCCACTTATCACTATGTTTTTATTTGTTTAAGATAAAGGTTAAATAGTAAGAATAGAAAATATCGAAGGAAAAAAAAAAAGAAATATGATGCAAAAGTATTAAATAATAAGTGTAATAAATACGTGTGTGTTGCAACATTAAAGATTCTTTTGAATTATAAAAAGGGAGGAAGTCTAACTAATTACCTATAATTATGTTAAATATCAAGGATTTAAATGTAATAGATTGAGGGACTAAAAAATAATTATGGATTAAAAGACCACTTTACCCTCATTTTAGGGGTTTATTTATAAATAAGGGGGGAAGAAGTTCTTAACTTTTGGGAATCCCTCCCTCATGCATTATAATATAGTATAGATAGATAGTAACGGAATGAGTCACATCAAAATAAATATATAGTAAAAATTCCAGATTCTAGTTAAAGGGTTAGGGGAGACGGTGTGGTTGGGGTACCCGCTCGGCTACACCGCCCCGTGTAACTCGGGTACCCCTTTCTGGGTAGGTGGAGCGGGTTTTGGAAGCTGGATGAATGTGACCGTTGGGAGGGGAGATGAACGTTGCAGAATTTAAAAAAAAAAGAAAATATATATTTTAACCCAATATAAACCCATATATTTACAATCTTTCACGCTAAAAAACTCATATTTTACAACCTCACTTCTATAATCTCAAATATGTTTAATCTCTACAATACTTTACCAATGGAACCACAAATATTTTCTCTCTACAATATTTTGGCCTTACGATTTTTTGGTGTTTTATTTTTTATATGTTGAACGTTTATTTTTTTGTTTCCGTAACTTTTTTTGTCTTTTTTTCTTATTTAATGCAATATTTTTTTATTTAATATAACTTTTTTATTTTATTTTATGAAGCTTAATATTTGGTTATTTAAATTAATTTTTTAATAAAAAAAGATTGGTGATGTGGCTAGGGTACTACCCTAAACCACACCCTCTATTTTGATGTTTTTAGGGTAGTTGAAGCTTAATGTGACATGATGGATTCTAATTGGAGAGGGCTAGTGTACTACCCTAAACCACACCCCCTCTTTTGAAAACGAGAGTTGTAACTAAAAAGTCTCGATAAAAAGAAAAAAAATTGATGTTTTTGTTATAATATAACAAGAATTAAACACAAGATTAGTGCTAAAACTTTAAGAACTTTGGAAATGTTATAAGAGTAAGAAGTAGAGAAATGTATAACTGATGAAAGTGTATACATGAGGTGTATTTTTTCTTCTACCTTGAGCTAGTATTTATACAATGAAAAGATTAACTATTTGGTTGACAAGTTTAACTATTTGATGGACAAGTAGTATGGTACATTATATATAAGTTTGACAAAGGGTTAATTTACTTGCTTGATAGATCTAAAGGTAAATCTTGATATTCATGATAAACTAGGTTTTTACCCGGGATTGCTTCCCGGGCTCGGGAAACTTAGTTATATTAATTACTATTTGTTATTAATAAGACCACATTACATCAACCATCTCATTCGATTCAACAACAATGTCCTCAAATCACCTGTGGGGATTGAACCCTACCAGAGGAACAGATAATGAAAGCCAAAACTGGTTCACAACAGTGGATTCATAATAAGCAGCTGTTTATACTAGACTTCTCCCTTGAAAGTGATTATAACATCTGATGGTCCTCATTCCACTGTCCGTATACAACAGCTGTTGTTCTTCTAACTACTGATGAAGCCCTGAAGACTGCTAAGAAGTAAACACTACTGGTTCAATCTATTGATGACAAAACACTGCCCAATCAAGGACTGATCAACCTTGAGGAAAGCACTGATGTAAAGAGAAAGCAGTAGTTTAGTATGTCATCTGTTTTATATATAGTCAGTGGTTAAGATTAGCAGTGTGTGTATAGGAACAGTAGTTACAGGTTGTTAGGCTGTTAGACGTCGCTTTCATGGTGACGTCAGCTGAGTTATGCTTCAGTGGTTTGGAGTGTCTATAAATGGAGCAGTACCCTGTACTGTTACATTTGATCGATTTGAGTGAGTTCTTCTCCTCAATTCAATCCTTTCATCTTGTGCAACCAACCATGGAGCATCAGGCTGAGGGGGAGTTTAGTTTGTAAGCATGCTTGTAATCTTTTGATTTGTATTGTAAATCTTTCGACTTAATGAAAAGCATGTGTTTATCAAAACTGTTTCTCTTTGATTGTGTTTACAAAGTTTGTTGTTCATTTCCGCTGCACTTAAACTCTGTTCATTTCTATTTGATCTGTTCAAATTATACAAACAAGCACAATCATTAGAGCCTCCGGTCCTAACAATTGGTATCAGAGCTTGGACAGTCAAATTCGATCTAACAGTCAATTTGACATAACAGTTCAGCTCAAAATTCATTGATACTAAGGTTGATTGCATTTAGTTGAAAAACAGAGTAACGAGTGATCACGTTCAAAGCTGCTATTAAAAAACTCTGTAAAACAACCAAGATGTCATAAGACACACAAAATCCACACAACAAGTTATGTCATACATAAATCACCTATAGGTTCAGATCTGAAAATATATCTGTTAACTATGGTGTAATTATCTTCTTTACAAAATTGATTTCAATTGTTGTTATGAAGTTTTGTGCTGTATCCATCATGTTTTCAGCTAAAGTATGTACCTCAGGTCGACAAAAAAAAAAAAAAAAAAAAAAAAACCTATGTTCATAAAAACATTAGTGTTTTTGTTTACATAAAAAGAGGGAAATTAAAACTTTAGTTACAAGATCTTATGTGTTGAAAAACAGGTTGGGAATCCTGTTGAAAAGGACCAAATCAACTCTGTTATAAACACATTAAGAAAATCAGGTGTTAAAGTAATCCAATTCATATGTAATGTGAGATTTGACATATGCATGTACAAAATATGACCAGATCTCTTAAAAACATTACTGCAAAATGATTCTGGATTAAGTATTTCTTCAATAAAAACCTCCCAGTAAGTATTTCATTACTTATGAATGGGAAGGGTAAAAAGGGAAGAAGAAAATTCACAAAAAACTCGAAAGTGTGTTTATCTCAAAACTCTTGAAGTCAAAAGTAAAGAGTATAAACACAAAACACTTAAGAGTTCAAATTTGGGGTAAAGATGGTCATTAAGCAACTGTATGCATTCATTGGGTCAGGAAAGTTCAGGTAACAATAGTATCTCCAGTGAATGAACTTACAAGAGGACTAGACAAATTTTCAGAATCATCACATGGTAACAAAGTCTATAACAGGGTTTTCAAAAACTCATGTGAACATGTGTCCTCATTTTTGTTGTCAATCAATCAACAAGAAAATTGTATCAAACAGTGGTCAAAATGTATTTAAAATGTCATACCACTGTTGTCAAACCACTGACCATTTTCATAAACTTGAGAATGATATGATTAGGAGCTTTAGTGAAAATTATACCAGATCCTTTTGGTGCTGTTTTCATAAAATCCTTTAATTTTTTTTGGAAAATGATTTTTTCAAATAAAGCAGGATATATTATTCTTTATTTTTCTTTAAGAATAATATATTTTTTGTACTTTTACTGGTTTTTGATAGTAAAAGTTTCATTCTCCTGAAAGGATTTAGACCCTTTATTTTTTTGGTGATATTATCCTCGAAAATGGATCAAAAGGAAATGGTGTATGTGTCAAGGTTAAGGTCATGTCAACTCAAGTTTAGTTTTAACACTGATCAAATATTGATCGTTAACAGATTTTAAAACACTGGGATACTAAACCACTGTCAGGATTCTATAAAAATTTCAAAACCTGTAATTGACATGTGGCAAAACCTTGAATGAAAATCTTTGTAAAAGCTTATCCACTGATGCACTAACAGTTGTTGATATACTAGTCTTCAAATCCTTACCATTACCTTACCCTTAATCACTGTTTTGTTCAAACATCTGTTTCCTAAATACTGTCCACTGCTGAAAGTTAACCCCTGATCCTTCATTTTCTTGGCAAGCACTGATGCTCAAAATCAGTGTCTTATCCACTGATATGCTATCCACTGATAGTAAAAATCACTCGCTGCTCTCATATTGTTACCGTTGTAACCACTGATATTTACTTCATCAGTGGCTCTCCAAAACAACTGTCCTCCATTTTTCATCTTTTCATCAGCGGTTGACACGTGGTCAGTTTTTAGCCTTCAGATCTTTTGTAACCGCTGCCACGTCAGCATTCACTTTTTCCCTAAATAAAACCCTGATCAAAACCCCAAACAGGGTTTTGCACTATCGAATTGAATTCCAAAATTCTCTTCTCAAAGCAGTTTCCCACTTTCCATCTCAAATCATTCTTCGTTCTTCCTCATCAAAATGACGAAATCAAAATCAAAATCAAAATCATCTTCATCTTCACCTCTCAAAGATGCCACACAAATGGCTGCTGAATCCATTGAAATCCCATACAAATCCCCTCACAACTACTTGGGTCTACTCACAAAACCCACCAACAACCATACCTTCAATTCCATCATCGACATCATGACTGCATCAAAGTATAAAACTTTGCTAACAGCAGATGCTCCAATCTATCAACAAACCCAGAGAGAGTTCTGGAAAAAGGCTACGCTTGAAAAACAAGACGATAAAGTCATAGCCATCAACTCTTCCATACAGGGTAAAACGATTCAAATCACTCCACAATCCATCTCAGAAGTCTTTAAACTCGACGATCAGAAAGGTAAAACTTCTTTTTTCTAAAAGCGAGATGAAAACTGATTTTTTGGGAAGGGGGTATGCAGAACAAACAAAAAGGGATACCTTACAAAAAGGTTTCTTCCCTTCTGCACCTAGGTTTTTATTTCACACTCTTTTGATGTGTGTTTCAAATAAAACAACTGCTTTTAACGAAATACCATTAAAGATCCAATGTCTGGGTTATGCTATTTTAAACAATGAAAACTATAACTATTCCCAGGAGATCTTTGATGATTTGGTGAAAAATGTTGATAGCAAAGCATTTCTACTTTTTCCAAGGTTTCTAAGCTACTATTTCAAACAAAAATTTGGAAAAGAAAATGAAAATTTGCTCGAACAAGGTGTTTATTTTCAAATAAAAGGTTTAACACCTGAAACATTCACTAGAATGTTAACACCTTCAAAAACAAAAGCAGAGGTGCCTGAGCAGAATTTAGCAGTTACCACTGCTCCTCAGGTATCAGCTGCTGAGCCCACTGCTCCAGGTGATCATAGCAGCACAACCACTGCTTTGAAACCCACACCTGCCATCACCAAAAAGACCAAAAAGAAATCATCCAAAAAGCCCACCAAACCCTCTAAAAAGGCAACTCTGGAAGATAAGATCCCAGAGCTAATGCCAGTGACAACACAAATGTCACCACAAACCATTGTTGCTACTTCCTCACAGCAGATGGAAGAAAGATCTCCACCATTGCCTCAAACTCCTCCTGCATCCTCACAAAAGGATCAGGTTGTAAGCATAGGGACCCCACATTATGAAGCTCTGGATCCAATTGGTTCCATCTTCCTCAGTCCTGATCCCAAGGACATGTCTCTTTCAACACCCATACCCTTACCAATCACATTACCACAATCCATAATACCCTTGTTGCATGCAGTTGCTATAGCTCAAACACAAACCAGTTCCTCTCTATCACATATCACTGAGAGTACACTCCTACAAGTGACTGGGTCTGATGCTACTACCCCTGCTATCCCAGCTACAACTAAGGAGGTTACACCCCTTGAGTTACAAGTAACTCTTGGTGGTAGTTCAAGTGGAGCAGCAACTACAAGTGATGGATCAACAGATCTACATTTGGATAGTTGTTTCATTAGTAAGACTCCCTTGAAGGAAATTTCTTCTATAGCACCTCTGGTAACCACCAGTGAGTTTGTTTTAACCACTGGTACCCTCAAAAGGTTATCAAGTGTTGAAGAGAGAAGACCCCAAAACCAAGAACAAGGGGCATCAATGGGTGATTTTTGGGACTCAGTTTCTAAGTCACACATTGATACAACCACTGCTGGTGGGGAATCAGATGATCCCATTAATGTGGGTGATGATTTAAAATATCAGGAATTGACGGGCAGAGTTGAAAAACTTAAAACATCAGTTGCTGAAATAAAGGATATGGTGCAACAACTGTTAAAAGCTCAAAAAGCACCTGCACAACCTGCACCTGCTGTAAATGAGCTATGGAGTATATTTCAACCCCTGCTTGAAAAACAAAAACAAATGGCTGATCAGCAGCATGCAATACATGTAAAACTGCTGACAAACATGGTGGAGTCAAGATTTAAAGATACTTAAGCAGACATCAAAGCTATCAAGGCTCATATCCAAAGCACCACTGGAAAAGTTCCTCCCACTATTCTCTTCATGGATAACCCCCTTCCAGATAATGCCAAAAAGGGGGAGAAAATCAAGCAGTTGAAGAAGAAGGGAATTGAAGATGGCCTGTATGTTGAACCAGAACAAGAAAAACATACATCTAAACCACCTCCCAAAGGTTCCAAACCTCAAATCACAAAATCTCAAACTTCCATCCAAACAGTTGATATGTCAGTAGTTTCAAAAACTGCTAGCCAAACAGCTGCCATTTATTCAACACACACCACTACAACACACACTACAACCACTTCCCTATCATTACAACCTAAAACTACACCACCACCCACCAAATTACCACCTGCTCAAAAGCAGAAGACATCTACTGACACATCAGTAGTTGTAATGACAACAAAGGTTGAAACACCAGTTGTTTCAACAGCTGTTTGCCAGTCATCCACCACTGCTCTCATCAATGTCACATCACCACCATCACCTCCTGCGAAAAAGCAGAAGACATCAGATGTTACAACATCTGTTGTAATGACAACAGCAGTTGAAACACCAGTTGCTTCAACAACTGTTAGTCAGTCACCATCCACCACTACCCTCACTTCACTTCAAACCATCTTCACTACAATCAACAAATCACCCATAAATCTTTACACCAGAAAAAGAAAAACAACTCAGGCAGGTGATGACAAATATGATCCTATGGCTGCAAAATATCCACTGGAACCTGAAGCTGTAAAAAATGAGATGAGACAATTCTACACTGAGGATGATCCTTCAAAAAGAAGATTTCCTTCTCTCATAGGCTTCATAGTCCCAGAAAATATGGATGAATATCTCGAGCTCAAAGCAAGGCAAGCTAAGATAAGAGCTAAGCTTGAGTGCAAAGACCAAGGTGACGAAGCCATTTCAGAAAAAATGGAATTCTTACTCACTAAAGTCAAACTGATGGAAGATTATGCAAGAGATCTGAGCAAAGAAATGTCAGATTTATCACCCAAAGCAGATCTACGAAAAGAAATGAGAAAAGAATATCTTGCATACATCATGAAAGAAAAATTCTATCCAGCTGAAGAAAAATAGTTTGAAGAATGGCCAATAGTTGCATTAAAGCATGGGGCAAACAGAATTGAAAGAATTAAAAATGATCTAACCAAGAAGAGGAATGCTCCAAACTGGAGAAAATACAAAAAGCTCATTGCTGATCTTACTTCTGAATACAAAAGAAAGAAACAGGAGCTGGTGGATGCAAACGTTGGAGATGCTGAATCCATAGCAAAATGGACAAAGCAATATACAGACGAGGCTTATGAAAGGCTCAAGAAAAGGAGGATAACGGTTTTTGACACTCGAAAGAAGCCTGACTACAAAAAAGCCAAAACAACAGATCAAAACCTCTGACCCACTGATCACATCAGCAGATACCTCAATCATTGTGATATACCAAGAAAAGAGGAAACAGCTGACTAAAGCAGAGGAAAAAGAAAAAGAAGCTGAGTATTTTGAAGAAGCCATCAAGAAAATGGCTTTAGATAAAGACAAATCAGCAAAGCTTCAAGACCTTGCCAAAAAGGTTCTGAACAAACCATCATCACTAAACACATCAGCAGATATCTCAGACATTGAGCTAGATCAAAAAAAGAGACAAGAACAGATTGACAAAGAAGTTGCAGAAGACATAGCTGCAGCAAATGAAGTCATAGAAAAGGCTTTCAAACAAATGTCTGAAGCTCAGGATACTGCTCTACAAATCTTTACATGTCACACCCCGATATTTCCACATATGACCGGTGGGCCCGGCGGGGAGTATCGTGATGTAGTTGATATCATCATAGTCAATACACACAATATAATAGCACAGCGGAAGTCTTGGTGAATAAACTATTACAAACCATATTGTCTGAGTGTTCGAGTGACAGAATATACAGACTGGAATGTAATAAGATCCACAGGCGGATCATAAATAAATACAAGAAACAAAATAACAGACTGCAGGTATCTACGGATTTGCAAGATCCTCTTATGACACCTAATAGCTCCAGCCTATTACGAGAGGTACCTGTCAAATCAGTCTTTAAGAAAATACATCAGTTTACACTGGTAAATACAATTAACTGACTCTTTGAAAACATTTATAAAAATTGATTCAAGAGCACATGGCACAAATCTTTTATAACTTGGGACAATTATTTAAATATAATCTTGTATACAGATTTACATGTTTGTCTTACAATTAGGGCCGGTTGGAAGCCGGTCGTGATTAACCGACTCACCACTTATAGAACCCACAAAGGAGTTATCCCCAACATGTGGGTTTATATTTTAGCATTTGCATCTGTCAGGTGTATGCCTATACCCCGTGCATAGGTCGTGGCCATTTTCAAATGAAATGAGCCGAGGATATCCAGGACACGGTCGTATTAACCCCCAATGCTTATGTTATCAAACAAGACAGATTAAAATGGGTTATGTAAATTTATTAATCACAGTCTGATTAAATGATTTCATACCCGACCAAGTGGTATTATTATAATACCATATCCCAAGCCCGTATAAGGGAAAATAAGTTAAAAGTATTTACCTGATGCTAGCAGTATAATCCTAAAGCTCTTGATGGCACCTACTACTGGAAGCTATTTAATCTGTATAGAAGGTTTATTACCTATTAGGATGCTAACGGGTCTTTAATTTAGTCAAGGACTTAGACCGGCTAGCTAGGAGGAAACCTTACGGTTCTAAACGCTAGATTAAGCGGAGACCGGAATAGAATGTGGTTTAGACCCGACAAGCTTGGATACTTGTATAATATGGCTAAACCAAACACATTCTGTAATTTGAGGATTAAATGATAAGGTTAAGCCCGTTTCGACTATTTTATGTAAACTAGTCACATAAGCCGATCCGAACGCGTAAACGCGTAACGGGTAACCGAATAAATTATATACAGGTCTTAATCGTTATTATGCTCAAAATATGTTAATACATCAGTAAGATGTTAACATATATGTCCAAAAAGTAATTTAAGCCAAAATAAGTCCCATAAGGATATTTTGGTAATTTTAATGCCCATAAAAGAGTTTAATTGTGCAACTGAGTTTCAGGTCTAATTAAATCAGTAAAAATATGCATTTTTATAAGTTATATCAGTAGGGTATTTTATATATATGGGAAATTTATCTTATATTACCAAACTATGCACCGAAGGGGCATTTTGGTAATTTTACATAGGCTTTTAAAGGTCAAAATAGATTTCTGAGTTTAAAAACTTTAACTTACTGTTTAATTGTATAAATTAACTTAAAACATCAGTGGGTAATAAATGTTATATGCTAAAAATAGTTTTAACCCATACTAGGTGCTTAAGACGCTTAAAAGTCGGTTTAAAGGGGTATTCGGGTTAAAATAGGAAATCAGAGTTTTTGATCAGTTTATAAAGTTCAAAATACTTTATTTATCATATGAATTCAGTAGCAAAAGGTTTGGCACTAAAAAGTTATGTAAAACTCATTTTATGTATGAAAAGGGTAAAACCGACATTTACGTAAATCAAGCTATAATCCTATGTTATGCTCAGCCTAAAAATAATTAAAAATCTTTAAAAGTCCCAAAATATTATTTTACATCAGTAGGTAAGAATTTTGGTGTCAAAAATCAGGTTTAGATAGGCTTCATACTAATTACGCCATTTAAATAATAAAAAGCTCCTTAATTACGCTATTGAGCATAACTCCTATTCTGGACCACAAACTGAAGTCAAATTTTCGGGACATGTCTAAATATCAGTAGCAAAGGTTTTAGTTCAATCACATTGTTAAAAATCTCAGTTGTATGTAAAAAGGGCGTTTATGGCATTATTAAGCATAATTACGATCAAGTGCATATAATTCAAACCACTAGGCACCAAACAATATAACTCCAGAGGGTTATACTACTAAGTAATGTGGTCCTAATGGAAGCTTAAAACATGGGAGAATTAAGCTTAAACGGGCCAGAACTGAAAGTCAAAGCAAAAGTCAAGCTTTTGCGACTTTCGGTTATAAACTGACCTTAGACTATTAATTTTCGGGTTAGGACTGATAAAACATGTTTTAATATTAATTACCAAGTCATTAGAATGTTCAAATATATTTTAGAACCTCTGTTTTATTAATTAGAATCATTTTTGTAATTTCTGTCCAGTTTGACTTTTTGTCAAACTACTTTGACCCGACAATTGACCAGTCAAACGAGATAATTAGGAGGTGCCCTTTTAAGGGTTAATCACCTACACTAATGTGGTTCTATAACCACTTTCAATTTGATCAGTGGTTAGACCCTATGTAATTAAACCGAAAGTCAAACTAAATTTACGATACGTTTGACTTTAAAGTAATTAAGCTAATTAAAATGACTAAACAAGAAATTAGAGACTTACTAAAGGTCCTAGCAAACTTTTCTACACTTGATAATCCTCTTCTTACTGATAGAAGCTCCAGAACAAGTCCCACAAGTGAATTGTTTGCAAGTGTGTTTATGAACACAAGAATAGGCTCCCTTATATAGCAAATTCCATGAATCTAGATCATTTCCAGGTGTAATTGGAGGCCCTGGGATCACCCCAGGTGTCCTAGCTATTGAAAATAACCGACTTACAGCTCCCTAGGTCGTTACAAACTAGACTAAGGCGGTGGAACAGGCAAAACCCGCACCTGGCAACATTTTTCTGATCTGGGCATGCTGAGGCGGGCCGCGTAAGACTTAAGGGAGTCTTACGCGGGCCGCGTGGACCGGCTAAACTGGCAAAACAAGTTTCATTGTTGGCAGATTCAGTCCCTTGACGTTTTTAACCCTTTTTTACCTCGTTATTGACATGTAGGCCCCTTGTAGTCAGTATGTTGAGGTTCTAGGATGAATAAACTAACTTCGTTAGGCTCCGGTTCGTTAAATACCTCTATGAAAGCAGGTTTCATCAAGTTGACACTTTTGGCCCAAAGTCTTGAAAACATGCTTAACGATGTCGAAACCACGTGAAATTTATACCACTTATTCTTGAGAGTATATTTGAATATTTTGAAGCCTCAGTTTCGTTAAAAGGTCACTCAGAGGTCAGAAACGACATGTTGACATGTTTAACCCTTGTAATTTAATAATCTTCCGATTATTTTCATAAACGGCTTCTTATATCCAATCAGTCACTCGTTTAAGAATATATTCATCATGTAAGGTCATTCAGAGGCACAAGTTTGGCATGTTGACACTTTTAGTCCCTGTGGTTTCATAGTTTCACTGTTCGACATCTTTGGTCCTTCAAACTCAATCTTTCACATGTTTAGAGTTTAGGACACGTGTCTATACATAATTGGACACGTTTTTTACGTGGTGTTACATCCTCACCCCCTTAAAAGAAATCTCGACCCCGAGATTTACTGGAATAAGTGAGGGTATTTCTGTCTCATAGTAGACTCGACTTCCCACGTATATTCGGGACCTCTGCGAGCGTCCCATTTGACCTTTACTATAGGCACATGCTTTCTTTGGAGCTTCTTAACCTGTCGATCCTCGATCGATATAGGTCTTTCTACAAATCTCAAGCTTTCATCAATCTGCACGTCCTTATGAGCCATAGCTAGCGATTTATCGGCTAAGCATTTCTTGATATTACAAATGTGAAATACATTATGAATTCCACTCAGATCCTCAGGTAGGTTTAGCTTATAAGCTACACTACCGACACATTCAATAATCTTGAATGGTCCAATATACCTAGGGCTTAACTTGCCCTTTTTACCAAAACGCATCACACCTTTCCAGGGTGACACTTTCAACAGAACTTTATCGCCTACCTCAAACTTTAGAGGTTTTCGCCTTTTATCAGCATAACTTTTCTGCCTATCCCTGGTAGCTTTTAGGCGATCTCGAATCTGGACAATCTTGTCTGTTGTTTCAAGGACTATATCAGGTCCTGATAACTGAGCTTCTCCTACTTCTGCCCAACAGACAGGCGTTCTGCATTTCCTACCATATAATGCCTCAAAAGGCGCAGCCTTAACGCTTGTATGGTAGCTATTGTTATAGGAGAACTCTATTAATGGCAGGTGGTCATCCCAACTACCACCTAAATCAATAACACATGCTCGAAGCATGTCTTCTAAAGTTTGAATTGTACGCTCACTTTGTCCATCAGTCTGAGGATGGTAAGCAGTACTAAAATTCAAACGCGTGCCCAAAGATTGTTGGAAACTTTTCCAAAAATGAGAGGTGTATCTAGTATCCCTATCAGAGATAATAGCTACAGGTACTCCATGTAGAGCTACAATCTTATCTACATACAATTGGGCTAATTTATCAGAGCTATGAGTCTCCTTGATGGGTAAGAAATGTGCTGATTTAGTCAGTCTATCAACAATAACCCATATAGTATAATTCTCGTGCCTTGTTTTAGGTAACTTGGTTATGAAGTCCATAGTTACCATTTCCCACTTCCATGTGGGAAGTTCTGGCTGTTGCAACAGGCCCGATGGCTTTTGATGTTCAGCCTTGATCTGAGCACAGGTCAAGCACTTAGCTACATGGGTGGCAATAGATTTTTTCAACCCTATCCACCAATAATTAGCTTTCAAATCTTGATACATCTTGTCACCTCTCGGGTGAACTGAGTACTTGGAGTTGTGGGCTTCCTGAAGGTTTACATCTCGAAGTCCTCCATGAGTAGGAACCCAAATCCTTCCGTTCATTCTGAGAATTCCATCCTTCCCAGGTGTTAATTGTTCAGCAGTTATACCTAACTTTTCATTTGGAAGGTTAACTTCCAAAACAGCATCCTTCTGTGCAGCCAATAGTCTTTCATTCAGACTATTCTTCAACTCAATGCTCTTGGCATTAATCCTAATTGGTTTAACTCTTTCCTTTCGGCTTAGAGCATCTGCGACTACATTCGCTTTACCAGGATGGTAGCGAATTTCGAAATCATAATCATTTAAGGTTTCCATCCAACGGCGCTGTCTCATATTAAGCTCTTTTTGATTGAACAAATGTTGGAGACTTTTGTGATCAGAAAAGATCACACATTTAGTTCCATACAAATAATGTATCCACAACTTTAGTGTGAATACAACGGCACCCAACTCCAAATCGTGGGTGGTGTAATTCTTTTCATGCACTTTTAGTTGTCGTGATGCATAGGCAATCACCTTGTCTCGTTGCATAAGCACACAACCCATACTGGTGTGTGAAGCATCACAGTATACGACAAACTCTTCAATTCCATCAGGTAAGGTTAGCACCGGAGCATTGCTCAATTTCTTTTTAAGAATCTCAAAGGATTCTTGTTGTTTCGGACCTCAATCAAACTTAATATTCTTACGGGTCAAAGAAGTTAATGGTGCAGCTATTCTTGAGAAGTTCTCAATGAATCTTCTATAATATCCAGCTAAACCCAAAAAGCTACGTATTTCGGATGGAGTCTTGGGTGCTTCCCAATTCATTACGGCTTCTACCTTAGCGGGATCTACTTGGATACCTCGCTCACTAACAACATGTCCAAGAAATTGGACTTCGCGAAGCCAAAATTCACATTTGGAGAATTTAGCATACAACTTCTCCTGTTGAAGCAATCCTAAGATACATCGAAGATGCTTCTCATGATTATCTTGATTACGAGAATAGATAAGTATGTCATCTATGAAGACGATGATAAACTTATCTAAGTATGGTTTGCAGACTCTATTCATGAGGTCCATGAATGCTGCTGGTGCATTAGTGAGCCCGAAAGGCATCACTAGGAACTCAAAATGTCCATATCTCGTTCTGAAAGCCGTCTTTGGTACATCTTCAGTCCTAACCTTGAGTTGATGATACCCAGATCTCAAATCAATCTTCGAGAAGAAGCTCGCTCCATGGAGCTGATCAAATAAGTCGTCGATCCTGGGTAAAGGATAATGATTCTTAATCGTTACTTTATTTAGCTCACGATAATCAATGCATAGGCGCATTGATCCGTCCTTCTTTTTCACAAACAATATAGGAGCTCCCCAAGGTAAAGAACTAGGTTGTATGAAACCTTTCTCCAATAGTTCATCCAATTGAGTTCTGATCTCTTTCATTTCTGTAGGCGCTAGACGATAAGGAGCTCGTGCAATAGGTGCAGCTCCCGGAAGAATGTCTATCCTGAACTCTACTTGCCTCTCAGGAGGTAATCCAGGTAACTCGTCAGGAAAGACATCAGGATACTCAGAGATGATAGGGATGTCTTCAATCTTAGGTTTCGGATCATTCACAGTCACTTGTGCCATGTAAATGACACACCCATTCTTTAAACACTATGATACCTTGAGAATATACACATTGCTGGGCAACCCGTATTGTGTATCTCCTTGAATGGTGATAGATTCACCAGAAGGGGTTTTGATAATAACTAGCTTTTTATCACAGGCAATTTGGGCTTGGTTATGCGACAACCAATCCATGCCCAGAACTATATCAAACCCAGCCAACTTCATTGGCAAGAGGGATAGCGGGATAGAATGATTCTTGATGGATATAGAGCATCCATCAAGAAGAGTTGAAGCTGTTTCTAAGGTACCATCGGCAAGTTCTACCTCATATTTTATGTCTAGAGTCTTAATAGGCAGATTCAATAACTTACAGAACTTATGGTATACAAAAGACTTATCAGCACCGGAATCAAATAAGACTCTAGCATAATTATTATTGATGAGGAAGGTACCTGTTATGACATTATCGTCATTTACCGCTTCCTTCGCGTTCATCTGGAAAACTCTTGCATTGTTCTTCTTTGCCTCCTCAGGCTTCTTTGCATTCTTGGGGCAATTAGTTTTAATGTGCCCCTTTTCATTGCAACCGTAGCAGGTTGCATCCTTAATATTCCGGCACTCCACAGATTTGTGCCCTTTCTCTTTACAGATCCCACATGGTTTGGCTTGTGCGTCCTGGTTGCACTTCCCAAAGTGCCTTTTATTGCAGGTCTTGCATCTAGGCTTATCACTTGATTGCCCCTTCTTGGAATTAAAATTTCCTTTTCCCTTCTTGTTTGACTGAGGAGACTTATCTTCCTCTCTCTTCCTCTTCCCATCATCAGTGGTTTTCTTTGCCCTACTCCTCACAACATCCAAAGTGAGGGACAAAGATAGATCCACAGCAGATCTATAAGTGGTTGGCTTAGAGGCCTTAACGTTCCCTTTTACTTCAGGAGCCAAACCACCGATGAAACGCGCAATGCGTTTGGGTTCAGGAGTGACTAAATACGGTACCAGCCTTGACATTGAATTGAAGCTAGTCACGTAGGATCTACAATCCAGATCTTTCATCACTAAGGTGAGGAAATCAGTCTCTATCCGCTCAACTTCATGCTGAGGGCAATAGGTTTCCTTAACCAAGTTAATAAACTTGTTCCATGACAGATTGTACAAAGGAACCTTCCCAGTGGCTTGCACTAACGCTTTCCACCAAGTGAGGGCATCGCCCTTGAAGGATTGTGATACAAACTTCACTATATCCTCTTTAGCACATTCGCTAATGTCTATCACTGTCTCCATCTCATCTAACCATTTCATGCAATCGATTGCACCTTTTTCTCCTGTAAAATCCCTCGGTTTACAGGAGACAAAATACTTATAGGTACAACCCTTGGTGTACCAGGGAGTCGGCTCTAGGAAAACATGTCTCTTTGGCTCACTACCCTGATTAGATGAGTGCTGAGACTTACTCTTCTTATGAGTATGAGGTTGAGAATGGGATCTCGAATGAGTTTGAGACCTAACAATACTGGGCTCTTTAAACTTAGCATCCATAGCCTGAGCAACTGCTGCGGTTATCATTTCTTGCTGCTTGGCACCAGTGATATTAATCCTGGTGTTGTTTCCTTCTGTGGGATGACTGTTTGCTTCATCTGAGCCAGCCATTTTTTGGATACTATGACAAACAGTAATGATATATTTAAATTATGCATTAAATCATCATATTGATGATTAGTTGGTCGTGGTATTATTAAACCATATAGACCATATGAAAATAATATTCAAGAGATATAATTCATTTATATTTTTATTAGACAGAGGAATATAATTCACACTGTCATTGTCATGAAGACATATTCATATTATACAAAACTCGTCTCGAAGGACATTTAGATGGCACAAAGCCTTGTCACAAAGACGATTATAATCATTGATCTTTTTTTTAAGGGTCGAACAAAGTTCATCGCCTTCTTGACAGGAAGTCTATTAAAACTTACATTGTCATTATTACACCTTTGCTTGTAAGCATACATCTTAATGGATGTTGTGGTGTATACATCATATTGATGTTTATTAGCCATGATTCCTGATGATCATATAGGCTATAATAGTGACTTGGAAAAGCCAAAGTACAAAGGAAGAATGTGTGGTTTCTCGTACCGCACAATTCAGGATTGTTAACATGTTTTCAGATGTTAACAGAGAGTCATTATCTTAAAGAGGTTATACCATCATAGCCATTTAATATTTTGGCTAGGTTATACCACTAAGGGTTTCTTAGGCGGATTAAATAAAATTTGAAATGAAGTAGCATGATATAATAAATTACATATTTTAAAAACAAATTAACTTCATTAAACTATGAAACGATTACAACATTGCCCAAAAAGGGACTTGAGAAAAACAACACAAACTGCCCACGCAGGGGCTACTGAAAACATTGCCCACGCAGGGGCTACTAAAACGGAAATAAGTCCACGCAGGGACTTGGTACATGAAAACAAAATAAATGTCCTCGCAGGGACTTATTGGAATACAACATGAAACAACAGTTTCCTACTTCTTCTTTCCCTTAAGAAGGTTCATGAGACCTTTAACAAAACCATTGTGCTTCTTCTTGGTTTCGTGGGCCTCATGTTCAACCCTGTCTAACCTCTCTAGGATCTCTTGAGTTTGCTGCTGCTGAGGAGGAGGTTGCTGGTAAGGCGGGTATTGATAATCCTGTGCCGGGTATCCAGTGGGATAAACTGGAGGGTAAGAAGAAGGGTAAAGATGATGGGATTGTGCAGCTGTAAGGTACAGATCATGAGTCCCATAGTCAGATGGGTATCCAGACGGATTATACCCAGATGATCCTGGGTATGTCGGGATCGGGTTGTCAAAACCCAACGGTGGCTGTAGTGGTGCGTGTGAAACTGGCGGAAGGTTGACTTCCGGCACCGTGTGTGAGGGTCCACCCAATTGAGGGTCTTCTGGGATAGGAGGATACGAACTTGAGCCACGAGGAGATGCAAACCGTGGTCCCCCACGTATGGACATTCTTGCATTTCTCCTCCGCCTTGGCGGCTCGGGAGGCTGTTGAGGTGGTTCCTCAACTAGCAAGGGTGGTGGGGTAACAGCTCGAAGCTGTGGTTCATCCAAGGGAGGTTGGACTGGGGAGTTATGGTATGATGGTGTAAAGAACCAGTCATACTGAGCCATCCTTTCTTGAAATGTGTCAGGCCCATGGTACGGTGATCCCTGAAATGGGGAACCGCTTGAGATACTTATTGGGTGGCCTGGTGTTCCTGTTTGTAAATCCGGGTCCGGGTCGGGGTCGTCATCCATCTCCATTTCCTGAGAAAAGTGATCCTCAGGTCCCAAAGGGTTGTAGCCTAAAAGGTCGTTAACATAAGCGTTCGGATTAAATTGTGCAGGTGAGTAAGTGGAATCTGAATGATGAAAAGGATGAGATTGAAAAGAGTGATGTGATTGGTTTGAATGATGAGTTCCCTGCGAAAGAGGGGAATGATGGGGTTCGATAGGAATGGGCAACTCAAAATAAGGAGGGTCAGAAGGTGAGGATCCCAGCGAGTCAGAATGTCTTGCTGGTTCAAAGCTATGGCTCCAATTATCCTTAGAGTCGGAGCCGGAAAACGAGTCGGATGGTGTACGCATATGGGAGGGTCCCGTGCTGCTAGATGGTCCTCCACGCATGGGTCCTTTGCCTCGTCCTCTTAGTCTTGGTGGCATTCTTCCCAGTGGTAATTTATCAAAACAAATAACTATAATAAAACAATAAAAAGAAGGTTAAGAGTAAAATCCTAGGTCATTTGCCTAGACTCGAGAGTCTAAGGAATGTGCTTATTGTGTCATTGAGATTAAACACAAAAGGTTAGTGTTTAATTCACTCAATGTTGGCTCTGATACCAACCTGTCACACCCCGATATTTCCACATATGACCGGTGGGCCCGGCGGGGAGTATCGTGACGTAGTTGATATCATCATAGTCAATACACACAATATAATAGCACAGCGGAAGTCTTGGTGAATAAACTATTACAAACCATATTGTCTGAGTGTTCGAGTGACAGAATATACAGACTGGAATGTAATAAGATCCACAGGCGGATCATAAATAAATACAAGAAACAAAATAACAGACTGCAGGTATCTACAGATTTGCAAGATCCTCTTATGACACCTAATAGCTCCAGCCTATTACGAGAGGTACCTGTCAAATCAGTCTTTAAGAAAATACATCAGTTTACACTGGTAAATACATTTAACTGACTCTTTGAAAACATTTATAAAAATTGATTCAAGAGCACATGGCACAAATCTTTTATAACTTGGGACAGTTATTTAAATATAATCTTGTATACAGATTTACATGTTTGTCTTACAATTAGGGCCGGTTGGAAGCCGGTCGTGATTAACCGACTCACCACTTATAGAACCCACAAAGGAGTTATCCCCAACATGTGGGTTTATATTTTAGCATTTGCATCTGTCAGGTGTATGCCTACACCCCGTGCATAGGTCGTGGCCATTTTCAAATGAAATGAGCCGAGGATATCCAGGACACGGTCGTATTAACCCCCAATGCTTATGTTATCAAACAAGACAGATTAAAATGGGTTATGTAAATTTATTAATCACAGTCTGATTAAATGATTTCATACCCGACCAAGTGGTATTATTATAATACCATATCCCAAGCCCGTATAAGGGAAAATAAGTTAAAAGTATTTACCTGATGCTAGCAGTATAATCCTAAAGCTCTTGATGGCACCTTCTACTGGAAGCTATTTAATCTGTATAGAAGGTTTATTACCTATTAGGATGCTAACGGGTCTTTAATTTAGTCAAGGACTTAGACCGGCTAGCTAGGAGGAAACCTTACGGTTCTAAACACTAGATTAAGCAGAGACCGGAATAGAATGTGGTTTAGACCTGACAAGCTTAGATACTTGTATAATATGGGTAAACCAAACACATCCTGGAATTTGAGGATTAAATGATAAGGTTAAGCCCGTTTCGACTATTTTATGTAAACTAGTCACATAAGCCGATCCGAACGCGTAAACGCGTAACGGGTAACCGAATAAATTATATACAGGTCTTAATCATTATTATGCTCAAAATATGTTAATACATCAGTAAGATGTTAACATATATGCCCAAAAAGTAATTTTAACCAAAATAAGTCCCATAAGGGCATTTTGGTAATTTTAATGCCCAAAAAAGAGTTTAAGTGTGCAACTGAGTTTCAGGTCTGATTAAATCAGTAAAAATATGCATTTTTATAAGTTATATCAGTAGGGTATTTTATATATATGGGAAATTTATCTTATATTACCAAACCATGCACCGAAGGGGCATTTTGGTAATTTTACATAGGCTTTTAAAGGTCAAAATAGATTTCTGAGTTTAAAAACTTTAACTTACTGTTTAATTGTATAAATTAAAGAGTTAACTGCCATTTTCGTCCCTGTGGTTTGGTCACTTTGGCCATTTCAGTCCATTTTTCAAAAATGCGCCATTTTCCTCCCCGACGTTCTGGAAAGGTGTCATTTCAGTCCAAAAATCATAACCCAGTTAAGTCAGTTAGTAAATAAGGACTGATTGTGTAAATTTGTAACATAAAGGACTGATTGTGTAAATTTGTAACACCACCACCACTAGCCCTGCCACCACCACCACGCCGCTGCCACCACCGCCACCACCGCCACCATAGCCACTGCCACCACCACCGCCACCGCCACCACAGCCACTGCCACCACCGCCACCACCGCCACCACCGCGACTACGGGATCTTGTGCGATTATCTTTGGCTTGTGCAATCAAGAGTTCATCATCATCATCGTCAATCATCACGTTGATCATCATCAACAGTTCTTCGAACCACCATTCCATACATAACCCAACCTGCTACCACGTCTTACCACTGGAGATACACCAATCCATCCATCATTGTTCATCAACAGTCACCGTTCATCATCGTCATCATCTCCGTCAACGATCACAACGATCACCAAGCTCATCACCACCGCTGTGTTCGGAGTTCTCGATTTACGGATGAAGATGATTACCAGTGTCTACACCATTGGGCCTCTTCAGTTGCTTTTGAACCAGATTACAAAAACAGAAACTAATATTTGCTATAGCTTAAGGAAGGAGGAACCCGAATGTGTCCAGTGGCTAAAGTCAAAGGAACCGAATTCTGTTGTTTATGTCAACTTTGGAAGTTTGGCAGTAATGTCTGTACAAGATCTGTTAGAATTTGGATGGGGACTTGTTAACAGTAACCATTATTTTCTTTTGATTATACGGACGGATTGGTTGATGGGAAGCTTTCGGTTTTACCCCAAGAACTCGAGGAAATGCTGATCCATCACTATAGCACAACATCAACAACATGAAGCAATGATACATACTTATTATATAAGATGTACATATTAACAAAGATTAGTGAACATCATTCACCCTAAAACACACACATGAATTAATGGATCCAGTGCCCAAAATTGTTGACAAGAAGCCTCATGTTGTGTTCATACCATTTCCCACACAAAGCCATATCAAGTGCATGCTCAAACCTGCAACTTCACCGGAACCTGCAACTTCATCCGAATTCAGGCAAATCGACCACTTCCTTCGTCTGCATCCTCCATTTCATTTTGGCGGTGTGGCTGTGGTGGCGGTGGTGGCGGTGGTGGCAGTGGCTGTGGTGGCGGTGGTGGCTGTGGTGGCGGTGGTGGTGGCAGTGGCTGTGGTGGCGGTGGTGGTGGTGGTGGCAGCGGAGTGGTGGTGGTGGCAGGGCTAGTGGTGGTGTTACAAATTTACACAATCAGTCCTTTATGTTACAAATTTACACAATCAGTCCTTATTTACTAACTGACTTAACTAGGTTATGATTTTTGGACTGAAATGGCACCTTTCCAGAACGTTGGGGAGGAAAATGGCGCATTTTTGAAAAATGGACTGAAATGGCCAAAGTGACCAAACCACAGGGACAAAAATGGCAGTTAACTCTAAATTAAATTAAAACATCAGTGGGTAATAAATTTTATATGCTAAAAATAGTTTTAACCCATACTAGGTGCTTAAAACGCTTAAAAGTCGGTTTAAAGGGGTATTCGGGTTAAAATAGGAAATCTGAGTTTTTGATCATTTTATAAAGTTCAAAATACTTTATTTATCATGTGAAATCAGTAGCAAAAGGTTTGGCACTAAAAAGTTATGTAAAACTCATTTTATGTCTGAAAAGGGTAAAACCGACATTTACCGAAATCAAGCTATAATCCTATGTTATGCTCAGCCTAAAAATAATTAAAAATCTTTAAAAATCCCAAAATATTATTTTACATCAGTAGGTAAGAAGTTTGGTGTCAAAAATCGGGTTTAGATAGGCTTCATACTAATTACGCCATTTAAATAATAAAAAGCTCCTTAATTACGCTATTGAGCATAACTCCTATTCTGGACCACAAACTGAAGTCAAATTTTTGGGACATGTCTAAATATTAGTAGCATAGGTTTTAGTTCAATCACATTGTTAAAAATCTCAGTTGTATGTAAAAAGGGCGTTTATGGCATTATTAAGCATAATTACGATCAAGTGCATATAATTCAAACCACTAGGCACCAAGCAATATAACTCCAGAGGGTTATACTACTAAGTAATGTGGTCCTAATGGAAGCTTAAAACATAGGAGAATTAAGCTTAAACGGGTCAGAACTGAAAGTCAAAGCAAAAGTCAAGCTTTTGCGACTTTCGGTTATAAACTGACCTTAGACTATTAATTGTCGGGTTAGGACTGATAAAACATGTTTTAATATTAATTACCAAGTCATTAGAATGTTCAAATATATTTTAGAACCTCTGTTTTATTAATTAGAATCATTTTTGTAATTTCTGTCCAGTTTGACTTTTTGTCAAACTACTTTGACCCGACAATTGACCAGTCAAACGAGATAATTAGGAGGTGCCCTTTTAAGGGTTAATCACCTACACTAATGTGGTTCTATAACCACTTTCAATTTGATCAGTGGTTAGACCCTATGTAATTAAAACGAAAGTCAAACTAAATTTACGATAAGTTTGACTTTAAAGTAATTAAGCTAATTAAAATGACTAAACAAGAAATTAGAGACTTACTAAAGGTCCTAGCAAACTTTTCTACACTTGATAATCCTCTTCTTACTGATGGAAGCTCCAGAACAAGTCCCACAAGTGAATTGTTTGCAAGTGTGTTTATGAACACAAGAATAGGCTCCCTTATATAGCAAATTCCATGAATCTAGATCATTTCTAGGTGTAATTGGAGGCCCTGGGATCACCCCAGGTGTCCTAGCTATTGAAAATAACCGACTTACAGCTCCCTAGGTCGTTACAAACTAGACTAAGGCGATGGAACAGGCAAAACCCGCACCTGGCAACATTTTTCTGATCTGGGCATGCTGAGGCGGGCCGCGTAAGACTTAAGGGAGTCTTACCCAGGCCGTGTGGACCGGCTAAACTGGCAAAACAAGTTTCATTGTTGGCAGATTCAGTCCCTTGACGTTTTTAACCCTTTTTAACCTCGTTATTGACATGTAGGCCCCTTGTAGTCAGTATGTTGAGGTTCTAGGATGAATAAACTAACTTCGTTAGGCTCCGGTTCGTTAAATACCTCTACGAAAGCAGGTTTCATCAAGTTGACACTTTTGGACCAAAGTCTTGAAAACATGCTTAACGATGTCAAAACTACGTGAAATTTATACCATTTATTCTTGAGAGTATATTTGAATATTTTGAAGCCTCAGTTTCGTTAAAAGGTCACTCAGAGGTTAGAAACGACATGTTGACACGTTTAACCCTTGTAATTTAATAATCTTCCGATTATTTTCATAAACGGATTCTTATATCCAATCAGTCACTCGTTTAAGAATATATTCATCATGTAAGGTCATTCAGAGGCACAAGTTTGGCATGTTGACACTTTTAGTCCCTGTGGTTTAATAGTTTCACTGTTCGACATCTTTGGTCCTTCAAACTCAATCTTTCACATGTTTAGAGTTTAGGACACGTGTCTATACATAATTGGACACGTTTTTTACGTGGTGTTACATTACAAGGCCAAAATCTCCCAGCTCATCAGTAAATAAATCTCTCCCAAGAAACCCATTGGGTTTAAAAATACTAAAGTGGCTCTCTGATCAAAAGACCCATGTATTGACCCTGATCAGATCCAATGGTGAAATGAAGTACATATCAAGGAAATAAGCACTAAGCCTTGGTGTTGAAGATCTACAAGATCTCCTTGAACTTTCGTTGTGCAGGGATGAGGATGACTTAAGTTCCAAAGACTTTGAAGCAGAATTTAAAAGACAAGCTAGTGAACTTCTGATGAGGAATAAAGATCCAAAATAATGAAGTGTTTTGGCATTATCTATTCCAGGGGGAGATTGTTGGGATTGAACCCTACCAGAGAAACAGATAATAAAAGCCAAAACTGGTTCACAACAGTGGATTCATAATAAGCAGCTGTTTATACTAGACTTCTCCCTTGAAAGTGATTATAACATCTGATGGTCCTCATTCCACTGTCCGTATACAACAGCTGCTGTTCTTCTAACTACTGATGAAGCCCTGAAGACTGCTAAGAAGTAAACACTGCTGGTTCAATCTACTGATGACAAAGCACTGCCCAATCAAGGACTGATCAACCTTAAGGAAAGCACTGATGTAAAGAGAAAGTAGTAGTTTAGTATGTCATCTGTTTTATATATAGTCAGTGGTTAAGATTAGCAGTGTGTGTATAGGAACAGTAGTTACAGGTTGTTAGGCTGTTAGACGTCGCTTTCATGGTGACGTCAGCTGAGATATGCTTAAGTGGTTTGGAGTGTCTATAAATGGAGCAGTACCCTGTACTGTTACATTTGATCGATTTGAGTGAGTTCTTCTCCTCAATTCAATCCTTTCATCTTGTGCAACCAACCATGGAGCATCAGGCTGAGGGGGAGTTTAGTTTGTAAGCATGCTTGTAATCTTTTGATTTGTATTGTAAATATTTCGACTTAATGAAAAGCATGTGTTTATCAAAACTGTTTCTCTCTTTGATTGTGTTTACAAAGTTTGTTGTTCATTTCCGCTGCACTTAAACTCTGTTCATTTCTATTTGATCTGTTCAAATTATACAAACAAGCACAATCATTAGAGCCTCCGGTCCTATATTAGAGGTTGTTAGGATCTGAGTTTCTTTTTTATTGTGTTTTTGTTTAAGAATTAAGAAGATGAACAAGTAATGCAGCGGAATTAAAATGGAAATAAACTTTGCACACAATCAAACAAGAGAAATGCTTTCAACACACATTTTAACATAGAACCGAATGATTGAATTTATTTCAAGATTTAAGTCTTTCTTCAATCATTCGTTTAACCCCTTCTTTCACAAGGTAATCCTCTGCTTCTTTATCTGCTGCTTTTATTTTATCCATCTGCTTTTGTTTCATTCTTTGGTAAAGGATGGCAGAAGGTGGAGCAGTGGATCTCCTGAATTGTTGCTTTTGTGGCTCAGCTGAAACCACTGCTTCAGGATAATCAGGCTTTTGTGGAATATTAGGATTTTTCTTCCTTAATTCTTCCAGCCTTTTGTAAGATGCAAACACTTTATCCTCTGTCCATCTTGACACTTGATTCCTTGACCCAAAATCAACTGTAATCAGCTCTTCTTTCATCCTCTTCAGCTGCAAAGTCTTTTTTGGTACATTTTTCTTAAACTTTGCCCAGATAGGAGGAGTCTGCTTCACCTTGTTTTTGATCATATCTTGAATTCTGGCTGCTTCACTTTCAAGCTCACTAATGGTCCATTCTTTGTACATGTACCTTTCTATTTTATACTTTTTGTAAGCCATGATGTTATCAAGATAATCTTTTCTCAAGGTTTCATCTGCTCTTTCTGATAGTTGCTGACAAAGATTTTTTGCAAACTGCTCCAATGTTCTGACCTGAGTTAGCAGGAATTGATAGTATCTTTGTATTTCCTTATCAGATTTACCATGTGAATTCCTTTTAGAGATATCCTCTGCTTGTTGAGCTTTTAACCTCATATATTCTTTAATGTTGTTTGGCCTAGGATATCCTTCAAGAGATGGAAAACTCCTTTTAGCAGGGTCATCTTCAGTGTAGAAGGATTTGATCTCCTCTCTAACTGCTATAAGCTCTAAAGGGTACTGAGCACCTGCAGGAGTAATGGCAGTGTTTGGTTTTTGAACTTGAGCTGAAGAAAGAGGAACATGGTTTGGAATAGATACAAGTGGCAGTGATTGTGTGATTGTTTGTGGTGGTGAAGTGTCATCATCTAGGACAACATTGGTTACCCTTCTCCTTTTGGGTTTAGGAGAGGTTGGTGGTGTTTTGATGGATTGAGTGGTAGTGATTTGAGTGGAAGGTTGCTGACTAACAGTTGTTGGAACAACTGGTGTTTCAACCACTGTTGTCATTACAACAGATGATGTGTCATCTGAAGTCTTCTGCTTTTTAGCAGGAGATGATGGTGGTGATGAAGTTGTTTTTGGTGGTGAGGTATTTTTGGTGGTGATGATGTTTTTGGTGAGGCAGTGGTTGAAGTGGGAGCAGTAGTTGTAGTGTGTGTTGAAGTGGTGGCAGTTGTTTGGGTAACAGCTGTTGAAACCACTGAAGTACCAACAGTTGTTGATACAACAGGAGTTTTAACCTCTGTTGGTTTGGGAGATTGATGTGTGGAGTTTTTAGGATTTTCTTCATCCTTTGGTTCTGAAGTACCCTGCTCATTCATTTCCATAAAAACTCTCTTCTCCTGTTCAAACCTTGCTTTATCCTTTGCCTCCATATCCCTTTTTACCCTTGCTTTTGCATCAGCAATGGCATTTGTGGTTACATCAATCTTTTTAGTACCATCTGGAAAGGGGATGTCTGCAAGCATACTTGACTTGTCTGGTTCAATGTACAGACCATCTTCATATCCCTTCTTTTTAAACTGCTTCAATTTCTCCCCCTTTTTGGCATCAGCTGGTGGTGGTTCATCCACAAAGATGATAGAGGGAGGAGCAGTGTCGGTGGTATTCAGCAAATGGGCCTTGATTGCCTTGATATCTACCTGTGTGTCTTTATACCTTGCTTCCATGAGATTTCTGATCTTTTGAACTTTTATCACATGTTGCTGATCAGCTAATTCTCTTTGGTGGTGTAGCAGAGGTTGAAACAAACTCCACAACTCATTTGGAGTGGGAGCAGGTGATGGAGCAGCTGTTGGAGTTGGTGCAGCAGGGGATGGTACCTTTTGTGCTTTCAACAACTGTTGCAGCATGTCTTTGATTTATGCAACAGATGTATCAAGCTTGTCAACTCTATCCGTCAATTCTCGGTACATTAAACCATCACCCAACTTAATGGGATCATCTGATTTCCCACTAACAGTGGTTGTATCAGTGGTTGCCTTAGGAAAATTTTCCCAAAAGTCATCCAATGATGCCCCTTGTTCTCGGTACTGGGGAACAAACACACCAGTGGTTATCAGAGTTGCTGGAGAGGAAATTGCCTTAAGGAAGTCTGATTTATCAAACAACTGGCCAGGTGTAGATCAGTGGATCCAACACCTGTAGTTGCTGCTTCGCTTGAACTACTGACATGAAGTACTTGTACATCCTGCAGTGTAACCTCCTCTGGTGTTGTTGGTGGGTTAGCAATGATAGGGAGTTCAAACTCAGTCACTTGTGGTGGCATGCACTCAGTGATAGGTGGTTGAGAGGAACTGATTTCTGTCTGAGCTATATCAAGTGCATCCAACAAAAGTTTTGTTTGTACGGGAATTTGAGAGATGAGTATGGGTGTGGAAAGAGAATTTTCCCCGGGCAGTGGGCTGTGGATGATAGAAACAAGTGATTCTAGAGCGTCATAATTTGGTGTCCTAGTTCTTACAACATGTTCTTTTTGAGAAGAAGTAGGAGGAGTTTGAGGCTTGGGTTGAGATCTTTCTACCATCTGCTGTGAGGAAGTAGCAGCAGTGGTTTCTGGTGACTTTTGTGTTCTCACTGGCAGTTTCTTTGGGATGTCATCTTCTAGAGTTGCCTTTGTTTTAGGTTTAGGGGGCTTTTGTGTTTTCTTTTCTCTTGGTCTTTTGGTGGATTTAGGTGTGGGGTTCACAGCAGTTGTTTTGCTGCTGTGATCACCTTGAGCAGTGGGCTCAGCAACAGGTGCTTGAGGAGCAGTGGTAGCTGCTAAAGTCTGCTCAGGAGCCTCTGCTTGTGTTTTGGACACTTTTGATAGCCTTGTAAATGTTTCAGGTGTAAGGCCATTTATTTGAAAAGGTTCACCGTGGATGAGTACATGAGCATCATCCTTTCCAAATTTCTTTTGAAAATAAAAGCTTAGGAACCTTGGAAATAGTAAAAATGATTTGCTAGTAACATTTTTTACCAAGTCATCAAAGATCTCCTGTGAATAGTTAAAGTTTTCCCCATGCAAGATAGCATAACCCAGGTATTGGATCTTTAATGAAATTTCATTGAAAGCAGTGGTCTTATTAGAAACACACATTAAGAGGGTATGAAACAAAAACCTTGTGGCAAGGGGAAAACTGCCTTTTTGCAAAGTGTCTTTTTTCATTTCTTTTGCATACCCTCTTTCTAAAAAATCTGTTTGATACTCTATTTTAGGGAAAGAAGTTTTACCTTGAAAATCATTGAGTTCAAACACTTCAGAGATGGTTTGTGGTGTGATTTTAACTTTAACACCCTTTATCGAGGAATTGATGGCTATGGGTGTTTCATCTTGATATTCAAGTTTTGCATTTTTCCAAAATTCCCTTTGGGTTGCCAAGTAAATCGGAGCATCAAAAGTCAACAAAGTTTTGTACTTTGAAGATGAAAGAGCATCTATAACGGAATTGAAGGTTTCAGTGTGACTTGGTTTTGTCAAGAGACCCAAGTAGTTATGGGGAGCTTTGTATCGAATTTCTATGGCCTTTTGAGTGGATTTCTCAGATGATGAAGACGGTGATTTTTCCATTTGAGGAAGAAGGATGATGAGGAATTTTGAGAGAAATGGAGGATAAATGCTTTGAGAAAGGAATTTTGAATCCGATTCGACAGTAAAAACCCTGTTTGGGGGGTTTTGATCAGGGTTTTATAGGGGAAAAAGTGAATGCTGACATGGCAGCGGTTGCAAAAGATCTGACCGCTATGTACTGTCCACGTGCCAACCCCTGATGAGTAATGGAAGACAGTTGTTTTATGAAGCCACTGATGGAATAATATCAATGGTTGCAATGGTTACAATGAAAACAGTGGGACACTTTAAGCTATCAGTGGATAGCCTATCAGTCCTGATGGTGCAATGTTGAGATTATTAAAATAAACTATTACAATGGATTTTTGATTTCCTGAAAACATTTTGATGCTTATAATTCATGAAAAAATTTCATTTTAACTATTTTTAAGATGCATGTGTAGATTATTAAAATAAACTATTACATAGAAAAATAGAAATTTAATGAAATATTTATAAACTATCACACGCTAGAGTTAACACTTGTTAGGATTTCGTAGGTAAAATTGTAACGATTAGGTAAAATTGTAATTTCATTGTAATTCTATTTTTTAACTATCAGTGGATAGCCAACAGTGATTGAAACACAGATGTTTGGTCACTCAGTGGTCAACATGAAAAATGTAGAAACAGAGGTTGTCTATCAACAGTGGATAACATTTAACAATCAGATGTTTGAACCAAAACAGTGGTTGTAACAGACTTTTAAGGATTAATGAAAACTATCATTTTAACTATTTTGAGGATGTTTGAAGTTAAACAGATATTTAACCTTAAACATCTGTTTGGACATAAACAGATGTTTGCGCTTAAACAAATGTTTGACCTTAAAAAGAAGTTGGCCCATAAACAACTGTTTGCAAAAAAAGACCAATTTCAAAAATACTATACCCAAACAATCAAAATGAGGAGCTTAATAATCAGTTAGCATGCTGGGGTGATGTGATAAATACTGTTACATATAAACATCTCAGTGATATGAAATCTAACAATCTAACAGAGTATAAAACACTGATGTGATAAATACTGTTACATATAAACACTGTTAACATAAACAAAGGTAGAATATCTACTGTTGATGCTGAACCACTGTTGTTGTTGGGCAGTGGTTCGTCTTTGAGTTTGTATAGGGTTTGTCTCGAGAGATAAACTATAACGAACCACTGCTACACTAAACACTGTTACATAAGAAACACTGATACATAAATACTAAAGTTGAATCCGCTGTAGATGCTGAAGCACTGCTGCTACTGAGCAGTGGTTTTCCTTTCGTTGATCAGGCTTTAGGTACATAAGTACTTGTCTTTAACAGGGCTTTGTCTTCAACAGTGGATAGGCCTCATCAGTCTTTAAGTCCATCAGTCTTTATAAGGAGCAGTGGTTAATTATAACAGTCCTTAGCATGATCAGCTGTTATAACCACACCATAACCCTTTGAGAGGAAGCAAGTGTCCGTCTATTCATTTGAGAGGACTCATTGCATTACATCCCTGTTGAAAACTGTTTTGGTCAAAAATCAGGCTAAGATAATGTAACCAAATCTTTGTTGTGAGGAATGATGCTTGAATCAATGAACAATGTTAAGGATAACTCAGAAATGTAATGAACAAATGACACAAGGATTTATACGAGGAAAAAGCCCTTGATCAAGAGTTGATCTCCGGCACAAAAAACCTCGGGTGATGGAAACTACCGATCACCAACTAAAATTAAACAAAAGAAGTTTACAACTCGGGATGATAACAAGCTTGTTACAAGGATCACTATTGTGCAATGTGCAAAACGTATGAAATCGCCAAGTAGTGTTTGAGAGCTGATTGAGAGCTGTTACGAGAGTGTGTGTATGCCAAAATTAGCTAAGTGTTCTAAATCAAGCTTGTTATCCCCATTTTAAATTAGAAATAACTAACTAACTAACTATCCGTAAAATGTGCAAGCTCCCCACGATCTCCATAACGTTCACAAGAACCAAGCACGTGCGGAATATTAAGGGAATATGCTGCAGGAATCTCGGTGAGACTTAGTCCATGCCTTTGCTCCTGCAAAACAAGCTTACGTACAAGGTAGACAATTGTTAGTATAAGGATAACAATAAGGATCCTGAATCCTGATCCTGCAACGCCTACTGAGGATCCTTAATTCAAACAGAATTGAGGATCCATGATCCTGGCAGCACATGAGGATCCGTGATCCTTAGGATTGGAAAATCCTCCCCTAACAATTGCCCCCAAAATATAAGGAGTAAAGTGTAAATTAACGAGTTATATTTTCTTGATCTTATCTGCAACAAACTAACGGATATGTAGCCATTATAATCTAACTAGCCGTTGCAAGTTATACGTTATTGAAGCGACGTCTCTGCAAAATCATCATTATATATATAGGTTAGAGATAAGGACTAATGTGCATTTAAATTCGAGCAATACTCCCTTTAAATCCTCATTTGAAGATCAAGCAGGTACTTCTCTTTCTCCTTCCTCTCTTCACATTCTTGCTCTGTTCCTTCTCTCCCGAAATCTCTGATTCACAACGAAGTTAAGATCATCCCCCGCCAAGGATCATCAGAAAGACAGTCCTTTGAAGAGCCAAGGGATCATCAAAGATTCTCCGAAGGAACGTTGCTACTTTACTGATCCTGATATAGACATGATTCGCCGTTGCTTTCCGGCGGACACTGTTTTTAAACCTTTTGACCCTACCGCCTTGAGCAATTTCATTTCTGCAACATGGGTTGCTTTTCCGGCTACCCCATTTCTGATAGGATACTCCTATCCTTTCCCTGCTTTTACCCAGTCTTTCTTCTCCCTTACCGGCATATCCTATATCCAGGCTATGCCAATGATGTGGAGGGTTTTATTTACCCTTGAGAGGATCATTGAGCAGGAGGATATAGAGTTAGGAATGTATGAACTTGCTGAACTGTACAACCTTGTGAGCTACGGTTCACATCGCTTTCTATTCAAACACAAACCCGGTGAGGCACACCCGATCCTGAAGACCACCAAAAATGACACGAACTGGAAGAAGCGATTCTTCTTCGTTAAGAGGGATTCTATCTCGGATGGGAAGGATCTCCCTAGAAAATGGGCCACCCATGGTAGGATAGAGGATCCTTATAGAAGGATCATAGGATAACCCTGTTTCCATTGAGGATCACTAACATCTTTTGTATCTTTTGTGCAGCTATCTCTGTTTCACATATCATTCCATCACCTGCAACCAAGGAGAGGATCAACGCTTTCCGGAATCTTGATCCTGCAATAAGGTCATTTCAAGCAAACACCAAGGATTCTCAAGAAGTATCCTCAGGCTCCGTTACAATGTCAAGTAAGTATCCAAGTTTATATATGGTTAAATGTTGAAATGCAAATAAAACAAGAATACTTATCTGTTGTTTTGGATTGATAGGTGCTGGAAAATCCTCAAGGTCAGCCTCCCGCTTTAGTATCAGTGACCTTAGCACTGTGGCTCCTCGTTCCGGAAAAAAGAAAACTGCTGCTAGCCCAAGTACCATAGTCCCTAAGCCTGTCACCTCCAAGGGGGGAAAGAAGAGGAAGGCCACTGAAGCTGAAAATCTGGAAGGCTTGCCTCTTATCCGCCACCAGTTCCAAGAATACTTTGCTGACGTAAGGATCACTGACTCTGCTTGATTATCCTGCCCACTTGAGGATCACGGATCCTGAACTTTACCTTGTCTTTTTTGCAGAAATCGCTGAGGTCGAAATGTTGTTTGATGCATATGTTGAGGAGGCGAAGCAGAAGCATTTGGAGTATCAAAAATTCTTCCTGGCTAAGGATCAAACCATCTCCTCCCTTGAAAAGGACCTCAATCAGGCGAAGAAGCAGGTGGTCATGGCCCAGATAAATGCTGATCATGAGAAAGCTGAGCTGCTGGAGGATGCTAAAATCTCTGCTGCCATCACCATGTACAAGATCAAGCTGTAAATGGCTCAGGAGGCTGAGGATCCTGACTTCGACAGGACCACTTGGGACAAGGAGGGCTGGAAGGCAAAGCTAGCTGAGCTAGAGGATGAGGAGGAGGCTACCGAGGTCTTGGCCATTGAGGCAAGTGGCAGCGGGAAGGATCAAGCTGGTGGTGATGATGCTGGTGGTGATGCAGCCAAGATGTGAGCTGCAGAAATGGGCGATGATGGACATTTCTAGACGCGGCCGGAGCCCATTTTTTTTAGGATTTGAAAGTTTTTTGGTTGTGATGTTTTGAAACAATGTTGGGTTGTACTTTGAACAATAGTTTCTAGGGTTGTGGATCATGGATCCTTAGACAATAGGTAGGATAATAGGTGGTGGAGGGATCCTCTGTTTGGGGGATGAAACCACTTGTTATCCTGCCATCTTTTATTTCCTGCACTCTCAAGACCTGTTAACAATGGACACCCTTTGCCAACCCAAGTGGACGGGCCACGTATTGCTGGTAGAAACTTGGGTTGGCAATTTTGACAACCTTAAAAGGGTTTAACTTTTGTGAATAAATAAAACTTCAACTTTTTTGGCTATTTCCCGTGTTGTTATCCTTGTAAATTCTTTATTTTTCTACTGTTGATATTCACTTTCTTTGAATTTGTAAGTAAAGAACAAAGGCTTAGTAAATCATGTTTAAAAATTTTAGGATATGATCAAGGATCAAATATCCTATAGTTGACAAGTTCAGAAAAGTTATGTAACTCAAGGATCATTAGTTCTGTTGTCAAAGGATAAAGGGTCACTTATAAATAATAACTAAAATCAAAGTGATCAAGGATCATACCTGAGAATCCAAGTTAGGATCCTAACCCTTTATCATTTATAATCAGGATAACCAAAAGACAGACCTTAGTAAAAGGTAAGGATCAAGGATCCTTAGCTGTTTAGCTTCAAAACCCTGAAATGGAACATAACTTGGGACTAAGCCAATATAAGAGAAGAGTTAGTAACTGGGGACAAGCCCAATATACTGGGGACAAGCCCAAAGGATCTTGTGTAAACTGGAGTATGGCCCTCACTGGCGACTATCCAAACTTAAGCGACATGAAAATGCCGAAACCTTAGCTAACGTGAAAACGTTAGAAACCTTAGGAACGGATGTATGGTACGTCTACCATTATACGTAGGATCCCGGATATAGCCAGTACAATGAAATTGTCAGCCCCTAAAGCGAGTACTGGTCCCATTACCATGAACTGTACCAGGATCATCGTGCGCTACTGGTGATACTGGGGACATGCCCAAATAACTGGGGTCAAGCCCAAATAACTGGGGTCAAGCCTAAATAACTGGGGTCAAGCCTAAATAACTGGGGTCAAGCCCAAATAACTGGATACTTCTGTGGATACTCAATCCTTTGTTAAGGATACCTAAACCTTCTGCAAAACTCAGAATCAAATGAAAGGAGGATAAAGGATCCAGGATCCTTATCCTTGTATATAGGATAATTAAAGAATGAAATAGATTGAGATTAGATCATTACCAGGATGAGGATCACCTATCTTCTAAGGATCCTTCAAGGGTACTTGTTAAGAAAGTGGCTAAGGATCATGGATCCTTATCACATGAAGTATTTCTTCAAGTGGACAGCATTCCAAGCTCTTGGTAGCAAATCACCTTCCATTGTTAGCAATCGATATGCCCCCTTTCCTGCCTTAGCTTCGATTAGGTAGGGGCCTTCCCACTTTGGTGCCAACTTTCCATCAGCAGGATTTGTGGTATTTTGAAATGCTTTCCTTAATACCATATCACCAACTTGGAATTTCCTGATCCTGACATTTTTGTTGTAGGCTCCAGCCATCCTTTGTTGATAACTAGCCATCCTTATCCTTGCCAAATCCCTGAGTTCTTCTATAGTATTCAAGTCTTGAACCAAGTTTTCAGCATTTCCTTCAGGATCACGGATGCTTGTTCTTGCAGTAGGAACCACCATTTCTGTAGGGATCACTGATTCTGCCCCAAATACCAAAGAAAATGGAGTTTGGCCAGTAGCATTCTTAGGAGTTGTCCTATCAGCCCATAGTACATAAGGTAGTTCTTCTGCCCATTTTCCTTTCTTGGACCCAAGCTTTTTCTTCAAGTTGTTGATGATGATCTTGTTGGATGATTCTGCCTGACCATTAGCTTGTGGGTGAACTGGTGTTGATGTTATCATCTTAATCCCCCAGCTGTCATAAAAGTTAGTAGTTCTACTCCCAATAAATTGGGATCCATTATCACAAATAATTTTAGAAGGGATACCAAATCTAGTAATAATGTTTCTTTTAATAAAGGATATCACTTCCTTTTCTCTGACTTGAGCAAAGGCTTCAGCCTCTATCCACTCGGAGAAGTAATCAGTCATGGCAAGCATGAATACTTTTCCACCAGGTGCTTTAGGAAGTTTACCAACTATATCCATTCCCCATCTCATAAATGGCCAAGAAGAGGATATAGGATGCAAAAGCTCTGCTGGCTGATGAAGGATATTACTATGTCTCTGACAAGGATCACACTTCTTGGCAAATTCCACAGCATCCTTCTTCATAGTAGGCCAATAGTATCCTGTTTTCAGGATCCTTGAGAATAATGCCCTGCCCCCAGTGTGGTTTCCACAATCTCCTTCATGAAAATCCTTTAGGACTTCTTGGATTTTGGGATCCTCAATGCATCTTAGATATGGTCCTGCAAGAGATCGTTTATATAACATATTATTCAATATTGTAAATTGAGATACCTTAATTTTGAAAGCCCTCGGGTTTTCTCCTGTAGGAATCTCTCCGTGTTGTATGTATCTCATGATTGGAAGGATCCATGATCCTGAAAGGGATTGTGTATTATCACTAGGGATGATTGCAGAATCTTCTCTTATCTCCATGGCTACATGATCCTCAATAGCAGGGGTTAGGATATGGATAATAGGGATCTTGATATCCTCTGGAATCTTCAAGGATGATCCTAGATTGGCCAATGCATCAGCTTCTGCATTCTCTTCTCTGGGTACCTGTGTCAAACTAAAGGAAACAAAAGAGAGTGCCAATTCTTTGACTATCTCTAAATATTTGATTAGCTTTTCACCTTTAACAGCATAGGATCCATTAAAGTGAATAGTAATTAATAATGAATCTACATGTACCTCAAGATACCTGATCCTCATATGCTTGGCAATTTGCAAACCAGCTATCAAGGCTTCATATTCAGCCTCATTATTAGTAGTTTGAAACTCACAAGCTATGGGAGTGGGGTATTATGTCCCCCTGTGGCGATTTTAGTAGTATTCCAAGTCCTGTCCCTTTGACATTGGAGGCTCCATCAGTGAAGAGTACCCAAGGATCCTTAGTTTCTTCTAGCTGTTGGACTTCTAACTCAACTTCCTTTTGCAAGTCACTACTAAAATCTGCCGCAAAGTCAGCTAAGGCTTGGGATTTGATGGCAGTCCTTGGTTCATATCTTATATCATAAGCACTAAGCTTCACTGCCCACTTAGCCATCCTTCCTGACATTTCAGGTTTCCTGAGAACATTCTTAATTGGAAAATTAGTCTTAACAATAATGGCATGAGTTTCAAAATAATGTCGTAATTTAGTAGATGCCATAATTAGTGCAAGGATAAGTTTTTCTAAATGTGAATACCTGGATTCAGCATCAAGCAAACTCTTACTTACATAATAGACAGGATGTTGTGTACCTTCGTGATCCTTAACAAGGACCACACTTACTGCTTTAGAGGATACTGCCAAATACAAGGATAATATATCCCCTTTTTCCGGTTTCATCAAGGCAGGGGCTGAGGATAGGTAATCCTTAAGAGCTTTGAGAGCATTTTCATGCTTTTCAGTCCACTCAAATTTCTTGTTCTTCCTCAAAATGTCATAGAATTCCTTGCATTTTTCTGAGGATTTGGATATGAACCTGTTCAAGGCTGCGATCCTGCCTGTCAATCTTTGCACATCCTTAGCATTGGCAGGAGATTTGATATTCACAATAGCCTTAATTTGCTCTGGACTTGCTTCAATGCCTCTTTTTGTCACCATATAGCCTAGGAATTTACCTGCTTTAACACCAAAGTGACACTTCGAAGGATTTAGTTTCATATTAAATTTATCAAGGATATTGAATGCTTCCTCCAAGTGTCTAAGGTGATCCTCAGCTTTCTTGGACTTAACCACCATGTCATCTATATAGACTTCCATAGTGTGTCCAATTTGTTCCTTGAACATCATATTGACTAGCCTTTGATAAGTAGCACTTGCATTCCTTAGTCCAAATGGCATAGCAATATAACAATATATACCAGTTGGGGTCATAAAAGCTGTATCCTCTTGGTCAGATGGTTCCATCTGAATCTGTTGAAATCCAGATGAAGCATCCATAAAAGTTAACAACTCATGACCTGCGGTAGCATCCACCATGGAGTCAATGTGGGTAATGGGAAAGGATCCTTGGGACATGCCTTGTTTAAATCAGTAAAATCGACACATACCCTCCACTTTCCATTTTTCTTTTGAACAACAACCACATTGGCTAACCACCTTGGATACTTAACCTCTCTTATCATACCTGCCCGGAGTAGTTTATCTACTTCTTCCTGGATAATGGCATTCCTTTCAGGTGCAAACTTCCTCCTTTTTTGATGAATTGGCTTGAATGACCTGTCAATGCCAAGTTTATGAGTAATTATATCTTTAGATATACCTGTCATGTCCTCATGCTTCCAGGCAAAGGTAGTTTTCCTCTTCTTAAGGAAGGATACTAGGTCCTGTTCAATGTTGCTGAGGATCCCTGATCCTATGAAGACTATGGATTCAGGATCATGAGGATCCATAAGGATTTCTTTCACGTCCTGTTCTCTTGCCTCCAAGACATCTCTTGGAGGATGCTTTAATTGCTATTGCTCCCTTGGTCTTGAGGCTGGCTTCATTGATGACGTGTAGCAATTCTTAGCTTCTTGTTGATCACTCTCAATTTTCACCACCCCCCATGGACTAGGAAGCTTCACGTATTGATGATAGGTAGATGGGACTACCTTCATGTCATGTATCCATGGCCTGCCAAGGATAACATTACAACAGGATAAGCAATCTATAACACAGAATTTTTTATAAGAATGAAGTCCTTCAATATAGATGGGGAGTTTGATGTCCCCCAATGTATTCTTGGTTTCTCCGCTGAATCCCACAAGAACTGAGGATGTTGAGACAATGTCTGATTCAGGAATGTTCATCTTCTTGAGGATATCAAGCTGAATGATGTTTACTGAGCTTCCTCCATCTATCAGGATCCTGCGAACAAAATGGTTAGAAATAAACAGAGTAATAACGAGACCATCATGATGAGGATCCTGAACATCAACACGATCATCCTCATTAAAAGTTATAATTTTATCCTTGGTAACAGTGGAGGTCCGGATGGGTCTATCTCCATTATCCATCTTGGTCTCCTTAGCATGTCTCTTGGCTGCTGAAAAGGAAGTACCACAAATGTCTGATCCACCGGATATGAAGTTTATAACTTGTGCATCTGTTGGAGGAGCAGGAGCCTTTTCTGGGATCCTTTCAGGATCCTGGATCCTTGACTTCTTTCGTCCCAAAAGCTCCTTCAAGTGCCCCTTGCTTAACAAGTAACCAATTTATTTTCTAAGTGCAATACACTCTTCAGTGAGATGCCCAAAATCCTCATGATATGATGCACACCATTTGGACTTGTCTTTTGTTGCGGCTGGTTTATCACTTTTCCTTGGCCATCTTGCTTTCTCACCTAGATTCTGCATTGCAAGAATTAGTTCATTGTTATCAACATAAAAACAATATTCAGAAATTGGAGGATAATCCTCATCCTCCTCTTCTTATTCTACTGCATACACATTCTGGTTATCAGACTTGTTGTAGGATTTAAACTTGTTATTCTTGAAATAGGATCCTTGCTTTTCCTGTTTTGAGGATCCTGCCAATCTCTCCTGGATCCTTTTATCATCCTCTAATCAGATGAATCTAAGGGCCCTGGTTCTTACTTCATCAAGATTCCTGCATGGGGTCATAACAAGATCATCATAGAATAATGAATCCCTAAGCAAACCCATTTTAAAGGCTTCTACAGCCATGGCTATATCCAGATTAGGGATATCTAAGGATTCTTTACTAAACTTAGTGATGTAATCTGTAAGTGACTCATTTTGACCTTGTGTTACCCTATATAGATCACTAGTTAAACGTTCAAATTTCCTGCTACATGAGAACTGACTATTAAATAGGTTAACTAGATTAGCAAATGAAGTAATAGAGTAAGGGGGAAGACTTAGCAGCCATTTAAGAGCAGATCCTGTAAGTGTGGATCCAAAACCTTTGCATAGACATGCTTCTTTTAACCTCTCTGGGATGGGGTTGATCTCCATCCTTTCTCTATATTGAGCTACATGTTCTTCTGGATCCGTTGAACCATCATACAGCTTCATAGTTGGTATTTGGAACATTTTTGGTATCTCAGCATCACAAATGGGTGGTGCAAAATGAGATATCCTATGGCTCCCATCTGCAATTTCAGGGATGGGCTTAACCACTCCTGGAACGCTGGATATCATATCCTTCAGCTTCTGTAATTCCCTAGCCATAGCTTGATTGATGCCTGTATCCTGCATAGAGCCATGGTTAGTGTTATAAGAATTATTGAAAGTATTACCTCCCATAGGATTTGAGTTAGGAATTGCAGATGTGAATCCATATTGACAGGATTCTGGTATGATTGAAGGACCAGAAGAGGCAATGGTCTGCATTGGAATGAAGTCTCCTTGATGAACATCTGTGCTTGGGGGGTTGTATTCTTCTCAAGAATCCTTGATCCTGAAAGATGTTGGATCCTTGAACCTGAGAGGATCCCTGAGGCTGAGAGGATCCTTGAACCTGAAAGGATCCCTGAGGTTGGGAGGATCCTCGGACCTGAAATGAGGATCCTAGAACCTGAGAGGATCATTGGACCTGAGAGGATCCTTGGACCCCAGAGGATCCTTGAACCTGAGAGGATCCTTGGACTGTGTGCATTCCCAAATATCCTCCTGAGCTGACGAAGGATCCCTGATGCTGAAAAGAGGATCCCGAAGGCTGAAAACAGGATCCTTGAGGCTGGAAGTGAGAGCCAAAAGCCTGACTCATAGTTGTTGCTCCATAACGCCTTCCCAACGGTTCAGTTTGGTACCGGATGTCTAAGGCTGCAGATTGTTGGGCCGTTATAGCTGGAGTATCGAAATCCAGTGATCTTGGTATCAGAGGAGAGTGATCCTCCCCTGATCTCTTCTGTTTCTTGATGTCACTGATCTCCCAGAGGATCCTTTCGTTGGTTTTGTCCTGCTCTTGTATGTGATCCCTCATTTGCAAAATCAAAGTAAAAAGATCACTATTAGTAGGATTAGAGGAAACGGAAGAAGTTGGTGGTTTTGAAAAAATGGGGCTCTGTCTCTTTGCAGCATTTTCAGCATTCTTCTGGGATCCAGAAGGTGGTGGAGGCAAAGGAGGAACGCCCTGTGAAGAACTCATTGCTGACATTGAACTTGAAGTGCTCTTTGCAGAAGAAGCCATCTGCTTGGTTGTAATGAACCGAAATGATCACAAAAACAAGAGTTTCTTAGGAATGAAGCACCAATTGCCCCACGGTGGGCGCCAAACTGTTTTGGTAAAAAATCAGGCTAAGATAATGTAACCAAATCTTTGTTGTGAGGAATGATGCTTGAATCAATGAACAATGTTAAGGATAACTCAGAAATGTAATGAACAAATGATACAAGGATTTATACGAGGAAAAAGCCCTTGATCAAGAGTTGATCTCCGGCACAAAAAACCTCGGGTGATGGAAACTACCGATTACCAACTAAAATTAAACAAAAGAAGTTTACAACTCGGGATGATAACAAGCTTGTTACAAGGATCACTAGTGTGCAATGTGCAAAAACGTATGAAATCGCCAAGTAGTGTTTGAGAGCTGATTGAGAGCTGTTACGAGAGTGTGTGTATGCCAAAATTAGCTAAGTGTTCTAAATCAAGCTTGTTATCCCCATTTTAAATTAGAAATAACTAACTAACTAACTATCCGCAAAATGTGCAAGCTCCCCACGATCTCCATAACGTTCACAAGAACCAAGCACGTGCGGAATATTGAGGGAATATGCTCCAGGAATCTCGGTGAGACTTAGTCCATGCCTTTGCTCCTGCAAAACAAGCTTACGTACAAGGTAGACAATTGTTAGTATAAGGATAACAATAAGGATCCTGAATCCTGATCCTGCAACGCCTACTGAGGATCCTTAATTCAAACAGAATTGAGGATCCATGATCCTGGCAGCACATGAGGATCCGTGATCCTTAGGATTGGAAAATCCTCCCCTAACAAAAACCAGAATCCATAAATTTAGGGAAAATGGATTTGAAAGATGATAACCCAACAGTGGAGGATCTCATTCTATAGCTCCGATAAATTCAGGGGTATTCTCAAATAATGGTTCCTTGATGTTTGAAGAACGACAAAGACAGACAAATGTCCACAATGCTGCTTCTTTGAACATTTGTCGGTCTTCAAACATCTACGAAGCATTATCTCATTGGAATGTAACGATTAGGTAAAAGTGTAATTTCATTTTAATTCTAGTTTTCATTTGATAATTTCATTCTATAATTAATTAACCACATCAACAATAAAAATGTGAGCAGTGGATGTTTTTTAGGAAAACCAATGATTGTCAATATCAGTGGATGTCAACAATAAAAATGTGAGCCGTGACTAGTTTTTAACTATCAGTGGATAGCCAACAGTGATTGAAACACAGATGTTTGGTCAGTCAGTGGTCAACATGAAGAATGAAGAAACAGAGGTTGACCATCAAACCAATCCTTGACACTAGTAAACCTCTGTTGACTTACCAAACAGATGTTCAGACACAATTCAACATCAACATTATCTAAATCTTACTCAAACACTAAATAATAAGTAAAAATAAAGCACAACATAGATTCATAAAATTAAATTTATTCATTTATTCATGACCTTAAAACTAAAAGTCCAATAATTACATCACATACTGAACAATATTAAAGTTCAAATCTAAGAATAACAACAAGAATTAAGAAACTTTAGTTTCAACTCCATCGATTACTGAACCTCTCGATGTATGTCCTTCAGCATCGCCATGAACTGCACGTCTCTATCACCGCACTCTATATTACTGACAACACAAAGCTCACGAACGGAAGTTGAAGGCATCCGCATAAGATCTCTGGAAACCTGCTCTCTAGTGAACATGCCAACTTGCAATCCATCAAAACATCTCTTCAGCTCTTGAAGAGTAGCCCTATCTTCATACACTTGTTTCTCGATTTGCATGACAAAATGCTGCTTTAAATCATCTGATTTTGCATTTGTGAATGACACCATTTGAATAAACTATATTACTCGACTTTCCTGAAAGTATGATATCTTCGTAGGAAAACTTGATGAAAAACAGGTGAAGTGACTATGAGTTTATATACTGAAATTTGTAATTGTGAAAACGTGTATATTTAATATAAACATATTAATGTATATTTCAAAAAAGCAGTCCTTTAATGCACAAACCTTTTCAAACCCCAACTTTTATGGGAAAACTGTAAAATTAAATACCAAGAAACCCAAGGGACAAAATTTCGAAGTTCAAAGAACAAAAGCAGATTATCACAATTACAACTAACCTCTTCATTTACCAAGTAGACGCGTTTTTAAACTCTATAAAAGACCGATGATTACTTTTGATTCAAAACATCAACAAATTGTCCTACAAATCACTTTATAAATATTTCATTAAATTTCTATTTTTCTATGTAGTAGTTCATTTTAATAATATAAACATGCATCTTAACATTTTCTAAAATGTCAGTGTAAATAAAAACTCTCAACATCATCAACAGTTAATCAAAATAAGAAACAAACCTAAAATGAAAAGGTCTCTTCTCATCTGTTGTAGCACATCTGACTTTTCACGATATTGCACGAATCTATACTTTCTATAAAAGGAGAAAATCTTCCTGACGCAACAAAACCTGACTTTCGATTTAACGAAAATCGAACAAGGCAACTCTCCCATCAAAGAAGATGGCACATGCAACTTTTCACGATAGAAGATACATATCGTCCGTTGAAGCTGCAACTCTCTCATCAAAGAAGGTAGCACATGCAACTTTTCACGATGTTGCAACAATGATACTGCAACATCGATATTGAAAGGTTGATGTGTGATGGGAAGCTTCATTGAAACGACGATGTTGGAACAATGATACTGGAACGATAACATGTAAACATAATCAACAAACATTCGAACAAAGAAGTGTAATCGGAGATTAGCTGCTGAATCACGAGAAAGATGCATTTGAGAGAGAGAGATACGCTCACATATATGAGCGAGCGAGATTTGAATGTGAAACCAGATAATTATATCTTATTTATAGGATTAGAATATATGGTTTGAATTTTGAATGTGAAACCAGAATATATGGTTTGAATTATAACTTATTGGGAACTGATGTTTGATTATAAAATGTTGATGGCAGATGTTTATTGGGAAGGTAACTAGTGTATATCCTTATATCCTGCTTTATTAAAGTAATTAAATATTAGAAATGATATGCAAAGTAGGAAAAAAAAAAGAGAACGTCAATTTTAAATTACCATTTTGCATATTTTGAATTTCAAAATTACTGATATTATCAGTAATTACTGATCTGATTTGAAAGCAATTGTCATGATGACTTTTCTAATTTTTATTTTAACTTTAATTAAGAGATAATAACCGTCAGTTTGAAATTCACATTTTGCATATTTTAAATGTCCAAAGCTCAAGAAATTAGCATTAATTACTGATTTGATTTTGCAACAAATAGTCATCAAGAATTTTTTTATTTTTTAATTTAACTTTAAATTTTATCATGAAAACAATGTTGGAGGAACTCTTATCTCATTGGAATGTAACGATTAGGTAAAATAGTAATTTCATTGTAATTCTAGTTTTCATTTGATAATTTCAATCTAACACAAATTAACACCATCAACAATAAAAAAGTGAGCAGTGGCTATTTTTTCCGATCAGTGGATACCCAACAGTTTTTTAAACACTGATGTTTGGTCAGTCAGTGGTCAACACGAAGATTGAAGAAACAGAGGTTGTATTTCAACAGTGGTTAACTTTTAACAATCAAATGTTTGAACCAACACAGTGGTTGTAACAGGCTTTTAAACAGATGTTTTTCCTTATATATCAGTTGTCTGGACTTAAACAGAAGTTTGACCTTAAACAGATGTTTGCCCATAAACAGAAGTTTGGCCATAAACAGATGTTTGGCCTTAAACAAAAGTTTGAGCTTAAACAAATGTTTGCCCATAAACATCTGTTTGCAAAAAAAGACCAATTTCAAGAATACTATACCCAAACAATCAAAATGAGGAGCTTAATAATCATCCAAATGTACTTGATATTTATTAGTATAAAAATGAAACACTTGTTCAATTTATAGTACAGATCAAACCACTGAAGTGATGTGATAAATACTGTTACATATAAACATTGTTGTGATAAACACTGTTACATATAAACACTGATGTCATAAAAATTGTTACATATAAAACACTGAGGTGATGACATCTAACAACCTAACATACTATAAAACACTGATGTGAAAAACACTGTTACATATAAACACTGTTAACATAAAAAAGGTTTGAGCTTAAACAGATGTTTGCCCATAAACAAAAGTTTGGCCATAAACAGATGTTTGGCCTTAAACAAATGTTTGACCTTAAATAAATGTTTGCCCATAAACATCTATTTGCAAAAAAAAAAGACCAATTTCAAGAATACTATACCCAAACAATCAAAATGAGGAGCTTAATAATCATCCAAGTGTACTTGATTTTTATTTATTAGTATAAAGATGAAACAACTGTTCAATTTATAGTACAGATCAAACCACTAAAGTGATGTGATAAATACTGTTACATATAAACACTGTTGTGATAAACACTGTTACATCAACCATCTCATTCGATTCAACAACAATGTCTTCAAATCACTGGATTAGATCATGAACCCATATTAGAGGTCAAACAAAAGCACAACATGACCACATGAATAATATCATTTCCAGTTTTACTTCAATGCACTTACATGATAGGGTGATTTGGGATTTTGTAAAAATGTTTGATTTTGTACTTCTTTACAAAATAAGATGTTGATCAAAATTCAAACATATGTTGTCCAAAAGTCAATCAAATGTTGACCAATAGTCAAACAGATGTTAACCTTAAACAGATGTTTGGTTTAAGGCCAAACATCTGTTTATGGCCAAACATCTGTTTAAGGTCAAACATCTGTTTAAGTCCAAATATCTGATATAGAATGCGAAACATCTGTTTATGGCCAAACATCTGTTTAAGGTCAAACAACTGTTTAAGTCCAAACCACTTATATAAAAGGCCAAACATCTGTTTAAGACTGAACAGATGTTTAACTTAATAAGATCTACTGTCTTCTCACATTGTTTTCCTCTTCAAAACATTGTTTAACCTAACATGGGTTTCCATTAACTATTGACCAAAATGTAAACAAATGTTCAAACCACTGTTTGTTATTGTACTTCTTTACAAAATTACATAGAATTCAAGAAAACGAAACAATGACTTAAAGAACTATAATTTAACACATAATCTAATCGGGTAAAGCAATCTATTATCTGACAATTCCCTGGTTTTTACAACATGAAACACAACATCATCATCTGCAATAATCAGATGATATTAAAAATTACATAATAATACTTATTCACCTTAAAATTACAACGAAATTTAAAATCTAACAACAACACCAAGAAATTTACGAACCTAACAGTAAAAATTTAGTGCTTTTAGCTTTAAAATCCATCAAGGTATATCTTCGACAATCGCCATGAACTCCACGGAAGTACTCAATGCATCAACATCAGGATTTATAGAAACCTAATCTCTCGTGAACAGACCAAGATGCAGTACATGAAAACACTTCTTCAGCTGTTGAAGAGTAGCCTTGTCCTCATATACTTAATCCTTAACTTTGTTTATAAAGAGCTGCTTTAAACCAAACTTTATGCTTCTTTTAATACAAAAAAGGCAGGAAAGATCATTACTCTAGTAAGATAAAATCTTATCTTACAGCAGTAGCAGATCCTTTCTTGCGTTTAGTAGGAACTACTGTGGCTTCTACATCATCATCTGTCCAAAGTCATATATAATCATCATTTAGTCATAAGCAAAAATTATTTTAAATGTACATTTAAAAATCTTTCTTTGTGTTTAATTTAAATTTATGCTTCATTTAATACAAACCTATAATAACCCGCAACAGATTGTATCATTTTCAAACAACTATGATTAGACTGAAATATAAAGCGAGAATTAGAGTATATCACTTCAAAATTAAAAACTCAAAATTTCAAAATTGTAGTAGCAAAAAACACATACTTTAAACGATGTTGGAACAATGATACTGGAAACAGCAGTAGAACAATCATCATCATCATCATCATCATCATCATCATCTGCAGCAGATCATTCACAATCATCATTTAGTCACAACTCGGATAACAAAACTTTAGTAAAAATCAAAAACAAAAACACATACCATGATCAAGGCAAACCACATATCACCAAAAAAATTTCTGAAAGTGGGTCAGAGAGAGCTTCAGTTTTCTCTTATCCTTTATGAACAAATGCAGAGTATTGAGAAGAAGAGATTTGAGGGAGAGATACATATCGTCCGTTCAAGTTGCAACTCTCCCATCAAAGAAGATAGCACATACAACTTTTCACGATGTTGCAACAATTATACTGCAACATCGATATTGAAACGTTGATGTGTGATGGGAAGCTTCATTAAAACGACGATGTTGGAACAATGATACTGGAACGATAACATGTAAACATAATCAACAAACATTCGAACAAAGAAGTGTAATCGGAGATTAGCGGCTGAATCACGAGAAAGATGCATTTGAGAGAGAGAGATACGCTCACATATATGAGCGAGCGAGATTTAATTGTGAAACCAGATAATTATATCTTATTTATAGGATTAGAATATATGGTTTGAATTATGAATGTGAAACCAGAATATATGGTTTGAATTATATCTTATTGGGAACTGATGTTTGATTATAAAATGTTAGAGGGCAGATGTTTATTGGGAACTGATGTTTATTGGGAATCGACAGTAGTTTGGATTTTAAAGTGGGCCAGACCTTTGAAATTTTAATGTAGAGCAGTGGTTTGGATTTTAAAGTGATTTTAAATTAGGCTTTATGATATAATAATGACATAAGAAAAGCCTTGTTGGACAGCTTCTCTTGCTGACACATCAGTTTTCTTATGTCATTGGGATTTCTCCTTTTATAGAAAGTATAGATTTGGGTATTCATATGTCCAAAATAATTATAAGACAATTATATACGGTACCATCTCATCCATGAAGATCATATCAAGACGATATATTTCATTTTTGTTTTCATTCATCATCTTCATTTTTTGAAAGGTAAGTAGTGTATATCCTTATATCCTGTTTTATTAAAGTAATTAAATATTAGAAATGATATGCAAACTAGGGAAAAAAAAAAGAGAACATCAATTTTAAATTACCATTTTGCATATTTTGAATTTCAAAATTACTGATATTATCAGTAATTACTGATCTGATTTGAAAGCAACTGTCATGATGACTTTTCTAATTTTTATTTTAACTTTAATTAAGAGATGATAACCGTTAGTTTGAAATTCACATTTTGCATATTTTAAATGTCCAAAGCTCAAGAAATTAGCATTAATTACTGATTTGATTTGCAACAAATAGTCATCAATAATCTTTTTTATTTTTTAATTTAACTTTAAATTTTATCATGAAAACAATGTTGGAGGAACTCTTATCTAATTGGAATGTAACGATTAGGTAAAATGGTAATTTCATTGTAATTCTAGTTTTTATTTGATAATTTCAATCTATCAATAATTAACACCATCAATAATAAAAATGTGAGAAGTGGATGTTTTTTAGGAAAACCAATGATGGTCAATATCAGTGGATGTCAACAATAAAAATGTGAGCAGTGACTATTTTTTAACTATCAGTGGATAGCCAACAGTTATTGAAACACTGATGTTTAGTCAGACAGTGCTCAACATGAAGATTGAAGAAACAGAGGTTGTCTTTCAGCAGTGGATACCATTTAACAATCAGATGTTTGAACCAAAACAGTGGTTGTAACAGACTTTTAAGAATTAATGAAAACTATCATTTTTAACTATTTGATGGACAAGTAGTAAGGTACATTATATATAAGTTTGACAAAGGGTTCATTTACTTGCTTGATAGATCTAGAGGTAAATCTTGATATTCATGATAAATGCGATATAATATCTATGACATATAATATTCATAACAGTTTTGACTTGGTTCAACATTTGAAAGAAAAGTGACTCTTTGTAGGATCGTTGAATCGATCAAAACGAGACAATCAGAAGAGTTCTAGACCAAATCAGAGGCATAATTCATTGATTTGATCTTCATTAAGCTTGATATGCACTTAGAAGTAGTTTAAATGTCTTTTGTATTGATTTGACAAAGATACAAGAGCTGGAGACACTTCAGCAGAGCTTCGCTACTGGAATTGCAAAGTTACAAATGAAACCTACACTCTCCTATTTATAGGCATGCCAGTCCTTATGAACTTTCATGCTTTCTGGCCAGTCCTCACGAACTCATGCTTTCTGGCAGTTCGTGCTTTCTGGACTATCTATTCTATTACATGACTCTATACAAGACGAAGTCGACAGACATATGCACCAACAAACTCCCCCTTGGATGTTGACAAATCTTCAGTACGTCGAGTCTTTAGTCTTGATCAGTCTTCTCGCTCTCTCCAATGTATCTTTCTCTATAAGCATCCTCATCAATCTTTATCTTCCAATTAACAGACTCCCCTTTGCTAACAGACTTCCCCATAAGCTGTTCCGGGATCGCAATCTGATATAGCACTCGTTCCAAGATCGTGTCCTGGCTCAAACTCTGCTCAGGCTTAGACACGAGGATCTGCACAAAACTCTTCCCAACAGTAAATTTCACAAGTTTTAAAATTTAACAATTTTAGAAACCACTTGAAGATATCATTTAACATTTCTCAAATTAAACCACTTGTATTTAAAACATTCAAATTTTGACATTTCATTAATTTGAAACCATTTAATCATTTCAAAATCATTTCTCTTTTCAAACAAACTCTCCCAACCCTGTTCATCATGTTCAGCACTTGGAATTTTGAAAATCAGCTATCCAACATCAGTTGTCGAAAATAAGATGAAATAAAATCTTTTTGATTTTTCAAAATTTTATGCTAAAACATACTAATGAAAAGCATTAAAGAAATGTTTACAGACAATATTTTTGTGAGTTTGTGTAAGAGGATCATATCAGTTTATGACAAATCACTAGCACCGTTGAGCTTTTAAACACTTTAAGTTCTAAACGATTCACTTAGATTGTCAGTATACTGATCCACTTAAATTTTCACACAAAGTTCAATTGATTCGAGATACGAGATAAGTTTTTTAATGGACTTAAACTTATTAGTGTGTCCCACCTCATAATATACTCCCGTATCCAGACTCCTATATTCAGTCTTACAGGTGAATGTACACTAATGATATCTGTAAGGGGTAAATGAGAGACCATGAGAGCTCAGGCTATTGCTTCCGCAAAATCAGAGAGATGATGACTCGACTTTAGGTGTGTCCCCCTTGGGGATCTTCTTTTCAACAGCACATGATTAGCATTTTTCAATGTTTCATCATTTTTTATGCTGAGGGTGGGCTTTATGATTAAAGCTGTGTAAAGTATTATACGAGGACTAGGCTATTGCTCCCGCAAAATCAGAAGACTTGGTATAATACCCCAGATATCATCATGCACAAAGACCTCGTATGTCAGAAATAGAAAGCCCTTCAAACAAGATTTCAGTGGTTACCTATATATCCGAGAGATGTTCCCCATGAAATAAGTAAGTGATGATATTTAGGTTTATATCTCGAACACAATCTACTAAGCGTGTGAAAACCTACTGGCATATCATCAGTGAGACCGTCTATCACATTTTAACTTTTCCAATTCTTTAGCGTACTGTAATTGTCTACTGATGTACTATCATTTCCTCTTTTTCACAACAAAACTCATTTTTGATTTTTCGATGTTTTTGGATTTTTCAAATTTTAAAAATTTCTAAAATTTTTTACTCCCCCTAAAATCAAAATTATGTTTCAAATTTTGATTTTCTGGGAAAATTTGAAAACAAAAGCAATAAACTGTTCAAAGAAAACTGACAAACTGATGTAAATTGCTTTAATTCGCCATTCACTTAGCATAAACAATCAGAACTCCCCCTGACAACAAACTATTTTCCCATTATGATTTCAAAACACTTAAGTTTATTTTATCAAAATGGTTTTTCCGAAAAATTAGTTTAGTTGATTTCACTTGCAGGATCGGGGATTTATTCATCACTTTGTTTTCCAATTACCACTTGTATGAAAGTTAAATCAAGTTCAATTTAATGACCTTGATTAACCACTTGTAAAAATCTAACACTTGTAGGTTTTTCACAAACACATTTTTCAAGAAATATGACAATTGTAAATTCTTATCAATCAATACCACTTGTAAGTCTTTGACAATGATACCACTTGTAAGACGAAATATCACTGTCGTGAATTTCTCAAGAAAGATGCCGATTCCTACTCCCTAATTACCAACCTGGGAGTTCCGGCAAGTCAGGATTTTAAGTATGGAATACAGACACCCTAGTCAGACCTGCTTTGGGTGCTTCCGAGTTATTTTCACTCGGTGGGTAAGTTCTCCTCTTTGATTCATAAAATTCTTTTACCCCTTTTTCCCTTCCATCGACCATCTTACCAAAGATATGTTTCACTTTGCCATTGAACGCTTTTTCGACATCAAATTCTTTCTTTTCAGAATAGAATTGATTCGAAATCTCTACTGTTCCAACTTTTTGTTTAAAATTTTCAGTCCTCAATGGTGGAAAGTTGACATCATCCAGTGGTGGAACTGAATTTTCTTTTTTAGCTCATCTTGTGGCTCCTCTGACTTTGACGAGTCAGATTCATCGCCAGATTTAACATCTGATTTCTTAACAACCCACGTGTGGTTGTTAAGATTTACTCTTCTTTTGTAAAACCTTTTGGAACATTCACCAACTTCATATGTTGAATTTTTAAACACTTTAAATTTTTCAGTTGGTGGTTCAGTTCTATCAACAACTTTTTCTTTCAGTTTGGAAGACACTCCCTGTTGTGTGTTAGTTGCCTTTGGATAGTTCCAGGCGATGTGACCAACTTCTTTGCATCTATAACAAGTTCTTGTTTCCTTTTTGGTTCCAAACACAGTCTTCTCAAACTTTTGTTTTTCAGCAAGAAACTCCTTGTTAGACTGTTTCCAGAAAGCTTTTTCCTTTTCCTCTTCTGACGAAGCATCTGAAACAAATACAGTTTTTGACTTAAAATCTTTAATATTTTGATTATTTTCAACATCAAAACCCAACCCCTTCTTTTTGAAATTGCTTTTATGATTCAGTTTCTTTTGATGACCTGAACCGAAACCTTTATTCTTGTTTAAACATTGTTGAACTCTAGAAGTATATTTAGGTTTTGAAAATCCCATTTTATCTTTTATTTCTGAAAATTCTATTTTTATCAATTTAGAAACTGTTTTAATATTTTCAATTTTCACATTTTTAATTGGAAATTCCTCATCAGAATATAATTTGTCTGAATCATTCAAAGTATATGCCACTTTGATTGGTTCATCATTCAAATTATTTTTTGATAACAGAAAATCTTTATTGTAAACCCTTTTGACCGATGATTTCGAACTGTTGACTGATGAACTCGAACTCTCAGATTCAGACTTTGACTCTGACTCCTCATCCTTATTCAACACCTGATCGACCACTTTCTTTATTAACTCAGACTCATGATCAGTTTCAGATGATGTGAATGTGACGTCAATGTTGTCTGGTAACTCATCAGTTGTTTCAGACTTTAACTTTATATTGACTGCATTTTTGACTTGTTCCGAATTTGGTTTTCTGGGAGAATAACCTTCCCAGATTGGAGGCGGACACTTGTTATAATTTGCACTTAGTTTCTTACCAGTATCCGTATCTTCCGACTTCTTATCTTGAAAAGCCTCAAAACCTACAACAGTCGGATAGATTCTATCAATCAAATAATCAGAACTTGAATAATGCATTAGCAATCGTCTGATTCTTTCATTCTCGATCTATTCAGTCTCCAGTTCCTGTTTCAACTCTGCACACTCTTCAATATAGTGATTGATGGCCTTCTGCTTAGACATCATCACTGCATTCATCATTGTCAAAGCATCTTCTCTTTCTGAGTTTGTCTTTTCCAACTGGTTGACTGTTCTGTTCAACACATCATAAGATTCTTTCGCGTACTTAACATCGAACAATAATTTTTCTTTCACCTCGTCGAGCTCACTAAACTTCTTATCTTTCTCTTCACAATGTTTGCATGGTTGGAAACATTTCAGACAAGGTTTTGTGACCTCTACAATCTTTTCAACAATCATTTCAGCAACTTTAACCTCTTCACTCTATTCATTCTTATCTTCCACCTGAACAACCTTCTCACATTTTACCTCTTTCTTTTCGTTTGCTGCTCGTTTCTCCTTTAGCTTCTCCAATTTATCTGCAAAATAAAATTTGAAACTTTCAGGAGATAAATGAGTTTTACCAATGTTTATTTGATTAATTTCTTCCTCATCATCAGTGCTATCAATTGATGATTGATAAAAGACTGGTGTCTTTTCTGAACTATCTTCTGACGAAACATACTCTCCATTTTGACTTTTCTCATCATCTGCAAACACATCCATCCATTCTTTCATCAACTCTGGATCTTGAATGATCTGTGCAACAAATGCTCTAAACTTTGAGTTACTTTCAGCCAGAATATATTTGTCCCAGCTAAATCCTCCTGGAAATCTTTCATCATCTTGATTAACTAAATAAGCTTTCTTTGATGGCTCTTCAATCAGATCCTTCCTAGCATGTGAAGTTTGTGACGATTGTTGTTGATGCGGCTGTTGAGCAACCTGATGATATATTGCTTGCCGATAATAATCATTGTTCCCGAAAGGATTCTGAGCTCCACCTGCTTCTCGGTTGGTACATTCCCTCTTGAAATGTCCTTTTTCCCTGCACCGAAAACAAGTAACTTTAGACTTATCAAAACCTAAAGTAGAAATATTAGCTTCACGTAAGTCATCTCTTCCTGTAATCTGCTTAAATTTCTCAGCTCTCCTCAACACACTCGCTAAACACCACTTAATATCCATTAGCTCCAATTCCTCAGCATCAATCTGATCGTAGTCCTCTTTTGTTAACATAGGATTTCCGATTCTTCCCGCAACCAAACTCTCATAAGATTCCAACACGGTAACTAGTAATGCCATATGACCTTTAGCGACTTCTTCAGAGAAATTCTGACCGTTCTGAAGATGTAACGCAATGTTGCATTATAGCACATGACCATTACCATTGTTTGAGCTTTGAGACTGATGATTTGAAGTTGAAACATTAGGATTAACACTCGAATATGAAGAAAATCCACTGTTGTTGATTAAACTTTGATTGAGTGATCCGGATGAGTTTTCTGCGTTGAAAGCGGTTTGGATCTTCGGACTTACTTCAACATTTTGAACATTACATTTGAAATACATCTTGATATCTTGTTGACCACTTGAATTGTTCATTCTAGCAATCTTTTGCTGTTCAAGATCTTGTCCTTCAAGTTTTTCAATGAATTGAGCAATTATCAATCTATCATACTCTCCGGTATTCTTCAGAATCATAAGATATGTACCCCATTCTTTTTGAGGTAAAGCATCGGCTAATTTTTCAACCCATTCCTCATGATATTTAGTGATATCCAACCGACTCATTGAACGTACTAAATGACAATATCTCTCAATAAGAGTCTTTGTAGTTTCACCCGGCAAACCTGAGAACAATTCAAATTCTTTCTTTAATAGTGACTTTTTATTTTTGATCATCTTCGTACTTCCTTCGAATTTTGTATGAAGTGCTTCCCAAATCGAACGTGCACTATCATCATGTTGAAGTAATATGAAAATGTCTTCTTTCACAGCTTGTTGAAGTAAACTGATCATCATCTTTTCTGCCTTGTACATTTCTCTTTCTTTTTCAGTAAATTCCGAAATGTTCTTTATAACTCCCATATTGTTACGAGGTCGAACGTACTTAGTTTCAATACACTCCCAATACCTTAGATGGTTTGCTTGAACCCAATTTTCTAACCGTTCTTACCAACTGTAATATTCTTCAATACACATCAGCTTTGGGGGTTTCTGCAATGTTCCCGTTTCATTTTCCATGGTTACACTCTGAGCAACGGTAACAGGAGTACCCGGGGCAGTAGCAAATGCGTTATAAAATTTGTTGTCCATCTTTCGGTTTAAACAAACACAATGTTCAAGCGAGCTGGAAATCCTAAACCGTACAAACTGAAATCACTCCAAACGAGCTGGAGTTATAAATGAGCTGATATTTCAAATCCGTATGAACTCGTGCGATCTGGTGAACTTCCAACGATCTGGAGATATTTTCAAACTCAAACCGTGCAACCTAGGATTTCAAAGTCAAACGATCTGGAATAAAACTCGTGCGATCTGGTAATATAATCCTGGTTCAAACAACTTGGCCCAAACTTCACGCGATCTGAAACACCTCCAAACGACCTGGATTACCTTTCAAGCGAGCTGAAACTTTTCTCACAATCTCATTGGACCTCAATTTGAATCACATGCAAATAAATCAGTATTCATATGCAAACATTTAATGCTTTCTCATTCATTTAAACAATGGCCGACAACAATCATTTAATACATCACATATATCAATAATTCTGACTTCATGCAAGATCACATGCAAAATGATACTATCACAAGCAATTGGCCGACAATTTTATGACATCTAAAATATGATTGGGCCGGTAACAATTACTCAAATTCAATACTGATTGGGCCGAGACAATTATTCAATCAAAGCACATGGGTCAGTGATTTGTTCAGAGAACAAAGTAAATTGATTGGGCCGATGAAAACTTAAATCACATGGGCTGACACACTGAGTTGTTTCACGCGACCTGATATGATCAAACGGACTGGCTTGACTAAATTTCAAACGAAATGATCAACTCGTGCGAACTGAGTTGATCAAACCATACGAATTGACAAATTTTCACACGACTTGGTGTGATTTCAAACGAACTGAGGTACTTTCACACGAACTGGACCACTTTCACACGACCTGGAAGTTCAGTTCGTGCGACCTGAGGTATTTTCACACGATCTGAAAGATTCTCGAATGATCTGAACAGATTTTCACGCGGTTTGGTCCATTTTATCAGGTTTTAGGTTGATTTTAGGTCTGATTTTTTCAAGGATTGATTAAAACTCAGTTTTACGTGTTATATGTGAAAATTAGCCCATTTTAACCGTAAAATCTCAGTTAATTTGATGAAAAGTGTAGAAAGATGAGTAGAAGTGAGAAGAAATCAGATTTTATCCTTGAAAACAAGCCGAAATGGTAAGAACTCTTCCTCCTGAGCTCTGATACCACTTGTAGGATCGTTGAATCGATCAAAACGAGACAATCAGAAGAGTTCTAGACCAAATCAGAGGCGGAATTCATTGATTTGATCTTCATTCAACTTGATATGCACTTAGAAGTAGTTTAAATGTCCTTTGTATTGATTTGACAAAGATACAAGAACTGGAGACACTTCAGCAGATGAAACCTACACTCTCCTATTTATAGGCATGCCGGTCCTTATGAACTTTCATGCTTTCTTGCCAGTCCTCACGAACTCATGCTTTCTGGCCAGTCTTCACGAACTTTCGTGCTTTCTGGCATTTTCGTGCTTTCTGGCAGTTCGTGCTTTCTGGACTATCTATTCTATTACATGACTCGATACAAGACGAAGTCGACAGACATATGCAATAACACTCTTCTTGAACTTTCAAGTGTTCCTTTAACATATGACCCCTCAATGTGCTTCTTTTCCACTTCTACACCATTTTTCTCGAAAGTCTATTTTGTTTTTTCAAAATATATTGAAACATTAAACATTAACAACTTAACCTTTTATTAAGTATATAATATAAGGTTAATGATATAATAGGAAGTCTTTTGGCAAGAAAGACTAGGAAGTAATCTTGACCATTAATTTGATTTATCAAGGGTTTGGATTAAATGGTTATAATTGATAAAAAAAAAGGCGCGTGAGTTTGAGTAGGGGTATTCAAGTCAATCCAAAGCAATAGTTTCTCTCACCTCCAATTCCCCATGTTTTTTAAACGTTAATAACTCTTTCATACGGTATTATATTTTTTTATAAAAATTGCACCAAAAAACGAGTGTTTTTTATCTTTAAAACGAGTGTTTTTTATCTTTAAAACGAGTATACTATTGCTATATTTTTGAATTGTTTTTTTGAAAACCCAGATGCGTAAAACGCAATGGACAAAAAACATAAAAAAATTACTTTATTCTAAAACGCAATTGACAAAAAACACAAAGAAATGCCTTGTTTCTAAAAAGCAATAGACAAAAAACACAAAAGGAATGTGTTATTTCTAAAACGCAATGACTGAAAAACACAAACAAATGTTTTTTTTTTTTTTTTTTTTTGTAAAACGCAATGGCCTAAAAACACAAAGAAAAGTCTTATTTCTAAAATGCAATGTGCATAAAACACAAAGAAATGTCTTTTACCTAAAACACAATTGACTAAAAACACATAAAATGTGTTTTTACCTAAAACGCAATGGACCAAAAACACAATAAAATGTGTTGTTTCTAAAACGCAATGGCTGAAAAACACAAAGAAATGTCTTTTACCTAAAACGCAATGGACTAAAAACACAATAAAATATGTTTTACCTAAAACGCGATGGACTAAAAACACAATAAAATGTGTTGTTTATAACAAGCAATGGATGAAAAACACAAAAAAAAATTATATTTTTTTTGTAAAACGCAATGGCCTAAAAACACAAAGAAATGTCTTATTTTTAAAACGCAATGGCTAGAAAACACAAAGAAACGTCTTTTTCTAAAACACAATAACCAGAAAAATAAAAAAAAATATGTTTTTTTTTACCTAAAACGCAATGGACTAAAAACACAATAAAATGTGTTGTTTCTAAAATCTAATGGACTGAAAATACAAAAAAAAAAAAAAAAACTGTTTTTTCATTACTTTTTAAAACCCAATGACTTAATTCAAAAACCCAGATCGTAAAAAATGCAATTAAAAAATTTCTTACATAAATTGAAGCCGATTTCTTCAAAGATTGACGAAATTTGAATGCTACAAACACTTATCAGCGACCGAATCGAACGAATCGAGTGATTTGCTTCAAAATCACAGGAAAACATGAGATATTGTATGAAATTGAACTGGGTTTCTTCAAAAAAGTTGAAGAACACGTTGATTGGGTGTTTGTGTCATTGATTGGTGACGAAAATCGCACTATAATGTAGTAATTATTTAGTTAGAAAGTGAAGAAAAGGTTGAAGATGATGGGTTTTGAAAATGGCGGGTTTTGAAGTTACTGGGAGAGAAGAAGGAAGAAGATTGGATAAAATTGACTAAAATACCCTTTCCTTTATTTTTAAATTTTGCCACATGTGATAATCCTATTGCTTCTAGCCTTTCTAAGCCAAATTAAACTTTCTATTTGATCCTCTATAATTATACAAAATATTTATCATTTATCTTACATCATTTTATTTCTAACATAATAGTTATATAATTACATAACAATTCTACGATGCTACACTATGTATCCTATTCCTACCACATGTCGTCTTTAGGTGGCTGACAAAATCGAGTAGTTTCACTGAAATTACCGTAACACAATAAAATAATTTAGAAACAAAATAGGAATCAATCGATGTAGATATAGAAATAAGACAGAGGAGGAACAATAAAAATAAGAAAGAACGTGTTTATGAAACAACTAATGTTATTTAATACATCTATTATATATAATAAATGAAAGTTATTTGGGTCACGTGTCACTTGATTAGGGCATCTTCAGTTCTCTTTTCCCGCCCAACAGTGCCATCCCCTTTTCCTTATATAATCTCTCTTCTCACTTCTAATCTTTGTTTACAAACCTTAGTTCTTTCTCTCTCTATATGCAGGCGATTCAAATTCAAATTTCACAAACCCTGCAAATTATTGAGATAATTCTTTCCATCCAAACCTTAATCTTCTTCAGACGCCACCATAAAATCTTCTTTTGTTCATCGATTACTTCATCAAAAGGTTTGTTCTTTTTTTTAGTTGAAATACTTTCATGATTTCCTCTTATTTACACTAATCCTAATTTCTACTCGTAATCTAATCATATGGTTCCAGGGTTGTTGTCATCAAAGTTGAAATCCGCTTAGCTGCGGATAGATTTATGCCATAAGCTGGTATGTTTGAATATGTTTTGAAATTAGCGTTTTTTTCTAGATGGTGATGATATGAGTATAACATCTGTTGATTATTGATGTTTGAGTATGTTCAGCCATTATTCTTTCTGAAATTAGAGTTTCATTTCCAGTTCTCGAGGTATTATCTGTTTGTAACAGCAGTGGATTCAACATCAGGTGTTTGCTATTATTGTTTGATGTTGTTTGCTATTATTGTCTGATGTTGTTTGCTATTATTGTTTGATGTTGTTTGCTATTGTTGTTTGCAGTTGAAGATATCTTAATTAAGGTAATAATTGTATTACATCCTGTTGAAAATTAGAATTGATAAATTTAGGGAAAGTGAGGTTGAAAGTTAATAACCCAACAGTGGAGCATTTCATTCTACAGGTTCCATAAATTAAGGGTATTCTCATATAATGATGATGATTGTTCCACGGTTGTTTCCAGTATTATTGTTCCAACATCGTTTAAAGTATGTGTTTTTTGCTACTCTGGTTTTCAATTTTGAGTTTTTTATTTTGAAGTGATATACTCTAATTCTCGGTTTATATTTCAGTCTAATCACAGTTGTTTGAAATTCATACAATCTGCTGCGGGTTATTATAGGTTTGTATTCAAAGAAGCATAAAGTTTAATTAAACACAAAGAAAGATTATTAAATTTATAGTTAAAATAATTTTTGCTTATGTCTAAATGATGATGATGATTATAATTGACTTGTGCAGAAGATGATGATGGAGAACCCACAGTAGTTCCTACTAAACGCAAGAAAGGATCTGCTATTGTTGTAAGATAAGATTTTATGTTACTAGAGAGTCTAGAGTAATGGTGTTTCCTACCTTTTTTGTATTAAAAGAAGCATAAAGTTTGTTTTAAAGGAGCTCTTTATGAACAAAGACTGATGAGGCCTATCCACTATTGAAGACAAGGTCCTGTTAAAGACAAGCACTTTATGTACCTAGAGTTTGATTAATCAAAGGAAAATGACTGTTTAGTATCAGCAGTGGTTCAGCATCTACAACGGATTCAAATTTAGTATTTAATTATCAGTGGTTCTTATGTAACTTTAGTATTTCATTATGAGTTTGTTTCATGTTGTAAGAATCAGTGAATTCCCAGATAATAGATTGCTTTGCCGGATTAGATTATGTGTTAAATTATAGTTCTTTAAGTGATTGTTTCGTTTTCTTGAATTCTATGTAATTTTGTAAAGAAGTACAATAACAAATAGTGGTTTTAACATCTGTTTGCAATTTGGTCAATAGTTAATGGAAACCCCTGTTAGGTTGAACAGTAGATGTTATTAACTTAAACATCTGTTCAGGAAAACGACTGTTTGCACTTTATGTACCTAGAGTTTGATTAATCAAAGGAAAACGACTGTTTAGTATCAGCAGTGGTTCAGCATCTACAACGGATTCAAATTTAGTATTTAATTATCAGTGGTTCTTATGTAACTTTAGTATTTCATTATGAGTTTGTTTCATGTTGTAAGAATCAGTGAATTCTTAGATAATAGATTGCTTTGCCCGATTAGATTATGTGTTAAATTATAGTTCTTTAAGTGTTTGTTTTGTTTTCTTGAATTCTATGTAATTTTGTAAAGAAGTACAATAACAAACAGTGGTTTTAACATCTGTTTGCAATTTGGTCAATAGTTAATGGAAACCCCTGTTAGGTTGAACAGTAGATGTTATTAACTTAAACATTTGTTCAGGGTTAAACAGATGTTTGGGCTTTAACAGATGTTTGGCTCTAAACCAAACATCTGTTTAAGGTCAACATCTATTTGAGTATTGGTCTTGTTGTGAAATTTGTTTGACCCAACAGTGGTTTTAAACCACCAGATAAACATCTCTTTATGTGCAAACACCTGTTTATGGTCAAACTTCTGTTTATGGGCAAACTTCTGTTTAAGGCGAAACATATGTTTCTTCAAAATCTGTTGACCATTGACTGACCAAACATCAGTGTTTAAAAAACTGTTGGGTATCCATTGATAGGAAAAATAGCCACTGCTCACTTTTTTTTTATTGTTGGCATCTATTGATATTGACCATCAGTTGTTTTCCTAAAAAACAGCCACTGCTCACTTTTTTGTTATTGATGGTGTTAATTAGTGATAGATTGAAATTATCAAATAAAAACTAGAATTACAATGAAATTACCATTTTACCTCATCTTTACATACCAATGAGGTAAGATTTCCTCCAACATTGTTTTGATCATACAATTTAAAAAATTCTTTATAACTATTTGTTGGAAATCAAATCAGTAATTAATGCTAATTTCTTGAGCTTTGGACATTTAAAACATGCAAAATGTGAATTTCAAACTCACGGTTTAAAAATTAGAAAAGTCATCATGACAATGACAGTTGCTTTCAAATCATCATCAGTAATTACTGATAATATCAGTAATTACAGAAAAGTCATAATGACAATTGACGTTCGGTATCTACTGATAGGAAAAAAATAGCCACTGGTCACTTTTTTATTCTTAACATCCATTGATATTTACCATCCATGGTGTTAATTAGTGATATATTGAAATTATCAAATAAAAACTACAATTAAAATGAAATTACCATTTTACCTAATCGTTACATTGCAATGAGATAAGAGTTCCTCCAATATTGTTTTCCTGATGAAATTTAATGTTAAATTAAAAAAAAATACTTGATGGGTATTTGTTGCAAATCAAATCACTAATTAATGGTAATTTCTTCAGCTTTGGACTTTTAAAATATGCAAAATATGAATTTCAAACTGACGGTTATTATCTCTTAATTAAAGTTAAAATAAAAATTAGAAAAGTCAACATCACAATTGCTTTCAAATCAGATCACTGATAATATCAGTAATTTTGAAATTTTGAAATTAAATTTATGCAAGATGGTAATTTAGAATTGACGTTCTCTCTTTTTTTTTCCCTACTTTGCATATCATTACTAATATTTATTTACTTTAATAAGGAGGGATATAAAGATATACACTACTTACCTTTCAGTTCCCAATAAACATCAGTTCCCAATAAACATCATCACAATTGCGGTCAAATCAAATCAGTAATTACTAATAATATCAGTAATTTTGAAATTCAAAATTCAAACCATATATATTTTTATCCTTAATGTTAAATTAAAAAATAAAAAAAATACTTTTTGACTATTTGTTGCAAATCTAATCAATAATAATTAATTGTAATTTCTTGAGCTTTGGACTTTTAAAATATGCAAAACTAGAATTTCAAACTGACGGTTATTATCTCTCAGTAATTTTGAAATTTTGAAATAAAAAATATGTAAAAGGTAATTTAAAATTGACGTTCTCTTTTTTTTTTTCCTACTTTGCATATTTCAGTTCCCAAAAAACATCATAACAATTGCTTTCAAATCAAATCAGTAATTACTAATTAATATTAGTAATTTTGAAATTCAAATTTCAAACCATATATATTTTTATTATTCTATAAATAAGATACAATTATCTGGTTTCACATTCAAGTCTCGCTCGCTCATATATGTGACTGTATCTTTCTCTCTCAAATGCATCTTTCTTGTGATTTAGCAGCTAATTTCCCATTACACTTCTTTGTTCGAATGTTTGTTGATAATGTTTACATGTTATCGTTCCTGTATCATTGTTCCAACATCGTTGTTTCAATGTAAATTCGCATTCCACGTCAACCTTTCAATATCGATGCTGCAGTATCATTGTTGCAACATCGTGAAAAGTTGCATGTGTTACCTTTTTTGATGGCAGAGATGCAACTTTAAAGTTACAAGTGCCATTTTTTTTTATTTCCGTTAAATCCAAAGTCACGTTTTCTTGCTCCAGGAAGATTTTCTTCTTTTAAAGAAAGTATACATTCATCCAAAGCTCGTGAAAACTCAGATGTGCAATAAAAATGAAAAAGACACGTTTGAATTTTAGATTAGTTTCTTATTCTTATTTGTGTTGTCAGTAATATGGAGTGTGGTGATAGAGACGTGCAGTTTATGGCGATGCTGAAGGACATACATCAAGAGGTTCAGCAATAGATGTAGTGGAAACTAAAGTTTATTAGTTCTTGTTGTTATTCTTAGATTTGAACTTGAATATTGTTCAGTATGTCATGTAATTATTGGACTTTTAGTTTTAAGGTCCTGAATAAATGATTAAATATAATTTTATGAATCTTTGTTGTGTTTTATTTTTACTTATTATTTATTGTTTCAGTAATATTTAGATTATGTTGATGTTGAATTGTGTCTGAAGATCTGTTTGGTAAGTCAACAGAGGATTAATAGTGTCAAGGATTTGTTTAATGGTCCAACTCTGAAAGGGTGGTGTGGTTATAACAGCTGATCATGCTAAGGACTGTTATAATTAATTCCTGCTCCATATAAAGACTGATGGGCTTATTGTCTCATGAGGGCTATGCACTGTTGAAGGCAAAGTCCTGTTAAAGACTAGCACTTATGGTGTAGTTATAACAGCTTCTACAACGGATTCAACTTTAGTATTTATGTATCAGTTTTTCTTATGTAACAGTGTTTAGGACAAACATTGGTTCTCTATACTTTATCTCTCGAGACAAACCTATACAAACTCAAAGATTAACCATTGCCCAACAACAAAAGTGGTTCATCATCAACAGTAGATATTCTATCTTTGTTTTTGTTAACAGTATTTATATGTCCAAACTGTTAATATTATATCTCTGTTTATGTTAACAGTATTTATTTAATTTCAAACATCTGTTTATGTTCAAACAGATGTTTCAGGTCGAATATTTATTTAATTTCAAAATTTTGTTTATGTCCAGATTAGATGTTTAACAATATTTAATTTAAAACATTGTTTTAATGATAAAATGGCAAGTTAAATTACAAAATAAAAAATATTCTTGATGACTATTTGTTGCAAATTAAATCAATATCTATCCACTGTTAGATAAAAAACAACTACTGCTCACATTTTGGAGGTTGACATCCACTGAATAAAAGTGAAGTACACTTGGATGATTATTAAGCTCCTCAGTTTGATTGTTTGGGTATAGTATTCTTCAAATTGGTCTTTTCTTGCAAACAGTTTTTAATGTCAAACATTTGTTTAAGCGCAAACATGTGATTGTTAAATGTTATCCACTGCTGAAGGCCAGCCTCTGTTTCTTCATTTTTCATGTTGACCACTGACTGACCAAACATCTGTGTTACATTTTATTGGGTATCCACTGATAGTTAAAAAATAGTCACATATAACTACACCATAAGTTTTTAATGTCAAACATTTGCTTAAGCGCAAACATGTGATTGTTAAATGTTATCCACTGCTGAAGGCCAGCCTCTGTTTCTTCATTTTTCATGTTGACCACTGACTGACCAAACATCTGGGTTACATTTTATTGGGTATCCACTGATAGTTAAAAAATAGTCACTGCTCCCCTTTTTATTGTTGACATGCACTGAAATTTACAATCATTGGTTTTTTCATCAGCGGTTCACACGTGGTCAGTTTTCAGCCTTCAGATCTTTGTAACCGCTGCCACATCAGCACTTACTTTTTCCCTAAATAAAAGCCTGATCAAAACCCCCAAACAGGGTTTTACACTGTGGAATTGAATTCTCAAAGCAGTTTCCAGCCTTCCATTTCGAACCATTCTTCGTCTTCTTCATCAAAATGACGAAATCTAAATCAAAATCAAAGTCAAAATCATCAACATCTTCCAAAGAGGTCGCTCAAACGGCAGGTGAACCCATTGAAATTCCTTACAAATCCTCTCACAATTACTTGGGTCTACTCACAAAACTCACCATCAACCACACCTTTGATTCCATCATCGACACCATATCTGCATCAAAGTACAAAACTTTGCTTACAGCAGATTCTCCCATTTTCCAACAAACTCAAAGAGATGTCTGGAAAAATGCTACCGTTGAAAAACAAGGAGACATCGTCATAGCCATCAATTCTTCTATACAGGGAAAAGCAATTCAGATTACTCCACAATCAATCTCAGAAGTCTTTACACTCGATGATCAGAAAGGTAAAACTTCTTTTTCTAAAACCGACTTGAAAACTGATTTCTTGAAAAGGGGGTATGCAGAACAACCAAAAAGGGATACCTTACAAAAGGGTTTCTTCCCTTCTGCACCTAGGTTTTTATTCCACACACTTTTGATGTGTGTTTCAAATAAAACAACTGGTTTTAACAAAATACCATTGAAGATCCAATGTCTGGGTTATGCTATTTTGAATAATGAAAATTATAACTATTCCCTGGAGATCTTTAATGACTTAGTAAAGAATGTTGATAGCAAATCATTTTTACTCTTTCCAAGGTTTCTAAGCTACTATTTCAAAGAAAAATTTGGAAAAGAAAATGAAAATTTACTCAAACAAGGTGCATCTTTTAAAATAAGTGGTTTGACAACTGAAACATTTTCTAGAATGATGGCACCTATAAAAACAAAAGCAGAGGTGCCTGAGCAAAATTTAGCAGCTACCACTGCTCCTCAGGCATCTACTGTTGAGCCCACTGCTACAGGTGATCATAGCAGCACAACCACTACTTTGAAACCCACACCTGCCATTACCAAAAGGACCAAAAAGAAAATCTCCAGAAAGCCCTCAAAACCCAAATTAAAGGCAACTCTGGAAGATGAGATCCCAGAGCAACTGCCAGTGACAACACAAATGTCACCAAAAACCACTGCTGCTACTTCCTCACAGCAGATGGTAGAAAGATCTCCACCTTTACCTCAAACTCCTCCTGCATCCTCACAAAAGGATCAGGTTGTAAACACAGGGACTCCCCATTATGAAGCTCTGGATTCACTCGGATCCATCTTCTACAGTCCTGATCCCAAGGACATGTCTCTTTCAACACCCTTATCCTCACCCCTCACATTACCACAATGCATGATACCTTTGTTGCATGCAGTTAACATAGCTCAGACACAAACCAGTTCCTCTCAATTACCTATCACTGAGAGCATAATCCTACAAGTGACTGGGTCTGATGATTTTACCTCTGCTATCCCAGCAGCAACTGAGGAGGTTACACCCCTTGAGTTACAAGTAACTCTTGGTGGTAGTTCAAGTGGAGCAGCAACTACAAGTGATGGATCAACAGATCTACATTTGGACAGTTGTTTCATTAGTAAGACTCCCTTGAAGGCAATTTCTTCTATAGTACCTCTGGTAACCACCAGTGAGTTTGTTTTAACCACTGGTACCATTGAAAGGTTATCAAGTGCTGAAGAAAGAAGTCCCCAGTACCAAGAACAAGAGGCATCAATGGATGATTTCTGGGCTTCATGTCCTAAGTCACACATTGGTACAACCACTGCTGGTGGGGAAACAGATGATTCCATTAAATTGGATTATCATTCAAAATATCAGGAATTGACAGGCAGAGTTGAAAAACTTGAAACATCAGTTGCTGAAATAAAGGATATGGTGCAACAGCTGTTAAAAGCTCAAAAAGCACAATCCACTGTTGTTCCAGCTCAAGCACCTGCACAACCTGCACTTGCTGCAAATGAGCTATGTAGTGTATTCCAACCCCTGCTCCAAAAACAAACACAAGCGGCTGATCACCAGCATGCAATACATGTACAAATGCTGACAAACATGTTGGAGTCTAGGTTCAAAGATACTCAAGCAGACATCAAGGCTATAAAGGCCAGTATCCAAAACACCACTAGCAAAGCTCCTTCCACTCTAATATTCTTTGATAACCCCCTGCAGATAATGCCAAAAAGGGGGAGACAATGAAGCAGTTGAAGAAGAAGGGAATAGAACATGGCTTGTGTGTTGAACCTGAGCAAGAAAAACAGACATCTAAACCACCTCCCAAAGGCTCCAAACCTCAAACCACAAAAACTCAAACTTCTATTCAAACTGTTGATATGGCAGTAGTTTCAAAAACTGCTAACCAAACATCTGCCATCTCTTCAACACACACCACTACAACACACACTACAACCACTGCCCTACCAGAACCTAAAAGTACAACACCATCCACCAAATTACCACCTGCTCAAAAGCAGAAGACATCTACTGACACATCAGTAGTTGTAATGACAACAGAGGTTGAAACACCAATTGTTTCAACAGCTGTTTGCCAGTCATCCACCACTGCTCTCATCAATGTCACATCACCACCATCACCTCCTGCGAAAAAGCAGAAGACATCAGATGTTTCATCATCTGTTGTAATGGCAACAGTAGTTGAAACACCAGTTGTTTCAACAACTGTTAGTCAGCCGCCATTCACCACTACCCTCACTTCACTTCAAACCATCTTCACTCCACTCAACAAATCACCCAAAAGCACTCCTTCACTGAATAAAATTTACTCCAGAAAAAGAAAAATAACTCAGCCAGATGAAGACAAACATGATCCTAATGCTGCAAAATATCCACTGGAACTGGAAGCTGTAAAAAATGAGATGAGACAATTCTACACCAAGGATGATCCTTCAACAAGAAGATTCCCTTCTCTCATAGGCTTCATAGTCCCAGAAGATATGGATGAATATCTCAAGCTTAAAGCAAGGCAGGCTAAAATAAGAGCAAAAGTTGAATGTGAAGGTCAAAGTGACGAAGCCATATCTGAAAAATTGGAATTCTTGCTCAGTAAGGTCAAGCAGATGGAAGACTATGCACAAGATCTAAACAAAGAAAAGACAGATCAACGAAATAAAATGAGAAAATAATATCTTGCATATATCATGAAAGAAAAATTCTATCCTGCTGAAGAAAAACAATTTGAAGAATGGCCAATAGTTGCTTTAAAACATGAGGCAAACAGAATTGAAAGAATTAAAAACGATCCAAGAAAGAAGAAGACAGCTCCAAATTGGAACAAATACAAAAAGCTCATTGCTGACCTTACATCTGAGTATAAAAGAAAGAAGCAAGAGCTGGTGGATGCTAAGGTGGATACTGCTGAAGCCATAGCAAAATGGACAAAGCAGTATACCGACGAAGCTTATGAAAGGCTTAAGAAAAGAAGGATAACAGTCTCAGACACTTCTAAGAAGCCTGACTACAAAAAGCTAGAACAGCAGATTGATACTCTTAAAACACAGATCACATCAGCAGATAACCCTATCATTGTGGAAAACCAAGAAAAAGGAAAACTGCTGACCAGTGAAGAAGAAAAAGAAAAGGGAGCTGAGTACTTCACAGAAGCCATCAAGAAAATGGATCTAAAAGAAGACAAATCAGCAAAGCTTCAAGAGCTTGCCAAAAAGGTATTAACCAAATCTGCATCACCAAATACTTCAGACATGACAGACTTTGAACTAGATCAAAAGAAGAGGCAAGAGCAGATTGAAAGAGAGACTGCAGAAGAGACAGCTGCAGCAAATAATGTCATCGAAATGGCCTTCAAACAAATGTCTGAAAGTTTACAACTTTTCACAAGATCAATTTCTCCAAACTCATCAGAAAATAAATCTCTCCCAAGAAACCCATTGGGTTCAAAAGTACTAAAGTGGATGTCTGATCAAAAGACCCATGTATTGACCTTGGTCAGATCCAATGGCCAAGTGAAGTACATATCAAGGAAAGAAGCACTAGGTCTTGGTGTTGAAGATTTGCAGGATCTCCTTGAACTTTCACTGTGCAGGGATGAGGATGACTCAAGTTCCAAAGACTTTGAAGAAGAATTTAAAAGACAAGCTAGGGAACTTTTGATGAGAAATAAAAATCCAGAATAATGAAGGGTTTTGACATTATCTGTTCCAGGGGGAGATTGTTGGGATTGAACCCTACCAGAGGAACAGATAATGAAAGCGAAAACTGGTTCACAACAGTGGATTCATAATAAGCAGCTGTTTATACTATACTTCTCCCTTGAAAGTGATCATAACAAGTGATGGCTCTCTATCCACTGTCCGTATACAACTGCTGCTACCCTTTAAACTGCTGACAAAGCCCTGAAGAAGTAAACACTGCTGATTCTATCTACTGTTGACAAAGCACTGCCCACTCAAAGACTGATCAACTTTAAGGGAAGCACTGTTGGAAGAGCATAGCAGGAGTTTAGTATATTACTTGTTTTATGTAGAATCAGTGGTTAATAATAGCAGTGTTTGTATAGGAACAGTTGTTACACGTTGTTAGGCTGTTAGACGTCGGTTTCATGGTGACGTCAGCTGAGATGCCTCAGTGGTTTGGATTGTCTATAAATGGAGCAGTATCCTGTACTGTTACATTTGATCGTCTTGAGTGAGTTCTTCTTAATTCAATCCTTTCATCTTGTGCAACCAACCATGGAGTAAAAGGCTGAGGGGGAGTTTAGTTTGTAAGCATGCTTGTAATCTTTTGCTTTGATTTGTAATCTTTCAACTTAATGAAAAGCAAATGTTTATCAAAACTATCTTCCTCTTTGATTGTGTTTACAAAGTTTGTTGTTCATTTCCGCTGCACTTAAACTATGTTCATTTCTATTTGATTTGTTCAAATTATACAAACAAACACAATCACAAAAGCCTCCGATCCTAACAAGGTTAGCTAACGGACTATCTAGCGGTGTCTGTGTTAGTGTGTTGCGTGTTCTGCAGCATCGCACGGGTTCCTTACTATAATAATATGGTAACTATTGATTAATAAGGATCACATATGGAGTTACATTTTGTGAATTTATTGTTTGTTGAACGTTTGGATTAATTAATTACCCGGTGATGTGAAAACATTGATGTTGAATCCAATGAGATGCTTGATGTAATGAGGTCGTATTAATAACAAATAATAATTGATATAACTAAGTTTCCCGAGCCCGGGAAGCAATCCCGGGTAAAAACCTAGTCTTTCATAAAAGACAATTGGAAAGAACAAGAAAAAATAAAACATAAAAGAGAAAAGGAATTCATGTTGTGACAACTTCATATATTGTTCACAATCTAAGCCTATGCGGTATGGGGACGTCCCCAGGGGCGAACCTAGGTTATGCCCAAGGTGGGAGGGCGCACCCCTTGAAAAAAAAATTTAGTGTATATTTTAGGCAAAAAAACCCGACCGCACCCCTTGAAAATATGCTTGAGCCACTCATCCGCACCCCAAGCAAATAATTCATGGGTCCGCCACTGGACGTCCCCCCTCCGTCCAGGACCGGCGACGGTTCAAACACCGTGCCGCCCCCCTCCGTCCTCGTCTTGAACGTCGAGTGCTGGACGTTGGAGCCGGGCCAAGTGAAGACAAAAAAACCCACCTTTTGAGGCCATTTTATCGTTTAAAAATAAAAAAAAAAACAAAATTTCCAATTTCCAAATATTACAAACGGTCAAATTTCAAATATTTACCCAAATCCCTCATAAAACTATATAAAACCCTCAATTTTTATACCATTTTTATCACTTTTCGTCTACCACAACTCATCTCTCTCTCTCATTTTTTATAAACATCTTCCACTTTTACAAAATTACTATTTACCATGGATCCCTTCAACAACCTGAACAACCCGAACAACCCGAACAACCCGACCCAACAGAACATCCCGAATGTTTTCTCGGTTCCGGGATACTATCCGACGATCGAACCGAACCAATTCTCTCAATATTCGTCAAACGCCTTTGCCGCATTCCAACACTCACCGAACGTTTTTGCTCAACCGCAACAAAGTCACGCCCTACAACAATTGATGATGTGGGGTGCTTTTAATCTCCAACCCTTTCAACCCGAACCGAACCCGACGCAACCCGTTCCACCCCAACCGAACCCGATGCAACCCGAACGATCCGAACCCGACGAGGATGTGGAAGTTGTTCCCGAGACCCAACCGCAAAAAGGCAAACGAAGAAAAGGCAAGCAAGTGGTGGGTGAGCAATCGTCCAAAGCAAAGGCGAAACCGTGGACGCAAATCGAGGAAGAAGCCTTAGCGAAGGCTTACATAGGCACGTCTACACACCCGATAAAAGGTTCGTAAAAATAATTTTTTTTTAAGTTTATATTTTGTAGTATTAGTTTTTTATTTTTTGTAACATATTTTATAGGTAATAATCAAACGGGTGAAGGGTTTTGGAAGGCGGTTTTGACGAAGTTCCTTGAGCTAATGGACCAAGGCCCGTATCGAGATATCGACTCGGTGTCATCAAAGTGGCGAAAAATGAACGGGTTCGTCAATAAGTTTTGCGAAGAATATAATAAAATATATTCAAGTGGGTATCGTAGCGGCATGAGCGACGAGGATGTGTTTAAAAAGGCGTTGGAGATTTACAAGGCGAACAATAATAATACCTCGTTCGCACACGTTCGCGCGTGGGAAATTATGCGAACGCACCAAAAATGGGCGCCGATCCGAACGAGGTGGAGATGGCGAAGCGGCAAAGGACATCGGAATCCGGTAGTTATAGCGCCGGTGGATCGGACGCGAGGTGTCACATAAACTTAAACGATGACGCCGAGTTCGACGAAGAAGAATACGCCGTACATGAAGCGGAGCGTCCCCCCGGCCGGGACAAATCAAAGAAGGAGCGGGCGAAGGAGAAAGAAAAGCAAAAGGTGGATCCGAAGATGGACGAGTTTATGACACAATTTAAAACGTACACCGAGGTCACGGCACAAAAGGCAAAGGCGAAGGAACGGGCCATCGAAGAAAAGTCACGCCTAGTGGGAGAAAAGTTAAGCGTGGCGGGAGAAAAAATCCGATTGTCCGATGAAAAGATTCGGCTCAAGGAATGGGAAATATTAACGATGGATGTTGAAAATTATCCCGAGCCGAAACGTTCAACTTTGATAAAACTACAAAACGACATCATGAAGAAGCATCAAAGTGGTTGATTTTTTTTAAGTTTATTTTTTTAATTTATTAGGATTTTTTTAAGTTTATGTTTTTTTTTAAGTTTATGTATTGTTTTTTAATATTAATGAAAATATTTTTATTAATTTATTTGTTAAATGTTAAAAAAAGTGGAAGATTAAAAAAATAAAAAATATAAAAATGGTGGGATAGGATCATCTAAGATCATCCTCTCTTTTCCACTAAATTTGGGGGATAGATCATTTTGGGAGGACTATGATGTGACGCCTAGATGACGGATCATCCTCCCTTAGAGGATGGATACCATACAATGTAGCCTAAACGTTTAACTTTTACAATAACATTTGACAAAACATTATTAATAACGTTATTAATCCGACCCCTATCTGTGGCTTCAAAACTATATTTTTATAACAAATACAATAAAAAAATAATATACCTTTTCATATTTTCATAAAAGTCCCTCAACATTTTTCTGTTTTATCTCACAAAAGTTCCTCAACAATTTTTCTTAAACATTAAAGTCCCTTTCACATGTTAAATTTGAACAAATTTATGACAAAAACTTTTTTAAAACTTGCTACATGAAGTTATGTTTCAACCTAAGTTATGTTTGAAAATTCATAGGTCATAGCTATAGAACCGAAAATAGTTAAAAACGAAAACCGAACAAAAGACGAGTAAATAGAACCGAATAGAATGATTTTGGTTTATATGTAGTCCAATAAACCGAGTAACCATATAAACCATACTTTATATTTAGTCGAATGAACCCAATTATATGAACTCGTTGTATTCGGTTGAAACCGTAACCAAACCAAATTTGAATGCAGTTTATGATTCAGTTTTGAAGTACTTAAATTCCATTTAGTTTGGTTCAATTTTTTGTTTAATCCAAAAAAATTCAAACCAAATAATCGAATAAACCGAAGAGAACCGATGGACACCTCTAAAGGATCCAAGTTGTTTATTTTTGTCATAATTTTGTTCAAATCTAACACGTGAAGGGACTTTAATGCTCAAAAAATTGTTGAGGGACTTTTGTAAGACAAAACAAAAAATATGTTGGTTTTTCGTATGCAAAAAAAAATATTAAGGGGCTTTTATGAGAAAAATGAGAAAGCATGTTGGTTTTATTTTATATGATATTTTCCTATTTTTTAAGGCTAAAAGTCCTTCTAAAAATGCTGTGCTGAAATCTTTAAAAAAATTATTGAGAATAATAAACTTTAATGAGGTATTGATTTATCATATAAAAACAAACATTTCATATTTTTTTTTTTCATGTTGCTACTATATGCCATAGTTGACGTGTGGCACCCAAAAGTGTGGACGTTGTGACTTGTGATATAACACAATAAATACGTAACACACCTTCCACTTTTACAAAATCAAAATAAGATATATCTTTTCTAAAAAAAAGGTTAAAAACTATTCTAGAATATTATTTTACTATATATTATGGATAGTGTTCAGTCAAAATTATTTAATAATCTAATTTAAAAAATCTAATAATTTAAATAATGGTTTTCATAATCTAATAATAATTTATATATTATTAACTAGGTTATAACCTTGTGTATTACACAGGGTTGAATAAATAATTTTTTATACTAAATAATAAAACAATATATCTTTAAAAACCTCATTTATTGTACGGGTTGAATAAATATAATTTATATATTAAATAATAAAAAAGTTATATATATAATAACCATATTGTACGGGTTGAATAAATGTAATTTTATGTACCAAAGAAAAAAGTTATATCTTTAAAACCATGTGTATTACACGGGTTGAATAAATGTAATATTGTTTACCAAATAAAAATATTTAAATATTAATACAAAGTTTGGTTTTTGTGATAAAAATAGATTATTCTGTTGTTGCAAAATTTGTTAACGAAGTCTCAATAAATTTAACCCTTTATTAAAAACTCCGTAAATGTATAAATGATAAATAATATTAGTTAATTTTATTTTAAGTTTCGTAAAATATATTTGATACCAAACAAAGCAAAACGTTCAAATATAATTAATTCAAAAAAATAATATTATAAATAAGAAGGATATTAAACTAAATAATAATTATCTATAAGATATTAAACTAATAATATTTAGTAGGAGAGTTATCTATAATATAAGATAGTAAACAAAATAACATTTAGTAGGAGGATTATCTATAATTAATTAGAATAGATTAAACTAAAATAATAATTATCTATAGGAGATGGCCTAATATAATGACAAGTGTCCCTAAAGTGGTTTCTGTTATTATATAGTAAAGATTTGCAACAAATTTGTGTTTTTACTGGTTGTATCTCATGTATTAGGGTTTTAGTGTGAATCGTCGATTTGTAACTTTGGCTTTCTGAGTTGTTTTCTTTAGTTGGTACTGTTTAAGTGGGTTTTGGCTTCATTCGGAAGTTTCCACTATCACTCTCGGAAGACCTTCGTCGCCGACCTCCGCCTGTGAGGGCTGGACTCGCTTCGATCGTTGGCCTCTACGATGTTTACAAGTAGATTCTTGTTGTTGTCTTCGTTCAATTTTTTTACGTGTTTTCACGTAGTTAGAAACTGTGTATCATGCTCCGGAGGTTATGTTTAAAGTTTAATGTCGAGGCTTTATGTTGTTAACATGTTTACATGTTGACCCACTAACCCAGTTAACGATTTTTAAAAACCCACAAATCTTATTAACATGTTTACAACTTGCTGTTTAACTCGATTAGTTAAATCGGTTGACCCACCAACCTGTCTGATTATACATGTCGACCCACTAACCCAATTAACCATTTTTAAAAACCCACCAGTCTTATTAACATATTTACAACTCAATTAGTACCCGCCAATCCACTTGACACATTTAGATAAATAACTTAAACAAGCCATGTTCAGGTTGCACGATTTTAAATGGTGACATAAATAAAACTACATGTCTTCCGTCAACCTGACACAGTTAACACCCCGTCATTATTTATGGAAAAAAATAAAAAAAAATACAACAAACATTCCAATTTTCACAAAACATTGAAGATTATAAAAAAATGTTTCAAATCGCGTGAGCTGAGTAATTTAAAACCTTGCAGTCACCCCTTCATTCATTCCTCTTCTCTCATGGTCTCCACATTTTCTTACCCGTGAAGAAGAGGGTAGCTAAACAGCCATCTTCTTCAATCTCCCACATCTTATATAACATTAACAACAGATCTTTCACCAATCAGATCTAAAATTCTCAATCTTTATATCTTAATTGGTACATATATGATTATATCAATCATGGGTTGTTGATATTTGATGTTAATTTACACTAAAAATATTAACTTTTTGTTGTAGGACTTTCGATTGATTGAATCTTGATCTGTGGAAGATCCGATGGTTTTTTGATTGAATCTGAGGATACCCATTTTGTATTAGTTTGTGGTGAGAATCTTTTTGTCAAAATTGGGGACCTTGTGTGTGTTGTTCGCTTGTTTATGGTTATGCAGATATGATGTTTGATAAAAGTACTGACTGAATATGTTATGTATTTATGTTTGTATATGTTTGTGGGTTGTTGTGTATGGGTTTGATGAGATCTGTGTGGGTGGATTTGGTATAGTGTTTGTGTGGATTAGTTGGCGAAAGTTGTTTTTTTTGATGCGGAATTGTTGGTTTTGTGTTTTTGATTGTGTAGAATTAGAATGGAAATGGAGTATGGGAAGCTGTTTATTGGTGGGATTTCATGGGATACAAATGAAGAAAGGTTAAAGGAGTATTTTCAATCTTTTGGTGAAGTGATTGAAGCTATAATTATGAAGGATCGGATCACGGGTCGTGCTCGTGGGTTTGGGTTTGTTGTGTTTTCTGACCCGGCTGTTGCTGAAAGAGTTGTGAAAGAAAAACATATGATTGATGGCAGAACTGTAAGTTGTTGTGTAATCTCGTTTAGTCTTTGATATAAGTGATCATAATTTGCCAAACACTCACCAACAACTTTTATTATTATTGTTGTTTTATGTTTTATATAGGCCTGTAAACGAAACGAACGAACACAAATGAGGCTTGCTCATGTTCGTTTGTTTAACTTTAACTGAACAAACGAACGAACATGACCATTTTATTGAACGGGTATTCTTGTCTATGTTCATTTGTTAAGGAAATGAATGTGTGCGTGTTCGTTTGCTTATATTCTAAACGAACATAAATGAATGGTCATAAACATATGCAAATTAACGAACATGAATGAAGAAAGTGAACGCGTTCGTGTTCGTTTGTTCATTTTGTTAGTCGAGACTCTACCAACAACTCTGCTATGAGTAGGATTATACTGGGTATGTTTGTTTGTTAGATGCAGTGGCGGACCCAGGAATTTTTCCATGGGGGTGCGGAAGATTTTTAAAAATTTTAGGCCCCTAGGTACATAAGTAAAAAAATCGGTTGTATCGGGTCGGGTCGGGTCGGTTCGGGTCATGTAAGTAAAAAAATCGGTTGTATCGGGTCGGGTCGGATCCATGACCATAAGTTCATCGTTCCATAGTCTTTTTGTTTAATTTTAACTTTCAACCATTCAAGCAATCAAACCCTAGTCCCCTAGAATTGTGAGTGTAATCACCCCTAAAAATCATCTAAATAACATAATAATCATCTAAAGCAGTAAAGCAACGACTAAACACAAGATTTTTCAAACCTATTTAAGAATTTTACTACCCCTTTCTACCTTAATATCAAGTAAATTCATAAAAAAAAAAAACAATAAAACTTACCTTTGAAGATCGCCGGTCAGTTTTGGGGCGGATTCCGGTCACTTTCCGGCTGTGATCGACCTGTGTTGTTGCTGCTGATGATGTCGCTTCGCTGGGCAGGAGGGAAAGAACGCAGTGATAGCTGGGCGGGATGATGGGAATTGAAGGGGTGGGATTGATAAATGGGCTTTAGTTTAGTATTTGTATTGTATTTAAGTTAATTGGGTAATGGATATGGGCTACAAATTATGTTAGTGGGCTGCTGGATAATGGGCAAGAGGGCAAGAGGGCAGAATTTGGTTTGGGTAAGGTAATGGACTAAGTGTATATAATGTATTAAAATAGGTAGTATTTTTATAAAAAAAATCAAACTTTACTAAAAAAAATGTATAATATAAATCCATAATATTTTTTACCTATGGTGTGCGGACGAAAAATTCCAAGGGGTGCGCCCGAAAAATTCCAAGGGGTGCGGACGAAAAAATCCAAGGGGTGCGGACGGGATTTTCGTCGGAAATTTACACTAAAATTTTTTTTTCTCGGGGGTGCGCCCGCCCACCCTGGCTTGTAGGTGGGTCCGCCCCTGGTTAGATGAGCGTAAATAAACAAACATAAACACACATTCACGAACGAACAGAATACATGTTCATGCTTGTTTGTTTATCAAATAAACTAAACTCAAACACACTTCCCATTGAACATCGAACGTTCGGTTTGTTTACATGCCTAGTTTTATATGATAATCCCACATCCAAACACACCCTACATTCGTTTAAATTTCAATCTACAGGTAGAAGCAAAGAAGGCTGTTCCACGCGATGATCAACAGATTCTCAACAGAAGCAGCAGCAGCGTTCACAGTTCACCGGGTCCCATTCGCACAAAAAAGATCTTCGTTGGTGGTTTGGCATCCTCGGTCACCGAAAACGATTTCAGGACCTATTTTGAACAGTTCGGAACAATAACTGACGTCGTGGTGATGTATGATCACAACACACAGAGGCCTAGAGGTTTCGGATTCATTACTTACGATTCTGAAGAATCCGTTGATAAAGCATTGCTTCGAACTTTTCATGAACTCAATGGTAAAATGGTCGAAGTCAAACGCGCGGTTCCAAAAGAGTCTTCTCCTAGTCCTAACAGGAACCAGATAAGCGGATTTAACTATGGTTTAAGTAGAGCTAGTAGTTTTCTTAACTACGGTTTAGGTCAGGGGTATAATAGTCCAAGTTACGGACCGAGAATGGATGGTCGGTTTAGCCCGGTTTCCATCGGTCGATCTGGCTATCCACCGTTTAGTCCGTCTAGTTATAATATCGGAATGAATTCTGATTCGGTTTTGGGTATAAACTATGGAAGTTATAACTCTAATATTGGATACATGCGTGCGATCAGTCCAGCGTATAATGCAGGTTCAAATAGGCATGCTGATCCGTTTGGGTACGGGTTGGGAGGAGGTGGCGGTGCGGAAAATGGGTCGGTTTTGAACCCGACTAATCATAACATGTGGGTGAACGGGAGCCAAAATTTGAGCAACGTTTTGGCTACGGGAAATGGGTCTGGCGGGATTGGAGCAATTTGGGGTAGTTCCAATGGTGGTCAAGTAGGCGGTGTCGGTGGTGGTAATGCTGGTTTCGTTGGCGGCAATCTTAACTATGGCAATGAAGCGAGTACTGTTGGTCATAGGAGTAACGGGAACAGGATTACCAACGCGGCTTATTCATACGGCGTGATTGATGATGATGACGTTGGCGGTGATAAAATTTTTGGTGGTGGCGGTAGTGGCGGTTCATTATTTGCGGACCCCACTTGGCGGGCATCATCTCCCGAGCTTGACGTATCTGATTTGTTTGGATATAATCTCGGAACTGGAGCGTCGGATGGTATACCCAAAAACACAGTTGGTTACGTCGGTTATAGTGTCACGAATAGATCAAATAGAGGTATATAACAATCGTTGAACGATTTTATATCATAGTTCATACAGTAAACATGTTAATAAAGACGGATGTTTGTCAAATGTTTTATTTGGTTTCAGGTATCGCTGCGTAGGAAGATTGCTAAATGGAGATATGCACTTATGAAGATGAAGAAAGATTGAAGGATTTTGTGAATTCATAAAATACACCCCACGGCGAAAGGTACATTGCGACATTGCGTACATTTGGTTAGATCTAATCGGAGCGCGTGTTATATAGTACACATTACATGATTTGGTTTTGAAAATAGGTTTTTTGAACTGTGAGTTCATATGAGATGTGAATCTTGGATTGCAGATAAAGGTGGTGTCATTAGTTATGGTGACATCAAGATATATGGAAAAGAAGAAAAGAAAAGAATTGATATTTGTTGGTTTTTTAAACTTTTTTTTTATGTGAATCCCAGAAAAGTTATAGTTTTTGTAAGGTAATGTGGTCTTTGAATCCATACTTATTTTGGGGTTTTGTTGCTGATTTGGTTGTTTGAAATATTTGGTGGGAAATACTTTTGTTGGATGCTAAATGGGGATCAATGAAATTAGTCCATATTTAGTATATTTCTTTACTTTTATTCAAGAATGGATTTTTCTGCTTGTTTTTTATTGGAAGTGGCATCATTATTCATCACCTTTGAAAATTTCAAAACTATTAAAATCAGTCAAACCATCTAAATCAAAGCAAGTAGGATGGTTTCAGATTTGTATTGTTCAGTTTTAACTGTTTAATTATTCGTCTGGTAGTTTTAAACTTGAAACCAATACTGTCTTTTTTTAACGGCAAATTTCTTTTATTCCCTGCTGTCAGTGCAACTTGAACCCTATATGTATTATATTTATGAGTAATTGTTATCGTTTTAAAGTCTTCAACACAATCTAACGATGTTGAATAATAATAAATAATCGGTTCAAACAACCAAAACTGGTTATTTTGACTGATACAACTCGTTTAGTTTAATTTGTCGTTTTACAAAACCGTAATTAGTTGTTTGGCTCAAGATTTTTGTCAAAACAAGTTGAACAACACAATAACTCCACCTCAAATTATGATTAAGAGCATTTCTAATTAAAGGCTTTATCTTTGAATAAAGATGATATCTACAAGGTGGTGTTTTGAGACATGGGATACTTTTAAAGATATATGTTTTTTTGATGTTATGTAACTCCATTATTAACACATAGCCCCCTTATCTTTTAAGTGCTTACAAACATGTAAGATGTTGTGAAACACATAAAAATGAAGAATAGTTGACCATTATCTAAACAAAACTTATTAATACAAGCCTTTCAATCTTTTTTGTTGGTCCATTTCTTTAAATAGGTAGCAGGTACTTGCCCACTATTAATGTCATTCTCCAAATTGAGGGGTTCATTCATATTTATTATAAGAACATTTTCAGAAATTCTTTTTGTTCTATCATAAATAATTTAGAACATTTTAAAATAATTATTTTGGCTTTTTGTAGGTCGTATTTTACAAGTTAAACTATACAATCTTTCCATCTTAATATTTTGTTTCTAGTTATATAATCCAAAGGTGTGTATAGTGAAAACCGTAATGTTAATATCTATAATCATACATCATTATTTTGTTAATAATCTGTACTTAGACCTTGAAGTATACTTTAACACTACTTAACTCTACCTACGTGTCATATCACCTATTTTTCCCCATTCCGCTCTGTCTCACTTCAATGAAATGGTTTAATCTAGTTAACTTCATATAACCCTATTTTTAGTGGTTTAAAAAAGAAAAGAATATTTAATTCAATCTTTAACATCCGGTTAACATATTAAAAATAGTCCCTTTAACGCCCTTTAACACAAGGAGGGAGTGATGTGCAATGTCGGTTAACGTGCCATGTCACCATTAACACCCTAAATGTTAAGGTACACCCCATGCCCTTATAGTTATTCAATTTGTTCAATTTCATTGATATGTGTATCTATATCTATATTTATATCGATATCCATATTCATATGTAAGTAAATACCAACTTTAAATAAAATTGAAACATAGATTGTTACAAATTTAAATATAGGGATCTTAAACCAAATTATAATCCATTCCTTATGTGTGTCTTCTATCATAATTTGATGTTCATTATTGCATTAATGATTTCATGTTAACTTTTAATGACCTCATGTGTGAATTTTTTAAGTGAATCAAATTTTAGTAGTAAAAATAAATTATGCAAACTACTATAATAAAGTTTTAATATATAAGAATCCAATGAGTTCAAAACTTCAAAACAAAAGTAAACTTATAATTTGGTTCAGTGTCCACCAATAGTGAATCGAATCGGGTTATCATGTCCGGTGGCTCTAATCGGTGTATTTTAGAAACATTTTTTTACATTTAATTATTCATTAAATGCATCGATAAAACTATAAAATATACAAGTTTATAGAAAAACTGTTGAACTTTCACAAGAACGAGACGGTTGATAAGCATAAGAAAAAATTTATACAAGTAATTTTTTTGGTAACTTGTTGGGAGATTTGGAAAGTAAGGAATGAGCACATCTTCGTTGGGAAACGAATAAACTTAGAAGCAATATTCGGGGAGATCCAAGCAATTTTCTTCATGGGTAAAATTTTGGGCTAAACGGATAAACATAGAATGGGATAAATGGGTGAGGTTTGAATTGGAGAGATAACTAATCAATATACTGTTTTCGATTGTATGTAATTTTATTATGTTCTAGGCGATGATGTAAAGGTGGTTGGCTTAATAGCTTACGAACCATTTTATTGTCCGAAAGTTTGGTGATGAATAAAATGTTGTTTTTTGCCGTTCAAAAAAGAAAAAAAAAAGTACAAGTGGAATATTGGGGCAATTTGGCAAAATACAAAAGCTTGGTGTTCAAACCTATAAATAAAAAATCCAATAAAGATCAGCTTATAACCACCACTCAACAATATATCTTCCTATCTTCCCTACACATTCATTTTCTACACTCAAAAAAACCACACAAAACAACCAACATGAAGACCATCACTCTGAGAACTCAACTCTACACCCCAACTCACTTCAATCTCATCACCAAAACCCCTCCAAGATTCAACCTTTCAAACACACCAATGATGTTTGTCTCCCAAAAAGTCAAACCCACACCCAAAACCATCAAATTTGACCCAATTAACAAACTTTTTGAGGATAAAGAAACAACCCCATTACGTTTTGGGGATAAAGAAACAAACCCATTTGGGGTATCAAAAAAAGTTGAGAACTTGATTGGTTCTGAAGAAAATTCTTCAAGGTGTTTGATAGTGGGGGCTGTTACTCTAGGGGTTGTGATGCTGGTTATGGGCTCTGATGACCACCAAAAGGCATTGGCTTTTGGGCCAGAAGGTCCATTGATGGAGGATTTTTGGGATAATATGAGGAGATATGGGCTTTATGCTTTGACTGTGAGTAGTGGTGTGTTGTATGCTGTTTTTCAGCCTCTTTATGAGTTGTTGAAGAATCCCATTTCTGCTATTCTTGTTTTGACCATTCTTGGAGGTGGGTTTTATATTGTTTCTCAGGTGGTTTCTGCTATGGTTGGTATTACTGATTTTAGTTATGAACTTAATTATTAGTATAGTTTGCATTGGTTTGGTTATTGTATTACTGTTTTGTTGTTTAATGCCTATAGCAAAATACCATAGTTTTTGATCTTCTTATTCTTTTGTGAACAATGTGAGATGATAAATAGTGCTCCTGCATACCTATTGACTTATTTCTAGCTTATGTCTTTTGCAATAACAATGAGATACAACCCGAGTTCGACAATCGATTGATGTGTTAAGTTGTGGTATCATATCAATCTCGCAATTCAAAGCGTGCATTTTGGGTCCATCTGTCATGCCCCCCTTGAAAAAAATTTTTGGGAACTTATAGGCAAAAATCCTGATTGCTACGCCTAGAAAATAAATCCTGAGTCCGCTACTTGTCATGTCTGGTAAACGGTCTACGATGCCTTATAAACATCCAACTGTCTTGCCAATGCTCTACATTGTCCCAACACACTGCTTAGTGCCTAGTAAACTAACCACGATGCCTTGGTAATCGGCATGATGACCATTCACTTTACCTGCATTTTGGCACCGTAACTTGGTTTCCGGTTCATCTCACATCACAAGTTCTACTTACCAAAAAATGGCCCACTTGAATCTCTTGGTACCATGAACTTTTGGACTTATTTTTTAAAAATTCAACAAAATCTCTTACCTTGATGGTCTAATTTATCTCTTTCTGTTTGATGAATGGTATTCAATTGCTTTCGGTTTTTCTAGACACAAAGTGTCAATACAGAGGATAAACTAACGGATTAATAAGATTTTCATTCATAGATAGAGATAAAGATAAGAGTGATATTGGATATATTTAAAAAAAAATCAGTCCAAAATTTTGGGGTGTTACTTTAGCATAGCTTAAGGATTTTGATACTCAGTTTCCCATTACATAGATTGAGAATATAGTTATGTTTGTACAATAACATGTAACAAGCTATTAACCTTGTATATGTTCCATATTTTGTCCTCAATCATATGTTCCAAGCTTTGTCATATAGTAAAACACCTCATTGGTACAAAACCATCCTTTTCCATCAACTCTTTCCCCGTTCAACGATGTTTTGAAGAATGCATACGCGTAGTACATGATCTTGATCAATCCAAATAAGACAGTCTTGGCTTGATCACACAATGGCAGATCATGGCATGACGGACACGCTACTAAAAAAAGTAAAAATATACGAAGACCGACCTCTTACAACAAACCATATTAGTTTGAAACAAATGTCACTTATCTTGGTTGCATACCTAACCGTGGGCACAGTCTGTTTTTCACTAATCCAAGATCAAATTAGTGGCACGAAAACCAACAAGATCCTGGACGCGGTCTATTTCTGCGTGATCACGATGACAGCTGCAGGATACGGCGATGTGGGACCAGAAACTAGACTGGCAAAGTCTTTGGCTTGTGTATTTGTGTTTACAGGCTTGGCTCTTGGTGGCTTTGTTCTTAGCAAAGTAGCAGATTACATTGTTGAAAGGCAGGAAATACTGTTTGTAAAAGCAATGCACATGCAAGAAACAAACGGTCCAAACAGTCCGAACAACATACTCAAAGAAGCGGAAACAAATAAAGCCAAGTACAAGTTTCTTACTAATCTTACACTTGTTCTCTTTCTCATGACTCTTGGAACATTGTTCTTGTCTCTTGTTGAGAAGTTAAGCTACTTTGAGGCCTTTTATTGTGTTTGTGCCACGATCACGACTCTCGGGTATGGGGATAAGAGCTTCTCAACTCGAGCAGGGCGTTTGTTTGCTGTTTTTTGGATCTTGGTGACTACAGTCTCTTTAGCACAACTGTTTGTGTATTTGGTTGAACTATGGACTGAAAACAGACGACGAGCGCTTGTACATTGGGTGCTTAACCGGAAACTGACGATCCAAGATCTTGAAAAAGCCGATCTCGATGATGACAAAGTCGTTAGGTACACTTAAAACTAGTGGTGACAATTTCCGACACGATCAGGTTTCGGGTTGTCATATCTAACCCATTTAATTACGGGGTGTGTTCCCTTTAACAAACGGGTCGTAGACTTGTTTACCAAATGGGTCGTGTTGGGGTTGACTTTTCAATTAAACAGGTCGTGTTCGGTTTGACCTGTTTAATTAAACGGGTCGTGCTCGGTGTGAGTTTAACACGTTTAATTTTAATAAACAGGTCGACCCGTGAACTTTTTTTATTAAATAGAACCTGCCAAACCGTTTACGACCCATTTATTACAACCCATAAACCGGGTTAACACGTTCACAACTTGATTACTACCCGCCAAACCATCAACCCATTTGACATGTTTCGATAAATAGGTTAAACGAGTAATATTCGGGTTACATGATTTTTTGTGTGTCCGGTTCAGGTTGATGTTTTTGACAGAATAAATTATATGGGTCGTGTTCGGGTTGAAGAATTCAATCTACCAACCCGCCACAATTGATCAACTATAGATGCTAACCAACATATATCTATGTGGTTGTATGGTCTTTTTGTTTAAGCAGTGCTGCAGAATATGTTTTGTATAAGCTGAGAGAGATGGGGAAGGTGAGCAATGAAGATATTGCAGTTGTAGTTGAAGGATTCAAGAATCTTGATGTTGATCATTCAGGCACATTGACAGTGAACGATTTGAAGATCATAGAGTCGTTTGAATCACAGTGTTGACATCTGTGTATCATACTTGATATTGGAAATGATGGAACTGTTTTTTTTTTTTTTTTAAATAAAAAGGGCTCATTCTATTCACACGTTTTGAATGTTATTGATACCTTCATGACGGGACGGAAAAAAAAACTCGAACCCGATTGGAAAACCTTAAATATTCGGAATGGGTATATGGGTATGTAATCGCGTATGGAATTTGTTTTGTAAATTTGGAATTTTTTATATATATCCTTAATTTTGTGGATTTGAGACGAGTATGAGATTAGGTGATACCCGTCCCATTAACCGGACCCGCTTACGTGTATCTATTAATATTTATATCAATTTTGGAAATCTATAAATAGTATGCTTTAGTCGCTAGAAGTATGAAATTGTTAAAATTAAAAGTATTTTAGAAGTATAGTTGAGCATTTGATAGCTCATTTTGGTTTTTGAGGTGAGTATTAATTCTAGAGGTAATGGGCATTTCGAACGATATTTTTAAACAATATAAGATTATAAACGTGTATACCCAATACTGCCATACCCATGGCCATCCGTGTGTGACATTTTTAATTTTAAGTTGTATTTTATTTTTATTTTGAAGTTTTTAATATATAATAATGTTTTAATAAACCTGAATACACCAATACAAAATGTTTATTTTTATCAGTATAAAAATCAATACAAAGTAAACTGTACCCGGTTGTTATACATATTTTTCCATTGTTTATTTATAAGAATAAGTATGTACTTTTATATTTAGTTTTTCAAATGCACCTATGACATACCCATTTACGAAACTAAGGTTGTTCATAGATTGGACCAGACCGGACCAAACCGAGACTGTATAAGTGGAAACAGTGAATTATTGATGTTTTGAGAGTAGACCGGTAGAATCACGGCCTATTCAAATTTATTTCAAATGACAAGAAAATGATCCCGTCACACACAAGTAGTGGATCACAAATAAATTATATCTTTTAATATATAATCGTCGTAGTTGAGTGTTCGTTTCTACTATATGGACTACTTGTTGTTTGGTATAGAGAATAATCTCTGAATCGAGTTTGAATTGTATTGATAATACTGTGTTGTACGAAAAAGATTACATAGAGATGGTGTATATATAGAACACCATATTACACTCTAGCCCCTATACTATCTTTTTTTCTTCTTTCCGACACTCCCCCTCAAGTTGAGTAGTGGGGTCACCAATACTTAACTTGCTCAAACAGCTACTAAAAGCGTTTCCGTTGACTGCTTTTGTGAGAATATCTGCGAGTTGTTCTTTTGTTGATATATACGGGAGCTCTATGATTCTTTCCTCCAGTTTTTCCTTGATGAAATGTCGATCTACCTCTACATGTTTGGTTCGATCATGCTGAACTGGGTTTTCTGAGATTTGTATTGCAGCTGTACTGTCGCACATAATTTTACTGGGTATCGCTCTTTGGGAGAAACCAATGTCTTCTAGGAGCTTCCTGATCCAAAGAACTTCACTTAGCCCTCGAGCTATGCCTCTGAACTTAGCTTCTGCACTCGACAGAGCGACCACCTTCTGTTTCTTACTTCTCCAGGTGACAAGGTTTCCACCAACCAAGGAGAAGTACCCTGACGTTGACTTTCGGTTTCCCTTATCTCCTGCCCAGTCGGCGTCCGTGTAGAGCTCAACATTTGAATGTCCACTTGCTTTGAACAACACTCCATGGCCTGCGGTACCCTTTATGTAACACCCCAAAAATATGTAATCTATTGATTTCTTTTAAGATAGTTATAAGAAGGAAAGTTTGAACCCGAATAAATTAAATATTAGAAACCGGGGACTAAAGTTGAAAATTGGAAAGTAAATCATATTAATAGAAAGACACACACTCCACACACACTTATGTGTGCGTGCGTGGAGGTGTCCAGGAGAAGAACCAAGAAGCAAAAACCCTAGTCCTCATAATCCATCATATTGGAAGGCGATTTCAAGGCAAAACGGTTGTTTGAACCCGTATTATCGATTCCCAAGGTGTGACTAACAAAGTGGTAAGTCGAATTTCTTGAAATCATGAACATTAGAAAGTGGGTTTTCTACCAATCATGAGTAATGTTGTGATATGTGCATCTAGAAGTTAAGACTATGAACTAGGACTCGATTAATGTTCGGTTTGCGTTGATTTAACTCGTTTAGATGGATGGAACATAGATGAGTGATGTAGGATGAGAGAAGCTCATTAACTTGCTTGATTGTTATGAACTTGTAGATTAGTAGGTGAAGATACTTGTAATTAAATGCCCTATAAATGCGAAACCCGCCAAGTGTTTGATAAAATGCCTAAAAGAACAAATAACAAGATGTTGTATGATAAAAGTGTGTAAAAGAATGAAATGGTATTAGTCGGGCTAAATGAATGCATGTGTTGATGTAGGCGTAAAATAAGAAGGTTCAAGTGCAAGGAGGTCGGACAGCTCACAGGATCGAGGTATGTTGTTCTATGCATACAAGCTTTATTGTCTAATTGTTATTGTTATGTTAAAATCGTAAATATGATAGTTCGTATGTGATGGGTAGTCGATAGCGTAACCCGTCCATAAACGGGTCTTAAGAAATGATGATTTATGAATGAAGTTATGTTATGGTAGGTTGGTCTTGAACTAGCCGTATACATGGAAAGTTATGTAAGAAAGATGAAAAATAGCTAAATCCTTCACGAATGGATTTGGGATGATGTATGTGGTATTATGTCTAATCCGAAACCATCGGATTGTCGAATGCGATGCATTATCTCTTTCGGAGATAATAAGTAAGTACCCGTTCAATGGGTAAATGAAAGTAAGATGTTGATGTGGTTATGTAATGATAAGAATGGATGTTGGTTTTTTATTTTAAATTAAAGTTGTAAGAACTAACTAGTTGAACTTGATTGTGTTGTAGGTAAATCTGTTACATAGGTGGCGTGGCGAACTTGGGGCGAACACAAACATGTACACTCGACTATGCGCTTCCGAAGTATTCGCCCTTTTGAAACAATATTTTTGTTAAACCCATACTTCTTGAAAGTTGTCTTTTGGTTATGTAAATTATGGTTTTAGAAACTTAGTCGTTTGTAAGTAGGTACTTTAAACTTGCATTTTGACAGGGTAGTTCGGATTAACACCTATAACTAGATCAGGGGAGGTGTTGATCTCGAACTATCTACAAGGGCATTTTGGTAAAAAAATGAAAATATTATGTTTCTAGTCAAAACTTGAAGTTTCCATGTGTTTTGGTCTTTATGTTAATAAGGGCGTAACAAGTTGGTATCAGAGCCAAGGTTTGAGAGAATCAAGCACGAGTTGAAGTGCTTGGGCTCAAACTGATAGCTCGCGCAATGGGTGTGTTCGCTTCAACGTCGCAAACAAGGTAAAAGTTTGAGATGCTTTAAATTCTATAACGGGTCAAAATAATGATATGTGTCGAAATGGTTTACGAGTGCATAGAACCCAAGAATTGAATCTTGTGTAATTGAAAATATTTATGGCATGGCATTGGCAAGAATTGGTATGCAAACGGACAAGTTTGGGTTGATAGACCATGAATGGGTTGAAAGTTTATAAGCAAGAAAATGGCCGAAAGTTTAAAAAATTTCGAAAATAGTTAATCCGGGTGCCGGATTTTAACTCTATGTGAAGGGGGATGGAATTACGATCGCGTAGGAAGAAACGAATCGTAAATCGGATGAAAATTGAGGAAGTTATGATCGTTTAGGTGAAAAATGAGATTTATGAGAAAATGCAGCACCCAGCATCGAAACTTCTGCTGAAATCGGACCCTCGCGTCGCGCTAAGGACCGTCGCGCCACGCGAGGCCCCCTTAGCGTCGCGCGACCCCCATTAGACGTGCATAATTGTTTTTTTTTTGATGATTTTGACCAATGAACTTGTTTAGGAAGGTTATAAATCATGTAAGTAGGGCCGTGAAAGTTATTACGACATTATGGAATAACTTGTAACGAACTGCAAGGGTAGGTGATGTTAAATTTATTAAAAACCATCGAAAAATTTTATTGTGTAGATGGCGGACCACGTGGATACGAATGATGACGATGTGGCACGGGAAGATGCATTAAACGAAAAGATGGCGCAAATGATGGATAATACTTTTGAAGCTAAACTTCCGCAAATGGTTCAAGAGGTGGAGAGTCGCGTGTTGGAAACGATTGATGCAATAATGACAAGTAAAATGGATGAAATAAAGGAGATGATTGGAGAGTCTAAAAGCAAGAGTAAGATACGAAGATGCACGTATAAGGATTTTATGGCGTGTAGTCCTTCTCCGTATGATGGAAAGATAGATCCAATTGTATGTCAAAGATGGATTTCTAATATAGAAGCCGTGTTTATCCGGAGTCGGTGTGATAAGGAAGATCAAGTAATGTTTGCTACGGGTCAACTGCAATCGCAAGCTAAAGATTGGTGGGATGCTCTTTGTAAAGAGATAGGTGAAGATAAACTTCAAGTGATGACGTGGCAGGAATTTAAAGAGCCTTTCCTAAAATACCATTGTTAGTGCACTACGTCTATTGACTTCGTCTTGTATCATGTAATAGGATAGAATAGGATATTCAGTGCACGAGGTTCGAGTAATTGAGAAATGAGGTTTAAGTGAAGATTTCGCTTGAAACTGATTATGTGACATTTCAAGCGAAATCACACACAACAGATTTCGCTTGAACATGTTTTGGTTTCTTTCAAGCGAAATCCTTACCTCTATATATAGGGCACTTGTCATTTCATTTGGTACGCGACTTCCGAAAGTCTAACGAAGTGCTGCCGGTTTTCTGTCAGGTTGTAAACATTGTTATTATCAATACAAGCAACAGATTAAAGATTACAAGCTGTTTTAGTGTCCGATTTACTGATTCCGCCTTTAAACTGGATGTAAAATTCTTCTGAACGACTCAGTCGGGTCAAACAACGATCCAACAAGTGGTATCAGAGCTCAGGAAGAAGAGTTTAGCTTGATATCATCTATTTTCTGACTTCTACACCTTCTTTTTCAATCTGGACGTGATTTCACGGTCAAAATGGTCTGAGTTTTTCACCGAATGTGTAAAACAGTATTCTAACAAAGCCTTGTAAGTTTGAGACCGAAATTCAAAGTAAAAATGACAAAAACTGGACAGAAACTAGATTTCGCTTGAAAGAGTTCGTAGATTATAGTTGATTTCGCTTCAAAATCAGACAATTTGGCTTGTTTTTGGACTATTTCGCTTGAACATTTGAAGCGAAATAATGTTGAGAGTTTTCGCTTGAATCTGCTGGACTTGTTATTTTGGATTTCGCTTGAATTAGTTGAAGCGAAACTGATCTTGTGGGTTTTCGCTTGAACCAGAATTGGACATAGATTTCGATTGAACAAGTTGAAGCGAAATTGGATTGCTGAATTCGCTTGAAGTAGTTAGTCAAAAGATTTCGCTTGAAGTCTCATTCTGTTTCAACTTGAGATTTCGCTTGAGTTTCCTAGTTCGATTGAAAAGTGGAATTTTGTGTCGGATCATTTCACGACGATCAAGTGTCAGTCATTTTTAGTTTATTTGATATTTGATTGTACTGATTGGGTTTGTTTGATCAATCTGTCAGGTTTGCATTATGGCTGAGGAATTCTTCAATACGTTTTACAACGCATTCGCAACCGAATCGTCTGAGGCTTCAAATATTACACCAAAAACCATTTCTAAAGTGCTAAATGAAAATATCAAGAATGATAACTTTTACGGAACTCATTCAAAGCCACCAGCTCTTGATAGCATTGAGGATTATACCTGGTGGAAAGAACGCTTCATCAACTGGGCAAAGGCGTATGCTCATGAAAGTTGGTTTTGTTTGGAGTATGGGTATGAAAAACCAAAAGACGATAAAGGCGAAGATCTTGTATTCAAGAAATTTACTAGAGAAGATAAAGCTGAATTTGGAGCTGAACAGAGAATGATAGCATTGATCCAGTCCGCAATCAGAAACGATATTTTTGCTTTACTAACTCATGACGGGTCATCTAAGTCTGTCTGGGAAGCTTTACGTGTTAAAGCTGAAGGGGGTAAACAGATTAAAAAGAACAAAATTGCTTTATTAAAGAAAGAATTTGATTTGTTTGATAACATAAAAGGAGAGTCAGTGAGACAAATGATTGAGAGATTTTGTCATCTTAAAATTGAATTGGAAAGATTACAGATAAATAAAACAAGAGAGGAATTGATAGACAAAGTGATTGAAGCGTTACCACGAGCTGATCAGTGGCAAACGTTTGTTTTTATTTTGAAAAATGATGCTGTGTATGATAATATTACTCTTGATGCTTTGTTTGAAAAGATTGAAAGTCATGATTTGGAGTTGCAGAAGCAAAACAAGATGACTGATTCTTCACATCAACAGAACGTTGGCTTGTACTACAAAAGCAGTGTGTTTTCTGATAAAGGCGTTGGTTCACCAAAAACAGCATTTAGTGGTGAAAAGATGAAAGAACCACCAACAACGTCAACAAATCATCATTCTGGATATCATCCATCTTCAAAGACAAATTCTGATGATTCTGAAGAAATTCTGTGCAACATTGCTCTTAAACTGAAGAATTCTCCTGCAATGAGCATCAATGCAGCAAAGCAGCAAATGAGTTTTCTTGCATCTGTTTTGGAGTCATATGAAGGTCTAGTAGCTGGCAAAATTGGAAACTCCGAATTGACCAAAGAAGACTACGACCAGATTGATCCAGAAGAGATGGAGCTCATTGACATTCGTTGGTGTTTAGCTAGTTGTATTCGAAGAGCTCAGAGGTACATGGAGATTACCGGGAAACAATCACTTGGAGGTGCTTCAACAAAGCTTGGATTTGACAAATCCAAAGTGACCTGCTTCAAATGCAAGCAAAAGGGTCATTTCAAAAGAGAATGCAGAAATTCTGAAGTTGGTGAAAGAAATGAACGTCCTTTCAACGATGATTATTATCGAAAGGCGATCTACCATCGAAGCAGAGAAGAGCCAAAGTTGATTGAGGATAAACCGAAAGAGAAATCAAGAGCTTATGCTGTAATTTACGAGGATGAAGGATTTGATTGGAGTACAGTTTGTCCAGAAGAAGATTGCTTAGAAAATGTTCGTAAAACAGCTCACGGGAGAGCTATGACAGAAGAAAGAAAGTTTGTTTTTGTTGCTGAGATTCAAGATGAAAACAAAGACAAAGACACTACTGAAATCCATGAAGAAAAAGTTGAGATCAAAGAGAAAACTCGGGAAGAGATCTTAAGTGAGAAGACTTACAGAGAAAGAAATGTGGTCTACAACAGAATGGATGATATGCAGGAGGAGTATGAGATGGCTGTCGGTAGCAAAAGATGGGATAAAAAGAGAGAATGCTACTATAACAGAGAAGGAGAACCGGTTGTTCCCAAGAAAGACATAATCTTCGATGATGTTCTTCTTGCAGTCCCGTTAAGAGCTGAATACTATAGAAGAGTATTGAAAGATGACACATATGCTAAGAGATATGAAAAGGATATCAGATATGCCATGTTATCATGTCTAAGAAAAAGGGACGAAGAGAGAATGAAGAAGAATGTTGAAGAAATGGTGAACAATCTGAAGAAAGTTGCTGAAGAGGTTAACACAGAAACTGTTGAAGTTGAAGCTGTGAAGGAAATCAAAAGTGAAGAAGTTGTTGTGAATGAAGAGGTTGAGAAAGCTGTTACTGAAGAACAGCAGATTGAAGAAGAGGTGAAGAAAGAAGAAAAGAATGAGAATTTGGAAGTTGGTGATGAAGTTAGTGTTGAAAAGAAGCAAGATGATGCCGATCTGAAGCAGACAGAGGTTGTTGAAAACACCAAAGTGCCAATCACTGAGGTAAATTCTGATTCTGAAAACTTGAAACTGATTGATCAGTGCAAGAAATGCATGGAACCGTGCAGAGCTTGTACTGAAAAAGATGAGCAATTTAGAACAAGAGATCTTGAGTTCACAAAAATTGAAAAGATTTTCAAAGAAAAATGCAAAGAAATGCTAGAAAAAGAAAAAGTTTTTAAAGAAAATGATGAAAAACTTTCAGAAAAATGTAACAAATTAGAGAAAGAAAATGAAGTTTTGAAAGAAAATGTTTTGAAAACGACAAATGAATGTGAACAAAAAGAAATTGCTTGTCAAGAAATGAAAAAGGAATATGACTCAATGAAATTATCATATCAGATTACGAAAGAGTCATATGATAAAGTAAAAGATGAAATGAAATATGCTCAATCAAGAATGAATTATATGTCTGAAACAACCAAAGAGCTTAAACGAATGTATTCGATAAAACAAGATGTTGTTAATTCCTATATTGAGGATGTTGCTAAGTTAAAGCGACAAATTGCTGATTTAGAACAGGATAACAACAAGTTAAAGAGTTACCACGTGTCGTCATATGTGCTTGAACGAATTTTCAATATAAAACCGGGTGATGGTGAATCTGAGCAGAATAAGAAAGGTATTGGTTCAGAGTTTCATCAAGTTCCACCACCGGGAAAATTTGCATTTTATGATGAGGAAAAGGTCGAAAAAGCTTTCAACATGGTTGATCAATTGCCAGACAACATTGACATAACCTATTCCAAATCTGATGATTCTCATGATTCAGAGGTGGTAGGTAAAGTCGTTGAAAGTGTGTTGAAAGAAGAGTCGGTTGATACAGGTAAATCTGAATCACAGGATGAAAATGAAGGAAATCTTCATGATGGTGATCTGAAAAACACAAAATCCGAGAAAAATTTGAATGATGATTCAAAAGGATTGGTTTATACCATGATTGGATCGGATAAATTGTTCTTAGATGTTGTATTCCCGATTCAGAATGTGATTTCAGAAAAAGTCGACAAAGTTTTCAAAATGGTTGAGATTGAGAAGTCTGAAATTTCTAAGTTTGTCGGTAAGAGTCATAGAGGTTCGTATACCAAACCTGGTTTCAAAAAGAAGAACATGAAAGCTGGGTTGGGTTATAAGAAGAAACAACATTGGAACAAAAATGAGAAGCCGAATTTTCAAGCAAAAATGAGTTTTGTTCAAGGAGGCAGTTTAGAAAAAGAAAAAGAATTCAAAATGAAACAGTCTAATGATGAATTCTTTGCTAAAAAGCAAAAGCAACAACCACAGGTCAAAGATGTGTCCATGAGAATATGTTTCAAATGTGATAAAAAAGGACATCTTGCACGCAATTGTCCTAATCTAAAACCTGTGGATGTTGACAAAAAGAAGATTGATGCTGAGAAACAAAAATCCGAGAATGTGAGACAAAGGTCAACTAGATTTGACTAGAAACAGACTTGGAGGTACAATACAAACAAGTTTGCTTCAAATCAAAATTGGAAATTAAACCAGAACAGGTTTGATTCAATACAGACCTGGAATTCTCACACACCCAGATTCAGAACAACACAAAATTGGAAAACAACTGTTGATATGACAAAACCTCAAGAGTTTTGGAAACCAAGAGTTGTTGTTCAAAATCAAAATGTTCAAAAAGTTTCACATTTTTACAAACGAGGTACACCAAAAGGTCAGACATGGTCTGTTAAGAAACAAGTTGATTTGGTAAAAGATGAGAAAGTTGAAGTTAAAATTGAGAAAGTTTTTGTGAAAAATGACAAAGAATTTCCAGCACTGAATGAAAATTATTGTGTTGAAATGCCTAAGGTTCAACAGACCTGGGCTAAATTGTTCAAGTAATTCAGTTAGTTGAATGTGCAGGTGCTCAACAATTCTGAAGATTGTAAAATTGGAACTTGGAGCAGCCTGGCACAACAACAAGGAGAGGAGGCTGCTGGATCCTGTGTTGGTTGAAACAGGAAGTTTATATGTTTTCTGTAAATAAATAAACAATATTTCAAAAATACTAAAAATTGGAAAACTTGAAAAACCAAAAATATGTTTGTTTTTAATTTTTGTCAAATATTAAAAAAAAAAAAATATGTTTTGATTGAATATGCCGAAACCCTCACGGCTGAACAAACATGATTACTTTCATCAGATTGAAAAATGGTTTTCAAACTGTTAAGATCAATGGGTTGTAAATCATGGGGGTACTTTATATTAGATTTTCTGCAATTCAGTACACTTTTAGCAGAAAATGGATGGCGAGACAAAGCTATCAGTATTGGTTTTCAATTTTTCTTTATGTGATTTTGTATTTTAGGGGGAGTAATATTGTCAGAAAATACAAAAACATTTGAAAATTTGAAAAAGTCAAAAACATGATAAAATTCAAAAATTTGAGTTTTTGTGTACAAAGAGGAAATGATAGTACATCAGTAGACAGTTACAGTATGCTAAAGAAATGGAAAGTTTAAATGTGTTAAACGATCTCACCGTGGATGTGTCGGTAGATTTTTATACATTTAGTAAACTTTTTCGGGATATAAACCTAAATTCAAATACTTACTTATTTCGTGGGGAACACTACTTGGATATATAGGTAACCCCTGAAATCTCGTTTGAAAGGTCTCATAATCTGATATACTAGGTCTTTATACTCAATGATGTCTGGGGTATTATTCCGGGACTTCTGCTGAACGGTAGTTTTGACCTAGTCCTTGGATAATACTTTATGCAAATGCTTGAAACATAGCATTAAACCCTCAGCATGCCGATGAAACAATAAAATTGATAGTCGCTGCTGTTGTAAGCAAAAAGATCCTCTAAAGGGGACATACCGTAAAGTCGAAGCTGATATCTCTCTGCGTATACGGAAGTATCGACCTGAGATCCCTCGGCCCTCGCATACCTAATTTATGTACAGATATCATTGTAGTATACTCACCTGTAAGACTGATTATTGGGATTCTGGATACGGGAGTATATTCAAGAGGTGGGACACATGAATAGGTTTAAGTTCCTAAAATACCTAATTTGTATCCTGAATTAGTTGAAATTTGTGTGAAAATTTAAGTGGATCAGTATATCGACAATCTAAGTGAATTGTTTAATATTTACTGTGTTACTAAGCTCAACGGTACTTGTGATTTGTCAAAAACTGATATGATCCTCTGACGCATAATCAAACAAAAATATTGTCTGTAAATATGTTTGTACATATTTTTTTACTGCTTTATATTTTCAGAAAATACAAAAAGATTTTGATTTTTGCTTTATTTTCGACAACTGATGTCTGAGTGCTGAGTTTCAAAATCTAAGTAAGCTGATTGTGTTTCTGAAAATAAAACAAGTTCATTAATTTGAAACTTGAAGTTTTTAAATCAAAAATTCAAAAACAGTTTGTGATATCTCCAAGGTCATTAGTTTGGACTTGGATGATTAACTGTGAGGGAGTTGGATTCTTTAATACTGCTAAATCTATACAGTTTGTTGATAGGGGAAGTGGATTAGAGAATTTGTTTGAGAATTCAAAATGCTGTTACTCATAAATGTTTGAGAAATTGCAGATGATAGTCCAGACTACGATCCCGAGAGCTGAATCTAAGGGGGAGTCTGAAGACAAGCTGAAAGTTAGGAGCTTGTATCTGGAAAGCTAGGTGTCGATCCCAAAGCACGGAAGCTTAACAAAAGGGGGAGCCTGAAGCTGATAGAAGAAGAGAAAGATTATTAGATGCTTACAATGTTACAACTTAAATGAGAAGGCATAATGATCAAGACTGAAGAAGGTGTCATAACAGAGAATAGTCACTGAGGACTTCGTCAATATCCGAGGGGGAGTCTGTTAGTGCACTACGTCTATTGACTTCGTCTTGTATCATGTAATAGGATAGAATAGGATATTCAGTGCACGAGGTTCGAGTAATTGAGAAATGAGGTTTAAGTGAAGATTTCGCTTGAAACTGATTATGTGACATTTCAAGCGAAATCACACACAACAGATTTCGCTTGAACATGTTTTGGTTTCTTTCAAGCGAAATCCTTACCTCTATATATAGGGCACTTGTCATTTCATTTGGTACGCGACTTCCGAAAGTCTAACGAAGTGCTGCCGGTTTTCTGTCAGGTTGTAAACATTGTTATTATCAATACAAGCAACAGATTAAAGATTACAAGCTGTTTTAGTGTCCGATTTACTGATTCCGCCTTTAAACTGGATGTAAAATTCTTCTGAACGACTCAGTCGGGTCAAACAACGATCCAACAACCATTGCCCTCAATCCGCCATCGATAGGATTCAGGAGGAATTCTTGCGCCTCCGACAACACGATGAAACAATCAATGAGATAACAAATATTTTCTTGGATAAGCTGAAGATTTGCAAGGAGTTCGTGAATTCAGAAAGAATGAAAATCAATCGATACCATGATATGTTGAAGGCGGAGTTTAGGGAGTTTATTACGCCCTCGAAATGTGAGACTCTTGACGAACTCATTAACTGGGCGCGAGACAGGGAGATTGAACTCAAGAGACAGGTGGAGCGAGGTGAAAAGAGACCGTCAGAGAAGGTGTCTAACCCAATTCCTTCCAAGAAAGGCAAGTTTCAAGATCAAGCTAATAAAGAGAAAGCAAAGAGTGGAATTCCCCGTTGCAAGAACTGTGGAAAGCTTCACTCTAGGGAGTGCCTGTTAGGCAAGAAGGGATGCTATAACTGTGGGGAAGAGGGACATCCGCATTACAGATGCCCTAAGAATACGAAGACATGTTTTAATTGTTTCCAGAAGGGTCATTTCAAGGCGGAGTGTCCCAAGCTCCAACAGGGAATGAAGAAGGAAGGCAAAAAGGAGGAGAACCCTAAGGCAAGAGCAAGAATGTTTCAAATTACGTCCGAAGAGGCTAAAGCTCATCCGAATGTTGTGTCAGGTATTTTCTTGCTAAATTCCTTGCCGATGTACGTGTTATTCGATACCGGGGCTACTATGTCATTTGTTTCTAGTGATGTAATCAATCACCCCTCATTTAAGATTGAAAGAATGCAAATACCATTAGAGGTAGAGATAGCTGATAGCAAGAATTATTTGTTGCACGAAGTGTGTAGAACCTGTAAGCTCACGATAGAGGATGAGGAGTTTGATATTGATCTTGTACCTATGGTCTTAGGAGAATTCAATGTAGTAGTAGGTATGGACTGGATGGCCCGACACCATGCGGAGATTAAATGCGAAAGTAAGACAATACGCGTGCAATCTCCGAGTGGGAGATGGTTAAGTATTCAAGGAGAGAGAAATGTAAAAACAAAGTTATGCAATATTGTCCAAGCCTTCAAGTACGTGTGTAATGGAAGTAAGGCATTTTTAGCCTATGTAATAGATGTTCATCAAAGCCTTCCCAAGATCGAAGACGTGGCAGTAGTGAACGAGTATCCGGATGTGTTTCCGGAGGAGTTGCCGGGGCTTCCACCCGAACGCGAAATAGAATTTCGTATTGAATTAAATCTGGGTGCGCAACCGGTGGCTAAATCCCCATATAGACTGGCTCCTACCGAAATGAGGGAACTAATGACACAATTGCAAGACCTACTTGATAAGGGCTTTATACGTCCGAGTGTATCACCTTGGGGAGCACCTGTTCTTTTCGTAAAGAAGAAAGATGGGTCGATGCGTATGTGCATCGACTACCGGGAGCTGAATAAATTGACCGTGAAGAACCGTTATCCCTTACCCAGAATTGATGATCTTTTTGATCAATTGCAAGGTGCGAGTTGGTTTTCAAAGATAGATTTACGTTCGGGCTATCATCAAGTAAGGGTGCGAGAGGAGGACGTTGCAAAAACTGCATTTAGAACTCGGTATGGACATTATGAATTCTTGGTCATGTCCTTTGGGTTGACGAACGCGCCAGCCGCATTTATGGACCTTATGAACCGAGTATGTCGACCTATGTTAGACAAATCTGTAATTGTGTTCATAGATGACATTTTGGTATACTCCCGGAATGAGGCCGATCATGCAAGACACCTACGTGAAGTACTTGAAACCCTCCGTAGAGAAAAACTTTATGCAAAGTTCTCAAAGTGTGCCTTTTGGCTCAGGGAGGTGCAATTTCTAGGTCACATAATAAATTCAGAGGGTGTCTTAGTAGATCCAGCAAAGATTGAGGCCGTATTAAAGTGGGTTCCTCCGAAAAACCCAACCGAAGTAAGGAGTTTTCTAGGCCTTGCCGGTTATTATAGAAAGTTTATTCTAGATTTCTCAAAGATTGCATTACCAATGACTAAACTGACGAGGAAGGAAGGAAAGAAGGAAGGAAAGTTTGTGTGGGATAAAGAACAAGAAGAAGCTTTTCAAGTGTTAAAAGAGAAATTATCGAGTTCTCCGGTGCTAACATTACCCAATGGAACGGAAGATTTGGTTGTCTATTCAGACGCGTCACGTCAAGGCTTGGGGTGTGTTTTAATGCAAAGGGGAAGGGTTATCGCGTATGCTTCAAGACAACTCAGACCACATGAAGTAAACTACCCGACCCATGATCTAGAATTGGCAGCGGTGGTTTTTGCCTTAAAGGTTTGGAGGCATTACCTGTATGGGGTAAAATGCACGATCTACTCGGACCATAAGAGCCTCAAATATTTCTTCGAACAGAAAGATTTGAATATGAGACAACGAAGATGGTTAGAACTGATTAAAGATTATGACTGTGATATTTTATATCACCCGGGAAAAGCAAACGTCGTAGCTGATGCGTTGAGCCGAAAAGAATATCCACGCCCGATTCATGTAAAATCTATGAAGATGACAGTTACGCCTCACCTCATTGAAATGATAAGAGATGCTCAAATAAAAGCACTAAAGGCATGGGATCCAAAGAAAGAAAGAACGAAGGGAATAGCAGAGAAATTTGAAGAAAACTCGAACGGGCTTAAAACGAGATTTGGTCGGATCTGGATACCAAGGTTTTGTGAGGTCAAGACAGAGCTACTTGAAGAAGCTCATAAGTCACGGTATTCCATTCACCCTGGGGCTACAAAAATGTACTATGACTTGAAGGCAAACTATTGGTGGCCCGGTATGAAACGCGATATCGCTAAGTATGTCGTGAAATGTCTGACGTGCTCTCAAGTGAAGGCGGAACATCAGAAACCCTATGGAGAGTTACAACCCTTGGAAATTCCAGTATGGAAGTGGGAGGAGTTAACGATGGATTTGGTAACTAAGTTACCTAGAACGAAAAAGGGGCATGATACGATATGGGTAATAGTGGACCGGCTCACAAAGAGTGCACACTTTTTACCAATTCGAGAGGTCTACTCCTCAGAAAAGATGGCGGAAGTGTATGTGAATAAAATAATATCTCGACACGGGGTGCCTGTGTCAATAGTTTCAGATCGGGATGCGAGATTTACCTCTCATTATTGCAGCTGTATTGCAGCTGTATTGTCGCACATGTTTGGTTTGATCATGCTGAACTGGGTTTTTGTGAGATTTGTATTGCAGCTGTATTGTCGCACATAATTTTACTGGGTATCGCTCTTCGGGAGAAACCAATGTCTTCTAGGAGCTTCCTGATCCAAAGAACTTCACTTAGCCCTCGAGCTATGCCTTTGAACTCAGCTTCTGCACTCGACAGAGCGACCACCTTCTGTTTCTTACTTCTCCAGGTGACAAGGTTTCCACCAACCAAGGAGAAGTACCCTGACGTTGACCTTCGGTTTCCCTTATCTCCTGCCCAGTCGGCGTCCGTGTAGAGCTCAACATTTAAATGTCCACTTGCTTTGAACAACACTCCATGGCATGCGGTACCCTTTATGTAACACCCCAAAAATATGTAATCTATTGATTTCTTTTAAGATAGTTATAAGAAGGAAAGTTTGAACCCGAATAAATTAAATATTAGAAACCGAGGGACTAAAGTTGAAAATTGGAAAGTAAATCATATTAATAGAAAGACACACACTCCACACACACTTATGTGTGCGTGCGTGGAGGTGTCCAGGAGAAGAACCAAGAAGCAAAAACCCTAGTCCTCATAATCCATCATATTGGAAGGCGATTTCAAGGCAAAACGGTTGTTTGAACCCGTATTATCGATTCCCAAGGTGTGACTAACAAAGTGGTAAGTCGAATTTCTTGAAATCATGAACATTAGAAAGTGGGGTTTCTACCAATCATGAGTAATGTTGTGATATGTGCATCTAGAAGTTAAGACTATGAACTAGGACTCGATTAATGTTCGGTTTGCGTTGATTTAACTCGTTGAGATGGATGGAACATAGATGAATGATGTAGGATGAGAGAATCTCATTAACTTGCTTGATTGTTATGGACTTGTAGATTAGTAGGTGAAGATACTTGTAATTAAATGCCCTATAAATGCGAAACCCGCCAAGTGTTTGATAAAATGCCTAAAAGAACAAATAACAAGATGTTGTATGATAAAAGTGTGTAAAAGAATGAAATGGTATTAGTCGGGCTAAATGAATGCATGTGTTGATGTAGGCGTAAAATAAGAAGGTTCAAGTGCAAGGAGGTCGGACAGCTCACAGGATCGAGGTATGTTGTTCTATGCATACAAGCTTTATTGTCTAATTGTTATTGTTATGTTAAAATCGTAAATATGATAGTTCGTATGTGATGGGTAGTCGATAGCGTAACCCGTCCATAAACGGGTCTTAAGAAATGATGATTTATGAATGAAGTTATGTTATGGTAGGTTGGTCTTGAACTAGCCGTATACATGGAAAGTTATGTAAGAAAGATGAAAAATAGCTAAATCCTTCACGAATGGATTTGGGATGATGTATGTGGTATTATGTCTAATCCGAAACCATCGGATTGTCGAATGCGATGCATTATCTCTTTCGGAGATAATAAGTAAGTACCCGTTCAATGGGTAAATGAAAGTAAGATGTTGATGTGGTTATGTAATGATAAGAATGGATGTTGGTTTTTTATTTTAAATTAAAGTTGTAAGAACTAACTAGTTGAACTTGATTGTGTTGTAGGTAAATCTGTTACATAGGTGGCGTGGCGAACTTGGGGCGAACACAAACATGTACACTCGACTATGCGCTTCCGAAGTATTCGCCCTTTTGAAACAATATTTTTGTTAAACCCATACTTCTTGAAAGTTGTCTTTTGGTTATGTAAATTATGGTTTTAGAAACTTAGTCGTTTGTAAGTAGGTACTTTAAACTTGCATTTTAACAGGGTAGTTCGGATTAACACCTATAACTAGATCAGGGGAGGTGTTGATCTCGAACTATCTACAAGGGCATTTTGGTAAAAAAATGAAAATATTATGTTTCTAGTCAAAACTTGAAGTTTCCATGTGTTTTGGTCTTTATGTTAATAAGGGCGTAACAAGTTGGTATCAGAGCCAAGGTTTGAGAGAATCAAGCACGAGTTGAAGTGCTTGGGCTCAAACTGATAGCTCGCGCAATGGGTGTGTTCGCTTCAACGTCGCAAACAAGGTAAAAGTTTGAGATGCTTTAAATTCTATAACGGGTCAAAATAATGATATGTGTCGAAATGGTTTACGAGTGCATAGAACCCAAGAATTGAATCTTGTGTAATTGAAAATATTTATGGCATGGCATTGGCAAGAATTGGTATGCAAACGGACAAGTTTGGGTTGATAGACCATGAATGGGTTGAAAGTTTATAAGCAAGAAAATGGCCGAAAGTTTAAAAAATTTCGAAAATAGTTAATCCGGGTGCCGGATTTTAACTCTATGTGAAGGGGGATGGAATTACGATCGCGTAGGAAGAAACGAATCGTAAATCGTAAATCGTAAATCGGATGGAAAATACGTCAGTTTACACTGGTAAATACAATTAAGTGACTCATTTTGAAAAGAGTTTAAGAAAATTGATTTGAATGCACGTGGCACAAAATATATTTTATAATTTGATTAAAATGCACGAGGCAAAATTAATCTTTTTATACTTGGGACAATTTTATTAATAAAGATCTTGTATCCGATTTACATGGTTGTCCAACATTTAGGGCCGGTGATTATACAATACAAGCCGGACAAGATTAATCGATACACCACAAATATAATCTCACAAGAAGACACCCTTACGAGTGAGTATACGTTTTACATATGCAACAGGAGGTGTTTTGCCTACACCTTGTGCTTACGTCGTGGCAATTCACTTTTTAAAATGAGCCAAGGATATCCAGGACACGGTCATTAACCCCCAATGTTATTTGTCATCAATCAATACAGATTAAAACGGGATTATGCAATTTAATCATCTCCGATTAAAAGGTTTCTACACCCGACCAAGCGGTATTTTTATAATACCGTATCCCAAGCCCGTATAAGGGAAAATAAGTTAAAAGTATTTACCTGAGCTAGCAATGCAATTTATACTCAGCCGTATATTCTAATCAGCAAGCACAAGTACTTCTACTGGGGCTCTCAATCTGGAACGAAGGTTTTATTAACCTATTAAATTCCTAACGGGTCTTATTTAAGTCGTAACTTAGACCGGTTAGTTTTAAGGAAAGGTTTACGGTTCAAAACGCATGATTAAGCGAAGACCGGAATAGGATGTGATTTAGACCCGACAAGTTTGGAGACTTGTATAATATGGGTAAACTAAACACATTCTGGATTTTGAGATAAAAACGATAACGTTTGACCCGTTTCGGCTAATTTATGCAAACTAGTTACATAAACCGAACCGAACGCGAATAACGCATGACGGGTAATCATGAGAGTCATATACAGGTTTCCTAAGTTAATTATTCCTCAAATATGTTGTGACATTAGTAAGATGTCTTTCATTATGCCCAAAACGTATTTAAACACAAACTAGGCCTCGTAGGGGTAGTTTGGTTATTTAAAAGGTTATAAAAGAGTTTAAGTATTTACCTGAGTTACAGGTCTGGTATAATCAGCGAAAATACTTATTTTGATAAGTTATAACAGTAGGATAAAGTATATATGTGAAATTTATCAATTATAACCAAACTATGCCCCGTAGGGGTATTTTGGTAATTTCACATAAGCCGAAAAGCTCTAAACTGAAGTCTGAGTTTAACAACCTTTGCTTACTGTTAAAATATTATAATTTGCCTCAAATATCAGTAGGTATCAACCCTTGTATGTTTAAAATAGTTCTGGTACATACTTTGCGTTAAAAACGCTTAAAAAGGCGATTAAAAGCCGTTTACGGGTTTGATACATAAAGCTGATAATTTTACTATTCCAGAAGGCTTAAAATAATTTATTTATCATATGTGATCACTAGCAAAATGTTTGGAGTTTTTTAGATATGTAAAACTCATTTTATGGCCCGTAAGGGCAAAACCGACATTTACCGGATTAAGCCTACGATTATGAGTTATGCTCAGCCTAAAATTAATTAAAAATCTTTAAAATTCCCAAAATAATATATTACATCAGTGGGTAAAGATTTGATATCAAAAAGTAGGCTTAACTAGGCTATATGCTAATTACGCCATTTTATTAACATAAAGCTTTCGATTTGCGCTAATGAGCATAACTCTTAATCTACACTTCAAACTGATGTCAAACTTTGCATACAAGTTTATATATCAGTAATTAAAGTTTCTACTCTTTTACATTTCCAAAAATCATGTTTTAAGGTAATAAGGGCATAATGGTCAACATATGAGCAATTAACGGAATCATGCGCATTAATTGGATAACTAATGATCCGAGGTGTATAATCTCAGAGGGTTATACTAGCATGTAACCTGGTCCAAATGAAGCTCTTAGGTATTTCTAAATCATACTAAAGCGGGTCAGAACTGAAGTCAAAGCAAAAGTCAAAGCTTTGCGACTTTCGGTTCCGAATCGGTTCAAAACAGAAAGTTGTCGAATCAAACAAGCTTAGACAAGTTCTTATGCTTATTATCAAGTTATATGAATGATAAAATAGGTTACACGCCTTTTACATCGTTAATTATGCATTAAACGAAAGATTACATTTCTATTGACTTTTTCTAATCGTCTTTGACTCGACAAATGACCTAGTTAGGATGGGAATCAGGGGGAACCCTTTTGAGGGTTTATTACCCACATAATTACCAACTTATAACTACTTTTGATTTGACTAATCTCTGGACCATCAGTGATTAATCTTAAAGTCAACCGTTAATTACGACGGTTTGACTTTTAAGCTAAAACTAAGATAAACTTAATTAAGAAGGGATTAGTAAACTTACTGAAGTCCTAAGCTTGATTATTGACCACTTCAGAGAAGGGTTGAGCTCCAGGAATGATCAGAAAGCTGAAGGAAATGGTGTGATGAATTGTTTGCAACTCAAGACCCTTTTATAGTGAATTCAATCACCACAAAGTGTTGACAACAATGTCTAGCACTTACCACAACATTCCCACAGGTGTCCTACATGTTTAGGGGTTGTTTAGGGGCCAAGGGAGATGAGGAAACTCGTTTAAAAGGTCAAGAGTGCGTTTAAACAGCAAACAACAAGTTTCTGGTCGCTGGGCACTACCTTACGGACCGTAAGGTAAGGCTTACGGTCCGTAAGTCGTTGATCAGAAGTGAAAAGTTGTTGTTCTTTGGTGTTTTGAAGGGGCAACTTGTGGGTTTCGAATTTGGGACTTATTTTAACAGTATGGGACCTCTTGTAATGGGTCTTGAACAGTTATTTACCCTACCACATTGTCATGCTCCTTTGAATCCTTTCGAAAGTTCCGTTAAAGAAGGTTTACCGTGCATTTTCTTCGTAGGAGTCCACCATTTCAATTATTGTCATGAATTTCTGGATTTAGATGTTTAATATTTTATACTTGGGTCTTGGGATTTATAATTGAGGTCGTTCAGAGGTAAAAATTAACATGACGCCACCTTTAAATCCTGCCAAAACATCTTTATTACATCCGAGTTTACAACACATTTTGTCTTTCATGACACGTGTCGTTATTTCATTGAACACGAATTTTCGAGGTGTTACATCCTCACCCCCTTAAAAGAAATCTCGACCTCGAGATTTGTTAAAGTAAAGGAAGTAATTTCTGCCTTACATTGGGCTTAATCTTCCCCAGTACCTTTGAGCCTCTAAGGCACTCCAATTGACCTTTATAATAGGTACATGTATCTTTTTGGAGCTTCTAATCCTGTCAATCCTTAATCGACACAGGTTGCTCATCATATTATAAATCTGCATATCATTATGTGATAATGCTTCTTGACTTATTGGCGAAACACCCTTCAGTCACTTGTGTGTAATGTATTGCGAGCTCCACTAAGCTCCTTAATAGGTTTTAGCTTATGAGCTGCTTGATCTTGATACATTCGATTTCCTTCGAATGATTCTATATATTCAGAGCTTAACTAGCCTGATAATTTTAACAAATTTGGCACACCCTTCCTGGGTGATCTTTTTGCTGAACCTCATCCTTAACAAGAATTTAGGAGGTTTGTTATTTCCATTACTTCTTGATTTTCTGCCAATTACTGGCATCTTACAGGTGATTATGAATTTGCATGATCTTATTTGTTGTTTTTAATGCAACCTTTAGATGCTAATAAGTGGACTTTCTAAAGTCTCGTCCATCCAACGGATGTTTTGATATTTCATTTATACAAGGTCTCCAAAGGAGCCACCTTGATACTTATATAATAGCTATTATAGAAAAGCTTATCTTAAGGTGAGATGGTTATTCCAACCATTGTTCAAAATTAATCTTAAGGAATAGCCAATCTTTACAGTTAGTCGAACAAATCGACGATCCTGGGTAGTTGATGGCGATTCTTAATCGTTGTCTAAATAGGGTTGCGGTATATAATGTATAAGTAAGATGAACCGTCTTTCCTAGTTAACTACACTGAACTCTCAGGATATTGAGTTAGGCTATATGAATCCATATCTTAAAACTTACTTAACCAGGGTTTTCGATTTTTCCAATAATGGTACTAGCTGTCTTGGAGATTTCATAATACACAGCCTTAAATGGGATTTTTAAACTTAACTCTACCTGCCTCCCTGGGGTAAACAGGGTAATCTTAGGAGAAGATAATCAAGGTACAAGGAGGTTACAGAGATTTTCCATATCTCAAGCTCCAGTTCGTCCATCATTGCATGTGTCAAATAAGTGACACATTTATGTTACTAGTCCACGAATTCTTTAATCGGGAATATTTACTTGGATAATTTCATTCTGGATATCTTCTTTGAATACCATTAGCTGACTTTAGCACTCTATAACCATTGGAATATACTTGTGGTCCCATGCATTAAACCTCCATACTGATCAGACATGGAAGCAATCTATGGAACATATTAAGATATACCAATCCTCATGTGGCGCTTTTATCATGCTATTTGGTATTCGCAATCGTTTAGAGATCAAAGAGATATCAATTTCATTTGAATACATTTATCTGGAGAGAGAGTACATTGGAATTTTATGACTGAAGATTTCTGATAGGAACAGAAGAATAGTTCTGGTGAACTTTCTACCTGTAAGTTTTACCTTACCCTTAATATATATAGGGTTCTTATGAAAAGTTTTAAAAGCTTCATATACTTATAGTTTATGAAGGATTTACTGGTATCCGAACCAAAATAAAAACTCTTAGCATTTAAATTACTGATAAAATGCCAAGGAATGTACCTGATGCCATTATTTTTGGACTAGCTCAGGCATTTTAGGCGCTTTCAATTTTAGGCTTTACTTCCTCCGCCGCATATCCTTTGACAGATTTAGGGCACGTAGTCTTGATGTGGCCTTTCTCATTACAGCCGAAACAGACTGCATTCTTCATGTCTTTGCAGTCCAACGTTTTATGTCCCTTAGACTTGCAGATCCCACAATGTAGAGGTCGAGGCTCAAATCTGCATTTCCCGTAGTGGCGCTTCTTGCAAATCTTGCATACAGGTTTCTGATTGGACTTTTGTTTATTCTTTTTCTTAGAACTCTGGGAGTTATCTACCTCCCTTTTCCTTTTTAGTTCATTCTTCGCATCAGAGGCATGAACGGGATCCTCCTTAAGAGTAAGGAAGTGTGGTTCTAGATAAAATTTGGACCGAGCAGCATGGGGCTCCTTGAACTTTTTCACAGCCTTCTTCACAGCTTTTCCAACAGCTGCGTCTATCATAGTTTGAAGAACATCTTTGGAAATTCTAAGGTTCACAATTTCAGCATCATTAGTATGCGTCGTGCCATCAATGGCGCGATCGACTGTTGTCTTATCCGAGTTTGCCATACTTTCTATTGGTTCCTAACACCAATAAAACAATTTCTTAGTTGAAATCCAACAACCGCTATTTTTCATTCTGATGGCCTTAATATATACTAACCATGGTGTCAATAACCTATACAGGCTATTATAGCGCTAACATTCTTAATGAACATTATTTAAAAGATATTAATATTACTTAGCCTAGGTCGCAAAAGACCATCAATGACATTAAAGATTTGGACCTAGTCCATCACTTTTCTGACAGAGGATCAAAACGTCACATCTGTCTTTATTATATTAAAGAATTTAGGTAGCTTGAAAGCTTGCCATAGGAATATCAGAAAAGAGTGATTCCTATTAGATATAAAATATCCATCTAAGGTTTGTTGGAGCATTTTCTAAAGTATCATCGGCCAATTTCTACCTCGTATTAAATGACCGAAGTCCTAATCAGGCGGAGACAACAGTTCTCTATAGTTATTGTTCAATATTGAATCATATGTGCCAGTATCAAGTAAATTTTCTGCATAAACTGCTTGATAAGGAAAGGTACCTGCTATATAGTTATCCTTCTGCACCATTTCCTGGCGTTCATCCGGAAGACTCATGCGTTTATTTTCCTGGCCTCTCCCGGCTTCTTTATAAGCTTTGGGCAGTTGGTTTTGATGTGTCCTTCCTCGTTACAATTGTAACATGTGGCGTTCTTTAACCCCTTGCAATCTAAGGTTTTGTGACCCTTGGTCTTGCAAATTCCACACAATTTAGCACGTGGGTCGATTGTACATTTTCCAAAATGTTGCTTTTTGCAGTTACTGCATTTGGGCCTGTTATCAGACTGACTCGAGTTCTTCCTAAACTCGGAATCCTTCCCGCGCTCAGAGTTTCCCTTCTTCTTCTTGTTATATCGATGAGAGTTTTCCTCCTCTCTTTCTCTTCTTCCCTCGCCAGAAGCCTTAACGGACTTAATTCTAATTGCATCTAAGGTGAGAGATAAGGATAAGTCCACCGCGGACCTATATGTGGTTGGCCTAGATGCTTTAACACTTCCTTTTATCTCTGGTGCTAGGCCTCCAATGAAACGCGCTATGCGTTTAGGTTCAGGGGTGACTAAATAAGGAACTAGGCGGGACATAGTGTTGAAACTTGTCACATACGCCTGACAATCCAAATCCTCCATGACTAGAGTCAAGAAGTCTGATTCTATATTTTCTACCTCATGCTGGGGGCAGTAGTTTTCCTTGACTAATGCAACAAATTGATCCCAAGATAAGTTGTAGAGTAGAACTTTTCCCGTGGCTTGGAGCAATGATCTCCACCATGCCAACGCTTCTCCTTTGAATGATTGTGAAACAAATTTCACAACATCTTGCTCCGCACAACCACTGATGTCAACAACAGCGTCCATCTCATCGAGCCATTTCATGCAATCGATGGCCCCTTTTTCTCCTGTAAAGTCTCTAGGCTTGCAGGAGGCAAAATATTTATATGAACAGGTCTTAACTGGTGCCTCTTGATGGAACACAACCTGTCTAGACGGAATACTCCTTTGATTTGACAAGTCATGAACATCGTCCTCCCTTGACTCATGTATTTTAGGAGGGGGCTTACTACGAGCCACAGATAGAGTCTTAGAGTGGGTATCATTTGATTCATCATACTGTCTATCAAGAGCTCGAGTAACAGCATAATCTATTATTGCCTGCAGTTCTGCTCCAGTTACATTAATTCTGGTAGTATCATTGTTCTCCTTCATGTGGCTGTTAACTTCATCTAGTCCAGCCATGTAGCTTGATTACTACATAAATATTAATAATGATTTATTCAGAGGTTTTTATGGAATCATCATCTTTGACGATTCACCAACCATGGTAATATAAACCATATTGGTTAACTTGTTAGTTATATTTAATTAGTATTTTCCATGATAATTTTATCCTAGTTATAAAACATTAAGGATATTGAAGTGGCGCAAAAGGCCTAGTCACAAGGACAGTTCTAAATTTTATAAGCCATGATTTCAGAGAATCGAGGCATTAAGGTTTGAATCAAGTTCATTACCTTCTCTTGATAGGGAGTTGTAGACTTCAACTGTCTTTTGTCTTTTAGGACAATAGATATAGCCCGTGGGCATTTCCCTTCTGAGGGATGGTTATAATATGATCATCTTCTCAGATGCTATTAGTCGAGATCGTATGGATCCTACCAACTATTATGCTTGGACCTGGTCCAATATTTTTAGACAGGAGGTCAAAGACCACCTCTGTCGTTGTCTTATCGGACAACAAGTTTAGCCCGTAGGCACTTCATCACTATCGGATGTTTATAATATGATCATCTTATAGGATGACACAAGCCATGATTTCTAAATCACTAGGCTAGATAAGAAAATTGAAAGAATCCAATATAAGGATGACTGTTGTGATTTTATCGAATCACATTTGCCAGGAGTGCTAACACGTTCTTAGGTGTTAACAAGGATCTGAATCCCTTGGGTAGGTTTCACCATCTTGGCCGCGTAGGCTAGGTTTCACCTTTAAGATTCTTTTTTAAAATGCCTACTGGCAGGGAAGGAAGGATATTTATTTTATTCAAGATTTTTATCAAAAATCCTAATTTATAAGTTAATAATAGCACAAATGGCCTAGTCGCGTAGACAAGTTTAATTTATAAGCCATGATCGTTTGGGATCGAGGCAAATTTATAAGTTAGTAATAGCACAAAAGGCTTAGTCACGTGGACAAGTTTAATTTATAAGCCATGATCGTTTGGGATCGAGGCATTTAGTAATAGCACAAAAGGCTTAGTCACGTGGACAAGTTTAATTTATAAGCCATGATCGTTTGGGATGGAGGCATTTAGGTGTGAATCAAAGTTCATTACTTTTCCTTGACAGAGAGTTGTAGGCTACCACCGTCTTTAGTCTCAGAGGACGTTAATTATAGCCCGTAGGCACTTCCCTTCTAAGGGATGTTATTTTCCATTTATTTCATATCTCATGTTTAGAATGAAACTTAATTTAATCAATCCGTTATATGAAAATAAAAGTACAGAGTTGCCCTAAGCGGGTCTTTGAAAGGAATAATGTGTCCTTAAAGGGACTGAAAGATAAATATGTCCTTATGAGGACTATTAAGGAAACGATCTTCAGCAAAAGGAGTTTCTTCTTCAAGTTATTTCTGAATGCTTTCTCCTTGGATGCTCGTTTCATTCTAGCCGCGGTACGAAGCTCAGCATTTCTAGGCTCCGGGTGTGGAGGACTTCTATTACGGCTTCTTCGCTTGGCGACGTATTCAATAAAAAATTTTGGAAGTAAAATTTCAAGATTAGGATTGAGAATATTCCTAAGTTAAGTCTAGACTCAGAAGGTCAAGGAATGTGCTACTGTGTCATTGAGATTAAACACATCAGGCTAGTGTTTAATTCACTCAATGTTGGCTCTGATACCAACCTGTCACACCCCGATTTCCACGTGTCACCGGTGGGCCCGGTGGGGAGTATCGTGACGTAGTTGAGATCATCATAGTCAAATAACACAATATATAAATGCACAGCGGAAGCAAAAGATAAATATATTACATTCCGAATATAAGTAATGTCAAAGTATTACAACGGAAGGTAAAGGATCCACAGGCGGATCAATAAAAGAAAACTGTTCAACAGACTTTAGGCATCTAGAACTTGCAAGATTCCCTAATGACGCCCTGAGCTCCCAGCCAATTACGCATAGTACCTGTCACTTAACCTTTTGGAAAATACGTCAGTTTACACTGGTAAATACAATTAAGTGACTCATTTTGAAAAGAGTTTAAGAAAATTGATTTGAATGCACGTGGCACAAAATATATTTTATAATTTGATTAAAATGCACGAGGCAAAATTAATCTTTTTATACTTGGGTCAATTTTATTAATAAAGATCTTGTATCCGATTTACATGGTTGTCCAACATTTAGGGCCGGTGATTATACAATACAAGCCGGACAAGATTAATCGACACACCACAAATATAATCTCACAAGAAGACACCCTTACGAGTGAGTATACGTTTTACATATGCAACAGGAGGTGTTTTGCCTACACCTTGTGCTTACGTCGTGGCAATTCACTTTTTAAAATGAGCCAAGGATATCCAGGACACGGTCATTAACCCCCAATGTTATTTGTTATCAATCAATACAGATTAAAACGGGATTATGCAATTTAATCATCTCCGATTAAAAGGTTTCTACACCCGACCAAGCGGTATTTTTATAATACCGTATCCCAAGCCCGTATAAGGGAAAATAAGTTAAAAGTATTTACCTGAGCTAGCAATGCAATTTATACTCAGCCGTATATTCTAATCAGCAAGCACAAGTACTTCTACTGGGGCTCTCAATCTGGAACGAAGGTTTTATTAACCTATTAAATTCCTAACGGGTCTTATTTAAGTCGTAAGTTAGACCGGTTAGTTTTAAGGAAAGGTTTACGGTTCAAAACGCATGATTAAGCGAAGACCGGAATAGGATGTGATTTAGACCCGACAAGTTTGGAGACTTGTATAATATGGGTAAACTAAACACATTCTGGATTTTGAGATAAAAACGATAACGTTTGACCCGTTTCGGCTAATTTATGCAAACTAGTTACATAAACCGAACCGAACGCGAATAACGCATGACGGGTAATCATGAGAGTCATATACAGGTTTCCTAAGTTAATTATGCCTCAAATATGTTGTGACATTAGTAAGATGTCTTTCATTATGCCCAAAACGTATTTAAACACAAACTAGGCCTCGTAGGGGTAGTTTGGTCATTTAAAAGGTTATAAAAGAGTTTAAGTATTTACCTGAGTTACAGGTCTGGTATAATCAACGAAAATACTTATTTTGATAAGTTATAACAGTAGGATAAAGTATATATGTGAAATTTATCAATTATAACCAAACTATGCCCCGTAGGGGTATTTTGGTAATTTCACATAAGCCGAAAAGCTCTAAACTGAAGTCTGAGTTTAACAACCTTTGCTTACTGTTAAAATATTATAATTTGCCTCAAATATCAGTAGGTATCAACCCTTGTATGTTTACAATAGTTCTAGTACATACTTTGCGTTAAAAACGCTTAAAAAGGCGATTAAAAGCCGTTTACGGGTTTGATACATAAAGCTGATAATTTTACTATTCCAGAAGGCTTAAAATAATTTATTTATCATATGTGATCAGTAGCAAAAGGTTTGGAGTTTTTTAGATATGTAAAACTCATTTTATGGCCCGTAAGGGCAAAACCGACATTTACCGGATTAAGCCTACGATTATGAGTTATGCTCAGCCTAAAATTAATTAAAAATCTTTAAAATTCCCAAAATAATATATTACATCAGTGGGTAAATATTTGATATCAAAAAGTAGGCTTAACTAGGCTATATGCTAATTACGCCATTTTATTAACATAAAGCTTTCGATTTGCGCTAATGAGCATAACTCTTAATCTACACTTCAAACTGATGTCAAACTTTGCATACAAGTTTATATATCAGTAATTAAAGTTTCTACTCTTTTACATTTCCAAAAATCATGTTTTAAGATAATAAGGGCATAATGGTCAACATATGAGCAATTAATGGAATCATGCGCATTAATTGGATAACTAATGATCCGAGGTGTATAATCTCAGAGGGTTATACTAGCATGTAACCTGGTCCAAATGAAGCTCTTAGGTATTTCTAAATCATACTAAAGCGGGTCAGAACTGAAGTCAAAGCAAAAGTCAAAGCTTTGCGACTTTCGGTTCCGAATCGGTTCAAACCAGAAAGTTGTCGAATCAAACAAGCTTAGACAAGTTCTTATGCTTATTATCAAGTTATATGAATGATAAAATAGGTTACACGCCTTTTACATCGTTAATTATGCATTAAACGAAAGATTACATTTCTGTTGACTTTTTCTAATCGTCTTTGACTCGACAAATGACCTAGTTAGGATGGGAATCAGGGGGAACCCTTTTGAGGGTTTATTACCCACATAATTACCAACTTATAACTACTTTTGATTTGACTAATCTCTGGACCATTAGTGATTAATCTTAAAGTCAACCGTTAATTACGACGGTTTGACTTTTAAGCTAAAACTAAGCTAAAACTTAATTAAGAAGGGATTAGTAAACTTACTGAAGTCCTAAGCTTGATTAGTGACCACTTGAGAGAAGGGTTGAGCTCCAGGAATGATTAGAAAGCTGAAGGAAATGGTGTGATGAATTGTTTGCAACTCAAGACCCTTTTATAGTGAATTCAATCACCACAAAGTGTTGACAACAATGTCTAGCACTTACCACAACATTCCCACAGGTGTCCTACATGTTTAGGGGTTGTTTAGGGGCCAAGGGAGATGAGGAAACTCGTTTAAAAGGTCAAGAGTGCGTTTAAACAGCAAACAGCAAGTTTCTTGTCGCTGGGCACTACCTTACGGACCGTAAGGTAAGGCTTACGGTCCGTAAGCCGTTGATCAGAAGTGAAAAGTTGTTGTTCTTTGGTGTTTTGAAGGGGCAACTTGTGGGTTTCGAATTTGGGACTTATTTTAACAGTATGGGACCTCTTGTAATGGGTCTTGAACAGTTATTTACCCTACCACATTGTCATGCTCCTTTGAATCCTTTCGAAAGTTCCGTTAAAGAAGGTTTACCGTGCATTTTCTTCGTAGGAGTCCACCATTTCAATTATTGTCAAGAATTTCTGGATTTAGATGTTTAATATTTTATACTTGGTGTTTTGGTCAAAAATTACCGAAGTAATTAAGTGATCAAATTAGTTAAGTGAGGTAGTGTGCTAGAAATGAGTGTCGAAAATATGTTAATCAAGTTAATTTGTAAAAACAGTTTCAGGATACGGCTCAGGATATAGAGCTGTATCTATGATCAAACAATGAGCAAAAGTAAAGTAAACGACACGGGATGTACGAGGAAAGCCCTTGATCAATCTAGATCGCCGGCATAAAACCTCGGGAGCTGACAATCGCAGCTGCCTAGTTCTTCTATTGCTTCAAAAATCAGGATACAGTGCAAGATGTGGTACGGATCGACTAAGTGTTACAACGAAACTTGAATACAAGTGTGGTGTTTGCGATGAGCTAGAGAGTGTAAGTTTATGAGAGTGTTAGTGAAAAATCGTGTGTTCTAAGCTGATCCGCCCCCATCTATTTATAGTAAAGATAAAATAACAAACTAGCCTAAACTTGCGGGATCCACCGAATATTCCTTCTTCGAACGTTGTAGACCTGGTCTTTCGGGCTCAACGTCTCTTCCTCAACAAATTCGTCCGAGTCTTGAGGAGAAGAAGTCCTCTTGACCATTAGCAAGTCTCAGCCCTTAACCTGCACGTGGTTAATTCAATAAGCCTCAGGATATCGCCCAAGATGTTAGCAATATCCTCTTCCAGCATCCTGGTCACAAATGAACAAACATAGGCAGGATATTGGTCAGGATATATACGTTAAGAAAATGACCCCTAACAATTGTCCCCAAATATATCGGTTGGTATACCAATCCAACGGATATATTTCAAAAATCTTATCCCACAACTCAAGGCATTTAAAACGAAGCGACGGTCAAGATCACATCGTAACTTCCAACGCGTTTTTTACTCAATGGAGATCCACGATGCCCCTATATCTTCTCTTTTCTTGTTTGAAAAACAGATATCTTCAACAGACTCTTCAGGTAATTCTCCATTTCTGATTTTCTTCCTGTCAATTTACTTCATCTTTCTAGCAATGGCCGCCGAGACCTTCACCCAACAGAATCTTCTTAAAAATCCCGAGAAGGAGATCTGCGCTTTTGACAACGCGGACATTGCAGCTTTAAGAGCCTCCGGCGCTTTCCCCGACAGCACAGTCTTTAGGCCATTCGATCGGTCAATCCGATCGGATGTTTCTTCTACCGAATGGATCTGTTTTCCAGCATATCCTTTTTCACTAGGTCTTCGATACCCTTTTCCTGAATTCATGATGCAATTCTTTCGTATTACTGGCATCTCTTTTGCTCAAACCATGCCCATGGTTTGGAGAGTTTTGATTGTACTCAACCAAATCAAAAACCTCCATTGCTCTGACCTCTGCATCGAGGATTTACCTATTGCTTATCGCCTCCGATCCCACGGCTCTAGCCGGTTCTTGCTTTTTTCAACCTCTAGCAAACCCCTGATTCTCAAAGCCACCAAAAACGAAGACGGATGGCAATGAAAATTCTTCTTTGTCAAACAAGATTCCATTGCTGAGGGTGCCAACCTTCCGGTGGAGTGGTTAACCACCGGTAGGATCATAAATATCCTCGTAGACGATTTGATTGTTATCCTCTATTAATATTCTTCTTTTTGACTTTTATGCAGTGAACTTCAAGGAAGTTGCTCCTCCTACCGCTGAGTCAGAAGAGAGAATCAATACCGTTTACCGGTTACCTGCAATAGACAGGACTTTTACCACACACGTTCCTAGTTCAAGTCAGTACTCATCATCCGAGATGTCTGGTAAGAATTCCTTTCAAAATAATTAGTCAAAACAATATAATGATAAAGAGTAAAACTTTTCCCTTTACGCAGCACCAGCTAAGATCCCTGAAGTCTTTGATCTTGACGAACTGGATAGCTATTCTGACCAGATCCAAGTAAAGAAAGAACCTGGCTCCAAGACCACTGCTACATCCAAACCCAGCAGCTCCAAAGCCATCATCATTTCTAAACCTTCACCGGCTACCAAGCCCCGGAGTTCAAGTTCCCGCAAAAGGAAAGAACCCGATTCCCCTGTCATTTCTGACACCTTTCCTTATGAAAAGCACGGGTTCATTGAAGCCAGTGGTTTTATGACTTCTTTTCTTAACCAGGTTAGTATCTTCATATCATATCCTGCAATTTAGACTATTTTCAAGGATTTAATAATATTAATCCCTGCCCTCTTACCTTTGTAGGGTCTTGAGCGTTTGGTTCACTTATATCAAGAATCCTGCAAGCTTAACAAAACACTTGAATCTAAGCTAAAGGAAGCAGAAATCACAATCTCTGACCAAGGTATGATCGCGGCCGCCAAGTCTCGTCATTACGAGGAGAAATACAAAGCTATGACCCAGGAACACCAAGTTGCTCTCAACAAAGCTACTCTTCAAGCTCAGGCCGATCTGGAAGCTGCCCATGTGTAGTACGAACGGGATATGGTCAGTTACCGAGAAAGCCTCAAAAGTTCCGTCGTCATTTCTCTTCTCCAGGCTAGGTTGAAGATGGCTCACGAAGCCAAAACATTAGGCTTCGAATGCCCTTCTTGGGACGTTGGTGCTTGGGAGACCAAGCTGAAGAATCTTGGCGGTACCTCTTCCAAATCAACTGTCGATGAACCTTCTAAAACAGTTGAAAAGGCAATCGATGCTGACAAGGATGCTGAGGCGGATCCCAAGATGGATGTTGCTGAAACCGCTATGGACCAAGAAGGCACTACCCCCTAGAGCTTATTTTCATTCGAACAATTTTATGTCTTTATGAACAATTTTCATTTCTGTCTCTAAACAATTTGATAACCGAAGGCGGATGGGTCCTGGGTTTCAGGATGAAACCTTCGGTTATCAACAAGTATTGATCGCTTTAAGAATAATTTCATCTTTTGACTTATTTTCTGTTACGTTGCATTACTTTGCATTACTTAGTATGAGTCTTATTTTTGTAAAGATTTTGTATTGGTATCTTATAAAATATCCTGATCAGTATGCTCAGTAACATACTGCAAAAGCCTTGTATTAGATAGATCTTCCAAACGTTCCTTCAACTTTGTAAAAATTTCTTTTAGAAAGTAAAAAATAGTTTATCTTTTCAAAACCAAGTTTTGATAATATTTAAATGATCAAAGTTCCAAACCAATATTAGTTTCAAACATCCTAATCAAATATCCTTAAAAAGACTTTGAGGATATATATCAGGATACTTAACATAATGTCACCAAAAACCTAAACGAGGCTTATAAAGGGAAGATCATACCAGAAATAGGACATAAACCTATTACCAAACTTCAATCCCTTTGCAACTCTTCCAGTGAAGATGTCCCCTGTGCAAGGTACTTAGTGCATTAGTCGCAAACTTCATCCTTTTAGCTTTACACCACCACCTTGGAGGGAATGTCCCCTGTATACAATGCCTTCAAGTATCTTAGAAATCTACTTAATGTCAGTTTCCATTGCATAAGAGATTTTTTACGTCCCAAGGATAAAACCCAAGGATGTACTGGAGATAAATCCCTTGTATCCTGGGGAAAATCCCAATTTTTCATGCGCTACAGGCGGGAGTGTATAAACTCCAAGACTTAGAAAGGTGAAAACCTTTAAACCTTAGAGAGTATGAATACCCTTTCGTGAGAGAGGGTGATAAATCCTCATATACCTTTAGGATTCAGGATATAGCCAACAGTAACGAAATTGTCAGCCACTTTTACATGGACTGGTCCCACCACCTTGAACTATCCCTGAATAACTTGCGCTCCAGGCGGGGTGTTTAAACCCAATTCCGAAGAAAGGTGAATACCTTTAAACCTGTGAAGGAATCAGTATCCCTTAAACGTAAGAGAGGGGGCCAATCCTCTAATCTTCTGAATTATCCTGAGTGCATATCCTGGAGCTATATCCTGGAACATATCTTGCAAAACAACTGTAAACTAAGGTGGGTGTTAGCTTGGCTAACACCCCTCCGATGCTTAAGTCAGTATTGAGTTTCAAAAAATAAATTAAACCAAAACGTATTTAAAAAAGATAGAATTCATACCATTCTGAGTTAGAAATTGAATTCTAAACTCACTTGAAATAGAGCTTAAGGTGTATAGCATTCCAAGATCTCGGTAGCATATCCCCCTCCATATTCTTGAGTTTGTATGCTCCTTTCCCTGCTTCTGATTCAACTTCATATGGTCCTTCCCATTTTGGAGCTAACTTGCCATCGGCAGGATTAGTAGTATTTTGAAAAGCCTTTCTTAACACCCAATCTCCAACCTTAAATCTTCTGGTTCTAATATTCTTGTTATATGCCCTGGATATTCTCTGTTGATATGCTGCCATCCTTAGCCTTGCCGCATCTCTCTTTTCATCTATAGTGTCTAAATCCTGACTCAAGGCTTCAGGATTCTTCTCAGGATCACTTAAGACAGATCTTGCAGTAGGTATCGTCATTTCCGTTGGAATCATTGCTTCTGCTCCAAACACCAAGGAAAATGGGGTTTGGCCTGTTGCATTCTTTACCGTTGTCCTATCAGCCCATAAAACAAAGGGTAATTCTTCTGCCCATCTTCCTTTTTTGGCTCCAAGCCTTTTCTTTAAGTTATTGACAATTATCTTGTTTGAGGATTCTGCTTGTCCATTTGCTTGAGGATGTACCGGAGTAGATGTGATCATTTTGATTCCCCAACTCTTGCAAAAGTCAGTAGTCCTCTTACTTATGAACTGAGAACCATTGTCACAGATTATCTCAGCTGGTACTCCGAATCTGGTCAGGATATTCCTCTTTATGAAGGATACTACTTCTTGGTCTCTAACTTGAACAAATGCTTCAGCTTCAACCCACTTAGAGAAATAATCCGTCATTGCTAGCATGAAGACTTTTCCTCCCGGAGCTTTCGGTAGCTTTCCCACTATATCCATACCCCACTTCATAAATGGCCAAGGGGAAACAATAGGATACAATGGTTCAGCAGGTTGCTATGTCTTTGACATGAGTCACATCTTCGAGCATATTCTGCGGCATCTTTTCTCATTGTTGGCCAATAATATCCTGTTCTTAATACTTTTGAGAATAACGACCTGCCCCCCAGCATGGTTACCACAATCCCCTTCATGTATATCCTGAAGTACTTCCTTGGCTTCAGGATCCTCCAAGCACCTCAAATACGGTCCTGCAAGAGATTTTTTGTATAAAATATTATCTATAATAGCGAATCGTGATACCTTCATCCTAAATGCCTTAGGATTTTCATTTCCAGAAATGTGTCCTTCTTTGAGATATTTCATGATTGGAGCCGTCCAGGATTTAGGATCCTCTTCAAGATGTTCTACTCCAGGATCCTGAATACCAGCTACCTCTTTATCCTGAGGATTTGTTGCAGGATATAGGACATGTAGTATTGGTATTTGCGTCCCTTCAGGTATCTTGATCGATGATCCCAAATTTGCTAAGGCATCCGCTTCAGCATTATCCTCCCTTGGTACCTGTTTAAGTACAAAAACATCGAAATATCCTGCTAATTTTTTGAGAATATCGAGATATTCGATTAATTTCTCTCCCTTAACTGCATAGGATCCATTAAAATGGTTAGTAATTAACAAAGAGTCAACATATACTTGCAAATTTTTGATACTCGTGCTCTTAGCCAACTCTAATCCTGCAATTAAAGCCTCATACTCTGCTTCATTATTAGTAGCAGGAAATTCACACCTAATAGCCTGGGGTAATATGTCCCCCTGTGGCGATTTTAGTAGTATTCCTAATCCTACTCCTCTTACATTAGATGCACCATCAGTATATAATGTCCAGGATCCTGAGGATTCTCCTAGCTGTTGAACTTCTAGATCTACCTCGTCCTGAATGTCACTACTAAAATCAGCCACAAAGTCAGCTAAAGCCTGAGACTTTATGGCATTCCTAGGTTCGTATACTAAATCATAAGCACTTAACTTTACTGACCACTTGGCCATCCTGCCTGACATTTCTGGTTTCCTAAGCGCATTTTTGATAGGATAATTTGTTTTAACATGTATCCTATGTGTCTCGAAATAATGCCTAAGTTTCGTTGATGCCATAATTAATGCTAGTATCAATTTTTCTAAATGAGAATACCTAGTTTCAGCATCTAACAAACTTTTACTAACATAATAAACAGGATACTGCTGACCTTCATGGTCTTTTATAAGAACGGCACTTACAGCATTCCCCGATACAGCAAGGTACAGGGATAGTGGTTCACCATTTTCCGGCTTCATCAATAGAGGTGCGGTTGAGAGATACCGTTTCAAATCCTGCAGGGCTGCTTCATGCTTTTCCCCCCATTCGAATCTTTTGTTCTTCTTTAGGATATCATAGAAGTCTTTGCATTTCTCTGAGGATCTTGAGATAAATCTGTTTAGAGCTGCTACTCGGCCTGTTAATCTTTGTACGTCCTTCATATTCGAGGGTGATTTTATATCCAGGATAGCTTTAATCTGCTCCGGGCTTGCCTCTATCCCCCTTTTCGTCACCATATACCCAAGAAACTTTCCTGCCCCCACTCCGAAATGGCATTTAGCAGGATTCAGCTTCATGTTGTATTGATCCAGGATATCAAATGCTCCCTTGATATCCTGGAGGTGATCCTCAGCCTTTTTAGATTTCACCACCATATCATCGATATATACTTCCATGGTGTCCCCCAGTTTGTCTTTGAACATCATGTTTACCAATCTTTGGTATGTTGCACCTGCATTTTTCAAACCAAAAGGCATAGCTGTATAACAATAAATACCTGTTGGTGTCATGAAGGCGGTATCCTCCTGGTCAGAAGGTTCCATTTGGATCTGTTGAAATCCTGAAGATGCGTCCATGAAGGTCAGCATTTCATGCCCAGCAGTGGCATCTACCATTGCATCAATGTGTGGAAGAGGAAATGGGTCTTTAGGACAAGCTTTGTTCAAGTCTGTGTAGTCTACACAAACTCTCCATTTCCCATTCTTCTTCTGTACTACAACCACGTTTGCTAGCCACCTTGGGAACTTAACCTCTCTGATCATTCTGGACTTTAATAATCTTTCAACTTCCTCCTGGATAATCGCGTTCCGCTCAGGAGCAAACTTCCTTCTTTTTTGTTGCACAGGCTTGAATGATTTATCAATTCCAAGCTTGTGAGTGATAATATCTTTGGATATGCCTGTCATATCCTCATGCTTCCATGCAAACGTAGACATCCTGCATTTCAAAAAGTTAATTAATTGTTCTTCAATATCCTGAGGGATATTGGTCCCTACGAGCACCGAAATATCGGGATTATCCTGGTCCAGGATAATTTTCTTCACATCCTGCTCCGGATCCTCCACGATATGCTGGTCCCGTGTCTTTAATTGCTATGCTGCACTAGGTTTGGTTGAGGATTTCATTGAGGATGAGTAGCATTCTTTCGCCTCCTGCTGATCACTATCAACTTTGACCACTCCCCAAGGGGTAGGTATCTTGATGCATTGGTGATATGTTGATGGTACGGCCTTCATATCGTGAATCCACGGTCTTCCCAGTATGATGTTATAGCAGGATAGAGAATCCATCACACAGAAACGTTGTATCGAATTGACTCCTTCAACGTATACTGGCAACTTTATCTCTCCCACTGTGTTTCTAGCCTCCCCACTGAATCCAACAAGCACGGTAGACTTTGAAGTGATATCCATTGGAGATACGTTCATTCTCTTCAGAGTTTCTAGTTGGATTATGTTGACGGAGCTGCCATTATCAACCAGTATCCTGCGTACAAAATGGTTAGCCACATATAATGTTATTACCAGAGCATCATGGTGAGGATCTTGGACAGTATCCCTGTCATCAGCATCAAAAGTGATCACTTTATCAGTTGTGAGGGTAGTCATCCTGACAGGTTTGTCTCCCCTTTCGGCCTTGGATTCCTTTGCATGTCTATTTGCCGCCGAATACGATGTTCCACAAATGTCGGATCCTCCCGAAATGAAGTTGATTATCTTGGCATCCGCGGGAGGTGATGCTGCTCGTTCAGGATCCTTCTCGGTATCCTGACCCTTATTCTTCTTTCTTCCTAAGAGATCTTTCAGATATCCCTTGCTTAGAAGATAGCTTATTTCTTTCCTTAGAACAATGCAATCCTCAGTCATATGTCCGAAATCTTCGTGGAAAGCACACCATTTTGACTTATCTTTCCAGTCAGCCTTTTGTTGATTCTTTCGAGGCCACCTAGCCTTGTCTCCTAGACCCTGCATAGCATACATCAATTCAGGAATATTAACAGAAAAGCAATATTCGGACAACTCAGGATACTCTTCAGGATCCTCATCTTCAACAGCGTTCACTCTTTTGTTTTCATTTCTATTATACGGCTTAGGCCGATATGACTTGAACGAGGATTCTGACTTCCTATTAGTTGACTCATAAGTGTTGGATGAGTTCATCCTTTCTTGCATCTTTCTGTCATCTTCCAGACGGATATATCTCAAAGCCCTGTTACGAGCTTCGTCGAGATTTCTGCAGGGATTCATTACGAGATCCTGATAAAACTGAGAATCCTTTTGTAATCCCATCTTGAAAGCTTGCACAGCTGTTGCAACATCAAGATGTGGGATATCCAAGGATTCTCGACTGAATTTGTTCACATAATCCCTCAAGGATTCCTGAGGCCCTTGAGTTATCCTGTAAAGATCACTGGTTAGTTTCTCAAAACTCCGACTACAAGAAAATTGACTGTTAAATAAATTAACCAAATGAGCAAATGAAGTAATTGAGTGAGGAGGAACGTTTAATAGCCATTTTAAGGTCGATCCTGTTAGAGTAGAACCAAATCCCTTGCATAAGCACGCTTCCTTGAGCTCCGGAGGGATAGGGTTAATCTCCATTCTTTCCCTATACTGAGCAATATGCTCCTCAGGATCCGTACTCCCATCATAAAGCTTCATGTTGGGAGTTTGGATTCTCTTTGGGATCTCAGCATCACAGATAGGATATGCAAAACGAGATATCTTGTGGCTGTCTTGAGATACTTCCGGGATCGGCTGGACCACCCCAGGTACACTAGATATCATGTCCTTCAACTTCTGAAGTTCCCTGGTAAGTGCTGATGTTACACCTGTATCCTGCAAAGATCCACCACTGTTAGTAGCATGAGTATTGTTATTATTCGACACGTTACCCGTTGGAGGATTTTGCCCATATCCTGAAGCATATTCTGAGCTCCTCATGGTTGACATCCTAATCGAGGAGGGTATTTCAGGAGTATGATTCCGAGGAAGACTGGGCACGATATTCCCCCTATTATCCTCGGTATATACAGCTGAACTAAAGTTCAACGCTCTGGGGTGTAACGGAGTGACATTGTCCTCAGCAGATCTGCTCGAGCCAGCCTTCAGGAGTTGTATTTCCCTCAAAAGCATTTGGTTTATTTCCTGTTGCTGCCTCATTTGTTCCTGCACACTTCCAAATAAGGTTAAAATTTCATCATCAGAAGCTAAAATGGGAGCAGATCCCTGGACACTCCGAGTTGGGATAACATCTTGAGATTGTGTAGAGGCTGGCATCCTTGGAGGAGGTGGTGGAAGCACCGAATCGGTAGTAGCAGAAGTCATAGCAGACACAGTAGAGGAACTCATGTTTGATCTTGAGGCCATTATGGACAATGTGGCAAAAAGTTTTGAAAATAGAAAACCGATTAGCGATTTGACAAAAAGTTTTAGTAAAGAGAGCACCACTTGCCCCACGGTGGGCGCCAAATTGTTTTGGTCAAAAATTACCGAAGTAATTAAGTGATAAAATTAGTTAAGTGAGGTAGTGTGCTAGAAATGAGTGTCGAAAATATGTTAATCAAGTTAATTTGTAAAAACAGTTCCAGGATACGGCTCAGGATATAGAGCTGTATCTATGATCAAACAATGAGCAAAAGTAAAGTAAACGACACGGGATGTACGAGGAAAGCCCTTGATCAATCTAGATCACCGGCATAAAACCTCGGGAGCTGACAATCGCAGCTGCCTAGTTCTTCTATTGCTTCAAAAATCAGGATACAGTGCTAGATGTGGTACGGATCGACTAAGTGTTACAACGAAACTTGAATACAAGTGTGGTGTTTGCGATGAGCTAGAGAGTGTAAGTGTATGAGAGTGTTAGTGAAAAATCGTGTGTTCTAAGCTGATCCGCCCCCATCTATTTATAGTAAAGATAAAATAACAAACTAGCCTAAACTTGCGGGATCCACCGAATATTCCTTCTTCGAACGTTGTAGACCTGGTCTTTCGGGCTCAACGTCTCTTCCTCAACAAATTCGTCCGAGTCTTGAGGAGAAGAAGTCCTCTTGACCGTTAGCAAGTCTCAGCCCTTAACCTGCACGTGGTTAATTCAATAAGCCTCAGGATATCACCCAAGATGTTAGCAATATCCTCTTCCAGCATCCTGGTCACAAATGAACAAACATAGGCAGGATATTGGTCAGGATATATACGTTAAGAAAATGACCCTTAACACTTGGGTCTTGGGATTTATAATTGAGGTCGTTCAGAGGTAAAAATTAACATGACGCCACTTTTAAATCCTGCCAAAACATCTTTATTACGTCCGAGTTTACAACGCGTTTTGTCTTTCATGACACGTGTCGTTATTTCATTGAACACGAATTTTTGAGGTGTTACACCATATTTTTGTTAAACCCATACTTCTTGAAATTTGTCTTTTGGTTATGTAAATTATGGTTTTAGAAACTTAGTCGTTTGTAAGTAGGTACTTTAAACTTGCATTTTGACAGGGTAGTTCAGATTAACACCTATAACTAAATCAGGGGAGGTGTTGATCTCGAACTATCTACAAGGACATTTTGGTAAAAAAATGAAAATATTATGTTTCTAGTCAAAACTTGAAGTTTCCATGTGTTTTGGTCTTTATGTTAATAAGGGCGTAACATTTTAGATACCTTAGAATTCTCTGAGCAGCTTCCATGTGGGCAACTTGCGGTTGGTGCATAAACTGACTTACCACTCCAACAACATAAGCTATATCAGGACGAGTATGGGAGAGATAAATTAACTTGCCCACGAGTCATTGATATCTTTCTTTGTCTGCGAGCTTTCCATCGAGTTCCATGTGAAGATTGTGGTTCACCACCATTGGCGTATCTGCTGGTTTACAATCAATCAACCCAGTTTCCGCCAAGAGATCCAGAACATACTTCTTTTGGCAGATGAAAATCCCCCATTTAGACCTGAGAACTTCTATTCCAAGGAAATACTTGAGATTCCCAAGGTCTTTCATTTCAAACTTTGAAAACAAATTTCTCTTCAGTTGTGCTATTTCTTCTACATCATCTTCGGTGATAATTATGTCGTCCACATATATGATCAAGCAAGTTACGAGGCCGTTCCTCCTTTTGAGGAACAAGGTATGATCAGCGTTACTTTGGTGATACCCATATTCTTTCATGGCCAAGGTGAACTTTCCAAACCATGCCCGAGGAGACTGTTTTAGCTCGTATAGAGATTTCTTCAACCTACAAACTTCCCCATCTTTAAAACCCCCTGAAAAACCTGGAGGTGCTTCCATGTAAACTTCTTCAGTTAGGTCTCCATGAAGAAATGCATTTGTAACATCAAATTGATGAAGGGGCCAATCCTTATTAGCTGCCACGGAAAAAAGAACTCTTATGGTATCCATTTTTGCAACCGTAGAAAATGTCTCAGAGTAATCGATCCCATACGTCTGAGTGTACCCTTTGGCTACAAGCCGGGCTTTGTATCTTCCAATAGAGCCATCTGGTTTATATTTAATCGAATACACCCACCAGCATCCAACTGTTTTATTTCCTTTAGGAAGAATGCACTTCTCCCATGTGTTGTTTTTCATAAGAGCACGCATCTCCACTTCCATTGCTTCTTCCCAGTTCTTCTTACCTTGAGCTTCCTTTACGGAATTAGGTATTTGTTCAGTGTATAGAGAAGTAACAAATGCTTTCGCACTGTTAGATAAGTTCCCGTTGACCATGTTCAACATGTTCAGGATATCTTGAATTTCTGGTCTCCCTCTCTGGGGAGTACCGTTTTGGAGTAACCCCTCTATTGGCTCTAGGTGGAAGAGAGTATCTTCCGGTAGTCTCTGCTGCAACTGGTTCAACATGTTCAACAACTGGTTCAACCTGTTCAACAACTGGATCAACACGTTCTGTAGTTGTCGGTTCTATGTGTTCCCCTGTTGTCTCATAGTTATAAGACGTAGAACATTCAGGGTTCTCAGTATTTCTTACCTCAGGCATCACGTTGGATGGACTTTCTTCAGTGGTACTGTGCTCTGCGGATTGTGTGTCTGTGTTTGTGTTTGAAGGACTCGCAGTACTGTGATAGATTTATGTTGTGACTTCTTCAGATGAGGGAATTTGGGTTAACCAGCTCAGAGTGTCTATACTGTCATTCTCCCCCTGACCACTGAGTTGGGTGCTATAAAAGTATTTTGTTTCAAGAAAGTCAACATTCATTGTGGTGAACATTTGACGAGTTGTTGGATTATAACATCGGTAACCTATTTGATCGATCCCATAGCCGACAAATACACATTTTTTAGCACATGGGCCAAGCTTGTTTCGATTGGTTTTGGGTATATGAATGAATGCGGTACACCCGAAGATTCGAGGTTCAAGTGTAAGAGGATGAGGAATACTGGCAGACTCAGACAGACAATCTAAGGGAGTCTTAAATTTAAGAGCTTTTGTGGGAAGCCGATTCAGCAGATACACAGAGGTTGCAACTGCCTCCGGCTAGAAAGATTTAGGGACCTGAGATTCGATCAAAAGGGCTCGAGTCATTTCAAGAATAATACGGTTTTTCCGTTCGGAAACACCGTTTTGTTCCGGGGTATGAGCACAAGAGGTTTGATGAATTAATCCTTTGGTTTTAAAGAATTGTTTCATAGATGTATTGACAAATTCCCCCCCATTGTCGGACCGAAGGATTTGAATTTGAGTTTGAAATTGAGTTTGAATCATAGCATAAAACATGACAAATTTTTCGTACACTTCGGCTTTATTTTTTAAAAAAATATACCCATGTCATGCGAGTGCAATCATCCACGAATAGTATAAAGTACCGAAGCCCCTGCCCCCCATCACAGGAGCAGGACCCCACACATCGGAATGGATAAGTGAGAAAGGTGAGGCCACTTTCGTATTGCTAGGTTTGAACGATTGTCGATGGCTTTTAGCGCGAAGACAGGTTTCACAATCTATTTTCCCATTTGAAGGGAAGGGTTTTGGAAACAAAAGGTGCGAATAACCATGGGATGGATGTCCCAAACGTCTATGCCATAGCCAGGCTTCCCGGTTATCAGTTCCATGAGCCAATATCACAGTACCCTGTTGAGCCACTTCATCCACATAGTACAATCCTTGGCGCTCAGTACCACGTCCAATAATCACACCCGTCCTGATATCCTGTAGAAGGCAGAAAGTAGGATGCATTAGTACGGTGCAATTTAGCTCTTTGGTAATATGGCTAATTGAGAGCAGTTTGTGCGATAATGATGGAACATAAAGACAATTTGATAATTTCATAGTTGGTGAAATTTCAATTGTTCCTCCTCCTTTCACTTGCATCATTCCATTGTTTGCAGTGTGGATTTGAGTTTTTTTGAGGATTGGACATTGATCGTATGTCTGATGGTTCAAACGTCATGGTGTCAGTGGCACCAGAATCAAAAATCCAAGCACTGTTCCTACTATGATTGATTTCCATTTTTTTTGTTTTTTTAGACGACAACCAAACCGAGCGTATTTAATAGGCAACCAAATACGCCGAAATCGCGTTCAAAAATTAAGTTCGGAATAAGTCCGCTAAATGGCGAAGCTATCTCACGCGGCGAATTTATCACAATTCACCGGCGACTTGAACTCGCGTTCAAGATTTAGGTTCGGAATAACTCCGCTAAATGGCGAAGCTATCTCAACCGGCGAATTTATCAAAATTCACCGATGACTTGAACTCGCGTTCAAGATTTAAACAAACCCGGAAACGATAAATCCGCTCCAATAGAGTATCACTTCTCCCAAGGAAATTATAAATCCGCTCTAAAACAAAAAATATAACTTTCTGTAAGGAAACGTCTTTCAAGGAAAGTTATATTTTGAAAAAAAAAAGAAACTTATATCAAAAGGAAACTGTTTTATGAAGGAAAGTTATATTTTGAAATAGGAATTTTCAAAAAAGGACGTTTTTGGAAGATTGTGGAGGATCTTTAGCCGACAGGGTGAAGAGTTCGGAGAACTTAAGGTTGTCGGAGTCTGTTGTTCGGAGGTACACGAAATCGATATTAAAGAGGCTTCAGTTTAATCACCGGAGATGGTTTGCCGATTTCGGGCGACAATGTGATATCAAGCTTCAGAATGTTTTAGTGTTTTCCGGCGACAAGGTTAAGATTTGCCGATTTCGGGTCAGCGAAAACGCGGGTTGCGGCTGACGTTTTTGAACGATTTTTCTGGTTTTGTTGATCGGTTTGTTGAACGATTTTGATTTGTTTGAGATTGTTGAATGATTTGTTGAGCGATTTTCGGGTTTTGGTTTGAGATTTGAGCGATTTTTTGGTTTGATTTTGGTCTTGCTGGTTTGAGATTGGGTTGGCTAGGAAAAAATGTAGATGATGAACAGAGTTTTCAAGGAACATAAACCTGCTCTGATACCATGTTGTTTGGTATAGAGAATAATCTCTGAATCGAGTTTGAATTGTATTGATAATACTGTGTTGTACGAAAAAGATTACATAGAGATGGTGTATATATAGAACACCATATTACACTCTAGCCCCTATACTATCTTTTTTTCTTCTTTCCGACACTACTTGAGCGTACAAATTCATCACAAGCGCTTTCGTCATCGGAAATGGAAGCGTCCATCCTTTTGATACTTCACAATCATGTATTTATTATTCCACGGTGATTTCACCTTCAAGATTTGCTATAGTTTGTACTAGTTTAAGTACCCATGTGTTACACGAGTGGTCTCAAGTAAATTATATTGTTAATAGTGTTGACATAAACGTTTAAACCGCGTTTTTATTGTTTGAGGCGGTATTAAAAGATATAGGAAGTATTTTTCTCGTTATTTAAAAGTTACTATTACTTTATCTAAAAGATAAAATAAATTTTCTCCGGGATGCGGATATTCAGATAATTTTAACGCAATCGTACCCTTCATCATCGGTCACATATCGGAATCGACCCAATGTGCGATAACACAAAGGTACAAATGCAGCAAACATGTGGAGGCGACCAAACACGGTAGTTAAGTTAACAGCGGTATTTAATTTCTCAAAACCTGTAACTAATATATTTTTAGCTTTTTCCACATTTTTAAACAAACACTTCTAAAAGTAGTATGATTTACGTGATGATAAAGGGGTCAAAGTGTAACTTGAATCAACTTTGCCAAACACAGGTTATCATAGTGATCAAACAACAAGCTTTCTTGAATAAGGTGTGTCTCTCATGAACCATGCCAATGTCGAAGTTCAAATACACGAATAGCCAAGACCGAGAAAACTCCAAATTCAAAATGACAACCTAGGTCCGGCCCTTGGTTCTTTTTATACCCTACTCCTAGTTTTCGGTGTGGGTCGGGTATGACCCAGTTCGGTCCGGATGCTCATCCCTAAAAAAGTTTAGTTACGACGGATGGTGGTCTTGGACCGGATTGCAACAAAAGAAGCACTCCAGATTCGACGCCTGCATCTCAACTCTTCGAATTGTGTTCTCTGCAATGAATCGCTGGAATCGGTAAGTCATCTTCTCATTACCTGTGATATGGCTCAACAAACTTGGATCTTGATCTTTCAATGGATGAAAATTCCCTTACCGCGTTATATTCTAAGTGTGGTACAATTGTTTGAGTTCATCGATTCTTACAAATGTGAAAAGAATTCTAAACGGGCGGTGTACACAGTGGCAGCAGCAACCTACTGGAATATCTGGTTGATGAGGAATGCCGTTATCTTCAAAAGCAAACCTCCTGAAATCGCAAAATTAATCAGTGATATTAAGGCCACCTCATACACTTGGGTCAAAAATCGGGCAGGGCTTTCGGATATAACATGGGAGAAATGGAGAAATTTTAGTTTCTAATGTAATTGTCTGCATTTTTTTCCTGTTCTTATGTACTTTTATTTTTCCTTGTTTGTACCTTGCTTGAGCACCTTGCTTAAGGTTTTTATAAAATTCCGCCCTTCTTCAAAAAAAAATTTATTCATATAAAACTGTTGTTGAAAAAGTTTACTTGTCATACGTGATCACATGCTTTCTTTAATTGCGTTTGTACAATAATGAGTTTTGACTTTTACAAAAACTTTGCTTATTTACTCGTTTTGAGTAAAGATGAATGAACTTAATTATTAAATGTATATGTGTAAGATGAATTTAATTATTAAATGTATACTAGTACTTTGCCCATTGCGCGTTGAGGCGGCGTGCGACGGGTGGAAACATATAGTAAGACAAAACATGATTCGTAAAATGTAGTGCGTAAAAAACAATTACAAAAAAGTGTAAAACACAAAGGTAGACACAAAGTGTAAAACACAGTGCATAAGACATTTCGTAAAACACAATGCATTGGCAGTTGCAAAGTAGGAGTTATAGTCTAGGGGTTACAATTGCAATTTTTTTAAAGTTGGGCGGGTGTAAAAATGGAGTAGTAGTGCAAGGGGTAAAAAAGCAAAGTCTAAAAAAAGACAAAGTGTAAAAGTATAGGGGTGGTGGCGGAAATGTGTAAAAGATGAGGGGGTATTGGTGGAAATGTAAAAGAGGGGGGTTGGTGCGTAACTATGTAAGAGCTAAGGGGGTGATGGTGGAAAACCAAAGTAGAGAGTTAGTGTTGGCAAAGTTTAAAAGATGAGGTTGTGGTTTTAAAAATTCAAAGTAAAAGGTTTAAGGACTAAATTTGTCATTTTATTAAACTTTAAAGATTACAAAGTAAAGTGCTAAAATTGCAATATTATGAAAATACGGGGGTAAGGAGGCAAAGCCGGTGGGAAACCCACCAACTTTGTTCTTTAAGATTGTATTGAATATGTGTTATTATTAAACTTATATGAACTTATCAACTTTGATTTATTTATTATATAATTATAGTGGCACGCTGTTTTTAGAAGTTTACTATGATGATATGTCCGAGACTAGACATACCAATTCACATGTGTATATTTCTTGTCGTTGCTTTTAATACCGATCCACACTTTATTGCTATATTAGGGTGTAAGGGGCACTCCCCTAAGGCCATCCGTAGTCATAAAGCCCCTTGTGGGGCGTTATGCGACACGTGTCGTGCCACGTCACACGGGGGCTTTATGGGGCGTTATATCACTAGAGCCCGTAGTCATAAAGCCCCTACCCATCATTACCTATTTAATAATTTTCAAATTTATTTAATTAATATTAAAAAGATTACTTGTTTGTGATTGGTCAAAGCTTTAAAAAGGAACCAAAATCACGGCGCCATTAACATCGCGCTGCCTCCAATTTTTTGATCGATCGCGCCCTCCGTGGCGGTGTGCCGGCGCTATGCCGGCGCTATGAGGCATACCGTCCCATGCCATGCCGCCCACTACACATAACCTAAGAGGGGAGTCCCCCCTCTTACGCATAACCAATCCTCGTGTGCCACGTCAACTCCCCTCTTAAACTCCCCTAACACCCTAAATTGATGGCGGCACTCCCCTCTTAGGTGAATTGGTTTTTTATTAAAAAAAAAAAAAAAAAAAAAATTTTTTGATTGGCCCATCTCCTCCCCTCTCTCCTCCCTCTCTTCGGTAACTTTCCACCGAAACCTATCACCGATTCGGGTCCCCGCTTGGATGGCGGCGGTGTTCCCGATCGGTGACTAGGCTCACCGAACCACTCCCCGAAGAACGCCCCGTGCACCCTTAGTGTGCCAATTTAGAATCTCATGTATTACATATGTGGAACAAATGTAATATTACATACTTAGTAATAAAAGCATTTGGGTGTAAAAAAAATTCGTGTATCACACATGTTAATACGTACCGTCATCGAGATGTCTTTAAAAAAATAAGTTTTGACATGATAGTTACCTGTTTTCAATTGTGTAAATGTTAATTCAATTAAAGTATACTTAGTTCTTTAAATATCCTTTTAGCACATATATATTTGTAATTACAATTTAAGTATATATAATACATACCGATACCGACATCGGTATTCTTCTTTATAGTGCTTTATCGATGTAAAACACGTATCAGTATCTTTTTGAGCATATCATGACTTTTGATCGATGTAAAACACTTTTATTTTCTTTGGATATATTTGGCTGTTATATACCAAATGTCGGTATTGTATGATACTATAACAAAATGAACCAATACAACTCGAAACCGAATTGATTGCTAGTGCATCGCGTGAGGGACTCCCAACATGGCCAACTCATGGGAGGGGAAATATGGGTAACTTCTCGGGGGCCAATCTCCCATAGGGCCTCAAATTTTTTTATTTTACTCTATATCATAGTTTTTTTTAACAAAGCATATACATAGGGCACCAAACAATTTAAATTTAAAATTTGTTTACTTAAAACCCAATTGATTTTTAAATCTGTTTCAGGCGCAGATCTATATTATTATATAAACCATCTCCTTGATATAGATGTAATTTTATATTTTTAAACACCTGTTACATAATTTGAAGCGTCTACGCAATAGTTTCTAATTTGTCTCTATTCAAAAAACTTCTCTTTTTAATACATTATTTAATATTTAATTAATACATATGAGATTATCTGGTTCACTAGATTAACTATTATCTCATTATAACACTTTAAACTAATTTTTAAATTTAAATTTACTATTTATAATTTTATAACTAAATACTTTTTAAATTACGTATTAAGTATATATTTACCAAATAATTACATAGTTTTTTTGGAATGGCAAATAATTACATAGTTATGATACGGTGGTTGATTTAATTGAGAAGAAAACTTTTATAAGAATAGAAGAAACAAGTTTTAAAGCAATAGAAATGTTCCATTTAATATTTGTATTTAATGTTCTTGTAATGGATATAGGTAAACTTACAATTTTAATTAATTTATTGTATTCCCTTAAATTAGCTAACTAATTAAACTTATAACACATTTTTAAAATATATTCTTTAAAGCAACCTAATTTATGGTGAAGGAAAATTTTCGATTTGTGTATGATAAATGTTGATATGTATAAGATGAAATGTATGATAAATTTCGATATGTGTAAGATATATGTATGATAAATTTTGATATATGTTGGATAATTTTTGAAATATGTGTATGATAAAGTGTTTTGTTTAATTAACGAGAGAGAGAGAGAGAGAGAGAGAGAGAGAGAGAGAGAGAGAGTAATTAATGGAGTGGTTATAAACTATTTATTGTTTTACCACTATTTCATTTCTTGTTACATTAAGTTTCTTCTCAAGTGATCTTTCCCCTACCAAAATAACCCTTTTTATATGACATGGTTTGACGTGACATGCTGCTTGACCCGATCTTACCAATACGTATTATTAAAAAAATGAATAAAAGAAATATTAAATTCAACTAATTAATAGATATTCATATATATATATATATAGGGTTATGTTAACGTACAAATGCCCTTATCGTACATTATGTACGCTACAATCTCAGCCGTTCGATCATCTTCCCGCATTGAATTCGCATGTTGTTTTTTTGTAACAATTTCGCATGTTAGTTTTTTAACATGTGATTTCATCAAAATTACCACATGCGAAATTGTTACAAAAAAACAACATGCTATTTCATCAAAATTATCACATGCGAAATTGGTACAAAAAACAACATGCGAATTCATAAAAAATTATCACATGCGAAATTGTTATAAAAAAAATGCTATTTTATCAAAAATTATCACATGCGAAATTGGTACAAAAAAACAACATGCGAATTCATAAAAAATTATCACATGCGAAATTGTTATAAAAAAAAACAACATGCGATTTTTAAAATGCAGGAAGATGATCTGACGGCTGAGATTGTAGCGTACGTAATGTACGATAAGGACATTTGTACAGAACCCTTTACCTGTATATATATAAATATATATATATATATATATATATGTATGTATTAATTGATAACGTGTTTGAGAAACAGTATTCTATGGTTCGTTTACGTTTTTACCACAAGGGTTTTTTTCCTTCTTTTATTTTTGCCCTGCTCCTCATTTAGTTAAAAAGAGAAAGAAAACAGACAGGATTTGAGATTCAACCGACAGAGGTATACCTGACGCTCCTGGCGGCCGTCTGGTCCGGCCAGCGGTGCTCGTCTCTGTCACACCCCCAAAATACCACATGCGGAAACCCACGCGAGGCGTGTGGCGTACCAGGATCTAGCCACCAATCACATTGAACTAATAGTAAAGTAATAAGTAAATTCTCATTTAATGTAAGCAGTGCAATACAAAACATTTAATTTAAAACATGTTTATGTTCAGCGGAATCATAGTTTAATTGTTCAAGCATTTCAAAAAGCCATAATATTCAAACAAGCCAATGTTCAATGTTTCTCCTAGCATCACGACCCATGACCACTCCAACATCCCAGACTGCACGTCCCATGACACTTATCTAACGACCTGCAAGCATGCAGACAACTGTATCAACATAAAGCTGGCGAGTTCACAGTTTTGTAAAAACGTTTAGTTGCCAAGTGTTTAGTTTAAAAGCATGTTGATGATAACTCGAGTACCGCAAGATGGCGTCAGTTTGTTTGCCCTTCCCCAATGCCTATCAACATTGGTCGAGGGGTTAAGGTCATTAGTTCACGCCCATCCTCCCCGGTACGGTGTGAGGGTGCCAATCCTAATAGCGCTATCAACTAATAACCCCGTTGCCTCTCCGACAACTAGTCCGGTAGTAGATGGGACTTAAGGTGATAGATTTGAGTGTATTAACCAACATCGAATTTAAACCCAATAAAACCAGTATTCCTCCCCGAAATATTTACCAGTTGTCCTTCCTCGGGACGCATGCTTGAAAAAGAGTAGTGAACTCACCTTATATTTGCTCGGTAAATTAAGTTTCGTGTTACAAGTTGGTCAACCAAACCCTAATGTGTTACAATTTAACAATCAGTTTTGCATATACAATTTAATCACACATCCATACACGTATTCTAGCAATTACAATCAAACACACTTATCTCAAGTTTCACGTATAGTTCACATAGGCAAACAGCATTCTAGTTGCACACTCTATCGTGCGACCCAATGTCGCAACCCCCGACCCCTTGCCCCGGGAGGCGGGCGGCCGCGAGCTCGCTCATTCGGTGTTTATTTAATTTGGCAGCGAAATTTAAATCAGGACTGTAGTTAGGAAATATTTTATCAGAGTAAAACACCTCATTTTATAAATAATAAACACATGGGTAAAACCCAAGTTTCCATTCATAATAAGTTTATAGGGATAAACCCTATTTTATTCAAATAAAACTTCATCTTTATTTAGGTAACATTTATAGACACTTTTCCAAGCCTTCAGTGCTCTCCAGCTGGCTTCTATTTTGGCTTTCACATTTTGTTACCTGAAAAGCGTTTAAAACATTTTTCTCAGTGAGAAATACTGGTGAGTGAATCCCAGTTTAATCAAAACAAGTTTTATCATTTTACAGCATTGAGGGCATCCTGCAATTACATTTGTTTGCATCTACCTTAATTACCACCCACGGTACTGTCAATCCTGACTTGTGGTCATGCTACTACTCACAGTGTAGTAACAAATTTTGTATACAAAACCCCAACATACCGACGATAATTGTAGAATTACAAATACTCAATCATTGTTAATTATAATGTAAAACAATTGAGGTTTTGTAACAACAGTTTATAAAAAGAATGATTACTCACATTGCTAATTTAGGTATTTCCTTGTGACTTTTTGGTTATAATCTATTAATTTAAACAATGCACACACGTTAGTATAATAACCCAAATTTACATTAGGTATACCCTCCCCGAGACAGAACTCCAACGGCTGAGTTAGGCAGAGCCTCGACATGCGTTATGGAGCACTAGATCAATCGGGCAGCGTAACTAATACGTAACCCGGGGTTATAATAGTTACATCGAGGCAGAGCTTCGCTATTTTAGTGGGTATTATGCCCGAAAATTATAATTACTATTCAAAATTGAGAGAGAGTTGCGAGAATTGAACGATTTGTGAACTGAAGCTATTCACCTCTATTTATAGGGCTGATCAGCCCCTTTCTCGTGCCCGCGAAAGAAACAAAGGGGGTCTTCGCGCCCTGGGAGAGCCTCTAGGGTAGGCCCTAGCTTGGCTGACTCGATGACTAGCCTTGACACGATACGGCCACGTGGCGGCCTAAGGTGCGATCTGGTGGCCAAGCTGTCGTTCCCCGCGACTGATGTGGCCAAGGGGGTCGCGGCCCGCGAGCGCCCCCTAATCTTGTTTTTATTTGATTTTTTTTTTAAATTTAAGGTAATTCGGGTCCGGTTTTCGTATACGGGGTGTATTTTAGGGCGTTTAGGATATGTTTAAGGGTTTCGGGAGAGTTGTTATACCCAATAACATACAACCCACTCAACGGTGTATGCAGCCCATTAACATAAGCCCACTCAGTGAGTGTGCAGTCCACACCCAAGTGTGCGACCCACTAGATTGTAAAATGGACCTCAGTCGAGACCACAAGGTCTCGACTCGCAACCTCCAAGATCTCAAGTCGCAACTGAAGGTCTCGAGTGATAACTTCACTAGTTGAAACCCCACAGTTTCGAGTCATGTCCCGAGTCGAAACCACACTGGTCTCGACTCGCAACCAGTTGGTCTCGAGTCCTCTTGTTTTGTGAAATCTGGTTTTGAGTCAAAAACCAAGAGATTGCGACTCACAACCTCTGTCGAAACCCCATACAACGTAACTGATCAATTCCCTTATTAACCACCATCCCGTAAAATTAACAAACACTTTGTCATATTCCCAATCAGATCAAACAACATCATTTAGCAATTATTATCCATGTTCATACAACCCTAATTGCCGTCATTTATCACAGTTAACAAAATCATAACACTATTATCGATTTACATAAACACAATCATACACTAATCATGTGATCACCAAACCAAATATTCATATCATCAATACTATCATAGCAATCATCCGACTAGTACATGACTATCATTCTAAATCTAAGTCTCGGGAAAGCAATTCTTGGCTTCAATACCATGGTGAATCATAACAATACTAGCATACATAATGTTAGTACAGTATGTCTATCGCCTCCGTCATCTCAAGACCGTAGCAGAAATAGTTTAAGTTTAGACTTACATTGTAATATTAGATAGAAAAAGGCAAGGTGGCATTATTGTAAATAAGGGGAAATTCCTTATAAGCCTTGGCCTATAAATAGAAGCCTTAGAGTTTCATTTAAAAACTTTTGCCATTTGTGACTTGGAGAGCTAGAGTTCTAGAGAGAGAAAGTGCAAAAGAGGTGATTCAAGTGATTGTACAATTTCAGATCTTATATAGAATCACAGTTATTTTACTGTTCGTGTGTTCGGTCTCATTCGTGCACGGATTCCGCACGTCGCACGAGTCGGTTCACAATCGAAACGGATTCAAACCGGTCCTAACAAGTGGTATCAGAGCAGGAGATCGATTGCACAGATCATTCACACGATTTCGCACAGGATTTCATCGTTTTCAGATCTCAATTCGCATCAGATTCGATCAATTTCTTCACTTTTACATCTTTTCACGTTTTCAACAGATATTCGACAAATTAATCAAGTTTTAACGGTTCAAAATTAATGATTTTTGGATATGATATGAGAAATCAGTTAATCTAAAAGCCTATAAAATTTTAGAGCTTGATTCAAAGTATTTTGGGAGAAATCTAGAATTTTTGTGTCCGAAAAGTGAAAAATGTTGAAAACTGTTGCTGTTGTTATTGATGTTCACCCGCACGGATGACTTCTCCGTGCGGATAACATATCCGGGTTGACTATTGTTGACTCTGCCACCCGCACGGATAACGTTTCATCCGGATAAGTCGCCCGTGCGGATAAACAATCCGCTTTGACCTTTGTTGACCTATCCGGACGGTTAAGTAATCCGCATCAAAGCTATACGTGTCACCACATCTCACCCGAACTAGTCACTTTAGTCAACATTTCAGGACTGCCTGATCAGGTCACGTGATTTCTTTCACTCTTGCAGTTCATTAAATCCATTGACTTTAGTTGACTGATCCGGTCGGATATCATTCCGAGACATGTGATTTCAGTATTGCACGTGTCACACCCAGGCTTTGCGGAAGCGTGGTTAATTTGGTGTGACTTCTTAATACCATAGCTTAACCATAACAAAGCTATATGAAATAAAATCATGCAAGATCATCCATTTGATTAAGTTTTAAAACCAGAGTAACATAACATTGTCTTAGGGACTTACAACCTCATAACATAAAACATTGTCCTGAAAAAACATAAACATCAACATGAAATAAACGCAGTTTAAGATTTGTGACTCGTCCAGGAAAAAGTCACATTTCCTAAACCCGGATGACCTCGGAACCCATGTGCAGCGGGAAAACATAACATACCGCGCCAGATCTTTAATTTCCTGAAATACATGTAAGTTGAAAAATCAACAATAATGTTGAGCGAGTTCATGTGTAAGTGAGTAAGTAAACCTTTGTGAGTATAAAAATAGTCTTGGTATGTAGCAAATAAGGGAATTGAGATCACCAATGGTTTGCAAGGCCACTGATATATGTGAAGTGCAAATAGGGAGACTCAAACCTAGCAGATTTCGCCACGGCATTAGTATGTGGACAAAGTCACCCCAAGGTCCGTTTCTAGTTTGGCCTGGGGCTGGGCTCGCTACACCCAGATAGATCTACCGCTCCTGTCCCTCGGTCCTGCCATGAGGACTAATGGCCTCATATTGCCCCTACCCACTCACATGATCTAAGTAGTAAACCTCCTTACGCTAACCATACCATGTATAAAGTACTTGTAATCAAAGTAACATGTATTTCACCCCCGCAGTTAAGAAAACTGAAAACAGTTAGAGAAAAGGGGGACATGAACTCACAGTGGTGCGTCTCTACCAAGTATGCCTCCAAATCGATCAGCTGTATGACGACCTACACGTGCTAACTCTATTAGACGGATGGCCGTGCCTTAGCTTTATGGTTTAAGTTTTTGGGAAATAGTTAGGCAACTATTTCGTGTTTACATTCTGTATACTTGGTAGTTATTCTCCTTCCCAAGGATGGGGGATTTAATACATGTGTGTTCGTAACATTCGGATTTCACTATTAAGTCTCACTTAATATATATCTTATTCCTAACTCCAAAATATAAATATTCTTCCCAAAATATTATATTTTAATACATGTGATTTTCCCAAAACAATACTTAGTAATATTATTTTTACTCTAAAAATAATATTTACGTAGTTCACAAAATAATCTTAAACACTTATACAAGTGATGTTGTGAAATAAAATATATACTAAATATATTTATGTATCACGTTTTATTTTGTGAAAATCCCACCTCCGATGTTTTGTAAATATAGTCGTGGCGAAACTTATATTTTGAAAACAAGTCAAAATGTCTTTCTATCACTTATAGTGAAAATATTTCTAAGTGTTAGGCTTTTGGAAAAATTTCGCCAGAGTTTCCTCTGTAACTGGAGGTGGCCACGCTTTCAAGCGTATCATTTTCCTTTACAAATCAACCAACAATTTTTCTCATTCAACCAAAACAATGTTCAAATCACAAACTAGTAAAAATACGTATGTAAGTCGCATAAATTTCATGAACTTGTGATTTATCCAAACTATGAAGTAAATCTCATTACTTTTAGTGGATCTTTATATAAAATAATCCGATTATGTGAAAACCTCGTTTTTATGGAAGTTCCGTCTTTACAACTTCTCGTCATCTTTTTCAAAAATAGTTATTTTGTCGAAACTGTGTGTTACACAAGTGTTTACACACTTGTGTGTTCTAAAAACCATTCTTGTTAGTGTAAGATCCGTCTTTAAAAATATGTTTTCTCTTGACACGTGGTCCTTTGAAAATACCGCTTGCAGATACGTAGATCTACTAGTTTTAAACACAATTGTACAAACTAAAACACTTTTACACAAGTTCATGATCGTGTGTGGTAGAGTTTCATCTTCTAACCCTTGTTACACTTAAACAAGCTTTATGTCATAATCCAAGATCATGACTACACCGGGTTAAATGATGATCCGAGCTACCACAACATAGATCGGGTCCAAATAACTACACAAATCAAATACTACAAGTTTTACACAACATGTGAGTTTTTAACCACCATTTTAGTGTTTTAAGTAGACTTTTGTGTACCATCTTGTAAGTTATCGAGTTTTAACCGTCATATATCGTTTTAACCACATTAGAATAGTTCAAGAAGGTGATTTAAGCAACATACCACTAGCTCGAGGCTAGGGTAGAATCTATGCGAAAAATGCGTGGATAAAAGCAAAGTAGAGAGGTCCTTCGCCTTCCGATTGCTCCAAGACTCCTTATCCGTGATCCTTAACACTTGTAGATGATTGGAACTTGCAAGATCAAACTTGAAAAATTGATGGATGGGTGTGGGGGTTCGGCCGTAAGCTTCTAGAGGGAAAGAGAGAGTTGTGGAGTGGTGTTGTGATAATGTGTGTTATGTGAATGATCATATATGCCATAACAAGAACTTATAGGCAAATCATAATGTGTTTAACCAATGGATACTATGCTTCCTAGATATTAAGCATACTTAATATAGCAATCAACAAGAGTACAAGTGTGTCCCCCTCATGGGGACGGTTTGGTTAAGGGGGGGGGGGGGTCTAGTTCGAATCCAATTAGATAGTTAGGCACATAGTTAGGTTAATATAGTTAAGTTTAGGGATTAACCTGGTTAGTGGTGTGTCACGCGTTACAATGGGTGTTGGGGTATTCAGGGACCCTAACTGGCTCAGAAAAAGATAAATAATGAAAATAACAATATTTTCATGTTTCGGGTATAGTCCGGTTGTTCGGTTGGATAGTAATCCGTTAAAGTGCTTAACAAAGCTTTAAAGTGTCGTTATTACCCCTTTTAATGAGACAACTCATTTCTGACACTTTGGAAAGTGTCTAGTAATATTTTTCTCATGTTTTGACACTTTATTAGTTAGCTAAAAGCTGAATTGTTTATGTAAAGTGCTGAGTTTTGTACTTAGAGTACGTTTTAGGCACATCCAGTCATTGAAACTTATTCCTAGAGACGCAGTTCTACAACCCTTATATCCCTACACTCACCACTAGTGTAGCAAAATATTTCTGGCTCATACAGGCCTTAGAGGCAGTGTTTGCCTGATGCTGGCTTTATCAGCATGTTCAATAGGTTATCCGTTATAGTGCTACTGTGCTTTTTGTGCATCATGTTTGTCACTAAGGTTCAGTCATGTAAATAATGTAGTGACAGCAAGTAAAGTATGATGCAAGTAAGTACATGTATCAGTATTCAAGTAGCAGTTTATTCACAAGTTCAAGCAAGCACAGTAATTAAGCAGTAATTAATTATTAATTAAGTCGTACGGATACCTGGTTTAGTGAGGGTTGTCACATTCTCCCCCCGTTAAATAAATTTCGTCCCGAAATTTAAGTTCTGCTTGTAGATGCAGGGTTCTTAGGAAAAAGGTGGGGGTATTTCTCTTTCATCCGGTCCTCACGCTCCCAGGTGTACTCAGGACCGTGTCTGGAATTCCAACGAACTTTGACGAGCTTGACACTGCTCCGGCGGGTCTTGTTTACTTTCCAATCCGTAACCTCGACCGGTTCTTCAACGAAATGGAGCGTGTCGTCAACATGAATCTCATCGATGGGAATGGCAATGTCATCTTGAGTTGGACTTTTCTTCAGGTTGGATACATGAAATGTATCGTGGACTGAATGGAGTTCAGCAGGTAGGTCCAACTTGTATGCTACTAGTCCTATTCTTTCCAGAATTCTGAAAGGACTAATGTAGCGCGGATTTAACTTCCCACGCTTTCCGAAGCGTGCCACCCCTTTCCAGGGTGAAACTTTCAATAAAACCATTTCTCCCACTTGGAATTCCACATGTTTCCGGTTTTGATCCGCATAGGCCTTCTGTCTGTGGCGAGCTGCTTCGATGCGTTTAAGAATCTGCGCAATCTTGTCTGTCGTCTCTTGGACGATCTCGGGGCCAGCAAGCTGCCTATCACCTGCGTCAGCCCAGCATAGAGGTGATCGGCACTTGCGTCCGTAGAGGGCTTCGAATGGCGCGACACCAATACTGGTGTGGTAGCTGTTGTTGTATGAAAATTCGACCAAAGGCAAATGCTTATCCCAGCTACCGCCCAAATCCATAACACACGCTCTCAGCATGTCTTCCAAAGTCTGTATCGTTCGCTCGCTCTGCCCGTCAGTTTGCGGATGAAACGCAGTGCTCAGATTCAATTGTGAGCCAAAGGCTTCTTGGAAGGATTGCCATATCCTTGACACAAACCTTCCGTCTCTATCAGAGATGATTGAGAGAGGTACTCCATGGCGCGTAACGATCTCTCTCATGTAAATTTCAGCCAACTTGCTCGTATTATCCTTCTCTCTGATAGGTAAGAAGTGTGCTGACTTCGTTAATCGATCCACTATTACCCAAATAGTGTCATGACCTCTTGGCGTTCTTGGCAACTTTGTAACAAAATCCATTGAGATTTGTTCCCATTTCCACTTGGGAATCTCCGGTTGTTGCAGAAGTCCTGAAGGCTTCTGGTATTCCGCTTTCACCTTAGTGCATGTTAAACATTTGCTCACATAAATAGCAACATCGCCTTTCATCCTAGGCCACCAATAATAATCCTTGAGATCCTGGTACATCTTATCCGCTCCAGGATGGATAGAGTACCGCGACTTGTGAGCTTCATCGAAAATAACCTTCCTTAAACCTCCAAACAAAGGAACCCAAATCCTTTTCTCAAAACATAACGTTCCTTCCTCGTTTGGTACCAGTAGGTTCTCCATCCCACGGAGGTATTCTTCTTCAAGGTTTCCTTCCTTGAGAGCTTCTTTCTGCGCGGCACGAATGCGCAAGGAAAGATCGGTTCGGATAATCATTTCTAAAGCTCTAACCCTTATGGGCTTGATCCTTTCCCTCCGACTTAGGGCATTGGCGACTACATTCGCCTTCCCTGGATGATACTTTATCTCGCAGTCGTAATCGTTCAGCAACTCAACCCATCGTCTCTGCCTCATATTCAGCTCCTTCTGGTTGAATATGTGTTGTAGGCTCTTGTGATCTGTAAAAATTGTACACTTTGTACCATAAAGGTAGTGTCTCCAGATCTTCAATGCAAAAACCACTGCGCCAAGCTCCAAATCATGTGTGGTATAGTTCTTTTCGTGCACTTTTAGTTGACGCGATGCGTAAGCAATAACCTTTTGGCGTTGCATCAACACACAACCCAATCCTTGACGCGAAGCGTCGCAGTATACCACAAAATCATCTGTACCTTCCGGCAGCGCTAAGATTGGCGCATTGCAGAGCTTATCCTTCAATATCTGGAACGCTTCTTCCTGTTTGATTTCCCAATCAAACTCCTTATCTTTCCGCGTGAGGAGCGTCAAAGGTTGAGCGATTTTTGAAAAATCGTCAATGAACCTTCGATAGTAGCCAGCCAAACCCAAGAATTATCGAATCTCGGTTGGCGTCTTTGGCGTTTCCCAATTCTTGATTGCTTCGATCTTGGTTGGATCCACGTGGATTCCATCTCCGTTCACCACGTGTCCAAGAAATTGTACTTCTTGTAGCCAAAACTCGCACTTAGAGAGTTTAGCATACAACTGTTCTTTCTTCAGCAACTCCAAAATAGCTCTTAGGTGCTGTTCGTGCTCAGCCGTTGTTTTTGAATAAATCAAGATGTCGTCGATAAACACAATCACGAACTTGTCTAAGTACGGCTTGCAAACTCTATTCATCAAGTCCATAAAGACTGCAGGTGCGTTTGTCAAACCAAATGGCATAACAAGGAACTCGTAGTGTCCATAACGAGTTCTGAAGGCTGTCTTCGGGATACTCTCCTCTTGCATCCTTAACTGATGGTATCTAGATCGAAGATCGATCTTTGAATAAAAGCTTGAACCTTGCAGTTGGTCAAACAGATCATCAATTCTTGGCAGAGGATATCTATTCTTGATCGTCAGCTTGTTCAGCTCCCGGTAGTCGATGCACATACGAAAACTACCGTCCTTCTTCTTGACAAACAGGACCGGAGCTCCCCAAGGCGAGAAGCTTGGTCGGATAAAACCCTTGTCTAACAACTCTTGAAGTTATGTCGACAGTTCCTGCATCTCAGACGGAGCAAGTCTATAAGGTGCCTTAGCCACAGGCGCGGCGCCTGGAACTAAGTCAATGCGGAACTCTACTTGTCTCTGAGTTGGCAGTCCAGGTAAGTCTTCTGGGAAGACTTCTGGATATTCCCTCACGACAGGGATGTCTTCGATTCTTGGCTCAGCAGCCTTCTTATCTACAATGTGTGCCAGGAAGGCAACACATCCCTTCTGCAAGCACTTTCGCGCTTTCAGGCAGCTGATAATTCTTAACGGCGTATCACGCTTCTCTCCGTGAACCACAATTGTTTCGCCATCTTCGGTTGGGATACGGACGATCTTTTCGTGACAAACTATCCCAGCTTTGTTGCCTGATAACCAATCCATTCCTACCACCACGTCGAAGCTTCCCAACTGGACTGGTAGTAGGTCCAAAGCAAACTCACGCTCTCCCAATTCGATCACACAACCTCTGATCACTTCATTGGCTTCTACTAACTTCCCATTGGCCAATTCGATTGAGTACGGAATATCTAACTTATTAGCGGCTAAACCAAGCATATTCTTAAATTCTAACGACACGAAGCTATAATCGGCACCAGTATCAAATAAAACGGATGCATAGCGTTGATTTACAGGGAACGTACCAGTAGTCATGCCTGGATCCTGGCATACTTCACAAGCTCCGATGTTGGATGTCCTCTCACGGTCTTGTTTCAACTTCGGGCATTCCCTCTTAAGATGTCCAACATCCCCACAATGGAAGCATCCTGGATACCTCCCATTTCCACCTTGAGCATTGTTACCGTTTTCTCCTTGTCTGGGACCCTTCATCCCACAACCATCCTTGTTGTGTCCTTTCCTTCCGTACCTAGGCTTCCGACATCCATAATTGTGGTGACACTTGCACTCAGCACGTCTTGGTTCAGTTTCTAAGTAAATCTTATCATTGGCCTGTTTATTGTTAGGGCAATCTTTCTTGAAATGCCTTTTGTCCCCGCAGTCAAAACAACCTCGAATAGATCTTTGTTCATCCTCATTCATTCGGGTATCTTCGGTGAGCTTCCTTTTGTTCTTTCCGGACGACCCTACCTGAGTCTCCTTGTCAGGGTTTGCAAGTTTTTCTAGTCTAACTGCTTCCGTAACGAGTGCCAAGCCCATCTTACTTGCAGCCATAGTTGTTAGTGGCGTTGATGTTGTCATCAAGCTCAAGACTTGAGGCGCCAGTTCCCAAATGAATTGTTCCAATTTCTTTAATTCTGGTTTCACCAGGTACGGAACAACTCGTGACAAATCATGAAGTCTTTGCACGTACTCCAACACCTTCGGACCTTCCATCATCATGCTCCGAAATTCATCTTCCCACTTCTGGGTTTCCGTTTGGGGGCAATACTTCTTATGCATCATTCCCTTCAGTTCGCCCCAGGTTAACGCATATGCTGCAGTAGCACCCTTCATATGGGTCTGAAGATTCCACCATAATCGGGCTTCATCTAGAAACAGCTCAGAAACGTATAGGACTTGTTGTTCCGGCGTACAACCGCTCACTTGAAAGATGGAATCCATACTTTCAATCCATTTCACAAAAGCTGTGGCACCTCCAGTGCCGTCGAACTTCGGAGGCTTGTAGTTGAGGAAATGCCAGTAGGAACAACCGTTAATTCCTGAGGTACCTCTGATAGGTTCGGAGCGTAGGGCCTCGTGCTGTGCTATAGCTGCAGCAATTATCTCTTGAAGTTCCGCCTCTGAGGTGGGCATGCGCATTTCGCGTCTTGGTGGCATCTTCTAAAAGATGTTTCACATAGGTTAGGTCATAGCAAGTAAAACGTACGTATGTATTCAACAATATCAACACATAACATCTCATGCTATAAATAAATCACCCACATGACATCTCATGTCATAGAACATAAACAGTAGATCAAACATCACAAGTGATGAGAATACTGCGATTGCATAGCCACAAATTGGGACCACAATGTACAGCTTACAAGTACACGACTGTATCATACCACGTCAATGACTTAGTAGGGGACGACCCTAGACAAGTCGTGCGATCGCTGGACAAGTTCAGGAATTTCTGGTTCTTCCATTTTCAAATTCTTGAACTCCACCTCAAGCTTCTAAATTCCAGTCCTAGATCAACATTTCTTCTCAATCGTTTCCTTGAGCTCGTCCCAGCTCAGTGCATAAGCAGCGTATATGCCAAGGGTCTGAGACTGAAGGTTTCACCATGAGAGTGAGTTATCTAGAAATAACCCTGGGATGTAGGTAACACTCTGTTGGGACGAACAGTCACTCATTCTTGGAATGGAGTCAATCTTTTTGGACCAACGAACAAATGCAACGGCGCCTCCTGTTCCGCCAAAGTTCAAAGGCTTGCAGTTCAGGAACTGTTTATAGGTGCAGCCAGTTGGAGGGTTATTTCCAGTAATGCCATCGTTGTACTTAGAGCAGAGGGCTTCACGTCGTGCATTTATCTGTGAGATGCGTTCTTGCAGCTCGGCTTCTGTCCTTGGCAACATACTGGTGTTTGTGTCACGTCTGGGTGACATTCCCTTTTTGTCGAAGTGGTGTGAAGCGGGTTAGACAACGTTTCAATTGTCTATGAGGTATATATAGCAACGTAAGCCATCATGTAATTACCCAATTTCACACGCAAATATACTCAATGTATGAGTGGGGAAGTAAATTTCTGAGCCTTCACATAGGCTTGCCAATTTGGCTTGTTGCTTGTAATAGAATGAACTCGAGGCTACATCGCCTTGGTCATTCGGGTTTTAGATATTTCCTGCTACATTGGTTTTCATTAGCTTGACCCGCAGAGTCCACCAGGATTTCTGTGCACTACAAGTCGTTATTACATGGGCCCCCGTAATAATAAATTGTCTTGCACAGTTACCCCAAATTTTCTCTCGTCCAAGCAGATGATCAATCAAGGAGCAACAGCAGGTGCATCGGCATGAACAGGGTCATGCTCCAATGCGGGGTCAGGAGCAACGCCCGGCTCGGGGGCCATGGCTGGCTCTGGATCAAAAACTCCATCTCAAGATCAGCTGGATCAACAAACACAGGGGGTTACAGAATCCTCCAAGGGCTGGTCTGAGTGTATGAACTCATGGTCATGGTCTGGATCAAAACCAGGTGGAAGAACAAGATCACCCTCAATACTGTGATCAAACTCAAATCTGGGTGCGGGAACCGGTGCAGCTGATGATGCCGTATCAGGGTCGGCGTCGTGTGAATGGTGCTGCACTCCCTGTATATGTGAAAATGCGGATGTCAGAAACTCAAATGAGTCTGGGACAGGGGAATGGGCATGAGTTTCCTCTGCAGGAGCGTCCACATGCAGTAGGCTAATACTAGCAGCAATAGGGCCCTGCCCTCGAATGGGTCCTCCTCTAGTAGATCGTTATCGTCGTCAGAGGCCACGTCGGGGGGCATATCATCAACAGGATAAGCGGCAAGGGGGCACAGGAGCAGGGGTCACCGCGAGTGGCAAACTCCCAACAAGATGGCCATCAGTAGGCTCTGCTACGACTTCAGGCAGCGCAACAAGGGCTGAAAGTCGTCATTGTCTGTGCCGGTAGTATCGGAAATGTACACCTCGTGCTTCGATGAAACTATGTCGTCTGATACTATGGCCATGGGATTCGTAGTGTCCATCTTTCTAGTACATGATGAAAGCATGACGTTTGTAACACAAACACATATACGTATAATAATCGATCATATAATCATATAAACATGTTAGTCAATCAAATAATTCTCCTAGTCCCACTAGCCAAATTCTTCCCAGTCTCTAAGACTGCTCTATCATCTACCTCGACCTCTTAGATCGAGCCTCGGCCTCTAAGACCGAGCCTCAGCCTCCAAGACTGAGCCTACTCTTCCTAGTCCAACTAGCCAACTACCTCGATCTCTCAGACCGAGCCTCGGCCTCCAAGACCGAGCCTCAGCCTTTCCGGACTGAGCCTAAAAGTAATGAATAAAATGTGCTCAACATTTGTTTGTAAAAAGTGTTGGATCTGGACTTAAGTGGTATGCAGAAAAATGTTTTCGTGAGAGCCCTTGTGATCATAGTCTAGACTCGAGAAGGAATCCTAGTTCGCTATGATCAGAGCTCTGATACCAAGCTGTCACACCCTGGCTTTGCGGAAGCGTGGTTAATTTGGTGTGACTTCTTAATACCATAGCTTAACCATAACAAAGCTATATGAAATAAAATCATGCAAGATCATCCATTTGATTAAGTTTTAAAACCAGAGTAACATAACATTGTCTTAGGGACTTACAACCTCATAACATAAAACATTGTCTTGAAAAACATAAACATCAACATGAAATAAACGCAGTTTAAGATTTGTGACTCGTCCAGGAAAAAGTCACATTTCCTAAACCCGGATGACCTCGGAACCCATGTGCAGCGGGAAAACATAACATACCGCGCCAGATCTTTAATTTCCTGAAATACATGTAAGTTGAAAAATCAACAATAATGTTGAGCGAGTTCATGTGTAAGTGAGTAAGTAAACCTTTGTGAGTATAAAAATAGTCTTGGTATGTAGCAAATAAGGGAATTGAGATCACCAATGGTTTGCAAGGCCACTGATATATGTGAAGTGCAAATAGGGAGACTCAAACCTAGCAGATTTCGCCACGGCATTAGTATGTGGACAAAGTCACCCCAAGGTCCGTTTCTAGTTTGGCCTGGGGCTGGGCTCGCTACACCCAGATAGATCTACCGCTCCTGTCCCTCGGTCCTGCCATGAGGACTAATGGCCTCATATTGCTCCTACCCACTCACATGATCTAAGTAGTAAACCTCCTTACGCTAACCATACCATGTATAAAGTACTTGTAATCAAAGTAACATGTATTTCACCCCCGCAGTTAAGAAAACTGAAAACAGTTAGAGAAAAGGGGGACATTAACTCACAGTGGTGCGTCTCTACCAAGTATGCCTCCAAATCGACCAGCTGTATGACGACCTACACGTGCTAACTCTATTAGACGGATGGCCGTGCCTTAGCTTTATGGTTTAAGTTTTTGGGAAATAGTTAGGCAACTATTTCGTGTTTACATTCTGTATACTTGGTAGTTATTCTCCTTCCCAAGGATGGGGGATTTAATACATGTGTGTTCGTAACATTCGGATTTCACTATTAAGTCTCACTTAATATATATCTTATTCCTAACTCCAAAATATAAATATTCTTCCCAAAATATTATATTTTAATACATGTGATTTTCCCAAAACAATACTTAGTAATATTATTTTTACTCTAAAAATAATATTTACGTAGTTCACAAAATAATCTTAAACACTTATACAAGTGATGTTGTGAAATAAAATATATACTAAATATATTTATGTATCACGTTTTATTTTGTGAAAATCCCACCTCCGATGTTTTGTAAATATAGTCGTGGCGAAACTTATATTTTGAAAACAAGTCAAAATGTCTTTCTATCACTTATAGTGAAAATATTTCTAAGTGTTAGGCTTTTGGAAAAATTTCGCCAGAGTTTCCTCTGTAACTGGAGGTGGCCACGCTTTCAAGCGTATCATTTTCCTTTACAAATCAACCAACAATTTTTCTCATTCAACCAAAACAATGTTCAAATCACAAACTAGTAAAAATACGTATGTAAGTCGCATAAATTTCATGAACTTGTGATTTATCCAAACTGTGAATTAAATCTCATTACTTTTAGTGGATCTTTATATAAAATAATCCGATTCTGTGAAAACCTCGTTTTTATGGAAGTTCCGTCTTTACAACTTCTCGTCATCTTTTTCAAAAATAGTTATTTTGTCGAAACTGTGTGTTACACAAGTGTTTACACACTTGTGTGTTCTAAAAACCATTCTTGTTAGTGTAAGATCCGTCTTTAAAAATATGTTTTCTCTTGACACGTGGTCCTTTGAAAATACCGCTTGTAGATACGTAGATCTACTAGTTTTAAACACAATTGTACAAACTAAAACACTTTTACACAAGTTCATGATCCGTGTGTGGTAGAGTTTCATCTTCTAACCCTTGTTACACTTAAACAAGCTTTATGTCATAATCCAAGATCATGACTACACCGGGTTAAATGATGATCCGAGCTACCACAACATAGACCGGGTCCAAATAACTACACAAATCAAATACTACAAGTTTTACACAACATGTGAGTTTTTAACCACCATTTTAGTGTTTTAAGTAGACTTTTGTGTACCATCTTGTAAGTTATCGAGTTTTAACCGTCATATATCGTTTTAACCACATTAGAATAGTTCAAGAAGGTGATTTAAGCAACATACCACTAGCTCGAGGCTAGGGAAGAATCTATGCGAAAAATGCGTGGATAAAAGCAAAGTAGAGAGGTCCTTCGCCTTCCGATTGCTCCAAGACTCCTTATCCGTGATCCTTAACACTTGTAGATGATTGGAACTTGCAAGATCAAACTTGAAAAATTGATGGATGGGTGTGGGGGTTCGGCCGTAAGCTTCTAGAGGGAAAGAGAGAGTTGTGGAGTGGTGTTGTGATAATGTGTGTTATGTGAATGATCATATGTGCCATAACAAGAACTTATAGGCAAATCATAATGTGTTTAACCAATGGATACTATGCTTCCTAGATATTAAGCATACTTAATATAGTAATCAACAAGAGTACAAGTGTGTCCCCCTCATGGGGATGGTTTGGTTAAGGGGGGGGGGGGTCTAGTTCGAATCCAATTAGATAGTTAGGCACATAGTTAGGTTAATATAGTTAAGTTTAGGGATTAACCTGGTTAGTGGTGTGTCACGCGTTACAATGGGTGTTGGGGGTATTCAGGGACCCTAACTGGCTCAGAAAAAGATAAATAATGAAAATAACAATATTTTCATGTTTCGGGTATAGTCCGGTTCTTCGGTTGGATAGTAATCCGTTAAAGTGCTTAACAAAGCTTTAAAGTGTCGTTATTACCCCTTTTAGTGACACAACTCATTTCTGACACTTTGGAAAGTGTCTAGTAATATTTTTCTCATGTTTTGGCACTTTATTAGTTAGCTAAAAGCTGAATTATTTATGTAAAGTGCTGAGTTTTGTACTTAGAGTACGTTTTAGGCACATCCAGTCATTGAAACTTATTCCTAGAGACGCAGTTCTACAACCCTTATATCCCCACACTCACCACTAGTGTAGCAAAATATTTCTGGCTCATACAGGCCTTAGAGGCAGTGTTTGCCTGATGCTGGCTTTATCAGCATGTTCAATAGGTTATCCGTTATAGTGCTACTGTGCTTTTTGTGCATCATGTTTGTCACTAAGGTTCAGTCATGTAAATAATGTAGTGACAACAAGTAAAGTATGATGCAAGTAAGTACATGTATCAGTATTCAAGTAGCAGTTTATTCACAAGTTCAAGCAAGCACAGTAATTAAGCAGTAATTAATTATTAATTAAGTCGTACGGATGCCTGGTTTAGTGAGGGTTGTCACAGCACGTGGCTTTTGTTTTGATAAATTGCATTTCATGTGATAGTTGTCAGTCGCACATGATATTAAATTGAATTCAGTATTTGCATGTGATTGTTTCAGAGATTTGAAAATTGGTGATTGCATGTGATCTTCATTATAGCAAATAATTCTCATAATTGTTATCACGTGACTGTTTAAGTGTCAGGTAGCATGTGAGTTAATCAAGGCACTCGTACGGATAGCACCCACCCGTGCGGATAGCATCATTCATCACCCGTACGGATAGCACCCACCCGTGCGGATAGCATCATTTCTCACCCGCACGGATTACTTTCAGCCATCCGTGTTGACTTGTTGACTTGCCACTCGCACGGACAACTTGTCCGCGCGGATAACATCACCACCCGTGCGGATAACATCATCTGGATCCCCATCCGCACGGATAACAATCCGTGTTGACTATTATTTGACCATCCGGGCGGATAACTTGTCCGCACAGATAGCATTTTTAATCCGTGTCATTGCACCTCACTCGACCGACCCACTTTTAGTCAACACTGTTATCTTGTCAGTCAACATTATCAACAATACATGTGAATCATTAATGCATTCTGTGAACATGTGAATTTGTGTATTTCAAGAAAATTGCATGTGATTGTGATAAAGATTGTCAGCCACTTTAATTGATATCAGATTATCACGTGAAGGAAATTGACAGATTGCATGTGAGAAGTTTTTGAAAGTTAGCAATTCATTATTTGAGGTCATAGAATCAAAGAGCCAACCGATCAACTCAAAGATTTGTCGTTTAGTATATTGGTTTGTGTAAAAGAGTCGGCTTACATTATCCGCACGGATTACAATATCTGCACGGATTACATCACTCGTACGGATCACCTTAGTCGCACGGATAAGACACTCACCCGGATCCCCACCCGTACGGATCACCTTAGTCGTCCGGATCCCCACCCGTGCGGATAACACACATCATCCGGATCTCTATCCGAATGGATCTTCATCCGGATACTATCTCACCCGAACGAATAGCAGTCTCACTCGAACGGACAAGCGTTGTCACGAGATTATTTTCACTATTGACTTGTGTTGACTCACTCGAACGGATACCCGTCCGATTCATTTGTTTGATATTGTTTAAACTCATTGTGTTTGTTTGTTCGTGATTCAGGTGATTAAAAGGTGCTGTTAATCGAGAAGATCATATCATGGCTGAAGAATTTATCAATACTTTCTACAATGCGTTTACCTCGGATACAGTGGAAGGTTCAAACGATACACCCAAAGCGATAACGAAAACCATCAAAGACAACATTAACAATGACAACTTTTATGGAACATATTCAAAACCTCCGAAGCTGAATAACATTGAGGATTATGTTTGGTGGAAGGAGAGGTTTGTCAATTGGACGAAGGCATATGCACATGAAAGTTGGTTTTGTTTAAAGTTTGGCTATGAGAACCCAACAAATGACAAAGGAGAAGAAATTCTGATCAAAGATTATTCAGAGGATGATCGAAAGAAATTTTCTTATGAACAGAAGATGATTGCTTTGATTCAGCAATCAGTTCGTGATGACATCTTTTCATTATTAGTTCATAATGGGTCATCTAAATCTGTATGGAAAGCTTTGAAGGTTAAAGCTAAGGGGGGTAAACAAATCCAGAAAAACAAAATAGCTTTATTGAAAAAAGAATTTGATTTGTTTGACAGTTTAAAGGGAGAGACTGTGAGGCAAATGATTGAGAGGTTTTGCCATTTAAAGATTGAACTTGAAAGGTTTAAAATTGTGAAAACTAGAGAAGAAATTGTTGATAAAGTAATCGAAGCGTTACCACGAGCTGATCAGTGGCAAACGTTTGTTTTTATCTTGAAAAATGATGAAAAATTTGATACAATTTCTCTTGATGCATTGTTAGAAAAGATTGAGAGTCATGATCTGGAGCTACAAAAGCAAAACAAGATGAGTGGTTCATCTCATCATCAGAATGTTGGTCTATACTACAAAGGCAATGTACCTTCGGAGAAAATTGGCAGTTCACCAAAGACAGCATTCAGTGGTGAAAAGATGAAAGAACCACAAACAACTTCATCAAGTTATCATTCTGGATATCATTCATCTTCAAAATCAAGTTCTGATGAAACTGAGGAGATTTTGTGCAACATTGCTCTCAAACTGAAGAATTCTCCGACGATGAGCATAAATGCAGCTAAACAACAAATGAGCTTCCTTGCATCTGTTCTGGAATCGTATGAAGGTCTAGTTGCTGGCAAGATTGGTAACTCTGAGTTAACCAAAGAAGACTACGACCAGATTGATCCGGAAGAGATGGAACTCATTGACATCCGTTGGTGTTTAGCAAGCTGCATCCGCAGAGCTCAAAGATATATGGAGATTACTGGGAAGCAATCTCTCGGTGGTGCATCTACAAAACTTGGATTTGATAAGTCCAAAGTGACCTGCTTCAAATGTAAGCAAAAATGTCATTTCAAAAGAGAGTGCAACAATTCTGCGGTTGATGGAAATGAACATCCATTCAATGATGATTACTACAGAAAGGCAATTTACCACCGTAGCAGAGAAGAGCCAAAGATGATCGAAGATAAACCCAGAGAGAAGTCCAGAGCTTATGCTGTAATCCATGATGATGAAGGATATGATTGGAGTCAGATTCTACCAGATGAAGATCGTCCTGTAACAGCTCATGGGAGAAAAACATCAAAGGCTCAGCATCATGTAAGAAGAAAATGTTGCTGCTGAGGTCAAAGAGAAAACTCGAGAAGAGATTTTGAAAGAAAAAACTCCAAGAGAAAGATTCATTGTAGGGTGCAGAATGGAGAAAATGCAGGAAGAATATGAGAATGCTGTTGCGAACAAACGATGGGATAAAAAGCAAGAATGTTATGTCAACAAACAAGGTGAACCAGTTGTTCCCAGAAGTGACATAGTTCACGATGATGTTCTTCTAGTAATTCCTCGATCCGGTGAATATTATTCCAATGTTGCAAAAGACAAGACATATGTGAAAAGGCTGGATAAAATCATTAGGGATGCTATGACGATAAAACTGAGGAAGAGGAATGAAGAAAGAATGAAGAAGAATGTTGAAGAGATGGTAAACAATCTGAAGAAAGCTGCTGAAGAGGTTAAAGCAGAAGCAGTTAAAGAAGAAGATGTGAAGGTAGAAGAAAAGGTTTTGGTGAATGAAGAAGTTGCGAAAGAAGCTGTTACCGAAGAACAGCAGGTTGGAGAAATTGAAAAGAAGATTGAAAGATTAGATGAAGTGAAGGATGAGAATTTGAAGGTTGCTGGAGATGTTGGTGTTGAAGCTGTTCATCAGAAGCAGACAGAAGTTGCTGCAAACACCGAAGTGCTAATCACTGAGGTAAATTCTGATTCTGAAACTCAAATTAAAATCGATGAACAGTGCAAGAAATGCATGGAACCATGCAGTACTTGTACTGAAAAAGACGAAAGGTTCAGAACAAGAGATCTTGAGTTCACTAAAATCGAAAATGTTTTCAAAGAAAAATGCAAAGAAATGTTAGAAAATAAAAAGGTTTTAAAAGAAAATGATGAAAAACTTTCAGAAAAATGTAAAAAGTTAGAAAAAGAAAATGAAGTTTTGAAAGAAAATGTTTTGAAAAAGACAGAAGAATGTGACCAAAAGGAAATTGTTTGTCAAGAAATGAAAAAGGAATATGATTCAATAAAATTGGCTTATCACATTACAAAAGAATCATATGAAAAAGTAAAAAGTGAAATAAAACTTGTTCTATCAAGATTGAAATATTGTTCTGAAACAACTAATGAGTATAAACGAATGTATGAAATAAAGCAACAAGTTGTTAATTCTTACATTGAGGATGTTGCTAAGCTAAAGCGTCAGATTGCTGATTTAGAACAGGATAATAACAAGTTAAAAAGTTATCACGCGTCGTCATATGTGCTTGAACGTATTTTCAACATAAAACCGGAGGATGGTGAGTCTGAGCAAAACAAGAAAGGCATTGGCTCAGAGTTTCATAAAGTTCCACCACCGGAAAAGTTTGTGTTTTATGATGATGAAAAGGTCGAAAAAGCTTTCAACATGGTAGATCAATTGCCAGATAACATTGACGTAACCTATTCCAAATCTGATGATTCTAGTGATTCAGAGGTGGTAGGTAAGGTCGTTGAAAGTGTATTGAAAGAAGAGTCAGTTGATACAGGTAAATCTGAATCACAGGATGAAAATGAAGGTAATTTTCATGATGGATATCTGAAAAACACAAAATCCGAGAAAAATTTGAGTGATGATTCAAAAGGATTGGTTTATACCATGATTGAATCGGACAAATTATTCTTAGATATTGTATTCCCGATTCAGAATGTGATTTCGGAAAAGGTTGATAAAGTTTTCAAAATGGTTGAAATTGAGAAGTCTGAGATTTCAAAGTTTGCTGGTAAGAGTCATAGAGGTTCATATAACAAACCTGGTTACAAGAAGAAAAACATGAAGGCTCGGTTGGGTTATAAGAAGAAACAGAATCGAAACAAAAATGAAACGCCAAATTATCAGGCAAAAATGAGTTTTGTTCAAGGAAATAGTTTAGCAGAAGAAAAAGAACTCAAAATGAGACAGTCTAATGATGAGTTCTTTGCTAAAAAACAAAATCAACAACCACAGGTCAAAGATGTGTCCATGAGAACGTGTTTCAAATGTGATCAAAAGGGACATCTTGCACGCAAGTGTCCTAATCTAAAACTTGTAGATGTTGACATAAAGAAGATTGATGCTGGGAAACAAAAATCTGAGAATGTGAGACAAAGGTCAACCAGATTTGACTCAAAACAAACTTGGAGGTATAACACAAACAAGTTTGCTTCGAATCAAAACTGGAAATCAAACTTGAACAGGTTTGATTCGAGCCATACCTGGAATTCTCACACACCCAGATTCAGAACAACTCAAAGTTGGAAAACAACTGTTGATATAACAAAACCACAAGAGTTTTGGAAACCAAAAGTTGTTCAAAAACAAAATGTTCAAAAAGAGTTTCATTTTTACAAAAGAGGTACTCCGAAAGGCCAGACATGGAGTATTAAGAAACCAATGATTTTTGTAAAAGATGAAAAAGTTGAAGTCAAAGTTGATAAGGTCTTTGTGAAAGACGACAAAGACTTTCCGGCATTGAATGAAAATTATTGTGTTGAAATACCTAAGGTCAAACAGACCTGGGCTAAATTGTTCAAGTAATCAAAAACTTTGAATGTGCAGGTGCTCAAGACAACTGAAGATTGTGAAAATGGAAATCGGAGCAGCCTGGCACAAGGAGGAGAGGCTGCTACTGAACCCTGGTTTGGTTGAACAGGGAGTTTATTTGTTTTCTGTACATAAATAAACTATATTTCAAAAACCCTAAAAATTGAAAATTTTGAAAAACCAAAATTATGTTTTGTTTTTGTCAAAAATATTCAAAAATACAAAAATATGTGTTGATTGAATACGCCGAAACCCTCACGGCTGAACAAACATGATTAATTTCACAAGATTGAAAAACGGTTTTCAAACTGTCGAAAATCAATGGGTTGTAAATCATGGGGGTACGTTATATTTTTCTGCAAATCAGTGCATGTGAAGCAGAAAATGGATGGCGAGACAAAGCTATCAGTATTGGTTGTCAAATTTTCTTTAAATGATTTTGAATTTTAGGGGGAGTTATATTGTCAGAAAATCCAAAAACATCTGAAAATTTGAAAAAGCCAAAAACATGATAAAATTCAAAATTGAGTTTTTGTGTAAAAAGAGGAAATGATAGTACATCAGTAGACAGTTACAGTATGCTAAAGAAATGTATTGATTATATAGCGTTAAACAGTCTCACTGATGATATGCCGATAGATTTTTATACATTTAGTAAACTTTTTCGGGATATAAACCTAAATTCAAACTTGCTTATTTCGTGGGGAACACTACTTGGATATATAGGTAACCCCTGAAATCTCGTTTGAAAGGTCCCTCTTTCTGAGATACTAGGTCTTTATGCTTAGTGATATCTGGGGTATTATTCCGGGACTTCTGCTGAATGGAAGTTCTGATCTAGTCCTCGAATAATACTTTCCGCATTGCTTGAAACATAGCGCAACCCTCAGCTAAAAAATGATGAAACATTGAAAAATGCTAATCATGGCTGTTGTAATACAAAAGATCCTCTAAAGGGGACACACCAAAAGTCGAACCGTCATCTCTCTGCTGAACGGAAGTTCTGACCTGAGCTCTCACGGTTTCGTACTATAATTTATTCCCCTTACAGATATCATCTAGGTATACTCACCTGTAAGACTGAATATTGGGATCTGGATACGGGAGTATATTCAAGAGGTGGGACACATGAATAGGTTTAAGTTCTTAAAACACCTAATTCGTATCCTGAATCAGTTGAAATTTGTGTGAAAATTTAAGTGGATCAGTATATCGACAATCTAAGTGAATTGTTTAATTCTTACTGTGTAACTAAGCTCAACGGTACTTGTGACTTGTCATAAACTGATATGATCCCTGAACGCAAACTCAAACAAAAATATTGTCTGTAAATATGTTTGTACATATTTCTTACTGTTTTATGTTTCAGAAAATTACAAAAAGATTTTGATTTCTGCTTTATTTTCGACAACCGATGTCTGGGAAGCTGAGTTTTAAAATCTAAGTATGCTGATTGTGTTTCTGAAAAATAAAACAAGTTCATTAATTTGAAACTTGAAGTTTTTAAAATCAAAAATCAAAACAGTGTGTGATATCTCCAAGGTCATTAATTTGGACTTGGATGATTAACTGTGAGGGATTTGGATGCTTATATTGTTAAAATCTGTAAAAGAGCCAGTTTCCGATCCGGTTCGTTGAAACTGCCAAATCTTTGAAGATTATTGATAGGGGGAGTAAATCCAGTATTTCTGGATATATTCATATTATTATATCTTAAATCCAGGATCTTGATTTAGAAAGTTTAATAGAGCCAGGTTACGATACCTGGACAACTGAAAATGTTTTCACTGTAAAATGTTTTACTTATAAATGTTTGAGGATTGCAGATTCCAGACTACGATCCCGATAGCCGAGTCTAAGGGGGAGTCTGAAGACGCGCTCAACGCAAGGGGAAGCGTGCATAGGAGCCAGGATACTTTCCCGGAAGAGCTTGTAACCGGAAATCCAGGTGTCGATCCCAAAAGCACGGAAGCTTGACGAAAGGGGGAGCTGGAGCTGAAGACAGATCCACCGGGATTCTGTTCGAGCTAGAGAGAGAGAAAAACCTAAAGCTACGAGTCTGACTAAATGTTTGAGATTGACTGCGGCAATATCCAAGGGGGAGTCTGTTAGTACAGTATGTCTATCGCCTCCGTCATCTCAAGACCGTAGCAGAAATAGTTTAAGTTTAGACTTACATTGTAATATTAGATAGAAAAAGGCAAGGTGGCATTATTGTAAATAAGGGGAAATTCCTTATAAGCCTTGGCCTATAAATAGAAGCCTTAGAGTTTCATTTAAAAACTTTTGCCATTTGTGACTTGGAGAGCTAGAGTTCTAGAGAGAGAAAGTAGAGAGAGAAAGTGCAAAAGAGGAATTTCAGATCTTATATAGAATCACAGTTATTTTACTGTTCGTGTGTTCGGTCTCACTCGTGCACGGATTCCGCACGTCGCACGAGTCGGTTCGCAATCGAAACGGATTCAAACCGGTCCTAACACATAATGCCCTAGATTATTGGTTAATAGTATGATCAATTTTTAGTTTCAAGGCATTAGTTTATCATATCAACAACTATCCGATCATGCACCAAAGTTTCATAACATCAAACACAATTTAACATTTAACACATAACCTCGAATATCAATGAATGTAAATCAAATAAGTGATGGGCATACTAACCGAAAGATGGATGTTGCTAAACACAAGATACAAGCTTCGTGGGGGAAGGAAAGCTTCGAAAGGAGCATGTAGCCGTCGAAAAGAAAGGGAAGGGGGAACTAGGGTTTTGCTAACTTCTGTGATTATGGTATAATGCCATCCATAATTACCATTAGATGTGTAACCACTCAACACCAGTGGGCCGGGCCCGGTTGGGCTCGATGAAAAGTGTGGGTCGAAACCAAGAGGTACATGGGTTACGGGGTGTGCAAGTGTAAGAGGGGTGTGCGACCAAGATTATAAAAACCAACCTACCCTTTTAACATATAACCAAAACACACATCCATTCAACACATTAGGCACATCCAATTAAATTCATTCATTCTAAACAAGTACATGCAATTACAACGTAAGGCAAAACATGCAAAAGAACTAGTAAGAGACAGTCTCTCCGTTCTCTCTCTTTCTCTGTTGTCTTTATCTTTTCTCTTTGAACATTTAGAGTTTTCAGATTAGTGACGGAAGATAGGGTGGAGCCCTATTGTTGCCAGTGACCATTTCATCCAGCGTCTGTCTCTGGCGACAGCGACGACTATACTACCGCCTGAGGTGGTGGCTTGAGATTTTTGGGGTTTTATGTTTGTTCACCGATGTCGATGAGACTATTCTCTTCCGATGGTTGCTTGAATGTGTTTGATGCTTCGGATGAACCTGCGCTCATTTGAGCCTTCAGTTTATTTTGGCTGTGATTTTGCATCTACATGCATATGAGCTTGCAGGGTTGAATGAATCTGTTTTAGATGTTGATGGTAAACCCTAAGGATTTTGGGTGATGAGGACTGTGATGATAAGCACACAATCATGTCTCAAAGGAATTTGGATATGCTGTTAGATGTTAATGATAAACCCCAATATTTCAGGGTGTAAAAGGCTATGATGATGCGCGTCACTTTCATTTTGAAATTTGATCATGTAGATGGACTAAATGGATTTGGAGTTTTTGCTTGACGTTTATGGTAAGCACTACTAATATCGCCTTGGTTTTGTTTGAGTTTGAAATCTGATAGTGTTGTTTCCAAAACCATGAATGATTGAATGAACTTGGACCAATTCCTCATTGTTGGCTAACGATTCCGAGTCTTCAAAACTACGTTATCTTAGAAATTGAATTATAAATGAGTATTGATTGGTATATTCTAGATGTTGTTATAACAACATACTTTAAAATCGGTACACTCTATGTATCCATGTAATATGTCTTGATTACATGCGATGAATCAGTATTTGCATCATCAAAAGGTACGCCCGTTAATTCATGTAATTGACTTTCTGAATATAAATCTAGGATATTTAAGTTCAAAATTGATATGGGTTTTGTTGGTAATTTAATAAATCACAATAATTGTTGTACTTTTGTTAACTTGATTATGATTATATGCTGTTATTTGTGATTGTTTTAGACATAGCTATTGTGATTATATGACAGCATACTCCAACCAAATGTAATGTTTTTTACTCCCAAGCTTGCAAAGGCAAGTGCTTTATAGAATTTAATTTACATTGACAAACCCTAATTGCAACTCATTAAAATTTCAATTTACTAAATCTTCAATTGATTCAACTTGTATAAAAATTTCCATTTAGTAAAACTCTCATGTTGCAACGTGTCGTGGAACCTAAACAAAGAAATTTCCGCACATGTAGCGTGCGGTGATGATACTAGTTAAATATTATTTTATAAATAAAAATAGTTAAAATTATATTTATAGAATTCATTAACATTAACATTTAAATTTATATTTACTATTTATATTTTTATAAGAGTAAACTGCCATTTTGGTCCCTGTGGTTTGGGCACTTTTGCCATTTTAGTCCAAATCTCAAACTTTTTAAATCTGGGTCCCTGTGGTTTCACTTTTGTTGCCATTTTAGTCCAAAATCCAAAAACCCCCTATTTTCACTGATGAAAGTTGGATGTTTTTTCTTTTAGTTCAGGGGCATTTTTGTTCATCTAATTTAATATAATATATTAATAATAATTAATAAACTAAATTAACATATAAATAAGATGACACCATCATCTTCCCCAAATGCAGATGCAGAGCAACAACCCTTAACCCAAATCCTAATTCCACAGCCACCTCCAACTCCACCATCGCCACCTCCTCTCTTCTCACCACCGCCACCACTACCTCCACACCACAGCCGCTACCACCACCTCCTTCTCACCACAGCCACCAAACAAAATCACCTTATCTCATCATTTATTCCATCATCTATCTTACCCTACACATATCAGTTCTACCTTCCGATCCATTCCAACAGCCGGCGACGGAGCTACCACCAACCACCGTCTTCAGTTCTACCTTCCGAATTCCGATCCATTCCAACAGCTCGACATTGCTCGCAAAATCACCTCTATTGCTCTCTCCAGCCGCGTCTCCGCCCTAGAACCCGAATCTTCCGATCTCCGGCAACAACTCACCGACAAAGAGGCGGTTATCTCCGATTTGTACGCTCAGATTGACTCGCTTGACTTGTCGGTGTCTCAAAACCTGCATAAACTGTCAGTTGTTAATCAGGAAAAAGTAGGTTTTAGTCATTATGGCACATCCTCTGTTTCTCTCTAACACTACCATATTTATCTTCGTTGAACAGTGCGATGGCCAATTTCATAAGTTAGGATTTTGTTTTGTTGATTAAACTTGCTTTTTCTCAAATGGTTTGTAACTTATTATTGAATTGATTTGAATTGAACTGAGATGATATTTTGTTCTGCATTTTGTTATTGAACTGGAAGGGGATCATGTTTTGAAGAAGATGGGGGATCAGGGTTGAACAGTGCGGTGGAAGTAGATCTGGTAGCGGAGAGAGATCGGGGAGAGCGGCGGTGAGAAGGGAGAGAGAGGAGAGAGAGAAAGGGGGTGTTTAGAGAGAGATAGGGCAGATCTTTAGGGGTGTTAGGGATTTTATTATATTTTTTATTTTATATATATATATTAATGCTTAAATGACCAAAATGCCCCTGCACTAAAGGACAAAATAATCAGTTTTCAACAGTCAAAATAGATGGTTTTTGGATTTTGGACTAAAATGGCAACAAAATGCAAACCACAGGGACCCAGATGTAAAAAGTTTGAGATTTGGACTAAAATGGCAAAAGTGCCCAAACCACAGGGACCAAAATGGCAGTTTACTCTTTTTATAACTAAATACTATTTAAATTATGGATTATCTCATTTAAATAATTAAGTATATAATTTCTAAATGCTTACATTGTAATTACAATAGTAGTAATAATAGTAATACCCAAATAAAATAATTGTATAAGGCAGGTCTGGTTAGATTGCGCTCTCCAAAAGAGCCACATTTACTATTATTATAGGGTTAACTTTGTACAATAGTAACCAAGTTTTAAGAGTGTTCTAATTAGGCCACTCATAATTTTTTTTGTTTTAATTAGGTCATTCAAGTTTTATTTGATGTTTCAATCCTAGAAAATTTAACTAAATAGTAGGTCATCCATCCTACATGACATGTATTTAGGGGTTTTATTTAAAAAAATTGTTGACATGGCACATAAATGCCAAATGGATTAGAAAAAAATGCGAAATCGATTTAATTTTTTTTTAAAGTTGTAGAAAAGTTAAAAAAATGCGAAAAAAATTAAAAAAAAGTGATTTTTATTCAAAATCTCTATAAAGTTATCAAAATTTTATAAAATCGTGAAAAATAGTTAGATGTGAGTAAAATTTTAATGAAAGAAAGTACTAATTACTCCTACACCAAAAGCATTTAAATTATAGTCATAAAAGAAGATAAACAACTAACGATAAATAAATGCCATGTAGGACTATGACCTGCTATTCAGGTCAAATATCTAGCATTAGAACACCAAAATAAAGTAGAATGATCTAATTGGAACAATAAATTTTAGTAATGACCTAATTGGAACATTCCTAAAACTTCATTACTATTCGTGGCATATTCCCTATTTTATAACTAAATACTATTTAAATTAAGTGTTATCTTTTTTATATACTTAAGTATATAATTATTAAATATAATAATAATAATAATAATAATAATAATAATAATAATAATAAAGACCAAGTATAATCATTGTTTAAAACAGGTTGGTTTAATTTAGATTGCGTTTTCCAAAATAGCGTTAGTGGCACTCGCTACATCGCATGTGCCAACCCACTAGTAAAGAAATAAACCCAACTCTCGTTAGCCTAATTAAATCCAATAACTTTTAAATTTAAATCCATTTAAAAACATAAAGACGGAAAGTTCAAAAGTTAAATGGGTTGCAAATTTGCAAAGGGGTGATAATGGCCTAATAATCTATATAGGGCCCCGTTTTTGTACTCGCACCGAGCAACTGAATTCTGGGGGATTCTTAGCGACGGCTCTTACTCCCACTAGTATTAAAATCTGATTTACTATTCTACATACATCAAACCCAACGAAGGTGTTAAGTTGCACACTCTTGCCATGCCAAAGGGAACCAACAAGGCAACAAAGATTCTTCCTACTAAATACGCGTGCACACTTCTAGGAACACGTTTTGTTCGGTCTACGTGTGCTGTTAGATCTCCTAACACACTTTTAAATTGCAAGAGTTATATAGAAACTAGTACCGCTTCCCATATCTTATTGCAACCCCACATGAAGAAGTCTTAAAAAAGGAAAATGGCACCATATCATTTATAACATGCCAACACAATGCAACAGGCCAAAAAGTCAACTGTATTCATTCACCATCTTCAGTCTTTCCATTAGAGAGGTAGGGGCGCCCATCACTCACCACTCACTCATCACTCACAACATCCAATCAATTTCCGCCATGTCATCGAGCATTATTCCATCACTACTGATGGTTTTTAGTGGAAATGTCCATCACTCACCACACACTATCAAAATCATTAAAAAAAAAAACAAAAACAAAACTGAAGCATCAACATCAACTTCTTCACGCGTGAAAATCTCTAACACGTTTTAGAATCCACACGTGATCAAGAGGGGTGGCGGCGGTGTTATATTTGTTTCCACGCGTGGTGGAGAGCCACAACGGGGGCGCCCCGTCCCCCCTTATATTATTAAGAGAATATAAAACAGGTCGACCTAACCATGACCTAAACACACACGATTTAAAATGGGTTTGACACGACACAAATATATACACAGGTCAGATTAGTGTTTGTCAATTTGAAACCCGCCAACCTACAAATATAAACTCTATGGCGACACTAATAAAAGAATGACGGTTATATATTATATAAGATAAAATAGTTGTAATGCTTAACAGAATAATTATATACAACAGAAGTCAAATAGAAACAGCTTTGCATATGTCCTATATAATGAAGAGTGTACTTTGAAGCTGATCATCAATTCATAATCCAAACAAAATGAAGTGGATATCCTCAGCCCATAAAGCAATCCAACGTGTCCTCGTATCTCAACAATATCTTCTTCTTCATGTAGGTTCTTGTCCTCGATATTTCCATGCTTCCAACACCATCGGGTGGTCAAAATCCTATCAAATTCAGGCTTCATCCTTATTTTCTGGTCGATATTATAACATCTCGGCGAATCAAAATGTTACTAAATCCTCTTCATACAGGTTAGCAATTGCAACCTTGATCTTTTTGGTGTGTAAATATGAACTAGATTTAAAAATGTAACTCATGTATAGGTTGTGGTTTAATGCAGTTTTTGCAGGTTACCATATGCTTATAACAAGCTTGGAAACAGTATTAAGAATGTTGATCTTGAAATAATTTCTAGAGAATCCATCAAGCCAGCTTCTCCCACTCCACATCATCTAAGAACCTTTAACCTCTCCATTATAGACCAATATATGTTTGATGTCTACACCCCTTTGATCTTATTTCTTCCTAATACCGACAACACAAGTGTTACGGATGTAGTAACCAAAAGATCAAAACATCTCAAGGAGGCTTTATCTAAGATTCTTACTCAATTCTACCCCCTTGCTGGAAGAGTTAAGGAGAACTTGCATATCGAGTGCAACGATGAAGGGGTCTATTATTCTGAGGCTCGAGTAAACCAAAAGCTCAAAGATTTTCTTTGTCATCCAGATGATGAAAAAGTGAGGGAGTTGATGCCGGAAAGCCCTTGCATCTCAGAATCTTTATTAGGAAATTATGTTATTCGTATTCAGGTAAGTTTTAATCTTCTTATTCGATTTTAGTGTTATATACGTAGTTGATTAATATTCGAGATCTCTTTGTCAGGTGAATGTTTTTCTTTGTGGTGGGATTGGGATTTCCACAAGCGTGTCACACAAGATCTTTGATGGACACACATTTCACATGTTTATGAAAGCATGGGCCGCGGCTGCAAGAGGTTCACAAGATATAGTTTCACCAAATTTTGTGGCTTATGAAATCTTTCCTAACAATCCGCATTTTGACCACCCGTTGCCATCCAAAATAATGGCTACCAAAACGCTTAGCACAAAAAGATTTGTGTTTGATTCAACAACTTTGGCTTTTCTTAAAAACCAACTGATTGTCATGCCTAGCTCAGGACATCCACCAACCCGCATGGAGGCCACAACCGCTGTAATTTGGAAAGCTGTTGCGAAAGCAGCATCTAAAGTAAGACCATTTGGTCCACAGTCACCTCATGCTTTGTTCTCAGCTGTCAACTTAAGGAAAAGAGCATCACCTCCTTTGCCCAAAGACTCAATTGGAAACCTTATTGATGGAGCGGGTGCCATATGCTTTCCTAAAAGGCAACTACACTTGCCAACATTGATAGGTGAACTAAGAGAATCAATAGCAAAAATAAACTCGGATCACATCGAGTCCATGAAAGGGGAAAAGGGGCATGAGATATTGAGAAAGTTAAAGCAACCAATGGATGTGACAAGGGAAGGAGATTGCATCATGGCTTCCAGCATGTTGAATAGTGGAATGTATAACTTGGATTTTGGATGGGGTAAGCCGGTATGGTTTTATATTATGAATGCTGGATTTGATAGGTTTTTGGCTTTGAATGAAACATTGAAGGGTGGTGGTGTTGAAGCCATCGTCACATTGAGTCCACAAGAAATGGAGATATTTGAGCGTGATCCGGAACTTCTGTCCTATGCTACTGTCAACCCTAGTCCTCTTCGATTTCTTAACCATTGAGTTTAGATTTCAGTTTAAATTCAGTTCATTATTTATTGGATGTAATTATTATGGTTCTATTTTATGTCATTCAATATATTAAATTAAATATTAATATACATGCACAAACTATATCCCTAAACTGGTTAACCCCACAACCTCTTGTCTTGGCTTATGTCCGACGTTGATATCACAAAATCAAAGGCTGTAAGAGCATTTACAACTGATCTTTCTACGGATTTTTGAGCCTATGTGCCTTTGGGCCATTATGGGGGGAGTTTTTTTGGTGCCTGTGGGGTTTTAAGAATTAGATTCGGATTCAAAAAATTCGAAATTCGACTCGATTCGAATTCGATTAATAAGGTTCGAATTCGAGTTGATTTGTCAACTTGATTCGATTCTGATTTCGAATTCAGTTTATATATAATTTTTTAATATATGTATATACACACAAACATATAAATGCACACACATATAACTTCTAAACTTGCTCAAAATATGATCTACATCCTTAAGTAATAAGTTTATTATTAATAACATTACAAAACCTACAGACAAATAGCCCATACTACTTATTTTTACACTTTTACCTAACTTAAATTGTTATCAGTAACCAACCTATGTTCTAAATTTTGGTGTTTTAATATATTGATAGTTAATCAAGTTTACATGTTATTATATTTTATGTTGAATATAATTAGTTTATAGTAGTTTAAAAAAATGAAAGTACAATAATTTATTGATTAGGGTGAATTTGAATTAAATCGATTTTATTCGATTTCGGTTCGAATTCGAGTTTCAAATACTAATCCAATCGAATCGAATACGAATTCATGTAAAAAAATTAAAATTCGAAAAAATCGATTCAAATAATTAAAAAATTTGTTATTCGATTCGATGAACACCCTTAATTCTTGTACAAGGATGGGTCAGATAAATTAAAGGAGATGCATTTTTAGCTGTTAAAGGGGCAACTCGGGCATGTGATGTTGTTCGTGGTCTTTTTAGGTTTCCCATTGTGGATCTCTAACGGGTATTCTTACATAGGCGGAGGTTCATTGGTGAAGCTAAAAAAAGTAAAGAATCGGCTCAAACGAACCCATTTCAACGGTGTAGAGATCGGCTTGTGTAATCCTAATTTTATATATTTATAGTTTAGAGTTTAGATTTTATGGGCTTAATTTTAGTGTTTAGAATTTACGTTTAGGGTTAACCTTTAAGGTTATGGTAGCCCTTATATATATATATATATATATAGGGTCAGGATTTAGAGAAAACGGTGAAAAGTGTGAGAACGGTGAGAACGCTTATGGGTCGTCCGATCAAAACAATCCATGGACTAGATTGCGCGGTGGCGTTTTCGTAAATAACATCAATTTTATTATGTGGGACGCGTTTCATTAAGGGTAAAAGTGTCTTTTACCGCTCATATTTAAAACGCCATCAAATGATAACACGACATTAAAAAATAATAAAACGCCATTAAAAACAAAACGCCAAAAATTAGTGATAGAACGCGTTGGATATTACAGGAAGATGAAACAACACAGTAACTGAATTTCAGTTATTAACATTTATTAAAAGAAATTCCCTCCTAAATTACGCGCCGAAAACATCATTATATAAACGAGGTAAACCATAGCTTCCATAATCACTTAAATCTATCCATTTCTACAAAAAACATCTTTAACCAAAAACGCCAACTTAACAAAAACGCCAAAAATGGCAACAATCGTTTCACGGAGATACACTCTGGCAATCAGGCGATTCGTCCTCCGTTTTGACAACAGAATGATGGTGTATGTTAAGACGGCCAGGGCAATTTTAAAGATGGAAGAAGAGGTACAGAGGGGTATCTTATCCCTTGGCATCGCTCTAGACAACGAATGCCATGAAACACATATGCTTATGAAAGCATTAAACAGGAAATTTGGACCAATCAAAGCAGATGTGAAGCCGGACACTGTCATGACATCATGGCGTTTTTATGATGACACAGACATGGTGACCGTTATATACAACAGCGGAGAGTAGGAAGTCTACTAGCTTGAAAACATCATGACAAAGCATGGTCTTGGTTTCATGGAAGAATTGCATAACGCCACTTGTACGAACACAGAAATGGACTCAAAATTGGAGTTAATGCAAAACATGTTCAAGTGGAGGCTTCAGAATCTTCAGGAACAAGAAGCCGATGAAGATGATGACATGGATGAAGATCCAGATGAAGACTCCGAGGAAGAAGATGACGCAAGTGATGGATACTTTTCGGATAAAGTACCTTCTGACGAAAGGTTTTAATTTTTTCTCCTCTTTTTTTTTCTTCTATGTAATCTTTTTTTTTTTTAAAGATAATTAAATGATATATTTCTCTCTTTATTAGTAAAACGCCAAAAAAATACTAAAAAAATGTTATTCCTTACAAAACGCCAAAAATAACAAAAAATATTTTTCCTGCTTAATATTTTATTTTCTCCGTTATTGTATTTTGTCATCTTGGTCTGCATAACGCCATTTAAAAAAACGCCAAACTTAGAAGATGAGACGTCTATCACCTATAAAACTGATAAAAGCTGATCAAAACAGTAAATACAAAAACAGTAACTGAAAAGACAGTTACTTTATTATTATTATTATTATTATTATCATTTATTACAATAAAAAATCCCGCCTAAACTACGCGCCAAAAAACTCCTATAAGAGAGGGGTCTATACACAATGAAATTGATCACACCCAGAAAAAGAAACGCCATATCCTCTAAAACCACTCACTTTAAAACGCCAAATGATGTTAGTTAAAATAACTACAGATGGCAATGCTTTCACTAAATGGATTCTTCTTCTGAGGGGGTTATCTCAATAATATTTTCTGAATGAGATGGACAAATATTCAAGAAAAAGAGACTGATGACAGTGATATGCCATCATGTGAGCTTTTTTCTTGATGAATATATGCATGGAATAAAAGGGATCAACACAAGTGAAAAATGCTATTTTGGACTCCATTATTACAAATAGCATCAAGCAAGAGTTGATCTTTAATGACATGCCACCAAACAAGAATATCACACCAAAAACAGGATGTCACTAAGTAGCTTCGTCTGAAAAAGACGGGGTTTATGTAGGAAAGTTGGCATCTTGCCAAGGTATTCAAAAGGTTCAAAACGCCAAACCAAATTCAAGAAGAAGGAGCTGATGACAGTGCAGATTTGGAAGAGAAATTAGATTACCGTTTTTATTTTTTTTCTTTTTCATTTTATATTGTTTTGTTATCAAGTTATCTGCTGTTTTGTTATCTAATTCTCTACAAATAAAATACATTATTATATAAAACGCCAAAAACTACAAACACCAAACGCTAGTAGTGTGAAAACAGTGAGAACGGGTGCTGGCAAAGCCATTTGTCAAATGTATTAAACGACAAAAATTTACTAAATGCCAAAAAAAAAAACATTTGGACTTATTGTTAACTTATGAAAATATTAATGACTCGTAATGAATTATTATACAAAACGCCACAAAAACGCCAAAAAAAATTGATTAGAAAACGCTATAACGCCAAAAAATTATATATGTGACACAAAAACAATTAATTCAACACCAAAAAGTTTAATAAATACAATTAACACAAAAAAAATCTTGGGCGCCAGAAAATATTATATCGCGTTGGTAAAATTAAAGAAGATTAAAAAGACAAAAATACTCCTTGGACCCTAATCATGTCACGCGCCACGTGTTGGGCCAGGATGCGTTCTCACCGTTCTCACACTTTTGGGCGTTTTCTCCTGATCCCGTTTATATATATATGAGGCCGCTAAAATGAAAACCACCCCCAGTTGCGAGAACCACTCTCCGTCAATCAAATAATGACAACCAAAAGGGTAATATAGTCATTTAATTAAAACCATCATATCATCTCTCTCTCCTCATTAATATATATTTTTAAAGTCTTTTCAATTTCTCTCTCTTCAATTTGTCTCTTTTCACATTTCTTTCTCCTCTTTTTTTACTTTATAAAAAAAGTTTTTATAAACAAAAAATTGTAAAAATGTTTTTGTAAAAAAAATTAAAACCGTAAAAAAAGTTTTCGTAAAAAAATGTAAAAAAGTAAAAAAAAACGTGTGTGTAAAACATAGATTTTTGTAAAAAATGGATAAAACCGTAAAAAAGTTTTCGTATAAATTTTTGTCTTTTGTAAAAAAAGTTTTTATGAAAAAAAAATTTGTAAAAAATTTTTGGTAAAAAAGTTTTTATAAAAAAAAAGTTTAAAACAGTAAAAAACGTTTTCGTTAAAAAAACATAGAAAAAGATTAAAAAACGTGTGTGTAAAAAAGAGTTTTTTTTTAAAAAGGTTAAAACCGTAAAAAAAAATTCCGTATAAATTTTTGTTCTTTGTTAAAAAGTATTTTTTTGTTCAAATTGTAAAAAAGTTTTTTTTTTGTAAATTTTTTATGTAAAAAGAAAGTTTAAAACCGTAAAAAAAGTTTTCGTAAAAAGAGGTTAAAACCGTAAAAAAAATTTAAAAACGTGTGTGTAAAAAAACGGCGAATAAATACGGGGCGTAAAAAACAACACGTAAAAAACTGGGTGTAAAAAACGACGCGTAAAAAACGGCTCGTAAAAAAACCGGGTCATAAAACGACGTGTAAATACGGGGCGTGAATACGGGAGCGTAAAACGGCGCGTAAAAGATGGCGTAAAAAACGGGGCGTAAAAAACGGCGCGTAAAAACGTTTTTTTTTTGGAAAAAAATCCTGACAAAAATTGTTTTTTGTAAAAAAAAAAAAACCAGCGCATAACAACGGGGCATAAAAAATGGCTTGTAAAAAAACCGGGTGATAAAATGACGCGTAAATAAGGGGCGTAAAAACGGCGCCAAAAAACGGGACGTGAAAAACGCGCGCGGTAAAAAACGGCGCGTAAAATTGGGCATAAAAACGGCGTGTAAAAAACCGGTCGCAAAAACGACTCGTAAAAACAGGGCGTAAAAAATGGCGCGTAAAAGAGTGGCGTAAAAAACGACACGTAAAAGCGAGGCGTAAAAACGGCGCGTTAAAAAGAGACGCGTAAAACCTGGTGTAAAAAACGGCGTGTGAAAAAGCCGGGCTTAAAAACGGCGTGCAAAAATTTGTTTTTGTTTAAAAATATGGATCTAAAATGGTTTTTAATAAAAAATTCTGTTTAAAAAAATTAGAAATATAATAATACAAAAAAAGTAATAAAAAATAATAAAGACAAAAAGTCAAAAAAGGGTAAATTTACTAAACTACCCTTTTGTATTAAAATATCAAAAACATAATAAGACAAAAAATATTTAATATTAGTTTTAATTACTTTTAATCTCATCTGTCCATCTTGAAGATCTAATGGTTGGAAAGTGGTTCTCTCGGTTCTTACAACTGGGGGTGGTTTTCATTTTAGCGGCTCCCTATATATATATATATATAGGGGAATGCTCAACTAAAAACCATACATACATACATACATACATACATACATACATATATGTATATATATATATATATATATGTGTGTATGGATCAAGAGAAAATGCCCAAAAGTGTGAGAATAGTGAGAACGGATTCTGGCGTAACACGTGTCGCGCGACATAGTGATGGGCGGATGGGCTTTTTTGTCCTTTTATATTCTTTTTTAAACGTGTCTCACATCACCTCTCCATTTTTTGGCGTTTAACAAATACACGGCGTTTTTATTGTTTTTTTAGATCAGGATCTTAGTAAATATTTTGGCGTTTTAACTAAGTATGGCTTTGATTGTTGTGCCATGTATGATGCAGGCCTATAATGTAAAAAACATCAGTAATTTTCTTGATGTTTGTTTTTTTTTCTATGAATTGCTGTACCATGTAGGATGCAAGCCTATAATGTGACAGACAATTATGGTGTTTTGAAAAGATAAACAAATTCAATTTTCTATGTAGTGGCTTTTAATATAATAAATGTTTGACGATTATGTTACCGTTTCTTCATTTTACTGTTTTTGCAATTACTGTTTCGTTCAGTTTCATCTGTCAATTAGTGTTGCTTTTCCGTAATACTTTGTTTGGCATTTTTTGGCGTTTTATATAGCAACAACGTGCTTTGCTAGCACCCGTTCTCACAGTTTTCATACTATCAGGCGTTTTGGTGTTTGTAGTTTTTGGCGTTTCATACTCATTTTTTTTATTAGTAGAGAATTAGATAATAAACAACAGAGAATTAGATAACAAACAATAGAAAATGAAAAAAAAATTAAAAATTCTAATCTAATTTCTCATCCAAATCTTCACTGTCATCAGCCTCTTCTACTTTAACTTTTTTGGCGATTTGAACCTGTTTTGAATACCTTATGTAGATCCTTATTTTCCTACATAATTCCCGTCTTTAGAAGATGCTTATTTTTAGTGGCATCCTGTATTGTGTTTTGATATATACTTGTTTGGTGACATGTTGAAGATCAACGCATGCTCGAATGTATTGATCCCTTCATGCCATCAATATATCCATAAAGAACAAAGTGATATGATGACATATCAGTGTCATCAGTCTCTTTTTCATGAATATTTGTCCATCTCATACAGCAGATACCCACACCCGAGAAGAATCCATTCAGTGAAACTTCATTCAGAACAATACTCAATATAGAAGAAACGAGGTTTCCCATCTGTGTTTTTTTAACTAATTTTTTTTGGCATTTTTAAAGTGAGTGGTTTCTAGGAAACATGACGTTGTTTTTGGGTGCGATCAATTGATTGTGCAGAGACGTCTCTCTTATAGGATGTTTTTGACGGGTAGTTTAGGCGAGATTTTATTATAATAAATGATATTAATAAAGTAACCGTCTTTTCAGTTACTGTGTGTATTTTTAAAGTTTTTGTTCAGCTTTTTATGAGTTTAGGGTGATAGACGTGCCATCTTCCAAGTTTGGTTTTTTTAATGGCTTTAAGTAGTTTTTCACGTTTTTTTTTTTCATTTTTAGCTTTTAATAATACTTGTCCAAATTACTTTTATTATAGTTTGAGAGTTTTTAGCGTTTTATGGCATGATGGCATTTCACAAGCATTATGTCTGCTTGGCGTTTTTATTAAAATAATGTATTTTTTGTTCTTAGCTGAAAAATACATAACAAACAATAGAAAAAGAAAACTAAAAAAATAAAAATAGAAACAATTCATCTTCCAAATCTTCACTGTGATCAGTCTCTTTCTTCATTGAAACATGTTCATTGGAGGTTTGAATTTGGCATGCTTCATTTTGTGTTTTTGTTGTTGAAGTAGCTTTTTTGTGGCCGTTTGGAAGGATAAAAAGACGTGAGTTTTTTGTTTGAAGTTCATCTTTATCTTCATGTTTATCTTCAAACCACTCATCAGTGTCATTCGTCTCTTCATGCCATTATAATATTCATCAAGAACAAAATACAAAAAATGACTTAAGTCTGACACCAGCATCTTTTTATTGAAGATTTGTCCATCTCATGCAGCAAAATGTTATTGAGTTACAGCACATCAGCTAAGAATACATTCTGCGAAACTTCGCGTAGAACAATATTGAATATACAAGAAACGATGTTTGCCATTTTGGCGTTTTACCGAGGAAATAGTGTATCTAAAAGAAACGTCGATTTTTTGAATCTTTGATGTTTGAGTTTTTTGGCGTTTTCTAAGATGATTAGTATATAGTAAAATATGGCGTTTTTTTTTAGTTGGTGGGTTTAATGTTTTGGGGTTTTTTGGCGTTTTTAAGATGAATGATATATAGTAGTAAATATGGCGTTTCTGGTTCGGGGTGTGTTTAATGAATGTCTGAGATGTTTTGTTTATATAGGATGTGTTTTGGCCCGTAATGACGTTTTATTCATTAGTTTGGCGTTTTTGGCAGAGAAGTCTATAGACCTTTTTACCCTTAAAGAAGCGCTCCCACTTAATAGAATTGATGTTATTTACGAAAACGCCACCGCGCCAATCTAGTCCATAGATTGTTTGGATCGTACGATCCATAACCGTTTTCACCGTTTTCTCTAAATCCTGACCCTATATATATAGGGAGCCTCTAAAATGAAAACCACCTCCAGTTGTAAGAACCACGAGAACCACTCTCAAACAATCATATTATGACAACTAAAAGGATATTTTAGTCTTTTACCCCAAATGTCAAATCCTCACTCTCTCTCCATTTATTGCCACCTGAAGTTGTCTCTTTCCTCTTTTTTATTTCATTTATTCTCTCTCTCTCTCTCCCTTCAATTCTTTTAATGAGTTTCTTCTTCTTCTTCAAATGGGTTCTTCATTCATCAGAAGTTCTCTCTCTCTCTCTTCAATTCTTCAAATGAGTTTCATCTTCTTCAAAGGGGTTCCTCACCAGCGCCGGTTAACCGGTGAGACGCCCCCAAACACCTCAGCCCCCTCCCCTGTTATTAACCGGCGGACACACAGCTGCAACACCCCCTTTCTCCGCAGCGAACCGATGAACGACCAGCCACCACCACCGCCGTCTGCAGCGGTAACGGGTCACGGCCGGTGATGTTCTGGGTCTTCCACTCACCGTTCAACTTTCTGTCTCCTTTAAAAGGTCCTCTCTCAGTCTAGAGGAAACATGTTCTGCCCCTCAACCAGGTGGTGGTGGTGGTGGCTGCTCTCCGGCGACATCTTCTGCCTCTCTTTCCTCTCCGCCGCCCCCCTTTGAGACTGGTGTTTGGTGGTGGTGGCGTTGGCGTTGGGGTTGGTGGCAGTGGCGATGGGGATGGTGGTTGACCCCGGGGGAAGGCGGTGGTTGAGCCGGTGAAGTCGGATGCAGGTTTGAATTTTGTGGGTTTGAATTTTGGTTTGATCTGTTAAAAATGTGGGTTTGAAATTTTGTGGGTTTAGATCTGTTGTTATTTGATATGTTGGTATTTCTTGTTGTTGGTATTGATCTGTTGGCATTTCTTTGAAATTTTGGATAGTGATTTTGGTAGATTTCGAACACTGTTTTTTGCTGGGTTTTGTTTGAATGTTCGAACAGTGAACTATGTGGGTTTTGATCCGTTTTGGATTCGGGCGGTGATGATGCAAAAAAAAAAGTATATTTTGATGACGATGGCGCGGCACGGTTGGTGGATGGTAGATATTTGAAACTGCACCCCCACTTTGCACCATCTGATTATCGAAAAAAATCTGAGCTAAACCCCCTTTTTTCAAGAATCCAAACATTGTTTTTGATTTTTGTTGATGATTTTTTATTTTTTTTCCCAGTCGATGATGATAACAATATATCTGAGACACCTACTGAGTTGCGATTTCTGGGTGCGTTCGTTAACGTAAAACGTAAAAAGTTTTACGTAAATCGTAAAACGTTAAAACTTTTACGTAAATCGTAAAACGTTAAAAGTTTTACGTAAAACGTAAAAATTTTAAACCCTTAGACGTAAAACGTAAAAAGTTTCACGTAAAACATAAAACGTAAAAATTTTAACGTAAACCGTAAAAAGTTTCACGTAAAACGTAAAACGTGAAAAGTTTAACGTAAAACGTAAAAAGTTTAAAGTAAAACGTAGAACGTAAACCGTAAAAAGTTTCACGTAAAACGTAAAAAGTTTAACTTAAAACGTAAAACTTTTTCTAGGTAAGTTGTAAAACGTAAAAAAACCATGTGATAAAACGGCGCCTAAAACAAGGGGCGTGAATGTGGCGCATAAAAACGCCGCGAAAAAATGGGACGTAAAAAACGTCGCGGTAAAACGGGACGTAAAAAACGGCGCATTGAAAAAACGACGCTTGAAAAAGCAGAGGGTAAAAAACGGCGTGCAAAAACGACCTTTTAAAAAACGATGCATGAAAAAGTCGTGCGTAAAAACAGCGTGCAAAAACCGGTGCGCAAAAAAAATTGTCTTTGTTAAAAAAATATGAATTTAAAAATGTTTATAATAAAAAAATCCTTTTTAAAAAATATAAAATAATATAATAAAACAAAAAAGTAATAAAAAAATAATATAGACAAAAAGACAAAATAAAGTAATTTTACTAAACTACCCTTTTGGATTAAAATATTAAAGAAATAATAAGACAAAATCTATTTAATATTAATTTTAGTTACTTTCAATCTCATCCATCAATATTCTTGATCTAATGATTAGAAAGTGGTTCTCTCGCTTCTTACAACTGGAGGTGGTTTTCATTTTAGCGGTCCCCTATATATAAATATATATACAGGAAGGTTCAGTTAAAAACTACAAGTTAGAGTGAAAACCCAAAAACTAACTATACAAGCTAAAAAACATACAATTTTTTTTTTCCAATTTTCGCTACTTTTTATATATAAAAAAACTTTTTTTCAAAAAAAAAAAATTTGGAGTGCACATGTGCATTATATGTGTACTACACATGTGTATTATTGCGCATGTGCACTGCAAAGTTTTTTTTGAATTTTTTTTTATATATAAAAATAGCGATTATTAATAAAAAAATTGTAAAAAAATGTTGTTATGTTTTTTAGGCATTTTTTTGTAAGTTTTCGAGTTGTCGCGATAAAAAGAGTTTTCACTTGAACCCTCCCCTATATATATATATATATATATATGGAGGAGCTCATGCGAGAACCACCTTTATTGTGAGAACTGCGAGAACCAATGTGAACACAACCTAAAATAGATAAAAAACCTAAAAAAACCTAACCCCACCCCCCCACCCACCAAAAAAACCTAAACCCCCTCCCCCCAAGCTAAATGCTAAAAACTAAAACCTAAAAAAAACCTAACCCCCCCCCCCCCCCCAAAAAAAAACCTAAACCCCCTCCCCCACCCCCCAAAACCTAACCCCCCCCCACCCCAAGCTAAAATGCTAAAAACTAAACCCCCAAAAAACCTAAAAAAATCTAAAAAAAAATCTAAATTTTTTTTTAATATTTTTTATGTTAAAATCGCTACTTTTAGAAGCAAAAAAAAAATTAAAAAAATAAAAAAAAAATAAAAAAAAATTTAAATTTTTTATTTGGCTTCGAAAAGTAGCGATTTTTTTATAAAAAATTCAAAAAAATTTTTGTGTGATTTTTAGCTATTTTTAGGCATTTTTGGTTGTGTTCACATTGGTTCTCGCAATAAGAGGTGGTTCTCGCATGATCTTCTCCCTATATATATAGGGGAAGGTTCAAATGAAAACCACTAGTTATTGTGAAAACTCAAAAACTAATTAAAAAAGCCAAAAAAACACACTAAATTTTTTTTCATACCATTTTTCGCCACTTTTAGTATATAAAAATTTTCAAAAAAAAATATATATATTTTTTGTAATGCACATGTGTAATACTACACATGTGTAGTACACATACACATGTGTAGTATTGGATATGTGCACTACAATTTTTTTTAAAATTTTTTTTATATAAAAAAAATTTGCGATTTTTTATTAAAAAATTGAAAAAAAAATCCTGGTTTGTTTTTTAGGTTTTTTTAGTTAGTTTTTGAGTTTTCACAATAAAAGTGGTTTTCATTTGAACCATCCTCTGTGTGTATATATATATATATATATATATACACATTGGGTGAGGTTATAGAGTGAACACTAGTGTATTTGTGAACTGAGTCAATAAATCCTGGCCATTGATTTACATCATCAAATCATAAAATACACTAGTTTATTTTCATCATCAAATCCTGACCATTGATTTACACTAGTGTATTGATAATCAATGGCTAGGATTAGTTTACTTGTGTTCACTATCAAGGGGGTTGTTCACTAATGAACCTAACCCTATATATATATATATAGGATATATAGGATGTAGATCATTACTGAACAGTAACTATTGCAAGAACAAAAAGAACAACTCTAAAACACTAAATTTTGGATTTAAGTTTCATGTTCTTTTAAATTTTATGTTTCTTACGTTAATATATGTGTATTATATATACATAAAAAACCATTTTTTTTACCTACACATAGTTTACATACATGTTGGTAATTTAACCTACACATAATCTACATATGTGTAGGTTATACAAAAAGTGAAAATTTTCCATATTTTGTTTTGAATTCCAGTGTAAGAAACAATAAATCTTACATTTGCAACATTTTCATTTACTTTTTAGGTTTTTAGGATTGAAAATATAGGTGATTCATTGTGTTCTGCGTGTTCTCGCAATATTTTGTGTTCTGAATAGAACCTTCCCCTATATATATATATTTATATATATATATATAGGGTCAGGATTTAGGGAAAACGGTGAAAAGTGTGAGAACGGTGAGAACGCTTATGGATCGTCAGATCAAAAAATCTATGGATTAGATTGACGCGGTGACGTTTTCGTAAATAAAATCAATTTTATTACTTGAACGTGCTTCATTATGGGTAAATAGGGTAAACATCCTTTCTTACATAAAACGCCATTAAATATAAAACGACAACTAAATACAAAACGCCAATTTTATTACTGCGTAGTTTTTTCTGTGTTTTAGTTAATCTTGGCGTACAAAAACGCCATAAAATATAAACGCCATAAAATATAAACGCCAAGCTTGAAAGATGAGACGTGTTACAGATTTAACAGATAAAGCTGAGCAAAACCGGATACTTTATTAATTGCATTTACTATTATAACAATATCCTGCCTAAACTACGGGCCAAAAACATCCTATAAAGAGAACCGTCTCAGCACCTTCCATTGATCACAAAAAAAAAAAAACAAACACCATGGTTCCTAAAAACCACTCACTGTAAAACGCCAAAACGTTAAAAAAAATAAACGATGGCAAACATCGTTTCTTGGATATTTAGTATAGTGGTTTAACGGTAATGGCGCTAACAACATCAAATTATTTGACTTACTTTCTACTTTACATCCTCGCTTATTGATACTGTGACAACCCAAGATCCCAAGGTCCTTCCTCTACGCATCACTTTTTTCACAACCTTGTTTTCATAATTCATTTTACGTTGTAACTTGTGCACGATATATGATGGATTAATATGTGGTTATGTTTGGTTGTTTAATGTTTAATGTTCACGAAAAACCCAAGTCGACGAAGACCTAGGGTTCTTCATCACAAACACTCCTTAACGAAGTAGGTTCTTCGTCAAGAGGGTCCTTCGTCGGAAAGGGGCTCTCGGCCCAAATTTCTTCATAGCCCAGAATGGGCCCGGCCTACTATTTTATTCGAATAACCTCAAGGGTTGGGGTGCAACTTTCATAACCCTTCAAACACAAAACACACTCAAACCCTAGCACCCTCTCCTCCCTTCCCTCGATCTGATGGCAGCCCCTTCTCATCGAAGCTCTCTTCCTCTCGACATCACCATCCTTGTACACGGTTAGTATGATCATCATTAAGTTGATCTATATTTGTTAAACATAACTATCTGCTAGTGATTATGTTGAATATGGTTGAATTGGCTTTTGAGATTTCTGAATGTAATTGTCTGTGAGTATGCTTATTGACTGATACATAATCTGAGAAGATAAATCAAAATCATGCTTAATGTTATTAAATCGTTTGGAATAGGGAATGATATGATGATTAGGAATTGATTATCTTCTTCTATCTACAAATTGTTAATACGAAATCTAGAGGTTATTCATGACATGGAATCGATGACATAGGGTGTTTATGCAATAGGAAATTGATGATCGATGATGATGATTAAACTGTTGGTACGAGTCTAGAACATGCATAATGTTGAATGGTTAAAAAGGTGTCGTTTGATCTGATTGGAAAATAGTCAAACTTGGTAGCGTTTGTTACGGGTGAAACTAAGGGAATGGTAACCGTCTGATGAGGGCAGCGGCGAAAGATTCCCCCACGAAGAACGTAATTCGACGAAGGTTCTTCGTTGACTGGTTCTTGACGAACCACTAGGGTTCTTCGTCACGCTCATTCTCGACGAAGAATAGTTCTTCGCCATTAGGATTCTTCATCAAGAACTGGTTCTTCATGGAGATGCTGCAAAAGTGTAAATAGACAAAACAGTTTAAACAGTAAACGTGTCCACATAACATGCATTAACATAAGGTTTCAAATAGTTTATGATGTATATGATGATGGATGTTTATGTTATGAAATTCTATTGATTGCATGTTAATAATGTTGATTGGGAATGAGGAATCTAATTTGACTCCTGTGAGTAGCAAACTCACCTGTTAAGTTTTATTATGAGACATGCACGTGAGACGAGGACTTGTATGAGATATGAGTAATTGCTATGTGTTATACGGTGATCTTTGCGGTGAATGCAATCTGTGAAAATACGTGATTTAACTGATTATAAAACTGATTTTATTGGTAACTACTATTTGGAACGCGAACTTGTGTTATGAACATGTATGAAATCTAAGCAATTGCTATGTGTTACATGATAATGGTGTTACATGTGATTTGCTGAATACGTGACCTGGATATGTGTTTACGAAACTGATCATCTTTGGTAACCTCGGTAGGGTTTGGTTGACTAACTTGGAACGGGTAATGTAGCGTAACATATGAGCAGTCTAAGGTGAGTTCACTTTTCTTGAGCATGTGTCCCGGTGGGTGGGACAATCAAATGGGTATTCCTGAGAGGAATAGGTCTTTTCTGGGTAAAACTGGGATGTTGGATAATACACTCATTTCCTATCACCTTAAGTCCCACCTTCTCCCGAATAGTTACCTGAGAGGTAACGTGGTATTAGTTGATAGCGCTATTAGGCTTGGCAACCTCACACCGTACCTGAAAGGACATGCGTGAACTAATTACCTTAATCATGACCAATGCTTAGATAGGGGCATTGGGGACGGGCAAAACAATCTGGAGCCATCTTGTACGGTACTCGAGTTATTATCAACATTACTTTCGGAATTGTTATAAAACTGGATTAAACACTTGGTAACCAAACCTTTTCATAAAACTGCGAACTCACTAGCCTTGTCTGATACACTTGTTTGCATGCTCACAGGTTATGGATATGTGTGGATGTGGAACTTACTGTCTGGGAAGCTGGAGTGGTCATGGGTCGTGATACATGGAAACACGAGACGAGTTTAATAAATGTCATACACTAGGTTTACGAAATACGTAACTGATGATTTATGCTTCCGCTGAACACGTTGAGTTATACTTTATGTAATTTGACACTTTGTTTTAATGAATGAAAGTTTCTAATTAAAATATTGTATGAGTTCAATATGATTGGTGGCTAGATCCGTACGTCACACGCCTAGCGGGTGGTTTCCGCTTGGGGTATTTTTGGTGGTGTGACAGCTTGGTATCAGAGCCACTGGTTATAGTGAACTTGGTTTTAAAACATTTTTATAAAACCAGACTATAACCGAACACTACTGAATACGACCATGACACTCAGCTCAAGATTGCAAGGTTCGTCTCTCGTTTACTTATTGCACAATGTAACTAGTGAACGCCTACATTTGATATTGCATGTGATTGCACACTTAGCACTACAAAATATGAATTCATGTGTTACTTGCCTATGTTATGTGATTGATAGTGTGGCATTTCCGCTAGACTTTCGTTACCCATGTTTGTGATGTCTTTTGTTTTGATACTCGAATTTGAGGAACCATTTAACATGGGTTAGGAAGAACTGAGACGAGCATGCAAATCACATTAGTATTGTGGGTGCACACATAATAATAATGTGGGGTGCATGTGAGTCCCAGCGAAGCCTAACAAGTGTGAAAGGGGTTCCATTCCATTATCCGACATAATCTGAAACACAACAATCTATAGGAGCCATAGCGATGATTGCCTCCTATTCGAACGTGACCCTTTCATTTCCCTCTGAATTCTTACAACCCTCGATGATATTGAGTGTTGCCTGAACCCGTATCTGAATGTATAGAGAACCGTCTAAGAATGTTATATGCTAGTACGAATGCCTCTGAGTTGGATTAGCGAAACGTTGAATGTTTGGTCTGTACTTTTCTCACTTTTGTCGATTTATTGAATTCCACGAATTGACGTCTCCGATCCCAAAGTATGATCGCATCGGTAATTCTTTAACAACTTACCGTGCGTTATTCAATCGACTCGCAAGACCGATGGACAAGAAGTTGAACGTGATACATTACCAACCCTAGTATTAGGATGTCCCTGCTTACCAACAACGAATACCTGTAGACTAACATCAATCGGACATAACCACTGACAATCGGCCGGAGTATGGGATGTGTAATTTCTAACGCTTTGGGCAGTACCCTAGGACGTGATAAGAACATCGTAAAGATGGACCCCATTGGCAGAAGATCGCAGAAACCTGTTTACAAAGCAACAACATTGGAGGCAATGGCCACGGTGACAACAAGGTGCACGTAATAAAATCATCAGGTTAGAAATGAGGGTGACTTCGACAAGGATTGGCAACTGTTAAGTCAAAACGCTAACAACAACAAGAACAATAACCGCACAGGGAATTCTCGTAGCGATAACAACGACAATGGAAGTGGTGCTCATGGAAGAGTATCAAAGGTTGGCGTGAGCGATGCCAGGTATGATAGCAACATGATGACCTGTATGTTTTGGTGATTAAACATTCGTCTCAGTTCTGTTCAATTCAGGCATCTCTTGAGACCAAACACAATGTAGAACTGGTTGGTGACAAGTCAATTGGAGCCTCACACGTTCACTTGGGGTGCAACCCGATCTTTTAGGACACGTGTTTGACATAACCATCTTCCTGTTACTGTTGAAAACTTCGATGTGGTCATTGGTATGGACTGGGTGTCCAAACGTCAAACATAAACCGTTTTAAAGAGAAAATCGCATGTATACCTCTCCCTGGTGGAGATTCACTTACTGTCAGTATCACTTCGACTATGGAAATCGAGAAGCATTTCTTCTATCTTACTTTTCCATCACTAGTTACCGGAATCCAGCTTTGGGAAAGAAAAGTGTAGATTTATCAGTGGTTCGTGATCTTTTCGATGAATTTCCCGAAGCACTTTTAGGTATTACCTCCACATCGTCAGGTGGAACCTCATATTTGTATCACGTCAGAGACAGCGCTGATTACTCGCACTCCTTATCGTCTTGCACCAACTGTCGGATCAACTTCAGGAACTGCTGGACAGGGGTTTTTAATTGATCTAGCTTCTCGCTTTGGGGAGCCCGAGCTCTATTTGTGGAAAGGAAGGACGAGTCCTTTCATACGTGTATTGACTACTGTAAACTAAGAAAGGTAACAGTCAGAAACCGTCATCCTTTACCTCGCATCGACAACCTGCTCGACCAATAGTAAGGGTCAAGCTTCTACTCGGAAAATCGACTTAAGATCGGGCAAACATCAGATGGAAGTCCAAGAGGAGGATGTTCCTAAAACGGCATTTTAAACGCAGTATGGCCATTACGAATTTTTGTTTATGTCATTCAAGTTATCCCATACACCAGCAGCTTTATGGACCACACGAATCATATGTGTAAACCTCATCTCGCCGAATTCGCCAACCGTGATAATTAATGATGTTTGAATTATTTCCTAAAGAAAGGAACACCATGAGCGACACTCGTATCTTATCTTGGGGCTCCTGAAGGAGGAGCAACTCCTCGCGAAGTCCTTTTAAGTGTGGCTTCTGGATTCAAGAAATACACTTTCTTGGTCACATAGTCAACGACTTGGGAATACATGTGGACCCCGAAAAGATCCATTCTAATAGAAATTGGTCGGCACCGAAGAATCCTCCGAAGATGCAACAATTTCTTGGTCCCGCTAAGTACCGTCGCAGATTCATCAAGGGATTTTTGAAGATCGTACAACTTTTATCGCTTTAACACAACAGGGTGCTGTGTATTCATAGAGGACAGAACAGGAGAATGTCTTTTTAGCTTCGAAACTAAACTCTGTAATGCACTGAATATTGTCCTTACCAGATAGTACAGGTGATCTGGTAGTATACCATGTTGTCTCGACTCAGGGTCTCGGTTGCGCGCAACTGCAACGCGAGAAAGTGATAGCTTGCGTTTCTCAACAGTTGTAGATTTACAAGAAGAATTGCACGACTCACAACTTGGGATGGAAGCCATGGCCTTTGGATTTAGAATCTAGAGGCGTTGCTTGTACGGTACCAAAGGCTCTATTTAGACCGATCACAAGGGCCTTCAGTATATCTTTGATCAGAAAGAACTAAACATGCGACGACGTCGCTGAATGGAACTCTTGAATGATTACGACTGTGAAACATAAACGTGCACGAGCTTTGCAGCTCACCATTGACTCTAACCTACTTGATCAGATTCGTTCTGCCCAAACTGAAGCATTTAAGGAACAGAATCTTCAAGCTGAACCTATGTGGGGCATGGGGAAACAACTTCTAGCAAAAGTCGGATGGTATTCGCTACCTTATAGGGCAGATATGAGTCCCACCATACGGCAACCTGGGGAACTTGTGTTGGGCGAAGCGCACAAGTCTCGATATTCCACTCGTCTGGATTTTGTCGGAATGCATTAGGATCTAAGGATCTTGTACTGGTGACTGGGCATGAAGGCCTACATGATAATGTATGTGAACGATGTTTAACTTGTGCAAAAGTCAAGGTGTAATATCAGAAACCCTCTGGTTTGTGTCAGCAACCAGAAGCACCCGTATGGAAATGGGAACAGACTGCCATGGATTTTGTCACAAGACTACCTAAAACTCAAAACCGAAATGATATCACCTGGGTGAACGTTAACTGTCTCACGTAACCAACACACTTTCTTGCAATCAAGGAAACTGACGAGTCTTCGCAGCTTGTGAATATTTTTCTGAGAGAGGCGGTTCCAAGGCATGTGGTGCCAACTCCTATTACCTCTGATCGTGATTCGTGTTTATATCCAACTTGTGGTAGACGATGCATAAACCTTTTGGCTCACATGAGAACTGTTTATCGTCCTCTGACGGAATGACTAAAGTGAGCTAACCACCTAAACAACTAAAGACATGCTGTGAGCATGTGTGATCGAATTTGGTAAAGGTTAGGAAAGACACATACCCTTGGTAGAGTGTTCCACCAACGACAGTTATCATTCCAATATTCAAGCAGCTTCGTTCGAGGCATGGTACAGGCGGCAATGCTGATCTCCTCTTTGTTGGACTGAGGAGGGTGACAACCTAATCACAGGTCCAGGACTTGTACTCGAAACTCTTGGGAAGATTGTTTAGATTGAAAATCGTATGGCGGTAGTGCATGATCGTTAGAAAAGTCGTTAAGCGTAGGAAACCCTTAGAATTCGCAGAGGACAATTATGTTGTGTTGGAAGTTTCACCCTGGAAGGGTGAGGTGCGCTTTGGGAAGCACAGCAAACTAAATTCACGTTACGTTGGAATTCTGGAGAGAATCGGCAAGATGGCCTACAAACTCTGCTTATCTTACAAACTGGGCAACGTTCACGTTTTTGTTCACGACTCAAATCCGAAGAAGTGTTTGTCCGACGAAACACTTGCGATCTCTTTGCAAGAACCATAGGTCGATGATAAGTCGTAGTGTGTTGAGAAACCTATTGAAATCATGGACTAGAAAGTTAAGGTTCGTAGACACAGTCGGATTCCCATCATGAGAGTTCGTTGGAACTCTTGACGTGGACCAGAGTTCACGTGGGAACGCGAAGATCAGATGAAGCCCAAGTATCCGCAACTGTTCGAAACGGCGGAACCAAATTCTGATAAAACTGGTGAATTTCGGGACGAAATTTCTTTCATGTTGGGGATGATGTGGCACCCGAGGAAAATCCAAAGTCATCCTGATCAAACACCTGGCTGCTTTGGCCTACTTATTAAATTTCGGGACGAAATTTCTTTCAAGTTGGGGATGATGTGACAACCCGAGATCCCAAGGTCCCTCCTCTACGCATCACTTGTTTCACAACCCTGTTTTCACAATTCGTTTTACGTTGTAACTTGTGCATGATATATGAATGATTAATATGTGGTTATGTTTGGTTATTTAATGTTTAATGTTCACAAAAAAACCCAAGTCGATGAAGAAATAGGTTTCTTCATCACAAACACTCCTTGACGAAGTAGGTTCTTCGTCAAGAGGGTCCTTCGCTGGAAAGGGGCTCTCAGCCCAAATTTCTTCGTAGCCCAGAATGGACCCGGCCTACTATTTTATTCGAATAACCTCAAGGGTTGGGGTGCAACTTTCATAACCATTCAAACACAAAACACACTCAAACCCTAGCACCCTCTCCTCCCTTCCCTCGATCCGACGGCAACCCTTTCTCATCGAAGCTCTCTTCCTCTCGACATCACCATCCTTGTGCATGGTTAGTATGTTCATCATTAAGTTGATCTATATTTGTTAAACATAACTATGTGCTAGTGATTATGTTGAATATGGTTGAATTGGCTTTTGAGATTTCTGAATGTAATTGTCTGTGAGTATGCTTATTGACTGATACATAATCTGAGAAGATAAATTTAAATCATGCTTAATGTTATTAAATCGTTTGGAATAGGGAATGGTATGATGATTAGTAATTGATTATCTTCTTGTATCCATAAACTGTTAATAGGAAATCTAGAGGTTATTCATGACATGGAAACGATGACATAGGGTGTTTGTGCAATAGGAAATTGATGATCGATGATGATGATTAAACTGTTGGTACGAGTCTAGAACATGCATAATGTTGAATGGTTAAAATGGTGTCGTTTGATTTGATTGGAAAACTGTCCAACTTGTTAGCATCTGTTACGGCTGAAAATAAGGGAATGGTAACCGTCTGATGAGGGCAGCGACGAAAGACTCCCCCACGAAGAATGTAATTCGACGAAGAACCTAGTTCTTCGTTGACTGGTTCTTGATGAACCACTAGGTTTCTTCGTCACACTCATTCTCGACGAAGAATAGTTCTTCGCCATTAGGATTCTTCGTCATGGAGGCATCCCTAGAAGAATTGGTTCTTCCTGGAGATGCTACAAAAGAGTAAATAGACAGAACAATTTAAACAATAAACGTGTCCATATAACATGCATTAACATAAGGTTTCAAAAAGTTTATGATGTATATGATGATGGATGTTTATGTTATGAAATTCTATTGATTGCATGTTAATAATGTTGACTGGGAATGAGGAATCTGATTTGACTCATGTGAGTAGGAAACTCACCTGTTACGTGTTGTTATGAGACTTGCACGTGAGACGATGACTTGTATGAGATATGAGTACTTGCTATGTGTTATATGATGATCTTTGCGGTGAATGCAATATGTGAAAATACGTGATTTAACTGATTATAAAACTGATTTTATTGGTAACTACTATTTGGAACGCGAACTTGTGTTATGAATGTGTATGAAATCTAAGCGATTGCTATGTGTTACGTGACAATGGTGTTACATGTAATTTGCTGAATACGTGACCTGGATATGTGTTTACGAAACTGATAATCTTTGGTAACCTCGGTAGGGTTTGGTTGACCAACTTGGAACGGGTAATGTAGCGTAACATACCGAGCAGTCTAAGGTGAGTTCACTTCTCTTGAGCATGTGTCCCGGTGGGTGGGACAATCAAATGGGTATTCCTGAGAGGAATAGGTCTTTTCTGGGTAAAACTGGGATGTTGGATAATACACTCATTTCCTATCACCTTAAGTCCCACCTTCTACCGAATAGTTACCTGAGAGGTAACAGAGTATTAGTTGATAGCGCTATTAGGCTTGGCAACCTCACACCGTACCTAAGAGGACGGGCATGAACTAATGACCTTAATCATGATTAATGCTTAGATAGAGGCATTGGGGACGGGCAAAACAATCTGGAGCCATCTTGTACGGTACTCGAGTTATTATCAACAATACTTTCGGAATTGTTATTAAACTGGATTAAACACTTGGTAACCAAACCTTTTCATAAAACTGTGAACTCACCAGCGTTGTCTGATACACTTGTTTGCATGCTCGCAGATTATGGATATGTGTGGATGTGGAACTTGCTGTCTGGGAAGCTGGAGTGGTCATGGGTCGTGATACATGGAAACACGAGACGAGTTTAGTAAATGTCATACACTAGGTTTACGAAATACGTAACTGACGATTTATGCTTCCGCTGAACACGTTGAGTTATACTTTATGTAATGTGACACTTTGTTTTAATGAGTGAAAGTTTCTAATTAAAATCTTGTATGAGTTCAATATGATTGGTGGTTAGATCCTTACATCACATGCCTCGTGGGGGGTTTCCGCTTGGGGTTTTGTTGGGGGTGTGACAGATACGGATGACACAACAACAAAGTGAAATATCTAGAGAGAGTAGGGTGATGGACGAGGACCCGGTTATGGCCTCCGGCGACATCCACATCCCGGTTACCCACTTCACCTGAGACATTCTCCTCTGCCAACAACCCCTAAACGACTCACAGGTGTTGTGTTGTGACCGACGATTAGAACATAAAGAGCACTTTCGTCAATAGATCTAAAACAAATATACGACAATAAAAGCGGATCTGAATGATTCCACGGCAGTGGATTTGGGTCTTCTAGAGAGTGAGAGAGAAACATCATGGTTTTTAAAGACAGATAGAAGGTAGAGAATCAGAAAAAAGATGTTGGAAGTTGGTGAACCATTGTGGCGGTGGAGGTGATGGTGCTGTCGTGGTTGTGGTGTGCGATAGTGGTGCTGTACTGGTGGTGTTGTGGGGGATAAACAAGGGTTATTGGATTTTATCACTCCCAACTATTGGGTATTGGTCGCTGTCACTCCCAACTATCACTTTGACTCCCACCACTCCTAACTTAACACTTTGTGTGCTGTGTCACTCCACAGGTGAACATTTCTTAGTGTTTGACTTGTGTTATTGGTGATATTAGGCTAAAACTTTGTGAATTACGAATGATTACAGGTGAATCTGCTCCTAAAAGATAAAAAGGGAGCCAAAATCCACTCAACCGGAGTGACACAACACACAAAGTGTTAAGTTGAGAGTGGTGGGAGTCAAAGTGATAATTGGGAGTGGCAGCGGCCAATATCTAATAGTTAGGTGCGATAAAATCCATAACCCGAGAAACAAAGAGTAGAAAGAGAGAGATGGGATGAAAAGCTGAAACATGTAGGTATAATACAAAGTTTAGTACATGAATTGGACAGTTTTTGGATCTTCAACCACCTTTATTCAAATTAAAGGAATAGAGAGATTGAAAACGTAAGGAATAGAAAGAGATCGTTCGCGAGAGAAAGATTTAGAGATGAGAGAGAGTGAAAAGGGAAGTGTTAGGAAACTTTATTTGTAAGTATTGAAGAAAATCACAATCAACTGGATCTATGAAGAGATAACAGTCCTGAAGATCACAAACAAGAAGAAGAAGATCAGATAGGACAAGTAAAATGCACCACATCTACTTCAAAGAATCACAAGTTGATCAAGAGCTGAATTGGATTATCAGAGAAGGTCACTTCTGATGGATCTGATGATATTTCTGATGAAATATCATCAGTTTCTGACGATTCTGATCATCAGGATTTTTCTGATGATTTGTTCACCAGAATTTCTGATGAAGTGGTTTATCAGAAATTCTGATGAAGTACCCCACTTGTCTGAAATCAGCTCTATCCTGCCACACTTACCGAAGCAAGTTGACATTATTGGATATCATGATTAAAAAGGCAACTTGAACATTGGATTCAATGAATATGTCAAATGGCTACTTTTTGTAGGACTTATTGCATGAATAAACTATTGTTTATTCATGCACCCAGCCTCCTATAAATAGAAGGCTCAACCAGCAGAAGATAATTGAGTTTGAAGCTTAGCATTCACACATACATCAAAACTCCATTGCCCTCTCACCCACAGAATTCAAGATTCATTTGTATTAGATAATAATCTTACAATCACCTTGTAAACCATTTTGTTTCAAAGTGATATAAACTTGATAATTCTGTAGGTCTTGTTTCTTGAAAGTCTGATTTCCATTTCCGTACATCTTTTTCACATCTACTGAAATAACTTGCCATATTACGTGAAAAGAAGTTGTTAAGGCCGTACTGGGTCCAACAATTGGTATCAGAGCAGATTGAATAAATTATTTTCAAATGATCAATCGCTCATCTTCTTTTCTCTAAATATGGCCAGCTTTCAATCCTGGAATAATGCTTTTAACATTGGTTCTATGTCCAAACCTCCGACTCTGGCCAGAGAGGAATACCCCCAATGGAAAATCAGGATGGTCAATTTCCTTAATGGTCATGACCGAGCTCTGTTTCAATCCATTGAAAGGGGTCCATGTATACCAATGACTGAAATACCAGCTATTCCAGCAACTGACCAATCACCTGCTATCCCTGCCTCCCAAAAGTGAAATACTTTGGAGTGAGGAAGACAAGGAAAAGGTGGCTGGGGATGAAAGGGCAAAGTCACTTTTAATAATGGCCATCCCCAATGACATATTTTCACAAGTTGATGCATGTGCATCAGCCAAGGAAATATGGGATCAGTTGGAAAATCTTTGTGAAGGAGGAGAAAGGATGAGAAGAAACAAAAGAACAAACAATGTCTCATCATATGAAAGGTTTAAAAGTTTGCCAAATGAAAGATTAAATGATACATATCTAAGATTTACAAAACTTTTAAACGATCTAAAGAAATTTGGTATAACAAAGTCAAATGATGAAAGAAACATAAAATTTCTTGATGCCCTTCCTAGAGAATGGAGAAGTCTAACCATGACTTTGTCTTCAACCTTAGAACTAGGAAACATGAGTCTCCATGACTTATACAGAATCCTGATCCCCAGAGAGGAAGAAATATTTGAAGAAACCATTCAAAGAGGGGGATCTTTAGCTCTTATCTCAAACTCACAAAGAACAATACCCACCAATGATCCACAACCATCAAACAGCCAAAGGTATGAAATTTCTGATACTTCATCAGATTTTTCAGCTTTTGCTGAAGCAATAGCATTGCTCACCAAAACATTTGAGCAGAGGTTGAGGGGAGGAAGCCAGATATACCAGAGAAGTGACAGAGGAAGGATGGATGGGAGATCTAAAGAGGAAGTTAGATCTAAGGATAAAGGGAAGACTGAAGTTGTGTGTTGCAAGTGCAAGCAGAGAGGTCACTATGCATCAGAGTGCAAGACCAAAAAGCTCAAGGATGTTACTTATTATGAGAAAAAGCTTGAAGAAGCAAAGAATCAGCAACACGTTAGCTTAATTGCAGGAACATATACATGGTTATCTGATGATTCTTCTGATGATGATGAAGAAGAAGAATTGGCAAATTTCTGCCTCATGGCACTGTCTAAAGGCCTACCAGAAACTTCAGAACAAAAGGTAAATTTAGACAATCTTGATCTTGAACACAAGCTAAACAAGCTCATGTCAGATTTTCTAAATCTGCAAGAAAAACATCAATCAGATATTAGAAAATCTGATGAGTTGCAAAGGACTATGAATAAAATCATTCTTGAAAACCAATTACTCATAGAAGAAAGTTTAGATCACAGAGATAAAATTGAGTTCTATGAAAATGAAAGAAAAGATCTTTACAAGAAAATCAATGATAAAGAAATTAATGTAAGAGGTTTTCAACAAGCCAAGGAATTTATAAATTTCATTGAGTCCACACCAAAGAACAAAGGAGAGGGTTTAGGTTATATAAGATCAAATGGAAATAAACCCACTGTCTTTGTAAAAGCAACTCATCAGATCTCTGATAAATTAACATCAGAATATGATTCTGAATCTTGCAAGACAACATGTTCTGAATACTCTTTTGAAAAACCAAACTTCAAAACAAACATAAGTGAATGCAGTCAAGAATCTGTAAAGACTCCAGAAGCAGTTCACTCATCTTTTCAAAATTATCCACTCATTCCATCACAAGAGAAAATATCAGAAAATTCTGATAAATCTTGTATGTGTATTGACATACTGAAGCTTGTTCAACACCATCTTCAAAAGAAAAATGCAAAATCTGTTTATGGCTCAGCATATAACAGAATTTCTGATGCAAAACAGAGAAGAAAAAAATAAATTGATTAGGATCCCATCAGAAAAAGTACCCAAGCATGCCTGGGTACCAAAAACCCTCTAATCATTCCATTTCAGGACCATCATGTGCAGCAGATCTGGTACTGCGACTCAAGAAGCTCCAAGCACATGACTGGGGACAGGAGCTTACTCAGCAACTTTGTTTCAAAGCTGGGTAGAATGGTAAATTTTGGAAATGGAGTGAAAGGGAGGATCAGGGGATATGGATGCATAAGGTATGGATGTTTGACCATAGAGAAAGTAGCCTTTGTTGAAGGCTTAACGTATAATCTACTAAGATATGGTCAGTTCTATGATAAAAATCTCTCAGATAATCTTGTCACCAGAAAAATGCTTGATAAATTGTTTTAATGATAAACAAAGAAAAATCATATATCTGATAAATCACTAGAAAATCTGATAAGTTATCAGAAAATCTGATGTAAACATTAGAAAATCTAATACAACATCAGAACACCTGATAAATCATCAGAAATTCTGGTGATTCATCAATTTAAAAAAAAAAAATCAGAATTCTCATAGATCATTAACACAAATTCCTGCATGTCATCATCCTTGTGCATATCTTTTAAACAGCATATTCATAAACTGCACATTGGCAACTTTCTTTTTTTTCTTTAAAAAAATTTATATAATAATTTTTTTTTTCTAGTGCTGGTAACGTCATTTAACAGAAAATTTCTGGGAACTCGTTAATATGGAACTTTCTCTCTCCTTCATTAATTACACCCCATCATGTGTTAAGAAGGTTGAAGTGACATATTGGTAGGCTATCATGATATATTACCCGAAATTGGCCGCCTAAACCATTTAATGCAAGTGAAGTGGAGAAGAAGCTTATCTCTGTTACACTTTCTGTCCTCTGAAAAACAATTAAATAACAGAGATTGCGGTGAAGAAAATCTACAAGTAGGTACATTCCATTTATGGCAAATATTAAGTTTACTATAAATGTTCACCACTTTGTGTTGAAAATCTGTCATCCTTACACACACAAAAAAAGGGCACTCTAAATCTTCCTCTTCACCTTCACCTCATACTCTCCCACACACACAAAATGAACACCATCAAAGATGAATGCTTCCCACTTGTTCTTCATCCATATCACAATCTAAGATTGAGGACCAATCTGGAAGGTCCTCAATGGGAAGGGTGTCAAGTTGTGCTTAAAATGCTCACGAGTAGTAACTTGAGCTATGCCCTCACTGCTCATATAACTGTTCATCCAGAGATTCTTCAAATCTTCTGAAAAAATGCAACATTATCTGAGTATGAGAACAGAGAACAAATGGCCATCGAGAGTATGGTGCTAAATCAAAAAATTCTGTTAAATGAAGCCACCATCAGGACGGCTCTTCAAATCGATGATGATAATGATGTCCTGATGTTCTCAAGGCCTCAAAAGGATGATGTGCTGAGACAAATGGGTTACCATACGGAAACCCAACAACGAGCAATCAACAAACATGGCTTTATCAAGCCATGGCAATATCTGGTTACACAGATGGGTGCATGTTTTTCAAAGAAGGTCATCAATCATCATGAAATATCTCTTAGATTAATGGAGCCTATACGTGCACTTGTACTCAAAGTACCTTACAACTTCTCTTATTATCTAATGAGTGATTTTGCAAATAACATGTGGGTTGGGAAGCCGTTCTTGATGTATCCTCGTTTTCTGATGAAGATAATCACGAGCCAGCTAGACTTTGCAGGTATTCCTGCAAGTTACCCAAGAGCAGATATGAGACTTCAAGAAAACATGGGTCTTAGCATGCTTGTATCCACCAACCAGAACTACGGGTTGATAACTGACCTGTTGTTGCTCCTTGAGATGGAACACGGGGAAGGCATAGATATCGATTAGGTTTTTCTTTGTTTTGTCTGTGTATATTTTTTTGCATGTTAAATATGTTTATATTATGTATTTTTTTTTGCTTTGTTATCTGACTTATGGTTTATGGTTTGGGAAATGGGTAAAGTAAATGAGAAACATGATCATCAGAAATAAAAATTTTGACACAAAACTCCAAGTTTCTGACGATAGGAGACAAAATCTGGTAATTCAAAAATGGATCTAAATTTTTTCTGATAAAACTTCAAGATGATAAAATGTTTCAGAAAATATCAGAAAAAGCCAAGAGACATGGATGACACCAGAAAAACAAATGTGAGTCTTCTGATCTTATCTCATTCCCCCTCATCTCAAAAAAAAAAAAATAAAAAATAAAAAAAAACTTCAAAATTTATTGAAGATGATCACAAGTTTAGGGGGAAAACTCAACCAAGGAATTATGTTGAAAATTGTTGACTTCTGTTGACCACATCTAAAAGGTCAACATAAGACATAACAAAAGGCAATACACATTTTCAAAAGAATTTATGTTGAATTTCTGATGACATCATCAGATGGGACTTTGACTTACAAAGAAAAGAGGATACATATGAAGGTAGGTGATTGGACCTCCTATCTAATGGGGTCCACAAAAATGAAAAGGTGTCATAGAACCGATAGATTTCTCCAATAAAAAATCAATGCAACACTTTCGTGAAGGAATGATTGAAGAAACTACAAATTGAAGGGTCAAGTTGAAAGGGCATAACCACGATTACATGATAAACCATTTCATTAATGTCTTAATACCCACGATCCAACGGTTACATTCTGAACCAAAAACTCACACGATCTAACGGTTATAAAGACAATTAATGATCTCTTAACCACCATTACATGCCACGTTCTATACCCCTTCAACTCCATACACCCACAATCCTCTGCTGAAACACTACTATATAACACACACGTAGCAGAAATTCAAAAATCACTCACCTTCCTCACAAAAACCTCAATCCCCTGTTTCTTACTCATAATTCAAAAATCCCCAAGATTCAAACCCTAATTCACAAAGATCAACAATGGCAGAAGTAAGCCTCAACATCCCAATTGTTCAACATGAAGCACCTTTTGTTGAAGAAGCGGAATTTCTACCAATGAAGGAAAACAATCTGCTGATGAATACATAGCATTCGGAGTATGATGTAAGATGTCAACTTCTGGTAGAATATCTCACAAAATGTCCAATCTCAGGAGCACTAACAAAAGGAAGAGAGATACCAGAAAGGCTACTACAACAATTTGTTCACACTTTTAATGAATTTGAAGAAAATCAGGTCTCTGCTCATGTATGGGGAAGTGTTTATGTTACATTAACCCCTGCAAGAGTAAGAGAATGGCTTGAACTGCCTATTCTTGATAGTTACATTGAAGCTCCAAGAAGAGAAGAATTAATAAGCTTCATCATTGGGCTTGGTTACAAGAAAAAGGATATCAACAAAATTGGAGCGATTAGAAGAAGTGAACTGCCAGCCATCTGGCAAGTGATGATGGAAGTGCTAAACAAATGTCTCACCTCAAAGATAGGAGGAACTGATCAAATCATTCAAGCTATTCTGACAATCATGTATGGACTCATAACTGGGTTCAAAATTGATTATGGGTCAGAAATTTTCAACCTACTCAAAAGGTCAATCATCACCAGAAATGGAAGAATAACCTCACATCTACCATATCCAAGGTTAATCTCTATTTTCATCTCTGAAACATTTGCTACAAGGAACATAGAAATTCCAATTTTGGAAGATGTTTGGAGTTCAAATACCATGAAGGCCTGGAGTTCCAATCATGGATGGGAATCAGACAAAGATATCCCTGTGTTGCAAGAAAGCATGTTATGCCTCATTGCACCAGACTCACAATACAGAATACAACATGAAGAACTTTTGACCAAATCAGATTCTTCAACAGAAGAACCCAGCAGAGAAGTTGTGAACTGTTCTTCATCAACAGAAGCAAGAGATGATGAGAAGTCCTTGCCATCAGAAACAAAGGGTGCAGGAGGAAAAAGAATTCTGGAGATAGCTAACTCACCAGAAGACAAGACAGAACATGCTGAAAGCCAATAGATTCATGAAGTAAGAATTCATCATGAATTTAAAATTCATCAAAAAGAAGTACATGAACATTATGCAGAATCATATGTTGCTGGAAGAACTCATGAAAATGCTGAAAAACAACATTATGAAGAAACTCACTTTGATGCTGCTGCAGTTGAAGCCACTGAAGTCATACATTATGATGAATCTCAGGTTGCTGGTACATCTCTTTTAAACACTGTTTTAGTTGACTCTCAAACAAAAGAAACAAAATTAGAAAGTTCAGTTAATGTTTCTTACAAGTTAGAATACAGAACAACTAAGGTTGATGAGGAGGTTACTAGTGCCATTAATCTCAACTCTGAATCAGAAAATAAGGAAGATGATGAGATCCCAACAGATAGAGATCAAGAAACTGATCAAGGAAATCTGGATAAAGGTAATCTGTTTACCTCAAAAACTTATGGAGAATCATATGGTGATATGGTTCAAGGACATAAGGAAATCCAGGATGAAAATGAGTTTTTCATCACTGGTGGAGATGATTCTGGTAAACTTAAAGCTGCACCAAAATCTGGTAAAGCCAAAAGTGACCCTATCATTTCCAAAACAGCAGCAAATGTGTTTGCAGCTGGAATGTTACAAGGAACATCTGTTGTTCCAAATACCCCTGAAACACCTATGAACCAAGAAAATTTAGAAACAATGCTGGAAAATGTTTACAAAGTCTGCAAAAGCAATCTAGTTGAAGAAAAACTTGATATGTTGCTATCAGAAATACAAGGTCAAAGGGCTGATATGAAGACTTTGTCAGAATCAGTGGAGGCAATAAAGAAACAAACTGAAGAAAGCACGAAAGCACTAAAGTCTCTTCAAAAGATGAAAGAAAAGGCACCAGAATCCAACATCTCTGCATCAGAAATCCAGATGATTCTCACATAAATAGAAAAGGTCAAGGCACAAGTTGCAAATGCGGTGGAATCAAGGCAGTCAAGCAGTATAAATAGAGTTTTGGAGGAAGTTACCATACTAAGGGCAAGCAATAACAGTATCACAGATGCCCTTGAGAAGTTGTCAAAAGAATGGGCTGTAATTCAGACGAAAGCTAAAACTGAATTCACCAAAGTTCAGAAAAACATAACCAACAACTCAAAACAGGTAAGAGAGGTGCAACAACTGATGGAGAAGATGCTGTTCAACATTGCAAGATTGGGCAAAGTGGATCCCCAAGAACTCATGAAAGAAATTCCTGCTGAAAGTTCACATCAAGAAGCTCCAAAGTCAACTCCACAACAATCATCAACCACACCAATCACCAAAGCTGGATGATGCGTGTGAAGTGTGTATATAAATTTAAGTATATTTTAAGCCCTTTTACACTTTCTTTAGCCAAGTTTTAAATTTATAAAACACGATATTTACTAACACTAAACACACATATGGGCAAGTGCACCCATCGTGAGCGTAGTATAGTGTTGGTAAGATACCGAGTTCGTCCAAGGACACACGAGCTTTTAGTACCGGTTTATCCTCAACGTCTAATCAAATCAAAAAGTTTAGAAAAATGTTTTAAGCTAAGAAAAATAAAAACTAATTAAAATGCTGAAAAATAAAAATAAAAGAAAAAAACAGATAGACAAGATGAATCACTTGGTTCTGACTCGTGTATAGTGTAACCTTTGATTATTTCCGCACTTTTGCACTTATTTAAGAGATTATCTTAGTTATTGTAGTATGCCCCTCTTTTGAAGGTGACGTTACCCTCAACCCAGTAGTTTGAGTCAGCAAGGATACAATCCTAAAGGGTCGGATTATTGAAAGATAATGAATTAAGTTATTAATGCAAATTATGGTAGGCCCCTCTTTTGGAGGTGACGTTACCCTCGACTAAGTAGTCTGAGTCAGCAGGGACACAATCCTAAATAGCCGGGTTATAGTATTAATAGTAGTTTAACTTATGAGGGGATCAAAGAGTTTGGACCCCTGCCATCCAATACCGTTAAGTATTGAAGGAGGTCCTACTAAATTTGACCCAGGTCCATTGCAGGACCTCTAAACGCTGAACAATGGCAAGACTCTTACCAAACCGTTCCCTTAACCCCCGACCAGGTAGCCAACATACCTCCATATAGACCGTGGAGATATGAATGGTGAAAATCTTTTATTTTATATAGACAGTAAAATAATGTCAAGACACCACGGACAAACGATAAGGAAGAATCACCTTCAACATTAGAAACTAGTTATTAAACTCATTAATACAAAACCAAGTAAAAAGTGCAAAAAGATTAGAAATAAAAAGTATTACACTAGACACTTGTCTTCACCAAGTGATGTAAGAGACCTAGGCAAACATGGCCTTGATTGTCAAGAACTCTTACGATCAATCTTGGATCCCGAGATGACTCACACCCTCTATGATAGACAATGGATGATGGTGGTGGATGATGGTGTTATGGTGGTGGTGGGTGGTGGGTGAAGTGTGAGAGAGGTGGTGTGCCAAGGGATGATTTGAGCTTGAGCCAAGCACTCCTATTTATAGGCTGAACAGAAGCTCGGGCACGGCCCCGTGTCCAGTGGGCACGGCCCCGTGTCCACATCCTCTCTTTCTTCATTTAATGCAGCTTGTCTTTATTAGTTGACCACGCCCCCGTGTCCGCTGAGCACGACCCCGTGTGCAGAAGAATCTTTGTACTATGAAGATTTGCCTAGATTGTGCGAATCTTATAGTTGACAACGGCACAGTGTCCGCTGAGCACGGCCCCGTGGTGGGAAATAGAAGCTTCTACCACTTTGTCTTTTCTGCTGACACTTGGGCACGCCCCCGTGCTGGCTGAGCACGGGGCGTGTTCAGTCTTCTGTCTTCTTGTTTTGCTTGGGAAGATGCTGTCGTGGGGTCGGGCATGTCACGTCTTGTTCCTTTTCTTGTATTTATGTTAGATTTTGATGTCTTTTTTGCTTCTTTTGTTAATTTGAGCTCATTTAATCCTGAAAATACAAAAGGAAGACAAAAGCAGACTTTTTCCAACATTAGTACTAAAAAAGGGTTAGTTTTATGCCACAATTGATGTAATTTATATGTTGCATTTTGCACACATCACTGGAACCACAATGATGGGTCCACCTCTAAGTGTCCCAAGAGATGAAATGCTGAAAAGGCTGGCTTTAAGAGATGAAAGGATAAAAAGAGGTTCAAATAGCATTCACTCCAAGAATGAGAATCCAGTAATGAGAGTTTTAAAGGTGGTTGAAGTGAAAGCTGCAACCGATGATGTTGGTGGAACTCGTGTGCAAAACATATACACACTTCAGAGAGAAAATGGGGAAGAACAAATGGTGACTGATGAAGAAATAGCTGACCAATTGCATCCTATAGACATTCTGTTTATGAAGGATCATTATGAAAAGGAAAATAAAAACAATCAAGAAGTCAGAAGAGCGTTAAATGGCATATCAAAGGCTGGAATACTGCTATTTGAAAGAATGTCTTTTTCAGACTTTGATCTATGCATCAACTATGAGAATGCACACAACAAAAAGGTGTATGTCAGAGCACCAAAGACAAAAGTTCCCTAAAAATATTGGAAGATGCAAGATCTGGAGACATCATTACAAGCAAAACTAATAGTCACAACTATGGTGTCATCTTCAGAGATATTGATAATAACAAATCTCTGTTCAGAAGTGTTGATATCTGCAAGTACTCAAATCAAACTCTGAAGTATATCATGAAAACCATGAACAAAAGACAAGAACATCTTCAGAAGACAGAAAAGAACTTGAAGGGACACAAGAAAGAAATTGAGCAAATGATTAAAGAATGGATCCAAGCAAGAGAATGGTACAAAGACATGTATGTCATCTGCAACAAGTATATATCCTACAAAAAGCAGTTAAAGAAAGGAGACGTGCACAAGAGAGTGAAGCTGAATTAAAAAAAAAACTTGTTTATTTAAATTTTCATCTCTTATGTAATGTGTTTTTCAAAAACATCAGCAACTAGTTTAAATTTGCAAGTGTTATATTTCCAATGTTTGGAAATTTTCTGTTATTAAGGTAGTTCATTTTCTTACAATACTTAAGGGGAAACTGTTAGGAAACTTTATATGTAGGTATTGAAGAAAATCACAATCAACTAGATCTATGAAGAGATAACAGTCCTGAAGATCACAAACAAGAAGAAGAAGATCAGATAGGACAACTGAAATGCACAGCATCTACTTCAAAGAATCACAAGTTGATCAAGAGCTGAATTGGATTATCAGAGAAGGTCACTTCTGATGGATCAGTTTCTGACGATTCTGATCATTAGGATTTTTCTGATGATTTGTTCACCAGAATTTCTGATGAAGTGGTTTATCAGAAATTATGATGAAGTACCCCACTTGTCTGAAATCAGCTCTATCCTGCCACACTTACCGAAGCAAGTTGACATTATTGGATATCATGATTAAAAAGGCAACTTGAACATTGGATTCAATGAATATGTCAAATGGCTACTTTTTGCAAGACTTATTGCATGACTAAACTATTGTTTATTCATGCACCCAGCCTCCTATAAATAGAAGGCTCAACCAGCAGAAGATAATTGAGTTTGAAGCTTAGCATTCACACATAAATCAAAACTCCATTGCCCTCTCACCCATAGAATTCAAGATTCATTTATATTAGATAATAATCTTACAATCACCTTGTAAACCATTTTGTTTCAAAGTGATATAAACTTGATAATTCTGTAGGTCTTGTTTCTTGAAAGTCTGATTTCCATTTCCGCACGTCTTTTTCACATCTACTGAAATCACTTGCTATATTACGTGAAAAGAAGTTGTTAAGGCCATACTGGGTCCAACAGGAAGGGCCGACCACAACAGTTCCGTTGCGGTGCCACAGCGAAAACACCACCGTTCAGGCACGTGGATCAGTTCTATTCCCTATCTGAAGGAGGGGAAAATTTGAAGGCGTGGAAGACACTGTTGGTTGTAGTTTGTACACCAACCAGCGGTGACGAGGTTAGACGGTGTAATAGACCAGTAGTCTGCTTCAAAACAGTACCGAAGTTGACAACTAGCACCATCAATGGATTATATGGCTACAATGAGATCGTTGAGGGTGTTTCTGCCTCTGACGATGGTGGCTAGGGTTTCGATAATGTTTACGTCAATCTCCGGCGAGTCGTTTTCACCCTGTAGGTTTAGATAGGTGACATCCAAGCACCTATAAGATATCTGAGTTCTACATTTAGACAACCGATACTAATGAGCCTGAAGAAATTATAATTTGTAGAAAAAGCTTCCTTATATAAAGCTTCTATAAATTATTGTATCGGTGTAAAGATAAGCACTTGTACCACTACGTGTACAATTTGAAGTTTTGAACTATTCATATTATGGGTGGCTAAGAGCATTCACATCCTATCTATCAATTTTTACCTTATAATTACACTAAAAACAACTATTTTTTCTCTCTCCTTTCAATTAAATAATATTTTTCTATACCTTTATCATTACTTTTTCTCTCACTTCTACTCACAACCACTTTTAAAATATATTAAAAAATTATAGAGGGTTAACTGTATCCCCTCAAATATACAGATGAACAGTAACATTTTCTCTCTCATCCACTCAAAACCACTTTTTATACCTTTTATAATATGAAAACTCTTCTCACAGATTTTGGTGGGTAGAATGTGAATGCTCTAAGAAATATTTCACGTTTAATTGTCAGTGAAGTGAACTGAGAAAGAAGTGGAGGTAGGTGTTTGACTATGGATTCGAGAAACAGCCAAAAAGAAAAAATAATTATAAATCCTTAAATCGTATTTTACTAGACTAATTTAACCAATTTACTATTATTATTCTTACCTTTTTAGTTCTTATATATATTTAGTTTTTAGTTGTATAATTATAATAAGATAACCTATTTTTTTTTATTAATCACAAAATAATGAATTGTACTATAATTTAATCTACCACTTATGGCCTCGTGGTATGGTGACTTAGGTTCTCCAATGGAGACTCAAGTTAAATCCCCACTTGTAAAGTTAAATCCTCACTTGTATCACTTTGGTGGATAAGGCAATGATAGATAGAGCCTAGCCTCCTTGTAGAGGTGTCAGGCTTTATCCTGAGCCCACCCGGGTTTTCATCCCACCATGTGTTACGCCAGAGAGTTCTGCTCTTGTGGTGGCAGAACGATTGTCAAGTGGCAGCCGGCGTTATGGTTTCCCGGGGGTGGGGGGGGGGGGGCGTCTAAGCCAAACTCTGAAGCCAACGTGGGCAGATCAAGACAACATAGTCTGGCCGGAGTGGGTCAACGGGGGCTCTCCAATTTGGGGAGTGCGGTAGCTTAATACAAGAAAGTCGTCATTCCAAAAAAAATTGGTGCGGTTCGGTTTAGTTCGGTTATAAAGCGTCGCATAACTCAATCGTGATTATTGGTTAAAAAGATAAAACACTTATTACTTTGGGTGGGTTTATGCTGCTTTGGTTCGGCTAATTGGTTTTATCTCATCCTTAGGTAACAATATGAAAATGCCCCGATTGTAAAGCATATAAGACTCTACTAAAGGAATGCCACAACAAGTACGGTAACAAACAAGTATATAACATTTAGAGTCAAGGGATGTTATTAATATGCTTAGCATGATTGTCACACCCTCAAATTCCACATGCGGAGTATCACCACGAGGCGTGTGACTGACCAGGATCAAGTCACCAATCATATTGAACAATTATTATAGCACTGAAAATAGTTTCATGAAACCAATACGATTAGTGACAATTATAGTTCAAGTCCTAAGTTCTAAAGTTCAAAACAGTATTTTAAGGGAACAACGGAAGCATAAGTAAAATGGTTCGAGCAAAAGTTCACAGTTCATAAAAAGAACCCAACACAGGTTAGGCGACCACTACACTTCCCCAAGCTGCAAGCTTTTAAGTCACTGTGTACCTGCAAAACATGCAGTAGGGTGTCAACATAAAGTTGGAGAGTTCACGAGTTGTCCAGTTTTAATTCCATAAAACTTTGTTTAAGTAGTTAAGTTACTCGTTTATATCATGCCATGGTGAGCTACCCCATATGTAAGCTACTAAACTGCGTTATACCGGATACTCTGCGACCTCATGTTTGTTTGCCCCGTTTTTTCAATGTCTATTATTATTGACGGTTTTGCCTGAGTCTATTAGTTCACGACCGACCCTCTCCAGGCACGGTGTGAGGTTGGTGAAACCTAAATAGTGCTATCAACTAATAACCCGTTCGCCTGACACCGGCGACTAATCTGTATCATAAGTATGGACTTTCGTGATAGAGTTTCGTTTAGTACACTTTTTTCATATAATATAAACAATAATTAACTGAGCGTCCCACGCAAGGGGAGAATAGTTGTTTATATCCCACATAAGGAGATAACGTTGTTTGTATCCCACACAAGGAGATAACGTTTTTCATTCCGTTTCCTAACCACCAGGAACGCATGCTTTTAGTAAAAGTAGTGAACTCACCTCGGTTTGCTCGGAAGATAGTTTACTTGGTTTGGTTTATTGGTCAACCACGTCCTATTATGGTTACCAATATTGGTCAGGTTTTGTATGCAAATAGTATCACGTATACACGTATTAACATGGAGCACATAATTCCATGTTTCATAAAACACACATATGGGTTGCATGATCGAACAGTAACAATAACACATTAGCTCAAAAACATAACACTTAAGTGTGCGGCCCAATAATTAAATCAGTCCACATAAACTGAGTGGCCTCATTAATCAGCAGCCCAATAAGGTAAGTGGCCTTGTGTGGGGTTGTGTAGCCAAGTGTGTTGTGAGTGGGTCCAAATCAAGAGACATCAGTCGAAACCATGAGGTCTCGACTCGAAATCAAGAGATCCCAAGTCGCTACCAAAAGGATCTCGAGTCGGAATCAGAAGGTCTCTAGTTGTACATCATTAGTAGAAACATCGTGGTTTCGAGTCAGGCTTTGAGTCGGAACCGGACAGGTCTCGACTCGCAACCATGCTGGTCTCGAGTCCCTTCATATGAGGTGTATTGTTTTGAGTTGTAGCTAAACTATTCTCGAGTCTCAACCGTACAGGTTTCGACTCGCAATCTCAGTCGAAACTTCTAGTACCCTATCCAATTTAGCATAAACCAATCAAAATCCACTAACACTTAATTTATCCATACAAGTCCTAAATCAGATCAAATGCATAATATTTCAAATATTTTTAGAACATTCAAACAGTTCATCATTCATCAAAGCAGATCTAACATTATATCTTTTAACACAGTTTCATCCATTTCACTAAACAGGAACATATATAATCATTTGTCATATGAATTGTAGGATCGATTTGCGACCCGAACGAGTCGTTCAGAAGAGATTTTATCAGTTTCAGATGCGGGAAAAAAGAAACTGACGTCGAAACAGCTTGAATATCACTTTAAACCTGTTGTATATTGATTTAACACCTATTACATGCAGAAGACGGACCGGCAGCACTTCGGTACCAATTCTGAAATCCGTTACAAATGAAATGACAACATGCCTATATATAGCCTCCTACTTTCGCTTGAAACCATACACTTTGGTTCAAGCGAAACCCACCTAATAAAGTTTCAAGCGAAACCTTCTAGATAACTTTCAAGCGAAACACATGCTTTTGTCTTCAAGCGAAACATTCAATTCTGTCTTCAAGCGAATCCTCAAATCTGATTTGTGTGAATGTTGTTGACATGATGTCACTAGATGATGTCATTAGTATGATGTCATCATCAAGAATGATGACATCATGCTTGTTTAGATCCGCAACGAACCCGAGACTCTACATAAGATGAAGACGATAGATGAATGCACTAACAGACTCCCCCTCAGATGTTGACGAGTCTTAAGTGTAGAGTCTTCAACATCTTCAGTCTTTATCAGTCTTAACGCTCTCTGAGCATATACCAGGATCTTCTCTTTGGCTCTAGCCTCGTCAGACTCCCCCTCTCATCATGATGGGATCGCCGTCTGGAATTAGTTATCACCTTGAGATCAATCCCTGGCTTTATCTCTGTTTAAGCTCATCTCCTGCACAAATTTTCTTACCACCACATAAGTTTTACTTAAATCAATAAGAAAAACTTACTGTTCTAAATCATTCAATCATAATAGTTACATCAAATTCAAATTAATGACCTTGATTAACTAATTTCAATTTTTTCAAATCAAAATTTTTCAATTCAGCACACACTCCCAAACTAATTCATCTTGTTCAGCACTCGGAATTTTGAAAATTAGCTCTCCAACATCAGTTGTCGAAAATCTTTTTGGATTTTTCAAAATTTTATACTAAAACACTCCGAAAATCTTTTTGAATTTTTGAATATAAAGGTATACAGTAAAGAAATATTTACAGACAATATTTCTGTGAGCTTGTGCAAGAGGATCATATCAGTTTTTGAGACAAATCACTAGCACCGTTAAGCTTTAAACATTTTCAGTTCTAAACGATTCACATAGATTGACGATATTGTTGTCCACTTAAACTCAATCTAAAAACTTTCGAAATGCTTACCGATACGTTAAGGTATATTAATTTTGCACTTAGTTCTTATGGACCCCACGATCTCAGCATATCCCCTCATCATGCAATACACTAACTCAATTAATGCCTTTAAACTTTTATCAACTGTGATTTGTGCGAAAACAAAGCAGAATGTTTAAACTTTAACAATCAGGTCGATACTTTCGTATACGCAGAGAAAGTCCAATGTTTAAACAAAATAAGAAAATAAAACAAGTTGAAGTTGTTTAGGCTTTAACCACCAGGTCGATACTTCCGTATACGCAGAGGAGGTCCAAAGCTTAAACGAAACACCAAAGAAAATAAAGCAGAACGTTTAGGCAATAACATCCAGGTCGATACTCACGTATACGTAGAGGATGTCCAATGCTTAAACAAAATAAAGAAATCAAACAAGTTTAAATCTTTGCAAAATGAAATGCACAATCACAGTGACTTTTCAACAAAGTTGTGAAAGTTCACAAACTTAACCAGTTTTATGTCTTTCGACAATCAGCGATTACTGAGTAGGCACACAATCAAGAAGGACAAAACTAAGTACTATGGTTTTGACCATGTTTCCCACTAGAACTAGGCTTTTTCATTTAGGTTTGTATCGTTATCGCAAATCTACTAGTCTAGCTAAGCCTACCGTCACATCTTTAGTAAGACCGTTTATCACATTATATCTTTCCATTTCTTTAGCATGCTGTGATTGTCCAACTGATCTACTATCATTTCCTCTTTTTGACAACAAAACTCATTTTTGCATTTTTCAATGTTTTTGACTTTTCAAATTTTCTAATTTTTTTTTTAAATTTTTACTCCCCCTAAATTCAAAATATGTCTCAATTTTGATTTTCTGGGAAAATTTGAAAACAAGTTGTACAAGAAATGTGACAACATGATGAGAATCACTTCAATTCTGCATTCACTTGGCTTGAACAATCAGAACTCCCCCTGACAACAAAACATTTTCCCATGGTGATTTCAAAATACTTAAGTTTGTTTTAATCAAAATGGTTTTGCCAGAAAATTAGTTTTGTAAGTCATTTCTCAAACATGGAGTTTCATCACCTTGTTCTTTCAACCACTTGTAAAAATTAACATTTGTAAGATCAATCCACAAACATCACTTGTAGAAAATCAAGTACAATTTAATGTCCCTGATTTACCACTTTTAAGTCGAAATCACTTTCGTGAATTTCTCAAGAAATGTGCTGATTCCTTCTCCACTCTTACCAACCTGGGAGCTCCGGCAAGTCAGGTTTTTCATTTAAACAGATTCACCCAAGCCTGACGTTCCTTGGGTGATTTTGAATTCTTGTTCAACAATGGTGGAAAATTTGCATCATCCATTGTTAGACCAGAATTCTCAACTTTTACCTCAACAAATGGCTCCTCTGGTTTTAACGAACCAGAATCATTGCCTGAATGTTGCTTGTCTGACTTTGATGAGCCAGATTCATCGCCAACATGTGGCTCCTTCGTTTCCGAAGAAATAGATTCATTGCCACACACAGTCTTCTTCTTCTTTCCCTCTTTCGTCCTCAGATTTGTATCTGATGAATGCGTTTTTCTTGATTTGTCATTCTTTGGCAGGAAAGACGATTTATCAGAACTTTTATCTGTTTTACCAGTTGTATCCGAGGACAAAATCTTCTCCAGATATTCTCTGGCCTTCTTCCTCTTTTTCCTCAGTCTGTCTTTTTGCCCCTGCGAAAGCTTCACTTTTGGTTTTAGAACTTTCTGTTCTTGAACTTTAGGTTCTTGAACTTTCTGTTCCTTGGGATTTGCTTTGACATTGACTGTTTTCTTTGCCATTTTGTGAGATTCAGCCCTCGATCTTCCTTTTGATTTCATTGGACAATCTCTGGCAATGTGTCCTCTGATTTGGCTGTTATAGCATCTCCTCGTCTCAAAACTCCAACTCTGGCAGTTAACAGCAATGTGTCCTTGATAACCGCATCTGTAACACACTCTGTTATCGTACCAATCACCATTTTTAGTCCAAACACTTAGATCAAAGCACTGTTTGGCTTGGTGATCATCACTCCTCTTGAAAACTGGATTTGGCTTTGAAGCACTGTGGTCAAACCTGCACCACTCATTATCAACTGTTTTTGAGTTTTGTTTTTCAGATTTTTGTGATTTTTTATAATGATTGGATGATTGAACTGATGAGCTTTTATTCTTGTTTTGACCATTTTCTGAATTTTTAACTTTTTGTTTCTGTTCCACTTTCTTCTTCAAAGGTTTTTGCGTAGAGCATTCACCCTTTTCAGTCGATTGCAGAACAGTTTCTTGAAATTCTTCTTTTAATTTTAAAAATATTTTCTTTTTCTCATTTTCAGCATCAGACTCTATCTCAAACTCGTCTGCTGAATAAAACTCCTCATTTTCATCATCAGTTTTCTCATCACAATCTTCAACCTTGACTTTGTCAAAGTTGGTGACATAGTCACTTATTGGAACAGAATTGATCGGGTTTGGACATGGATAATCTGGTGTTGATGACGAAGTCTCAAAACCTTTCAATTTATCTTCAAGCTCTTTGATTTTAATCCGAGCTTTATCAGCTTCATTTTCAAGTCGAATGATTTTCTGAAGATGAGAGTTTATTTCAATCTGTTTTTCAAGATTATTTTTAAAAATAGCAGATTTCTCATCTTCTAAAATCTTCATTTGACTTTGTAAATCTTTTTCAAATTTTAATTTTTCATTTTCAAATTCTTTTTCCTTTTCTTTCAAAGTCTCGTTTTTCAATGTCAAACTGTTCAAATCACTTAATAGTTTAACATTTTCAGATTTCAGCTTTTCACAATTTTTCTGCAAATCAAAAATTTGTTTCTCATCGGCTTTCTTCTCGTCTTTCAAAACTGAAATTTCTTCAGTCTGTTCCTCTCCCACTTGAACACCTTTACTCTTGCTCTTCTTTAATATTGATTTTCCACTTTGACTTTTCTTTTTCTCAGCATTCCTCTCCATCTGTTCTTCAAGTTTCTTAATGAATTGACAAATTGTCAATCTAGAGTATTCTTCAGTTCTTTTTAAATCCAAAAGATATGTACCCCATTCTTGTTGAGGTATGGAATTGGCTAATTTCTCAACCCATTCATTTGGACTTTTCTGAATACCCTTCTCAGACATTGAGCGAACAAGATGGCTATACCTCTCGATGATACTCTTTGTACTTTCTCCTGGACAACCTGAAAACGAGTCAAATTCTTTCTTTAATACATTTATTCTATTAATTGTTTCACTAGTCATATTAAAGAAATTTATATCCATGATTCGGAAACCCATTTTTCAAAATAGTAACTCTAAAAGAAATATCAATTTCAAATTAGATCACCTTTCAACCAAAATACCTTTCAATTGTTCCAAGTATAAAGTAGGCTGTACTAAACAATGATTGGGCCGAGAACTATTGTGATAACTATCAAATTGTGGGCTGACAAAACAAGTTCTCAATATTGATTGAATAGCAATTAAAGTCTGATCACATGCACCTACCCAATTCCATATCAAATAACCGAAATTTTATCTCACTTCACAAATCTTTGATTAGGCCGAAACTAGCACATGTACTACTGACAATTTTCACTTGAATTGTTACTACCTAGACAATAGTCAACAAACAATAATACTCTTTACATGCACATGCCGCTGACAAAGTTTAATCATATCACATGCAAACCAAATTTATTTATTTATTTTTTTTTTAAATTTGCCGACAACAATTTATACCAAAACAATTCTATTGGACTTCAAACAAAATTCACATGCAAACTGATTGAGCCTATATTACTCTACTTAATTTGATTTGGCCTCACAATCCACTTAACCGACAATCTATGTTCACATGCACTATGCCCGACAAATATTATCAAACCAGGCAACCTGAGCTTCAATTTACGAGACCCGACAAGTTAATGTCACATGAATTTGACCGTGAACTTTAACTCTAGGAACAATGTAAGCACATGCAAAGTCTGATCAACCGATACAACCTCGTGCAAACTGACACAAGATTTCTTTTCCCAACCTACTGACAACTTCGATAAGAATATCACACAACTCGATGTACACACTCAAGCGAAACACGTGATTCAAGCAGTTGTCATTTTCAAGCAAGAGGCCAGATTCAAGCGGAACACCACATATTTCAAGCGAAAGCTGAACTTTTCAAGTGAAAGCCGGTGTTTCGCTTCAAACAACACCAAATTTCAAGCAAGACTCACAGTGACATCAGCATTTCGAACAGAATTTCAAGCGAAACTCATGTTTTTAACCAGTTTTAAGCCGATTTTAACGCTAAAACTTTCCAGGATTTGTTAATACATGATTATGCATAATATGTGTGAATTTGAGTCGATTTTAACCGTGAAAATTTTTCAATTTTGTGAAAGAAAGTGTAGAAATCAGAAAAAGTGACGAAAACAAGCTGTTTTGGCAAGATCTCTTCCTCCTGAGCTCTGATACCACTTGTAGGATCGGTTTGCGACCCGAACGAGTCGTTCAGAAGAGATTTTATCAGTTTCAGATGCGGAAAATAAGAAACTGACGTCGAAACAGCTTGAATATCACTTTAAACCTGTTGTATATTGATTTAACACCTATCACACGCAGAAGACGGACCGGCAGCACTTTGGTACCAATTCTGAAATCCGTTACAAATGAAATGACAACATGCCTATATATAGCCTCCAACTTTCGCTTGAAACCATACACTTTGGTTCAAGCGAAACCCACCTAATAAAGTTTCAAGCGAAACCTTCTAGATAACTTTCAAGCGAAACACATGCTTTTGTCTTCAAGCGAAACATTCAATTCTGTCTTCAAGCGAATCCTCAAATCTGATTTGTGTGAATGTTGTAGACATGATGTCACTAGATGATGTCATTAGTATGATGTCATCATCAAGAATGATGACATCATGCTTGTTTAGATCTGCAACGAACCCGAGACTCTACATAAGACGAAGACGACAGATGAATGCACTAACATGAATTATCACAATATTCAACCAAATCAGTAATATCATCACATGGACATTCATCAAGGCAAGTTATCTATTTGTTTAACCCTAAATCAAGTATCCTCCATTCATAACCGTTTAACATATAAATCATTAAGAAGCTTGCATCTTCATCACACAACAACAAGACATAAACAAGTTATGATATACGTATTATTTCATATTCGGATCATTCATCAAGCTAGCACCTTTTTCACATATAATCATCTTATAGAAGATTGTGAACTAACCGGTTAGTGTATAATTGCAAGAGTGTATGGAAGGATTGAGAAGAAGCTGCTAAGAAAAGCAATGCTGATGACATTGAAGGCTGCCGTCAACTTAGCAAGAAAGGAAGAGGTTGTTTTGTGCTTTTTAGGGTTTTCTAGTGAGAGAAAGTGGATAAGGAGAGAGAGGGGGGGGGGATGAGAGAATAATGAAATGTTTTTGGGATTGATGGATAATGATTGCTGCCAAACATTCATGACGTCGGCTGAAAAGGAGGGTTTTATACCCTTCTTAAGATGCCACATACATCTAGGGTTTCGAGTGGGCTCTTTGTGTTGGGCGAGGTCATATGAACATGGTCCATTTGTCCAACAAAAGGGTGTGTGCGGCCCAAGGAAATCCCAAGCCGAAACCTCTTGGTTTCAAGTCGGAATCGAGGGGTTCCGGTTCATTTACACACATACACACCTGCACAGATTAATTATATTATACATTTTCACATAACACACATAATAAACGATAATTATATCATAGGTTTTCATTTAATGACTCCACATAATTGTATCATACAATATAGTTGCGCGGGAATACCCGAAGTGTCACAATGATTTTACGACCCCCGCCCCGCAACGATGGGTCAAACAATAGTTATAAATAATAATGTATTTACTTACATATAGATTAAATCAAAATAAGTTTACTTGTTTTATTATTTAATATTTTACTTTTTTTGGGTTTGTCTTTTTATTTAATATTTTATTATTATACTATCTTTAATTATTGTCTCAATAGTTTGTTTGTTTTTAATTAAAAGAGTTATGAGATGATTCGGTACTGGTAGCATATTTTTGTTTATGTTTTATCGACGCTATAGTATGGTATAAAACCAGTCTATAGTTGTACCGGTAGGTATCAATATTCTTTTCGCCATATCTCTTTCGGTTGTTACATAAAGTGCTGGTATCTTACTAAACTGAATTGACAACTACAAGAAAACCCGCTGCGTAGCGCGGATTATCCCTCTAGTTATATATTATAAACATTCATGTGTTATCATGTGTTATGACATTTTTTAAAACATGGATATATTAAAAAAGTTTATCATAGCAAATAATGCCTTTTCCCAGGTCAATGATATGTCGATCGGTATTCATTTTTTTAGTTACTGTGGTTTGCTCGTTTTAACGTTTTTGCCTCAATGTTTTAAAAAGTGTCATTATGCTCCAATAGTTTACCATGTTTTTTCCATTCAACTACCTAGCACTAACTCTATCTAACATGATTAATAAATGTAAGAGTATCTAAGTAATTTTACATATAACTAATTAGTTATTCAATGTTAATTCAATAATTTTTTATATACATTAGTCTTTCTCTCATCTAACACCTCCCTCAATCTCTCCCCAAAACCACTTGACCACCACCTAGACACCATGCATCGGCCACCACGTCTCCATAAGGGGAGGCGGGGTGATCCGTGATGGACCATCCATAACTCGTGAAAAACAGTTGCCACCGCCGCCACCATAATCCACCACGCGTGGAATGAAGCACGCGTTGAAGTTTCAAATTTTAGAACGTTGGGGGGCTTTAATTCGACCGTTTTTCAACGGTAAACTTAAATAAAAAAAATAACCATTAACCTTTTATATATACTTCTCCATTTTTAACATTTCACCCACACCAAAACACAAACACATTTCACACAATCTACATCTTTCTCAAATGGAGTTTCCTACGGATTCGATGTTTCCGATGGATAGCGATACCGATAGCTATACCGACTCGTCTTCCGACAATGAGACGCTAAAATATTTTGTATCGGTGTATAACGAACTTGAATCTAGTTCATCCCGCCCAAAGAAGAAGATGGTAGACCGTGATCGTATAGGTGCCAACAAAGTGTTAATGAACGATTATTTTGGGGAGAATCCGCTCTACAATGCCGAAACGTTTAGAGATCGGTTTCGTTTACCAAAAGAATTATTTTTAAAGATTGTTGGAGACATCAAAGCAAGCAAGGAATGGTTTCAAGAAAGTTATGATGCGAGGGGCAAACCAAGTTTCACGCCGATACAAAAATGCGCGTCAGCCATTCGCCAACTAGCGACAGGTAACCTTCCCGATCAATTTGATGAATACCTAGCTATGGCGGCCAGAACTTCCCATGAATGTGTGCATTTTTTTTTGCAACATGGTCATTAAGTTGTATGGTAAAGAGTTTTTACGTAAACCGACGAGCCACGACATCTCACGTATTTACGCCGCACATGAGGCTAGATAGCATTTTACAGGGATGCTCGGTAGCATTGATTGTACACATATCGAGTGGAAAAATTGTCCAAGAGAGTTGCGAGGGGCGTATGTTAGGGGTGACATCAAAAGACCAACCATCATACTAGAAGCAGTTGCGTCGAAGGATTTATGAATTTGGCATTCATATTTCGGTGTTCCAGGTTCAAACAAAGACATCAATGTGTTGCATGCGTCGCCGTTGTTTCAAACCGTAACGGATGGTACCGCACCTTTCTCTCCATTCTATGTTAACGGATGATATTACAAACGAGGCTTTTTTCTTGTGGATGGTATCTACTCATCATGGTCTGTTTTTGTGAAAGCTCCTTCATTTCCTGTCGAGGCTAAAGAAATCGTGTTAAAAAAATTACAAGAATCGGCAAGAAAAGATGTTGAGAGGGATTTTGGTGTTTTAAAGAGTAGATGGGGTATACTACACCGACCGGTTCATGCAATGAACAAGAAATCCATACATAGCATAGTATATGCATGTATCATATTGCACAATATAATAATCAAAGAAGACGGACGTGCAATATCTCCGGATTGGGTGCCGGATCCTCCTACACAAGTTCAAGTTCCACAAAATATCCAACAAGACTTGCGTGATGAAGAAACGCACTTTCGGTTAAGATACGATTTAATCGAACCAGTAGGTTCTTTAGGTTTGGAGTTTCATGAGTCGGACGAGGAGTAGAGTTTGTTTAGTATATTTTTTTTAAATTGTAGCCTAAAATATTTCTAGTATGTTAAATTGAACTAGTATGTTTTAATTTTAATGAAATTTATAATTTTAGTGTTTTATTGTTAATTTATAATTTAAAAAAAATTAAAAAAATTTGTGAGTTATGGAATTCCATCACTAGTGATGACCACCGCCACTAAAAAATGCTTGTGAGTGATAGAATAGTGGTTTCTGTCATGGCGGAACATGATTGGATGTTTGTGAGTGATGGAATTCTATCACTTGTAACCACCCCCACTCCCCTAAATCAAATCCCTTTTATTAATTCATACTAACACAATCAACACACGCAACCTGTAACCATTAAACCATCGCCACCACCACATTCAAATCTATCTCTGCCTCCCCACCTCCGACAAGATTCATATCTAACACAAAAACAAAAACCAAACATAAAAACAAATCATCATATCACAAGCTACTGAAAAACAAAACTTACAAAATCTTACAAATTGTTCTTCTTCAAACCCTTTACATGCATTTCTTAAACTTTTAGCTTTCAAAATCTGTTTTGTTTCCATTCTCTACAAGTTTTTGTTTCAAGCTTTGAGTTTGAGGGTAAGGGGGTGGTGGTGTTGAACAACCACCAACAAGAGCTTGTTATACCTTATGCATCTCCACTTGTACATTTACAAGATTTGGTAAAGAACAAGAAAAGAAAATATGTTAACCAACATCTGCACTTGTGTTAAATTATATATTTAGTATATATTTTATCATTATTATCAATTCAATATGTTCCCATATTTTATATAACCGTTTCCTTTTTTGTTTCATATATCCGTTGCTGCTGTTGCTTGGTCTCGTTTGGGCTGTATTGGGCCTCTTCTTTTCAAGTAGGGCTAAAGCCCTTTTCCAGTATATATAGGAGGCGCTGGCTTTGGGATTCTCAGACAACAGCCACAGCCATTAATCACAGGCTTCTCTCTCACTAGAACCTTCTACTACGCTTCTGTTCAAGCAGTTGTTCATCCATTGAGAGATTTCGTTTTGATCTCTGTTTTGTAACAGATCTGTCCTTGATCTGAGTTGTTTGTTTAATCCGGTAACCTTGCCGGTTTGTTCTATACTTGATTGAGGCTAATTGTGCCGACTAGTGTCTTAATAAAAGCTGTGTGTTTGCGATATCCTGCTGTTGACATGGTATCAGAGCACTAGGTGCTCTTGGCGTTCCTGTTCCGCATTCTAGGGTTTCCGATCAGACCCGTTTTGATCGTTGAAAGCTCTGCTGATTCTCGGAAGGCTTGGTGGTTTTCTGTGATTCTGCCGATTCCGGGTTCTCTTGTGGTGTTCTCCTGCTTGAAGGATCTGGAAGAATTAAACCCTAATATCAAGGGTTTACTGTGCTGTGAAGGGGTCTCGTTGGTCTCTTTTTTAAAAGGGAAAACCAACAGACTTTGTTTCTTGTCTTCTGATCAAGTTGCTTGTAACCCTAAGTGAAGGTTACAAGCCTGATCCGCTGGAATTTTTGCACCCACCGTGAGAGTATTCTGACCTTTTTTTACTTTTTTTTCTGTTCTGTAGGATCGGATTGTGACCCAAACGAGTCGTTCGGAAGAGCTCAAATCCGTTTCAGAGGCGGAAACAGAGAAACGGATGTGAAAACAGCTTGATTCACACTTTAATCCTCTTGTATATTGATTTTACAATGTTTACAGTCAAAGGAAAAACCGGCAGCACCTCGGTATCACTCTGCAAATTCTGTTCTAACTGTTACAAATGACAACTCAACTATCCTATTTATAGCCAATCAGGTTCGCTTGAAGACACACATGTCCAATACAAGCGAAACCCATTTTCTAGTTTCAAGCGAAACCCAAACGTTTACAAGTTCAAGCGAAAGCCTTCAAATATAGTAATCTGATTTGTCTCTTGTGATGATGTCATCATTGACTCTTGTGATGATGTCATTGATGATGTCACTTTGATGATGTCATCATGACATCATGCTTGAACAACTTCGCAACAAACCCGAGACTCGATATAAGATGAAGTCGACAGATGAATGCACTAACATGTTCTTTGCATCACTGTGTCGTGTCTAGGAATATTGATACCGGGTTAGTGAAGATCGGTTTGATTTGGGACATAGAGAGGGCTCACTCTGTTGCATAATTTTTGATTATTTACTTTCGTGTTTTATCTGTGATTGATCTTTGCTGTTTGTGGCTCCCTTGACATAGTTTGCAAAGGCACCATTTGAGTGACGAACCTCTGATCCAACTCCTTGTCTTGGCTTCGCCGTAGTTGTTACTATTTTATTTGTTTCTTGATTGCCTGTTATCAAGCCTGATAAGGATAAGGATTCTCTTAGTAGCACTCTGGTTAGTAAAATTGATGCTGGTGACCCGCTTTATCTTCACCCTAGTGACTCAGTTAATCTGACCATTGTTAATACAAAAACTGAAAGGCACCGATAATTACAAAGTTTGGGCTAATGCTATGAATCTAGCTTTACAAGTTAAAATAAAATTGGTTTTATTGGTGGATCCTGTGCTAGATCTACTACTGATGAAGTGTTAGGAAAACAATGGGATCGTTGTAATTCTATTGTTCTTACATGGATTTTGAATTCAGTATCTGAAGAATTATACTTGGGTCATGTTTATTCTAAGCTTGCCTCTGTTGTGTGGAAAGAACTAAAAGAAACTTTTGACAAGGTTGATGGGTCGGTGGTCTTTAATTTGTATCAAAAGATTAACTCTTTTTCTCAAAATGGCTTGCCTGTCTCTGAGTATTATCATAAACTTAGCTGCATGTGGAAACAACTAGATCAAATTCTATCTCTTCCTACATGTACTTGTGATGCTTCCAAACAATTTAATGATTTCAATCACTTGATTAAATTGATGCAGTTCCTAATGGGTCTTGACAGTGTTTACCAGTCTGTAAGAACTTCTTTGTTAACCAGGGAAGTTCTCCCCTCTGTGAAGGAAGCCTTCTCTGTTGTTTCCAGAGAAGAATCTCACAGAACTTCAAACACCTTTTCAGAAAAAATATCTAGTAATCCTGTTGGTTTTGCTGTTAAAACTGGTCAATCTTTTGATTCAAAAAAGAAAAATGTTAGACCCCCTAACGCAAATCTTAAATGCTCACATTGTAACAAGACTAGACATACTGTTGAGAGATGTTATGAACTGGTTGGTTACCCTTCTTGGATGAAATCTAAAACCAGTGGCAATAAGGGAAGCAGGGTTAGTAATAATGTGGTTATTGATGCTTCTGAAACTGCTTCATCGTCTACTGTGAATGGTTTAACTAATGAACAAATTACTCAATTACTTAGCCTGTTAAATGACAAATCCAGAAGTGAAACTCAAGGCAGCAATTTTGCTGGTAGGTCTAATTATGTTTGTTTTAATAGTAATGATGACAATATTAAACCTACATGTGATTTTAAACCTGCGTATTGTTTTTCAAATTTTGGAAATAAAGGGAAAAAGGTTGGGTGGATAATTGATTCAGGGGCAAATCAACACATGATTACGGATGATTCTAATCTCATAAATGAAATGGATGTTACAGAATATAACATCACAGTTAAACATCCCAATGGGACAAGTGCCTTAGTAACTAAAATTGGTGATATTAAACTAAGTGATAAGGTCATCTTATATGATGTGTTTGTTATTCCTGATTATTGTGTCAATCTTGTTTCCATTCATAAACTTGCGAAAGATTGCAATCTGACTGTTTCCTTTGATGAACATAATTGTTATATTCAGGATTCTCAAACAAAGAAAGTCTTGGTGACTGGTAGACAACTTGATGGTCTATATTTCTGTGGTAGTTCGAGTTTGTCTGACAAGGTGTGTAATGCTGGTGTTGATGTTAATCTTTGGCATGCTAGATTAGGTCACCCTGCTGAACCTGTGTTGCATGTTTTAAAAGACAAACTAAAAATTAAAAAGGATGTTAAACTTGAATCTTGTGAAACATGTCATAGGGCAGAACAACATAGGGAACCATTTCCTTTAAGTGATCATAAGCCTAAATCTTTAGGAGACCTTGTACATCTTGATGCATGGGGTCCATATAAGGTTCAAAGTAGGGATGGCTCTAGATACTTCCTCATAGTGGTTGATGATTACACACGAGCTGTTTGGGTATATCTTATGAAAAACAAAAATGAAGTTTTTACAATATAAAAGGGTTCTTTAAGATACTTAAAACCCAATTCAGTAAACACATTAAAGTGTTCAGAAGTGATAATGGTATTGAGTTTATAAACAAAGAAATGAAAGATTTTTTCTATAATAATGGTATCATACATCAAACCTCGTGTGTTCATACCCCACAACAAAATGGGATAGTTGAAAGGAAACATAGCCACCTTTTAAATGTTGCTAGAGCCTTACTGTTCCAAGCTGGTTTCCCTCTTAAATTCTGGTCTGAGAGTATTCTAACTGCTACGTATTTGATTAACAGGACTCCGTCGTTTGTCTTAAATGGTAGGTCTCCTTATGAGCTGAGGATTGTTGGGTGTCTTTGTTTTAGCACTGTTTTAAACAATTCTGAAAAGTTTAATAGTCATGCTGAAAAATGTGTTCTAGTTGGATATTCTAATGAGAAAAAAGGGTATAAACTGTGGAGTCTAGACCAAAGAGTTATATTCTATTCTAGGGATGTCAGATTTTATGAATCTGTCTTTCCGTTTAAAGAAAAGAAAACCTCTCTTGATCCGGATTCTGAAGTTAATACTTTGAATTTTTTTGACATATTTGATCAAAATGACACCCAAAACTCCAAATCTGACTCCACTCCCAATGATGATAACACAAGCATAAATCCTGTAGTCCTAAATCAGTCTTAGCAACCTGTAAATGACTCTAACAATACTTTAGGAATGACTGATGTACAACAACCAAGTAATGTTGAGTTAGAAACTGGTAGGGTTGAGCTAGATCTAGAAGTTGAGGAAAACATTAGCAATTCTGAGGGAGAGAATATAGGGAAACCTAGCAATGTTTTAAGGAAATCTTCTAGAAATGTAAAATTTCCATATAAGCTTAATGACTTTGTTGTTGATGGTAAAGTCAAATATGGTCTTGAAAAAGTATTGAATTATGCTAATCTTGATTCTGAAAGTATGTGTTTCGCTTCTATGCTTAATAAGAGTTGTGAACCTAAAAACTATTTTGAAGCTAAAACGGATAACAATTGGGTTACTGCCATGAATGATGAGTTAGAAGCCTTACACATAAATGATACTTGGGAAATAGTCGATTTGCCTCCTAATAGGAAAGCCATAGGCTGCAAATGGATTTATAAAATCAAATATAAAGCATCAGGCGAAATAGAAAGGTACAAGGCTAGACTTGTAGCTAAGGGGTTTAGTCAAAAGGAAGGAATAGACTTCTTTGAAACCTTTTCACCTGTTATGAAAATGGATACTGTCAGATACGTTCTAACTATTGCTATTAATAGTGGTTGGGATGTTCATCAACTTGACGTAAATAACGCTTTTCTATATGGTAACTTAAATGAAGAAGTCTATATGACCCTTCCCAATGGTTATAATCCCAGCCATATTAATAATGTTTGTAAGCTTAAAAAGTCTCTCTATGGTCTTAAACAAGCTCCTCGAATGTGGAATGAAAAGCTTGTTGATGTTTTAATTGATCTTGGGTTTAAACAAAGTAAATGTGACCACTCCATGTTTGTCAAAACAAGTAAATCCGTGTTTATTGTTTTACTGGTTTATGTGGATGATATAGTCATAACTGGAAATTGTTCTACTAAAATTTCAAAAATTAAATCCCTTCTTAAATCCAAATTTTTTATTAAAGATTTGGGTCTGTTAAAATATTTCCTTGGGATTGAGGTTCTCAAAACCAAAGATGGCTTATGTTTATCGCAAAGGAAATATTGTCTTGACTTACTTGCTGAATTTGGTTTGACTGGGTGTAAACCTGTTAACAGTCCTATTGAACCCAATCATATTTTAACCCATTTTTGTGAAAAAAATAATCAAGCTTTACCAGATATTTCTGTTTATAAAAAATTAGTGGGAAAACTAATATATCTTTCTCATACCAGACTGGATATTGCCTATTCAGTTCAATATCTTAGTCAATATATGCACAGTCCCGCTAATGCTCATTTCAAATTCGCTTTAAGGCTTTTAAGATATCTCAAAGGGTCTCCCGGGAAAGGCATACTGTTTAAAAAAGGGGATTCCTTAGAACTTAAAGCCATTGTTGATTCTGACTGGGGAAAATGTGTTAACTCTAGGAAATCTATCACTGGTTTCTGTATCTTCTTAGGTAACTCTCTTATTTCATGGAAAAGCAAAAAGCAGTCTACCATATCTAGATCTTCTGCTGAGGCAGAATATCGTGCTATGTGTGCTGCAACATGTGAAATCATTTGGCTTCTTAACATTTTAAATGAACTTAAAATTGATGTTAAACTTCTTGTTTCTCTTTTCTGTGACAATACAGCAGCTATTTCAATAGCTGTTAATCCTGTGTTTCACGATTGAACAAAACATTTTGAAATCGATCTCTTCTTTTTAAGAGAAAAATTTTCAAAAGGTGTCATTAAGACCGTTGGTATCTCATCTGAAGATCAAACTGCAGATGGCTTTACGAAAGGGTTGCATGTTCAAGCTCATGATAAGGTTTGTGAAAAACCTGGTTTATTTAATTGTTTCGCATATTGAATTGAGAGGGGTGTTAAATTATATATTTAGTATATATTTTATCATTATTATTGTTGGTGCATACGTCTGTCGACTTCGTCTTGTATCGAGTCTTGTATTGTATTAGATAGATCAGGGCACGCAAAACGAGAAATATGGGTATGATGGTATTTCGCACGAAATAGCAACCAGCTATTTCGTATGAAATCTAATTTCTCTTGAGTGATTCCGTGCGAAATTACCTGCCCTATAAATAGCCTTGATGTCTTGGGATGCGTGTGAAGTGTTATATATATTAGGTGTATATTTTAAGCCCCTTTAACACTTTTTTAGTCAAGTTTTAAATTTATAAAACACGATATTTACTAACACTATACACACATATGGGCAAGTGCACCCATCGTGAGCGTAGTATAGTGTTGGTAAGATACCGAGGTCGTCCAAGGACACAAGAGCTTTTAGTACCGGTTTATCCTCAACGTCTAATCAAATCAAGAGTTTAGAAAAATGTTTTAAACTAAGAAAAATAAAAACTAACTAAAATGGTGAAAAATAAAAAAAAAAAGAAAAACAAATAGACAAGATGAATCACTTGGTTCCGACTCGTATCTAGTGTAACCTTTGATTATTTCCGCACTTTTTCACTTTTTAAGAGATTATCTTAGTTATTGTAGTAGGCCCCTCTTTTGAAGGTGACGTTACCCTCACCCCAGTAGTTTGAGTCAGCAAGGATACAATCCTAAAAGGGTGGATTATTGAAAGATAATTAATTAAGTTATTAATGCAAATTATGGTAGGCCCCTCTTTTGGAGGTGACGTTACCCTCGACTAAGTAGTCTGAGTCAGCAGGGATACAATCCTAAATAGCTGGGTTATAGTATTAATAGTAGTTAACTTATGAGGGGATCAAAGAGTTTGGACCCTCGCCATCCAATACCGTTAAGTATTGAAGGAGGTCCTACTAAAATTGACCCAGGTCCATTGCAGGACCTCTAAACGCTGAACAATGGCAAGACCTTTACCAAACCGTTCCCTTAACCCCCGACCAGGTAGCCAACATACCTCCATATAGACCGTGGAGATATGAATGGTGAAAATCTTTTGTTTTATATAGACAGTAAAATAATGCCAAGACACCACGGACAAACGATAAGGAAAGATCACCTTCAACATAAGAAACTAGTTATTAAAGTCATTAATACAAAACCAAGTAAAAAGTACGAAAAGATTAAAAATAAAAAGTATTACACTAGACACTTTGTCTTCACCAAGTGATGTAAGGGACTTAGGCAAACATGGCCTTGATTGTCAAGAACTCTTACGATCAATCTTGGATCCCGAGATGACTCACACACTCTACGATGGACAATGGATGATGGTGGTGGATGATGGTGTTATGGTGGTGGTGGGTGGTGGGTGAAGTGTGAGAGAGGTGGTGTGCCAAGGGATGGTTTGAGCTTGAGCCAAGCACTCCTATTTATAGGCTGAACAGAAGCTCGGGCACGGCCCCGTGTCCAGTGGGCACGGCCCGGTGTCCACATCCTCTCTTTCTTCAGTTAATGCAGCTTTGTCTTATTAGTTGACCACGCCCCCGTGTCCGCTGAGCACAACCCCGTGTGCAGAAGAATCTTTGTACTATAAAGATTTGCCTGGATTGTGCGAATCTTATAGTTGACCACGGCCCCGTGTCTGCTGAGCACGGCCCTGTGGTGGGCAATAGAAGCTTCTACCACTTTGTCTTTTCTGCTAACACTTGGGCACGCCCCCGTGCTGGCTGAGCATGGGGCGTGTTCAGTCTTCTGTTATCTTGTTTTGCTTGGGAAGATGCTGTCGTGGGGTCGGGCATGTCACGTCTTGTTCTTTTTCTTGTATTTATGTTAGTTTTTTTTATGTCTTTTTGCTTCTTTTGTTAATTTGAGCTCATTTAATCCTGAAAATACAAAAGGAAGACAAAAGCACACTTTTTCCAACATTAGTACTAAAAAAGGGTTAGTTTTATGCCACAATTGATGAAATTTATATGTTGCATTTTGAACACATCAAATACCCCCACACTTGAATATTTGCTTGTCCTCAAGCTAAACTCTTTAATATGTGGCTATTACACACCCAAATGGAATGGGTAGAGAAGAAGGTTTTTGGACTTGTCATAGAGTGTCGGGATTTCCAAGATTCTTTATTTAGTTTTATTTTTGTTTATTTACAATCCTATTTGTCATGATTTATTTAAAACTTTTCATAAGATAAATTACTTATTAGGGCATAGCATGCCTTCGTAAAATTATTTATATACAAGTTCACATACCTCACGGGGATCACTCAACACTCGGCCGAAGATGTATTTTTGTGGATCACTCGAGAGCGGCATGAAACTTACTCCTACCATTGGCTTGCCAAGCAATCAATCCTCCTCCTTTTTAACTTATATACCTTTGTAAATATCAAGAGGACTTTGTGGGTGAAGGGTTAGGCTTGGGTTAAAGGTAGGTGGTTGGGTTAGTGGTTAGTAGAAAAAGGGCGAAAAACGTAACAAGCGTCGGTTTTCGTAAGACTTTTTATTTTTGTAACTTTTATTTTGATGAAGCTATTATTCAAACAAAGTTATTTTTGATGAACTTGTTTGTTTATTTTCTTTTGCTTCATCAACACATATTGTTTTTTTTTTTTTTTTTTTTTGAAAAGTCATACGAAAAACGAATTTGTTACTAAAACAAAGGGTTAAAAATGAAAAAGGGTTTGGTGGGTAAAAGGGTGTTTGGTTTGGGTTATGAAATGAAAAGGTTTAGGCTCAAAGGGGCTAACTAGGGGGATTTTTGGGTAGGTGGTAAAAAAAAAAGAAAATAATGGTGTAGAAATAAAAAGGGTTAGTCCTAATGCCTCCATCATTTACTTACTCGGGTTTAAGTTGGTAAGGACCGGGAATGTATCGTCATGGCAAGTTCTAGAGTCGTAAGAACCAAACGGCTATTCACACAAGAAACGAAAAATGAGCATTTAGTTTAAAGATATGTAATTGTATGTTCAATAAAGGCTCAAAACTCACTTTTGTGGGAATGGGTTTTTATGTGATCAAGTATATATAATTAAATTTTAACTAAGTTTGCCATGCCTTTTCATAATTTTCTTATGTTGGTTCTTTTTATCACGACGCTATCGGTTGTAAATTCGTAAAAATATAACCTTTTTGAGAACTTGAATTTCCCGAGTTAAACATAGACAAGTAAAAAAAATGAAAATTTTTGAAAAAAAAATTGGGGTGCTTAGTGGTTCCAATAGAGTTTTGTGTAAGGCTTGTATTTAGGACTTGCAAGATTCAAGGTTTTAGCATCCCCCCCACACTTAAATTACACATTGTCCTCAATGTGTCCCAAAAATAGGTTTTTATGTTGATTGAATGTGTAAAAAGGTGTAAAAAGCAAAAATTTTGTGTTACTGGGCGCTGAACACGGCCCCGTGTTGTCCGGGCACGGCCCCGTGTTCAAGTGCCAGTAATAAAATTAAATCAAGAGAAACAGAAGCCTGGACACGGGGGCATGTTGGGTGAACACGGCCCGTGTCCAGTTACCTGAACTGGGTCTTTTTCTGCAGACTGTGCAGCACGGGGCCGTGTTGGGCGGACACGGCCCGTGCCGAACTTACTGTAAACGAAGAAATTTGTCGGACGGTTCTGTTTTCCTGCATGGAGTGCTGGTTCAAGTTTCCCTTGTATCCCTTGCCATCTCAAGTGTTTTTTATTCATGAAAATTAAAACTAACTAGAAAACAAGAAAATTAATCTAAACTAAACTAAGGATAGTTCCGCGGAATGCCTCCGTGGTGCGCCATGTTTATAAGGGTCCTTGGCTAGACCCAAAGCCTGGTCATATGTTACCCAAGTGGGATGTATTGTATCCCATGTTACACCGTCGGAGAGCGTCATCCAAGCTTGAGTCTATGACCTTCATGTAGTTGACCGGGTCTTCGTCCTCTATTCTCTTTCCACATTCAAACTTCACTTCCTTGTCCCCAAACTTCAATGTTAACGTTCCGTCATTCATATCCACCACTGCTTGGGCGGTGGCTAGAAATGGCCTCCCGAGGATGAGAGGGACATCGGTGTCTTCTTCCATGTCTAGGATGACAAAGTCGGTTGGGAAAACGAAGTTGTCAACCTTGACCAATAGATTTTCAGCGACACCTTGTGGAAATTTGACGGATCTGTCGGCGAGTTGTATGCTCATCTTTGTAGGGCTTGTTGCTCCTAGGCCGAGTCGTTTGAACATCGATGTGGGCATGAGGTTAATGCTAGCCCCAAGATCGGCTAATGCATTACGAACGGGGGATTCCCCAATCGAGCAAGGAATTGTGAAGCTTCCGGGATCGATTTTCTTTTGTGGAAGTTTGTTGAGTACTAAGGCGGAGCATTCTTCGCCTAAGTTAACTAATTGCAATGATTCAATTTTCCTTTTGTGAGTGAGGAAATCCCTCATGAATTTTGCATATTTAGGCATTTGGGTTAGGACCTCAATAAAAGGAATATTAACATGCAATTGTTTTAGTAAATTTTCGAACTTTGCGAATTGCTCATCGGTCTTTTGACGATTTAACCTACCGGGGTACGGAATTGGAGGAGTTTTGGCAGGCTCTTGATTTGGTAAAGAAGCTTTTTCTTGTGTGGGCGGAGTTGTGGTTTGGCTAGACTGGCTTCTTTCATCTGGCGGTAATGGAGCCTCCTCGGGACCCACGGTTCGGTTTCTCAATGTGATGAGGTGTACCTGCGCCTTTAGGTTGGTTTCGGTATTACTTGGTAACGCGCCTTGTGGTCTCTTGGAGAAATTTTGAACTAGTTGATTTAATTGTTTTTCAATGTTTTGAATGCTAGCTTGTTGATTTCTAAAATTCGATTCCAATTGTTGAAATCGATCCGAGTTTTTCTTTTCGGTGTCGGAGATGAGGTGAGATACAGTATCTTCAAGCCTTTCTCTTCCACCTTGTTGTTGAGAGAAATTTTATGGTTGTTGAAAGTTAGTTCGTTGGTTTTGTTGGTTACTACTATTGCCGGGATCTCTCCAACCAAGATTTGGGTGGTTAGCCATCCTTGGTTGTAAGTACCCATTGGAGGACCCGACGGCCTAGGTCTATTATCAATGTAGTTTACCGTTTCTGATTGTTCATCTAATTCTTTCATACAACTCCAATTTTCATGTGGCCCATCACACCCTTCACAAGCCATAACCGAGGCCGTTTTTGTCATTTCTAGCTTTTTGATTTTTGAAGAGAGGGCCTCGATTTGGGCTTGTAAAGAGGTTCTTTCATCAACCTTATGGGCGCCCGGGGCAATAGATTTATTACCTCGGGGAGTGTGCCATTGAAAATTGGTTTGAGCAATTTCCTCAATTTGATTATATATTTCTTTTGGGCGACGATTACCTAAAAGTCCCCCGGAGCTAGAATCAAGTGTTTGTCTTGTGTGTGGCAACAACCCATTGTAGAAAGTGGATACTTGTTGCCACACCACTAGACCATGATGAGGACACTTTCTTAGTAGCTCCTTGAACCGTTCCCAAGTTTCATACAAGGATTCCCCATCCTCTTGTGAGTATGTATTAATTGCAGTCATTAATTTAGCCGTTTTAGCAGGAGGGAAATACTTATATAGAAACTTTTGGGCTAGTTCATCCCAGGTGTTTACCGAGCCAACTGGGAGGGTGTTAAGCCAAGCCTTAGCTCGGTCTTTTAGTGAAAATGGAAACATCCTAAGGCGAATGGCGTCGTTTGATGCTCCATTGATCCGAAAGGTATCACATATTTCCAAGAAATTAGTAATATGTAGATGGGGATCCTCGTCCGCAAGCCCATGGAAGGTTGCGGAGTTTTGAAGCATTTGTATCAAATGCGGCCAAAGTTCGAAGTTGTTGGCTTCAACATTCGGTGCATTGATAGCGGCGCCGAGATTACCTACGGTGGGCCGTAGGTAATCCATGAGGCTACGTTAGTACGCCATTGGAAGTGGATCCCCCGAAACTTTCTCTTGATTTTTAGCTTTAAGTCTTTTTCTGAGAAAGCGTTCGGGTTCTTTTAGAGGTTCTTTTATGTCTCTACTAGAACTGGAGCTCATGCACTACGTAGGAAGTTCAAATGTGGCGCCAAGGTCCCAAGTCCTGCGATAAAAACAAAGAAAGAATGTTGGTCAGAAGGTTCACCACGGCCCCGTGCTCAGCGAACACGGCCCGTGGTCAAGTTTACAGTAAATGTTTTCCGGATCCCTGTTACTGGGAGTTGGAAACTGCCCCGTGTTGCACCGACACGACCCCGTGCTCAGCTCTCTGTAACTCGGAAAATAAAAACTGCCAGTGATAGTGTTGGACACGGCCCGTGTCTGACCAGGCACGGCCCGTGCTGAGCTCTGCAGAAACAGAAAAACTGAAAAAAAAAATCCTAAAAAAATGAAAAATAAGAAAAACGATTAGGCCGTTGATTCCTAACTTTCTTAAAATCCTTGTGTCCCCGGCAGCGGCGCCAAAAACTTGATGTGTGTGAAGTGTTATATATATTAGGTGTATATTTTAAGCCCCTTTAACACTTTTTTAGTCAAGTTTTAAATTTATAAAATACGATATTTACTAACACTAGACACACATATGGGCAAGTGCACCCATCGTGAGCGTAGTATAGTGTTGGTAAGATACCAAGGTCGTCCAAGAACACAAGAGCTTTTAGTACCGGTTTATCCTCAACGTCTAATCAAATCAAAAAGTTTAGAAAAATGTTTTAAACTAAGAAAAATAAAAACTAACTAAAATGCTGAAAAATAAAAAAAGAAAAACAGATAGACAAGATGAATCACTTGGTTCCGACTCGTATCTAGTGTAACCTTTGATTATTTCCGCACTTTTGCACTTTTTAAGAGATTATCTTAGTTATTGTAGTAGACCCCTCTTTTGAAGGTGACATTACCCTCACCCCAGAAGTTTGAATCAGAAAGGATACAATCCTAAAAGGGTGGATTATAGAAGGATAATTAATTAAGTTATTAATGCAAATTATGGTAGGCCCCTCTTTTGGAGGTGACGTTACCCTCGACTAAGTAGTCTGAGTCAGCAGGGATACAGTCCTAAATAGCCGGGTTATAGTATTAATAGTAGTTAACTTATGAGGGGATCAAAGAGTTTGGACCCCCGCCATCCAATACCGTTAAGTATTGAAGGATGTCCTACTAAATTTGACCCAGGTCCATTGCAGGACCTCTAAACGCTGAACAATGGCAAGACCTTTACCAAACCGTTCCCTTAACCCCCGACCAGGTAGCCAACATACCACCATATAGACCGTGGAGATATGAATGGTGAAAATCTTTTATTTTATATAGACAGTAAAATAATGCCAAGACACCACGGACAAACGATAAGGAAAGATCACCTTCAACATAAGAAACTAGTTATTAAAGTCACTAAAATACAAAACCAAGTAAAAAGTGCGAAAAGATTAAAAATAAAAAGTATTACACTAGACACTTTGTCTTCACCAAGTGATGTAAGAGACTTAGGCAAACATGGCCTTGATTGTCAAGAACTCTTACGATCAATCTTGGATCCCGAGATGACTCACACACTCTACGATGGACAATGGATGATGGTGTTATGGTGGTGGTGGGTGGTGGGTGAAGTGTGAGAGAGGTGGTGTGCCAAGGGATGGTTTGAGCTGGAGCCAAGCACTCCTATTTATAGGCTGAACAGAAGCTCAGGCACGGCCCCGTGTCCAGTGGGCACGGCCCCGTCTCCACATCCTCTCTTTCTTCATTTAATGCAGCTTTGTCTTGTTAGTTGACCACGCCCCCGTGTCCGCTGAGCACGACCCCGTGTGCAGAAGAATCTTTGTACTATGAAGATTTGCCTGGATTGTGCGAATCTTATAGTTGACCACGGGCCCGTGTCCAATGAGCACGGCCCTGTGGTGGGCAATAGAAGCTTCTACCACTTTGTCTTTTCTGCTGACACTTGGACACGCCCCCGTGCTGGCTGAGCACGGGGCGTGTTCAGTCTTTTGTTATCTTGTTTTGCTTGGGAAGATGCTGTCGTGGGGTTGGGCATGTCACGTCTTGTTCCTTTTCTTGTATTTATGTTATATTTTTATGTCTTTTTGCTTCTTTTGTTAATTTGAGCTCATTTAATCCTGAAAATACAAAAGGAAGACAAAAGCACACTTTTTCCAACATTAGTACTAAAAAAGGGTTTGTTTTATGCCACAATTGATGAAATTTATATGTTGCATTTTGAACACATCATCTTGTCATTTGTAACTTTCCGGTTTCAGTACCGAACTGCTGCCGAAGTGTCTACTTGCTGTAATTCTTTGTCAAATCAATCAAAAGACAGTTTAAAGTGAATTGCAAGCTGAATTACCTCGATACGTTTGTTTCCGCCTCTCGTATTGAGCAAAAACTCTTCTGAACGACTAGTTTGGTCGGTAAAACGATCCTACAAGTGGTATCAGAGCTCAGGAAGAAGAGTTCATACCAATTCAGCTGCAAAATCTGATTTCTACACTTTCTTTTTCTAAATTAACAAGTTTTCACGTCAAAATGCTTTGAATTTCACACATTATACGCGAAATAGTGTTTTAATAAAGCCTTGAAAGAATTGGACCTAAAATCAGCTTAAAACCTGTTCAATTTTGGCAAAAACAGCTCGAGATGATGACATCAGCAGTATTTCGCCCGAAATAAGGTTTTAATTTCGCACGAAATAGCCTTACTTCGCACCAGATTCTAATTTCATTTGAAAAGTGTACTAATTTCGTACAAAATTACCTATTTCGTACGAAATCACGTAATTTCGCTTGAAAATTCAGCTATTTCGTACGAAATTACCTATTTCGCTTGAAACAGGGTGATTTCGCTTCAATAGTCATTTCGTTTGAACTGATTTCGTTTGAGATTGTCTTGCTGGTATTTCGTTTGAACAGGTATTCCGTGTAAAAAGGTGTTTTCGTTTGAGTTGGTATTTCGTTTGAAAAGCTGTTAGTGTGAAACTTTGAAAACCGAAACATGGAAGAGAAATTTTACAACGCCTTTGCTACTCCAATTAGTATTGTTCAGAACATAATGTTAGAAAATGAAACGGATACCATGCAAAAACCGCCAAAGCTCATGAATATTGAGGAGCATAAAGGATAGGAAGAACGGTTTGAGAATTGGGTTCAAGCAAATTATTTGGATGCTTGGGAATGTGTTGAGACGAAATATGTTAGACCAATGACTGATGATGAGGAGGTGATTGCAATTAATGATCTTAGTGCTGAAGATAAAAAGAAGTACAAAGATGAAAAAATGATGACGAGTTTATTACATCAAGCTGTTAAGGAAGATATCTTGGTTTATTGCAACACAATGGAACTGCTTAGTCAATTTGGAAAACTTTAAAGTCAAAGTTTGTTGGAAGTAAAGAAATGATAAAAAAACAAGAAATCACTTTTGAAGAAAGAATTTGATCTATTTCGGGGTTTGAGAACTGAAAGCACTAAGCAGATTATCAAAAGATATTGCAATCTGTTAGTCAACATGAAAAGGGTGAGCATCATAAAAGAGAATGAAGAATTGATTGAGAAGCTAGCTGATGCGTTGCCACATGAAACTTGGGGCACATATCTTATGATGCTGAGAAATAAGAAAGATTTTGGGAATCTGACACTGAGCAAGTTCATTGAAAAGATGGAAGCTCAAGAGATGGAACAAAGGAAGATATCAAGAATGAAATATTTTGATGGTGAACAAGATATCGGTCTTTATTACAAAGGAGGTATCAGTGATAAGACCAACATGTCACCAAAGGTTGAAATGGCATTCAATGCTAAAAGTTCATCAGGAGGGTCATCTAAAGGATCAAACAACAAAACTGAATTTTCTTCATATCCATCATATGATCCAAATTTTTCAACAACCAAGAATGGAAAGAAATTATAGTGCAACATGGTATTAGATCTTGAAAATGGTCAAAATTACACAGAGGAGGTTGCAAAAGGTCATATGTCTCTGCTGGTGACTGTGCTGGAGTCATATGAGAGTTTGGTTGCAGGTCGGATCGGGAATCCAATGCTGACAAAAGAGTATTATGATCAGATAGATGCTGAGGAGATGAAATTGATGGATATAAAGTGGTGTTTGGCGAGTGTGTTGAGGAGAGCTGAAAAGTTTAAACAAATTACGGGAAGAGATGATTTCCGTGATGCAAATGTTTCTACTTTAGGTTTTGATAAACCTAAAGTTACTTGTTTTCGTTGTAGGGAAAAAGGACACTTCAAGAGGGAGTGCATAAACTGCGAAACAAGTGGAGCTCAAAATCCGTTCAACAACAATGATTATTATCGGAAAGCATTTTATCATCAAGTTGCTCAACAATCACATCAACAACCACAAATTGCTCATGCCAGGAACGAGATTGAAGAATCATCAAAAAGAGCTTGTATGGTGAATCAAGATGATAAAAAGTCATCAAAAGGATTCAATTGGGACAAATATGTTTCAGCAGATAGTAAAGCATGTCTGATAAATCAAGATGACGAAAAATTACCAGAAGGGTTTAGCTGGGCAAATTTCAGTTGGGATGATTATGATCCTAACAAAATTTCAATTCATAAAGCTTTAGCTGCTCGAGTTGCTGAAGACAGTGATAATGATGATGATAATTATGCAAGAAGAATGGAAGAACACTTAAGAATGCTAGAGGAGAGTGACAGTGATGATGAAAAAGCTAAAAAGAAAAAGAAGAAAGTTAAAAAACCTGTCAGCAGTGATGATGAAGAAGTTCCTGTGATAAGGAAGAAATTAAAAGACATTCCAGTTTTTAAAGTTGAAGCAGAAGCTGATGCACAAAAGATTCCTGTGAAATGTGAAAACTGTGAAGTAGTGAAGAAGCAAAACAGTACTTTGATTCATAACATGAATAGATTGAAAGAATCTTATGATGTTCTGAACAAAGCAATGAATCAGTACAATCAGTTAAGCAGCGAACAAGCAACAACAATGAAGACACTTCAAGGAGTTTTAATGACAAAGCAGAAAGTTGTCAACAATTACATTGAGAAATGTGCTGTATTGGAACAGAAACTGGAAACCCAAAGGATTGAAACAGAAAGAGTTAATAGGTTGTTAAGAAGTTACTCATGTACTTCTTATGTTATTGACAGGATTTATCCAACTGTTGAAGGCATGAAGGCATTTGATGAAGAGGAAGTATCTGAAGACAAGAGCTCTGAAAAGAAGAAGGATACTGAAATGAAAGATTCTGGTAAGAAACATAGTGCCAGTTACAACAAGTGTCCACCCCCGCTTGAAAATGGATATTCTCCACGAAATCCAAATTCAGAAAGAGTTAAAAAGGCAACCAATTTACAGTCGGAGTCTGAGTCTTCAGAAAATTTGCCAAACAACATTGATGTCACCTTCACATCGTCTGACACTGATCATGAGTCCGAATTAATAAAGAAAGTGGTAGATCAAGTGTTGGATAACGATGAAACCGAGGAGTCAAAGTCGGAGTCAAAATCAGAGTCAAAGTCTGACAAGTCAAAGTCAACAGTCAAAAAGGACAAACGGGTTTACAATAAAGAATTTTTGTTATCAAAATCAAATTTGAATGATGAAATGTTCAAAGTAGCATATACTTTGAATGATTCTGACAAATTATATTCTGATGAAGAATTTCCAATAAGAGGTGTTAAACCAGAAATGATAAAAAAGGTTTTCAAACTGACAGAAATTAATATTTCTGAAATAAAAGATGTAAATCTTTCTGAAAATCCAAGACCTTACACCTCAAGAGTTCAACAAAGGTTAAATAAGAAAAAAGGTTACAGTTCTGGTTCTGATTTTCAAAAGAAACCAAACCATAACGGTAATTTCAAAAGAAAAGGTTTAGGATTTATTCCACCGAAAAATCATAAAAATGAAAAAACTTATAAACCAAAAACTGTTTTTGTTTCAGGAATATCATCTGAAGAAGATAAGGAGCAATTGTTCAGAAAGCAGACGAACAAAGAATTCCTTGCTAAGAAGCAAGAAGAAATGAAGAATGAAATTGTTCAAAAGAAAGAAACGAGAACCTGTTTTCAATGCAAAACAATTGGTCATATAGCCAAGAATTGTCCTAAGGCAATTCAATCAAAACAGGAAGTGTCTCGAAAACTGAAAGAGAAGATAGTTGAAAATGAAGTGCCAACCAAACCTTTTATAGTTTTCAAAAACTCAAAATTTGAGGTTGGTGAATGTTTAAAAAGGTTTTACAAGAGAAAAGCAAATCTTGACAATAAAAAATGGGTTGTTAAGAAATTTGATGATAATTCTAGCAATGATTCTGATTCGTCAAAATCAGAGGAGCTATCTTCTGGTGATGAATCCGATTCCACAAAGTCAGATGAGCCACATGTTGTTTTAAAAGATGAAAAGTCAGTTCCGCCATTGGATGATGAAAATTTTCCACCATTGCGTGCTGAAATTTTAAAATCAAAGATTGGAAAAGTCGAAATTTCAAATCAATTCTTTTCTGAAAAGAAATAATTTTATGTTGAAAAAGTATTTAACCCCAAAGTGAAACACATTTTTGGAAAAATGGTTGATAGGAAGGTAAAGGGGGTTAAAGAATTTTACGAGAAGAAAACAAAGAAACCGAGTGTTGGTAACTCAGAATCTCCCAAGGTCTGTCAGGCTTGGGAAAATCTCTTAAACTGAAAAAAACCTGACTTGCCGGAGCTCCCAAGTGGGTAATCGTGGAGCATGAATCGGCATCATTCTTAAAAATTTGTACTTCTAAAATTGTTAAATTCTACAGGTGGTGGAATTGCCGGAACTTCCAGGTTGGTAAGTATGGAATAGGAATCGGCATTTTTCTTACAAAGTGGTATTTCAGTTTGGAAGTGGTAGTTGTTCTTAAAATTGTAATATGTTATTTTACATCTGGTAAAGTTGAACCTACAAGTGGTTAATCAAGGTCATTAAGTTGAACTTGATTTAACTTTCATCAAATGGTTAAAAAAAAAACAATGTGATGAGTTTAACCCCATTTTTACAAGTGGTAAAATCAACACAACTTATTTTACGGAAAAACCATTTTTGATTAAAACAAACTTAAGTGTTTTGAAATCAAATGGGAAAATAGTTTGTTGTAAGGGGGAGTTTTGATTGTTTATGCCAAGTGGATGGAGAATTGAAGCAATTCACAACAGTTGTCATTTCTGTGTACAGTTTGTTTTCAAATTGTCTTTAAATGCTTTTGCATTTTAGGGGGAGTAAGAATTTCAGAAAATCCAAAAACATTTGAAAATTTGAAAAAGTCAAAAACATGATAAAATCAAAAATTGAGTTTTGTTGTGAAAAAGAGGAAATGATAGTACATCAGTGGACTTTCACGGCATGCTAAAGATTTGGAAAGAGAAAATTGTAACACCCTCGCTAATAATTAACTTATTTCGTTTAATTTACGAAAACGAACATGTAATATTAGTTACATATACATGGAAAATACAGGTTAATTAAAACTTTTCTAGATTTAAAAATATTACATCATGACTAGTATAAATTTGCCGTTTAAAAATAACGACAACACTATGTGTGGAAGCTTGTAACTTGATCGTGTTCGGTCCTTCTTTGAGCTTGATCGTCCTCCGGTACTAGAACTTTACCTACAACTCATAAAACATGAGTTAGATTAGTCATACGTAGCATAAAACGTATTTAAATGGGTTCGCAATGCATAAAAGATTAAAATAAACAATTTTCGGGCATCAGGAACCCCGTCACGTCGCGTGACGGCCTAAGGCCTTCCTTGTTGCATGGCGCGACGCCTTGATTTTTCCAGAATGTTGCAGCTTGTTGCTGCATTTACCCAGCTATACTTATTTACCAAAATTCTAACTTCAAAGTATCATAACTTTCAATCTACATGTCTGTTTTACACGATTCTTTTTCCTATGTGATCGTAATTTAATTCTCCATCATATGGAGTTATAACCCGACGTCTAAACTCATAAAATATTAGATTTCAAGCCCTCGGCTTGATATTAATTTATAAGGAATCTTGACCCGTTCAAGTTAAAACTACCAACTTGTTTCTAAATAATAAAAGTGCATACACCAATGTATTTAACTCAAAATCTCTAGCTCGGGTTCATAACTTTTTGTGAATTATGAAACTAGTACACAAGCTATGCGCATGAGTCCGTTTTGACCCATTTAGAGTATTTTTATGCATTCAAGCATCTAACTCATTCTTTTCATTTCACACTTCGTATTCCCATATTTGATTAACTACTTATATTCCACCATAACTAATTTTTTGTGGCGTATTTAACAAAATGAACCCATTAACCCATTATCGTATTTTTTTTACCATTCGGTTAATCATTTTACACGAATGACCCATTCTTAGGAATTTGACCCACGAAAGTTTATGCCCATACTCCTATACGTATCTAAAGGGTTACATAATCATAATATAAGATCCTAAACAACCTCTAAGGGTCGTTTGCCCAGTTTACCCATTAAAGGCTTTTTGGTCAATTTTAGTCCCTCATTTTACGACGAATGACTTTCGCTAATTATTTGACCAAAATCGCATTTTTAACTATAACCTTATGTATGCGTACCTGTCTCGGGTCAACTTATAGACCCGTTTTATACCTTACTCTTTATTAACCGCTACTTATGGCGACGCAATTATCCACTTCCTGTTCACTCCTGTGAACATACGACTTAACAACCAAACGTTAGTCGATATTTGTCAAATGGTGTTATTACCACCATTTGACCCATTTGGCTTATACGACCAAACATTTATATTTATAAAAAAAATCATGGTTTTTAATTACCCATTCACACATCCAACCCATTTTGGATTTTTTTTTTACCACAAGATCCTTTTCCCATTAACCATGGTTTTGATCGTTTTTATTCGTTCCGACTCATATTGTTTCGTATCGGAACCGATATTCAGATACAATCTGTTGTCATATTTATCACCTATAAAATAAATACGTACACTTAAATTGGGTGTAAGCTTTACTTACCTCGCGTCCGCGCAAACATTCTTCGCATCCATGATCCGTTTGACCCGTTCCTTTCCAAGCTCCCACCTAGCTTGTTTAGCAACTATATCATAACATCCAAAAGATGGTTAGATTGGTCATTCTATATAATGGCCATCACCCTATGAAACCCTTTTTTTACACACTTATCAATCAAAGCATGCCATATATTCAACAACTAGTTTCATACCATAATTCTGTTGGAAATTTTAGTGAAAATGAGTTTTTCACTAAATATTTTGGACATTAATAATATTTATATATGTGTTGTATAAATAATTATTTATGGTTTGTGTTCAAACTATGTCCAAATAGAGCTAAGATGAATGAGATATCGAAGCTTGAAGTTATATGTTTGGAACAAACAAAGATGAATAAAATGGATTAGTTTTGTCAACTTGTCCCACATAGGTGGGATGACAAAACTTAAAGTGGTTTATAAGGAGGAGCACACCTTGTACTCATGCACATATGCGCACGTGTCGTGGGCTATAGGCCCTATGTAGTGCACTTTGAACTTCGCACACCGCCTTTGTATTTTTGTCCATGAGCGCGTGGTCAGATACATGGTGGGTCCGCTTATGGCGCACCTTTGGGTGGCGTAGGCGGATAGCATGGCATGTCGATGCGGCGCGAGCTCCTTAGGCGCATGGCGCACGTCATTGGCTAGGGCAGAGAGTGCAGGTGGCGCACGAGTATGGACTGTGCATGACCGGGTGGCGTCCTGGTATACGTAGTGGCATCCGTATGGCGCGCGGCTCCATATGGCGTGGCATGAGATCCTTGAAGCGTGGCACGCGGACTGGCGGATCAGTTCTAGCATGCGCGCAGGTTTGCAACAGTAGTAAAAGATCTAGTTAGACCTAGTCAAACTAGTTGTTTCAAACCATTTAATTCGTGTCATGATGAATATGACCGTTTTGACTAACCACTTAAGTCCATTAAATTAGAGATTAATGTCATATTCATTATCTTGTTTATTACAAGATTAATGTTATAGTTATGACAAGATTAATGTCTATTTTATTACTAGTTTTAATGAGCTTAAAACTATAAGTGTATATATATGAACTTGGTGGTTCATATTAGATACGACTAAGAAAATAGACATTCTCTTTAGTCTCGATGTTTCATTGAGAGGAGTACTCTCAATTTTACACAACTTCACATTGTTCCAATTTTATGAACACCAATTTATACCCGGTGTAATCTCGGGCGCGAGTGTCATCTCCGGCAGTACAACTACTGCTTCGGTTGTTGTATCCTGGAAACAGACCGTCTGAGAGGAGGCGCGAAATCTGTTTTAAGGGCCCCGTGTCTAACACGATCCTCAACCAAAACCGTCAACGACAGTTTGTTCATTCTTGCAGTGGAGGTTTGTACAAGATGGTGCGGTTGAAGTTCTTCCAAAGACGTTGGCTTGAATCAAGATTGGTACAATATATTTGTATTTTATTTATTGTTCATTTTATTTTGTAACCGGATTGTACTATCATATTTCCTACGAATAACGAGAGTCTCGTTATTATTTATTTTATTAATTTTTTTAATAAAAAGTGAACCTAGTTCCTACAATCTTAAAACAGACTTTCGTGAAGATTGTTGCTACATTCTTAAATCCCTTCTCTACGAGGATTTAGGTTCACGAAAGTTAAAATATTTAATGAGATTTTTGTTAAAATCTTGAAAATATTTTTTGGGAAATATTTATTTAGTACAATGAGTCGGATTATTTTTATGATTGGAGTACAATCTTTAATCCGAATACCGGGTTGCAAAACGACTTTTTGATTCAAGTTTTGGAGTTCATGGTTTGTGTTCGTGTTTAGATAAACCGAACCATATACAAAATAATATGTATTTCAATAGGTTTTGAAATACTAAATTTTTCTAACGAGCGTATTAGAAAATTTTATTTTGTAACTCCTTTCAAATTAAATGTTTGTAACGTTTAATTTATTTATTATAAGCTTTTAGTAACCATAATTGAGAGATTAATGTTGGTTTAAAAGTCTTGAAATATATTTATTTTCTAATTAGCATATTAGAAAATGATTATTTTATAAGATAACTAGTTTTAATATCTTCTAACGAGCGTGTTAGAAACGTTGTTGAAAGAATAACGACATTAAAACTTTTAAATTTCTAACGAGCGAGTTAGAAACGGATTTTTTCCACATATGTTTAAACGATTTTTATTTGTTTATTTCTAATGAGCGTATTAGAAATAGTTTATAATTTTTTTTATAAACTTTGAAACAAATTTTGTAATCGATTATTTCTAACGAGCATGTTAGAAACGATTTAAAGAATTTGATAGTTGTTTATTTTCTAACGAGCGTGTTAGAAACGATTTTGTCAATTGTTTATTTCTAACAAGCGGGTTAGAAAACGTTTATTTTATATAAACCAAAAACGGCTTATGGCAATAAATAATCGTCTAATTTTCTAATTTGCGTATTAGAATTAGTTTATCTTATAACCAACTAATTTAACGATTTGCAATCGTTAATTTCTAACGAGCGGGTTAGAACCAGGTTAACTATGATAAGCTATTTAAGATGATTTGTAATCGTCTATATATATTTTCTAACGAGCGTGTTAGAAAAGGTTTATGTTTATTTCTAACGAGCGTGTTAGAAAACGTTCATTTAAACCAAAAGTGAATAATTGTATTCGCTTTATTTCTAACGAGCGCGTTAGAAGCGGTTTAATTTATAAAACCGAATATTTTGAATGTTTGTTAAACATTTAAATTCTAATTAGTATATTAGAATTGGTTTTCATACAAACCACTCATTTTAACGATTGATAATCGTTATTATCTAACAACGGTTAGAAATGGTTTGAATATGATAAACCATTTATTAAAACGATGTGTATTTGTTTTATTTTCAAACGAGCGAGTTTGAAATTGTTTTATATATTAAACTATTATAAGGTTTATTGTCTTGATTTGTAATCAAAACATAAATATATAGTTTAATATTAAAACACTTGCAAAAAACGAGAAATGTTTTGAACGAATAAAACATGTCTTTGCGAATTACAAGTGATTCGATACTTCCACGAGAAGTATAACGCCTTGAACCATATAATAGTCTTGGAGAGACTATTTTATGAAAAACAACTCGATGTTGTTGTAAATATAATAAGTTGCTCAACTACTTGCGAGTAGTTAATTGTAAACAACTTTATACTTTGGACAACTTGTGATTATTCAAGTTTAGAGTTCCAAGATGAGGGAGTACCTCAAAACATGACACCGAATGAAATAATTGCGTTTATTTCGGTAAAAAGTGTTGAAGATAATAACTCTTTGGCTTTTGATGTTTAGATATCATTGGTGTATTCGTTATTTTGGACTACTAATAAGTTGTCAAAAGGATACACATTTTGATACAAAGTGTAAAAAGTAATTTACACAAACACAACGAGCGGGTTGTGATCATGACTTATGTAATAAGTCACAAATCAAACATCAAATGCATAACGGCGTCGTGAGAAACGTGGTGTATGGTTTGAGATGGAATACACGAAAACGAGATATGTCATCTAATGTTGAGAGCATCAACATGGAAATGCAAATGTAAGTTTTCAAAGAATATATCATATGAAAGAAATATATGTTATTATTGTAAATGTTTTAATAAATTTAGGAAATTTATTAATGGAAATTTACAATAGTGATGGACTTGTAGATGCTTCTACCACCATCAATGTTGTTTAAACTATGTGGAGGCATGGTCCTCAATTTGGGAGAGTATCCCAATACATGGTATTAATGAAACAACAACGTAAATGTATATATCACTATAGGCATACGTGAATGCTTTGTAATTGAGAGTCAATTTAATTGGCTATATCTCAAGACTCAAGTGATTTTATACAAAGATCTTTCATCAAAGTGACTTGGATTAAGACTTATGTTTAAGTTTTTAGGAAGTCAATGATGAAGCCTTGGAGATAAAAGGCAAACGAGTTATAATCCTAATGGATGAAGTTAACTATGGTTTTGAGGCCTTCCTAAAACCGATGGTTTTGGAATGGTGAAATAAAATTTCATTATTGTGTCTAAACTAAGAAACGAATGTTCGGAAGAGATAGTGCGTTATCTCATAAGGCTGTGAAGAATCAGAATGATGCATCTTCTATTCACATGCTAGAGTATTGTGGTCTAAAGCATGCTAGACTAATACTTGTTAATTTATATGCTCGACGGAGATTAAATTAACTTTAAACATTCAAAATATGTGATGACACGAGAATGAATTTTGTGCTAAACAAAACTATAAATATAACTTCATTAAAATGCAAGCAATGTGGGGGGAGGAGGCCATTTAAGAAACAAACCCTTTAGGGTATGTGGTAATGGTAGTTGAGAAGTTTTCTCAAACTCGAAATGAAAGGGAAAACCTTTCATCACCCCATTTGGATGTTATCCAATTACACTTAAATGTGGGGGTGACTTGCATTTGAATGTGGAAATGGGAGTTGAGAAGTTTTCTCAAACTCGAAATGAAAGGGAGAACCTTTCATCGCCCCATTTGGATGCTATCCAATTACACTTAAATGTGGGGGTGACTTGCATATATTGCAAACGCTTGACCAAGTGGAGTACACAATGGTTATATGGAGTCAATCGAGTAGATTGGACTCGAATGCCAATTGGTTAGATTCAAAATCTAGTAAGATGTCAGTCATGACACACCAAAGGCATGGTGAAAACGTGTTTGGCCATGAATTGAGTTTCATGTCATTCTAAGACAAGGTACATAACTGGATCCAGGTTGAGATCATGAGTTATAAGTCTTATGAATCGACTAAAAGGCAAAGGTGACTAGCGACTCAAGAACACGTTAGAACAACTGATCCCAATTTAAATTGTCATTGGTGACTTAGTGAAGTCAAAGATAATTTTGGATCCAACAACCAGTGGGTTGATAAGAGACCAGGTTGTGGAATGGGACTAAAGCCATGGATAAAGGGACATGAGGGAAACCTAACCTAGTTGACTGGAGATCCCAAGATCTAGGTTCAATAGGCCAACTTAATCATGAACCGAAGGGTAGTCACTGTGGGGGCGTAGCTAATATATATGTTTATATGTTTCATATATCCCCCTAAAACTATAAAAGGGTGTTTAAATACGTCCTAGTCCATTCCTATAATATTCAGTGACATTGTTGTGAGGTTAAGCATAATATGTGGTTTTATGATTTGTGTAAATCATAGTAAACCATAATGCTTTTAATGATTTAAAGGGAAATCACCTATGTTGGAGAGAAGTGTGGTCGCTTCGAATGGAATTAGGGCATAATTCCTAGAGCTCCCGCAGAACCAGGAAAGTGCTCCATGACCATTATTGGAGACATACATGAGGAGATGGCCCGACTAGGGAAAGTATTGTGTGAATGTATATTGTCGTTTACACAAATGGGGGGTTGTTCAAGGACATCACGTCTACAAAACCCTAGTAGGCTAAGTATGCTTCACAAAGGAAGGTTCAAAGGCTACACCTACCTATCCTGCAATACTCGACTGTCGAGTTTTCATCGGGGAATTTTGTGTGTTTTAATCGATCTCTATTCATGTGAGGGATTGTTGGAAATTTTAGTGAAAATGAGTTTTTCACTAAATATTTTGGACATTAATAATATTTATATATGTGTTGTATAAATAATTATTTATGGTTTATGTTCAAACTATGTCCAAATAGAGCTAAGATGAATGAGATATCGAAACTTGAAGTTGTATGTTTGGAACAAACAAAGATGAATAAAATGGATTAGTTTTGTCAACTTGTCCCACATAGGTGGGATGACAAAACTTAAAGTGGTTTATAAGGAGGAGCACTCCTTGTACTCATGCACATATGCGCACGTGTCGTGGGCTATAGGCCCTATGTAGTGCACTTTGAACTTCGCACACCGCCTTTGTATTTTTGTCCATGAGCGCGTGGTCAGATACATGGTGGGTCCGCCTATGGCGCACCTTTGGGTGGCATAGGCGGATGGCATGGCATGTCGATGCGGCGCGAGCTCCTTAGGCGCATGGCGCACGTCATTGGCTAGGGCGGAGAGTGCAGGTGGCGCACAAGTATGGACTGTGCATGACCGGGTGGCGTCCTGGTATACGTAGTGGCATCCGTATGGCGCGCGGCTCCATATGGCGTGGCATGAGATCCTTGAAGCGTGGCACGCGGACTGGCGGATCAGTTCTAGCATGCGCGCAGGTTTGCAACAGTAGTAAAAGATCTAGTTAGACCTAGTCAAACTAGTTGTTTCAAACCATTTAATTCGTGTCATGATGAATATGACCGTTTTGACTAACCACTTAAGTCCATTAAATTAGAGATTAACGTCATATTCATTATCTTGTTTATTACAAGATTAATGTCTATTTTATTACTAGTTTTAATGAGCTTAAAACTATAAGTGTATATATATGAACTTGGTGGTTCATATTAGATACGACTAAGAAAATAGACATTCTCTTTAGTCTCGATGTTTCATTGAGAGGAGTACTCTCAATTTTACACAACTTCACATTGTTCCAATTTTATGAACACCAATTTATACCCGGTGTAATCTCGGGCGCGAGTGTCATCTCCGGCAGTACAACTACTGCTTCGGTTGTTGTATCCTGGAAACAAACCGTCTGAGAGGAGGCGCGAAATCTGTTTTAAGGGCCCCGTGTCTAACACGATCCTCAACCAAAACCGTCAACGACAGTTTGTTCATTCTTGCAGTGGAGGTTTGTACAAGATGGTGCGGTTGAAGTTCTTCCAAAGACGTTGGCTTGAATCAAGATTGGTACAATATATTTGTATTTTATTTATTGTTCATTTTATTTTGTAACCGGATTGTACTATCATATTTCCTACGAATAACGAGAGTCTCGTTATTATTTATTTTATTAATTTTTTTAATAAAAAGTGAACCTAGTTCCTGCAAATTCTTTTCGTTCACTAACCGTTTGACCCGTTAGTGAAGTTACTTATTCAACTAGTTAGTAAGTGATTTTAAACACTTTAAGCATGTCATATAAAGTGCTATTTGTTCCCAACAATCAATAATTCATGCCTAAAGAAAGTATATACAATCCTATGCCTTTTTCTTGGTTAATAATAACATTATTTATGTGCAGTGATTTTCTATTCAGCTGCTGTATTTGACCATTTTGACCCGTTTAAAATCTGAATTAGATCAACATGTTCAAAGATGGATCGTAGAACGCTCCAATACCTTCGCAAGCATATAAGGTACACCTTCTAACGAATTTTCTATGATTTTATATGATTTTTATAAAATCAGCTCAGCAACTATATTTTCATTTTTCAAGATCTTTCAAGTTCTGAACAGCAGTTTTAATTCGCCTATTTGGCATATTTAGCAACCACATTTGTTTCTTATGATTGAAAACAGTAAAAATTTACTTCATAAGCTTTCCGAAAAGGTATAGAACACCCAAATCGGATAAACGGTTGATTTTATATGATTTTTTTAAGATTAGTCAAAATACATATAAAAAACTACGAAAATCATGTTTAGGGTCCTTTCAAATTCGACCCAAACCATCAAATGCAACCCATTTCCATGGCTATAACCCTTATTAGACTCTTGGTAATGGTTAGAAACCTATAGCACAGTGATTGTAGGCTAAGAGATGTCAAAACATCATCTATTTCAAGATGTCATCATATGAATCCTAATTTTACCATCTTCTCAACTTCATCTTTGTCAAATTAAGAACTAGAACTAAAATTAACATATATTCAAGTTCTATTTGGTGATTCTCATACACCATCATGTTTAAAACCCGTACTATTACATATCACACGAAATTAGTCAAATTAGCCAATTACGTGTTTCTTTCATAATTTCAACATATAAACATTCGTTTAGGCATTTTAACAAACACCAAGCGGGCACGATTTCTATACCTCTTCTATTTTGTTCATGACTAATCTTTTTAACCAAGTTTCAATCATTAAATCAAACCCTTATGTCTAGCACTCATGAACAATATCAATCTTGCATCATAACATCAATTTTTTTCACAACCTAGGATACAAATTCTTGTGTTCATCACTTTGTTCTAAAAACCCACTTAACACATATATGGGTGATTGTCAATTTCATAGTTTTCATCACTAATTCGTCAAATTATCAACTAGGGTTTGTTCTTAGACATTGTTTCAACTCAATTTCATTCATATATTTAACATTCATTCCAGAATTTCATTCATGCATGTTCATCAAAATTTCAAAATATTACCAAACTTCAAAATTCAACATACCTTGTGATCACCTAAGCTGGGTGATCATGATTTTAGTTAAAGCCCCAATTTCCTAGCTTCATTTCCCTTGATTTGGCTGAATTTCTTGTGATTTAGGGTTTTGATCAAGAATCCCTTTTTCTCCTGTGTAAATCACGACCAGAATGTGTGTTTGGGGTTTTTGATTTTTGTTTTAATAATAATTACTTTCACACTTAACCCCTTTAGTCCCTCTAGTTTCTAAAGGTTATAAAAAGGTTACATAATCAAGTTCCTTCATTATTTTAAAACATTTAACTAACTATGTTGATATTCCTAGTTACTTAGTGGGTCCCGAGAGTTATAACCCGTTTTATTTTGAGTCCCGTTAACTCGGGCTTCTTATAAACTTACTTTTCTCAAAGCCTTTATTCTCCTTTTAATAAATATTAGGATTATTTGTTTAAATCCTAATATTCACCTGGTTAATTTTACCACTAACGGTATTTTACCTGTTCATTATTGTTAACGTGTTTTAATCACCAATCCTGTTTTCGGGGTGTTATAAGTCTACCCCCCTTAAAGAGGTTTCGTCCCCGAAGCCTTCTTTACGTAGTTCATTGGTTAGACTTAGTTTCATTTTCAAGGCATTCATTCTTTTCGGTAAAGAGTTATCATTCGTATTGACATGGGTGTTTTTTTATGTATAAGTCCTCATGGACCGTAGCTTTCACCTTGTATTTCTTATATTTATCGCCTATCTGACCGAGTTTCCATTTAACCACTCGGTCGTATTAGTCCGTCCACATGTTTATTCCACGCTAATCTTATATTGATAAGCGCTTCGTATAAGTCATAACACTGTTTCGATTTTGAATGGTTTTACCGGCTAGACTTATTAGTCACCGTCACATCGTACCCCGTCTCTCGGGTATACCATATTGCTATCTCCGGCCTTATGTGTGTTTATGATTTCCTAAACCACCTCATACTACTTGTGTTTGCTAAAATGTTGCTTTTGACTAAAAATTGAATTTTAGTTTAACGTCTTCTCTTTGTCTTACGTCATTTACTCATATCAAGGAATTTTTTTTGTCCAAAGTTTTATTCCTTTCCGTTATTATTTTACGTGGGGAATCGTAACCAGTTTTCAACGCTTTACCCAAGTGACCCGTAGGTTCTTTCACTTAGCCTCGTAGGCTATTTCTTTAGATTTTCACCTTTTTACCTTTTTAAGGTGAGACTTCAACAGTTCGTTTCTTTCTATTTGCGACCCAAGGGTCTTTTTGGTTCCGTAGACCTTAACACCACTTATAATCCCGAAGGTTATGATGATCCCGTAGATCATCTTTTACTCGTGTCCTTATTAAAGTGTATATGTATATATATATACACTTAAATAGCATCAAGGCACCCCCTTTTTATGTTTAGAATTATTTATTTTTGCTTTTGCATTTCATTTTACCTTGACCGTAGTCTAAGGCTACATTTGTTTTCTTTCGAATTATCATTCCAACTCTATGACTTCTTACGTCATTTATGCGTCGGTTTGTTCTTCGCTTACCGTTATCCGGTTCATACTGATATTCCTTTACCGCCCGTTACACGGGTTCTTTTATTTTAATGTTTTTAACGCTCCCGTTGCCTGGTTTGCGTTTACATTTATTATCAAATATTTTACTTATTTGATCTGTTTTGGGTACCTTTTTAATTCTTCCCATTCACCCTGTCCTTACTACATCGGACTTGAATGTGTCCATCATAAGAAGTTCATGGTATCATGTGTTCACTACTTACTTGGCCAGAGTAAGCGGTCAACACATGACACACGTGACCTTTTTATAATTTTCACATCACGCCCTATGTAAGTAACGCCTCTATTTATTTCTATATCTTTGATTTCATTTAGTAAAACTTTATTTAATTGCTAACAACATTCATTAGTTTTATTCGTTTTGCACTTGAACATATAAAATGTTTTCCTTTTTATCGAACTATTATATAATCACATTCGTTAATGTGATCGCTACTTTCCTCAATAGTATTATATTGGGAATTATTCACTTGGATAATTACTCCCGTCCAAGTTTCCACATAACTAATTCTATTATTGTCTTCTTATTCACAATCGTGAATAACACATGTTTCTATTTGATTTCTCTTGGAAACATCATCCTGAATAGATATCCTATTCAGGTTTTTCAAGTTTTATCCTACATATGCAACCGTCATTCTCTACGTGTTCGTTGCATATTACTATTTGTGCGATTAAATTTAAAATGTGCACCTGGTAATGCTTGCCCTAACGGGCTTCTCTTGCCGATAACCTTGTTCTAAATCGCGTATGCTCTGCTTGTCATACCTCGGACCGTTCCTCCGTCATATCCGCAATTTATTCAATTCTCCTCATGTTCAGATGCGAGTGTCCTTTGATTAAAACATTCACAAAGGTTAGTAATGTCGACATTAATTATCGCCCGTATTATAATACGAGGCTTTCTGCTATACATGTCGACGCACGTAATTTCATTAACTGTACCAATCATTTTAATTGGGGTAGCGTGTATTACGCAATAACCCTATGTGTTGTTTACAACACTTTAACATGCTAAACCATTAACATACATGTACTTACCGGATTTGCGATCAAGCCTCGAACCGAACACGCTTTACTCTTTAACCATGAGCTCTGATTACCAACTTGTAACACCCTCGCTAATAATTAACTTATTTCGTTTAATTTACGAAAATAAACATTTAATATTAGTTACATATACATGGAAAATACAGGTTAATTAAAACTTTTCTAGATTTAAAAATATTACATCATGACTAGTATAAATTTGCCGTTTAAAAATAACGACAACACTATGTGCGGAAGCTTGTAACTTGATCGTGTTCGGTCCTTCTTTGAGCTAGAGATTTTAAGTTAAATACATTGGTGTATGCACTTTTATTATTTAGAAACAAGTTGGTAGTTTTAACTTGAACGGGTCAAGATTCCTTATAAATTAATTTCAAGCCGAGGGCTTGAAATCTAATATTTTATGAGTTTAGACGTCGTCCATATGATGGAGAATTAAATTACGATCACGTAGGAAAAAGAATCGTGTAAAACGGACATGTAGATTGAAAGTTATGATACTTTGAAGTTAGAATTTTGGTAAATAAGTATAGCTGGGTAAATGCAGCAACAAGCTGCAACATTCTGGAAAAAATCAAGGCGTTGCGCCATGCGACAAGGAAGGCCTTAGGCCGTCACGCGACGCGACGGGGTGCCTGATGCGCGAAAATTGTTTATTTTAATGTTTTATGCATTGCGAACCCATTTAAATACGTTTTATGCTACGTATGACTAATCTAACTCATGTTTTATGAGTTGTAGGTAAAGTTCTAGTACCGGAGGACGATCAAGCTCAAAGAAGGACCGAACACGATCAAGTTACAAGCTTCCGCACATAGTGTTGTCGTTATTTTTAAACGACAAATTTATACTAGTCATGATGTAATATTTTTAAATCTAGAAAAGTTTTAATTAACTTGTATTTTCCATGTATATGTAACTAATATTACATGTTCGTTTTCGTAAATTAAACGAAATAAGTTAATTATTAGCGAGGGTGTTACAAAAATGTGATAAACGGTCTCACTGATGATATGCCAGTAGGTTTTTATACACTTAGTAGATTGTGTCGAGATATAAACCTAAATTTCAAACTTACTTATCTCGTGGGGAACATCTCTCGGATATATGGGTAACCCCCGAAATCTTGTTTGAAAGGTCCCTCTTTCTGAGATACTAGGTCTTTATGCTTAGTGATATCTGGGGTATTATCCCGAGACTTATGATTTTGCAGAAGCAATGGCCTAGTCCGCGTATAATACTTTCTGCTTGCTTGAAATATAGCACCCCCCTCAGCATAAAAAATGATGAAACATTGCAAAATGCTAATCATGTGCTGTTGAAGAAAAGATTTTCTAAAGGGAACACACCAAAAGACGAAGCCGTCATCTCTCTGATTTTGCGAAAGCAATAGCCTGAGCTCTCACGACCCTCGCATTTATCCCTTTACAGATATCATCTAGGTATACTCACCTGTAAAACTGAATATTGGGATCTGGATACGGGAGTATATTCTGAGGTGTGACACGCGAATAAGTTTAAGTGCTTAAAACATTAATCTCGTATCTCAAAACAATTGAAATTTGTGTGAGAATTTAAGTGGATCAGTATACTGACAATCTAAGTGAATCGTTTAGAACTTAAAATGTTTAAAGCTTAACGGTGTTGGTGATTTGTCTCAGAAACTGATATGATCCTCATACACAATCTCACAAAAATATTGTCTGTAAATATTTTCTTATTGCATGTTTACACACTCAAAATCTTAGAAAAACCCAAAAAGATTGTGTTTTAGCATAAATTTTGAAAAACACAAAAAGATTTTCGACAACTGATGTTGACGAGCTGATTTTCAAAATTCCGAGTGCTAAACATGATGAACATGTTTGGGAGGTTCTGTTTAAACTGAGAAAAATTTTGAATGTTTATCTACAAGTGGTCATCAGAAGTTTTTAATGATAAATCATTCTATTCATACAAATGGTTCATCAGAGATTAAAATTGTAAAATCATTTATTGATTGATTGATTCCTGCAAGAGGTTTTAAAACATTTGTTTTGAAATTAGTTTCTATAAATGGTAAGCAAAGAACCTAAATTTGTCAAATTTTAAATTTGTGAAATTTATTGTGAGGTAGAGATTGTGCAGGTAAGCCAGTTTTCGATCCTGAGCAGGATGTGAACCAGGTCATGATCTTGAACCTGTGGAAGCCAGACTGCGATCCCAAGCACAATTTAAGGGGGAGTCTGAAGCTGTATAGAGCAAGGTTCTGATCATGAATATGAGGATGCTGGTGAACTTAAGGAATCAAGATATTTAATCAAGAGAAGATATAGTCAGGTCGAGATTCTGAAAAAGAATACAAGAGAAAGATTAAGGATGTTTTACATTGTTAGATATTTCGGGAGAAGTCGAGAAGACTGATAAAGACTGAAGATTGAAGACTCGACACCGAAGACTTCGTCAACATCCGAGGGGGAGTCTGTTGGTGCATACGTCTGTCGACTTCGTCTTGTATCGAGTCTTGTATTGTATTAGATAGATCAGGGCACGCAAAACGAGAAATATGGGTATGATGGTATTTCGCACGAAATAGCAACCAGCTATTTCGTACGAAATTACATGGGTATTTCGTATGAAATTAAATTTCGTATGAAATCTAATTTCGCTTGAGTGATTCTGTGCGAAATTACCTGCCCTATAAATAGCCTTGATGTCTTGTCATTTGTAACTTTCTGGTTTCAGTACCGAACTACTGCCGAAGTGTCTACTTGCTGTAATTCTTTGTCAAATCAACCAAAAGACAGTTTAAAGTGAATTGCAAGCTGAATTACCTCGATACGTTTGTTTCTGCCTCTCGTATTGAGCAAAAACTCTTCTGAACGACTCGTTTAGTCGGTAAAACGATCCTACAATTATCAATTCAATATGTTCCCATATTTTATATAACCGTTTCCTTTTTTGTTTCATATATCCGTTGCTGCTGTTGCTTGGTCTTGTTTGGGCTGTATTGGGCCTCTTCTTTTCGAGTAGGGCTAAAGCCCTTTTCCAATATATATAGGAGGCACTGGCTTTGGGATTCTCAGACAACAACCACAGCCATTAATCGCAGGCTTCTCTCTCACTAGAACCTTCTACTACGCTTCTGTTCAAGCATCTGTTCATCCATTGAGAGATCTCGTTTTGATCTCTGTTTTGTAATAGATCTGTCCTTGATCTGAGTTGTTTGTTTAATCCGGTAACCTTGCCGGTTTGTTCTTTACTTGATTGAGGCTAATTGTGCCGACAAGTGTCTTAATAAAAGCTGTGTGTTTGTGATATCCTTATGTTGACAACTTGACAACATCACCACTAGTCCAAGCCCACTTGCCTCTAATTCCACCCTGTCGTCTGACGGCGGAGCTGACACCGCCACCGCCGCCGGCTTCGACCAAAAAATCAAGAAACCACCATCTCCGCTTCGGCCGGAAAATCCTCCACCATCTCCGCTTCAGATGACCGTAAACCGTGGTGCCGGACAGGGCCATTCCTACATTTTTTGAGACCCTAAGTGAACTATGAAGTAGGGGCCCTAATTTCGCCGATAAACCCTTCTCCAATCCCGACGCAATGGGTGATTGCCCTTACTTTTTTCGTCTAGTGATAGCCGCTAGCCTAGAAATTGAAACCAAGTTGCGATGGGAAGTGGGAACGATGATTGCGGCTGTATTTATGGGCTTTAGGTCCCTAAATATTGATGATTAGGTCGATGGTTGTTGTGTTGTAATTGTTGGAAATCAAGGCGAAATGAATTTTGAAACTTAACCTTTATTTGGTAAACGATATTTATTTTGGACTCCTTGAATGAAAAATCAGTTTAATTTTGAAATAAACGTATTTATTTGGGCCTAATACATACATATAGTATATATAAATTTTTTTAATTAACTTGGAGACCCTTATTTTTTAGTGGCCCTATGCCCGTGCCTAGCTTGCCAAGCCTATAGAGCCGGCCCTGGTGCCGAAAGTGATGGTTATGGTAGTGGTGGTGGTTGTGTTCTAGTGATGTGGGTTCCGATGGGGTGGTGACCGGTGATGGGAGGTGGTGGTTGGTGACGGAGAATGAAGAAGATGAATCTGATGTAGAGAGAGAGAGATAGAGAGAGAGAGAGAGAGAGAGAGAAGAGAGATAAGATAGTGTGTGTAAAGAGAGAAGATGAATATGACGCTAGAGAGAGAAGATGAATATGACAGTGTGTGTATATAACATATAAATATCTTTATAACTGAATTACCAAACTGTCCTTACTTTTATTCTTAAAATTATCAAAATGCCCTTCTAATTAACAGACATGATGGATGCAGTTTAGACCATGGAGTAAAATAGAAAAAAACATCTTAAAATATTGAAGGAAAATGACACTTTTTAAATGTTTGGGCAAAACCGTTAAAACGATTAAATCATAGGGAACAAAATAAAAGTTTACTTTTTTTTTTATAAAATTTAAACATTTTTTATCCTATCGTTCAATTTCTCTATATTTTTCACTTCTTATTCTTATTTTATTAATCCCACCACCTATCACATTAACTAACATTTTTTTTTCCTGGAAAACATATACATTTACAAATACTAAAATTAACATTATTATCCACTTATCAATAGCCTAATGGTGTAAATTAAATAAGGCTTAAAATAGTAGGAGGTCATGGGTTTAATTTCTATGATATGTAAGTTTAGTCATTCAAAAAAAAATCATTTAAAATAAGGTTATTGGATTTTATCACTCCCAACTATTGGACATTGGTCGCTACCACTCCCAACTATTACTTTGACTCCCACCACTCCCAACTATTACTTTGACTCCCACCACTCCCAACTTAACACTTTGTGTGTTGTGTAACTACGGTTGAGTGGTTTTTAGCTCCCCTCTTGTCTTTTATGAGCAAATTCACCGCAGTCATTAGTAATTCACAAAGTGTTAGCTTAATATCACTAATAACACAAGTCAAATACTAAAAAAATGTTTACCTGCAGAGTGACACAACACACACAAAGTGTTAAGTTGAGAGTTGTGCGAGTCAAAGTGATAGTTGGGAGTTGTAGTAGCCAATACCCAATAGTTATGAGTGATAAAATCCAATAAACCTTTAAAATAGAGTTAATTAAACTTTTTGCGTTTCAGGTATATAAAAAAATAGAACAAATAACATCATTTAAAATAGAGTTACTTAAACTTTTTGCGTTTCAGGTATATATAAACTCAAATTTTTAACATTCCAGCTTTTGCGGCTGGGTGATAGACTGGTAGAGACTCTTGCCTTTTGAGGAGAAAACCATGGTTCAATTCATGGCATAAGATAAGTTACGCATGATTTAGTTTAATTTAAAAGTAGAGTAAGTGTAACATTTGCCTCTAACAAACCCTTATAACTTCCGTACTTATTTTTTATTGATTAAATTACCTTACTATTAAAAGTTATTGACAGGTTTTTATACGATTAGAAAGTTAATAAAATAATAAGTGTAGAGTGGACGGATGATTCTTGTGTTTTATTAAAATTTTGGAGATGTCTAACTTTCCAAAAGTACATAAATGGTTCATATGATATGTACTTTGTAACGTATTTAGCCTATTACTTTTTTCATAAGTATATGGATGATCTCTGCGGTTTGTACTTTGTAACGCATTTAGTTCATAACATAGACATGATAAAACCTTTAGATTTGTTAGCTGGGACTAAATGCGTTATAAAGTGCAAAACACAAGAACCATCCATGTAATTTTGAAAAGCCAGGAAACAAATCCAAAATTTTGATCAACCACAGAACTATTTGTGTACTTCACTCAAATAATAATGCTTTGTTAAGTATAAGTGCATGAGTAATTTTATATAATTTGGAAGGATTTGTGTATGTTTGAGATGTACCACTTTGTAGAAAACCACAATGATATGCTTGTATCTGAATTCATTGAATACAATACAACTTGGCACATGTTCATCTTATTTTTAATATAGATATAAAAGCAGCTCATAAATACAACTTCGAGGACATGACGATGAAGTGGATGTGATGCGGGCGACTAAATCACCTCAACCGTATTTTTATATTTATGTATAGGTGCATGAGTTATTTTATACCAGTACAATATATTCCATATCTTTGCTTTACCGTCTCTAACTTCAATTATATATTGTAGAAATCAAATATAATCAACTTTGTATCCTATAAAATGGGAAGTGTATTGTGAAGCTGATCATCATCCAAGATAATGAAGTGGTTATTCGCAGCCCATAAAGCAACACGACGTGTCCTTAATTCGCAGCGATTTCATCTTCATGGAGGTTCTTGTCCTCGGTTTTGCTTCGACACTTTGAACCCCATCAAATCCTATCATCTACAGTGCTCATTCTTGTAATCAGGTCGATATTATAGCACCTCGAGGATTACTGAATCCCCGCATACAGGTTAGCAATGTCCACCTTGATCTTTTTGTGTTGTCTACACATTAACTTGATTCAAAGTTCAAACATATAACTCATGCATAAGTTGTGGTTTAGAGTGAATTTCAAGGAGTGTCCTTTATCTTTATACCCATTTTCATGCGCTTTCCTTTATGTTTAAAATTGACTAGTTTTGTCCTTTATGTTTTCATATCATACACGTTTTGTCCTTTAGGCCTAACCCAGTTAGTTTTTTCAGTTCAATTTGGTCATATGCTTTGCACATGAGGGCATTTTTGTCAATTCAAAGGTTGCAGAAGCTTTGAGCTATAAATCTGCCGTTGAACTTACCTTTGAACCGACAAAAAAGCTCTCATGTGCAAAGCATATGACCAAATTTAACTGAAAAAACTAATTGAGTTAGGCCTAAACGACAAAACATGTATGATATGAAAATATAAAGGTCAAAACTCGTCAATTTTAAATGTAAGGGACAACGCCTGAAAATTGGTTTAAAGATAAAGGACAATCCTTGAAATTCATTCTTGTGGTTTATTACTATTTCTGCAGGTTGCGGGATGTTAACAGGATTGAAGAGGGTGCTAAGCATGTTGATCTTGAAATAATTTCAAGAGAAACCATCAAACCAACTTCTCCTACTCCACATAATCTAAGAACCTTCCAACTCTCCATTCTAGACCAATATATGTTCGACATATACACCCCTATGATCGTATTTTTCCCTAACACCGATAACACTAGTGTTAAGGATGTAGTAACCAAAAGATCAAAACATCTTAAGGAGACTTTAGCTAAGATTCTTACTCGATTCTAGCCCTTGCACCGTAGAATCCTCAATTGGAAATTATGTAATTGGTATTCAGGTAACTATTAATCGTATCTTTCTATCATAGCGCGTTATATACTTATATAGGTAGTTAACTTACATTCGCGTAATATTTGCTAGGTGAACTTTTTCCTTTGTGGTGGGATTGGGATTTCCACAACCTTGTCACACAAGATTTTTGATGGACACACATATTACATGTTTATGAAAGCATGGGCTGCGGCTGCTAGAGGTTCCGTAGAAACAATTTCGCCAAGTTTTGTCGCTTCAGAGATATTTCCTAACAATCCTTGTTTGGAATACTCTGCGCCTTCCAAGTTAATAGCAACCGAAAGGCTTTGTACGAAAAGATTTGTATTTGATTCAAAGGCTTTGGCTTTGCTCAAGAACCAACCGGTTGTCAACAAGAGCTCAATACATCCACCAACTCGCATGGAGGCCACAACTCCAACTCGCATGGAGGCCACAACTGCTTTAGTTTGGAAAAGTGTTGCAAAAGCAGCATCCCAAGTAAGACCATTTGGTCTAGAGTCACCTCATTTTTTGCTCACAACGGGTAACTTTCGAAAAAGGGCATCACCCCCTTTGCCTAACGACACAATTGGAAACCTTCTTGATGGAGCTGTTGCGGTATGCTTCCCCGAGAGGCATCTGGAGTTGCCAACCCTGATGGGTGATTTAAGAGAATCAGTAGCAAAAATCAACTCGCATCACATCGAGTCCATGAAAGGGGAAAAGGGACATGAGACATTCAACGAGATATGGAGAATATTAAATCAGTTGATGGATGTGATAAGGGAAGGTGATTGCATTGTGGCTTCGAACCTGTTGAATAGTGGAATTTATGACTTAAATTTTGGATGGGGAAAGCCGATATGGTTTTATGCTATGAATGCAGGACTTGCCAGGTTAGTGGATTTGAATGAAACGCTACAAGGTGATGGTGTTGAAGCTATAGTCACATTGAGTCCAAAAGAAATGGAGATATTCGAGCATGATCCTGAGGTCGTGTCTTATGCTACTGTCAACCACTGAATCATATTGATTTCAGTTTTAATAAGAACTAAATTCAATTTCTGTACTTCGAAAGTTTGTTTTATATTTAATAATATTTAGTTTTTATCTTATATCATCTATACTACTTTAATAAGGATATAGGAAGGACAGAATGGTAATTCAACAATGTGTTGAAAACACACTTAATGTACAATGTACAAGATTTAAAGCACAAGAAAACACAAACTTTTTACCCTTCAACTGATTCATCATCAACCGTCTATTTTTTTCACTTTTTCACACGGATCACGATCTGGACTGTTGATATTCACTTCACACGGATCGCCCAATCCATTTCCTCCTCTCTCACAACTCACATCTCACAAACTTCATCAGACTTTCTCCTCTCTTTCTCTCTCTTTCTCTCAGATCTAGATCTGGAGCAAACATCAATGAAATTGAAAACATACAGCGATGAACACTGATTTGAAGAAACCCTAACTGAAGGTTTCTTCCGGTCATCTCTGCTGTGGTTTCTTCCGATCTGAAGGGGAAGACAGTGTTCGTCATCAAGAACACCAAAATAGCTAAGTTTTCTTTATATATACATCAGTTTTCTTTAATAAGATAAAGAACACCAAAATAGCTAAGTTTTTATTTGTGGTGATTTCAGATTTATGAAGTTGGAGGTGGATCTGGAACTTGTGTAGAGATGAGGTAATCACTATATGATAGCTGATTTGAACTGTCTTTTGTTGTTTTTTTGGTAAATTAATGATTGTTTTATAATATGTATAAATGTTCAAAGATGCTGGTATAAAGTAATTAATCGATTGCTTAGTTGATTTTTGTGTCGACCCATGTTTTAAATTTTGAATTTAAATGTTTTTGATTAAAGGGTTTTGGTTTGATTCATAGTAAGAAAAGGTGTTGGAGGGTAACCAGCCAGAGCCGGTTTTGATGTTTATAACTGGCCTTATAGGATGTTCTTGGCTTTTAAAATCGATAAACAAATCGAAGCTATTAGGATGTTCTGTTTGATTCTGTCCAAGCAGTTGATTTCAAAACATAAGTATCATGTTTTTTCCCTAATTTTATCCCCTAATTTGTTTTGCTGGCTATTCTTTCACTTATGTTGATTGTTGATGGTAAAAAAAAAAGTGATAAATTAATCTCTTAGCTGTTAATTGATCATGCCCGTTCATACTTGATCTATTTCTATTATGTTGGTTTATATTTACTACCTTTTAGAGTTTTTCACCAAATCTCGATCTAGCCACTGTGGATTTCATATCTTGTAGAGCAATTCGACAGTGAGCTTGTTCTTAAAGAGGTGATTATTTGTTTTACGTAATGCTTTTGGATCAGCTCCTCATGATTCCAATAACTTGCAGCTGGTTGGTGTGGTTGGTGCAATAACTCCATGGAATTTCCCCATCGCAATGATTGCTCGCAAGGTTGGCCCTGCTCTTGCCTGTGGCTGTACTGTGGTCATAAAGCTCTCTGAGCTCACACCATTGACCACCTTAGTGAACTCATTGTTGCTACGACTACAATTCATAAAATATACAAATGTTATCGACGAAGAAATTTAGAAGATAGTGCTCTGGGGTTGGACTGCTGAAACCTTTTCAGTTTCTTCACTATTGAGGTTTATTGGCTGCAGCGGGTATGCTTCACTTAGTAAGCTTCATTTATTGAATGTGGCTATTGGAAAAGTTGATTAAACTGAAAGAAGGTTCATTAACTAGATGTGTGAGAGAGATACCAAGACAAAAGTTGGTCAGCCTGTACAACTGATGACTCGATAAGTTCATGCATGATCGTGACATGTCTTTAGTTTTTTATACATGGATTCAGTTTTTTGTTCTTAGATTCATAGAAGACGTTTTTAGATTCAATTTTTGTTCTTAGATTCATAGAAGACGTTTTTAGATTCAATTTTTGTTCTTAGATTCATAGAAGACGTTTTTATACATGGTTTGCCTGGCTGCTGGTGGATGTTAGCGTCGTTCCAATGGGTAAAGTTATAATTTAGACCTACATTTATCTGTTGAGGACCGTTTATTACAGACATTGAAGCTGCAGAATATGTTGTAGAGTTACGAATGGTGCTGAGATATTTGGGAGTTACTAATGGGAGTTACCAAGGTACTTAATTTAGACCAATTTACTTATACCCGGGTCAATTGGAGTTGTGTTGTATCTTAAATGGGTCAAATAAATAATATATTTTTTTCTAATAAAGCAATTTCAGAGGTTTGTTTGAGCTTTTAACGTGTTTACTTTTCGGTTAATACTTTTTATGTTACCTTTTTGAACCATTAGAAGATAGAATATAACCCGGCATTGATAAGTAAAAGGTGGCTTTTACTAAAAATATAAAACTGAAATGTTCGTATACATAGTATTTGCTAAAATGAAAGAGATTTATCATCTTTTCCTCAAAAGGATACAGAGATTTCCATACTTTTATAGTGGAAATTTAGTTTGTTTGACCTCGAAAGTCAACCGAAACTTTGTTTTTTACTCGATAAGCATCGTCGTATGTAGTTATTCTATACAAATATACAACTAAATGATGCACTCCTTTTGTGCTTTGCAGGCACATCCATGACTAACTGATTTAGACCGAGAACTAATCGTCAGGCTCTTGGACTGCTAGAAACTGTCGCTAGAAGCCAGCACCTATGCGGCCCAAAACGAGAGACTACCGCTTCGGTTCATAGTCCAAGTCCTCTTTTTCGAGCAGCTTCGGCTGCGTACATCTGTAGCTGGCTGCTTATACGTTTCTGACAGTTACAACTCACAGCTTCGGCTGCGTACATCTGTAGTTGGCCTTTCGAGCAATGACCGTGACCGCAAGAAGGCGCCACCGCCTTCGAGAATAAGAGATGTCCCTAATGGCAAGAATCAAGATCAAGAAAATGGTGAATTGGTTGATTGAGGGTCAAATAAATTTAAGGTTAATTTTTTTTAGTAATTGGACTCTCAAGCAATCTGGGATTCCGCAGTTAGTTGATGCTGCTGTAATTAGATTGTAGATTGATTTTGGACCATCTTTAAATGCTATTTTCTCATTTATTTTTTATATGGCTTTACTGATACTTGGTGCATGAGTATATGAATATATTATCTTAATATCATAAATAAATAAATAGATAAATATTATCATAAACAAGTACTTGCAATTAATGAATCATTCTTTTATACCTTAAAATTTAATGAGTCATTGTTTAATTAGGAACCGAACCATTAGGATAAGGCTTAGGAACCGCGCTATAACCGTCGGGTCTGGTTGAGCCCGAACCGGTTTTCAAAAAATTTCATTCAGTTTTTCTTTTCCAGTTTCGATCCTAAAACCGGCTTTTTTTTTTGTACATGTCTAGCCACATTTAGCTTTTCACTTTAGATTTGTTATTTGTAAGTTTTTAATCTAATCTTTCTTTAGCTCTAAATTGTTGAGTAGGGGAGTTACCGTTGGTCTTGATAGATGTTGCTTTGCAGAACTGAAGCAGACCTCAAAGACCATGTCTTCATCAATTGTGGGTTCGCTAAAGAGATCTGGGGTAGGTTGTCTTGGTGGAGCAGCTACGATTAACTCTTTACATGAAGTAGTGGATCTGTTGGTGGGGTTGGATGGGATTAAAGCCATACTCATTTTCCGTGTTGGGGTTATGTACACAGCCTTTTGGTACATACGAAAGGCTCGCAACGACATGCTTTTCAACCGATTAACGGTCTGATCTGATTTTATATGGCCGGTTTTGGTATAAAACCGAAAATCAAACCGGTCACTACGTTTTGAAGATTTTGAAATCGACAAGCCAAAAGTTAAAGAAAGAAAGTGACCGCGAAACCAAACCGAAGACCGTTTTGGCGGTTTTACGATTTGAAACCGAACCGTGATCACCCCTACAATATATCATGAGACGGCTGATAAACTAACGGTAAATGAGTATCCTATTCTAAATCGTCTCCGCCGCCGCATCGCGCGGGTATACGTCTAGTTATTATATATACACATATCACATGATATATTGCTAGATGCACTCTAAAAAGGATAACGTGAATATGTGAATTCCTAAATATAAGCATGAAAAAAAATACCAACATGAAGCAATTATTCTTGCATGAACAACAATTAGACGAACAAATAGGGAAAAGCCAATGCTTGTGATAAAAGCTTCGTATTATATATGAATTCATTTGTGAAAACAAAGAGTGAGTTTGTTTCGCAGGAATTCAATGGACTTTAAGAAATTTAAGGAAATGGAATTAGAATTCCATCTTTTAAAAAGTTTTGTTCACATAATTTGTTGGAATTGGATCTCAATTCCAGTCTTTACGTGTTTGGTTGACAATATAATTGGAATAAGAATTTAACATGAATTCCTTCAAATTCATTTAACCAAAGGAATTCAAAATTCTTCTTGTATGTAAAAGAATTAAAGTAAATTCATTGGAATCTTCAACCGTTTTGACCCGTACCGTTTTCACTCGAACCGTTTTGACGTGAACCATTTTGACGCGAATCCTTTCGATGCGCACCTTTTCCACCCGAACAGTTACGACGCAAACTGTTTCTACCTGTACCATTTCCACCCGTTGTCACACCCCAACCGATGGCGGAAACATCGGGGCATGGCACTGAGCGAAACAGATTGTCCAGAAGAATCCATAACAATTAACAATACCATTCAATTTAACTAATACATCCCATACCGTACCTCAAACGGTAAAATAATTATTACAGACAAAAATCCATGCAAATATTCTGTTCCGACAACTCAGATTTAAAATAGTCAGCAATTGTTTATCTACTTCTAGAGACCCTTAGTTTGACCTCTACAGACAACTATTTGTTGGGCTCTAAAGCTTTATTCTAGCTTCAAATTCCTACCACGTGTGCGTCCTAAGTACCTGTCACATACGTTAAAATAAAGTCAATACATAAAATGTAAAGGTGAGCATACAAGTTTGATAATAGCATATAAAGTTCAAGTTCGTTTACGCATAACCAGCACGTACACATAGTGAAATGAAGCACGTTAGTTATCGACATAGATCCATCGATACCAATGACTGCGGGTTGACTGCCCGAGGCAGTTCGCAATACATGATTACCACCGTAATCCATGCAAGTAATGGTCCTTAACAACCCCCGTGTGAACGGGTGCTGAGTCCAAACTATAGTACTATAGTAGCTAAGGCAGGTAGACATCATTCCATGTGTAAACATAACAAACAAGCATTCATAAGCCACGTATAACATGTATTAACGGTTAGCGTTCAAATAGTATTGAGTAGTGTGATTGTTGTAGTTTGAATATTCGTAACGTATGTAACACCCAAAAGTGCGTAAAGCAAAAAGGGATCGAGTATACTCACAGCGGTTAATGGATTGAAGGGAGCGCTTAGCGAGTAAGGTCGGCCTGAATAGATTCTAAAGAAATAACGATAAGTGACGTTTTACGCGTCAAGTGGTGCAAAGTGCGAATGGGTCGGATAGTGGTTCGATCGGATGGTAATCCGATCGGACAGCAATCCGTGCGGATAACAATCCGTTCGGATGGTCATCCGGTCGGACAGCTTGTCCAGTCGGATGACGATTCGAGTGGATTGTTTCTTCCTATAAGAAGAATGTGTTTGTGTATGATGGCTTGACTTTTGAAGTTTTCGTTGTAGCATTTTGAAAGCATTGAAGTATCTCTATCCATCCAGTCGATCGATCAGATGGTTAGTCGTGCGGATGACAATCCGTTCGGATGGTCATCCGGTCGGACAGTGGTCCTGTCAGACGGCAACTTACTGGTGAGATTACTTAGTGAAGGCAAGTCCTCAACAGAAGTGTCACTCGATCGAATGTTCATCCGATCGGGTGGCAACCCTGTTAATGAACATGTTGAAAATCGTTTAAGTCTTTAAAGTCTTAGTATCTCATGATCCGAAGAGTAATCCAGTCAGATGGTCGTCCGATCGGATTGCAATTCGTTCAATACTCAAACTTCAGATAAGGTTGTTTAAAGGTGGGACCCAAGTGTGATCCGTTCGGATGACCTATCCGATTGGACAGCAGTCCGGTCGGACATCATTCCATTCTGGTTGTTCCGTTCATCCTACACTTGGTCGTTTTGATGGTTTGTCGTTATGTCGAGACGTTTTGACAACGTGTTAACCAACAGAACCCCCCGTTTGACCCAGATGTCCAACCCGACCAGGAATCACCCTAGTTCGACCAGTTACCGACTCGAGACGGTTGTTCTTGATTAACCCGAAATCGGTAGTATCGTGGGTAGAATCCAGATCTTGAGCTAGTACAACACTACGATCGAGTAGAAGACTAGATCAGGGTCGGATCCTATTGGTTTTGAGTATATTGAGTGCAAAAGAGTTGAAAGAAGGTTAGAAACCATCTTTCAATCCACGTTTATGTTGGGTTGTTTACAAGATCTTTGTGGAAATCGGTTAGATCTAAGTTGTTCTTGGTGGATTGAGGCCAAAAAATGAAGTTCTTGAAGAACACATGATGACGTCATCCTAGAACACCCGAAATCTAGTGATTTCACGGTTAAAAGTTAAGATTTAAAAGATGTGCGTGTAGATCAAGAAAGTACAAGATTTAGGACGAGATCTTACCTTGATCGAGAGAAATCGAAGAAAAGGTGGGGAGCACGAGCTGTTCGGACAGAGGGTTTCCAAAAGTAGAAAGAAATGACAATGACAGGGGAATTTATAGGATTCCAAAAGAGGAAAGGGCTGTCCGATCGGATGGCACACCGCTCGGATGACTTATCCGGTCGGATGGCGCCTGACCTGTGGCATTGTGGCTATCCGGTCGGATGGCTATCAGGCCGGATGGCACTTGGTTCGAATGTTTGACGCGACAATTTTTGCTGAGTCGATTTCGATTGCGAGCGGTTCGATACGATAGGGTTTCCTAGTCAAATTACTTTCAGTCCCAATCACTTATATCGAGCACTATCCCTCCCCCACTAATTATCATAGTTCGATTGTGATTCGAGTTCGATGTCGATTGAGTTTGATTGCATTTCGAGTTCGATTGCGTTTCAATTGATTACCACAACACAACATAAATAACATGCACAAATAACACGTAAGGCACACACACGCGTATAACCATAAGTAAAATACGTAGCTCGAGTTGCGATTCGTTGTCGATTCGATTAGCATCGCTTGATTATCAGTTGATTAACTTTATCGCATTGTTACTTCCTTTAGTTCACAGTCGTAAGTCATTTGAATAATATGTCAATGGCTTGTAATTATCAACACTTACTCCACATAATACAAATAAAATAATGAAATTTCTATAAATCAAATTCGCATCATTGGTCGTTGACTTGACCTTGACTTTGACTTTGACTTGTGTACGAATTCGACTAACAACAGGTATTTATCCCAATTACCAACGAAGTCTATGACACACGAACGGAGCATGTCTTCAAGTGTACGAATCGTTCTTTCAGTCTGACCATCGGTTTGAGGGTGGAAGGCGGTACTAAGATTGAGCGACGTACGGAGTGCAGTTTGAAACGTTTCCCACAGCCGCGAGGTGAACCGAGCATCACGATCAGAGATGATGTCACGAGGCGTCCCATGATTACAAATGATCTCGTCGGTGTAGATTCGGGCTAATCGTTCTACCTTGTAGTCTTCCCGTATTGGCAAAAAGTGAGTTGTTTTAGTCAAACGGTCGCCACAACCCAAATGCTGTCGTGTAACAACTCTCATCAAAAGTCATAATTATTAAATTAATTTAACCAATAGGAAACCCTAATTGAGACACCCAAGTGATTCTGCGCAAACCCTAAAATTTTCAGAACAATCAGAATCAGGATCAGGGCCCCTAAAACTCAGGGGGGTATTTCCTAGTTACGTTTATCCACATAAACAGCTGTCCAATTCGAATTTTCAGAAAGTGTCGACTCAGCTGAGCTAGTCCCACACGTGGCCACCTTATCCGGATTTCATGTTCCTTACGGACCGTAAGAGAATATTTGTTACGGTCCGTAAGCAGTTCAAAATTCGTGTATAAATAGCAGAGGTTGGCACTTGATTTCTGGAATTTGAGCGACGAACCAATTCGTAATACGCTTCGAGATACGTTCTGTTTAACACAAATTAACACACACGGATCACTAATCGACGCCGCAATCAGGGTATTAACTCAATCGCTGCTACGATTCATTGTCCGATCGATCAATATATCCAATGGATGTTTAAGTGCCGCCCACATTAGGGTTATACTTTGTCGTTCGTCGTTAATTCGATGGATGTTTAAGTATCGTACTTTGTCGTTCGTCGTTAATTCGATGGATGTTTAAGTATCGCACTTTGTCGTTCGTTGTGAGAATTTGATCTCGTGAGTTATCGTAAATGCTGTACTGATTACTAACCCAGAATTGTGTGCCTGTTATTAAATTTAGGTTAAAAAGGCTAATCAGTAGGCTAAACTCTGCTCAAATTAAATCTGCAATGTGAGTCATTCTCTTTTTATCAAACTATTTTACAATACCTCAAATTATTTTTCAAGGTTATAATTACAGGGACTAAGTCGTGGATATCTTGAATTACTGGTTAGTGGGGTATTGTGCACATTACTAATTTTCTCCCAGTTAGGTTCATTGACCTACTCGGGATAATCACTGTTAGGTTCATTAACCTACAGGGATAATCATCACTATTTAGGTTCATTGATCTAATAGTGGTATGACCATCGTCACCATTGTGACATGTCACCATTGTGACAGAAGGCCAGATAAAAATAAGATAGAAGTCATTGTAATCGCTCTTATGCTGTAATTAATAACTATGCATCATTATGCAAAATAGAATGATTCACTCAGTATTTCCCGCTGACAAAACCTTTTTCAAACATGTTTCAGGTGATCTGTTATGATCTAGGAAAAGTGCCATAAAGCACTACAAGCTCAAGGAAGTGGCTCAGTATAAAATAAAGAAACATGTTTTGTAAAATAAAAGATTTCTTCGTGAAATCTCAAGATTGTAAATTACCGGGTTTTATCCCGCGTTGTGAAATAAAATAATCGGGAAATATTTCAGTCTTAAAAAGATCCTGATGTTAAACTTCCGCTGTTAAACTCAATTAATTAAATACCACGGGATTTCTGTCCCGCGGCTCCTGAAACGGGTCAAACCGGGTCGGGGGCCGTGACAGAAAAAGGTGGTATCAGAGCCACTGATCGAGCCACTGATTTAAGCCAATTAAGTATTTAGAAAATACTTAATTTTTATTAACTGCTATTTTGTGATTATGTGTTTTATTATCTAACTAATTGTGTACAGTATGTACAGATCTTTATATGCTAGCCAATGTAGCAATTAAAATCCTTAAATAATTTAAGTTTAGCATCTTTATTATCTACAGTCCAGAAACCTTATTCAGTAAATAAATAAATTTACAAATAAAATCTAGTATGTTTTAATTTTCAGTTGTTTTGGTAGTTACCCAGTATAAAATAATATTTAAAAGTTTTCTATAAAATTTTGTTATGATTTTAACTTAGTAATTGTGTGTATTTTAAACAGCATCAGTGATTTGTCTGACGCCCTTTAGAATTTAAATCTCTATCCAGTAAGAATAGAAGTTTCCAGAGATTTCAATAGATATATACCAGACATAGAAGAACCTATAGAATTCAACGCTTCACCTCTCGAGAAACCCAAACCTAAGAGAATGGAAATTGGGGAAAGCTCTAGGCAAATTGAGGGGTTACCATCTCAGGAAGAGTTGGATTTTATAATGGCAAACGATAATACTATTGAGCCTATTAATAAAAATGATTTTATTCATTCTCTTGAACCACAACTACCAATGAACTTAGAACCAGCTATTCCAAACCTTTCAATCCACTCGCAAATAGAAGAATGGGTGACTAATGAAATACTGTTACAAAACCATCCCTATAGGCTTTTTCCTAAGTTCAATCCAGAACCTTTACCAAATTCACCAATGAGTAACGAGAATATGGTTGAACTCCGCCACTTTGGCGAAGAACTAACGGATACTGGGAATAGGATTCATGAGATTTTAGGACAGATGTCCTGGAATTACGATGAGAAGGAACGCCGTTACTAGAATATCACCTGGCAAAGGATAGGGGATTTATGAAACTGTGATTATGTAATAGTAATAGTAAAATCAGTATGTGTAAAATAAATAATAAAACGGTTGTATATAGAAGCATGATATAATCTATAAAACAAAAGAAATATTAGAAAATTTACAATTTTGGTTGTATATTTGTTTACGTGATTATGTGCAAATAATTGTAACATTGGATTATTTCTTTTATACTAATTATTTATCTATAAATTAGTTATCAGATGGAAAACGTTAATAATGAACCAGCTAATGAGGTTAATCATTCTGAGCAACAACCGGGGGATCAATTTATGACTAGGCAGGATATAGAAAATATCATTGCTCAAGGGATAGCCAACGCTATTCCAGAAATAATTGCTCAAGGGATAGCCAATGCTATTCCAGCAATCGTTGCTGCTGTTAAAAATCCAATCGAACCGCAACAAATCGTTCCTAGCAAACGCATTTCTGAAGATAACTTCAGTAATAGTATAAATGGAGGCGGTAATCATGTTAATCATGATAATGAACCACGGCAAGCTCCGCTCCCTAAGAAAAGGAAAACTGCAACGCCTGGTTGCACTTATAAAGAATTTCTTGCTTGTAAACCCACTGAGTTTGCAGGCAATGAAGGAGCGACTGCGGCACTACGTTGGTTAGAGAAAACCTAGGCAGTAATTTCCATAAGTAAATGTGCTCAGGATGATCAGGTCATGTACGCGTCAAACCTTTTCAAAGAAGTGGCGCTAGAATGGTGGAATACGGTGTTACAAGCAAAAGGAAGAAGGATGGCGTATGCTATGAACTGGGAAGAATTTAAGAGCTTTATAGAAAGAAAATTATGTCCTGAGTATGAAAAGGAACAAATGACAAATAAGTTTCTAACCCACCGGATGGTGGATGTAGATTGTCGAGGGTATACTTCGACATTCTTCGAATATGCTAGAGTAGTACCAACCCTGGCTTCGCCAGAGCCGGTACTTATTTCTCGTTATATTTGGGGATTGATTTCCGAAATCCGTAATATCGTCAAGGCTGCGAAACCTCGCACGATTGATGATGCGGTGGAATTAGCCAATACTCTGACAGACGAACTAGTACGGACAAGAGAAGAAAATAGAAGGAAGGAAGTAGCCCAAAAGATTACCCAAGAATTCCGTTCGGGTAACCATAACAATTTTAAGAAAGGAGGGAATGGACAATCTTCTACTAACCCATTTTGCAATTTTTGCAAAAGGAAGCATTTTGGAAGATGCAAAGGATATTGCAATTTTTGCAAAATTCCGGGGCATCAAGAAGAAGACTGCAGGAGGAAGAAATTTTCAGTCTGCTACAACTGTGGAGAAGCTGGACATCTTAGGCCAGATTGTCCAAAACTGAATAAACCATTTGACAATAAAGCCAAACCGGTAGAAGGAGCAAAAAGGAATGTAAGAGCCTTTCAGCTGACTACTCAAGAAGACGAGATGATTCCAGATGTGATAGCCGGTACGTTCTTAGCTTACAACGTTTACACAAAAGTATTATTTGACTCTGGTGCAAACCAAAGTTTTATAAATACTTTACTCAGCCAAACTCTTAACTTACCGTTAACCAGCATTAGATAAATTTCTACAGTAGAAACGGCAGATGGGAATTTAGTTAAAATAAATAAGGTTCTGCAAAACATAGAAATAGAACTTTTAAGTCATAAATTTTATGCAACCATATTGGTTGAATTCGATGATATGTTAGGAATGAATTAATTAGTAAAACCACTATGCTCGAATTCTTTGTGATAAGAATTCCATAGAAATTCAGGCAACCACTGGAGAAGTAATAATGATTACAGGAGATAAAATCCTGTAAACCCATAAAGTTCATATCAGTAATAAAAGTTGCTAATCTGAAACGAAAGCAAGGAATAGTATATATGATTTCAATAATCATTAATACTAAAGATAAAGAACTTAAGGAAATTTATGTAGTTTCAGAATACCCAGATGTATTCCCAGAAGAGTTACCAAAATTACCCCAGATAGGGAGGTAGAATTTAGAATTCCTTTAAATCTAGGAACTATATCGATAAGCCAAGGCACCTTATCGTTTAACACTGTGTTATTTAAAAAAAAAAAAGATGATTCGATGAAAATGTGTATTGATTATAGGGAATTGAATAAGGTTACAATTAAGAATCGATACCCATTATCTAGAATTGATGATCTATTCGATCAATTCCAGGGAGATAGATATTTTTCTAAGATCGACTCACGTTCCGGATATCATCAATTGAAAGTACAAGAGAAAGACATACCTAAAACCATTTTCAGAACTAGGTATGGTCATTATGAGTTTACAGTCATGCCCTTCGGATTAACGAATGCACCTGCAGCATTCATGGACACGATGAATAGGATCTGTAAACTGTATTTGGATAAATTTGTAATTGTTTTCATAGATGATATACTTATTTATTCAAAAAGTCAAGACGAACATTGTCAGCAATTGCAAGCACTCTTAACTTTGTTAAGAAAAGAGAAGCTTTACGCTAAATTCTTGAAGTGTGAATTTTAGCTGCCAGAAGTGCAATTTCTAGGTCATATGGTGAATCATGAAGATATTCACGTAGATCCTGATAAGATAGTAGCAATTATCAAATAGAAGGTTCCGCAATCGGTAATAGAAATTAGGAGTTTTGTAGGTTTAGCCGGATACTATAGACGGTTTATTAAGGATTTTTCCAAGATAGCTATACCATTAACTAAGCTAACCTGTAAAACAATTAAGTTTGATTTGAGATCTAAACAAGAAGAAGCCTTTAGGATCTTAAAGCATAAATTATCAAAATTCTAGTTTTACCAGAAGGAACAGAAAGATTTTGAAGTATATTATGATGCTTCAAAACTAGGATTAGGATGTGTGCTTATGCAACGCAAGAAGGTAATTGCGTATGCTTCAAGACAGTTGAAAAAGCACGAAGAGAACTATACAACACATAATTTAGAATTAGGAGCCATAAATTTTGCCCTTAAGATTTGGAGACATTATCGGTATGGAAGTAAGTTTACTGTCTATACAGATCATAAGAATTTAAAATATATAATTGGGCAAAAAGAATTAAACATGAGGCAAAGGAGATGGATGAAAATCCCAAGTGACTACGACTGTGATATTCAGTATCACGAAGGAAAGGCTGAAGACAGCTAGAGATAGTCAGAAATGAAGCGACAGTATCCTCAATTATTCCAGTAAATCTCGAGGACGAGATTTTTATTAAGGTGGGGAGAATGTAACAACTCTCATCAAAAGTCATAATTATTAAATTAATTTGACCAATAGGAAACCCTAATTGAGACACCCAAGTGATTCTGCGCAAACCCTAAAATTTTCAGAACAATCAGAATCAGGATCAGGGCCCCTAAAACTCAGGGGGGGTATTTCCTAGTTACGTTTATCCACATAAACAGCTGTCCAATTCGAATTTTCAGAAAGTGTCGACTCAGCTGAGCTAGTCCCACACGTGGCCACCTTATCCGGATTTCATGTTCCTTACGGACCGTAAGAGAATATTTGTTACGGTCCGTAAGCAGTTCAAAATTCGTGTATAAATAGCAGAGGTTGGCACTTGGTTTCTGGAATTTGAGCGACGAACCAATTCGTAATACGCTTCGAGATACGTTCTGTTTAACACAAATTAACACACACGGATCACTAATCGACGCCGCAAACAGGGTATTAACTCAATCGCTGCTACGATTCATTGTCCGATCGATCAATATATCCAATGGATGTTTAAGTGTCGCCCACATTAGGGTTATACTTTATCGTTCGTCGTTAATTCGATGGATGTTTAAGTATCGTACTTTGTCGTTCGTCGTTAATTCGATGGATGTTTAAGTATCGCACTTTGTCGTTCGTTGTGAGAATTTGATCTCGTGAGTTATCGTAAATGTTGTAGTGATTACTAACCCAGAATTGTGTGCCTGTTATTAAATTTAGGTTAAAAAGGCTAATCAGTAGGCTAAACTCTGCTCAAATTAAATCTGCAATGTGAGTCATTCTCTTTTTATCAAACTATTTTACAATACCTCAAATTATTTTTCAAGGTTATAATTACAGGGACTAAGTCGTGGATATCTTGAATTACTGGTTAGTGGGGTATTGTGCACATTACTAATTTTCTCCCAGTTAGGTTCATTGACCTACTCGGGATAATCACTGTTAGGTTCATTAACCTACAGGGATAATCATCACTATTTAGGTTCATTGATCTAATAGTGGTATGACCATCGTCACCATTGTGACATGTCACCATTGTGACATGTCACCATTGTGACAGAAGGCCAGATAAAAATAAGATAGAAGCCATTGTAATCGCTCTTATGCTGTAATTAATAACTATGCATCATTATGCAAAATAGAATGATTCACTCAGTATTTCCCGCTGACAAAACCTTTTTCAAACATGTTTCAGGTGATCTGTTATGATCTAGGAAAAGTGCCATAAAGCACTACAAGCTCAAGGAAGTGGCTCAGTATAAAATAAAGAAACATGTTTTGTAAAATAAAAGATTTCTTCGTGAAATCTCAAGATTGTAAATTACCGGGTTTTATCCCGCGTTGTGAAATAAAATAATCGGGAAATATTTCAGTCTTAAAAAGATCCTGATGTTAAACTTCCGCTGTTAAACTCAATTAATTAAATACCACGGGATTTCTGTCCCGCGGCTCCTGAAACAGGTCAAACCGGGTCGGGGGCCGTGACATGTCGTGACCTGATGACGTGTGCGGTAGCTTGGTTTTAAAGTCCATAGCTATACTTTCCCACTTCCACATGGGTATTGGTGGTTGTTCGAGTAAGCCAGAGGGTCTTTGATGTTCAGCCTTGACTCTAGCACAATTAGGCATTTTCCAACATAGAGAGCAATATCCCTCTTCATGCCCGGCCACCAGTACTTATAGCGAAGGTCCTGGTACATTTTGTCGGCACCGGGATGAATAGAATACCGGGATTTGTGGGCTTCATCCATCAAGATCTGTCTCAAATTGGTTCGTTTGGGAATCCAAATTCGGTCCAGAAAGTGGAATATCCCATTCGATTTGCTCACAAGCTGGGCTCCATCGTGGTAGATTCTTTCTTTCTTCAGGGTGCGTTCGTTAAAACACGCGTGTTGAGCGTCTCGGATGAGGGTTTCAAGATCGTGTTGGGCTTGAACATTACGAGTGCTAAGCAGATAGCTCCGTCTGCTAAGTGCGTCGGCAACAACATTTGCCTTGCCTGGGTGATAACGGATCTCACAGTCGTAGTCGTTGAGAAGTTCTACCCATCGGCGTTGACGCATATTAAGTTCCTTCTGATTAAAGATATGTTGCAGGCTCCTATGATCGGTGAAGATCATACACTTGGTACCATACAGGTAGTGTCGCCAAATCTTTAATGCAAAAACAACTGCGCCTAGCTCGAGATCATGGGTTGTATAGTTCTTCTCGTGGACTTTGAGCTGACGAGAGGCGTAAGCTATGACCTTGTCCCGTTGCATGAGAACACAACCAAGACCAAGGTTGGAAGCATCACAATAGACAATGAAATCATCGTTCCCGTCGGGCAATGTAAGAACAGGAGCGTTGCAAAGCATGTGCTTGAGGGTTCGAAAGGCAGACTCTTGTTCAGTTTTCCAAACAAAAGGCTTGTCTTTATGCGTGAGAGAGGTAAGCGGCACAACGATCTTTGAGAATCCCTCGATAAATCGTCGATAATAGCCCGCTAGTCCGAGAAAAGAGCGGACTTCAGACGGGTTCTTAGGCGTAACCCAGCTCTTAACAGCTTCGATCTTCGCGGGATTGATGTGAATACCTTGACTATTAACAATGTGACCCAGAAACTGAACTTCCTCCAACCAGAATTCGCACTGGGAGAACTTGGCATAGAGTTGGTTCCCCTGGAGTAACTCGAGAACCAAACGTAGATGTTGCGCGTGTTCGGCTTTCGATTTGGAATAGATCAAGACATCGTCGATGAATACGATGACGCAACGGTCGAGATACGGTTTACACACGCGATTCATCAGATCCATGAAAACCGCTGGTGCGTTGGTTAAACCAAAAGGCATGACGACAAATTCGTAATGGCCGTAACGGGTGCGAAACGCGGTTTTGGGTATATCCACCTCTTGTATACGCAGTTGGTGATAGCCTGAACGTAGGTCGATCTTTGAAAAACACGTAGCACCTTGTAGTTGATCAAACAAATCGTCGATGCGAGGTAGTAAATAGCGTTTCTTGATAGTTAACTTATTCAATTCCCGGTAGTCGATGCACATCCTGAACGACCCATCCTTCTTTTTGTCGAAAAGAACTGGCGCGCCCCAAGGAGAGGTGCTCGGGCGAATGAAGCCTTTCTCAAGTAATTCCTGGAGTTGGTTTGAGAGTTCACGCATTTCAGACGGCGCGAGTCGATAAGGAGCTTTGGCAATAGGGTTGGCTCCAGGAATGAGGTCGATGCGAAAGTCGATATCACGACTTGGCGGTAGTCCGGGAAGATCCTCTAGAAAAACATTAGGAAATTCTCGAACCACAGGAACGTCTTTCACTTCCTTCTTCTCTTTCTTTTCCTTCTCCGCTACTACAATGTTAGCCAAGAAAGCCCTGTATTCCTTGCGGAGATACTTGCTAGCTTGCACACATGACATAAGCTTGAGACCTTTCGAAGTAGTATCACCGTATACACATAATAAGTCACCATTCGCGAGCGAGAATCGAATCATCTTGTCGAAGCACACAACTTCAGCATGGTTTTCTCGAAGAAAGTCCATGCCTACTATGACGTCAAAACTTCCGAGTTGCATCGGAATAAAGTCGATTGGAAAGATGTGATTGTTGAGCTCAAGTGTACAATCACGAAAAACAGAATTAACGGCGATGGTTCTTCCTGTAGCGACTTCAACATCGAACGCCGAGGAGAGTTGGGAGCGTTTACGACTAAGGAGTTTCTCGAATTCGAACGACACAAAGCAATTATCGGCTCCAGTATCAAACAAACATGAAGCATAAATACCATTCACAAGGAACGTACCATTGACCACGTTGTTGTCGGCCTGGGCTTGACGCATGTTGATGTTGAAAGTTCTGGCGCGTGCGGCCTGTTGTTGTTGCTGCTGCTGTTGTTGCTGCTGAGGCTGCTGTTGCTGAGGCTCTTGTTTCACGACCCTGTTTGGGCACATGTTGGCGAAATGGTTCGGGTCGTCACATGCGAAGCAGGCTCTGGCTTTGACCGCGGGTGCCAGAGGAGCTTGTTGACCTTGAGGGGCGGTGAGTAGAGCTTGATGAGCAGGAGCTTGTCGAATACGGCAGTTGGCAGTAAAATGGCCGTATACATTGCAATGAGCACAAAAAGGGCAAGCAATGGCAGTCGGATAGGGGTAGGTACAAGTAGGGCAGAGCGGGTGTGGCCCAGTGTATGCACGCTTTGCAGGCGGTGCATTAGCCACAGGCACCGCTACTTGACGTTGTTGGGCTGGTACAGCTTGAATCGGTGCAGCAGTGATCGCATAGTTCTTGTTGCTGGAGCTGTTCTTTCTCTTGTTGCTCGATGTGGTGGGTTCAGTAGTCGGTGCGGTGGTGGTAGCTTGATGCAGGTGCTTCAAAGTTTTATCCCAGACACCAGCCTTAACCCTCTTGTCGTTGATTTCGGCGGCCAGTAGATAAGTTTCTTCAATCGTCTTAGTCTTAGCCGCTTGCACGAAATCTACGACGCAGTCGGGCAAAGCTCGGATGTACTTCTTGATGGTGATCTCCGGAGTCTTGACTTGATCGGGACAGATGATGCTGAGCTATTTGAAACGAGCAGTGAGAGCAGCGTTGTCACCCTCATATTGATGTATGTGCCAAAATTCATCTTCTAGCTTTTGACGTTCTTGAGCTCGTCCCACGACAGTCCATAGGCTGCATCGTTCCCTCGCTTGTTTCTCTCGGCCGTCCACCAGTCTAGTGCACGGGACTGGAAAACGCCGGTAGCATTCAGAGTTCGGAGGTCATCGGGGCAACCACTCTGTCGTAGAGTAACCTCAATGGAATCAAACCACTGGAATAGTGCAGTAGGACCTCCCTCGTCAGTGAATTCCTTTGGCCCACACGATTTGAATTGCTTGAAATTGAAGGACTTGGTGGTAGCTTTAGGAGCTTCGGTCCTCGACTCCTCAGATGATTTGCTGGCATTCTCATAAACATCACTCACGGCCTTTGCCACACTTTTAGCGATGATGGCAGCAAGGCGTTTGTCCCTCTTTTCTTGACGAGAAAATGTGTGGCGGGATCCAGATGACATTGTCTGCAATAGACATCATCACAGGACTCAACACATTGTATGCGAATCTCACCTCACACGTCTACTACTTACTAAAGCTCAGGAACACGCATATTCACGTAAACACATATCACATAGAGCACAAAGTCGCATATACACATAAGCACGTAGAGCACATAATCACACAACACCTAAGCATGTAAAGCACAAAAGCAAAGAAACACATACGCATTTAATCACTATAGGCAGTCAGAAAACAGAAACCTATTCTTCAAAGTTTGCGATCGTTCGAGAATAGCGTAGCATAAGCGTATATCGTAATATGAAGTCGCCCATAATTCAATGATTTGTTAACGTTTTGGGTAGAAATGCAGTGCGAGTCGTGTGTGTCGATCGAAGCGAAGGCACAAATCGATTAATTCTTCCAAAATTAAGCACATAACAGGTAAAAGCATATAAAGCACATAAAATTGACGAATTATCAGAGTCAGCAGTAGCGGGCTCAGATTCGAAATACATAAAAATCGAGAGTTAGACTGTCTGCGGCTAGTAGACTTTGACTAACCAAGGTGGTTCAACTATTCACAAGGACTTGTCATTCATGTCTGACCCTCAGAACTGTGCTTTTGCCTCGATTCTTGGCCGTTTGGCACACATCCCGTTAGTCATATCAAGACTTCATGTCATTGGAGTCCGTCGAGACCTTGGTGAGAGTTTTGTAAAATGTGCAGAACAAGTCGTCAAGGTTAGGGTTTCACCCCTGGCTTAACAACTTCGTCCCTGTTTTTGATAAAATGGAGGAGATTATTCATCAAAATATGGGTTTCACCCCTGATTTGGTATAATTCCCCCGCTGAACAAGCGTTCGTTATTGAAAAAAAGAATGAAGAGATCATTGATAAGTTGACAAAATAGCATTTATTAGGCAACCTAGTCGGGAGTTTGCGGCTTTCACACCTAATCTCGACTTTACCACCCATTTATAGCTGAAAATTCGAGTGTAGTGATAGTGTAGTATGAGCGAGAATAGCGAGGAATAAGCTCGTACATAATCCCTACTGGATGTACTCGAGTCGGTCTGTTGGTTCCTAACTATAGTCTAGGTTTCTAAGACTTCGACCCGGACTAGGTCGAGTCTTGCCTAATTCCCTATAGTTATGGCTCTGATACCAATCTATCACACCCCAACCGATGGCGGAAACATTGGGGCATGGCACTGAGCGAAACAAATTATCCAGAAGTTTCCATAACAATTAACAATACCATTCAATTTAACTAATATGTCCCATACCGTACCTCAAACGGTAAAATAATTATTACAGAACAAATCCAGGCAAATATTCTGTTCCGACAACTCAGATTTAAAATAGTCAGCAATTGTTTATCTGCTTCTAGAGACCCTTAGTTTGACCACTACAGACAACTATTTGTTGGGCTCTAAAGCTTTATTATAGCTTCAAATTCCTACCAAGTGTGCGTCCTAAGCACCTGTCACATACGTTAAAATAAAATCAATACATAAAATGTAAAGGTGAGCATACAAGTTTGATAATAGCATATAAAGTTCGAGTTCGTTTACGCATAACCAGCATGTACACATAGTTATCGACATAGATCCATCGATACCAATGACTGCGGGTTGACTGCCCGAGGCAGTTTGCAATACATGATTACCACCGTAATCCATGCAAGTAATGGTCCTTAACAACCCCCGTGTGAACGGGTGCTAAGTCCAAACTATAGTACTATCGGTTCTAAGGCAGGTAGACAGCATTCCATGTGTAAACATAACAAACAAGTATTCATAAGCCACGTAGAACATGCATTAACGGTTAGCGTTCAAATAGTATTGAGTAGTGTGATTGTTGTAGTTTGAATATTCGTAACGTATGTAACACCCAAAAGTGCGTAAAGCAAAAAGGGATCGAGTATACTCACAGCGGTTAATGGATTGAAGGGAGCGCTTAGCGAGTAAGGTTAGCCTGAATAGATTCGATAGCATAACGATAAGTGACGTTTTACGCGTCAAGTGGTGCAAAGTGCAAATGGGTCGGATAGTGGTTCGATTGGATGGTAATCCGATCGGACAACAATCCGTGTGGATAACAATCCGTTCGGATGGTCATCCGGTCGGATAGCTTGTCCGGTCGGATGACGATTCGAGTGGATTGTTTCTTCCTATAAGAAGAATGTGTTTGTGTATGATGGCTTGACTTTTGAAGTTTTCGTTGTAGCATTTTGAAAGCATTGAAGTATCTCTATCCATCCATCCAGTCGATCGATCGGATGGTTAGTCGTGCGGATGACAATCCGTTCGGATGGTCATCCGGTCGAACAGTGGTCCGATCGGACGGCAACTTAGTGGTGAGATTACTTAGTGAAGGCAAGTCCTCAGCAGAAGTGTCACTCGATCGAATGTTCATCCGATCGGGTGGCAACCCTGTTAATGAACATGTTGAAAATCGTTTAAGTCTTTAAACTCTTAGTATCTCATGATCCAAAGAGGAATCCAGTCAGATGGTCGTCCGATCGGATTGCAATTCGTTCAATACTCAAACTTCAGATAAGGTTGTTTAAAGGTGGGACCCAAGTGTGATCCGTTCGGATGGCAATCCGTTCGGATGACCTATCCGATCGGACAGCAGTCCGGTCGGACAACATTCCGTTCTGGTTGTTCCGTTCATCCTACACTTGGTCGTTTTGATGGTTTGTCGTTATGTCGAGACGTTTTGACAACGTGTTAACCAACAGAACCCCCAGTTTGACCCAGATGTCCAACCCGACCAGGAATCACCCTAGTTCGGCCAGTTACCGGCTCGAGACGGTTGTTCTTGATTAACCCGAAATCGGTAGTCTAGTGGGTAGAATCCAGATCTTGAGCTAGTACAACACTACGATCGAGTAGAAGGCTAGATCAGGGTCGGATCCTATTGGTTTTGAGTATATTGAGTGCAAAAGAGTTGAAAGAAGGTTAGAAACCATCTTTCAATCCACGTTTATGTTGGGATCTTTACAAGCTCTTTGTGGAAATCGGTTAGATCTAAGTTGTTCTTGGTGGATTGAGGCCAAAACATGAAGTTCTTGAAGAACACATGATGACGTCATCCTAGAACACCCGAAATCTAGTGATTTCACGGTTAAAAGTTAAGATTTAAAAGATAGAAAGGTGTAGGAGTGCGTGTAGATCAAGAAAGTACAAGATTTAGGACGAGATCTTACCTTGATCCAGAGAAATCGAAGAAAAGGTGGGGAGCACGAGTTGTTCGGACATAGGGTTTCCAAAAGTAGAAAGAAATGACAATCACAGGGGTATTTATAGGATTCCAAAAGAGGAAAGGGATGTCCGATCGGATGGCACACCACTCGGATGACTTATCCGGTCGGATGACATTCCGATAGGATGGCGCCTGACCTGTGGCATTGTGGCTATCCGGTCGGATGGCTATCCGGCCGGATGACACTTGGTTCGAATGTTTGACGTGACGATTTTTGCTGAGTCGATTTCGATTGCGAGCGGTTCGATACGATAGGGTTTCCTAGTCAAATTACTTTCAGTCACAATCACTCATATCGAGCACTATCCCTTCCCCACTAATTATCATATTTCGATTGTGATTCGAGTTCGATGTCGATTGAGTTTGATTGTATTTCGAGTTCGATTGCGTTTCGATTGATTACCACAACACAACATAAATAACATGCACAAATAACACGTAAAGCACACACACACGTATAACCATAAGTAAAATTCGTAGCTCGAGTTGCGATTCGTTGTCGATTCGATTAGCATAGCTTGATTATCAGTTGATTAACTTTATCACATTGTTACTTCCTATAGTTCACAGTCGTAAGTCGTTTGAATAATACGTCAATGGCTTGTAATTATCAACACTTACTCCACATAATACAAATAAAATAATGAAATTTCTATAAATCAAATTCGCATCATCGGTCGTTGACTTGACCTTGACTTTGACTTGTGAAAACACTGGGTGTTACACCCGTACCCTTTCCACCCTAACCATTTCGACTCAAACCGTTTCGACCTAAACCGTTTTGACGCGAACCGTTTCGACCCATACTGTTTCCACCTGAATCGTTTCAACACGAATCATTTGACCCGAACTGTGTAGATGCAAACCGATTCGACGCGAGCCGTTTCCACCCGTACCGTTTCGACCCCAACCGGGGGTGGTGGGTGCCGGGGTGATGGATTCCAATTCATTTGACAACCAGACACATCAAATGGAAAAATGGAATTAAGATTCCAATTCCAAAAATTTCCAATTCCAATTGAAATGTTTAAATTCCAAATCCAATTCCTTTGAATTCTAATTCCTATACAAATTTCAATCCAATTCCAAAACATTCTGAGAACCAAACGCACCCGGAGACTTGATGGAGTTATCTGAAGGATGAAAATATTACAATTTTTAGAGATAAAGTCTTCTTAGGGGATTAGTTGCAAATCGCTTGTGGGAGTCTATGACCAGTGGGAAAAACATGCAGGCATAAGAGCCTTGGTTGTGGAATGAGCATGCACAAAGTAAGGCAAAAGACTAGAAATGGTATTTTGAGGGAGTTCCTAAAATGCAATGATTAAGGGCATTCACATCATATCCAATGGGGACGAAATGTAAATTTGTTGACAATATGTCTACGCTGGTTTAAATCCAGCTCGGCCCAACAATTAGTCAATTTACTATCAAATGGTAGAACACACTTGTTCTTAATAAATATCTGATACGAGAGAATAAAAAGGAATCCAAAATTTCCGCTAGATCTCTTCTTATTTCCCTGGGATCGTAGTTCAATAGGCAAGAGCACCGCCCTGTCAAGGCGGACGTTGCGGGTTCGAGCCCCATCAGTCCCGACAGATCCAATAAGCACATGAATTCGCCTCTCCATTTTCTGTGAAGAAGGGACAGAGAGCATAATTGAATTCCGAAAGGGTTTCCCTTCTTTTTTTCAAGATTTTGTCGAAGAAAAACAAGCCATCATTTTCTACCATATAATTACACTAATAACAACTACACTTTCTCTCTTTTTTCAATTAAATAATATCTTTTTATACCTTTATCATTACCTTTTGAGTAAAGTACAGTTTCAGCCCCTAGGGCTTACACGCAATCATAGGTTCAACCCTCATTTGAAAAAATTCAACAATCCCGTCCCTGTGGTTGCCGATTGCTAGCAATTAAGTCTATGGGGGCTAACGTCTGTTAGTGGAACATTGGGATTTATGTTAAAAAAACCTTAATGCCCCTTAGGGAGTGAAAGTGCAAGTCAAAAATTGGGGTCTTCTTTTATAAGCTCTGTAACTGAGAGAACGCATCATCGTCCTCAATTTAAGTTCCCCTAAAATGGCAGACACTTACTCGTGGACTAGGAATACAAATGGTTGCTCTAATGTGTAACACCTCAGAAATTTGGTGTCAAATTATATGAGGACACGTGTCCATTTATCTCTCAATTATGCCACTTTATTGGACGAGATGGACTAATTATGTTAATTTATGGAAGAATGTTGTGGAGGGACCATTTATGTCAACATGCCAATTAAGTTGGCCTCTGAGTGGCCGCTTACGGACCGTAAAGGTTTAAACCTTACGGACCGTATGGCATAAATTATATTGTCACTGGAAGTCAGTTACGGACCTTATGCCTTATGTGCTTATGGTCCGCAAGCCAATTCAAAACTGTGTGCGCCACGTAAGACTTGATCCCTTACAGTCTGTAAGGGACCTGCAGATGGCAGAATGTGTGCTGGCCAATGCAGTCTGTCCTTTTGCCACATTTCTCATAATTTGCCACCATGTAGCAACTCTTGACACATCCAAGGGCACCTGGAGTCATCCAAGATCAGTTCATAACACCTGGAACAATCCTATAATCCATATCCATCTATAAATAGCATTGCATTGCATTGTGACTTGAATCCTTGCTTGTCGCAACCCCCGTTCCCTAATAACCCGGGAATGGGCGGACGCAGCCAGTTTTGGTGGTATCTATATTTATCATCTTGGCAGCGGAAATTACATCAGGATTGTAGTTAGGAAATATTTTATCAGAGTAAAATACCACACTTTCAGACTATTTAACATGTGGGAATCATCCCAAGTTTTAAGTACACACATTTTCATAGGGATAAACCCTATTTTATTTAATAAAACATCTCTTTATTTTAGGTAACTTTATAGCCACTTTTCCAAGCCTTCAGTGCTATCCAGCTGGCTTCTAATTGGCTTTCACATTTTGTTACTTGAAACGCGTTTAAAAACATTTTGTCAGTGGGAAATACAGGTGAGTGAATCTTAGTTTAATCAAGTTAAGTAAAAACCATTGTACAGTATTGAGGGCGGTCGCGCAATTACATTTGTTTCCATCTACTTAATTACCACCCACGGTACTGTCAACCCGACTTGTGGTCATGTTACACCTCGCAAGGTAGTAACAAATTGTGTATACAAAACCCCAACATACCGACGATAATTGTAGAATACAAATACTCAATCACTGTTTAATTTAATTTAATTAAGTGAGGTTTTGTAAAAAACAATTAACAAAAAGGAGATTACTCACATTGCTGTCTTAGGTTTTCCTTTAGGGTTTCCTGGTGATTATCTATAAATTACACAAATGCACACGGGTTAGTATAATAACCCAATATTTACATTAGTAATACCCTCCCCGAGACGACATTCCAACGACTACGTTGGGCAGAACCTCGACAGCCGTTACGGAACCATGGATCAATCGGGCAGCATATCTAATACGTGATCGGGGTTATGATACTTACAATGAGGCAGAACTTCGTTATTTAGGGGGGTATTATGCCCAAGAATCAGTTTATCTAAGCAGAAATTCGAGAGAGAAAGAAAGGAATGAGCGACTGGAACTGATGGCCGATGCTCCCAATTTATAGGAGCTGATTCGTAGTTCCTCGCGCCCCACGAAGACCAAAGGGTCGTCTTACGCGGCCCGCTACATAGGGTGATAGGGCATAGCTTTGCTTAATCAGACAACTAGCCTCGACACGATTGATGACACGTGGCAGCACCTGGTTAAGCCTGGTGGCCAGGCTGTCGCGCCCCGCGTAGGAAGTAGCCAAAGGCTACGCGACCCCCGAGCGCCCTATTTTCTGATTTTTATTTATTTTTGCAAAGTTAAAGGTATTTTGGTCTCGGTTTTCTCATACGGGGTATGTTTTAAGACATATAGGGACATTTTAATTATATTAGGGTGTCGAAAAATATTTTGGAGGGTTGTTATATCCTCCTCACCTTGTTTTAGAGCTCGTCCTCGAGATCTACTGGAACATGTGTGGATATTTCTTTTGCATTTCTGATTCAAGCTCCCAATTGTACTCTGGTCCTCTTTTGGAGTCCCATTTCACTTTGACTAGAACTAATCTCATGTGTTTGAGGTTTTTGACTTTCCTGTCTTCAATCTGTAGAGGTCTTTCTATAAATTTGAGTTGCTCATTAACCTCTATATCCTTAAGAGGTACCATCAGCGATTCATCAGCTAAGCATTTCTTGAGATTAGATACATGAAATACATCATGTATTCCAGCCATTTCTTCTAGCAGTTGTAGTTGATAGGCTACCGGTCCTATTCTTTTAATAATCTCAAAAGGTCCAACATACCTGGGGCTTAGTTTTCCCCTTTTTGTGAATCTTACCACTCCTTTCCATGGAGAGACTTTCAATAACACCTTGTCACCTACTTGAAATTCCAATGGCTTTCTTCTGTTATCAGCATAACTCTTTTGTCGATCGCGTGCTGCTTTTAGTCGTTCCTTGACTTGAATGATTTTGTCTGTTGTTTCTTGTACTATCTCAGGTCCAGATAGTTACTTTTCCCCAATTTCTGCCCAACATACTGGGGTTCGGCACTTTCGTCCATAAAGTGCTTCGAATGTTGCAGCATTGATACTTGTGTGATAACTGTTATTATAAGAAAACTCGATTAATGGTAAGTGATCATCCCAATTACCTCCAAAATCGATTACACAAGCTCTAAGCATAACTTCCGTCGTCTGAATTGTCCTTTCGCTTTGTCCGTCCGTTTGAGGATGATAAGCTGTGCTTAGATTCGACTTAGTTCCCATGGCTTTTTGGAAACTTGTCCAAAAATGAGAGGTAAAACGACTATCCCTATCAGAAACAATTGATAAAGGAATTCCATGTAATGAAACTATTTCATTTACATATAGCTTAGCTAATTGTTCCATACTAAAAGTTTCCTTCATTGGTAGGAAATGAGCTGACTTAGTTAGTCTGTCTACAGTCACCCAGATTGTATTATTACCTTTCCTTGTTTTGGGTAATTTGGTAACAAAATCCATTGTTATCAATTCCCATTTCCAAACTGGCATCTCTAATTGCTGTAATAAACCTGAGGGTTTCTGATGTTCAGATTTAACTTGTGAACAAGTTAGACACTTAGAAACATAAGCTGCTATATCGTTCTTCATTCCTATCCACCAGAAATTCTTTCTTAAGTCTTGATACATCTTATCATTTCCAGGATGCATCGTATACTTAGACTTATGGGCTTCTTCTAGTATACGGTGGCGTAGGTTTCCTAATTTGGGTATCCACATTCTTTTCTTATGGAATCTCCAAATTCCACCTGTTCCTTGTTCTAATTCCTTAATCATTCCTTTTAATTTTTCAGTATCATCCTTGACTACTGATTCTTGTGCTTTTCTAATCTGTTCATTTAAATCTATCTGTAGATTTAATTTAAGAGAACGTACTCTTTTTGGCTTTTCATGATACTTTCGACTTAAAGCATCAGTCATTACATTTGCCTTTCCTGCATGATACTAGATATTACAAATATAATCACTAAGAATCTTCATCCAGCGTCTTTGTCTCATATTCAACTCCTTTTGCCCGAAGACATACCTTAAACTTTTATGATCTGTGAAAATGGTAAACTTACTACCGTAAAGGTAATGTCTCCAAATCTTAAGGGCAAAAATTATAGCTCCTAATTCTAAATCATGGGTTGAATAATTCTCTTCATGATTCTTAAGATGTCTAGATGCATAAGCTATAACCTTTTGACGCTGCATCAATACACATCCATACCCTAACTTAGAAGCGTCACAATAAACTACAAAGTCTTCAGTTCCTTCTGGTAACACTAGTATGGGTGTATCGGTTAGTCTTTGCTTAAGAATTCAAAAAGCTTCTTCTTGTTTTGGTCCCCATTCAAACTAAACAGATTTACAGGTTAGCTTAGTTAAGGGAATGGCTATTCTAGAAAAATCTCGAATAAATCTTCTATAATAACCGGCCAATCCTAAGAAACTTCTAACCTCGGTTAGTGACTCAGGGGTTTTCCATTTAGTTATCGCCTTGATCTTGGTGGGATCCACATGAATTCCTTCATGATTAACTAAATGTCCAAGAAATTGTACCTGTTCTAACAAAAATTCACACTTTGAAAATTTTGCATAAAGCTTTTCTTTTCTCAGTAAACTTAGAAATGCGTGCAAATGCTTTGCATGTTCCTCTTTACTCTTAGAGTAAATGAGAATATCATCTATAAAGACAATTATAATTTTTTCCAAATATGGCTTACATATTCGGTTCATCATGTCCATAAATGCGGCTGGGGCATTGGTTGGACCAAATGGCATGACAGTGAATTCATAATGGTCATACCTTGTTCTAAAAGCGGTCTTAGGAATATTCTCTTCCTGAACCTTTAATTGATGATATCCTAAGCATAAATCGATTTTAGAGAAAAATCGAGCTCCTTGCAATTGATCGAACAGATCATCGATTCTTGGTAATGGATACCAATTTTTAATCGTGACTTGTTCAATTCACGGTAGTCAATGCACATACGCATAGATCCGTCTTTCTTCTTAACGAATAAAATCGGCGCTCCCCATGGCGATGAACTTGGCTGTATGAATCCTTTCTCCAACAATTCGTCTAATTGTTTCTTCAATTCTTGCATTTATGCGGGTGCCAAACGGTAAGGTGCTTTGGCAATTGGTGCTGTTCTTGGTAGCAAATGGATTCTGAATTCAACTTCTCTGTCCGGAGGTAGTCCTGGTAATTCTTCTGGAAATACATCTGAAAATTGAGATACTACTGGAATATCTTTTAGTTCTTTTCCTTTAGTGTTAGTGATTATGGAAATGAAATACACTAATGACACTTTTCTTATATAACTTATTGTTTTCATCACAGAGATGAATTTGGTGGATCTAGATGGCTTATCTCCTTTAATTGTGATATTTTCATCCCTTGGTGAATTTACTTGGATTAAATTTTGATCACATAAAATACTGGCTTTATTGGCTATTAACCAATCCATTCCTAATACAACATTAAATCCTGCCAGATTCATTGGATAAAGGTTTGCAATAAACTTTTGATTTAAAAATTCTATTCTTGCTCCCTGCAAGATTTCAGAAATCTTAATGGTTTCTCCATTGGCTGTCTCTACTAAACATTCTTATGGGAGTTTAGTTAACGGTTGATTGAGAAGTTTGCAAAATGAAGTATTAATAAAACTTTGGTTCACACCAGAGTCAAATAATACTTCAGCAAAAATATCATTAACTAAATACGTACCGGTTATCATGTCCGGGATCATCTTTGCTTCTTCTACCGTCAGAACAAATGCTCTAGCATTTTTGGTAGTCTTATTGCCCATGGCTGGAACTAGTTTTGGACAGTTCGGCTTGATGTGACCTTTTTCTCCACAGTTGGAGCACATCCCATTATTAGATTTCCTCCTACAATCTTCTTCCTTGTGCCTTGGCATCTTGCAGAAATTGCAGTAAGTGGAGCATTTTCCCGAATGCTTCTTCTTGCAGGCCTTGCAGTAGGGTGCAGAGGTAGAACCTACATTTCTCCCACGGTTGGAATTTCCATAACGAAATTTTTTGGTAAGCCTTTGAGCTAGGTTTCTCCTCTGGTCTTCTTCTCGTGTACGCACTAATTCACCAGTCAAGGTATTTGCTAGTTCTACAGCTTCTTCTATGGTTTGAGGTCTAGCTGCCTTGACTACATGCCTAATCTCACTGATTAATCCCCAGATGTAACGGGAGATTAAAACTGGTTCAGGTGATGCAAGGGTTGGCACTATTCTAGCATATTCAAAGAATAATGTAGTGTATCCCTTACTATCCACTCCAGTCATCCTAAGGTTTAAGAACTTATTTGTTGTCTGTTCTTTTTCATTGGGAGGGCAGAATTTCCTCTCCACCATGTTCTTAAATTCCTCCCATTCCATAATGTAAACTCTGTCACTTCCCTTAGACTGGAGGATCATGTTCCACCATTTTAAGGCTGAGTTCTTAAACAGATTGGAAGCAAACATTATTTTATCATCTTCCGCACATTTGCTTTTTTTAAGACTGCCTCAGTCTTTTCTATCCAGTGTAAAGCTGCAACGGCCCCTTCATTGCCCGAGAATTCCATTGGTTTACAAGACCAGAATTCTTTATAAGAACAACCATAAGATATGGTTCTTCTTCTTTTGGGAATGGGCACTTGAAGTATGGGTCCATTGTTTACGCTGTGTTCTGGTTCAGTTGGTCGCTTACTGCCATTGTTACTTTTATTATCAGCTTCCTAACTGTTTTGATAATATATGGCATTGCATCTATTATCCCTTGTGCCACTATGTGTTGGATGGCACTGTTATCCACTTGATTTCCATTGTTATCGTTGTTCAGGTTACCATTATTCAGGTTATTGTCATTCTGGTTATTATCATTCTGGTTTTCCTGGTTCACTTCGTTGTCCATCTGAATTTTAAACATTTACCACATATTAATATCATAAGATAATATTTAATACAACCAATCACACAACACGCATATTGATAAAAAAACGTCGAACATTGCGACTTACTCTTTCTTATATTATGCATCTAATACAAATTAGAACTAGAATTTAAAAAATACAATACTATTATGCATCCATAACTATTGTCTAGATTATTTTTTCAAACATACACATATATTATATATATTATTATATTATTATTATTATTACTACCACCACCATCACTGATATGGGTTCACCCAGAACTTCATATTGCGCTCGTCATACTTCCAGACGAGTCGCTCTCCAACCTGCCTCATTCTCTCGCTAGTTTCTAAAATCTCCTCTCCAAAAGTTTGGAGCTCTTTCACATTTTCTGCACTCATTGGGGGTGCAGGTGCTGGGACTGGGTTTGGGAACTGGGGCATGGGTTCCTGGTACGGGTAAGGATTCTCTAGAATTTCTCTAATGTATTGATCGCTATCATAGAAGGGATCTAGAGGGTCCAAACCTGGGTAGGCTGCTAGATTTGGCATGGGTTCATCTTCTGGTATTGGGTAGCGCTGCTGGTAATCCCTATGTTTATCTAACCATGGGTAGTAGTCTAGATCTAAGGGATTGGGTGCTGGAATTCTAGGTATCTCCGCCGGGTCAAAATCATGCATTTGGATTTGATTTTTTGAATTATTTTCAATTTCCATTGGCTAGGTAGGGAACAATGGTAATGGTTGGGGTGCTATCAGTTGCTCCAGGTTAGGGTCGGCAGCTGTGGTTGCTAGGATATGGAAATTGGCTAAACTCCTATTAAGCATATCCTGTGTGTGGGCATCGGTCTCTCTTTTAGCGGCTTCTAGGGCTCGCTGTTGTTGCAACTTTTTCATTCTTTTCCTACGTTCATGCCCTCCTCTATTGAACTATCCTCTCTTTTTAGGAGGGAATGGCTCTTCAGACTAAGCCTTAAACATCAATATCCCATCTTCATTGTCAGCTGAATACCCTGAGAGGGCAGGCTGTGAAGAGGTGCCTTCGCTCCTAGGTGAGCTGGACAACTGACGGTAGGAGTCGGAAGGTCCTTGGTCGCTCATACTGTAAACTAACAAATAGTCAAATAACACACAACAATAAAATACAATTATGCACGTAGTTCCGTAATTTATTTCCTAACATTGTGAATAATATCTTGGTGTTAGCAGAACACTTCTGTGGCTGAATCAGTGGCTTAGCTCTGATACCACCTTCTGTCGCAACCCCCGTTCTCTAATAACCCGGGACCGGGCGGACGCGGCCAGTTTTGGTGGTATCTGTGTTTATCATCTTGGCAGCGGAAATTACATCAGGATCGTAGTTAGGAAATATTTTATCAGAGTAAAATACCACACTTTCACACTATTAAACACCTGGGAATAATCCCAAGTTTTAAGTACACACATTTTCATAGGGATAAACCCTATTTTATTTAATAAAACATCTCTTTATATTAGGTAACTTTATAGCCACTTTTCCAAGCCTTCAGTGCTGTCCATCTCGTTTCTAATTGGCTTTCATATTTTGTTACATGAAACGCGTTTAAAAACATTTTGTCAGTGGGAAATACTGGTGAGTGAATCTCAGTTTAATCAAGTTAAGTAAAAACCATTGTACAGTAATGAGGGCGGTCACGCAATTACATTTGTTTTCATCTACTTAATTACCACCCACGGTACTGTCAACTCGACTTGTGGTCATGTTACTCCTCGTAAGGTAGTAACAAATTTTGTATACAAAACCCCAACATACCGACGATAATTGTAGAATACAAATACTCAACCACTGTTTAATGTAATTTAATTAAGTGAGGTTTTGTAAAAACAATTAACAAAAAGGAGATTACTCACATTGTTGTCTTAGGTTTTCCTTTAGGGTTTTCTGGTGATTATCTATAAATTACACAAATGCACACGTGTTAGTATAATAACCCAATATTTACATTAGTAATACCCTCCCCGAGACGGCATTCCAACGACTAAGTCAGGCAGAACCTCGACAACCGTTACGGAACCCTGGATCAATCGGGCAGCGTACCTAATACGTAATCGGGGTTATGATACTTACAACGAGGCAGAACTTCGTTATTTAGGGGGGGGGGGTATTATGCCCGAGAATCACTTTATCTAAGCAGAAATTCGAGAGAGAAAGAAAGGAATGAGCGACTGGAACTGAAGGCCGATGCTCCCAATTTATAGGAGCTGATTCGTAGTTCCTCGCGGCCCGCGAAGACCAAAGGGTCGTCTTACGCGGCCCGCGACATAGGGTGGTAGGGCCTAGCTTTGCTAAATCAGACAACTAGCCTCGATATGATTGATGACACGTGGCAGCACCGGGTTAAGCCTGGTGGCCAGGCTGTCGCACCCCGCGTTGGAAGTAGCCAAAGGCTACGCGGCCCGCGAGCGCCCTATTTTCTGATTTTATTTTATTATTGCAAAGTTAAAGGTATTTTGGGCTCGGTTTTCTCATACGTGGTATGTTTTAAGACATATAGGGACATTTTAATTATATTAGGGTGTCGAAAAATATTTTGAAGGGTTGTTATATTGCTCATTTCTCATAATCTCCTCTCTACACTCTTGGAGTGGCTCCTGATCTATAGAGGCCCCGATACTGAATTCAAACTTTCTTCTGGAATACAAGTAAGTATTCCTTCCTAGCTATTTCAATTTATAGGCTAAGTATTTAGCCGAAAGTCAAGCAAATTGACTTTTGCTTTGCCTTTCGGTTAAGACCATTATGGTCCAGCCATTGTTCGAATCGAACATGGCTACGTGATCATAAAAAGGTAGGTGTTCATCCCTTAAAAAGGCACCTCCTAGAAATCAAGTTAAGTTGGTCAAATGACGGGTCAAAGTTATGTTTAATAAAAAGTCAAAAATGCAGTTTTCGAAAACTTATAAAATGAACTTGTAAACATTTTAACTCATGTTTTTGACACTATATTAGTTGGTAAATAATATTAGAACATTTATAAACATGTTCAGCCCGTCATTTCCAGTTTATACCTCGGTTCGCAACCGAAAGTCAAGCTGTTTGACTTCTGCTTTGACTTTCGATTCTGACCAGAATTAGCCAACTTAGCTACTGAATTAGAGTTGCATAATCATATTTATGTGTAGGATAACCCTTATGGTTATAATACCTGATCATTATCAGTTGTCGAGTTTTTACACAAGTTCACATATTATGCCATATTTTACCGAAAATGCCCTTTCAATACCCAATCCCCAACTTGGAATCTTCTTGTCCTTATATTCTTGTTATAAGACTTGGCCATCCCCTGCTGGTATGCTACCATTCTTAGTTTTGTTGCGTCTCTTATTTCATCAATGGTATCCAACTCTTGGCATAAGGCTTCAGGATTCAAAACAGGATTTTGTAGATTTGATCTAGCTGTATGTATCATCATTTCAGTCGGAATCACTGCTTTCGCCCTGAATACTAGTGAGAATGGGGTCTGCCCAGTAGCATTTTTAGCAATTGTTCTATCTGCCCATAGGACAAATGGTACTTCCTCAGCCCATTTTCCTTTTTTAGCACCTAATCTCTTTTTGAATTATTGACAATTATCTTGTTCGAGGATTCTGCCTGCCCATTGGCTTGAGGATGCACCATTGTTGATGTAATGATTTTTCTGCCCCAACTATTACAAAAGTCTGTAGTTCTCTTGCTGATGAATTGAGAGCCATTGTCACAAATTATCTCGGCCGGTATCCCGAATCTTGTCAATATATTCCTTTTTATGAAGGATACCACTTCTTGATCCCTGACTTGGACAAAAGCTTCTGCTTCAACCCATTTAGAGAAGTAATCTGTCATTGCTAACATAAAAACTTTTCCTCCTGGAGCCTTGGGAAGCTTTCCCACTATATCCATCCCCCATTTCATAAATGACCATGGGGATATAATAGGATATAATGGTTCTGCAGGTTGATGCAATATGTTTCTATGTCTCTGACATGCATCACATTTCTGGGTGTATTCCATAGCATCCTTTCTCATAGTTGGCCAATAATATCCTGTTCTTAGTACTTTTGAAAATAAAGCTCTGCCCCCGGTATGGTTGCCGCAGTCTCCTTCATGTATATCCTGAGTACTTCTTTCATTTCGGGATCCTCCAAGCACCTCAAGTATGGTCCTGCAAGAGATTTCTTATACATATTATTTATTAAAGTAAAACGAGATACCTTCATTCTGAAAGCTCTAGGGTTTTCATCCTTTGGGATATCTCCTTCTTGTAGATAGTTAACAATTGGAGTCATCCAGGATTCAGGATACTTCTTAGGATAGCCATCACCAAGGTCTTGGATACTCGATACTTGTTTATCCTGAGATTTGAAATGTTCCATTGCAGGGTGCAAGATATGAACTATTGGTATCCGAGTTCCTTCCGGTATCCTGATAGTAGATCCTAAATTTGCTAAAGCATCTGCTTCAGCATTCTCTTCCCTTGGTACATGTTCAAGTGAAAATATTTCGAAATGTCCTGCTAATTTTTTAACAATTTCAAGATATTCGACTAATTTTTCGCCTTTTACTGCATAAGATCAATTGAAATGGTTAGTATAACAAGGAATCAACATATACTTGTAAACATTTAATATTCATATCCTTGGCTACTTCTAATCCTGCTATTAAAGCTTCATACTCAACTTCATTATTCTTAGCAGTAAACTCACATCTAATGGCCTGGGGTAATATGTCCTCCTGTGGCGATTTTAGTAGAATTCATAATCCTACACCTCTTAGATTGGACGCACCATCAGTATGTAGAGTCCAAAATTTTGAGCTCTCACCTAGTTGTTGTACTTCTAGATCAGCTTCTTCTTGTATATCGCTACTAAAATTAGCCACAAAGTCTACTAAGGCCTGAGATTTTATAGCATTCGTAGGTTCATACACTAAATCATAAGCACTTATTTTCACAAACAACTTTTCCATTCTACCAGACATCTCGGGTTTTCTAAGCACATTTTTAATAGGATAGTTGGATTTAATATGTATCTTATGTGTTTCAAAGTAGTGTCTAAGTTTAGTTGATGCCATAACTAAAGCTAATATTATTTTTTCTAGATGAGAGTACCTAGTCTCAGCATTTAATAAACTTTTACTAACATAATAGACATGATACTGTTGACCTTAATGATCTTTAACCAAGGCTGCACTTACTGCATTTCCTGACACTGCAAGATATAGAGATAGGGGTTCACCATCTTTAGGCTTCATTAGTAGAGGTGCACTTGAGAGATACTGCTTTAATGCTTGTAGAGCAGCTTCATGTCTTTCTCCCCATTCAAATTTCTTGTTCTTTTTCAGGATACCATAGAATTCTTTACATTTTCAGAGAATCTTGATATAAATCTGTTTAATGCTGCTACCCTTCCAATTAATCTTTGAACATCTTTCATATTGGATGGGATTTGAGATCTAGAATAGCTCTGATCTGCTCCGGGCTTGCTTCTATTCCTCTTTTGGTTACTATATTTCCCAAGAACTTTCCTGCCCATGCTTCACATATTTTATCTTTTTTAGAAGAAATAAAAGGTAGTCCTTTCACCTGATTTTTATTTGCTAATTGGTTTAGAGTTTTGAAATTTAAGAGGGCCAATCTTTTATTCCGCAACCAACTGTTACCTTTATTTTCTTTTGAAATTTTAGTAATAGATGGATTCCTTTATTCTTTTCCCACTTAAGTATATTTTATTATCATTTAAACCAATTAATAAACATTTTCTTGGTAAAAGTGTTACCTAGAAGCCTTGTCACAAAATTGCCCACAGCTGAGTAGATTGTATTTTAATCCTTCTACATAGGCTACCTTCTCAATGGTTAGTAATCCATAATTAATACTACCATAACCTAATGTTATTCCCTTTACCCCATTTCTGAAATTTACCAATTTACCCAGTTTCTACTCAAAGTTACTGAGTAAGCTCTTATCCCCAGTCATGTGCTTGGAGCTTCCTAAATCGCAGTACCAGATCTACTACACATAATGGTCCTAAAATGGTAAGGTTAGAGAATTTTTGGTACCCAAACCTAGAGTGGGGATCCTACGGAAAGTGTGTTTTTCCTAAAAAGTGTAAAAAGTCATAAAACACAATAATTTCAGGCATAAAACACACCTAAAACTCACAAATAATAGAATGAATATTACTAAAACACCATATTCAAACTCTAATAGTCCATAAAAACTTCAAACACACCATCGTAGAACTATGAATATAAAACACACAATGCTAAACAACATAAAACACAATAATATTTGTCATTCCACAATCAGAGCCTTAACATCTAAAACACAACACAAAACCCACATACATGATGTTTTAGTAATCTTCATCATATTATTTGTGGGTTTTTAGTGTGTTTTATGGTTAACATTATGGTGTTTTATGACTTTTTACACTTTTTAGGAAATTTGGACTTTCTGGCCAACTCCTATCCCCCAAACCTATTTGGGTACTTTTTCTGATGAAAATTTGCTGAAAGTTTCTTCTTCAGATGAGTAATTTTCATCAGAATTTCTGTTGAGTGCTGAGCCACTAATAGATTGTTTGTCCTTTGAGAGATGTTGTTGAATTAGCTTTAGTATTTCAACACACATGCAATCTATTTTGTCAGAATTTTTTTACAAATTTAATTGTAATGGAAAGTTAATAGACTTTTGACATTTGGGATGAATTCTTTTTATATTTTCCAAAAATATTTGTTTTAATTCATTCCTCTTTTCTTTTGAACTGTGTATTGATGACAAGGAGAAGCTGTCAGAGCTTGCTGATTTGCAAGATTCGCCATCATATTCTGATGTTACTTTATCATACTATGGGTCAGATGCTCTTACAAAGGTGGTGGGATTTCTGATATTTGTCTTTACATATCCTAATCCTTCACCTTTGTTTTTTGGTGTTGTTTCAAAAAAATTTATGAATTCTTTGGCTTGTTGAAAAACTTTCATGTGGATTTCATTGTCATGATTTTTTTTTTGTATAAATCCTTTCTTCCCTTTTCATAAAACTCAATTTTTGCTTCTTTAGTTAAATTTTCTTCAACCAGTAATTGGTTTTCAATTTTGACTTTATTTAACAATTTTTGCAAATTATCAGATTTTTGTTTTCTTAAATTTGTTTTTCTAGTAAAAATTAAAAATCTGTCATAAGCTTATTTAACTGATGTTCTAAGTCTAGGTTGTTTGAGCTTACCTTGTGTTCAGAAGTGTTAGATACTTCATCAGATTTTTTTGCCATTAGACACAAGTTTGCCATTTCTTATTCTTCCTCATCAGAAGAATCATCTGTTAGCCAGGAGTCAGTTCCACAATTAGGCTGACCTACTGTTGTCTTTTGGCTTCTTCAAGCTTTTTCTCATAATAAACAACATCCTTCAGTTTATTGTTCTTACATTGTGATGCATAATGTCCATTTTGCTTACACTTATAACACACTATTTCAGCTTTCCCTTTGTCTTTTGATTTACCTTCCATCCTCCCTTTATCACTTTTCTGGTACTTATTACTTCCTCATCTTAACCTTTGCTCAAATGTCTTGTTGAGCAAAGCAATTGCCTCAGCAAATGCTGAAAATCTGATGAAGTATAAGAATTTTCTAGACTTTGGCATTGAGAGGTTTGTAGATCAGAATTGATTATTCTTTGTGCATTTGAGATGAGAGCTATAGGTCCTCCTCTTTGGGTTGAGTTCTCGTATATTTCTTCTTCACTTGGAACAAGAATACTATAGAGATCATGTATGCTCAGGTTTCCCAGCTCTAGAGTTGATGCTAAAGTCTTGGTAAGACTTCTCCATTCCCTTGGTATAGCATCCAGAAATTTTACATTTCTCTCATCATTAGATTTCTCAACACCACACTTTTTGAGATCATTTCATAGTTTAGAAAATCTATTATATGTTTTAGAAATACTTTCATTTGGAAGTGTTTTGAATCTCTCATAGGAAGAGTCATAATTTGTACGTTTGTTTCTTTTCATTCTCTCTCCTCCTTCACAAAGATTTTCCATCTGATCCCATATCACTTTAGCGGATGCACATGCATCTACTGGAGAGAATATGTCATTTGGAAGTGCCATAATCAAAAGTGATTTGGCCCTTTCAACGGCTTCCACCTTATCCTTGTCTTCCTTGCTCCAATATAATTCTTGTTTTGGAGTCAAGAAGACAGGTATTTCTGGTGTATGCTCAGTTGCTGGAACAGCTGGGATTTCAATAGTGGGTATATGGGGGCCTCTCTCAATGGATTGAAACAGAGCTCAATCATGTCCATTTAGGAAGTTGATCATCCTGATTCTCCATTGGGGTACTCCTCTCTAACCAAAGTCGAAGGCTTTGACATAGACCCAATATTAAAAGCATTGTTCCATGTTTGAAAGTTTGCCATATTTAGTTAAAAGAAAGTTAAAAAATGAGCAATTGATCGTTTGAATATAATTTATTCAAACTGCTTTGATATCAATTGTTCATCCTTGATAGCAATGCTCTTTTAACGAAAATTGGCCAGTGATTTCAACAAGTATGAAAATAATGTGCGGAAATTGAGTTGATCATCAGATTTCTGATGACCAGAAGTTACCAGATTCTGGTGATAAAGATCAAATTTATCATCAGACTTATCAGATTGGTCTTCTCTGATCAGCACTCTTCAGTTGTGATCTAATTCTGATATTTGTTGAAGATGTATCTGCCTTTATGTTTTTGTCCTATTTATCTTGTATCTTCCTTTTGTTTGATCCTTTTGAGTTTATCTTTAGCACATGATCAGATTGATCATATTTTTCTTCAATACTTACAAAAAGTTCCCTAACACAACCTGAGGATCTGCATGGATGTCACCCATCCAGCATGGGAGAGGTGCAACATCATCCTGGCCATGCTACTCAACAGCCCACTGGCCTATGCCTTTACTGCTCATATCTGGATCTATCCAGATATATTGCAGGAGTTTTGCCTCAATGTCAGGCTTATGCTTCACGAGGGGAGACTGACTACCATCGGTAGTTGGGTGATGGAGAGGCCCATTGTCCTGAATGAGTACATCATTAGGGAGGTGCTACATCTCAATGATCATAACAATGTTCTAACCTTCACTCACCAGGTGCTGAACAACAATGTCCTATTTATCTTGTATCATCCTTTTGTTTGATCCTTTTGACTTTATCTTTAGCACGTGATCAAATTGATCATATTTTTCTTCAATACTTACAAAAAGTTCCCTAACACAACCTGAGGATCCGCATGGATGTCACCCGTCCAGCATGGGAGAGGTGCAACATCATCTTAGCCATGCTACTCAATAGCCCACTGGCCTATGAACTTACTGCTCATATCTGGATCTATCCAGATGTATTGCATGAGTTTTGGCTCAATGTCAGGCTCATGCTTCACGAGGGGAGACTGACTACCATCGGTAGTTGGGTGATGGAGAGGCCCATTGTCCTGAATGAGTACATTATTAGGGAGGTGCTACATCTCAATGATCATAACAATGTGCTAACCTTCACCCACCAGGAGCTGAACAACACCCTCACCCAGATGGGATACCATGTAGATAGCCATGCTAGAGCCATTTCCATGTCCGGATTTATCCAACCACGGGAGTTCCTTATCACCTAGCTCCGGATATGCTTCTAAAAAAAAGCTTGTGAACTTCAATGAGATCTCCTACAATCTCATGGAACCTGTGCATACAATGGTTCAAGATGTTCCATACAACTACTCTCATTACCTAATGAGAGATTTTGTAAGCAACTTGTGGTCTAGCAGACCATTTTTTGTCTATCGTCATTTCTTAATGAGGGTGATTGCACATCAGCTAGACTTCGGAGGAGTTCCAGTCTGGTATCCTAGAGCTGAGATGATATTTCAAGAAAACTTTCACCATGCACACCTGGTGCCAACTGCCAACCATACAGGACTTGAAACTCATCTTTGGGCTTTTATTGAACTTATCTTTAATGTATATTAATTTTATTTTATTTTGTTGCATTGTTTTTAATTTATTTCCCAATTGTTTGTTTGTATATATTCTATATATATATTTCTTTTCTTAAATCCTGCTTAAAAGAAAAAAAGGAAGGGGGGGGGGCATAAGAAGGGTAAAAGTCAAAAGAAAAGGTAAAAAGGTTTTATGACAAAACAATTGAGCATTAAGATTATCAGTAGAATATAATTTAATACTTAAAAAAAGGGAAAATATTCTGATGAAATAAATGATCTTTTCTAACAAAAAACTGAACAATTGTTTTGAAAATCTGGTAAAATCAGGAACAGTGGAACAAATTGCTAAAAACAAGAGAATACCATCAGATTCGTTCAAATCAAAATCTTGTTTGAAACATAAAGAACACTTCTAATGGTATTTATCTTTCTCCTTTCAAATTTTTCTTAAAACATCTTTTCAAGAAAGGACAAGAAGTTCCACCAGACAAACATATGTAAGTACCATTTCTGATACTCTACTTATTCCCTCTCATATCCAAAAAATACATGCATTCAGTCAAGGGGGAAGAAATTATTCTGATGAAGATAAAGAGTGAGAATTATTTTCCTAATGACGTCATCAGAAGATAAGTTGTTAGACAAATTTTGCCTTTCAAAAAAGGGGAAGAATGTCAGTTTCTTTAAGGAATATCATTGGACCTTTCCCCAAAAGGGGTCCCACATGAGGTAAAAAGCATCACATGACCGTTAGTATCCTCCAATGAAAATCTGTTTCATTGGAGATATATCAAAAATTCGAAAATGGTTTAGATAAAGTTAATTACTATTAACTTGTCATAAACCAACTTAAATACTAACCACCCCACGATATGTGTCCCCACAAATCCTATATATACCCAATTTCAAAACCGGGACTTCATCTTCAACCTCAAAACTTACAAGCCCTAAAAACCCATATGTTTTTTAAAAGCAAAATTCATCTCCAAATCACCATGTCGGCACCAAAACACTGTCAACCTTAACATTCCAGCAGTCGAACACGAGGTCACCATCATCAAGGATACCAAATTTCTACCTATCAAAGAAAACAATCTCATGATGAATGTTCAACACTCACAATACGATCAAAGATGTCAACTTTTAGTTGAGTTCCTGTTGAACAGTCCGATTACTCAAGCTATGACGAAGACCAAGGAGGTACCAGAAAACATTATACAACAGCTTGTTCACACACTTAAAGAGACCGGCAAGGATGAAGTTAAAGCTCATCTCTGGGGAAGTATTTCAGTAACAATCTCCCTGAGAAAAATCAGAGAATGTTCGGAACTTTCAATTAAAGCCAGCTACATGGAAGCACCAAAGAAGGATGAGCTAAGGAAGGAGTTCATAGAACTCGGATACAAAGAGCAAGTCACCAAAATAGGAGAATTCAAGAGAAACAAATTACCTGCCTTCTGGCAAGTTATGATGGAGACCTTGAACAAGTGTTTAACCTCAAAGATTGGAGGAGCTGATCAGATAAATCAATCTATTCTCACAATCATGTATGGACTCATTACAGGGTTCAACATTGATTATGAAATAGAAATTTTTAACCAGATGAAAAGGTCAGTGCTCACCAAGTCTAGAAGAATCACATCCCACTTACCTCATCCAAGATTCTGGTTAATTATAAATGTTGAAACCTTTGAAGAAAGGAATGTGGAGCTACCTGTATCAGAAAATATCTGGAAGTCACCAATCATGAAGCCTTGGTGTGCAAATCAAGGTTGAGCCTCTAACAAAGACGTGCCTATTTTACCAAAAAGCATGCTATGTCTGATAGTAGAGGATTCACCATACTGAAAGTTACATGAAGACATTCTAAACAAAGAAGGAGATCAAATAGAAATGTTTGATAACAGCTCTTTAGCAGAAGACAATGATGAGATCTCTATGGCATAAGAAACAGATGGAGCAGAAGAAGAACAGCAACATGATACTAGAATTTCACCAGATCCAATGGAAACAGATGAACAAGTGGAGCTGAATCCAGAAACAGAAGTGCATCATGAAGCTAAATCAGGTGCTCAATTTAATCCCTCTCTAATTATTGCAATAAATTCAACAGATTTTGATTCTGAAGAATCTGTTCAAGTTAGTTACAAATTTGTTCGTAGAAAATATGATACAATAAATGAGGAGATTATCAGTCCCATACATCTTGACTCCAAATCAATTGGTGAGGAGGAGTTTGAGATAGCAATAGGTGGAGATCAGTCTGCTGATTAAGGAAACCTAGAAGAGGAAACTAGGCCTTTCTCAACAACTCATGGAGGGTTATTCTCCAGAATGATTCAAGGAAATGAGGAAATTCCAGAGGTGAATGTGTTTCATAAATCTGGTGAAGGTGTTCCTGATTGGTCTCATGATCAATCTAACCCTTTAAAAACAGCAGCAAGTGTGTCTTCTACTGGTATGGTAGCTGTATCATCTATTGTTTCTCCTTTTCCTATGGAAACACCCCTCATCTCAAGAGAACAACTTGACTCTGTGCTTGAGAATGTCATACAAGTTGTAACAAAACCATCAACAAAAGAAACAAAGTCACTAGTTGAAGCTAAGCTAGACATGCTGCTAGAAGAACTAAGAAGCCAAAAATCTGATGTGAAAGTTGTATCAGAATCAGTAGAAGTAATCAAAAGTGAAAGAGAAAAGAATACTGAAACTCTAAAGAATAGGCAGCAGCCACTAGAAAGTTCATAAGAGAGTAGCAAATTCACAGCAGAATTCAAGAAAGTTTTTGAAGAAATGGAAAGCATAAAAAAACTCAGATGAAGGAAGCTGTTGAAACAAGAGAAACCACAAGTTCTGGTACAATTCTAAAAGAAATAGCAACTTAAGAGCCAGTAATAACAGTTTATCTGATGCTCTTGAGAAACTGGTAATAGAATGGGCAGCACAGAAAGAACAAGTCAAATCCGAATTTGAGAAGGTGCATGAAGAATAAAAGAAAAATGCACAACTGATGAGTGATGTGCATTCACTAATGAAGAGAATGCATTACAATGTTTCCAGATTAGTAAATATAGATATTCAACAATTGATGATCCCCATTCCAAAAGAAGTTTCACACTTGGAAGTCCCAAGAATCATTTGTATAACTCAGCCAAAACCAGTTACTCCATCCAGTTAATCCGAACCTACACCAATAGGTCCCCCACCATCAGTATCAAGGTCATAAATTCTCAAAAGAACTGAACTCTCTCCTCTAATCATTTCTGATGAAAGCAGTGGTCCTTTAAGAGACAAAGGAAAGCAGGAAGCACCAGCAAGAAAAACCTCATCAGGTGAAATTGCCTTTAGTGAGTCCTTGAACCTAGCAGAAAAGAGAAAATGGGAAGAATCCGCAACACCTTCAAAAAGACCTAAGATAGTGCAAGCAAACGATTCAGAATGAAATGTCATTTTTATACAAGAAATTGAGAAAGAAGACATGATGTTCCTGTAAAGCAAACTAAAAGAATACTACTGGTTTGAAAAAGACAAAGAAGAAAGACCTCTGAGCCCTATGAGCAGAGAGTTGAGTCTAGAAAGACTTGAAAGAGGAAAATGCAGCATTCACAAAGTTCAAACCAATCCTGTAGTGAGAGTAAAAAAAGTGGATCCCCTTATTACACCAGATGAAATTTTGGGAATACATGATCAAAACAAATATACCTTGATAAGAAGAAATGGTGAAGAAGAGGTAATCACTTTTGGTGATTTGGCAGATAGGCTCCATCAAACAGACTTGATCATGCTAAAAAAGACCTATGATGAAGAAAAAGGAAACACAAGGGTAATAAAAAGACCCTTGATAGCATCTTAAAAGATGGAATGAAGTTATTCACTCGAATATCTATAACTGATTTAGATCGTTACATCAATTACGACTATGTGATCAACAAAAAGTTGCTCATGCCCCCTCCTAACATAAAAATCCCAACAGAACTACAAGAAGAAGCCAGAACAGGAGTTATCTTTGAAAATCCAGAACTTTCTATTGTTTTTAGGGATCATGATGGAGAGAAGGCTCTTTTTACAGTAAAAGAGATATGCAAGTACTCAAACTAGACTCTAAAAACATAAAGGAATGCATGAACCAAAAGCAGGAGCAACTTAAAGCAAAGAGTCATGACAAAGAAGAGATGAGGAAAAAGAATGAGAAGATCATCAATGAATGGATTGAAGCAAGAACCTGGTACAAGGCAATGTTCAAGGAATGCAACAAACCAATTGATTACAAAAAGAGTTTGAAGAACGGTGATCTTTAAAGAACCAATCTTGACAGTGGTTGATAAACAATTTATTTTTGATATTTCTTTTGTTGAACAATGTTTGTGTTACCGTTTGAATTTCTGTGGTTTAAATTTCTTTTAAGTTCTATGTTATGAGTAGTTATTTTTCTTACAATATTGAGGTGGAAATTGTTAGGAAACTTTGTAGGTATTGAAGAAAAATATGATCAATCTGATCATGTACTGATGATAGAGTCAAAAGATCAAACAAAAAGAAGATACAAGATAAACAAGACCAAAGTAGAAAGGCAGATACATCTTCAACAAATATCAGAATTAGATCACAAATGAAGAATGACGATCAGAAAGGACCAATCTGATAAGTTTGATGATAAATCCAATGATTATCATCAGAATTTGGTAAATTTTGATTATCAGAAATCTGGTGATCAGTTCAACAGATTTCTGCTAAGTTATTCATTAGAAAATCTGATGAACCAACTTGTCTAAGAGATAAGGTTCTGCCACCAAAGTAAAGTAGCAAGTTGATCTTGGGTGGATTCAATGAATATGCCAAAAAGATACTTTACGCAGACAAGTGCATGAATAAACAAAGTGATATTCGTTTGTATTAGCTAATAACCTCACAATCACCTTGTAAACTTTGTTTCAAAGTGATATAACTTCAAAATTCTGTAGTTGTGTTTCTTGAAAGTTTGATTTCTATTTCGCACATTATTTTCATATTTGTTGAAATCACTTGCCAAATTCAATTAAAAGAGCAGTGTTATCTGGGATCAACAACCCTACCGGGTGAGATGAAATACCCATGGAACCTCCCATTGGCGCCTTCTATGAGGTTCCGGTAGTCGCCGCTCCTCTCCCGCAAGAGGACATTGATGATGAGCCCTTGATCTTCCTACCAAGGGAGATTAAGGAGATGCTCAACGATCTTTGAGGGGGCACACCCGAAAATAGCTCTAAGCCCTTGCTCACCAAAAACTAGTTTGGGGTTTTTATTGATCCTTTATTTAGGGAAGAGCTATTTGGGTTTAAATCTTTAGGGGTATCTACTAAAATCTAGTTTGTATATTTATTTTTATCCTTTTTAGTTATAATCGAATGATGAATGGTTTTAATGGAATGATATTTGGTGTTTTAAAACTTATGGAATGGTGTGGAAAGACGAAAGGACGTTGAAAAAGAACCCCATGCACATAAACAAAAGTCCCCCGACTCAAAATCTGTATTACAGTAAGTTCAGCACGGGGCCGTGTAAGGTAAGCACGCCCCCGTTCCTCTATTCTGCTGAAACAATTTTGTCTCTGGACCTATCACACGGGGTCGTGTCTCTTAGGCACGCCCCCGTGTCCGTCTTCTAGAAAATTTTCAATACTGACACTTTTTACACTGGGCCATGTCTACCTGACACGCCCCCGTGTCTGCCTTATGAAATTTTTCACAGAAACCATGATGCTGACACTTTTTACACGAGGTCGTGCCTACCCAGCACGCCCCCTGTGTCCAGTATCTGATTTTTGAAAAATTTTGTTGTTTTTAACCCACATTTAATCAAATCTAACCCATTTTGGACACATTGAGGACAATGTGTAATTTAAGTGTGAGGGGGGTGGGACTTGAATTGTTTGTCCTAAAATAACTCATACACAAAACTCTACTTGGAACCGCTAAAACACCCCAAATCTTTTTCAAAATATTTTTCTTATTTTATTTTTCCTTGTTTTTAGTTTAAGTTAGAAAACCGAGTTCTATTTTTTTTACAAGTTACAACGGATAGCGCCGTGATAAAAAGAACCATATAAGAAAAAATTATAAAAAGGCCTGACTATCTTTTTTAAAATTTGATTTATATATATATATATATATATATATATTCACATCTTTTCCCCTTTTCCCACAAATTGTGAGTTTTGAGCCTTTATCGAGCATTTAGTTTCATATCTTTACTAAATGCTCACTTTTCATTTCTTGTGTGAATAGCCCATATGGTTCTTACAAATCTAGAACTTGACAAAAACAACACATTTTAAGTCCTTACTGACTAATCCAAGTAAGAAAATGATTGAGCCATTAGGACTATAAACCCTTTTGGTTTCAACCTTTTTTTTCTTTTATCTCCCTACCAAAAACAAAAAAAAAAATCTTTAGTTGACCCGTTTGAGCCTAAAACCTTTCATTTCAAAACCCATAAAACACAAATTTTGCAACAATCACTCATCACCCTAAACCTTTTTATTTTTACACCTTTATTTTAGTAAAATTTGGCTTCTTTTGAAACACGTGACCTAGTTATCTTGTGAAATTTTATAAAAAATAATAAATAAAAAACTCTCTCTAGTTGCTTGAAATAAAATAAGCAAAATTATTGTTTATAAGTCTTTAGTTTATACCTAAGCCAAAAACAAAAAGAAATCCAAAAGAAAACCGACATTTTACGCCTTTAGCCACTTTTCAGATAAAAATCTCTACCCCTAGCCAAAACCTACCATTTTTAAAGTCCTTTTGATATTTACAAAGATTATGTTAAAAAGGAGGAGGTTTGTTGTCAAGCATATGGTAGGAGTAAGTTCCACACTGGGATCGAGCATTTCACTTATAGATCTTCGACTGAGTGATCACTTGTGAGGTTTTTTGAATTTGTATATAGCTTAATGAAATTTTAAAGGGTACGTTATGCCTAAAAGTATATATTTTTCTTAAAACGAGTTCTAAATAAATCATGTCGAATAGGATTGTAAATAAAATAAAAACAAGAATAAAAAGAACTTGGATTCCCGACACTCTAAAACAAGACCCAAAAACTTCTTCTCTACCTATTCCATTTGGGTGTGTAAGCAATATTAAAGAGTTTTGCTTGAAGACAAGAAAATATTTAAGTGTGGGGGTATTTGATATCCACCAAATACAACATATAAATTGAATCAAATAAGGTATAAAATCAACCCTTTTTATGTACTAATGTTGGAAAAAGTGCTTTTCTTTGTATACTTTCGATTTTCAGGATTAAAAGAGCCTAAATGCACAAAAGGAACAAATTAACGGCAAAAACCAACATAAATACAAAAGAAGAGAAGTTGACACTTCATACCGACCCTCCGAGCATGGGGCCGTGCCCCACTCCAGATTCCATGAGGAAAAGACAAACAAAAGCGGACTAGAAACACGGGTCTTGGTCAACTCCCAGATATGCACAATCTCCAATAGTACAACAACTACAAGGCGACATGGCCGTGCCTCTGACACACGGGGTCGTGTGAGCATATGGACTGACACAGGTCATTTATTGAAGACAGAGAAGAAGGAGACATGGGGTCGTGCCCTCCTGGTACTGGGTCGTGTGAAGAGTCTGTTTCCAGCTATAAATAGGGATGATTGGTTCAATTGCAATCCATCCCTTGGCAAACCACTTTTCTCACACCTGCCACCACTCCACCACCATCATCCACCACATTCATCCATCATCCATCTTTAAAGTGTGTGTGTAGTAGTCTCGGGATCCAAGATTGATCGTAAGAGTTTTTGACAAATAAAGGACAAGCTTGGCTAATCTCTTACAACACTTGGTGAAGACAAGTCTTTTATGTATTATTTTTTATTTCCAAGCTTTGGTTAAATTTTTAATTGGGTATGTATTAATGACTTTAACAACTAGTTTTTTATATTGAAAGTGAACTTTATTCTGTCATCTCTACATGTTTTGTTGATTCACTCATTCGTGTCTTTACGGTCAACATAAAGCTCGTTAACTGCCAAGAAGGGGGTTAGTAGGGTGGTTTGGGTAAAGTTCTTGCCTCCTTCAGTGTATAGATCCTGCGAGGACTTGATTCAAGCTTATTAGGACTTTCTTTGAGGCAGATAGCATCAAATCGGGGGAAGTAAAAACGACTTGAATCCCTTATAAATAAACTACTATTAAAACTTTAACCCGGCCTTTTAGGACTGTATCCTTGCCGACACAGACCAATATAGCCGAGGACAACGTTGCCACTAAAAGAGGGACATGCCACATTTTGCATTAATAACTTACTTAATTATCTTTCAATATTCCGGCCTTGCGGGACTGTATCCCTACTGACTCAGACCAATATGGCTGAGGGTATTGTTGCCTCCAAAAGAGGGACACGTCACTATAACTAAGATAATAAGAAACCCAAAGTGCGGAAATCATCAAAGGATACGCAAAAGATGAGTCGGAACCAAGTGATTCTATCTTGTCTATTTGTTTCTTTTATTATTTTAGTTTCTTTTTTTAATTACTAAAAATCTTTTCTAAAAATTTAGTTAGATTAGCGTTGATGATATTCCGGTATTAAAAGCTCTTGTGTCCTTGGACGATCTCGGTATCTTACCATCACCATACTACGACAATGATGGGTGCACTTGCCTTAGCGTGTTACAGAGAGTGATAGTGTTATACCGTGTTTTATAAATTTATAGCTTGATAAACAAGTAAAAGTGCTTTAAAATATACTAAAAAATATACCCACTCGACACCACAGTCATGAGACAACATGCAAAATCATTATCTGAAAATCCAACAAACTCAAGATTGTCATTAGCTGGATACCAAATTCCCAAGGTTGGAAACCCTTTGAGATTTCTGAATCATGTCAAACAACTACGATTAGGCATAAGCTTCTAAATTAGGGAGCTTGTTCACATATCTAGACTACTTGAATATAAAAAGAACATAGAGACTCATTCTCACACTTCAACGAGACATACAAGCCCTACTCATAGCTAGTAGCTTCCATCCACAAGCCCCTATCCATGTAGTAGCACATCAAGCTTAGAGTTTCTAGCTTCCCTGTATATTACCCAACAACTTCTCACAAAAAACTAAGCTGATAGTATAAATACGCCACAACAAGAAACCATGAACAAGAAACTAAGCTAATGTTTCAATAAGCAGAAGGTTATGGCACATACTCTAAATCAGTTGAGTCCCGAGGTAACATTCAACTAAGTTATAACCACCTATATATTTACAACATAGATACTTATGACCAGAAGCTGGAAGCAGTCATACTGATGACTAGAAAATAATTTTTGTCAACAAGAAGCTTATCCCTGTATAAAGGAAGCTCACCAGCATGAGTCATAGGCTAGAATCTAAGAGAAGCTCAATAGCGTGCAACTCACCTTTGAATAAAAGAAGCTCACTTCCAAGCACAATAAGCTCACCTTCATAGGAAAGAAGCTTGCATCTGAATGTAAGAAGATCACCAACATGCACCATACACACACAAGAAGCTCATTCCTATACACACCTCGCTTCTACCTGCTTGGCCTCATTGCTTCTTTTAGAGCAACGCAACACTTTAAAAACCCAAAGGTTCTAGGGAAGGTAAGGTGCTACATTTTATAAATAAAATCCGTGAGCTCTTGTCTAGCAAAAAGAAAAGGGCTAGAACAAATCTTCAATGGTTATTAGGACACACAACTAAGACACTCACGTAGATATGGCCTACCATGAACCTCAGGATTATGGACTCAACAAGATACAAGGCACATAGTGAGCTATCATAACTTATGTTCAAAGCCACTACTTGCCTATAGTAAAGTCCACTAACATGATAATTCCATTCATGCATAGACATTTAGACACTCTTCAACAAGGATGGGTGGCTTTAGAAGTAATATAATCATCCCTTGTAAGCTAGAAATGTCCATTCTATGGAACAAAGCTCACATGCTTCCTCGAAGAGATTGTAGTTTCCCTACTACATTGTCCTATCACAACAAGATCAAGTAAGCTGCCACACTAGATTCATTAAGACAACTAAAAAACTTATGCAGAAACAAGAAGACAGAAGCATAGAATCTTTAAAAACACTAAAAGAAACATAAAAGCTTAAAAGCTTCATGACAAGCTTAAAAGCTTAGAAGCATATAAGTCTCAAAAGAAGTATAGAAGCTTCATCCAGGACAAAAAGATTCAAAGCTGATAGCTTCTGCAATTAAGCTCCACATATGATAGCTTCTCTTAATAAGCTCCACATATGATAGTATCCCAATAAGCTTCATATCCGATAACTTCTTCCAACAAGCTTCATATTTTATAGCTTCGTCCAATAAGCTTCATAGCTGATCATGTATCACAATAACTTCAAAGTTGATGGCTAACTACCTGTTAGGATCTGAGTTTGGATTGATTGTGTTTTGTGTTTGAATTAAGATGAACAATGAACAAGTAATGCAGCGGAATGTAAATGGAAACAAACTTTGCACACAATCAAACATGAGAATTGCTTTCAACACACATTTTCAACAAAGAACCGAATGATTGAATTTATTTCATCAACGATTACAATGCATGCATGTAACAAACTCCACCTCAGCCTGAGCTCACAGTCATTTGTTCGTACAGGAAGAAAGATGGTGAAGAGCTAATAGAATAGTACAGGGTACTGTTCTATTTATAGGCACGGACAAACCACTGTGGCATCTTTGCTGACGTCACCATGAAAGTGACATCTAACCTCCTAACAAACTCTAACAACTTATCTAATACAAACACTGCTTATGCTAACTACTGATTACAATACATTACATAAAACAAACTAAACTACTGCTGAATCCTTCCACTCACTACTAGAAAAGGAGGCATTTGCTATGAAGTTTTGCTACGACAAAAAACGGTCGTAAATTTTGCTACGAATTAGCTACAGAATAGCTACGGGAAAATTTTGCTACTTATATTCCGTCGCAAATGAAATCCGTAGCAAAATTCGTCGCAAATCCATAGCAAACCCGAGGAAATAAATATAAAAAAAAATATCGTAGCAAAATCGGTAGCAAAATTCATAGCAAAGCCCATAAAATAAATATTTAGAAATTAACTACAAAATTTCTAAGAAAATCCATAGCAAAATTTGTAGCAAAGTTGAGAATATAAGTAATTAAAAGATAATTAAATAACATGCCTAGCAAAATTTGTAGCAAAATCTTGAAAAAAAAATCTAAAACAAACCTATACAAACTTGTATCAATATCTGTAGCAATATTTGTCGCAAAACTGAGAAATTAGATATGATGAAAAATACATAATAAAATCGTAGCAAAGTCATAAAATAAATATTTAAAAATTGACAAAAAGGTAAATAAAATTTGTAGCAAAATCTATAGCAAAGTAGAGAAAAAAATATTCAAAAAATAATTAAACAAAATTCATAGCAAAATCAAGAATTTTTTTAAATCTAACATAAAAAAATTCATTAGCAACAATTATAGCAAAACCCGTAGCAAAATCTTAAGAAATTTTTTAAATCTAACATAAAAAAATTCATTAGCAACAATCATAGCAAAACCCGTAGCAAAATCTTAAAGTAATTTAAAAATAACAAAATTAACTTAGTAAAAGACATAGCAAGATCCGTAGCAAAATAAAGAAAACAAATATTTAAAAGATATTTTAATAATATTGGTACACAAAACTAACAAAAAAATAGAGTACATTACCATTTTTGTCCTTAGGGTTTGGTCATATTCACTACTTTAATTTGAAATCTTCTTTTTTCTGCCCGGTTGTCTATGTGGTTTAAAAAACTTATTATTTTCATCAACTTCGTTAACCGAATCCAATTTTTACCGTTAAACGTGGGGGTATTTATATCTTTTTATACATTTTTTTATTTAATTCATGTTTAACCACCATTTATTTACCAAATTTTCTACCAATTTTGCTAAGGATTTTGATTTATACCATTCTTTTCCACATGCATTGCTCCTTTACAAACCATATATTGGCAAAGTTTTTTGCAGCAATCACATGATCATACACACGTGCCACGTCTAACCATCTAATCCATTCTTCCGGTCAATACAGTCAATACGAAACCCTAGAAAACCTAAATACGTAAATTTCACAACAATCGAAACCTTAGAAACCTATTTGCCACAATTTCGCAACATTCGAAGCCCTCGAAACCTAAATCCACCAATTTCCATCGATTGGGAACAAGATCCTATCGCCTTCAGAAACCACCAACCACTACCCTAATTCTCTCTCTCACTCCCATTTCTATGTCTTTTAACATACTTTGATAAGTGCCTCCCTGTTAGAAACTTAGTTTCTTTGTTTACAAACAAGTATTGATTATCACAATAATATTCACAAACACAAACTGGGAGTTATCGGTGTGACAACTCGAATTTCAAACCTCTTTGTACTTCGATTTAACCTGTATGAACTCTATGTGATTATGTGATACGTGATTTTAATGGAATGTTATGATTTTGTTATGCTAGGTGTTATATGAATGTGTCGTGAGTACGTATGTATAATAAACCTCACAAGCCCTTTGGGCCGCACACCTTCACACCCCTCTCTCTCTCGGCCCACTCTTATGGAACTCGAGACCAAAAGGGCAGCCCATTGAAGGGTTCGGCCCACTCCTCTCATGCGCATGTTACACAAGGGGTTGTGTATAATCCTCATTTTTGCAGCATAAGATAACACACAAACCCTAAGCTTTCTCTCTCCCTCTCACCCTTGTGCGACGGCAAACATTCCCCTTCTATCGAAGCTTTTGTGATTCGGATCAATCTTGGCTCTCTTCTCTAACCGGTTAGTGTTATATCATTGTTTGACTTTGGATATGATTGATATTTGTTGATCGAGTAACTAGGTATTATTTGATGTTTGATGTTAAAGTGTTATGCTTATAAAATACATGATGAGCAAGTCTGTTAGATCACTATAAGTATTGATGAAAGCTTTAATGTTGATATAGAACCGAATTGATGTAATATAATCGGCTGTATGTAGGTGTATGATCGTTGCTTAATTAATCAAGTTGGAATGATTAAGGTTGCATATTAGATATTGAAATCACTTATTCGTATGATTCGACGATTGCTGTTCTTGATTTGATTACAATTAGGGTGGTATGAATATGCATGATTGCTGAATTGAATGTTGTTTGGTCCGATTTGAAACGGCCAAACATGTTAGCAATTGTTACGGAATTAATGAGCTGAAAATAAGGAAGTTTGTTACATCTTCTGGTCTCGACAAGGGTTGCGAGTCGAGACCCCACTATCTCGACTCGAGACCACACCTTACCATCACACAAACAAGACTCGAGACCACGGTTGCGGGTCTTGTTGCGACTCGAGACCTGACTCGAGGTCACCCAGTCTCGAGTGATAAATGCATGACCCGAGACCCCTTAGTTGCGACTCGAGAACTCCAAGACTTTATCTCGAGACCACACTATCTCGAATCGAGATCCCTAGTCTCGACTCGAGACCACATGACTATATATTCTGTTTGGGCTTGCATGATGTTACTGGACTGCACATTTGGGCTTTGCTGGTTACGTGATTAATACTGTTGAATTCGTACTATTGCTGAACTGCCATGATGCTATGTGTATACCATGATCCCTTTGTGTATGTAAATTGTTAGTATACGTGTAGAAAATATACGTGCATTACTTGAACCTAGACTTGACTTGTATGGTAACCATGTTAGGACGTGGTTGGCCCCCATATAGCTCGAGTGACCATTTTGTTTATCTGCCGAGCAAACCAAGGTGAGTTCACACTTTCTACAAGGCATGGGATTCCCGGTGGTTAGGGAATGGGTAAAGAGATTAAAGAGAACCTGCATATTCTCCTTGGGTAGAATATGTACCTCCTCTCCTCCATAGGAAGGACGACAACCTGGAACCTGCGTAATCTCCTTGGGTAGATTACGTACCTCCGCTCCTCCATAGGAAGGACGACAACCTTGAACCTGCGTAATCTCCTTGGGTAGATTACGTACCTCCGCTCCTCCATAGGAAGGACGACAACATTAACTTACTAGACAAAACTCTATTTTTATATCGACTTAAACGCCGGGCCAATGGCGAGCGGGTCATTAGTTAATAGCGCTATTAGGGTTGACAAGCCTTACACCGTGCCAGTAGGACGGGTGTATACTACTGGATCTGGGCACTTAGTCAATGATGATAGACTTTGACGTAGGGCACAACTTATTGTTCGTCAGTTGTCGATATGGTAACGGTCTAGTGGTTTACATGGGGAAGCCCCCACTGGTTTTGGACATGGTTTGGGAAACAAGGATATAGGTTAACTCATGGTTTACGAAACAATTCATGGTTTTCGAAACAAACACTAAACTAAACATCCAACTGTGAACTCGCTCAACTTTGTTGTTGACTCATTGTTACATGCCTTGCAGGTCGTTAGATGCTTATGGAGCTTGCACGGGGAGGCGTAGTCATTGTGGGACATGGACAGTCGTGTGCCATGTTAAACATTTGAAACAATTTAAACTTATGCTTTGGGTTTTAGACAATATACTTCCGCTTGCAACTTAAACTATGTTTTGTTTGGACACCAATTGTATTGTGTTGGATTTTATATTTGTTTACACGCTTTATTCAATATGATTGGTGGCTTGATCCTGGTCAGTCACACCTACAAGCGATGATACTCCGCATGTGGATTTTGGGGGTGTGACAGATTGGTATCAGAGCCATTGGTTATAGTGAACTTGGTTTTAAAAAGGGAAAAAGTTTTGATAAAACCAGACTATAACCTGTACAGTGCTCAACAGTCCACAACGACGCTTCGCTCCACGTGCAACACTCAACGCAGTAGGTGATATGGTTTGTGATTGTACTACCTGCCTGATAGTTTAAGTAGTGTGTTGATCATGATATGCATAGTTAGTATAACAACTGTTTCCTGAACTCTGTGTGCTTACTCTCTTCTGTCACTCCACATTTACACACATGCGCGACACTTTTCTTACTTGTGTTTTCTTTGATGTGAAAATCATGAGTGGACGTCTGAATTTGACTCAAGCCCAGCTGACGGCTCTTATCAATGAATGAGTTGCTGAGGCACTCGTAGCTGTCCCTGCAGGAGGTCAGCCTGCTCAGCCTCCCGCGTGTACGTTCAAGACCTTTATGGACTGTAGACCTAGTACCTTCAGTGGTACAGAAGGAGCTATAGGTCTCCTCCACTGGTTTGAGAAGCTCAAATCTGTCTTCGAGATGTGTGAATGCCCTGAGGCTCGTAGGGTAAAGTTTGCTACCGGAACACTCGAGGGTGCAGCGCTAACCTGGTGGAAGGCGCAGGTTCAGCTGTTAGGGCTGGCGGTTGCTAATGCCACCCCATGGAACGACTTCAAGGAGCTGATCAAAGAGGAGTACTGTAGTCGGGATGACATCCACAAACTAGAGGTGGAATTTTTCAATTTGAATATGTCGGGGTCCGAAATCGAAGCATATACGAAGAGATCAAACGAGCTGGCTATCTTGTGTCCTACTATGTTAGACCCTCCCATTAAATGTATCGAGCTGTATCTCAAGGGTTTAGTGCCAGAAATTCAGAGCCATGTGACTTCAGCTAATCTTGGCACCATTCAGCAAATCATCAAGTTGGCTCCTCGTCTCACTGATCAGGAAGTTGAGCAAAACAAGCTGCCCAAGTGTATTAGTGCCGCAACTACTTCAAAGGCTCCTAGCGACAAAAAGCGCAAGTGGGATGGAAATTCAAGCAAGGGTTCTACTTCTGTTCAGTCCTAATCTCAGCAGCGAAAGACTGACGACTTCAGGAGTCCTGGTCAGCAATTCGCAAACAGTCAGAATCAAAGTCAAAGTGGGTATAAGGGAAACCACCCTAAGTGCAATCGCTGTAACCTGCACCACAGTGGGCAGTGCAACAAAGGTCGCTGCCATCGATGTAACAAGCTTGGTCACGCAGCAAAGGAATGCAGGAGCCCATATCCTGCAAATCTAAATCGTCAGCAGCAACAACAGGCTCCACAGAACCAGCAGCAGCAACAGCAGGGTAATAGGGGATGCTTTCAGTATGGTGCTGAAGGCCACCTCAAGAGGAACTGCCCCCAATTGAACCAGAATCAGAAAAACAACAATCAAGGGAATGGAAATAATGGGGGTAACAATGAAGGCAATGGTGCTAGGGGACGTGTTTTCGTGATTGGTCGGGGTGAAGCAAGGAACGATCCCAACGTTGTTACGGGTAAGTTCCAACTGGATGATTTCTATGTTTCTGTTTTATTTGATTCGGGTTCCGATACCAGTTATGTGTCTTTAAAAGTTAGTCAGATGCTTAAGCGTACACCAACACTTATGAACACCAAGCACATAGTAGATTTAGCAAATGGTAAAAGTCTCGAGGCCGCACACATAGTTAAGGGTTGTAATCTCGTTTTAGCTGGTCAGACTTTCTCCATCGATCTTATCCCCATCGTTCTTGGTAGTTTCGACATTGTCATTGGTATGGATTGGTTATCTCAACATCGAGCAAAGATCCTTTGCAAGGAGAAGATCGTCCGCATCCCTCGTTCTGGTGAAGAACCTTTGGTGATTCATGGCGACAAGAGTGGTGCTGTGGTGGGCATCATTTCTTTCCTTAAGGCCCAAAAGTGTTTGCGAAAGGGCCACACTGCTATTTTAGCCATCGTTACGGACAACTCAAAGAAAGAGAAGAAGATAGTAGATATTCCGATCGTAGGTGACTTTCCTGAAGTGTTTCCAGAGGAATTTCCAGGTCTACCGCCCCACCGTCAGGTCGAATTCCAAATCGAGCTAACACCTGGAGCAGCGCCCATAGCTCGATCACCTTATCGTTTAGCCCCATTAGAATCAGAAGAGTTGTCTACGCAACTACGAGAGCTCTTGGATAAAGGTTTTATTCGTCCCAGCTCTTCGCCCTGGGGAGCTCTAGTATTGTTTGTGAAGAAGAAGGATGGTACCTTCCGTATGTGTATTGACTATCGCGGACTCAACAAGGTAACTGTGAAGAATCGCTATCCTCTTCCACGCATTGATGACCTGTTCGACCAACTGCAAGGGTCGAGCTATTACTCAAAGATTGATCTGAGATCGGGATATCACCAGCTGAGAGTCCGAGATGAGGACGTCTCCAAAACAGCATTTAGAACTCGTTATGGGCACTACGAGTTTTTGGTCATGCCCTTCGGGCTGACAAACGCACCTGCGGTCTACATGGATCTTATGAACTGAGTGTGCAAACCTTACTTGGACAAGTTCGTTATCGTTTTCATCGACGACATCCTGATCTACTCTAAGAGTCAGGAAGAGCACGGGCAGCATCTGCGACTTATTTTAGAACTTCTTCGAGCAGAGCAGCTTTATGCCAAGTTTTCGAAATGTGACTTTTAGCTTCGTGAAGTCCATTTCCTAGGCCACGTGGTAAACAAGGATGGGATTCACGTTGATCCATCCAAGGTAGACTCGATCAAGAACTGGCCTACACCTCGTACACCAACAGAGATCCGCCAATTCTTGGGTTTGGCGGGCTACTACAGAAGGTTTATCAAGGATTTCTCTAAGATTGCGCAACCTCTCACTTCACTAACTCAGAAAGGTGTTACCTATCGCTGTGGTGATGCACAGGAATCTGCATTCCAGCACTTAAAGGATAGACATTGTAGCGCACATATTCTCTCATTGCCAGAGGGCACAGACGATTTCGTGGTTTATTGTGACGCGTCAATACAGGGTCTGGGTTGCGTGTTGATGCAACGGGATAAAGTTATTGCTTATGCATCGCGCCAACTTAAAGTTCACGAAAGGAATTACACTACCCACGATCTGGAGCTGGGAGCTGTTGTTTTCGCACTCAAGATATGGAGACATTACCTGTACGGTACCACGTGCACCATTTATACCGATCACAGGAGTCTTGAGCATATCTTCAAACAAAAGGAATTAAACATGCGACAACGTCGATGGGTCAAGCTCTTGAATGATTACGAATGCGCAATCAAGTACCATCCGAGCAAAGCCAATGTTGTGGCCGACGCCCTCAGTCGAAAGGACACTACACCTAAACGCGTGTGTGCGTTACAACTTACCATCCAATCTAGTCTTCCTACACAAATACGAGATGCTCAGGGTGAAGCATTGAAAGAAGAGAACATCAGGGCGGAGTCCCTACGTGGGTCGAGGAAACGATTAGAATAGAAAGAAGATGGCGCTTACTATGTAACAGGGCGTATTTGGGTCCCACTTTATGGAAACTTACGCGAGCTAGTGATGGATGAAGCACATAAGTCTCGCTACTCAGTACATCCTGGTTCGGATAAGATGTACCACGACTTAAAGACTATATACTGGTGGCCTAGCATGAAAGCCCACATAGCAACTTACGTCAGCAAATGTTTCACTTGTGCGAGAGTCAAGACCGAATATCAGAAACCATCGGGCCTACTCCAACAACCAGAGATACCACAATGGAAATGGGAGAAAATTTCCATGGATTTCGTTACTGGTCTGCCTAGATCTCAACGTGGAAATGACATTATCTGGGTGATAGTGGATCGATTAACTAAGTCTGCACACTTCTTGGCTATCAAAGAAACGGATAAGTTCTGCACTCTAGCAGACATTTATCTTAAGGAAGTTGTTTCGAGGCACGGAGTGCTAACCTCCATCATTTCCGATCGCGATGCACGTTTTACTTCAGAACAGTGGCTAGCAATGCACAAATCTTTTGGCTCTCGTTTAGACATGAGCACCGCTTATCATCCACAGACGGATGGGCAGTCTGAACGCACCATCCAAACCCTTGAAGACATGCTTTGGGCATGTGTAATCGATTTTGGCAATGGTTGGGAAAAACATCTACCGTTAGTGGAATTTTCGTATAATAACAGCTACCACACCAGTATTCAGGCCGCTCCATTTGAGGCATTGTACGGGCGTAAATCCCGATCACCTCTTTGTTGGGCAGAGGTTGGTGACAGCCAAATCACTGGCCCAGAACTCGTGGTAGACACAACTGAGAAGATTGCTCAGATACGACAATGAATGGCGGCAGCTCATGACCGTTAGAAAAGCAATGCTGACAAGCGCAGGAAACCACTCGAGTTCCAGGTTGGGGACCGAGTGCTACTCAAAGTCTCACCTTGGAAGGGTGTAGTTCGTTTTGGCAAACGAGGCAAACTCAATCCGCGATACGTTGGACCTTTCGACATCGTTGAGAAAATAGGCAAGGTGGCCTACAAACTAAACCTACCCCCAGAACTCAGTGGAGTTCACAACGTCTTTCACGTGTCAAATCTGAAGAAGTGTCTGTCAGATGAGACCCTCATAGTTCCTTTGAAGGAGCTCACCATCGACGAGCAGTTGCGATTCGTCGAAGAACCAGTAGAGATTACTGACCGAGATGTGAAAATTCTCAAGCGTACCATAATTCCTCTTGTTCGAGTTCGTTGGAACTCCCGTCGTGGCCCAGAGTTTACCTGGGAACGAGAAGACCAGATGAAGCACAAGTATCCCCAGTTGTTCGAGAACAACGAAACCACTACTGAGGCTGAAGCTACTGAGAAATTTCGGGACGAAATTCCAAACCAACGGGGGAAGGATGTGACACCCCAGGAAAACTAGGAAAACCAGGAAAACCAAGCAACTTAACTAGCTTCCTCAGTGAGTACGTGCTAAATTTCGGGACGAAATTTCTTTCAACATGGGGATAATGTGACAACTCGTATTTTAAACCTCTTTGTACTTCGATTTAACCTGTATGAACTCTATGTGATTATGTGATACGTGATTTTAATGGAATGTTATGATTTTGTTATGCTAGGTGTTATATGAATGTGTCGTGAGTACGTATGTATAATAAACCTCACAAGCCCTTTGTGCCGCACACCTTCACACCCCTCTCTCTCTCGGCCCACTCTTATGGAACTCGAGACCAAAAGGGCAGCCCATTGAAGGGTTCGGCCCACCCCTCTCATGCGCATGTTACACAAGGGGTTGTGTATAATCCTCATTTTTGCAGCATAAGAAAACACACAAACCCTAAGCTTTCTCTCTCCTTCTCACCCTTGTGCGACGGAAAACATTCCCCTTCTATCGAAGCTTTTGTGATTCGGATCAATCTTGGCTCTCTTCTCTAACCGGTTAGTGTTATATCATTGTTTGACTTTGGATATGATTGATATTTGTTGATCGAGTAACTAGGTATTATTTGATGTTTGATGTTAAAGTGTTATGCTTATAAAATACATGATGAGCAAGTCTGTTAGATCACTATAAGTATTGATGAATGCTTTAATGTTGATATAGAACTGAATGGATGTAATATAATCGGCTGTATGTAGGTGTATGAATTCATTGCTTAATTAATCAAGTTGGAATGATTAGGGTTGCATATTAGATATTGAAATCACTGATTCGTATGATTCGACGATTGATGTTCTTGATTTGATTACAATTAGGGTGGTTTGAATATGCATGATTGCAGAATTGAATGTTGTTTGATCCGATTTGAAACGGCCAAACATGTTAGCAATTGTTACGGAATTAATGAGCTGAAAATAAGGAAGTTTGTTACATCTTCTGGTCTCGACAAGGGTTGGGAGTCGAGACCCCACTTTACCATCACACAAACAAGACTCGAGACCACGGTTGCGGGTCTTGTTGCGACTCGAGACCTGACTCGAGGTCACCCAGTCTCGAGTGATAAATGCATGACCCGAGACCCCTTAGTTGCGACTCGAGAACTCCAAGACTTCAACTCGAGACCACACTGTCTTGACTCGAGATCCCTAGTCTCGACTCGAGACCACATGACTATATATTCTGTTTGGGCTTGCATGATGTTACTGGACTGCACATTTGGGCTTTGCTGGTTACGTGATTAATACTGTTGAATTCGTACTGTTGCTGAACTGCCATGATGCTATGTGTATACCATGATCCCTTTGTGTATGTAAATTGTTAGTATACGTGTAGAAAATATACGTGCATTACTTGAACCTAGACCTGACTTGTATGGTAACCATGTTAGGACGTGGTTAAGCCCATATAGCTCGAGTGACCATTTTGTTTATCTTCCGAGCAAACCAAGGTGAGTTCACACTTTCTACAAGGCATGGGATTCCCGGTGGTTAGGGAATGGGTAACGAGATTAAAGAGAACCTGCATATTCTCCTTGGGTAGAATATGTACCTCCGCTCCTCCATAGGAAGGATGACAACCTTATACCTGCGTAATCTTCTTGGGTAGATTACGTACCTCCGCTCCTCCATAGGAAGGACGACAACCTTGAACCTGCGTAATCTCCTTGGGTAGATTACGTACCTTCGCTCCTCCATAGGAAGGACGACAACATTAACTTACTAGACAAAACTCTATCATGAAGTCCCTCATTTTTATATCGACTTAATCGCCGGGCCAATGGCGAGCGGGTCATTAGTTAATAGCGCTATTAGGGTTGACAAGCCTCACACCGTGCCGGTAGGACGGGCGTGTACTAATGGATCTGGGCACTTAGTCAATGATGATAGACATTGACGTAGGGCACAACTTATTGTTCGTCAGTTGTCGATATGGTAACGGTCTAGTGGTTTACATGGGGAAGCCCCCACTGGTTTTGGACATGGTTTGGGAAACAAGGATATCGGTTAACTCATGGTTTACGAAACAACTCATGGTTTTCGAAACAAACACTAAACTAAAGATCCAACTGTGAACTCGCTCAACTTTGTTGTTGACTCATTGTTACATGCCTTGCAGGTCGTTAGATGCTTATGGAGCTTGCACGGGGAGGCGTAGTCGTTGTGGGACATGGACAGTCGTGTGCCATGTTAAACATTTGAAACAATTTAAACTTATGCTTTGGGTTTTAGACAATATGCTTCCGCTTGCAACTTAAACTATGTTTTGTTTGGACACCAATTGTATTGTGTTGGATTTTATATTTGTTTACATGCTTTGTTCAATATGATTGGTGGCTTGATCCTGGTCAGTCACACCTACAAGCGGTGATACTCCGCATGTAGATTTTGGAGGTGTGACAATCGGCAATGATTTTTTTTCATTAATCATCACAGATTCACATGTTTTACAAACCATTGACTCTACAAACTCCCCCTCAGCTGATCACACAAACAAATCAGTTTGTATTAGAGAAAATGTGAGTGTGTGTGATAAATAGATCACTAACAGGTGTGATCTATTTATACCAGTACGAAAGCTCTGTTATAAGATCAACTGACGTCACCCTGATAGTGACATCTAACATTCCTAACTGAAAAGATTCTTAGATGTTTGCATACATCTGCTCAACCTTATCATTTGTTCTATGCTATACTAAACAACTGACAAAATAAGTATTGTTACATTGAGAAAACATTGTCTAAGCTATCCTCTGTTGTAATTGTCCAAACATCTGTTTGGCCTAATAGATGTTTGGTCTTATGCAATAGACCTTGGCTTGATCCGGGCTTTGGTCTTCAACAAATGCTAGTCTTCAACGGATGTTAACCATGCTCTTAAACAAATGTTCTGAGTAGTTGTTCAAGATTCACTATCTTTGGGGAGAGTTTTTTTTTTCAAGCATAACAAGTATACTATACACCATATCCTTCAAAGGAAAAAAAGCCTGAAAGACTGGTGGGCGTTTGCTAAGACCACGCTGAGGGGAGTTTATGTTGTACCTGAAGATCCCCACAATGTGCAATCGTGTGGAGGATAAGAAGTACAACCAATAGCGATGTGTGTCCAATCTGCATGCGCCATTTCACCTCTCCTCGATCTCCACTAACGGTTGATGACAAAAGAGACAAGAAGTACATCTTGAAAGCAACTTATAGCCAATCGCAGTACGCGATCATAACCCCACCTATGCGGACATCAACAACCGCGACAAAGGGAACCTAAAGGATATTCGATGACAGCGATGTCTCACATCAACCACACTCTTTCACCAACCCTTCGGCTATAAATACCAACCTCCACCAAAGGTTTAAGTGATCCGATTTCCTACTCTCTCGCTCTAAACACACACTTGTTTCCTTTCTCTCTAGAAAGAACAATGCTTGCTCTTAAGCAAGAGCCTGAATACGGTACCAATAAATACGTTGTTCATTTTGGCTCGGTACGGTACAACAAATTATGCCGTTAAATTCCCTGGCATAACAAACCAAACCGATAACTATCAAATTCCCGCCATAACAGCGAAGAAACCCCACCAGTAGATTATTAAAACATGTATGGCCACTACAACTCAAACTAACCTATTAATGACTAGTTATATATAAAATATTACTCTTTTACTATAAGACTGTGAGGTGTGGGGTGTGGGTTGGGGCGGCTATTTGAGTTCAACCTCCACCCTGGGCAAGTGTTAGGCATGGCGTTGCCCCTTTGGCGTGGGGATTGAGCATAGAGTGGGGTTGGGTGACTTGGTTGGCTTTGGTTGGTTGGTTCAATGTAGGTTTTTTTTTAATTTTCTTTGTAGTTTTTTTAAAATTTCCACATAGTTGGCCACGCCCAGCTAAGCGACGCCCCACCACACCCCTTGTTTTTCAGTATTAGCTTGTAGATCTCACCCTCACCACGTGTCAAGCAATGTCCCCAACCCAAACCCCTCCACACCCCATAGTCTAACTAAATAAATTATATCTATTAAGCTATTTATTATATACGTAACTAAGACTATGGGGTATGGGCCGGGGGTTGGGGCGTGGGTTGGGTACAAACGCCCACGTCACCACCCCGGGTGGACTTGGGTTTCGGCGTGGCCCCTTGGGCGGGGTTTCAGCCCGGGCGTTGGGCGGGGCTACGAACATGACATGGCAGAACCTCGTTGGCCAAGAGCACTAGCCCTTTGAAATTGGCTTTTTTTCCACGCCACCCTAGCCACGCCCCACCATACCCATTTGAAATTGGCTTTTGGTCTTGGGTGCCCCATACTCCACGTGTCGCACCATGCCCCCAACCCACGCCCCACCATACCCCACGGTCTAATATGTATTCTTTTTAAGAACTATTTCCATATTATAAATTTGCAACAAGTTGTTGGTTTATATTGTTGTAATATATGCATTGGGGGTTTTTCAAAAAAAAAGTTGCATTTTTCAATTTTAACCCAAAAGGTTTTATCTTTTACATTTTAACCCCTTTTATTTTTTTACTTTTAACCCAAAGTTTTTCATCTTTTACAATTTAACCCCAACACTTTTATATTTTCAACTTTGATCCCCCATATTTTTCATCTTTCGCAAGTTTTTCATTTTACGTTTCTTTTTATATTTTGCGAGTTAACACGCCGCAACGTGCGTGTGGGGTTCAACGTTTTTTCCCGTTTGACATGCCAATCGCAGTGCGTCTATTTTTCTCCATTTGACAAGTTTGTCGCAACGCGCGGGTCCTAAAATTTAAAAGCTTTTAGAATGTTTTCGTGATTATTTTATGAATGTTTTGTAAATTTTGTTTGGATCCAAGTAATTTTATATCTTAAAAAACCTCATGAAAATCTACAACAAGCACGGCAAAACGAGTCGGATCAAATATAATATGTTTTCGTGATTATTTTATGAATGTTTTGTAAATTTTGTTTGGATCCAAGTGGAGTCAGATTGTGGTTTCTTTTTTCCTTTTTTGAAAGCTCTAATTAATCTCTTTTTATTTTTGCATTATGCCCGTTACGTTTTCTATGTATGACTCGGGTCATATATAATACGTTATGATTTTACTCTATTATTTGATCTACTTTATGTTTTGATCCAATCGTAATGTTTATATAGGTTACATTGAGTTTAATCAAATACGTCAAAATACGTGTTTTCATATGGTTAACGCATCACATAACGTTTGGACTAATCCATTCGATGCTTGCGAAGAATCCGCGCCGCAACGCGCGCGGGTCTTAATGCTAGTTTTTTTTAATTTCTATACTAAGGGGCTGTTTGGCTAAGCTTTTCAAAATGACTTATTTGCTTATTTGCTTTTCTGAAAAGCAAATAAGTCAATAAGCTGTTTTGAAAAGCTTTAAAATGGAGCTTTTCAAAATGACTTATTTGCTTATTTGCTTTTCAGAAAGCAAATAAGCAAATAAGTCATTTTGAAAAGCTTAGCCAAACAGCCCCTAATTCTTCTTGTTATTTATCAATTGTTATAAAATTTATTTACATATTAAAAGTGAAAAATCTAAATTCCCGCCTCATAATCCCACTCCCTCCCTCTCTTCCCGCCCAATTGTCCTTCCAACTTCCGAGCGCATATCTCGCCATTGTGGTTGTTCCATCACTTTACCAATAAATTCTTTGATCACTGTGAATAGAAGCTTTCCATAACGCATGTAGTAACCACGCATAACCATGGATGGATGATTGCTTGGCTTTTTCGGTATGATCTTTATGTTTACATATGTACGTATTTCTAATTCTTTATATATGTTAAGTAATTGCACATGAATATAACATGCCTCATGATGTATTTTGGAAATGATTGTTTATGGAGCACTCAAGAGACGCTACTGAGAAGAGAAGATAAAAAGACCAGAGAGAAGGGTTTTGATTATCCGACCTTCAAGTTTCTTTCTTCCAATATACACCTATTTCAAAAATTCATTCCCAAAACTGATTCTACATTAAAATTGTACCGCTACTTGGATGGCATGCTGCGGTATGTGAATATGTGATGGTTAATAGTCACCATCAGTAGTATGTGTTAATTTATTTGAATCCCAAATGGACTTTGTTAGTTACAACTTTCAAATCTCAGTTAAATATGTAATTTATGTTTTCTCTTTTGTTTTTGTCTTTAGTTATTTGTACAAGAGGGCCTTGAGGTTTTGATCATTCTGAATGCTTCATAGGCTCCCGGTTAATCAGGTACAGTTTGTCCAAGATGCTATCCAGACTTAGGTTATTTAATTCTTTTGAGATTTTGGATGGGTTAATCGCATTTTTTTTCAAAACTAGTGTTGTTACCAACTTGTATAACATTTTTTGGTTTATACTTTTGAAGTCTTTCACATATGGTGAAAGCTTTTTTAAAAGTTTACCTAAAAGTGATATACAAGTCAGTATGAGCGCGAGTTTTGAAAAAAAAAATTGATGCTTGACATGACTATTAGTTTAACAATTTTTTTTCTCACCGATAATTAAACATCTAATGTTATTTTTCAGGTTCATGTTGTGATGCATCTACTGATCTACATCTATCAGTTTATATGTTCAGGGATCTAACTTTATCAGGCGTGGTTAAAAATCAATGGATTCTCAAAGCTTATAACACACAAATTGAACATTCTGATGAAAATTGTTAGTGCATTACGTCTATTGACTTCGTCTTGTATCATGTAATAGTATGTTTAATGTAATTTAGCTTGAAAGTGGTGATTTCCCTTGAAAATTTCACTTGACAATTTCAAGCTAAATCAAGATTTCCCTTGAAAATGTCATGTGTCATTTCAAACTAAATCAAGATTTCCCTTGAAAGTGGCATGTCATTTCAAGCTAAATCTACTCCACTATAAATAGCTTTCAAGCTAAATCATTTTAGACTTTTGCACATTTGATATTTGGAGAGCTTAGATTCTAGAGAGAGAGTCTAGAGAGAGAAAGTACTCCAAGTGATTCAAGGTTCTTTGTACGTTTCAGATTTATAAATAGAATCACGTTTATATTACATCTTGTGTGTTTCGGTCTCGTTCGTGCACGGTTTCCGCACGTCGCACGATCGATTCGCAATCGTACGGTGTCGAAACAGGTCCTAACAAGTGGTATCAGAGCAGTAGCTCGATTGCGTTGATCAAACAACAAGATTCGTACCAGATTACAGCGTTTTCAGATCTGAATTGCATCATTTCTTCATCATCTACTTATTCTTTCACGTTTTCTACGGTTTCTTGACAAATTGAACGGGATTTTATGGTCCGAATCAGTTGATTTTTTAGGATATTGTGCGAAAACAGTTGATATACAATCCTGCCAAGTTTCAGATTCAAATTCCTTGTCGTTTAGGAGATTTTCAAGTTTTTGTGTCCGACTTCGTAACAATCAGCAGGATTTCGCTTGACTTCGTAACAATCAGCAGGATTTCGCTTGACTTCGTAACATTCAGCAAGATTTCGCTTGAACAATTCAAGCGAAATCCTTATCAGTCAGATTTCGCTTGAGCTTTTTAAAGATTTCGCTTGAGTTTTTTAAAGATTTCGCTTGAAAAAAATACTGGATTTCGCTTGAATGAACAACTACTGGATTTCGCTTGAATAATCTGAAGATTTCGCTTGAACATGATGTTTGGTCTTGATTTCGCTTGAGATAGTACTTAAAATCATATTTCGCTTGAAACTGCATAGTGTTTGATTTCGCTTCAAATCATCATCTTGAGATTTCGCTTGAGATTCATCTTAGGATTTCGCTTGAAGTTATAACAGTTGATTTCGCTTCAACTGATCAACTTGGGATTTCGCTTGAAAGCTGTTGAGTCTTGATTTCATGGTCAACTTGTGATTTCGCTTGAGTTGTCAAACAAAGTGATTTCGCTTTAATTTCCTTTTTCACTTGAAAAGTGAAATTTCGTGTCGAGATTATTTCACGTCAACTGTGTATTAGTCTGGTTCAGGATATTTGATATTGTGTATACTGATTGTGTTTGTTTGTTTGTCTATTCAGGTTTACATCATGGCTGATGAATTTTACAATACGTTTTTCAACGCGTTAACAACTGAATCGTCTGAGGTTACAAATATTACACCAAAAACCATCACGAAGGCGATCAACGAAAACATCAAGCATGATAACTTTTACGGAACTCACTCAAAGCCACCAACTCTTGATAGCATTGAGGATTATACCTGGTGGAAAGAACGTTTCATCAACTGGGCAAAAGCGTATGCTCATGAAAGCTGGTTTTGCTTGGAGTATGGGTATGAAAAACCAAAAGACGATAAAGGCGAAGATCTTGTGTTCAAGAAGTTTTCCAGAGAAGATAAAGCTGAATACGGAGCTGAACAGAGAATGATAGCATTGATCCATTCAGCAATCAGAAATGATATTTTTGCTTTACTAACTCATGATGGGTCATCTAAGTCTGTCTGGGAAGCTTTACGTGTTAAAGCTGAAGGGGGTAAACAGATTAAAAAGAACAAAATCGCTTTATTAAAGAAAGAATTTGATCTGTTTGATAACATAAAAGGAAAGTCGGTGAGGTAAATGATTGAGAGATTCTGTTATCTTAAAATTGAATTGGAAAGATTAGAGATAAATAAAACAAGAGAGGAATTGATAGACAAAGTGATTGAAGCGTTACCACGAGCTGATCAGTGGCAAACGTTTGTTTTTATTTTGAAAAATGATGCTTTGTATGATATAATTACTCTTGATGCTTTGTTTGAAAAGATTGAAAGTCATGATCTGGAGCTACAAAAGCAAAACAAGATGACTGATTCTTCATATCAACAGAACGTTGGCTTGTACTACAAAAGCAGTGTGCTTTCTGATAAAGGCGTTGGTTCACCAAAAACAGCATTTAGTGGTGAAAAGATGAAAGAACCACCAACAACGTCAACAAGTCATCATTCTGGATATCATTCATCTTCAAAGACAAATTCTGATGATTCTGAAGAAATTCTGTGCAACATTGCTCTTAAACTGAAGAATTCTCCTGCAATGAGCATAAATGCAGCTAAGCAACAAATGAGTTTCCTTGCATCTGTTTTGGAGTCATATGAAGGTCTAGTAGCTGGCAAAATTGGAAACTCTGAATTGACCAAAGAAGACTACGACCAGATTGATCCGGAAGAGATGGAGCTCATTGACATCCGTTGGTGTTTAGCTAGTTGTATTCGAAGAGCTCAGAGGTATATGGAGATTACCGGGAAACAATCTCTTAGAGGTGCTTCAACAAAGCTTGGATTCGACAAATCCAAAATGACCTGCTTCAAATGCAAGCAAAAGGGTCATTTCAAAAGAGAATGCAGAAATTCTGAAGTTGCTGAAGGAAGTGAACGTCCTTTCAACGATGATTATTATCGAAAGGCGATTTACCATCGAAGCAGGGAAGAACCAAAGTTGATTGAAGATAAGCCGAGAGAAAAATCAAGAGCATATGCAGTAATCTATCCCGATGAAGGATTTGACTGGAGCACAGTTTGTCCAGAAGAAGATCGTTTAGAGAATGTTCGTAAAACAGCTCAAGGGAGAGCTATAACAGAAGAAAGAAAGTTTGTTTTTGTTGCTGATATTCAAGATGAAAACAAAGACAAAGATACTGCTGAAATCAGTGAAGAAAAAGTTGAGATCAAAGAGAAAACTCGAGAAGAGATCTTGAGTGAGAAGACCTACAGAGAAAGAAACGTGGTCTACAACAGAATGGATGACATGCAGGAGGAGTATGAGATGGCTGTCGGTAGCAAAAGATGGGATAAAAAGAGAGAATGCTATTATAACAGAGAAGGAGAACCGGTTGTTCCCAAGAAAGACATAATTTTCGATGATGTTCTTCTCAAAGTCCCATTGAGAGCTGAATACTATAGAAATGTATTGAAAGATGACACATACGCTAAGAGATTTGAAAAGGAGATTAGATATGCTATGTTATCGTGTCTGAGAAAAAGGGATGAGGAGAGGATGAAGAAGAATGTTGAAGAAATGGTGAACGATCTGAAGAAAGATGCTGAAGAGGTTAAAACAGAAACTGTTGAAGTTGAAACTGTGAAGGAAATCAAAAGTGAAGACGTTGTTGTGAATGAAGAGGTTGAGAAAGCTGTTACTGAAGAACAGCAGATAGAAGAAAAGAATGAGAATGAGGAAGTTGATAATGCTGGTGATGAAGTAGGTATTGAAGAAAAGCATAATGTTGCTGAGCAGACAGAGGTTGCTGAAAACACCGAAGTGCCAATCACTGAGGTAAATTCTGATTCTGAAAACTTGAAACTTATTGATCAGTGCAAGAAATGCATGGAACCGTGCAGAGCTTGTACTGAAAAAGATGAGCAATTTAGAACAAGAGATCTTGAGTTCACAAAAATTGAAAAGATTTTCAAAGAAAAATGCAAAGAAATGCTAGAAAAAGAAAAAGTTTTTAAAGAAAATGATGAGAAACTTTCAGAAAAATGTAACAAATTAGAGAAAGAAAATGAAGTTTTGAAAGAAAATGTTTTGAAAATGACAAATGAATGTGAACAAAAAGAAATTGCTTGTCAAGAAATGAAAAAGGAATATGACTCAATGAAATTATCATATCACATTACAAAAGAGTCATATGATAAAGTGAAAGACGAAATGAAATATGCTCAATCAAGAATGAATTATTTGTCTGAAACAACCAAAGAACTTAAACGAATGTATTCTATAAAACAAGATGTTGTTAATTCCTATATTGAGGATGTTGCTAAGTTGAAGCGACAGATTGCTGATTTAGAATAGGATAACAACAAGTTAAAGAGTTACCATGTGTCGTCATATGTGCTTGAACGAATTTTCAATATAAAACCGGGTGATGGTGAGTCTGAGCAGAATAAGAAAGGCATTGGCTCAGAGTTTCATCAAGTTCCACCACCGGGAAAATTTGCATTTTATGATGAGGAAAAGGTCGAAAAAGCTTTCAACATGGTAGATCAATTGCCAGACAACATTGACATAACCTATTCCAAATCTGATGAGTCTCATGATTCAGAGGTGGTAGGTAAAGTCGTTGAAAGTGTGTTGAAAGAAGAGTCAGTTGATGCAGGTAAATCTGAATCACAGGATGAAGATGAAGGAAATCTTCATGATGGATATTTGAAAAACACAAAATCCGAGAAAAATTTGAATGATGATTCAAAAGGATTGGTTTATACCATGATTGGATCAGACAAATTGTTCTTAGATGTTGTATTCTCGATTCAGAATGTGATTTCAGAAAAGGTTGATAAAGTTTTCAAAATGGTTGAGATTGAAAAGTCTGAAATTTCAAAGTTTGTTGGTAAGAGTCATAAAGGTTCGTATAACAAACCTGGTTTCAAAAAGAAGAACATGAAGGCTGGTTTGGGTTATAAGAAGAAACAGAATCGAAACAAAAATGAGATGCCAAATTTTCAAGCAAAAATGAGTTTTGTTCAAGGAGGCAGTTTAGAAAAAGAAAAAGAACTCAAAATGAGACAGTCTAATGATGAGTTCTTTGCTCAAAAGAAAAAGCAACAACCACAGGTCAAAGATGTGTCCATGAGAACATGTTTCAAATGTGATCAAAAAGGACATCTTGCACGCAAGTGTCCTAATCTAAAACCTGTGGATGTTGATCAAAAGAAGATTGATGCTGAGAAACAAAAATCTGAGAATGTGAGACAAAGGTCAACCAGATTTGACTCAAAACAAACTTGGAGGTACAACACAAACAAGTTTGCTTCGAATCAAAACTGGAAATCAGATCCGAATAGGTTCGATTCTAGACAGATCTGGAATTCTCACACACCCAGATTTAGAACAACACAAAGTTGGAAAACAACTGTTGATATGACAAAACCTCAAGAGTTTTGGAAACCAAGAGTTGTTGTTCAAAATCAAAATGTTCAAAAAGTTTCACATTTTTACAAAAGAGGAACACCAAAAGGTCAAACATGGAGTGTTAAGAAACATGTTGATTTGGTAAACGATGAGAAAGTTGAAATTAAAATTGAGAAAGTTTTTGTGAAAAATGACAAAGAATTTCTAGTATTGAATGAAAATTATTGTGTTGAAATGCCTAAGGTTCAACAGACCTGGGCTAAATTGTTCAAGTAATTGAGTAGTTTGTTTGTGCAGGTGCTCATGGAATTCAAAGATTGTGAGAATGGAGATTGGAGCAGCCTGGCACAACAAGGAGAGGCTGCTGTTGGATCCTGTGTTGGTTGAAACAGGAAGTTTATATGTTTTCTGTAAATAAATAAACAATATTTCAAAAACCCTAAAAATTGAAAAATTTGTAAAACCAAAAATATGTTTGTTTTTTAATTTTTGTCAAATATTAAAAAATACAAAAATATGTGCTGATTGAATACGCCGAAACCCTCACGGCTGAACAAACATGATTACTTTCATCAGATTGAAAAACGCTTTTTAAATTGTTAAGATCAATGGGTTCTAAATCATGGGGGTACGTTATATTTTCTGCAAATCAGAGCACTTGAAGCAGAAAATGGATGGCGAGATAAAGCTATCAGTGTTGGTTGTCAAATTTTCTTTAAATGGTTTTGCATTTTAGGGGGAGAAAAATTGTCATTAGAAAATACAAAAACATTTGAAAATTTGAAAAAGTCAAAAACATGATAAAAATTAAAAATTGAGTTTTTTGCGTAAAAATAGGAAATGATAGTACATCAGTAGACAGTTACAGTATGCTAAAGAATTGGAAAGTTTAAATGTGTTAAACGATCTCACTGTGGATGTGTCGATAGGTTTTTATACACTTAGTAAACTTTTTCGGGATATAAATCTAAATTCAAACACTTGCTTATTTCGTGGGGAACACTACTTGGATATATAGGTAACCCCTGAAATCTCGTTTGAAAGGTTTCGTATTCTGATATACAGGTTTTTATACTCAATGATGTCTGGGGTATTATTCCGGGACTTCTGCTGAACGGTAGTTCTGACCTAGTCCTCGAATAATACTTTCCGCAAATGCTTGAAACATAGCATAAACCCTCAGCATATATGATAAGACAATAAAATTGCTTAGCAATGCTGTTGTAAAAAAGATCCTCTAAAGAGGACACACCCATAAGTTGAGTCATGATCTCTCTGCTGAACGATGGTTCTGACCTGAGCTCTCATGATTCTTCATAATTTATTAACCCCTTACAGATATCATTTGTGTTATAATTGCCTGTAAGACTGAATATTGAGATCTGGATACGGGAGTATATTCAAGAGGTGGGACACATGAATGGGTTTAAGTTCTTAAAATACCTAATTCGTATCCTGAATCAGTTGAAATTTGTATGAAAATTTAAGTGGACAAGTATATCGACAATCTAAGTGAATTGTTTAATTCTTAAAGTGTTAAAAAGCTCAACGGTACTTGTGATTTGTCATAAACTGATATGATCCTCTGACGCATACTCAAACAAAAATATTGTCTGTAAATATGTTTGTACATATTTCTTTACTGCTTTATATTTTCAGAAAATACAAAAAGATTTTGATTTCTGCTTTATTTTCGACAACCGATGTCTGAGCACTGAGTTTCAAAATATAAGTAAGCTGATTGTGTTTCTGAAAATAAAACAAGTTCATTAATTTGAAACTTGAATTAAAATCAAAAATTTCAAAAATAGTTTGTGATATCTCCAAGGTCATTAACTTGAACTTGGATGATTAACTGTGAGGGAGTTGGATTCTTTAATGCTGCTAAATCTATACAGTATGTTGATAGGGGGAGTGGATTAGAGAAGTTGATTGATAATGCGAAAACATTGTATTTATGAATGTTTGAGTGATTGCAGATATTCCAGACTACGATCCTGAGAGCAAAGTCTAAGGGGGAGTCTGAAGACAAGTTTGAAACAAAGAAAAGCTTGTAGATGGAAAGCTAGGTGTCGATCTCAAAGCACGGAAACTTGATGAAAGGGGGAGTCTGAAGCTGATGGAAAGAAGATAGAGAAGTGATGGATGCTTATAATGTTACAATCTGAGTGAGGATGCAGAATGATCAAGACTGAAGAAGGTGTCATAACAGAGAATAGTCACTGAAGACTTCGTCAATATCCGAGGGGGAGTCTGTTAGTGCATTACGTCTATTGACTTCGTCTTGTATCATGTAATAGTATGTTTAATGTAATTTAGCTTGAAAGTGGTGATTTCCCTTGAAAATGTCACTTGACAATTTCAAGCTAAATCAAGATTTCCCATGAAAATGTCATGTGTCATTTCAAGCTAAATCAAGATTTCCCTTGAAAGTGGCATGTCATTTCAAGCTAAATCTACTCCACTATAAATAGCTTTCAAGCTAAATCATTTTAGACTTTTGCACATTTGATATTTGGAGAGCTTAGATTCTAGAGAGAGAGTCTAGAGAGAGAAAGTACTCCAAGTGATTCAAGGTTCTTTGTACGTTTCAGATTTATAAATAGAATCACGTTTATATTACATCTTGTGTGTTACGGTCTCGTTCGTGCACGGTTTTCGCACGTCGCACGATTGATTCGCAATCGTACGGTGTCGAAACAGGTCCTAACAAAAATATTGTAGGTAGGAAAGAGCTGCTAAAACGTTCAAAGATCTTTCCAGGAAATAGGGTATATTTTTACATTTCTTCATTCTCTGCTCTATGTTCTTAGTAATTAGTTCTTATGAGCAAAACATCTATATCCTTGAACATATAATTTGGCTTGAATCATTTGATCAGAAAAGAAAAGATGGCAATGAAGGTTCTAGTAGTGATGAAGATCAAGAAAAGATGGTGCTGTTCATATACTATCCATTTTGTGATGCATCCATATGAAGCCGTGTTCTTGATGGGATGGAGTTGTTTTCTTCATTTGGGATATAGAACGTTAGGAAACCATAGCCATATGTATTTGGATAATTTGTACATCTTTATAATATTTTATTGCATTATATTTTATATTCTTAATCAATTTGTGGATACTTCGGTTTTATTTTTAATTGTAAATAGTTATCTGATTTTGGATATATATAAACAGATTTTTACATTGAATTGTAAGTATGGAGAATATAAAAAATCTAATAATAATAGTAGCAATGTTCTATAGTTGTTTCTGTAACTAAACTTCCTAGCATAATTCATAGCAAATTTGTGGCCAAATTTGTAGCAAAACCCATAGCTAAAGGTCTATGGCAAAACCGTAGCTAAAATTTTGTAGCAAAAACTCTAGCAGAAATCGTAGCTAAAAAATCCGTAGCTAAGATTTTAAAGAAAAAACTCTAGCAAAAATCGTAGCTAAAAAATCCATAGCTAAAATTCTATAGCAAATTCTATAGCCAACATTTTCATAGCAAAATTTATAGCTGAAATAGTGACGTCCCTTTTTGTAGCTAAAACCGTAGCAGAATATAATTCCGTAGCTAAAATTCGTAGCAAATAAATTAGCGACGAGACTTGTAGCTACAGACCGAATTCGTAGCAAATCCGTAGCAAAAGCCTATTTTTGTAGTAGTGACTATTGTGACTCCAGCAGCAGTGCTTGACCCATAGCAGTAGATTGAACAGCAGGGCTTTAGTCCTCATCAGTCTTTGAATTGATCAGCAGTTGTAAGTCAGCAGTTGTAACGATCAGTGGATTGGAGGTTATCAGATGTTGAAACCACTTTCAAGGGGAGAGACTTGTATACATAACATTTGCTTATTCTGGATCCACTGCTCTGATCCGGTTTTGGCTTTAATTATCTGTTCCTCTGATAGGGTTCAATCCCAACAATCTCCCCCTGGAACAGATAATGCCAAAACCCTTCATTATTTGTATATCTTTATTGCCTCATCAACAGTTCCCTTATTTGCCCTTTGAGTTGTAACTCAAAGTCTAAGGCATCTGTGTCATCTTCATCCCTGCAAAGTGGAAGATCAAGGAGATCCTGCAAATCTTCAATACTTAGGCCAAGTGATTGTTCCCTTGTTATTTTCTTCACTTCTCCACTAGACTTGATCACAGTCAGTACATGGGTCTGTTTGTCAATTTTCAACTTTAGTACTTTTGAGTCTGGTGGGTTTCTTGGGAGATTTTTATTAGATGAGGAGTTTGGTGATGCTGGCCTGGTGATGACTGACTGAGCAGTGCTTGCAGGTTGATTCAATCCAAGAGTTTCTGCTATCATCTTCTTAATACCCTCTTTTACAAGGTCATCTCCTGCCATTAATTCTTCCACTATTTCAGCATCCAACTGTTTTTGTTGTCTTCTTTTATAGATGGCAGCACCAGCTGGAGCAGTGGATCTCCTGATTTGCAGCTTTGGTGGTCTTGTTGAAACATCTGCTTCAGGATAGTCAGGTTTTTGTGGAACCCTTGGATCTTTCTTGTCACACCCCGACCACGTAAAACAACAAATCGTGGCGGAAACGTCGGGGAGTGTTGTAACAGAATCATTGTTTCATAACACATGGAAATTTGAAATTTTGTTTTATTGATTAAAAGAGTTACAATGTCTTAACAACAAGGAATCATATCATAATTAACTAGTCTTGCATCTTTTATTGTCACTAAAGCCCGAGTCTACCTAAGTGTATCTTGATCAATCCTATGCATCATTTCCTGAAACACATGTGAAAATACGTACGTCAGCATAAAAATGTCTGTGAGATACATAGGTTTTATTGATTTAGGATTCATGACTTGTAAGTTTAAAGAAAATGTTTAACAAAAGTAGTCATGAACCTTGGAAAATGTTTTTGTTTTATAAATCATATAAAAATCGATAAGGAAACAAATGATATAAAAGAAATATGTATGGTTATGTAAATAACCAAATAAAAATGAATTTGTATAAAATGTGTTATTTGTAAAACAATGTTTTGTAAAGATATGTTAATTATGTAAAATGTAATATGTCAAAATTGAAATGGTTTAAATAACGCTACGATATGTAATATCATAAAAGCACTTATATATAGGAAGTACCAGCGGCGTATCCACCATGCTTTTATCATATTACACACGTCTCATTACTTAAATCACTTACCCAAACAAACCACCAATATAAAAATGTTCATCTATAACTCAATGTAATGTTTAAACAAATGTTGAAATTTATTGTGTAAACAGATGTAATGTAGAGTGAAATAAAAGCCTTTATTGATTAAAAGCATTTACTCGACTCTATAAGAAAGAAATGTACAAAACAATGCATTTGACAAATTATAATCAAAATTTATGTTTTGTAAAATAATGCATGCTTTACTGATACAAACATCTATGCGGTATTGTGAAAATGCATACATTCAAGCCTTGAGACTGTGGCGATAAACCCTTAAACGAATTAAAGGTTTATTTGAGTTATGTGTATCGAATTCGGTCATTCCTTTCATCCAAACATACCTAGGATATCAGGAACAGGAGTTGTCAATTCCTATGGTACCACTACCTACTAACGAATGGCGTAGCTAATGTTAATGAATGTATTTTTTGAGCCATTTAAACAAATCAAATGTCATACCAAAATGTAAGCATGTTTTATGAAAATAATGTACTAAGTATACAACAAATGGACATACATAGCATGAAATGAAATGTAAAATAATGCACTAAGTATGCACTAAATGGACATACATAGCATGAAATGTAATGTAAAATAATGTACTAAGTATGCACTAAATGGACATACATAGCAAAAACATAATGAAATCATGTACTAATAGTGTACTAATGAACATAGCAAGTATATGACATGGAAAGCATGAAAGTAACAAGTAGGCACATGTGTTTCACCCCAAAATGTTTGAAAAACAGTAAAAGAGGGGTCTGTGTACTCACTTGAGATTGCTTAATAGTCTTTAGATAACCACCAAGCAATGCTAGAAAGATCACGGAATCAAACGGCACCTAATATAGGTATCTATGTTAATAAACGGACCTAAATCGGAAGATCAGATAGAATGAGGTTCTGTAAACCGAATGAGTATAGGAACTCATGTAATATGGTTTAACAAAGTCTACATTCTAAAATGAAACCTATCCTAAGTGCTTATAACCCATTACGACCCGTTTAGGTAGCTTATGCTACTTTAACGCGTCGTTTGCGTAAAACGCATTTGGACCGCCTAACTAGTCCTGTGACAAGTAATATATGCCTTAATATGTCTAATATTGTTGCCTAATCAGTTTAGATGTCAAAAATTATGTTACATATGCTTAAAATGAATTTTGGCGTAAAAAAGGCATTTTGGTAATTTTCCTAAGGCATATAAACTACCTATCATACAACTAACTAAACGACGTGACCATAAGGTATAACCTTGGAAGGTTATTCAATATAAAACTATGGTCACCTAATGTGTTTGGCCGGATCCTAATGATCGACCAAACGGGTCGGGTTCGAAAGTCTAAGCGATTGTTTAGATCGCTTACCTTACGACCCTATATAAGCACTAAACCTAAACTGACGAGCTAAACATGTTAAAACATGTTTAACGAATTTAGAAAATAGGTTTGTTATCAAAACAAACAGTCTTGATACCTAAAAGTAGTTTGGTTACAAAATACGCAAGAATACGCATTTTGGCCGAAACTACGACTTGCCACTATGCCTAAATAATGTGGTAATCAGTAGGTATAGTCACAAGGGACTAGAACAATCGTGATTACGCTCACGTTACGAAGTTCAAACGAACTTCATGTTGACCATAAACTGGTCAAAGCTGAAAGCCAAACAATGTTTGACTTTCACGCTAAAACGCGTAAAAGAACGAAAGAGGACTTACAACGGGTCCAAGCTATGGAGTTTTGATCCGATTACTCTCAGGTATGAAGTGTATAACTTCAACTTAGAGAGCCAAATCAGATCAAAGTGTGAGTTTTGAAGTAAGAGGGTGGGGGTATTTATAGGAAAACCAAGACCGTTAGGATCGTTCATCGAAAACCGAGCTTCGATCTGGACCTTACATGTGTGCCCATGGTTTTAGAATAGCATGGGTACCCTAAAACAAGCCCCTAGTTTCATTAAAACCATGTGCAAATGAGAGGAACAGCTGGAACAAGCTGGAAATCAGATTTTCAACTTTGGTCCCTTCCTAAGATAACTATGGCAGATTGTCAATTTTGGTCCCTGAATGTGCAAAACATGGTTTTTGATGCATTTTTGACACGTTTAAGCCCTGTTAATCCCATTTCAAGGCTATAAAATGAAGTTAGAGTATAGGGAACATGAAACATGCTCAAAAATATCTCGGATGTCGGTTCGTTTGGTCGTACGGTTGCGTTGTTCGGTTAATTACGACGAAACACGGACGAATGTGAAAAACGATCCAAATTACGTGACGAATGGAATTTTATCATGCCAATCACTAAAATAAAATATTTTAATGTTTAAATAAAGTTTTGGATGTCCGGATGTATTCAGAACGTAAGATATGCGCGAAAATGCAAACTTATGCACTTTTTGACGCTTTTAGTCCCTGAATGATCAAATAGTTTATTTTAGCACAGCGAACCCCTCAAAGCCTATTTATTGGCTATTTAAAGGATATTTAGGGTATGTTTAACTTATGTTCATGTTCCGGATTGTCCGTTACAATACGAATCGGCATACTTTTACAGTTTGTCGAATTTAGTCCCTGTAAGCGAATAAACTTGATTTCGACACACCAAACCTTCCAAAACTTATTTCTAAGTTATGTAAGGGTTATTTAAGGTATGTTAAGCCCATGTCACTGATCCGGAGTGTTTTTCGCGTTAAACTGATTATGTTTACGCATTGGTGTGCGTATAACTTTCTAGAAAGCGATTTAGAGCTCGAAATCGAACAAGAATTGATATGTGCAAATGATACACATATTTATACCAATCCCAAGTATGAAATACAATATTTCATTTATTTGGTATCTATTTGATGGTCTTGGAGGCACAGGTGTCACATTTCTTCCTTAGTTCCTCTAACCTTTTGTAGGTGGTCCTGACTTTGTCTTTTTTCCATCTCATCACTTGATTTTTAGACCCATAATCAGCAGCAATTAACTCCTCTTTCATTCTCTTCAGCTCCAATGTCTTTTCAGGTACATTTTTCTTATACTTTGCCCAATCAGGAGGAGTGTGTTTGACCTTGTTTTTAATCATTTCTTTAATCCTGGTTGCTTCACTTTCAAGCTCAGGAATGGTCCAATCTTTGTACATGTATTTTTCTCCTTTGTATTTCTTAAAAGCCATGATGTTGTCAAGGTAGTCTTTTCTCAATGACTCCTTTGCTCTTTCTGATATCTGTTGACAAACATTCTTTGCAAACTGCTCCAAGGATCTGACTTGAGTGAGTAAAAATTGATAATGCCTTTGAATTTCTTTGTCAGTTTTTCCTTGTAAGTTTCTTTTGGAGATATCCTCTGCCTGTTGAGCCTTAACTTTCAACTATTCTTCAATGTTGTTAGGCCTAGGATATCCTTCAACTGATGGCAAACTCCTTTTAGCAGGATCATCCTCATAGTAGAAAGATTTAATTTCTTCTCTGACTGCTATAAGTTATAGAGGATATTGAAATCCTGCAGGAGTGATGGCAGTGATTGGCTGTTGAACTTGGGCTGAAGAGAGAGGAACAGGGTTTGGAATATTTACAAGTGCATGAGATTGTGAAGATGTAGCTTGTGGTGATGGAGAATCATCATCAGGTAAAATTACCCTTCTCCTTTTTAGTTTAGGAGAGGCAGGTGGTGTGTTGGATGGTTGTGAAGTATTGATTTGAGTGGTGGAAGGTGGCTAACTAACAGTTGTTGAAACAACTGGTGTTTCAACCACTGTTGTCATTACAACAGATGTTGTAACATCTGATGTCTTCTGCTTTTTTAGCAGGAAGTGATGGTGGTGAGGTTGTTTTTGGTGGTGAAGTGATTTTTGGTAGTGGTGGTAAGGCAGTGGTTGTGGTGTGTGTTGAAGTGGTGTGTGTTGAAGTGATGGCAGGTGTTTAGCTAGCAGTTTTTGAAACTACTGAAGTATCAGCAGTTGTTGATACAGCAGAAGTTACAACAGCTGTTTGGGTGGAAGTTTGATGTTTGGAGCCTTTGGGAAGTGGTGTGGAAGCATGCTTTGTGGGTCTGGATGGTGTGTGTTTGGGTTTCCTCACTTGTCTAATGGGCTTCTTCTTTTCATCCTTAGGATTTTCTTCATCCATAGGTTCAGAAGGACCCTACACATTCAGTTTCATAAAAGCTCTTTTCTCCCGTTCCCACCTGGCTTTATCCTTAGCCTCTTTGTCCCTTTTTACACTTGCTTTTGCTTCAGCAAGTGCATTTGTGGTAACATCAATCTTTTTACTACCATCTCGCAAGGGAATGTCTTTAGACATGCTATCTTTTTCTGGTTCAATATAAAGACCATCTTCAATTCCCTTCTTCTTCCACTGCTTGATTTTCTCCCCCTTTTTGGCATTATCTGGTGGTGGGTTATCAAGAAAGAGAACAGTGGGAGGAGCAGTGCCAGTGGTGCTCAGTATGTTGGCCTTGATAGCCTTGATGTCTGCTTGGGTATCTTTAAACCTGGACTCCATCATGTTTCTCAGCTTTTGGACATGTATCTCATGCTACTGATCAGCCAATTGTATTTGTTGTTGGAGCAGTGGTTGAAATAAGTTCCATAACTCATTTGTAGTAGGTGCAGGTTGTGCAGGTGTTTGAGCTGGAGCAGCAGTGGTTGGTACCTTTTGAACTTTCAACAACTGTTACAGCATATCTTTAATTTCTGCAATAGAAGTATCCAGTTTGTCAATTATGTCCGTCAATTCTCGGTACATTAAACCATCACCCAACTTAATGGGATCATCTGATTTCCCACTTACAGTGGTTGTATCAGTGGTTGATTCAGGGAGTGTACTCCAGAAATCATCCACTGATGCCCCTTTGTCTTGGAACTGGGGACTTCTTCCTTCAAAAAGAGAAACACTTTTTAGTGACCCAGTGTAAACTGGATACACAGGTGTTTTCAGAGAAGAAATTGCCTCTAAGGAAGTCTTATTGATGTAACCACTGTCCAAATGCAAACCAGTGGGTTCAGCACTTGTAGTGGCTACTTCACTTGGACTACCACCAAGAGTTACTTGTAACTCAAGGGGTGTAACCTCCTCAAGTGTTGTTGTTGGTGGGTTAGCAATGATTGATACATCAGACCCAATCACTTGTTGAGGTATGTTCTCATTGACAGGTGAGTGAGAAGGACTGGTTTGTGCCTGGTTCAAATCAAGAGCATCCAACAATATTTTTGTTTGTGGGGGAGTTGTGGAGGTGAGGTTGGGTGTAGAAAGAGAATTGGCCCCAGGCATTGGGCTGTGGATGATGGAAGCAAGTGATTCCAGAGCATCGTATTGTGGTGTCCCTATATGTACAACCTGTTCTTTTTTAGAAGAAGCAGGAGGAGTTTCAGGCATGGGTTGAGATCTTTCTACCATCTACTATGAGGAAGTAGCAGCAGTGGTTTGTTGCGACTTTTATGTTGTCACTAGCAGTTGCTCTGGGATCTCAACTTCCAGAGTTGCCTTTTTTGTAGGTTTGGAGGGTTTTTGAGTTTTCTTTTGTCTTGGCTTTTTGGTGATTTTAGGTGTGGGTTTCACAACAGTTGTTTTGCTGCTGTGATCACCTAGAGTAGTGGGCTCAACAGCAGATACCTGAGGAGCAGTGGTAGCTGCTAAATTCTGCTCAGGGACCTCTGCTTGTGTTTTGCAAGGTGTTGGCATTCTTGTGAAAGTTTCAGCAGTTAAGTTGTTTATTTGAAAAGAGTCACCTTGTTGTATTACATGAGTATCATCCTTACCAAATTTCTTTTGAAAGTAATAACTTAGAAATCTTGGAAAAAGTAAGAATGGCTTTTTATCAACATTTTTAACTAAATCATTAAAGATTACCTGGGAGTAATTGAAATTTTCATCTTGTAGAATAGCATATCCCAGGTTTTGAATCTTTAATGGTATCTCATTAAAAGAAGTTGTTTTGTTTGAAACACACATTAACAGGGTATGGAACAAAAATCTTGTAGCAGGTGGAAAATTACCTTTTTGTAAGGTATCTTTTTTTATTGTATCTGCATACCCCCTTTCAAGGAAATCAGTTTTTAACTCGTTTTTGGGAAAAGAAGATTTACCTTGCTGATCATTGAGTTCAAAGACTTCCGAGATGGATTGTGGTGTGATTTTGACTGCTTTACCCATTAGAGAAGAGTTAATGGCTATGACGTCTTCTCCTTGTTTTTCAAGAGTAACATTTTTTCAAAACTCTCTCTGGGTTTTCAGATAAATTGGGGCATCTGCTGTTAACAAAGTTTTGTACTTTGATGCAGACATAGTGTCAATGATGGAATCGAAGGTATCAGCGGTTCCAGGTTTTGTAAGGAGACCCAGATAATTGTGAGGAGCTTTGTATGGTATTTCGATGGGTGTGGTAGCCATTTGAGTGGCCGTTTTAGGAGATGATTTTGAAGTGGATTTCGCAGATGACTTTGATTTTGTCATTTTGGAGAAGAAGATCGATGAAGGATTTGAGAGAAGGAGATGAAAACTGCTTTGAGAAAGGAATTTTTGTGAATTCGATTCGACAGTAAAAACCCTATTTGGGTTTTGAAGAGGGTTTTATAAAGAAAATGTGAATGCTGACGTGGCAGCGGTTACAAAAGATCTGACCACTATGTACTGTCCACGTGCCAACCCCTGATGAAATGAAGGACAAGTGTTTTTATGAAAACCACTGATGGAATAAGATCAGTGGTTGTAACGGTAATAAATGACGGCAGTGGGTGATTTTTACTATCAGTGGATAGCATATCCGTGGATAAAAACACTGATTTTGAACAACAGTGCTTATCAAGGAAATGAGAGAACAGGGGTTGACTTTCAGCAGTGGACAGACTTTTAAGTAGAACAGACTTTTGAACAAAACAGTGGTTATGACAGACTTTTAAGGATTTAATGAAAAATTCACTTTAACTATTTTTAAGGATGGATTTTTGATTTTCTGAAAACATTTTAATGTTTTTATTCATAGAAAAACAGGATTTTTCCTGTTATTCCATGTTTAGCATACCAATCCTAGAGATCAAGCTTTCAAAGGTGGATGTGTCTAATGCTTTGGTTAGAACATCTGCCAGCTGATCTTTAGTTGGAACATGGTGCAGAGAAATCAAACATTTTTCATAGCAATCCCTCACAAAGTGATGTCTGATATCTATGTGCTTGGTTGTTGAATGGGAGACTGGATTTTTGATGATATTTTCTGTTGCCTGGCTATCCAACATGAGTGGTGTCTTTAAGGCAGTGATACCAAAATCCAGCAACTGATTTTGAAGCCAAAGCAATTGGGCTGTACAGCTTGCAGCAGCTATATACTCTGCCTCAGCAGTGGATGTGGAAACAATTTCTTGCTTTTTGCTTTGCCAAGACATTAAGCAATTGCCTAGGAATTGGCACCCTCCTGAAGTGGACTTCCTTGTCTTGTCACATCCAGCAAAGTCACTATCTGAGAAACCTGAAAGCTCAATTTTACCATCAGCTGGATACAAGATACCAAGTGTGACCTTTGAGGTATCTGAATATCCTTTTTACAGCAATAAGGTTTGACTTTCTTTGGGCTGATTGGGATCTTGCACAAACACATGTTGCAAATATGATGTCTGACCTAGATGCAGTTAGGTATAATAAAGACCCAATCATGATTCTATATAAAGTTTGATCAACCAATTCATCCTTCTCATCAGACATGACTATTTTATTGGTTGCAATGGGTGTACTGCATGGCTTACAATCATCCATCTCAAATTTCTTCAACAGTTCTTTGGCATATTTGCCTTGATGGATAAAAGTGCCATTTTTGCAGTTGCCTTACTTGGAGACCAAGAAAGCACTGGAGTTCACCCATTGCACTCATTTCAAACTCAGCTGTCATGAGTTGCCTAAACTCTTCACATATTTTATTACATGTGCTTCCAAAAATGATGTCATCCACATAAATCTGGACAATCATCAAATCCTTACCTCTCCATTTTAAAAACAATGTTTTGTGTATTTTACCTCTTGTGAAACCAATGGATAGTAGGAAGTTGGAAAGAGTTTCATACCAGGCCCTTAGTGCTTGTTTCAGGCCATACAAAGCTTTATTTAGCTTGTAGACATGATTTGGATTAAATGGATCCTCAAAGCCTGGAGGTTGACAGACATAAACCTCTTCTTGAATCTTACCATAGAGGAATGCACATTTAATGTCCATTTGATACACCTTGATTTTGTGGTTGACAGCAAAGGCCAGAAATAATCTGATAGGTTCAAGTCTTGCTACAGGGGAAAATGTTTCATCATAGTCAATGCCCTCTTCTTGTCTGAACCCTTGAACCACAAGCCTAGCTTTATTCTTAACAACAATGCCCCTTTCATCAGTTTTGTTTTTGAAGACCCACTTTGTGCCAATAGGACTTACACCCTCTGGCAGTGGTACAAGCTCCCATACTTGTTGTCTTTTGAACTGTTGGAGCTCTTCTTGCATGGCTTCTACCCAGCTGTTGTCTTTCAGTGCCTCTTGGTACTTGACTGGCTGATGGAGAGATAGGAAACCAGCAAAAAGACAAATATTTTGGGATTTACTTCTTGTGAGCACCCCTTCATTGATGTTGCCAATGATTTGGTTAGGTGGATGATATTTCAAGAAGATAAGATCTCCTTGGTATGGAACAATGGCATTTAATGGTGAAGGCTGCAGATGTGAATCATCTGAGCTAACCACTGCTGGTAACTTTGATGATCCAACAGTGGCTTCAAATGGAGGTGGAGGAATAGGTGGAACTGGTGTGAAAACATGCTGACTTTTATCCACCAATGGAGGACTATCAACAGTGTTTGATGATGTGGGATCAGGGGTTAAAGGGCTACTTTGATCAACAACTGTTGAGGTAGCAGTGGGTAAGCTTTGACAGCTGTTTTGAACATCTGTTGCTCTTCCCATTGAGACAGACCTTTTGTTGAGGAATGATGACTTCATACCCATAGTCTGATGATGAATCTTTTGATGGACCTGCACTGTTAGTCTTGACAGCAGTATTTTCAAAAGTAAATTTATCAAGATCAAACAATTCTGCAGGGTTTGCTGGGATTTTCATTGATGAAAGTTCATTGAACTTTACATTCAAAGTCTCTTCCACTGTTTTGGTCCTTGTGTTAAACACTTTGTAGGCCTTAGCAGTGGTTGAGTATCCCAGATGATAACCACAGTCAATTTTGAGATAGAATCTTTTAAGTTTAAAATGAAGCATGGGCAGCCAAAAACCTTGAAATATGAAATCAATGGCTTTATTTTATACAGCAGTTCATAGGCAGTCTTTTGATGCCTAGGGTTGATTAAAACTTTGTTTTGGACATAGCAAGCAGTGTTTACTGTCTCTGCCCAAAAAGTTAATGGCAAACCTGAATCAGCAAGCATGGTTCTGGCAGCTTCAATCAAGGTCCTGTTCTTTCTTTCAACAACCCCATTTTGTTTTGGTGTTCTTGGAATGTTGTATTGTCTCACAATTCCTTTTGACACACAGAAATCATCTAACTCCTTGTTCCTGAACTCTGTGCCATTATCACTTCTGAAGATTTTTACTGGAAGGTCAAACTGCTTTTCAACCTGTTTCACAAAGTCTTGCAGAATGCCTGCAGTCTCATCTTTTGAGTGTAAAAAGTAAGTCCATGTAAACCTAGAAAAGTCATCAACAATAACCAAACAATACCTCTTTTTCTAAAGACTCATGACTTTAACTGGGCCAAACAGATCCATATAAAGCATTTGCAAACATTTGGTTGTTTTGGACTCATCAATTGATTTGTATGAGCTTTTATGTTGTTTTCCTTTTAGGCAGGAAACACAATGCTCAGGACAGGTGAACAGTTTTTGAGGTAAACCTCTTACTAACCCCTATTTTGAAATGGCAGTGATTGTCTTGAGATTTGTGTGCCCCAATCTTCTGTGCCATAATTATGTCTCTTTGTTTGATGCAACTGAGAACAGATAGGCATCAGTTCTGGGGCTCTCTTTTGATATATCAACTACATAAACATTGCCGCTTCTTTGAGCAACAAGTTTGGTTTTTCCAGTTTTTATTATTGCTTCAATCTTTTCAACCATTTCTGGTCCAACAATCCTACAACAATCCTTTGTGAAGAATGAGCCATAGCCCTTATCACTCATTTGTGAAACAATTAGGAGGTTAAATTTTAGATTGTCTATTAGATTGACATTTTCAAATTTTACATTGCCAGTTTGCACTGTACCAGACCCCAGAACTTTCCCTTTACTATTATTACCAAAGGATATATCACCCCCTCCATGGATTTTGAAATCTTTGAGTAGGGCTTTACATCCTGTCATGTGCCTGGAGCCTCCACTATCTACATACCAAAGGCTATCTAAGCATGCAGAAGCTCCCTGCACATAAAGTAAAAGGATTAATTCATTAGGGTCTCCAAAGACAATAAGGCTTTGGATAGGGTCTCAACAGTGTCTGGGATGAGTTCAGATGGATGGACAGTGGTTAGGTCAGGGGTTTGGACAGTTTTGGGACTGTTTTTCTCTAACCACTGTTGGGGGGTCTTGCCCAATGATCTGCTGATAACCAAAAGGACGCCTGTTTACTCTTGGTTTAGAAGGCCTTTTGTAAGCCTCATAAACATGTGAGATCCTTTGGTATGATGGTTGTCCCTTACCTCTTCTAAATTGATTGGCAGGGGGTGCATCAGTCACCTAAACATCTCTTTTGACAAATGTTTGGTTCACCTGTTTTGTAACAGCTGTTTGGACTGGCACAAACAGTGGTTGGTTCTTGGTGAACTTGACAGATGATGTTGATGAACTTAAGGATGTTTTTGCAGTGTACTCATTCTTTTTTACATCAAAGTTTTTGAGATACACACATTCTTGAGTTTTGTGGTTTGTTTTACCACAGATGGTCCCGCTCTCAGCAGGTGTAATGACACTTTTTTTGTTTAGATCCTATGCTTTTAGATGAAAACAGTCTTTTGTTAGATGATTCTTCTTTTCACAAAAATCACAAAACAAGTTTTTGATCTTTTCTCTTTTCTTCCTTTTCTCGGACTCCTTAGCAAAAGAGTTTTGAACCACTGTTGGGATGTCTTTGAGAGGAATGACCTTTGCTTTAGGAGCTTTTACACCATCAGTGGTTGTGAAGTCCATTGGTTTAAAATTCTCAAGAATGTCACACTCATCAGACCATGTGCGTTTAAATTGGTATTTCTCAATTTCCTCAAAAGTTGAGGATCCCACAGATTTTTCCAGAGTGATTTTGTTACCAAGTTTGTTGGTTATCTTAACTTCTTGGCCATTCTTGTTTGTTGGTGTTATTTCAACTGAACCAGCTTGTTTAGCAGCAGTGTTTTCAATTTCATCATATTTTCTAAAGCCTATGCCAAATTTTACATTACTTTCAAGCTGTTTTTCTAACATGACCTCATAACCTTTGCAAGATTCCACCCATCTTTCACAAGTGATTTGGGTGGATTCTAACTCCTTTTTGCAAACTTGATATTTTTCTACCATAGTTTGGAGTTGGTTCTTGGTTATGCTTTGCTCTTCTTTTAAGCTGCAGATTTCTTTGTCTTTTTCAGCCAATTTGTTTTTAAGTTCTTTTAAAGACTTTTCAAATTTGACCTCATCATTCAACACTCTATCCCTAAGGTTTTGTAGGATCGTTTGCAGACCCGAACGAGTCATTCAGAAAAGTTTTTCTCAATACGAAAGGCGGAAACAAACGTATTGAGTTCAATTCAGCTAGAATATCACTTTAAACTGTCGTGTTATTGATTTGAAAGCAATTTACAGCGAGACGACACTTCGGCAGCACTTCGTTGCTCAGACCGGAAAGTTACAAATGAAATCAAAACACAAGGTATATATAGGGGATGTAATTTCGCTTAAACATGTCTCAAGCGGAATTACCTTCAAGCGAAATCAGCTTCAAGCGGAATTAACAAATATGATTTCGCTTGAACTGGACATGACCATTTCAAGCTGAATTACAAAATGTAATTTCGTTTGAAACTGCCATTCACCCTATATTTGACATTTTTCTCGTATTTCTTGCCCTGATCTATCTAAATACAAACAAGACTCGATACAAGACGAAGTTGACAGACGCATGCACCAACAGGTTTTCATTCACCTATTTGATGTTAGCAAATGCTATAATGCACTTGTCTGAACACGGATTTTCAAGAACCTGGGATGATACCTTAGCTGCAGCCATCATGGCACAGTCACATTGATGATCATTTTCTTCATCAGCTCTTTCTTCTTTCTCACATTCTTCCTTCTCTTCCTTTTCTTCTTCTTTGGACCAGGGGTCAACCAATGGTTCAATCAGGGTTTCTGAATATTCTCCCAGCAGTAGTTCTCCAGAAACAGCAGTAACCACTGCCTCAGCAACTTCATCCACTGTTTCAGCACTTGTTTGCCCTTTTTCAGCATCCAGCTCTTCTGGTATTGACTCTAATGCCATAAGACAGAATTCATCATTAGAAGCATCATTAGTAGCGTAGAGTGCAAATTTTCATCCCCTAGCTCTTCAGGTAAGCTGCTCCAGTCAACAAAGCCTTGGGTGAAAAAGCTTTGCTGATCTGGTTGAACCACTGCTGGTGGTGCAGCTTGTTGTGGTGCAACTGGTTGCACTTGAACCTGAGGTACAGGAGCCTGAATATACTGAATTTGAGGGACAGTGGTTTGAACATAATGCACAGGAACAGGGTTTGCATAATGAGCAGTGTTTACATGGGCAGCAGGGGTATAATGGGAATAGTGCACAATGCTTTGATTTTGTGGCCTAGGGTTTGAGTTGGGATGAGTAACAATTGGACCAGTGGTTTGACTCCTACATTCCCTAGCAAAGTGTCCTAGCCTATTACACTTGTAGCATTTGATTTTTGACTTATCAAACCCCACTTTTAAATTCCCATGTAACCCTGGGAATTTTCTCCCTGTCCTTTTGTAAAATTTGCTTGTTCTTACACTAAGCAATGCCAATTGATGCAAAATGTCCATTTCTTCAAGATCAGTTGGATCAAAGTGCTGTAAGTCATTTAGTTCAAAGCTCAAGTTATCTGACATCTGGTTTTCACAATTTGTAGTAAAAGCGTAATTTGCAGAGTGAGAATCAGAGTTGTTAAAGTTTCCACCAGCAGTTATATCAATAAAATGATCATAACTCTAATCCTTACTACTGCTAACAGATTCTTCCTGACCAAAAAGAGCTGTGTTGCCAAATGAGTAATCATTAGCAACTTTACCAGACTCTTGCAACTTCTTTTTCTGGTTTAACTCCCTTTCATAGGTTATGAGTCTACCATGAAGTTGGGTCAGGGTCAGATCTTTGAACTCAGCAGAATTTCTAGTTACAAAAGCAATTGTATCCCATTTTTCAGGTAGTGATCTAAGAAACCTGCTATTTTGTGTTGAATTAGGAAATGTAACTTTAACAAGTCTTAGCTCACTAATGAGATGACTAAATCGCTCAAACTGTTGAGTCAATGATTCACCCTTGATGTGACAAAAGGTTTCATACTGCTGATTCAGAATTTCCCTATTATTTTCAATAACTTCTTCAGTTCCCCCAAATTGTTCCTTAAGTGCATCCCATAATTCCTTGGCACTGTTACAGTGTAACAGCCCAGCATAAATTTCATTGGGTAATGCAGATGCAATGATGCTAAATGCTTTGGCATCGAGTTCGAACTTTTGGAAATCAGTTTCAGTGTAATTTTTAGGTTTTTTAGGTTCGAACTTCTTTGTATCCTCAGCACTTGGCACCATGGGAACATGTGGTCCAAAAACAACAGATCTCCAACATCCAGTATTCTGTTGAGCAAGGATGTGACCCATCCTTCTCTCCCAGATGTTGTATTCATTACGTTTAAGCATGGGTGGTTTGAAAAGTGAGCCGATGTTATTCTTATCATCTTGTGATTGTGACGTCATCCTAGTTGTTTTACAGGCACTGATTAATCAACTTTGATGGTGATTAAACCTTGCTCTGTTTTTCAACAAAACGAACAACTATCAGTATCAACCATTGTGAGCTGAACTATTTATGTCAAAATGATTGTTAAATCAAATTTGACTGTCCGAGCTCTAATACCAATTGTTAGGATCTGAGTTTGGATTGATTGTGTTTTGTGTTTGAATTAAGATAAACAATGAACAAGTAATGCAGCGGAATGTAAATGGAAACAAACTTTGCACACAATCAAACAGGAGAATTTCTTTCAACACACATTTTCCACAAAGAACCAAATGATTGAATTTATTTCATCAACGATTACAATGCATGCATGTAACAAACTCCCCCTCAGCCTGACCTCACAGTGATTTGTTTGTACAAGAAGAAAGATGGTGAAGAGCTAATAGATCAGTACAGGGTACTGTTCTATTTATAGGCACGGATAAACCACTGTGGCATCTTTGTTGACGTCACCATGAAAGTGACATCTAACCTCCTAACAAACTCTAACAACTGATCTAATACAAACACTGCTTATGCTAACTACTTATTACAATACATTACATAAAACAAACTAAACTACTGCTGAATCCTTCCACTGTTGTGACTCCAGCAGCAGTGCTTGACCCATAGCAGTAGATTGAACAGCAAGGCTTTAGTCCTCATCAGTCTTTGACTTGATCAGCAGTTGTAAGTCAGTAGTTGTAACGATCAGTGGATTGGAGGTCATCAGATGTTGAAACCACTTTCAAGGGGAGAGACTTGTATACATAACATCTGCTTATTCTGGATCCACTTCTCTGATCCGGTTTTGGCTTTAATTATTTGTTCCTCTGATAGGGTTCAATCCCAACACTACCTCAGATATTAGCTTCTTTCAATGAACTTATGCCTACACAGCTTATCATTGGAAGCTTCATCCTTAACAACATAACTTATGAGTCACAAGCAACTATAACTACGTTATGACTACTTATGACTAGGGGCTAGTGATGTGGGTACCTGGAGGCTCCTACTCAGCAAAGCTAGGAACCAACAAACAAGAAGCTATAAGCGGGAAGATAGGAGCTTAAAAACCCGAACAGGAAGCTACAAGCAGGAAGTGACCAGCAGGAAGCTATGAGCTTAACATCCCAAACATGAGAATAAAATACATCGAGCCAGCCTGGCCTATCACAACTAAGCCCATTAGGGTTAGGATTCCTCTATATATAAATTGAGGGTCCACCCTCTGTAACAACCCGCCTCTTAAAGTCAAGGTACAAGTCAAACTCAAAGTCAAAGTCAAAGTCAAAGGCAAAGGAAGAAAAGATTGCTAAATGCGATCTGTCACTCCTTGCTTAATTATTGATTGCACTCTTTGACTTGTTAATCGATTACTTTAGTTAATGTTACTTTAGTTGTATTATGTGGAGTAAATGCAATAATCGAAGTTTAATCGCTAATCTATTTAACGCTGATAGCAACCTGAATCGCATGTTCTGGATATTTTTTACGTGTGTGTGCTATTATGTGTTACTTGTGCATGTTTATTATATGTTTGAGTGTTAATCGCTAACGCAATCGCAACTCTATCGCAACGCGAACTAGAAACGCAAGTCATTTATGTTGTTGTACGTTAGTTATGTTATTTGTGTAACTATTATTTAAATCTATCGCATCGCTTAATCTACACTCGCTTAAACGCATCGCAACGCTCAATGTACGAAACGAAAAGTCGAAAGCTAACTCACTCGAACCATCCGATCGAAGGACCATTTGATCGAATGGTCATCCGTCCGATGGCCATCCGATCGAATCACTCACACCGCCTTTCTTCCTCTTCACCTATAAATATCACCTGTCACATCACTGTTCATGTGATGTGACAGCTCTCGTTCGACCAGCACGTACTTGGCCTATTTTCTCACGATTCCTCACGATTCTTGTAAGTTTTCTCCTCAAATCTTCTACTTCTATCATCTACACACGCTTTCTCATCAATTTCATCCACAAATCTCAACTTTTCACTAGGGGTGTTCAAGATCGGATTGTCCGCTTTTCGGATATCCGAAAATTACGGATAGTGAATATTGACATCCGAACCCGAATCCAAAATTTCGGATATCCGATTTTCGGGTATCCGAAATTTCGGGTTCGGATTCGGATATCCAAACGGATAATCCGAATTAAACAAAAAAACAAAAAAATTGTTCTATGTATCTGCAACCGCAAAAAATAATCAAATTCATAACAACATTCAAACTTAAACACTTCCAAGTTTCAAATAAACCACAAACAATTCCAAGTTTTAAATAAATCACAACAATTAAAACGATAAATTGCCAGAATTCTGCAATATACAGACAACCAAATGAGCAAATTCAACCAATTTGAAGTATACACATCCCTACAATTCTGCAATATCCATCCCGAAAAAACCTAACCAAACGAGCAAAGACGACCAAGACGAAGGCTTTCTTGACTGAAGACATCGATACAGGGCAACATAATAACAATCCATCTCCGCGACCGGTGATGGAAGATGGGAGAGGGGCGACGACGTTGTGATAAGTCTCACGAGCAATTACAATTAATCTGAAGTATATAACTTACAGATCTCGGCGGAGACTTCTTTGACCGGAGACACGAGAGTGAATGGTGCATATGGCGGCCGGCGATGGAAGATGCGAGAAGGGCGGGGATGACTGGCGACGGCGTTATGATAGGGAGAACTGAGAAACCCTAGTTCTTCAAATATGAAGGTCTGCGTGTAAGGTCTGGTCTGTTTAGGTTAAGTTAAATGGTTAATGGGCATAATATATTAATACATATCTATTTATTTTTTAAGTTTTCGGATTCGGATAATCCGATTATCCGAAAAAATTTAAAACTCACATCCGAATCCGAATCCGAAACTTCGGATTATCTGATTTTCGGATATCCGAAAATTCGGATATCCGAAAATTTGGATATCCGAAATTTCGGATATTTCGGATACAGGTTTTCGGATATTTCGGATTCGGTTTCGGATTCAGATTTTTTTGAACACCCCTACTTTTCACCATGAAATCCATCTGATTTGGTCTGTTCTAGGATGATGTCATCATGGGTTCTCATGAACTTCAAAGTGTAACCGCATTCCACCAAGAACAACTCAGATCTAAGAGATTTCAACATGTTTAAACACTGATTTCGTCATAATCTAAATATTTTCCAACTGATTTCCACTTTTCTACAATGTTCTTAAATTCTACTCAAAATCGATGAAATCGTAGCTCTTTCAGGCCTTCTACTCATTCTCTAGTGAAGTGACGGTTTGAGCACCGAGTTCTATCGATGAGATAACCGACTTAACTGGTTGAACATGAACAACCATCAAGAACAGTTAACGGATCGGACGGGGTGATTCCCATCCGATCGGATGACTTGGACTTGGTGGAGTTTCCGTTGTTTAACGCGTTGTCATACCCTCTAGATCAACCCGTAAACTTTCTAAACTTAGTAAATTTTCCAGATTTCAAACCGAACAGGTTACCAGACGGATTTCCATCCGATCGAATAGCCATCCGATCAAACGACAATCCAATCGGACGACTTGTGGTTTCCAACACTTAATTAAAATTTTCAAACTTCCAGAAATATCAGTTTCCAACAAATAACCATCCGATCGAATGACTATTCCATCAGGAAACTTGAGTTTTGAAATGTCTCACCTGAACGGATTGCCATCCGACCGAACGACCATCCGTCCAAATGACCGTTCGATAGAACAACTTGAAAGGTAGAGATACTTCTCTCATTTTAAAATGCTACAACGAAAACATAAAAGTCACATCATACACAAACACATCCCCCTCAACGAATGACTATCCGACCAAATGGTCATCTGTCTGGATGACCATCTGTCCGGATGACCATCTATCCGGATTATCATCTGATCGGATCACCCTTCGTCACTTGTCTAACTCACATCGTTTAACGCACCGTTCAACGCTTATACTGTCGTTATGAAATCAGACTCACTTTAAGTGCTCCCTTCAATCCAATACAGATCGTGTTAAATAGCTACCATCATCTGTGAGTATACTCGAACCCTTTTGCTTTACAAACTTTTGGGTGTTACATACGTTATCTATGCAAATCACAATCAACACACAACGCAAACACTTTTATATGCTTACCGTTATTGCATGTTATACGTGTTATTCGATGAATGCTTGTATGTTATGTTTACACAGTGATTGTTGCCTGACACCTTATCAATGATAGTACTATAGTTTGGACTCAGCACCTGTCGTGGATAGGGGTTGTTAAGGGTTTTACTTCACGTGTCACAGTGGTGATATGTGTTGCGCATTCTACAACTCGCAGTCATGTCTGTGCATATTTCATTGTCGGTAACCTGCTAGCTTCACTTTTCAACATGTTACGTTCTGGTTATGCGTAAACCGATTTCGCTATCTATTATACTATTTAACTTGTATGCTCACCTTTAAACTATGTGTATTGACCTCAATTTTAACATATGTGACAGGTGTTTAAGATGTTAGGAATGCTTTCTGTCATGGAATCAAGTTTAGGTGGTCTAGAAACAAATAATTAATATTTGAGTTGTCAAAACTATGATTTGCCTTTGATATAACTAAGTCTCTAATAACTGCTTTATTTGATATGTTATGGTATGGGACATAATGTTAAATATCTGGTAAATTAGTTGTTATGGATTTCTCCTGGACAATCTGTTTCGCTCAGTGCCTCACCCCGATGTTTCCGCCATCGGTTGGGGTGTGACAGATTGGTATTAGAGGCATAACTGTAGGGAATTAGGCAAGACTCGACCTAGTCCGGGTCGATGTCTTAGAAACTACCTAGTCTATAGTCTAAGTATCAACAGACCGCGTTGTGCGAAACCGGTAGGGGTTTCGCACGAGCTTATTTCTGTTAATCGATCGACTCGCGAACATACTACACCCCATCGACTTTTCCTAAGGTCGAGCACTATCACTCTGCCTTTCCTGAGGCAGGAACACCGCACACTATATTTTTCGAAAATGAACGAGTGATTAGATCGAGACTAGGTGTGAAAACCGCAAACTCTCGATTATATCGCTTGTTTGACGCGCATTTTTACTATAAACACGAGAATTTACGTTGAATCAGGAGTGAAATCAATACTTTTACACAAATCTCCCTCTCTAACTCGTGATTCTATCACACTAACAGGAACGTAGTCGCTAAGTTAGGAGTGCAACCCGACTCTTAACAACTTGTTCCACTCTCTATTTTGGGTTTTCCAAAACTCTCACCAAAGTCTCGATAGATTCCGACGACTCGAGTCACGTGAATAACCGAAAGGAGGCATGCCATTCACTGTACGCCAGTGATTGAGCACAGTCTATTAGGTCGACGCGGGTACTCGCAGTCCTTGAGAATAGTCGGATCACTTTGGGTAGTCGACGTCCATCAGCCGAGACAATCCATTTTTGATTTTGACCCGCAATCGCTGATTTTATGTGTTTCGATTCTGAGCCCGCAACCGCTGACTCGGTGATTTATCGCTTTTATGTGGAAATTTTACGTGATTTTAAGTGGTTTTACATGCTTATGTGTTTCGATTTTTAGTGATTTATACGCTCCTCGCTTTTCGCTTTGATCAACACGCACAACTCGCACTACACAATCACCTCAAAACATTAACAAATTGCATGCTGTGTTACTCGCTTACGCTATACTACTCGATGTGTTACTCGCTACTCCCAATCACTACTTTCGAACGCGCCTTGCGACCTGGAAGGATATGTGTATACGTGCAAAATATGTAGGTGAATACGTACAAAATATAGTGTGATATATGTGTTTCTGTGGGCTATGTGCTTATGTGTTTACGTGCTTATATGCTTACGTGCCTATGTGGACTACGTGCTAACGTGATTATGTGTTATATGCCAATGTGTTCCTAAGCTTTAGTAGTGCGTGTGAGGTGAGATTCGATTATATAGTGTTTGAGTCCTATGGCGATGTCTATTTGCAGACAATGTCGTCGTTCGGTTCGCATCATTCTCGCGCTGCTCCACGTAACCATGCTGACAAGCGAATCACTTCTCTAGTCGCAAAGTAGATGGCTAAGGTCATTCCGCAAATTGTCAGTGAGCTTAATGAAAATGCTAGCAAGTCCTCTAAGGAATCAAGGACTGACTCTCCGAAGGGTACTTTGAGCTTCAAGCAGTTTAAGGCCTGTGGCCCAAAAGACTTCACAGGCGAAGACGGACCAAGCGCTATGTTTCAATGGTTTGACTCAACTACACCAGAGCGGATGTCCCCACCAACTACGAACTGTCAACGTGTAACACCCCGTGTTACGAAAGTCAAAGGACAAGTCAAAATCAAAGGAAGAAAAGATTGCTAATTGCGATCTTTCACTCCTTGCTTAACTATGGATTATACACTTTGACTTGTAATTGAATCTTTTATTTATTTTCTTTAGTTGTATTATGTGGGGTATCTGTGAAAAATCGAGGTTTAATCGCATGTTTTATTGCTTTATCGCTTATCGCATCGCAATCGCAACTCGAATTGTGCGTTCTGGATATTGTTTTACGTGTGTGTGCTTTTTATGTGTTACTTGTGCATGTTTATTTATGTTTTGTGGTGATTATTCGAAAACGTAATCGCAACTCTATCGCAATCGCAATCTGATCGCAAACGCTAAACGCAAGTTATAATCATCCTAAATAACTTTATGATTGTATGTTAGATATAGTATTTGTGCGACTATTATTAACCCATCGCATCGCTTAATTGAAACTCGCTTAAACGCATCGCAACGTCCAAAACGCGAAACGAAACGTCGAAACGCAACTCGTCGGAGCCACTCGATCGAATGACCGTTCGATCGAATGGCCATCCGATCGGATTGCCATCCGATCGAAGTGTCATCCGATCGGCACGCCATCCGACACTTGCTCCTTCTTTCCCTTTTTGGAAACTAATAAATACCCCCTGTCACATCACAAGTGATGTGACAGCTCTCTCATTCGACCAGCAGCACTCAAGCCCTCTTTCCTCTCGATTTCTCGCGATTCTTGTAAGTTTTCAACTCAAATCTTGTACTTCTATGATCTACACGCACTCCTTCATCATTTTCACCTTTGAATCTCAACTTTTAACCGTGAAATCAGCGGATTTGAGGTGTTCTAGGATGATGTCATCATGGAGTTTTTATGAACTTCAAGTTTTGACCTCATTCCACCAAGAATATCTCAGATCTGAAGGATTTCCACATGATTAAACTATATTCTACCATAGATCTAAACATTTTCTAAGTTTAAAGGATTGAAAGATACTGTTCCAACTTTCTTTCTACTCTTTTACACTCAATGCACTCAAAACCGATAGAATCGGAGTTCATTCAGGCCTTCTACTCTTCTCTAGTGATGTGTCAGTTTGAGATCTGATTTCTATCAATGAGACAACCGATTCCGGGTTAAACATGAACAACCGTCATGAACCAGGTAACTGGTCAGATTTGGGTGATTCATGTTCGATCGGACGACTTGGGACTTGACGAGGTTCCGTTGTTTAGTACGTTGTCATACCGTCTCGAGCAAACCGCAAAACTTTCAAAATAACCAAGTTTCAAGACGATTAGATTCGTCGGGACGGATTGCCGTCTGATCGGATTGCACTTAAGCTCCAACACTTAAACAATTTTCAAACATCTGAATGTCGAACGGATTGCCACCCGATCGGATTGCTATCCAATCGAACAACAATCCGATCGGATAATATTTGGGACTTCAACACTTAACGTTTTTACAATTTTCAAAGATGATCAGTTTCTAACGGATTGCCATCCGATCGGAAGACCATCCGATCGAATGACCATCCTGTTGTGAACTTGTTCTCAACTGTAAGGTCTCGCCAATCGGATCGCTATCTGATCGAACGACCATTCGATCGATCGACCTGAAGGGTAGAGATACTTCTCTGTTTTCAAAATGCTACAACGAAAACTTCAAAGCTATCATACACAAACACATCCTTACCAAACGAATGTCAATCCAACCAAATGGCCATCCGATCGGATGACCATCCGAACGGATTGACATCTGATCGAATGACCATCCGATCGGATTGCCATCCGATCGGATTACCGTTCGATACTTGGTACTCTTCGCACCGTTTATCGCGTCGGTCAATCACTTATGCTATAGTTAACTGTTCAGGCTAATCTCTCAGCGCTCCCTTCAATCCAAGAGAGTGTTTATTTACTTAAACACAATCTGTGAGTATACTCGATCCCTTTTTGCTTTACGCACTTTTGGGTGTTACATACGTTACTTATTCAAATCACAATCGACACACAACGCAAACACTATTTATACGCTGACCGCTATTGCATGTTACGTGTTATTCGATGAATGCTTGTATGTTATGTTAACACAGTGATTCTTGCCTGACACCTTAGCAACGATAATACTATAGTTTGGACTCAGCACCTGTCATGGACAGGGGTTGTTAAGGGCTTTAGTTCAAGTGTCCCAGTGGGGATATGTGTTGAGCATTCTACAACTCGCAGTCACGTCCGTGCATATTTCTCTGTCGATAACCTACTAGCCTTCATTTTGTTACATGTTACATGCTGGTTATGCGTAAACGATTTCGAACTCTATTATACTATTAAACTTGTATGCTCACCTTTACACTATGTTTATTGACTTTATTTTAAAGTATGTGACAGGTGCTTAGGATGTTGCTTGCTATTTGATGGAATTGAGCTAGGATGGAGTCTAGAAATAAACAAAAACAATTTACATTTAAGTTGTCGAAACAGAACTATTTGTCTATGATTTGTTAGTAATAACTATGCTACTTATTATGTCATGGTATGGGACATGATGCTTAAATAATTGGTAATCGTAGTTGTTATGGAAACTCCTGGACAATCTGTTTCGCTCAGTGTCGTGCCCCGATGTTTACGTCATCGGTTGGGGTGTGACACAACGCAACTGGTGTATAAACGATCCCAAATTGAGGATCAATTCAAGACCAAACCAATGCATGAACGCATATAAACGATCACCAAGTCAAGAGGATCGAAAGGTATGTCAAATTTTGTAATTTGGTGATACTTTGAGATTATGATGAACAATCATAATCGAAATTCTGGAATGAATGTTGATGTATATAAGTGTTATTATGATGAAATCTTCGTTTAGAAACAAACCCTAGTTGAAAACTTGATGAATTGAGGCCAAAACTAGGGATTTGATAATTACCCTATCATGTGTTAAATGGGTTTTGTAGAAATATGATGAACACATGAATTTGAGTGTTAAATTGTGAAATTTGAAGATAGGATGCAAGACCTAGATGTTGTTCATAAACACTAGACATAGAGATTTAATTCTTGATGTAAATCTTGGTGAAAATAGCTAGTTATGAACTAGTTAGTAAACATGTAGAATTATGCCCATTAGGTTTTTGTTAAAATGCCTAAATGAGAAGTAAAGTGTTGAAATTCAAGTGAAACGCGTAATTGGCAAGCTTGGCTAATTACATGAGATATGGGATAAAACGGGTTCTAATCATAATGTTGATTTGCCTTAATCGTGCATATTATATGATTAAAGGTAGTTGACTTTAGAAAGTCGAAGTAACCTATGATGAAGTCGAATAGAAGTTTCGACATAAAGTCCATAAGATGAAATAGTCATAATAATGATGACTAATCTAACCATCTTACGAATTATGATGTTAGTTTGACTCTTGACAAGCTAGATGGAGGCTTGGGGAAAGAAGCGGGTCAAACGGATCGTATACGAGGAAAAGAGCATAATCCGGATACAAGGTAAGTAAAGCTTACACTCTAATTATTTAATACCTATTGGCTTGATAGGTCGTGAATAGTAAGTCTTGTGTTAAATTATGATGTTCCGACATGGCAAGTGCGGCCCGGAACAAGAGACAATGGTCATAAATCATATTTAATGGATAAAAAGGAGCTAATGCGGTTAATTAGTCATGAAATGACTAAAAGATAACGAGTTTTTAAATGGTTACCTTATAAGATAAACCATTGCAAATAATAAGAGTAAAATGGTACTTTGGTCACTTGTTGACAATAACCATTAATTTGGGGAAAGACACGTTATAGCATGGGTCATAATGGGTCAAAGGAATCAATAGATGATTTACAAGTAAAACGACTATACGGTGTAAACCAGAGCTAGTCATATGGATAAGATGGTAATAAATATCATCTCATAGAGTCTCATGGTCCTCTAGACCAAACGGGTCAAAAGGTGAAATTATCACCCTTTGACAATATCGACTAATGGTTTGTTGAGCTATATGATCATAGAAATAAATACCAGATGGATATGTACATCGCTATCGCTTAGCGGCTACTAAGGCAAGGTATTAAAACGAATCAATATATTGATTCGAGCCAGGTATGTATATTTGGTCAACTCATTATTAGAACTTAAAGTTTAATGAGGGCTAATCAAGTTAAAATGGACATTTGGTTATCTTTTAAATAAACTGAATGATTTAAGTTATAGTCATTGTGTTTTAAAAACATGATGGCTATTTAAACAAGATCCTAGTTTAAAAAAGTGGAATTTTGGTCAATTACGACATGAAAAGTCTTTGTTGTAAAGAAAGGATTTAAGATGACCAAAACGCCCTCGTAAGCAAAATCGAGCAAATGAACCTTAAGAGTTGTTTAAAAACAAGTTATATGATCAAGCAAATACTTTGAATAAGTATAAAGAGTGAAAAGGGTAAATCTTGGGTCAAATGGCTCAATATGGGTCTTTGCCGTAGAATGATAGTCCGAGGGATAAAACTCGGAATATATGGATCTCCACATTAAATCCACCACAAATATAGTTGTGGTGGAAGATTACTTGGTATGAAATGTGGAAATATAAAGCTAGATACAAATGAAAGCGAATCGTGTTTAAAATATACTTAAATACCCTTAACGGGTCAAAATAAGCTTCTAAGTCAAAACGGGTTAAAGAAGGTATATAAACCCGTGATTTTGAGCCTAATATGATAGGAGATATTGAAATTATGAAGTTCATGAGTTTAAAGATCAAATAAACATGTTTGTTTGATAAAATCACAAACGGGTCAAAATTTTGGTAAAAAGGGTAATAAGCCGAAGACTTAAAAGTCTTAAATTTTGTTAATCCGGATGTTGGATTTTAACTCCATATGATGAAGAATTTAATTACGAACGCGTAGGAAAAAGAATCGTGTAAAACGGACTTGTATAGTGAAAGTTATGCAAGTTCTAAGTTAATATTTGGTGAATTTTCGTAGCTGGGCAAAGTGCAGCAACAATAAAGGAACTTGCTGTCAAAAAAGGGGCTAGGTGGGGCGTCTAGCCCCCCCCCCCCCCCCTGAATCCCAAAATTGTTTAATTTTGTTTTTTTGACCCACATGACTTGTTTAAACTTGTTATTTAACTATCAAAACTAACTTTTAAGTTGGTTTTGATCATAGGTGAATGTCAAGAGTGCCCGGATGAAGATCAAGCTCGATGAGGAAGTGAACACGATAAAATACAAGCTTCCGCGCGGCGTTTCATCGTATCTTTTAAACGACGAATTCAATTACATTAAGTTGTATATTCTTTTAAATTGTAAAAGTTTTAACTAACCTTATTTATCTAAATTACATGTTTGTTTTCGTAAACTATACGAAAACCGTAAAATAATAACAAGGGTGTTACAAAATCTCTACCAATGTAGTATGCTTGAATGAAATAGAGTTCTTATGACAGATCAAGACTTGATGTAGTTCTTAAAAAATGGAACCCTTACCAAATGCCGGTTGGAGTATTGGAAGATCAGCGGAAGATCGGTCAATTGAGCCTTGTGAGGACATTGCACAATACCCAACACAGATACGCGTAATTTAAGGGGGAAATATCATACAAGGTGCGTCAAGATACTACTTACCTGGATCATCGGTCAAGGGGGAATTTGTTAACACAGAGAAGATAAGTACTTAACTGAAGATCGATTGCAATTGCATTTTCAGCATTCGACAGCAACGGATAAGGGGGAATTTGTTGATGCAGATTTTGTGTCCGATGCTGTTCGAATAGACTAGATTTATTTTATGCTGAATTTGTAATAGTTAGTGAAACGGTCTAACGAACGTGTATAGACCCGCTCATTTGAAGTGGTCAAACGAGAGGGTTATTCGTTTGACCGTGTGTGTTTGAAAGACAAAGGGGTGTGGCTATAAATAGCAACCCTGTGTCATTTCAAACATTTGAAGCTTTAGGAGGTGTTAGACCTCAAAGGGAGAGATCACCACTTGGTTTCGCCCCGGATGTATACTCCTTTGGTATGGTTCGGTTAGCTTGTTAATCGGGCCGGCTTGTTATGTTATGTTCCAAAATCAATACAAGTAAGTATTTCATCCGTCTCTGATCTTCCCGTCTATGAACATAAACATGATAATCATGGTTTCGGTCTCGAAACACGGTCCTACAGGAGGCTGTAACAACCCGCGTCTTGAAGTCAAGGTACAAGTCAAAGTCAAAGTCAAAGGAAGAAAAGATTGCTAAATGCGATCTGTCACTCCTTGCTTAATTATTGATTGTACTCTTTGACTTGTTAATCGATTACTTTAGTTGTATTATGCGGTGTAAATGCAATAATCGCAGTTTAATCGCTAATCTATTTAACGCTGATCGCATCGCTATTGCATCGCAACCTGAATCGCATGTTTTGGATATTTTTTTACGTGTGTGTGCTATTATGTGTTACCTGTGCATGTTTATTATATGTTTGAGTTGTTAATCTCTAACGCAATCGCAACTCTATCGCAACGCAATCTCAACGCGAACTAGAAACGCAAGTCATTTATGTTGTTGTATGTTAGTTATGTTATTTGTGTAACTATTTTTTAAATCTATCGCATCGCTTAATCTACACTCGCTTAAACGCATCGCAATGCTCAACGCACGAAACGAAAGGTCGAAACCTAACTCACTCGAACCATCCGATCGAAGGACCATTCGATCGAATGGTCATCCATCCGGATAACCATCCGATTGGATGGCCATCCGATTGGATGGCCATCCGATCGGAAGGCCCTCCGATCGAATCACTCACACCGCCTTTCTTCCTCTTCACCTATAAATATCACCTGTCACATCACTGTTCATGTGATGTGACAGCTCTCGTTCGACCAGCACGCACTTGGCCTATTTTCTATCGATTCCTCGCGATTCTTGTATGTTTTCTCCTCAAATCTTGTACTTCTATCATCTACACACACTTTCTCATCAATTTCATCCACAAATCTCAACTTTTCACCATGAAATCCATCTGATTTGGGTTGTTCTTGGATGATGTCATCATGGGTTCTCATGAACTTCAAAGTGTGACCTCATTCCACCAAGAACAACTCAGATCTAAGAGATTTCAACATGTTTAAACACTGATTTCGTCATAATCTAAACATTTTCCAACTGATTTCCACTTTTCTTCAATGTTCTTAAATTCTACTCAAAACCGATGAAATCGTAGCTCGTTCAGACCTTCTAGTCATTCTCTAGTGAAGGGTCGGTTTGAGAACCGATTTCTATCGACGAGATGACCGACTTAACGGGTTGAACATGAACAAGCGTCAAGAAGAATTAACGGATCGGACGGGGTGATTCCCATCCGATCGGATGACTTGGACTTGGTGGAGTTTCGGTTGTTTAACGTGTTGTCATACCGTCTTTGTCAAACCATAAACTTTCTAAACATAGTAAATTTTCCAGATTTCAAAACGAACAGGTTACCAAACGGATTGCCGTCCGATCGGATAGCCATCCGATCGAACGACAATCCGATCGGACGACTTGTGGTTTCCAACACTTAATCAAAATTTTCAAACTTCCAGAAATATCAGTTTCCAACGAATAACCATCCGATCGAATGACTATTCCATCAGGAAACTTAAGTTTTGAAATGTCCACTTGAACGGATTGCCATCCGAACGACCATCCGTCCGGATGACCGTTCAATCGAACGACCTGAAAGGTAGAGATACTTCTCTCATTTTAAAATGATACAACGAAAACTTCAAAGTCACATCATACACAAACACATCCCCCTCAATGAATGACTATCCGACCGAATGGTCATCTGTCCGGATGACCATCCGTCTGGATTGTCATCCGATCGGATCACCCTTCGTCACTTGTCTAACTCACACCCTTTAACGCATCGTTCAACGCTTATACTGTCGTTATGCAATCAGGCTCACTTTAAGCGCTCATTTCAATCCAATACAGATCGTGTTAAGTAGCTACCATTATCTGTGAGTATACTCGAACCCTTTTTGCTTTACGCACTTTTGGGTGTTACATACGTTATCTATTCAAATCACAATCAACACACAACGCAAACACTTTTATACGATGACCGTTATTGCATGTTATACATGTTATTCGATGAATGCTTGTATGTTATGTTTACACAGTGATTGTTGCCTGACACCTTAGCAATGATAGTACTATAGTTTGGACTCAGCACCTGTCATGGACAGAGGTTGTTAAGGGTTTTACTTCACGTGTCACAGTGGTGATATGTGTTACGCATTCTACAACTCGGAGTCATGTCTGTGCATATTTCATTGTCGATAACCTGCTAGCTTCACTTTTCAACATGTTACATGCTGGTTATGCGTAAACCGATTTCGCTATATATTATACTATTAAACTTGTATGCTCACCTTTACACTATGTGTATTGACCTCTATTTTAACGTATGTGACAGGTGTTTAAGATGCTAGGAATGCTTGCTCTCATGGAATCAAATTTAGGTGGTCTAGAAACAAACAATTAATATTTGAGTTGTCGAAACTATGATTTGTCTCTGAGATAACTAAGTCTGTAATAACTGCTTTATTTGATATGTTATGGTATGGGACATAATGTTAAATATCTAGTAAATTAGTTGTTATGGATTTCTCCTGGACAATCTGTTTCGCTCAGTGCCTCACCCCGATGTTTCCGCCATCGGTTGGGGTGTGACACCCTATCATTTCATCGAACCCCTTTGGTCTGGACCTTCCAGCCATTCTCTCTACATATCCTCTCTCTAGAATTATATTCTCTCTCTAGAACACAATTACAACTTATCCACTGAGTTGAGTTGTTAACCCTCTGAGTTGTTTAGCTCATAAGCTCCTGAACCAGCAACTTTTAGCCTACGAGCTATGCAACCTGGAATCACCACAGCTGCTATCTAACCGCTAGATCTCAACCACAACCTCCTCAAACATTCCCTATCTCTCTTATACTTATACACACATATATATTTTAAGTTTATATATTCTTATGGGATAAATTACTAATGTTGAGCGTCAGAGGATGGTCCAGAGACCCCAATCTCTGGCCCCTTCTAACGGGTTTTTTCGTGTTGTAGGTACAGGCTATGAGGTAACAAGGCTGACCTGAGGAATGTTCATACCTTCCCCTGACCTTACTCTGCTGTTTCAACAGTCTTTGAGTCCTAAAGAAATAGACATGCATGAAACTGAGCTTCTGTCCTATGCTACTGTCAACCCTAGTCCTCTACGTTTTTTCTTTTTTTTTTTTGGAGAGTGACTTTCTATGTACATGACTTAGCTGTCACCGGGAGTTTGTCAAAAGACAAACTCCCGTTAGCCCCGCACTTGAGGAGGCGATGTTCTATCGGGCCCCGGCCCCCGCGCAAGCTGATCTCCCCCCGAAAACCATACTGCCCCCACACGAGAGACTCGCTTGGGTAACAGCTGGGTAAAACCAGGTGTGCCCTCAGGGCCGCACCATGCCTCAGCAGGATACGATCCATCATTGGGACGTCCCCCCAAAAGGCCGCAGCCGGGAGTCGAACCGGCAACCTCCCAAGGAGGAAACCGGCAACCTCCCAAGGAGGAAACCGGCCCAACCAACCACATGGGAACCAACGTTTCTTGATCATTGAATTAGATAGATTTCAGTTTTTGACACACAAAAAAACTAAAATTAACTCTTCTATACTTTTAAAGAGGTTAATTTTCTTTTTAGTAAATATTTCCTTATTAGACAAAATTACCGAAAAAAACCCATTATGCTTGTCGAAAACTGCATGTTATACTTTTCAAGTTAAAAAGCACCAAAACCAACCTTTGTGTATATTTTTGTTTCATGTTACAACCTTTAAAAGAAACCAAGTTAATTTGTGTTGTTCAGTCAAGTGCAAGTCGGCTCTTTTACCCACCCCTTTTCATCATCATCTTCTTCTTCTTTTTCTTCCCTAAGCCACCTCCGCGTTTCACCACCACTTCAACCATGAAAGAACACCACCATCACAGATTCACAGCCACCGTGTGAACCTGTTGAACGTAATTCCCATCCTCGAGCCAATGAGGTGAGTTGGGCCGATCTTGGGTAACGGGGCGGTTTAGGTTGGGCCAACTTATTCAAGTTATGGAATAGTAACGGTTAACATTGGGTAATGGGGCGGTTTAGGTTGGGCAACTAATTCAAGTTATGGATTAGTAACGGTTATTTGGTTAAGTTTATTCGAGTTAAATTAAATGAGTATTATTTAATTTATATGGATTTTTACATATATCCAACCCTTTTCTACTTCTTGTTTCTCATCTGTTTGTTGTGTGTATGTTTGATAAAATAATAAGTTAAGGCTTCTTTATTCGAAACAATATCAGATTCTTTTAGGCGTTGTATCTTGTTACATTTTATGATGATCGAGTTGCCAACTTCCCCTTTCGCCACATACTTGTACCATTTTACCTACTATCCAGATGTTCATGTGGTAATGGATAGTTCAGGTGAAGTAAGAAAGTTATACAGCTTAAGCATGGTCAAAATATGTTTGGTGTAGCTGGATTAAGTAAAGTGGACTGGACTGTTACTTGTTGATGATATAGTATCATACATGACATTCATAAATGTCTAATATTGTAAAAATTTCAAACCTCTGTAATGTACAGTAGGACTAGGAAGAAGATGCAATTAGATGTTTTAAATTTGGAGTTTCAAAACACACTCTTAGAGTAACAACAAGTAAATTCATTAAAGTAAGTAAATTCATTAAAGTAACAGATAAATTCATTAAGGGTAAAATAGGAATTAATGAGAATAATTTTAATAAAATGGGTAAATATGTAATATATATAATTTAGAAAGGGGAAATATGTAATTGATTTTAAGGGTCGGGTAAATATGTAATAACTCATCTTAGCGGGGGGATATACGTAAAAAACCCTAATTTATAATTCGGAACCTCCAAACTTCCGTTACAACCTCGTCACTAGTAACGTCAACGAGAACCATACCTATTTTGTTTTACTCCACAATCCTTGATGGTCTTCCTCCAGTTACCAGAACAACCATCGTCTTCCTCCAGTTACAAGAACAACCATCCTCATCCTCCTTTCTCTCCCTCTCTCTCTCTGATTCTCTTTCTCCGTCGCTTTCTCTCTAACAACCCCCGCCTCTCTCTCTCCATGTATTTCTCTTTCTTTTGCTTGTGTTGATTCTTCTGTTAAGAAGGGGAATTTAGATTACAAACATGGAGAAAAAGTAAGGACATAGTGGTTTTATTAACTCAAATTTAAATATTTGTGCAAAGTAGTTGTGTGGATTTAGGGCATGATAGAGAAAGAGAAAAGATAAGCTTAGATAGAGAAAAAAAAAGGGATGAAGCAGATGAAAAATGGTAGGGGTGGTAAACAGTGGTGGACCCAGGATTTTATTTCAATGGGGTCCATTTTCGGGTCGGGTCGAGTTAAAGTGAGGTTTGAACTAGATTTTAAAAAAAATAAGAAAAATGGGCTTATCAAGGATTGAACCCATGACCTCTTGGTGGAAAAGAGGGAGATTTACCACTACACCAACTTTCTTTTTATTTCTATGGTGTCCACCTAATTATATTTATAGGGTCCATATACAATTTAATATACTGAATCTACTATTTTTTTTTTTAAAGATTGGGGTCCGGAGACCCCGGTGGCACCAATGTGGGTCCGCCCCTAGTGGTAAAAGGATCAATTTGCACTAGACTTAACAACACAATTTTACTAGATTGTGTTAAAGGTTATAACATGCAACAACAAAAAAATATACATACAGGTTGGTTTGAGTGTTTTTTAAACTAAAAGGTATAACATGTAATTTAGACAAAAAAAAAATAATGGTTGTCTTCTCTCTATCTTTTACATCAACAATACATTAGTTTTTCGTCATTTCCACTGCATATATAAACTTTGAATTTCTCAGCCTCTCATCATTAAACCATTTTTTAACAAAAAAATAATTAAAGTTATTAATAATAGTACTACTATGATAGGATTAATATAATAATAATGATAATAGTATTAGTAAAAATAATATGTAGTTAAATCAATAATACTGGTAACAGTAATAACAAAATAACGATAATCTATATTACTATATAAAGCATTATACAAAATGATAAATTACCACACTATAAATTACCAACATGTGGTTGCTTCATATTGTTGTACCCTATGCATAGGGTGTTTTTAAAAAAAATGATTTTTCACTTTCAATCTAAATTTTTTTTTATCTTTTACATTTTAACCTCTTTAAATTTTTTACTTTTAACCCAAATGTTTTCAACTTTTTCAATTTATCACAAACACTTTTTTATATTCAACTTTAGTCCCTTCTGCTTTTATCTTTTACAAGTTTTTCGTTTTACGTTTCACTCTAAATTTGCGAGTCAACACACCGTAACGTACGTGTAGGGTGGAACGTTTTTTCGTCTATTTTTTTCCGTTTGACAGGCCCTTCGCAATGCGTCTAGTTTTCTCCGTTTGACAAGTTCATCGCATCGGGCGGGTCCTAGATCGACTTAGTTATTCTTTTCTACGTTTTACGTTATGATCTAACTTTTCGCATTAACATGAAGCAACGGGCGTGCGTGGTTCAACAATTTTACATCTGTTTTTCGTTCGGTGTTTTTTATTCCTTTTTTATTTGTTTTATTTTTACATGCTTTTATGATGTTCATGGTGGCTGGCAGTGGTGTCGTATTGGTGCAACTTGGCACGATTTTACGAATGCATTTAACCTATTCAGATTTTTACTAATAATTTGTTTTGAGTTAACCCCTATACCTCCTTTACTTGAAAAAACTATTTTTTTATGTGGATATTTTTATGTATGTATCCGTATGAATTCAATTTTGCTCTACGTTTCGACATAAACATTTTATTACAAAATGAGTTAGATCAAATATAATACGTTTTCGTATAAAATAAACCATTTTTGCGTACATATTTTTATGTATGTTTTGTTATAAGTTCAAGTTGGTGTATGTTTCGACGTAAACTTTTTTGGGGAACGAGTCAAGTCAAATATAATATGTTTTCGTGCTTATTTTATGAATGTTTCGTAAAATTTGTTTGGAATCGAGTGGAGTCAAATCGGGGCTTCTTTTTTCCCTTTTTTTCAAAAGCTCTAATTAATCTCTTTTAATTTACGTGTCAACTTTTCCGTTACATGTGTTACGTTTTCTATGTATGAGTCGGGTCACATGTAATACGTTATGATTGTACGGTATAAAACTCATTTACTTTATGTTTTGTTCCAATCACAAAGTTTATAAAGGTTACATTGAGTTCAATCGGATACGTCGAAACACACGTTTTCATATGATTAACGCATCACATAACATTTGAAATAATTCATTTGATGTTTACGACGTACCTGCGCTGCAATGCGCCCGGGTCTTGTTGCTAGTACTTCCTAATTTTTAGTTGTCAAATGTGTAATTTTCTTGGGTCATATAGTTATTAAAAAATTAAAATAGTAAGATGCGTATATGGGAATCCCAACGTAATTTTTAACAAACTAACAGGTAACCCTCACCTGATATCTTATGAATAATTACCCGACACATACATATTAGATTATCCGACACAAACCAATAATTATTGGGTTAGCTATGGGATACAATTTACAACTGGGTACGGGAGTAGGATTTCTAATATTCGTCCCATCGTCATCCCTACTTAGTTAACATGGATTGGTAGCAAAGATTTGTGAGTACCACATGTGATTAAGGATGGTGAAAGAATCTGGACCCGATGGGCAAACTAGAGTCGGGATGGGTAATGAGAAAGGTTATTCGGGCATGGGATTAGTTTTGATTTCTAGGAGTATGAAACAGGTGTGATATTAGGTAATACTCGGCCCAATTACCCAAAAATGCATGCCCGTTTACCTAAACCATAAAACGTTTTCTTTCTATGTTTATTGTCCTTTATCCTTGATTAATTGAATAAAGTTATATACAAATTAAAATAGTAAAAAGTGATTTTGGAAATTGCAAGAATATGTGTAATTAAACTAACAAGTATATTCGACTACCCGTGGGTATAATCTATACCTGATGGGTATTGTGCCGGGTATAGAACACGATATTACAATCAAAGATGAAACTAGAATTACTAATATGTGTTCTAAGCCTGCCCCAAACCAGTTTCATTACCATCCCTAGATTACTATTTTTGGTTTTCATGGTCTATTTAGGTAGTCATCAGGGTGGTTGGAGGTGAATGATGGTGCAAAGAAGAAAGAGTGATGAGAGTCACGAGACCAATGCAGAGAAATGAAATATTGAAACGACCATTTTATTTTTTATATAGGTTACGACATGGCTTTACTTAAAGGTTAAAACATTCATGACAAAAGTTTTAAAAATTGACAATTTGTAGTGCAATTTGTTAATTTAAAATAAAAAGGAGAGAAATCAAACAAACAAGCGGCGCAACTTGTTTCCAAAAAATTTGTAAGATGGCATATGAAGCGTGAAGTTAAAATGCCTAACTTTTTGTCATTTTCTTCCATTCATACCCATTTTCTCTTGATCAATGACATTTATATTTAATAAATCTATATCACCTTCATCAAGAACATATATTCAAAATACATTCTATTGTATTTGTGTATTTGGACTAAAGGACTAATCAGTGAAACAAAATTAATCAAATTCTACATTAAATGTGTTCTATAATTTTAGAGAAGTTAGTTAAAACTTTAGATATATATTGTCGACTCCGCCGTAACATGTGGGTCTCCCACTAGATAAAAAAATGTTGCAGTATGCTATATAATATCATAAGGGTTTCCCTGTTTATACGATCTTTAACGTTTTTAGGTTTGAATCATGTTAATGGCCCATATTATCGACCCCGCTGCAACGCACAGGTTCCCTACTAGTAATAAATAACACAAATAATGGTATATAATCTAATACTAATAAAAGAATATTTTTAATGTCACATGGCATTTTCTCCTCTAATATCCCTTTCAATTAATGTCACATGGCATTTTCATCTTTAATTTAATTCATTTATAATATATAATAATAATAATTAATATCTAATTCTAATTTATGATAATTCATTAATAATATATAATAATTAATATATATTTCTAATTTATGATTAAAATATATACATAAGTGATCTATAATATTTAAAACTATGATTTTAGTACTTCTTAAAATAAAATAGTTTCAATTACAAAAGAATAAACAAAATTTGTTATCCATATATGAGATTATCTATAAAATCAATATATGAGTTTTTCTAACATATAAATAAAATCTAAAAAAGAGTAACCAGGGGACTATCTTGCAACAAGACTAAATTTTATTGAACTTGGTTTTAAAATGATAGACGGAGAGAAGTTAACGTTTTGAAGTTTTATAGATGAGATAATATTAAGATTTGTAGCTACTTGATTTATGATGCGTTTTCAATTTAATAGAGATACGAAATATATTGATTTCATTTTATACCCATTTGTGATATAGTCAATTAACCTTTATTAATGAAAAGATTTTATTCATCATATATAAACATTTAACTTATATCATAACTTTACAAATACTATTTATTAATTAAATTCGCATAACAATTATTAGTAAGAATAACAACTCTAATTTATGTCATACCAATAAAATTGGCTTTTTACCAATAAAAAGAAAAAGAACAACTTAAATAATGAATTTTATAAACAGAATTGAGGTCTTAGAGATTTATTATAAATAAAAGTTATATTTAAAAGATACACAATGATAAAAATTATTATTATTTATACATTGTTATATGTAACCTAATTCATAATTTCATTCATATTAATAATATATAAATTTGTTTATTACATGTTTTTCAGTATTCAACCTTTGTAATACATGACTATTATGGTATTTTCATTATTACTAATTAAGATGTGCCAGTTTTTGTAATAAATTCAAGTTAGTTGTGTGAACCATTATATGGTAATAGAAATTCGTATATATAAAGTTTTGTTACTGATTAACATAGGTCGTTAGTAATATACAGTTTTTTAAAGATTATATAACTATATCATTTATATTGGATAAGCTCGTGTAATACGTGGGTCTATAAACTAGTTAAAGTAATAATCATCCCGATGGTGCTCATGAAGCAATCCCTACTCACGGTGGTACCCCTATAGGCGCAGATAATTGTATCCCCTAATGTTACATGTCTTGTAAAAAGTATAAAGGAAAGGATCATATTATTTTTTTAATCGCAAATTTCTCGTGTTAGATAATCGTACTCTTCAAATTGGAGAGTCTCGTTGTCCCACTCCGGCTAGATTATGATTTCTTAACAGGGTATACGCTGGCTTCAGAGATTGGCTTGGGCATTTCACTGAGAAACCATACCGCCGACTGACACTTGGCAAACGTTGTGCCACCATAAGAGTTAAACACTCTCTGGTGTAATACACGGTCGGACAAAAAGCCTGGTGGACTCAGAATAGAACCTAACACCTCTGCAAGGAGGGTAGGCTCTATTTATTATTACCTAATCCACCAAAATGACACAAGTGAGTATTGAACTTGGGTCTCAGTTGGAGAATGCAAGCCTCTCACAATCACTAGGCCACAAGTGGTGGATATTGTCATATTATTTAGACACTTAAAGTTCCTTGTTTTGACACCCTCTATACAAGTTTTATAGCTCTATGCAACCTGTATAGGGTAATTATAATTTGCAAATTCAAACAAAGCCTGCTAAAGTTATCACATGTGAACCTTATACGAGTCGTATAGAGCTATGTGACTCGCACTAAGTATGTAGTAGTATGTTGTCTTTCAACAATGACATAAAGGTGATGGATGTGATAATACGTCAGCCTTATACGACTCATATAGAGCTATACGAGTCGTATAAAACTCTTAAAATGATTTCTTTTGATCTGCATTGTGCATTTATAAACTGACGAAGGGAGAAAGTTCATTTCATTCGTTGTTTCTTTCGACAAAGAATTCAACAATTAGTGATGTTTTGGTTCGACCTCGATTATGTATTTGGAAAATTGTCAGGCAACATGAACACATTTATTCTGTCCGGTATACTATTTATTAAGTTGTTTTGTTTGTTTTGTTTAGGAAATACTTACCACACCATTGTTTTAGGAGGGGTTTGCCATCCGTAATTCTTACGAGGGAAGAGTAAATGATGATCACGCGGAGGAGGACATGTCCGGCTTTCATTCTTATCCAAGAAACTATTGTTAAGCATTTATTTATTTACTTATTACAATTATGCGTTAGATTTACCGCTATGTTTTACCCACTGATGTTTTTAAGTTTGTTGTGCCTAGCGGTAAATAACATTACGGGTATCCGGTTTACGAACACGGGTATGAGGCCTCGTATGGACAACAAAACTATGATAACAACGAAGATGGTGGTGTACCTTCTTACGCGTAGAGTCATTGGTTTACGAGCAACCTGCTTACCCGCAAGTTTCGTACAGAACTAAGTAGGTATGAATATTATATATTTTGTTAAAATGTATAATAAATGCTATATACTTTGTTAAAATATATAAATTAAAATGTTGTCTATTTTGTCAAAATGTTTTATAAATGTTATATATTTTGCTAAAATATTATTATAGATGTTATATAATTATTAGGATAAATCAATTTATGTATGCAATTGACAACTTGTATTACGTAATTTTGGATAGCTTCTAAAATTTCTAGTTTATGCATTTTTATAGACCCAATCAAGCCCAAAGTGTAACTAGTCACGGTTCCGTTTAAAATTTTAACTGTTTAGTTTTGGTTTTCGATGATAAAATTATGTTTTTAACGATACGTTTTGATTTGACCTAAAAACATTTAACACCGGACTGTACACACCCCTACTCAACAGGTCGATGGTTTGTACTTTCTTGAAAATCAATATTTGAAATATCTAATTTTATAATGGTGACCTGACTTCTAAAACTATAATTAATGGTGTTGTAAGATCAAATTTTATTGGACATCCCTACTAAAATCTATATAATATGACATATTCGAGTGTGATGGAGAATTATATTAGAGTCTAATTAGAGAAACCCTTTTCTTATAGGGGAAATATTTTTTAAAATTAATAAAAAAGACATGCAAACCGAGATAACAAATAATCTAGACGGCAAGGAATTAGCTTGCCAAGGAAACTCTCGTAAAGTACATCAAGAAGCACAACAAACCAATCAAAGGACAACACATGTTAAAGCAGGGGCTAAGGCTTAGCCGACGGATAAAAGCAGGTCGGGGCTAAGCCTTAGGTGGATGAAAGCAAGGGCTAAGCCTTAGCCGGCTGATCAAAGCGAAGGCTAAGCCTTAGCCGGTAGCTAAAATATAGGCGGTTTTTACACATGTATTAGTTTGATCGGTTGTTTCGTAGACCCGTGGTAACTTTCATAGTTTATTGTGTCGGATAAGGCTTAGTCGCCTTAGTCGGACGTCCCTGGTTGGTTGGCTTTGAATATTTATTTTTTAAGTGTTAAAAAGTTAATGCTATTGTTTTTTTTTTTTTTTTTTTTTTTTGGAAACATTCAATTGTTTTTCTCGATTATACGAATAATTATTAATGATAGTTTTCGACAAAATACACTTTACATCAATATAGCAGGTAAGCGAGCAACAAGCTGCGCCGCTACCCCTTTCTGGATAGCAAACCCTAGCCTATTAAAAACAAACCCCTGCCCCCCTGTTGATGAGCCACTACTGTGGACAACCTGTTGGACCCTAGTCAGCAAACGGATAGCTTCTGGAGCCAGGGATCCGAAGGTGTCGAAGGCGAAGGGGACAAATGCATGTTGGTTATCAGCATATGCTTTAGCGTGTTTGTCCACCTTTTTAGATTCTGCTTTCTTTACCGCTTGTCCTGCTATTGTGTAAAAGAAAATAATTTAACATATCCATTTGCGTGATTTCCCTTTCCTATATCTACATATCAATGGGTTTTTAAATGACAATTTTTATGGCAAATTTTTTTAATCCTCGTCGTCTGTGGGACTTGAATCTAGGATCTTCCCTTTCAAACTCAGGAGGTTTTAAAGGTTTTGTCTTTGACAATGACCACCACCTCATTGGTTTTTAAATTACAACTTGTATTGAGGACCCCGAATGTTGCAACGGGCGTATAATCATATACGTAATTTAAGTGAACCACATGAACCATCCGTGTAATTTCGATTCTAAAAAATAAGTTAGAAAATAAATATATACATTTATAGTGTGAGATTCATTGGGGAACACTAAAAAAGTGGGGAACCAACTCAAACGAACTCCGATTGGACTCATTCCAGCGGCGTTGGAACCGGCTCGTCGAACACTAACTAGGATCTCTTAACCCTAAACCCTAAATATATTAGGGTTTTGCTTTTAGGGTTTAACTTTAGGGTTTAGCTATAGGGTTTAGGTTTAGCTTTAGGGTTTGGCTTTAGGTTTAGCCTTTAGGGTTTATAGTTTAGATTTTACGGTTTAGATTAGGTTTTAGCCTAATTTTTTAGTTTTAGGGTTTAGAGTTTAGGAGTTAGGGTTTAGGGTTTAGGGTTAAGAGATCTTAGTTAGGGTTCGACGAGTCGGTTCCAACACCGTTGGAATGAGTCCAATCAGAGTTCGTTTGAGTCGTTCTCCACTGTTCCTCGCTTTTTAAGTGTTCCCCAATGAACCTTCCCATATATAATACAAATAAATAACTCAAACCCTAAATAAAAGAAAAAAACTATCATATGAGATAAAATTAATTAAGCTATAAAATATGTGTACCCTATTCTATATGTTTATACTATACTACAGGTTTTTGGGGGGTGGGGGTTAGGTTTTTTGGGGGTTTTTTTGGTGAGGTATAGTTTTTTTTTTTTTTGGTTTTTTTTTTTGCTGGGGGGAGGGGGTGTTAGGTTTTTGGGTGGTGGTGGGGGGGGGGGGGGGGGGGGGGGGTTAGGTTTTTGGGTGGTGGTGGGGTGGGGGTGGGTGTTTAGGTTTTTGGTGGTGATGTAGTGGGTTTAGTTTTAGGTTATTAGACACTTGTCACTCTATAAATCTTTCTTACACTTCTTACAATTAGAAGTCTTTGTAGAATAACTTGACCCCTACACTACATAGACCAATAAAAGATAGCAGAAATTAGAAACCCAAAATAAAAGAAAAACTATCATTGTCAATAGATGATGGGTTAATGTTATGTATGAGATAAAGTTAACTTAAGTCACATACCATTTGCACTATATGTTATTGTGCTTGTACAATGCTAAATGAACCAATAAAAAGAAAGTAAAAAAAGAATAACAGATATATGAGAGGAGTGGATTTTGATTGTGCTTGTACAATGCTAAATGAACCAATAAAAAGAAAGTAAAAAAAAGAATAACAGATATATGAGAGGAGTGGATTTTGATAATTAATATCGGGAAAATTAAAATAAAGAAGACAAAATAAAGAAAAGTTATAAAAACAAACAAGCTGTATCAAGATAAATATTTACTAAAATAATTAATTAGAAATATTGACTTTCTTTCACCAATAAATGGATAGTACGAGTTGGCTGTATCAAGATAAATATTTACTAAAATAATTAATTAGAAATATTGATTTTCTTTCACTAATAAATGGACAGTACGAGGTATCTATAGGCTCATCGTACACAAATTTACACATGCTACATGGCCTGAATAAATGCAAGTTACGCACAATAGTGATCCACAAGACTCTATACATCCTACTCAATCATTTTGCATCAATGAGAACGTGACACATGACTAGTGAACTCTACACACCCTACTCAATCATTAAGCAAGAAAACAAACTCCTAGCTTGAGCCCCTTACTTTTTAGGGCCAAAAATCCAAGGTTTGTTCTCATAAGTCGTAACTCAGTTTTAATCGGGTTATTGGTGCTCCTTACTAGGGGCGGATTTAGGTGGGGTTTAGGGAGTGTACCGGATACTCCTCAACTTTCTTGTCAAAATACAAAAAGGAAAATTGTGTTGTGGTTTTATGTTTTCGAATACCCTTAAGAAATTATTAGGATACCCCTGAATATAATATTAGAAAGACATGGAGAAGAACAATAATTTTTTTTTGAAGAAAAATGAGATCTTCGGTGTAAGTTGCAGAGACCGAGAAGAAGAAGACTCTTCGTTTAAAATCAGAAGATATTTGATATTATTTAAATTTTTCTTTTTCTTTTAAAATTGAAATGTGAAAAGTGGGCTGAAACCTACGTGGGCTCCCAAACCTATTATTATTCCATAGTAGTAGTAAAACCCGTGTGCAAACACGGGTGGTTTTGTAGAAAACCATGCATACCACATTTTAATAGAAAGTATAGATAGATGTATAGATATTGTAATTTTTAGTTTAGTTTTTCTTTTGATTAATTAATATTAAATTAGTCATAAGTTATTCTCACAAATCTTGCATGTTGACGCATTTGAACTCTGATTTACAACTAAACAAATAATCAAAAGTAGTCAATATATTTCATCATAAAAAGCGAGAACTACTATTTTATTTTGCCGAATGTTCATATCTGTTGGAAATGTAATTATAAAACTTTCATACAGAAGTTGTAAAGCATCAAACGAATATACTAACAAACTTAAAATCTTTACTTTGAAAAAAAATCAATTAAATTTGAATACAACTTAAGTTTCAACAAACATTAACTACGATCACACAATCACCTGCTTCAACAACTTTCACCAAAGCCCAATCAAGAGTCTCTTACCCAGCAACATCTCCTTTGCTACATGTTGTGTCCTGACTACATATGCTACTGGAGACAATGTCATAGCTGCTGATCCAACAAATCTCCCTATACAACAGATGATACCAAAACACTTTTGTATTACTGATCTTTATTTCTTATCAACATCTCCCTGATTAGTCCTTTGAATTGTAGTTCAAAGTTCACGGAGAACATGTTTTCTTCATCATCCCTTTCAAGTTGAAGGTCCAACAAATCTTAGAGAACGTATGCATTCAGATTATATGCACTATCCATTTTAACCTCTTCAACACTACTATCTGATCTGATCAAAGTCAATACTTGGGTTTCTGAGCATGACTTCCACTTTACTATTTTTAGATCGGCTGATTTTCTTGGGAAAAGAATTATTGAAATTGAGTTTGGTGATTGTGGTCTGCTGACTAAATTTGCAACTGTTTCTCTAAGTTGAGCAGCAAGTAAGTCAACAACAGGGTCAATGTGGTCCTCCATCATCTGCTTTATTGCCTCTTTTCTGTGTTCTTCATACATCTGCTCATCTTCCTCATTAGTCTGCTCTTGCCTTTTTAATTATCTTAAGGCATTTGCAGATAAAGTAGATGATGAGAGAAGCTTTTTGGGAGTATGGGTTTGTTGAGGCAAAACTACAGTTGTAGGATAGATTGGCTTTTGAGGAACATTTGGATCTTTAGCTCTAAGTTCTTCCAGCCATTTGTAGGTCTCAACTATGTTGAGTTTAGACCATCTGGCAATGGATCTAGTTGAACCATAATTAGCAGCCACAAGCTCTGCTCTCATTCTTTTAAGCTTCAATGCCTCAACAGCCCCATGTCAGGGTGGCACAGCCCCATGTCAGGATGGCACAGCCCCATGTCAGCTTTCTGACTTGTTATTTTTGGCCTTGGGGTGAAGCTTGGAGGGTCGGTATGATGTGTCAACTTCTCTTCTTTTGTATTTATGTTGGTTTTTGCCGTCAATTTGTTCCTTTTGTGCATTTAAGCTCTTTTGACCCTGTAAATTAAAAAGAAACAAAGAAACACACTTTTCCCAACATTAGTACTAAAAAGGGGTTGTTTTTATACCTTATTTGATACAATTTATATGTTGTATTTTAAGCACAACAACGAGCGACACTTGTGTTTAATCCTCAAACTCCTATATGCCGAACAACTATATGCCAAATTCTCCAAGTGTGAATTTTGGCTAAAAGAAGTTCAATTTTATCGGACGTGTCGTGAATGAGAAAGGCATTCAGGTGGATCCCACTAAAATTGAAGCCGTCAAGAATTGGACTGCACCAAAGTCACCATCCGAGATTCGTTCCTTCCTTGGATTAGCAGGTTACTACCGTCAGTTCATCTCAACTTTTTAAACTCGGCGTTCCGCTCACCTTGTTAACCCAAAAATATAAACCTTGTTTGGGGTTCCGAATAAGAGGCGTCTTTTCAAACTCTCAAGGACTTGCTTGGCAACACTCCTATTCTCGCTCTCCCCGATGGTAACGACGATTTCGTTGTGTATTGCGATGCGTCCAACCAAGGTCTCGCTTGTGTTCTTATGCAACGAGACAAGGTTATCGATTACGCTTCGAGACAACTCAAAATACACGAGAAGAACTACACTACCCACAACCTTAAACTTGGTGCGGTTGCTTTTGCGTTAAAGATTTGGCGACACTACCTTTATGGTACCAAGTGTGTGGTCTTCAACGACCATGAGAGCCTTCAACAAATCTTTAACCAAAAAGAGCTCAACAGGCGTCAAAGGCAATGGGTAGAGGTGCTCAACGACTATGATTGTGAGATTCGCTACCATCCTATTAAGGCGAATGTCGTGGCCGATGCCCTTAGTCGAAAAACTCATGTGAAGAGTATTTATTGCTTCCAAATCCTAAACGACCTTCAAGATCACATTTGTGAGGCACAATACTCATCCGTCAATGAGGATAACTTGTACGATGAGACGAAGTATGGTGCCGAAAGCCAGCTCGCATCCAAACCCAACGAAATTCTCTACTACCTTGATCGCATCTAGATTTGAACCGTAACAACCTCTGTGACCTCTTGATGAAAGAGGCACACAAATATCGATACTCAATTCATCCCGGTGCCGACAAGATGTACCAAAATCTTCTTATATCTTATTGGTGACCCAGTATGAAGAAAGACATCGCAACCTATGTGTCCAAATGTCTCACTTGTTCCAAGGTCAAAGCTGAACATCAACATCCCTCTAGTCTACTCGAACAACCAAAAATTCCTGTTTGGAAATGGGAGAGTATAGCCATGGATTTATCACCAAACTCCCTCGAACTTCGTCCAGTCATGATAGCATTTGGGTGATTATCGATCGACTAACCAAATCCGCTCACTTCCTCCCCATTTGTGAAGATTACCGAGTTGAAAAATTAGCTCGTATCTACACCAATGAAGTCATTTGCCATCATGGTATTCCCGTCGACATCATTTCTGACCGAGATGGTCGTTTCACCTATCGCCTTTGACAAACGTTTCAAACCGCTCTTGGTACTCAACTCAATCTTAGTACGGCTTTTCATCCTCAATCGGATGGTCAAACTGAGCGTACTATCCAAAACCTCTAAGACATGCTTCGTTCGTGCGTAATCGATTTTGGTGGCAAATGGGATGTACACTTACCTTTGGTAGAATTCTCGTACAATAACAGTTATCACACTAGTATTCAAATGGCTCAATTCGAAGCCTTGTATGGTCGCAAGTTCCATTTGCCTATTTGTTGGCACGAGATCGGAGACGCATAAATCACCGGTTTCGAGTTCATACATGAGATGATGGACAAGATCTTGAAGATTCGTGACAACCTACTCAAGGCTAGAAGTCAACAAAAGTGTTACGCCGACAAAAGACGCAAACCCTTGGAATTCAACGTTGGTGATCATCTACTCCTCAAGGTATCCCCTTGAAAGGAGTTGTTTGTTTTGGTAAGAAAGGCAAGCTCGCTCCTCGCTTCGTAGGTCCTTTCAAGTCGTCTACGATAAGTAAGAACAGTCGACGACTCATTCGGAACCGACGTCGAAACATCGCGTCCGTGTACACAGGTTCGTCGGTAAATAATCGGCCACTAAATTATCATGGCCGGCTATATATTAACAACGAAAAATAAATTAAATTCATTACTAACACTGTAAAAAATTAAATACATTATTAAATTTAAATAAAGATATGCTAAAAAATAAAATACCTTCTCGGTCTCGGTTTAAGGCGGCTGTCCTTGTTTGCCGCTGTGACGACGTTTTAGCCTCTTCATCCTCCTCCATGATCATTTGCGTTGCGTGTATAATGAAGTTTGCAAAAACCAATTTGCCATCACCCAAAGATGACGAACACCACGATGATGATGAAGAAGAAGAAGAAGAAGAAGAAGACATGACTATATTTTTATAAAAGTATGAAGGTGTATACAAAAATGAGAGAGATTGGAAAGATTTTGGGTTAAAAGTGGGAGAATAAGGGTGTATATTTATAAGTGGTATTGAAAAAAAATTAACCAACGGCTACATCATCCAACGTTCAAAATTTTTGTCTTCTTCTGCTGTCTCCAACGTCCCACCCCTGACTTTCACGACGACGCCGAGCCACCCGGGATAGTGTTTGGGGGCGTCGTCGGGCCTGGACGACCCCCACACCGAGTGGCCTAATAGGAGAAGGATGAAGAAAAGAGATGACACTATGAAAGAACAGTAGGGTTTTGTTTGATGATGGCTGATCCAGTGTTACACTTTGGATACGGGTCAGGTTACCATGAGATGTATAGGATGTGCGTTAAAAAAAAAAAACTCAATTGATCGGGAAATAGGAGGAGATTCACTCATTGAGTGACATGTGTCCTCAATCTGATTTATTTTATACGTATGTGTAGACTATACTAAAAATAACAAATAAAGTATGAATCTTTAACTTATTTACGCTTATTATGATTTCTAAGAATTCTATATTAATAGAATAGAGTTGAGTAATAGGGTTGAACCCAGTTTGAGAACCCATCCCGATCCTAACCTAACCTGAATCGTTTTCATAGGGTTCGGTTCTCTGGTCTCCCAACTCAGTTAGAACCCAACCTGGTTTGAGTGCCAACCCAGTTTGAATATATTTAACCTAACTCCAACCAGGTTTGAACCCGATTCAGGTTGAAACCCTAGCCCGATTTGTGCACCCTTAGATGGGGTAGGGTTGGGTTTGAGTTTAATGGTAAAGATATTGGAATTAAAGGTGAGAGGTAAATGGTTTGAACCTCAGGATCATTGTTTTTCAAGAAAAATGTTGAATTAATAGTTTTTTAATCACGATTAAAATTTATTGAAATGTTAATATTTTGTATATTATCCATCATTTATGCATAATTGCATGAGTAAATATTTACTTGTACAATCTTCACTTAGTGAATAACTAATTGAGTGCGTCATGCTTCAAAATTTTATGAGTGATAAATTATAGTTTTCACTTTTCTTGTTTCACCAATTTGTATTTAATCTTTTTTCTTTTTAAATATATTTTATCTCAAAATGTTTTATAATTCATAAAGTTTCATTACTAACTATTTAAAGTTTCATTTGTTAACTAGTATATCTACTTGGGAATAGACATTAGTGTTGGTGAGTTAGATAAAGCTTAGGATATGAGGGGTCAAGAGTTCAATGCCTATAGTGTATAAGGGGAGGGGGTGGTCACTAGTAACCATTTTTCCATCACTCACAATATCTAATCATGTTCCGTCATGTCAACAACCATATTTCCATTACTCCCAACCTTTTTTAGTGGGGGTGGTCATCACTCACCACCACACCCAACAATTTCCCCCAACCAACAATTACACTCACAAATCCAAACAACAACGCGTTGAAAAAATAACGGAAAATCGATTCCGTGAAAATATAACGCGTTGACATTTGTTGTGGGGGTGGGAATTTGATTGTTCCACGCGTTATACTATTTCCGTGATAAAAATAACGGCACCGCCCCGGGCGGCCTAAGTTTAGCCCTTAAAAAAAACTAGTATAGTTAATAAACTTGTTAGAAAATTATATATTAAACTTTCCAAATTATAAACTCTTTGGTTTACTGTCTCAAACTCTAAGGGGAGGCGGGGTGGAGTAACTGTCACACCCCGATTTTCACGTGTCACCGGTGGGCCCGGTGGGGAGTATCGTGACGTCATGGTTGGCAACATAATGGTCAAACAACACAATATTATTAAGCACAGCGGAAGCAATTGAAAATATAATACAACCGAATTTATTATTGTAATATCAACTGTCACAATATTCGGAAGTTTATCCACAGAAGGATCGAACATAAAGTGGAAACAATAGTTCAACAGACTTTTAGGCATCTTAAGCTTGCGAGACTTCTACTGATGCTAAGGAGAAATATCCAGCCAATTTCGTATAGTACCTGCATTTAGCCTTTTTGGAAAATACGTCAGTTTACACTGGTAAATACATTCAACTGACTCATTTTGAAAATGGTTTTAAGAAAATTGATTTGGATGCACGTGGCACAAAATATCATTTATAATTTGATTAAAATGCACAGAGGCAAAATTAATCTTTTTTTTTTAACTTGGGAGAATTATTTAATATTATAATCTTGTGAACGAATTACATGTTACTATGCGTTCAGTAGCCCGGAACGTATCCGGGTTAAAGATCAATAGACACACCACTTTAAGTGAGTTATACACGGGAGTGCGCCTACACCCCGTGCTCAGGTCGTGGCCATCTCGTAAGATGATGCCAGGGATATCCGGGACATGGTCATTAACCCCCCAAAGGCTGTAAAGTAAACAAATCTGTTTAAAACGAGCCAATCAAATTATTCAACTACCCACTAAGCGTGGAGATTTGATGCCCGATCAAGCGGTACGCTATGTACCGTAACCCAAGCCCGTATAGGGAAAATAAGTTAAAAGTATTTACCTGATGCAAAGTATAAATCACAATAAGCAAAATGCACGTAGCTTTTACTGGTTCTCCTAATCTGGAACGAAGGTTTAATATAACCTATTAGAATACTAACGGGTCTTTTATTGAGCTTAAGCTTAGACCGGCTAGTTTCAAAGATACGGTTCGTACGCACGATTAAGCGAAGACCGGATAGAATGTGATTTAGACCCGACAAGTTTGGAGACTTGTTTAATATGGGTTTATTATTCACATTCTGGATTTTGAGATAAAACCGATAAGGTTTGACCCGTGTCGGCTAATTTATGTAAACTTGTTACATAAACCGAACCGAACGCGTAACATGCGTAACGGGTATCCACAAGAGCCATATACAGGTTTCCTAAGTTAATATGCTCCAAATATGTTGTGACATCAGTAGGATGTCTTTCGTTATGCCCCGAACTAATTTAAACACAAACTATGCCCCGTAGGGGTAGTTTGGTCATTTTAAAGGTTGAAAAAGAGTTTAAATGTTTAACTGAGTTACAGATCTGATGTAAACAGCAAACATACTCAATTTGATAAGTTATATCAGTAGGCTTAAGCATATATGTGAAATTTATCACTTATAACCAAACTATGCACCGAAGGGGCATTTTGGTAATTTCACATAAGCTGAAAAGTTCAAAACTGAAGTCTGAGTTTATCAACCTTTGCTTACTGTTAAAATATCATAATTTGCCTCATATATCAGTAGGTATCAACCCGGGTATGCTCAATATGATTTTAAAACATACTATGCGTTAAAAGCGCTAAATAAGGCGATTAAAGGCCATTTCCGGGTTTGATACTTAAATCTGATATTTTTATATTTCCAGAAGGCTTAAAATAAATTATTTATCATATGTGATCAGTAGCAAAAGGTTTGGAGTCGTTTTGATAAGTAAAACTCATTTTATGGCCCGTAAGGGCAAAACCGACAATTACCGGATTAAGCCTACAACGACTAGTTATGCTCAGCCTAAAATTAATTAAAAATCTTTAAAACTCCCAAAATAATATATTATATCAGTGGGTATTAAGTTTGATACCAAAAAGTAGGCTTAACTAGGCTGTACGCTAATTACGCCATTTTATTAACATAAAGCATTAGATTTGCGATATTGAGCATAACTCTTAATCTATAAGTCAAACTGATGTCAAACTTTGCATACAAGTTTATATATCATTAACTAAGGTTTCTACACTTTTACATTTTCATAAATCACGTTTTAAGGTAATAAGGGCATAACGGTCAATCATATGAGCAATTAACGGAAATCTGCATATTAATTGGATAACTAGTGAACCAAGGTGTATAATCACAGAGGGTTGTTCTAACATGTAACCTAATCCAATTTAAGCTCTGAGGCATTTCTAAAACATACCTAAACGGGTCAGAACTGAAAGTCAAAGTGAAAGTCAAACTATGTGACTTTCGGTTCCGAACCGGGTCAAAACAGGAAATAGTCGGGTTGAACATGTTCGGACATGTTCTTACACTTATTACTAAGTTATAACAATGATCAAACAGGTTATATATGTTCTAGATAGCTAATTATGCATAAATGACAATTTAAGCATTATGTTGACTTTTTAATTAAAAGTTTGACCCGACTTTTGACCTGGTTAGAGTGGTGATCAGGGGAAACCCTTTTGAGGTTTTATTACCCACATAATTACCAACTCATAACTACTTTTAATTCGAGATATAACTGAGCCATTATAGATTAATCTCGAAGTCAAACCGTAATTACGACGGTTTGACTTTTAGCTAATTAACCATGCTAAACTCAACTAAATAAGAACTAGCAGACTTACAAGAGTCCTATGCACGAGATATGATCAGTTGGACCTGCTTGAGAGCTCCAGGAATGATCAAATTATGCAGAATGAAGTGTGTCCAAAGTTGTTGCATTTCATGGCCTTTTATAGTGATCAAGAACACCATAAATCTTTGACACATAGGTCTAGGACTTACCACAATTGATTAACACATGTCCCTAGTATGTAGGGGGTGCCTAGGGGTCGTTTACAAGTGAGAAAAACCGGTGGAATAGGTCACAATCGCGCATAACAGCCAACAGAAGGTTTCTGGTCGCTGGCAACATGCTTACGGACCGTAAAGGTGTTTGGCTTACGGTCCGTAAGCCTTGGACCAGGGGCAAAAATCCTTCTTGTTAATGCACAGTTGGCTCTTGGCTTTTCGAAAGGGCAACTAACTTATATCTTGCACTTTGAACCCTTTATATTGACACATAAGGGCCTCAAGACTTGTACCCCTCTTGATAAGTCCCTGGCCACTCGGTTAATGCCCGAAAAGTCACAGTTTTCAACGTTGACGCTTTAACCCCTCGCACACGAATTTGATCATAACTTTCTCATACGATAACGAAACTTTATGAAATTTGAATCGTGCATTCTAGTGAGCATAATTAATATTTACAAAGCTTCGGGTTTGTCAAAAGGTCACTCAGAGGTATATCTTTAACATGTTGACACATTTAACCCCTGTAGTTTGTAATCTCTCACTTTTAGCTTCGTATGATCCATGATTTATTCGTTTGATGTTATGAACATCATGTAGGGTTATTATGAAGTATATTTATTCACTGTTGACACTTAGAATCCGTATAATCTCATACTTTCCATGTTTGTCAACTTTAGTCATTTTATAACATTCTTTCACACGTTCAAACTTTATGACACGTGTCAACACATTATAGGACGTGAATTTTCGAGGTGTTACAGTAACTTTACTCCGTGATAGCCAATTTACAACGCGTGGAAAACAAACAATCCCCACCGCCACCTAAATTTATAACGAGTGATAGTTTGTGTGCGTGATAAAATCAACGCGTTATGGGCATGTGAGTGATAAATGGATGTGAGGGGGTGTGAGGGTTTATTGTTGTGTGTTGTGAGTGATGATGGATGCCACTAAAAATGCTTGTGAGTGATGAAAAAATGGTTGATGACATGGCGGGACTTGATTGGATGCTTATGAGTGATAGAATTCCATCACTTGTGACCACCACCACTCCCCTAAGGGCAGCCGGGGTGGTCCGTTATGGACCATCCATAACTCGTTGAACCATCACGCTACACCGCCGCCGACCACCCCATAACGCGTGGTAAAGAAAACGCGTTGAACAGATAACGCGTTGAAGTTTTGAAAATTTGGGCCGTTTGTTGAATTTTTGACCGTTTTAAAACGGTAACATTCATTTAAAAAAAAAACCTTAACCGTTTTACCTATTTATATATCTCCATTTTAAACTATTTTACACACACCAATCTACATATTTTAAACCAATTTAAACCCATTTCACACAATTTTTATATCTTTCTCAAATGGAATTCCCTACGGATTCGACGTTTCCGATGTCTAGCGATAGCGATACCGAGTCGTCTTCTGACAACGAGACGCTAAAATATTTTGTGTCGGTGTATAACGAGTTTGATGCCGAGTCGTCCCGCCCAAAGAAGAAGATGGTCAACCGTGATCGTATACGTGCCAACGAAGTTTTGATGAACGATTATTTTGTGGAAAATCCGCTCTACAATGCCGAAACGTTTAGAGATCGGTTTCGTTTACCCAAAGAATTGTTTTTAAAGATTGTTGGAGACATTGAATCAAGCGAGGAATGGTTTCAAGAAGGTTACGATGCGAGGGGCAAAGCAAGTTTCACGCCGATACAAAAATGCACGTCCGCCATTCGCCAACTAGCGACAGGTAACCCGGCCTCCCGATCAATATGATGAATACCTAGCTATGTCGGAAAGAACTTCACGTGAATGTTTGCAATTTTTTTGCAACGCGGTTCGTGCTACGAGCAAGAAATCAATACATAGCATAGTGTATGCATGTATCATATTGCACAATATGCTGATCAAAGAAGACGGACGTGCAATGTCCCCGGATTGGGTGCCGGATCCTCCTACACAAGTTCAAGTTCCACAAGATATCCATCTACAATTGCGTAACGAAGAAACTCACTTTCGGTTGAGATACGATTTAATCGAACTAGTAAGTTCTCTGTGTTTGGAGTTTCATGATTCGGACGAGGAGTAGGTTTTTTTTTTAAATTGTATGTTTCTAGTATGTTAAATTGAAGTAGTATGTTTTAAATTTAATGAAATTTTTAATTTTAGTGTTTTATTGTTAATTTCTAATTTAAAATAAAAAATTAAAAAAATTAGTGAAATTTATAATTTTGTTTTAAAATAAAATTTAAAATTTCTAATTTTAAAATGAAAATTAAAAAAAATTGGGAGTGATAGAATTCCATCACTAGTGATACCACCTCCCTACATTTCTATCACTAATGATAGAATATTGGGTGATGACATGGCATGATTTGATTGGATAGTGGGAGTGATAAAAATCTATCACTAGTGAACCACCCCTCCTCCCCTGATAAAGAAGGATGTTATCGTAGACTTAGTTAACATCTAACTTCGATTTTTTCACTACAGCAAAAAGAAAAAAAAAAGTAATAAAACGGAGAGTGAAGTCTTCAAATGGATCAGCTTTGCATCCTATATAATGAGGAGTGTGATATGAAGCTGATCATCATCCATAGAAAATGAAGTGGTTATTCTCAGCCCATAAAGCAACCCGACGTGCCATCAATTCTCAGCAACATCAACTGCAGCCTTCATCCTTGTTTTTACGTAGATATTATAGTACTGAATCCACATACAGGTTAGCAATGGCCACCTTGATCTTTGTATTGTCTAAACATGAAACTCATGCATAGATTGTGGCTTATTACTATATTTATGCAGGTTATCAAAGGAGCTTGAAATAATTTCAAGACAATGTAAGATTAAATATATTACGTATTAATATTTAATCTAGTAGCCATATAATCATTTACATTATATAGATCAAAATATATAACAATCCTATTATTTAAATTAGTTGGTAATTGTTGATGGACCATATTACCCTTATTAACTAATTAGGGTTTCCTCCTGGGTGCTTATATAAGGAGAATTATGTGGAGGTTAGAGGGTTAGACAGTTACACATTAGAAACACCCCATTAGTCAATAACATCATTTTCGTCCTCCATCTCCAAAACCGATATCCCTTTTCGGTTTCTCTTAGCCACCATCATCAGTCAGCACCCTAAGGAGGAACCAGACCAAGATGACAATCATGTCAACCTTAATGGCTGCGTCTCCATTGCTGGATTCTCTGCTAACCTGTGCTGATGCAATCAAAGGTATGTTTTCATGTTTTCCTTTATGTTCAAACAGAACTGAACCAACATGTGGTATCAGAGCATATGTTGATTAGTCAGTTCTGTTTTCGTATCCATAATTCTGGGATTGAAACTTGGAAAACGGATTATTTTCTTTATAATTTTCAAAACCGTCACAGCCGGTTTCGAGTCATGAAGATCGACTCGAAATCATGATTTTCGAAAAAAAAAGATTAATGATATGTTCATTCGGAATTAACTTGTTTATGTTTAGCCGAAATCTGTTTAGAAAAAACTATTAAAATTCAGGTTTCGGGTTCCAGAATTTATGTTTTATGTTTTAGGGTTCATCATGTTCTTGAGAAAATTCGAAGTATTCTGTTATGATTTGGAATATGATTCGGATTATTAAGTGTTTTTCCTGGTTTTGATCTATTTTGTCCTCTAAAGTTTTTAGAAAACTGTTAAAAAGATAAAGAGATTGCAATTTCGAAATCTGTTGACAAAATTAGATCAGCTTGAAACAGGAAAGAATATCTCTTAATCCCTTAGATTTCGAATTTTCGGTTATGATATCACAATTAACAGCTGTTAGCGAGGTTGCTACTCGCAACCATGAGGTTGCTACTCGCAACCATAACGTCATCACTCGCAACCATGAGGTTGCTACTCGCAACCATAACGTCATCACTCGCAACCATGAGGTTGCTACTCGCAACCATTACGTCATCACTCGAGACCATGAGGTTGCTACTCGCAACCATAACGTGATTAGTCGAGACCATAGTTGCGACTCGCAACCATAACGTGATTAGTCGAGACCGTAGTTGCGACTCGCAACCATAACGTCATTAGTCGAGATCGTGGTTGCGACTCGCAATCTCATTATTTTAAGCTATTTAAATGTGAACTAAAGAAAATTTTTTTTTTTGTAATTTACTTAGTTAATTAATAAGGATCAAATAATGTTTTACAAAACCAAAATAGCTTAACTTGAATGAGCTTCTGATATATCATTTCTGGCCAAAGCTGACTTGATACATCTACTTATCATTCAAGTATTACGAAAGCTATGTTGTGTATGCATCATAAGCATGAATGTCTTAATTTCTGGCCAAAGCTGATTTAATTCATTCATCGATGGCATACTCAACAAGTGCATAACTAAAGTGATTGTTTCAATTCTGGCCAAAGCTGATTTGTTACAACTACTTTGCACATATGCTTAAATGATTACACTTCTGGCCAAAGCTGTTTTGTCTTCATTTAAGTAGAATTTTTAGCTAAGTCTATTATTTTGATGTTAGTAATAGACATATCACAATATCTTCACATAATGATCCTTAGCTTAATGATCCTTAATTAGTCTTTATGATCATTTCGTCTGCCTTGTTCTTAGTACCCATAATGTTACTCACTATGATTTTTCTTCTTTATATCAATATCTCATCCACTCTAATTTTTTAAACCTAAAATGTTTGCTTCATTTAAAGTATTTAAAGTTTCTATTAGAATTAGCTCTTAAATTAAATCCTTGATTATTTCCCAAGACACGATAATCCTATTGCTCTCTTCTGATAAAAATTATAAAGAAGAATGTTAGAGCATGATGAATAGGACAAATCGAATATGATGTCTATTATGATAATCAAGAACTCTCTAATGTAAATGCTATCACTAAAGTTATTTCAGATTAAGTTTTTTCTAAGGCTAATCTCTTATATATGGAAGAATCACTAGAACTCCTAAGATGCATGCCTTCTTTTAAAAATCTAAACTATAAAGTTAAGTGGTATATGTGAATACATTATAATGTACAAAACCATGACCCATAAAGTTAAGGGCTTACGCATGGAAATAAGTACATTTTTCCAGTACATTACATACTAAGATTTTCACTTGTACAATTTGATGCATTATAAATCAACTACAACACTCTAAAGTACCAAAGTACAATGAGTGTGTTGATAAGCAACATATGTACAAAGAAATAAATGTTTGAAGCTGGAAAATAAGTTGTTGCTCACCTTACAACCACTTAAAACGTTTAAGAGGATTGTTCTAAGGTCCGTAGACAAATTACAAGTGCTAATTCCAACTTTAAGGTTCTTCAAGGGAAAATCTCACTGCATAATTATGTCATTAGGCTAGACATAAGCAACGAGACTATCCATTATTCTAAAAGAAAAGTTGGGTAAATTAATTAGATAGTCACTTACTAATGATATTTAAGTCTGGTAATTTCAATATTCCAATTAACACATGATTAGTTGACTCTAGTTCCATACGTTTCCTTACCAGAACTTGACAAATAATTAACATGAGAGTTAGTGACAAAATAAATGTTAAGGCTATAAGAACCATAATAAGCAGTCTTCTAACAAAGCTTTTCGATACATTACATATTCTGATTATTAACCAGAGTACAGTATCATTACTTAGGCTATGTCATGAAGATTGTGAGGCTTGCATAGTCAACATAAAGTCACATTTATCTTAAACTCTCATCTTATTTGTTCTAACTATCTGGATTGAAACATTACTAAGATGAAACTAGATGATACCTTACATTTTCACAACTTTTGTCATTATGCAAATGAGATTTTGACAAAAGGAAAATGAGACTTATAAATTTCATCCATTATAACCAAAATTTATGAGTAATCATGACATGGTTAATGAGGATGATTTTCCATCTAATCTCATTCTAAGTGATTTTAAATCATGACGTTAAAGCCCTAAGTATGACTTGGCTTAAGGCATAAGTATGGGTCCATCATAAGTCATTCATTGACATTAGTGGAACTTATTCAAATAGAATATTCAGACATAATTCATTTATCATTTAAAAGACTATCAACTTGTATCTAAATTTTGTCGCATATGGCACACGTTCTTAGAAGAAATCTATTCATATATATACTTAATTAGATTTCTATTAGATATGTCCCTAAAGTTTCTTATGATATTTGGACATTAAAGAAATCAAATAAAGTCTAACGTATATGTGATAGGTTCCCACGTCACGTAGCTCATTGAAATTTCTCTTGTAGCATTCTAGAGATATTAAAGATCAGTGGGAGCATTAAGTGTTTTAATAATAACTTGCAATAGTTGCAAGAGGTGGGGAGTGAAAATTTTACATTACCTCAGTTTGCACCTCTTGTACAAGACACCGCTCCATCACGACACTGTTCTATCAATATTTGTCTCCTTAAAATCTAATGCTACTCTTACAAAAGTTTCATAGTTGCTTAATTGTGGGCACACTTAGATTTCTTACCTAAACTAACATAATCCTCAACAAGAGAAATCACAACGACTAACGTCATTAATTTGTTTTCTCTATTAGAAAACAAATTCCGTTAAGCATTGACCCTAAGCATGCTGAGTTCCTAAAGATTCCTAAGGTCAGTGGGAGCAGTAAAAGTCCTTATTATGATTTGCAAGGAATACAAGAGGCGGGGGGAAGAATGTCATTAAATTTCATTCCAAATTTAACTCCAATTACACCTCTTGTACACCATACTGCACCAACTATTATAAACTTAGAATGAAAATGATAGCAACCTAATCAAGAGCTAATCCATAAAACTGAAACTTCTAATGAACCCAATAATCAACTCAGGAGGTCATCTAGGTTTAAAAGCCTACTAATTTTGATGATTACATAACCTCCCTAATTGAAGTTGAAATGGATTTTGGAAATATTTACTGATCCTATCTCTTCAAATTAAGCCATTAGTGTCAATCAATATTCTTAATGGAATAAAACAGTTTTCTAGTAAAACTGATTTTATGTGTTCGTATAACGTTTGGGATTTGATTGAATTACCTAAGAGTGTTCATAACTAAACCAAATCCTAATATAAACGTTAAGACACTAAGAAGCATGTTTGATTGTCAAAGGTTATACTCAGGAAGAGAAAAATTATGAAAGAGTCTTTCTTACCTATCTTACAAAAGATTTCTTTAAGGATCATCACTGTTCTAGTAGCTTATAATAGTTTAAAGCTACATTAGATGAACATTATAAACAATTTTCCATAACAAATGGCTGACACATTTATATGTTCATTAGATAACAACCTAAAGTTTCAAACTGAAGGTTAAAGAACACTTTATTTGTAAACCAATAAAATCCATGTATGGGTTAATGCAAACATCATAATGTGATGAAATCTTAACGTAATTATTTTCATCAACAACCAAGTGGATTAATGTACCTACCTCAAGATGAGTGGGAGCAACTAAGATAAACTTGTCTATATAGATGACATTCTTTTGACAAGTATGTGTTACATAAGTCAAAGTATTGTTAACACAAACTTTGATATAATAAATCTCAGAGATATCTCTTACGTAATTGATATCATAACATACTGAGATAGACCCAATGGGATATTAGTTCTGTTCCATAAGTTTAACCTTAAATGGGTCCTAACATATGTAACAAACAATACTGCTCTCCTTTAGAGGATAATAGGATAAATGAGATTATTTATTTACGCTTCATTAATTAGAAGCCTTATGTAAGTTTAAGTCTATACTCGTTTAGATATTACTCACATTGCAACACACTAGATATGTCTAGATTATTGTGAAGCATCTAATGGAGTATTATAATATCTTTAAAAGGAAACGAGAGACTATAATTTGAAGAATAAGTGAGAATTAAAAACCGGTTTATTACTATAACTTTGTTATATTCAAAGATGATAAAAAATGTAATTTCGGGTATATCCTTATGTTAGCAGACAAAAACATATCTCATGGAGGAGTCATAATGCACTGATAATAACCTAAGTTATAACGACATAATATAGTCACTAAATGTTGTTGGAAATATATCAGTGGACTCATAAGTTTATTAACTCCATATAATTAATGTTTTGAAGACTTAGTGTGATAAAGTCAGCTACCATGACTCCTTGAACAGTAACAGTTCGAGAGGTGCTGCATTAAGTTTCGATACGCAATTAATTATTCGTTTATGAACGAATTGAGGAAACTAAGTTTGTATCGAATACATTCATGATATGCTTAAGGATCCTATAACTGAAGGGCTATTACCCATAAGTCTTATTAAGAGAGCTCATAGACGGGTATTAGTTAATGGCCATGCGCAACTGCATATCGTACTATGAATGACTAAGTATTAGTTAATTTTCCTCATCAGTTTGATTTTGTACGTCTCTAAGAATATGTCAAGTCGACATAATGGCATATAAGACAAATAAAGTTACAAATCAAACAAAGGGCTTATGCGTATTTTGATCATGACGATTAGGTTTTAAATTAAGGCTATAGTATGATTAATGGGGGTCCTGAGTCGCATAATGATTCAACGGCTGTATTTTTCTGCTATAGTACTTGTTTAAGGCTAAAATGAGTGTTAACTCCTGATCAGGCTTATCTAATACTCATAGTAAATGATTACTCGGCTAAGTGGGAGAATGTAAGATTAAATATATTACGTATTAATATTTAATCTAGTAGCCATATAATCATTTACATTATATAGATCAAAATATATAACAATCCTATTATTTAAATTAGTTGGTAATTGTTGATGGACCATATTACCCTTATTAACTAATTAGGGTTTCCTCCTGGGTGCTTATATAAGGAGAATTATGTGGAGGTTAGAGGGTTAGACAGTTACACATTAGAAACACCCCATTAGTCAATAACATCATTTTCGTCCTCCATCTCCAAAACCGATATCCCTTTTCGGTTTCTCTTAGCCACCATCATCAGTCAGCACCCTAAGGAGGAACCAGACCAAGATGACAATCATGTCAACCTTAATGGCTGCGTCTCCATTGTTGGATTCTCTGCTAACCTGTGCTGATGCAATCAAAGGTATGTTTTCATGTTTTCCTTTATGTTCAAACAGAACTGAACCAACAGACAAACCATAAAACCAACTTCTCCAACTCCACATCATCTAAGAACCTTCAATCTCTCCATTATAGACCAATATATGTACGATGTCTACACCCCTTTGATCTTATTTTTTCCTAATACCGACAATGCTAGCGTGAAGGATGTAGTAACTAAAAGATCAAAACATCTCAAGGAGACTTTAGCTAAGGTTCTTACTCGATTCTACCCTCTTGCTGGAAAAATTAAGGACAACATGCAAATCGAGTGCAACGATGAAGGAATCTATTACATAGAAGCAAGAGTCAACCAGAAGCTGCAAGACTTTCTATGTCATCCAGATGATGAAAAGGTTAGAGAGTTGACACCTGAAAGCCCTTGCACCGCGGAATCTTCAGTAGGAAATTATGTCATTGGTATTCAGGTAAGTTTTAATTGTACCTTCCGATCATAGCGCTATATATGTATATGAGATCTCTTTGTCACTCTATCAGGTGAACTTTTTCCTTTGTGGTGGGATTGGGATTTCCGCAAGTGTGTCACACAAGATCTTTGATGGACACACATTCTGCACGTTTATGAAAGCGTGGGCTGTAGCTGCGAGAGGTTCACCAGAAGTAATTTCACCGAGTTTTGTGGCTTCTGAGATCTTTCCAAACAATCCTTGTTTAGTACATGGCTCACTGTCTTCCAAGTTATGGTCCACCAAAATTCTTAGTACAAAAAGATTTATGTTTGATTCAACGGCTTTGGCTATGCTTAAGGCCCAACCGGTTGCCATCCCCAACTCAATAAATGGACCAACCCGCATGGAGGCCACAACTGCTGTAGTTTGGAAAGCTATTGCAAAAGCAGCATCAAAAGTAAGACCATTTGGTCCACAATCACCTCATGTTTTGTTATCAGCGGTCAACTTTCGAAGAAGGGCATTACCTCCTTTGCCCAATGACTCAATTGGAAACCTTATTGGTGGAGCTGTTGCTATATGCTTTCCTGGGAGGCAATTGGACTTGCCAACCATGATGGGTGAGTTAAGAGAATCAATAGCAAAAATCAACTCAGCTCACATTGATTCCCAAAAAGGCGAAAAGGGACACGAGACCATCAATGAGAGATTGAGAACATTAAATCAGATAATGGATATGATAAAGGAAGGAAACGGCATCATAGCTTCGAGCTTATTGAATATTGGAATTTATGACGTCGATTTCGGATGGGGAAAGCCAATATGGTTTTATGCCATGAACGCTGGAGGCGATAGGTTATTGAATATGAATGAAACGCCGAAAGGTGATGGTGTTGAAGCTATACTCACATTGAGTCATGAAGAAATGAAGATATTCGAGCATGATCCCGAGCTTCTGTCCTATGCTAGCATCAACCCTAGTCCTCTTTGTTTTCTTAACAATTGAAATTCATAGACTATAGCTTTTAATAAGAAACTAGGTTTATAGCCTTGCGCGCGTTGAGGGCGCGTGCCACCTATTGTCGAACAACTTATGCTTTATAATAAGAAATAATATGTTTTTAAACAAATATGCAATAAAGCATACACGTCTTGTTGAAATATATTCAAAGTACAATGAATATATAAAGTTCAATCAAGTTTCTACATGTGTGTTCTCATCTACACAACAATGGATCAAAATGATATTCCTTGAAAATACAATTTATGACAATCTCACCAGATCCACATATAAATAAATATATAATTCACTGATAAACTCCGTGAGAAACTAAAGGGTTTTATTAGTGAAAAATGTCATCTTACTATAATAATAATAATAATAATAATAATAATAATAATAATAATAATAATAATAATAATAATAATAATAATAATCTATACATATAATAAAGTAAATGTAAGTGCAGTTCCTGCAGGGTAACTGTCGCTTATCAGTTCTGGTCAACCAAAGCAGAAGTCCAAGTTAAAGTCAACGATAATGAAGAATTCAAGACCACATGAAGACCATGCACTGATCAAGGGGGGGTTTGTTAGTGCACTTTGGGTGATAAGTGCTTGCTTTCCAATTGGTAAGGTCTTTATGGTACATGTCTTGAAACTTAGTCCAAGGTTTATCCTTGGACAATTTGTCCAAGTTTATGTCTAGGACTTTTGTCAGGGGTTTGTGTTTAGGCAAAAGTCAGGGTTTTTGTGTAGAGTATTTTTTCCGAGTTTTAGTCCCTAGTCTATATATATGTGTTGTATAGGATTAGGGCAGCATCGATCGAATCAAAGAAGAAGCTTTGTGCACCTCTCCTAACTTCTTGTTCCTCCTGGTGTGCACATCCTAGAGAGTGAGAGAATATGTGTTAGTGAGAGAAAGCTAGGGTTTAGATCTTAGTGATCTAAACCAGCTTGTAGATTATGTATACTCCTTTGGTTTGTGTAATCTGTGATGACTGGTTCAATAATAATGGGTTCATCTTCTACATCTTTCTATCTTTGGTGTTCGTCATGTTCTTCATGTCTTGAATCAAGTGCAATGTTTGATGTTCGTCATCGATCCGGTGCTTTAACAGTGGTATCAGAGCATGGTTACCGATTCGGAATGGTCTAACCGCCTTCCGAATCACCATTGCTCTTGATTTGATGTTTGTTTCCGCCAAACATCTTGAAGACGTGAAGATTTTTGTCCAGATATGAAGAAATTCGAGCTGTGTTGGAGAGAACTGCTGGGTTTTTGGAGATCTAGGGTTTTGATCTGAAAAAGGCTCTGTCCAGATTTTTGTAAGTGTTTTACTCGTCCGAGTTTCCATTCTGTGTCTGTGTTTCCGGGGTTTTGGTGAACCAGTGTGAAGTCACACTGGGGAGATAGTCCAGAGACTAGTTACTGGAGCTTGTCTGAGTTTTCTAAGGATTTAGGTAATCCGAGTCTTAACAACTTTTAAGGGTCCGACGTTTATCTGTTGTTCCGAGTTTTTAAAGAAAGTTTGGGAGTTATGGGTTATTCCGAGTTTCTCAAAACTGGTTCAGTGATTCTGAGGTTCAACTTTCAGTTCTGTTCCGAGTTTTAGCAGATTCAAAGTGTTTTCGACTTATTGTTTTGGTCGTATGAATTAACTGTTCGAGTTTTTTAAGCTGTTTCTGTTTAACTGTCCGAGTTTTAAGCTGGTTCTGTTAAACTGTCCGAGTTTTAAGTAAGTTCCGAGTTTTAGTGGAGTCTTCTTGTTAAGTTTCAAACTAAGTCTGAGTTTTAAATCCAGAACTTGAGAGGTCCGAATTCCGAGTTTATGCCCCTTGGTATTGTGTCCGAGTTTGTTTAAAATAAGTCTGACCTTTTGTCCGAGTTTCTTTAGCTTCCAATTGAGTCCGAGTCTTTTCCTTATACTTCCATAGACTCCGAATTTTATTAAAGATGTCAAGTGTCCGAGTTTAAAGTTCATTCCCTTTATTCCGAGTTTTAAATAACAAACTGTGTGTTTGTTCCGAGTTTTAAACTTAGTGAAGAAGTTCCGAGTTTTTCTTATTTTGAATGTTATTGTTTCTTCCGAGTTTTGTCCATGAATTTGGTTTTGTTCCGATATCAAGTTGTTCCGAGTTTTTAAAAAAAAAAAAATTGGAGTTATTAACAGTTTTGAAACTGTTTGGATTTGTTCCGAGGTTTCAACTTTCAAGTTTGTTCCGAGTTTTAAAGATTCCGAGTTTTTTTTTAATAGTTCATTCCGAGTTTTAAACAGTTCCGATCTGTTTCAGTCTTCCGCGTTTTAATCTTTCAAGTTTTAACAATTCCGAGTTACTAAAGCTCCGAGTTTTTCAAAGATCTGTGTGATTAACTCCGAGTTTCTAAGCTCCGAGGTTTCATCTTTGGTTCAGTACCGAGGTTTGATTCAGTTCCGAGTTCAATATTGATTCAGTTGCGAGTTCAATATTGATTCACTTAACTAGTTCTGAGTTTCTAGTCTTGGAAGCCTTGTGTTTAAATTCCAAGTTGTTAAGTTTTAAGATTCCGAGTTTTACTTCCATTTCCGAGTTTTAACAAGTTTCGTTTTTAAAATTCCGTGTTTTAAAGACGGTTGAAACTGTTGGAACTATTGGATTTGTTCCGATTTCGAGTTTTCATATTCAGTTCCGAGTTTTAAGCTCCGAGATTTCATTTTCTAAGCTCCGCGATTCCGAGTTCAATCTGTTAAACAGTTCCGAGTTTTTAACAACTTTCAGTAGTTCGATTGTTCCGAGATTAGTCTTTCGGATAGCAGCCCCCGGTTTTCTTCAGAGTTTCCTTTAATTCTTTGCTTGTTTCGAATTCCTTTGTACTCTAAGTACTGCTCAATGATTTGATCCGAGGTTTCAAGAGCTTCTGGGTTTTACGAGTTCCAAATTTTCTAGAATTCCGGGTTACCTGGGGTACCGGATTTTTACCTAAATTTAGAAGGTTGTGTTGTTCGGAAGTTTGGAGTTTTTCTAGTTATTCCGGGTTACCTGGGGTACCAGATAACTAACTAAGAGTCAGAATTATGTGTAGTTTGGAAACTTGAAGTCGGTTTTGGATTATCGAAAAGTTTTATGGTACTTATGTTGTCCGGATCAAGTGAGGAGATGAAGAGAATAAGATTTGCTTGGAATTTTGTAGTGTTTACAAAGAAAAAGGGGGAGTAAAAATTTTGAAGTTCCTATTTTCTTTGTAAATCAAAGGCTCGTGGTGCTACATCGAAACAAGTTCATGTCTACTATCTTTGAGATTAACTTAGTGTTAGTCTTACCGGTGGCGAAGTGTTTATAACATGAAGCAAGTTAGAGCTAGTGTATGATTGAGTTTTGTCAAGTTTGTTCGAGGTTTAATCAAGTGTTGACGTGATGAAGCAAATTGTTCTTTTGGCAACTAGTTGAAGGTCAAGCTTTATCGTATGCCGGTTAGAGTAGAGAAGATTAGTCTTCTTGGTCCCTCTTCCAAGTTGGTGACTGATCGGATTCTCGAAATAGGGGTTCTTACATTGAGGGGGAGATTGGAGACGAAAGTCATCGGGTAATTGGTGGATTCGTGAAGATACGAGATTGGATCTTGAAGATTCGAGATTAAATGATTTTAGACACTCAGTTGTAGACTTCGATCAAGATGGTGGATGTACATTTTCGGAGTTTGGTTTGTTATTAATTTATCGAACCAAACTTCATGTCTTTGCGGAATTTGAAGTGTTCGATGTTAGGCATTGGAAATCCAACGTTTCGTTCTTCTACTGGTTAAGTTTGAAGATTAATGTATCGAGCGATATTCTTACATGTGGTTGTAGGTCGGTTCGCGTTAACTTGATTCGGGAGTAGTTTGAGGGGGATGATCTGCAGTGTTTGATGTTGGATTCTTCGAGTTTCTCAAAGCGGCCTTAAGTGATCGTCAGCAAGTCTTTAATTAGAAGGGTTGAAAGATCAAGTCTCAGCCAAAATAGAAAGCAGACATAATATCTTCAGTTAAGGGGGAGCCTGTAAGCGCAGTATTCAATGATTGAAGATTATCGATGCCACACAGAACTGATGCAACAGTTAAGGGGGAGACTGTAAGTGCAGTTCCTGCAGGGTAACTGTCGCTTATCAGTTCTGGTCAACCAAAGCAGAAGTCCAAGTTAAAGTCAACGATAATGAAGAATTCAAGACCACATGAAGACCATGCACTGATCAAGGGGGAGTTTGTTAGTGCACTTTGGGTGATAAGTGCATGCTTTCCAATTGGTAGGGTCTTTATGGTACATGTCTTGAAACTTAGTCCAAGGTTTATCCTTGGACAATTTGTCCAAGTTTATGTCTAGGACTTTTGTCAGGGGTTTGTGTTTAGGAAAAAGTCAGGGTTTTTGTGTAGAGTATTTTGTCCGAGTTTTAGTCCTTAGTCTATATATATGTGTTGTATAGGATTAGGGCAGTATCGATCGAATCAAAGAAGAAGCTTTGTGCACCTCTCCTAACTTCTTGTTCCTCCTGGTGTGCACATCCTAGAGAGTGAGAGAATATGTGTTAGTGAGAGAAAGCAAGGGTTTAGATCTTAGTGATCTAAACCAGCTTGTAGATGATGTATACTCCTTTGGTTTGTGTAATCTGTGATGACTGGTTCAATAATAATGGGTTCATCTTCTACATCTTTCTATCTTTGGTGTTCGTCATGTTCTTCATGTCTTGAATCAAGTGCAATGTTTGATGTTCGTCATCGATCCGGTGCTTTAACAGTAAACCAATGTGTGACACGTGTCATTCATTAGAGGTGTCTATTTTTTGGTTTTCCCGCCTTTCTTTCATATTTATCTTCTAACAATTTATCTTTTTATTTGTAGATAATATTAAATAGAAAAATGTTTTAATAATTGTAAATAATATTAAATAGAAAAATGTTTATCTGATAAATATAACCCTTTTATTGAAGTTTTAAAGGATTTCAAGCTTTTTTGCACCTGGTCTTTTATGTTTTAAATTCTAGGATTTGGCTAAAACACAATTTGCCATTAATCACATATTTTTTTTGGATTTATTAAAAATTCATGACTATATTATATACTTATAAGCTTGAATATATATGTCAAACTTAAAAATTATTCTTCAAAAATTCAGTAACATCTATACTCTATATATAGTGACACGTGTCATTTATTGAAGACACATATTTTTTAAGTTTTCCCGCTTTTCTTTCATATATATCTTCTAATAATTGTAAATAATACTAAATAGAAAAATGTTAATTGAATACAAAAAATATAGGATAACATCAAATGTATATCGATTACTTAAATGAGTATACACATGTATGAGAGTTTTTTACTATTATTATTAGTTTCATTATTTATCAAATATATATAAGTGTGTCCGTCTTTGATTTGCATTTACATGAAATATTTATTATACAGGGTCGGCTCAACCATTTTAGAGGCCTAAAGCAAGTTTCAAAATCGGGGCCCTTCTTGCCTATTTTTTTTTCTTATCCAAAAAGAATAAACGACGGTCGATCGGCCTAAAGGAGATTCAAACCCGCCCCCTTAAGGTACACAGATGACATGCACGCCAACTGGGCTACAACCTTTTAATAACAAGGCTCATACCCATATAGTATATAATATTTTTTTTTAAATCTTGAGGCCCTATACATTTGGTGGTCTGAGGCCCAAGGCTCAAAATACTTGGGCTTGGGCCGACCCTGTTATTATATAGTTTAAATTGTTCAACCCGTGTAACACACGGGGAACTAACCTAGTAATAATATATAAAACTACACAACAGAACAATTATTTATAAACGAAGGCAGTGGACTTGTGGCTAAGCAATAAACTTCTCTCTATCATGAGAAGATAAAAGTGGACTTGTACCACCAACAAAGGGGCAGATGCAACGCAAAGTCGATTTTAATCTTGGAAATGTGAACTGTTCGAGTTGATTATGATATCTTGTTTTCTTTTGCTATGTACTTCTCTTTTTTCTTTTTATTATTTTCCCAGGTTTAAAACTTACAACCCGTCAAGGCCTCCACCGCCACCCCGACAGCCACCACTGTTGCCGCCACCCACTCGCCACCATTGCCACCCACCGCCACCACCAACCACCATCGCCGCCAACGACAGTCGCCGCAGCCACCCACCACCACCGTCGACGCCACCACCACCGCCATAACCAACCACCACCACCGCCGCCGCCACCACCCACTGCTACCTCTGCCTCCACGCACCCCTTGGTCACCGCCACCCGCCATCGCCGCCTCCACCGCCACTTGCCGCCGCTACCATCCACCGTCGCGCCACCTACCACCGCCACCACCCACCACTGTCGCCGCCACCCACAATCACTACCATCGACCACCACTACTCACCGCTGATTTTATTTCTTCGTTTTTCTTGCATACCAAACAATACACAATAATAATTCATTCCATTATCTCGTTCATTCCATTCCCATGTACTAAACATACCCTAGTTTAATTTTAATTTTAATACAAGGGAGCTTCAATTTTTTTTCGATATTTTGATACCATACCATAATGTAACTTTATATACCTAACTAGCTTAAGACCCCGTGTGTTACACGGGTTGATTAAAGATAATATCTTATCATCATCATCGTTTACATAAATGTTATGATTGAATACACGTTAAAACACAAACGAATTTATAAGATTACCACGACAAATTGAAATACATGAATATGCAACGATCACAATTCGTTGAAAATCTCCTTAAAAACACATTAGTTGTTTTATATGTAGTGTTAACGTCCTACGTTAAATACTGCTATATACACCACAAGTCGTTAAAAGACTTCTTTATACACTTATTTAGAACCAACCTTTTAAAATTCTACATGTTGAAACGGGTCAGGTCAAAACCAATATAATTCACTTGCATATTAGTTTTAGTAAAGCTTTACAGTGTAGCGCCCCGTTAGTTTGACTGCTCAAGCTGGAAAAAAATGGGCAAAAAATGATAAGTGTTTAGAAAACTACAAAGTGTATCAATTGTCTTTTAAAGAAATGATATTAAGCATACATGGCTTAAGAATCTTTTCGTCATTTCTAAAGAGACGATAATATCTTTTCTTTGCAAGGTGTCTTCGTTGGGTTTTTTAAACCATGTTCAGAAACCAAGGAGACTAAACTTTAATGCGGGGCAAGATGTGTGCGGCCGGTAACGGGTCAAAGCCAGACCATGTTGAAATTGACCATCATTTAGTATGGGCCGAAATGGGTTAAGTTGAAATGGCCCGATATAATTTTTTTACCAAACTCAAAACAATGTTATTACACTAACCATATAAATCTATAAATAAAACCGATTTAGAAGATTATATGCTTTAAAAATAGACTTCAGACAACTTTCAAGTATGAACCCATTTGACCGGTACAACATATTTGCCTTTTAGGTGCATGATGGTACTGAAATCCTTCCTATAACAAATACAAAAGGCCAAAATCTTTCATTATTTCACTTCAACAACTACTAAAACCTATTTATGACCAGATAAGTTACAAAACTATTAAATCCTAAAAAAGAAGTCTACTAAAAGAATCTTTGATTAAAACAAAAAAAATCTACTAAAAGAATCTTGATTAAAACAACTGGAGTTCTTAGTGGCCCTCCTAAGCACCCGTCATTTCGAAATATCTTCCAAGTCTAACCTGATTCGGGAAGAAATGGAATTGTGATTGTAATTAAAAAGAATATAAAATGGGAAAAAGGGTACATTTTAATCGTGTTCCTGATTTACATACCTCAGGGAATATTGTAGTGATATGATTTTCCCAATCATTGAGAGTTGCATATTCACCTCGAAGTGGAGCAAGTTTTCCTGCTAGGAACTCCTGTAGGTTATGACAGTTAATCTCATAGATAACTTGATTACATAATAAAATTTACTATTAAGGGTAGAGTCAAACCCTCAGCACAACCGATATACTTTTTTTCGGATAGACAAAATCCATAGGTACATCAAGAGCATATTCAACATGTTGCTCAAATCTGTTGCAATCAACACGGAGGGAGTATTAGTATAAAGTATAAAGTTAACTGGATATGTAAATAAAATATTTAGGAGGTAGCATAAAATAACATCCTCATGCTGAGATAACCATCTTGGATTCCTTATGTAAGTGGTGAATTATCAAATAGGTGTGTCAAAGCTGTAACACGATTATTTGGTAAGTAATTAGTTTTGACCTTGAAATTTATATGATAACTATCATTTGTTTTTTTTTTTTAATTTACAGGATTTGTCCTCTTGGTCAAACCCCGGCTCTTTTCAAACACTTTTTACCTATGAGATCAAATGGGTTCAGTTATAGGCTATAGCATTTATATGAATTCAACATCTAGTTTTATAATGAATATTAAATATAAAAATAATTTATATAAGTGATGTATTAGCAATTAACTCTAACAGAATATGAAAACTTAATAGGTTTGATTTCCAAAGTCAAACCACAAAAGTAGCATCATTTCTATAAATAAGTCTGATTCCAACATTGTTAGATTAGTGGCTACTGAAACTTGACTTGAGTTTTCATTGCATGCATACCATTATTCGTGTGTATAATGCAAAAGATACCGAAAAAAAAGAATAGCAAAAAAATAGTGATTTGGAAAGAATGTGTCAAGATTGATGGTTTTCAATCAAAATTTGCTCAAGAAAACATACTTCCAACATAAATTTTTAAGAGCCTACGCTATACGGCTATACCCCGTAACAGGTACTTGTTTGATTTCAAAGTAGTAACATATATACTAAAACATACATTCCCTAGAATCGTATTAGAACATCTTAAATTAACAACAAAAAAAAAACAAAGATATGAAGAGATGTGGATTGTGTACCAGTTTGATTTGATCTAATATGGTCTCTTTCATTTGCATCAACACATGTTATCAACATGCATATTATATTCACAAATTAAAACATACACACATGTATTAATATCTCCCTTGATGATATATTACATTTAATTAAAAAAATCATGGCTGAATAATATAGCACAACATAACTGTTATCTTAACTGGTAAACAACTACCTTAGACCGCAGGTAATGAGAAGGAGTGGTGGAACTTTGATTCATGAGATCGACGGCTGGACCAAAAGCTTTTGACCATCCCATACTTATACCAAGGTTGTGGAGTGATAGAATTATGACTAAGTACCTTAGAAGAGCTCTATCCATTAACTTATTTGTAACACCTTGAAAATTCACGTCCTATAATATGTTGACACGTGTCATATGTTTGAACGCGTGAAAGAATGTTATGAAAGGATTAAAGTTGACAATCATGAAAAGAATATGAAAATACGAGTTCTAAATGTCAACAGTGAATAAATATATTGTACATTAACCCTACATGATGCTCATACCTTCAAACGAATAAATCATGGATCATACGAAGCTAAAAATGAAAGAAAGTGAGAGATTACAAACTACAGGGGTTAAATGTGTCAACATGTTTAAGTTATACCTCTGAGTGACCTTTTGACAAACCCGAAGCTTTGTAACGGTTAATTATGCTCACTAGAATGCACAATATAAATTTCATAAAGTTTCGTTATCGTTTGAGAAAGTTATGATCAAATTCGTATACAAGGGGTTAAAGCGTCAACGTTGAAAGTAAGGACTTCTCGGGTAACAATAAAGTTAACCGAGGACTTAACAAAGTGGGTAAATGTCTTGAAGCCCTTATATGTCAAATTAGAGGGTTCAAATTGCAAGAAATAAGTTAGTTGACCTTTCGGAAGGGCCAAGAGACGAGATGCAACAACTTGAAAACGTTTTTGTCTGATCAGAGAGCCCAAGCGGGCCGCGTAAGACCCATCAACACCCTTACGCGGGTCGCCTGGCCCGCCCAGATACAGAAACTTCAAACAGCAGCATGTATTCGCGCTTAACCGACCTTTAACAGATATTTCCACTTTGTGGGCGACCCCTAAGTGCCTCCTAGAACCTTAGGGACATGTGTTGATGATTAGGAACCATTGGTAGTGTTGTGTGTCAACAATCCATGGTGATTAAAGCACTATAAAAGGGCCAAGGTTGCAACCATTTTTCTCACACCTTCCATCTGCACTTTGGATCATTTCTGGAGCTCAAGACTTCTCTCTAAGCTTCACAAATCGTGCATAGGACTTCAGTAAGTTTGCTTATCCTTCCTTAGTTAAGTTTTTGCTTAGTTTTAGCTTAAAAGTCAAACCGTCGTAATTAACGGTTGACTTCAAGATTAATCACTAATGGTCCAGTGATTAGTAGAATTGAAAGTGGTTATAAGTTGGTAATTATGTGGGTAATAAACCCTTAAAAGGGTTCCCCCTGATTTCCACTCTAACTAGGTCTAATGTCGGGTCAAACTTGTTATTAAAAAGTCAACAGGATACTTATTTTCTAATTTATGCATAATTAGCAATATAGAACACATACAACCTATTTGATCATTAATATAACTTGGTAATTAGTATAAGGACATGTCTAAACATGTTCAACCCGACAATTTACTGTTTAGACCCGGTTCGGAACCGAAAGTCGCAAAGCTTTGACTTTTGCTTTGACTTCAGTTCTGACCCGTTTTGGTATGTTTTAGAAATACCTTAGAGCTTTAATAGGACCAGGTTACATGCTAGTATAACCCTCTGTGGTTATACACCATGGTTCATTAGTTAACCAATTAATATGCATGATTCCGTTAATTGCTCATATGTTGACCGTTATGCCCTTTTCACCTTAAAACGTGATTTTTGAAAATGTAAAAGAGTAGAAACCTTAGTTTCTAAATTATAAACTTGCACCCAAAATTTGAGATCAGTTTGAGGTGTAGATTAAGAGTTATGCTCGTTAGCGTAAATTGAAAGTTTTTTAGCGATTAAACGACATAATTAGCGTATAGCCTAATTAAACATACTTTTTGATATCAAGCTTATTACCCACTGATGTAATATATTATTTTGGTATTTTTGAAGATTTTTAATTAATTTTAGGCTGAGCATAACTTATAGTCATAGGCTTAATCCGGTAATTGTCGGTTTTGCCCTTACGGGCTATAAAATGAGTTTTACATATCTAATTGACTCCAAACCTTTTGCTACTGACTACACATGTTAAATAAATTATTTTAAGCCTTCTGGAATAATAAAAATATCTGCTTTATGTATAGAACCCGAAAATGGCTTCTAATCGCCTTTTTAAGCGTTTTTAACGCATAGTATGTACTAGAACTATTTTAAACATACAAGGATTGATACCTACTAATATTTTAGGTAAATTATGATATTTTAACAGTAAGCAAAAGTTGTTTAACTCAGACTTCAGTTTTGAGCTTTTCGGCTTATGTGAAATTACCAAAATGCCCCTACGGTGCATAGTTTGGTTATAATTGATAAATTTCACATATATACGTTACCCTACTGTTATAACTTAGTAAACTAAGTATTTTTGCTGATTATATCAGACCTGTAACTCAGATTAATACTTAAACTCTTTTATAACCTTGTAAATGACCAAACTACCCCTACGGGGAATAGTTTGTGTTTAAATTCGTTTCGGGCATAATAAAAGACATCTTACTAATGTCACAACATATTTCAGACATATTAACTTAGGAAACCTGTATATGGATCTCATGAATACCCGTTACGCATATTACGCGTTCGGTTCGGTTTATGTAACTAGTTTGCATAAATTAGCCGAAACGGGTCAAACCTTATCGGTTTTATCTCAAAATCCAGAATGTGTATAATGTACCCATATTAAGCAAGTCTTCAAACTTTTCAGGTCTAAATCACATTCTATCCGGTCTTCGCTTAATCGTGCGTACGAACCGTATATTTGAAACTAACCGGTCTAAGCTTAAGCTTAATTAAAGACCCGTTAGGATTCTAATAGGTTATTATAAACCTTCGTTCCAGAATAGGAGGACCAGTAAAAGCTACTTGCATTTGCTTATTGTGATTATTACTTTGCTCAGGTAAATACTTTTAACTTATTTTCCCTATACGGGCTTGGGTTACGGTATATAAAATACCGCTTGGTCGGGCATTAAATCTTCCATCGTTTGGTGGTTAATTGAATAATTTAATCGGCCTGTTTAAATATGTTTTTTTTACTTAAAGCCTTTGGGGGGTTAATGACCATGTCCCGGGTATCCCTGGCATCATTTTACGAAATGGCCACGACTTAAGCGCGGGGTGTAGGCGTACACCCGTCAGTGCATAAAAGAATAATGTGGTGTGTCTATTGATCTTTAACCCGGACACGATCCGGGCTACTGAACGCATAAGGAACATACCATTCTTTTACAAGATTATATATTTAAATGATTATCTGTAACACCCATTCTTATAATTTAAGGTTTAACGTATCATTTATGAAAAACAGTCATGTAATTAAGATTACATATGCATTGGAAATTACGGGTTTATTAAAACTTTTTACAATTTAAAAAGTATACAACATATCATGTGTACGTTCGTCGTTTAACATAATAACGATACATAGTGCGGAAGCTTATTTCGTGATCGTGTTCGGTTCTTGCTCGTCGCTTGATCTTCATCCGTGCACTCTTGGCATTCACCTATGATCAAAACCAACTTAAAAGTTAGTTTTGATTGTCAAATATTAAGTTCAAACAAGTACAGGGGTTAAAAATGACAAAATTTAAAATTTTTCGAAGTTAGGGGGCTAGACGTGACGCCAAGGGCCTAGGTGTCACGCCTAGCCCTGTTTTTCACAGCCTGTTGCCTTAGCTGATGCTGTACAAACCCAGCACGATCTGATTTCACGGAAACTGCCATAACTTCTTCGTTATTGATCCGTTTTACCCGATTCTTTTTCCTACGCGTCCGTAATTTAATCCTCCATCTTATGGAGTTAAAATCCTACATTCAACATAAGAAATTTTGAGACTTCTAAGCCTTCGACTCGTTACCTTTTTACCGAATTTTAACCCGTTTATACATTTTATCAAACAAACATATTTCTTTGATTCCTATATCTCATACACTTCTTCAAATTAATGTTACCTTCTATATTAGGTTCTAATCATAGGTTTATTGCACAAATTAAACCCGTTTTCGCTTGTATGCTTATTTTGACCCGTTAAGGGTATTTAACACTTTCAAGCTTAAATCACGCTTCTTTTTAGTTATTATCCTATCTCCATATATATGCGTATCGCAAAGACTCAAATTAACAAAACTCATACTTCTAAACAACTCTTAAAGGTTGTTTGCCCTATTTACCCCTCAAGGGCTCTTTGGTCAATTTTAGTCCTTCATTTTGCACAAAGGACTTTCACTAATATTTGACCAACATTTACTATTATCTATAACTCAAAATATGCGTACCTGGTTCGGATCAACATATTGACCCGTTTTAATACCTTGTATCAAATATATGGCTAATTCATTGCATCGCTAATTCTCAAGTCGTTTTATCCTCTGAGCTTAAGACTTGACAAACATTTATTAGTCGTAAATTGTCAAATGGTATCAAACTTACCATTTGACCCGTTTGGTCTAACGACCAAACATTTTGTGCTTATATGTGAATGGTATTTATTTACCATTTCATTAAGTAATTCGTTTCGGATTCTTCACCAATTAGATAGGTGTCTTAAATCCGTTTCGAACACATTTACCCAACATGGCTTATGCCTCTTGGTGTCGTTTTTAAACTTCAACTTTTATCCATTTAAACTTGACTAATTCACCGCTTTACCCTTTTTATTCTTTTTAGGCTTACTTATAAGTAGCCGTTCCCAAAAACTCATTTTATCTAGGTCCTTTCATAACTACTTTACCGTTTCACCCCTTTTAACCATTTTCTATGATTTTTATCGTTCGTATTCGTTCCGATTCTTTTCATTTTGGATCGGAACTCATATTTCAAATACAGTCCGTTATTGTATTTATCACTTATAAAATAAATAGGTATACTACGATTGGGTGTAAGCTTTACTTACCTCGCATCCAAACTATGCTTTTCTTTCCGTACTTGCTCCGTTCGACCCGCTTCATTCCCAAGCCTCCATCTAGCTTGTCAAGAGTCAAACTATCATAATTCGTAAGACGGTTAGATTAGTCATTATCACATACGACCATTCCATCTTACAAATTCTATGTCGAAAATACCATTCGACTTCATCATTGGTTAATTTTGACTTATAAAGGTCGTCTACCGTCAATCATACCAAACACAAATTTGCGTTCAATAACGCTTTTAAGCAACCTAATCAATTATCAAAAATACATTATTCATTAAACAACATTTACGGGCTCTTCATCTATAAATGAAACCCCTTTTTATCATGTTATTAGGCATTCTTACGATGCCTAATCAAATCATATTCTAATTTCAACCGAGTGGGCGGCGTGCGATTTCACTTAGGCATTTTAACAAACACCTAGTGGGCATAATTTCTCACAATTTATTATCAAGCTCAATACTCGTCATTTAGCCATGGTTAACATCAACTAAGCATGTTTACATCAATTTTTACATTAACAAAATCTGAATTTACTTCCTAGAATTCAGATTAAACTGGAACAACAATTAAAATTCTAGTGTTTAACATGTTCCTACAACACCCACTTATCACCTTCAATGGTGATTGTGAATTCACAAGAAATAAGCATGATTTCAACAAGTAAATGACTAGGGTTTACTCCTAGACATAAAATCATTCCTAATTTCATCATATAACGAACATGCAACCATCAAATTTCAGATTTCTAAGTTTACCTAGAAATCCAACTAGAGATTTTTCATAAAATTTACATACCTTGTGACTCCCCTTTCAATGGGGATCACTAATCCGGGTTCAGATTTCGTTTTAGGGCTGATCTTGACCTTCAATTTGTGGATTTAAACAAGAACTAGGTTTGGAGTTCTTCCCCTTGGTCGCCCCTGGCATTCTGGTCGAACTCAGACACTCACAAATGTGAGTGTTTGAGGGTTTTTTTTTATTGATATAAGTTTCAAGTTAAACACTTTTGGTCCCTCTAGTTTTCTTTTGATCAAATAAAGCTATGCCTCACCATTAGTCACTTAATCACAAGCCACTAACTATTATTTTAACGGGTTCGGGAAATTATAACCCGTTATGTTTTTTTTAAGTCCCGTTAATTTGGCCTTTTTATATACTTTGTTTTCTCAAAGTATTTATCCCCATTTTTAATTAATATTAGGTTTATTTATTTGAGTCCTAATATTTACCGGGTTAATTTTTACCACTAACGGTATTTTACCCGTCTTTACTATTAACGTGGTTTGATTACCAAACTCGTTTTTGGGATGTTACAAGTCTACCCCCCTTAAAGAGGTTTCGTCCTCGAAACCTTTTCTTACATAATTTATCGAGTTTAACTCCATGCATTTGCTCTTGAAAATCAATTGAGCATTGCTCATATTTTGACCGATTGTTAGTATTACCAGAAAAGTTATTGTACTATCTTTTTTTGTTACAAAACATATATGTACCTCATACGACATAATGTAACTTGAAATAACGTAATTTCGTTATTTCTACTAGTTTAGTCAACTTAGCGATATCCATCGCTTTTATATATTATCGAACTCTTTGTGAATCCGTTACTTTGACCCGTTTAAAGGTCTTTAGTGAAATATTTCACTTTTAGCAACAAATTCTTTTGTTTTCAAATTTATTTATTCGGTTCAGTTATACCGAATCCACCGTTTTCGAGCAAACCAAATTTCTTGACTTGAATTGTTGACCTTAACCGGTCTCACTAACTAGACTTATTAGTCTAGTTACTTTTTACCGCTCGCTTGGTTATAATGTGATTCTACTTCACATTGCATCTCTTGACTGTGATCATGTCACATCATGTTTAATTTATATCAACCTTTCATTTTTGAAAATATCACTTTTCGAATATATTGTCTTGCGCCTATCAGTGTCAGGACTTGTATCTTTCATGCTTATTATTTAAATTCCTATCAGAATTTACTTTTGTAAAAACGTTATTTCTTACTAAAACCGAAGTTTTAGTTTTAGGATCTTCTATTTAACTTTTGTCAATTACCCATATCAGGATATTGACAACCCATAATTTATTGTTTTCCGTTCTTAGTTTTATACGGGGAATCGTAACAAGTTCCCTTACCTCACACTATCGACCCGTAGGTTCCTTCACTTAACTTCGTAGGCTATTTTCCTTAGGCTTTCACCTCTTTGAGGCGAGGCCCTTATGATCCTTTTGCTTCAATTTATGACCCGTGGGTCAATTTGGCTCCGTAGACCCTTGCTCTAATTAACATCTCGTAGGTTATGATGATCCCGTAGATCATCTTTTATTCTAGTCTTTATTCAATTGTCTATTTATACATATATAACTTTAAAGCATCCTTTGTTATGTTTGGAATCATTTAATTTTACTTTTGAACTTTAGTTGACCTTGACCGTAGTCTAAGGTTTCATTTGTTTACTTTCGGACTATCCTTCCGACTTTACGACTTCTAGCGTCATTTACATGTCGGTTTGTCTTACGCTTACCATTACCCGGTTCATACTTATACTCCTTTACAACCCATTACTCGGGTCCTTCTATCTTATTGTTTTTAGCTTTCCGGTTTCACCGGTTTGCGTTTTCCTATTATATTAAGCGTTATTCCTTAATTGACTCGTTTGACTCATTTTGGGTGAATTTTCATCACTTATGAATGTCAAACTTCATTCTCTATTTGACCCGTCCAACTTTGAAATGGTTGAACGTAACTACCAAAATTTATGTTTGCGAAAATTCTTGTCAACTTTTAGTCATGACTCATATTCCGAGTCTTTTAACTTTCTATTTCGCGTTCCTGTTTCTCAGTCTACGCATGCGTTTAAACCCTTACCCACCAACCGGGTGTTTTACCGAAGTCGTTATTATTGCAACCCTTACGGTATGCATTATGACTTCGTTTCGCTTTTATATTCCTACTTTGTTCTTCAAATTTGGTGTTTTACAAAATCGGCCCATAAAGAGTCATATTTGCATTCTTCGGGTTCGAGTGTAAGCACACCCCTCCCAATTGCATACCTTAATTGTTTTACATTAATCTTTGTCCCTTCACTCGGGCTCATCATCTTAATGTAATACGCTTCCGTCGCCCGGCTGTGCGTTTACATTATTATCAAATATTTTGCTCATTTGATTCATTTGGGTACTTTTTAAGTTAGTCCCATTCACCCCACCCTTACTACATCGGACATAAATGTGTTCATCATAAGAAGTTCATGGTACCACGTGTTCACTACTTACTTGGCCAGAGTAAGCGATCAACACCTGGTATACATGACCCTTTTATAATTTTCACATTACACCCCATCTAAGTAATGCCTCATTTGTTTTTCTTGGAAACAATATCCCGGATAGGTTTTCTATTCAGGTTTTTCCAAGTTTTCAATCTACATATGCAACTTTCAATCTCTACATATTTGTTGCATATCACTATTTGTGCAATTATATTTAAAATGTGCACCTGGTAATGCTTGCCCCGACGGGCGTTTCTTGCCTTTAACTTTGTTCGCGGTCGTTACGCGATTTAGTCCTTGGTGAGCATGCTCCTCTTGTCATACTTCAGACCGTTCTTCTATCATATCCGTAATTTGTTAAGCTCTCGCTATCCTCATATGCGAGTGTCCTTCAACTAAAACATATACAACAGTTAATAATTTCAACATTAAAGGATGCCCGTATTATAATACAAGGCTTTTCTACTATACGCATCAACGCGTGTAATTTCATTGACTATATCTATTCTATATCGATTTTATTGGTGTGACGTGTATTACACGATAACCATATGTGTTGTTCTCAACACTTTAATCATATTAAACCATTTATATACATGTACTTACCAGATTTGCGATCAAGCCTCGAACCGAACACCAATCTTTATTAAGAGCATAAGGTTTAAGTCCAAGCATAGTTTTCCCACCATACTTGAATCTCTTAAACCAAGGCTCTGATACCAACTTGTAACACCCGTTCTTATAATTTAAGGTTTAACGTATCATTTATGAAAAACAGTCATGTAATTAAGATTACATATGCATTGGAAATTATGGGTTTATTAAAACTTTTTACAATTTAAAAAGTATACAACATATCATGTGTACGTTCGTCGTTTAACATAATAACGATACATAGTGCGGAAGCTTATTTCGTGATCGTGTTCGGTTCTTGCTCGTCGCTTGATCTTCATCCGTGCACTCTTGGCATTCACCTATGATAAAAACCAACTTAAAAGTTAGTTTTGATAGTCAAATATTAAGTTCAAACAAGTACAGGGGTTAAAAATGACAAAATTTAAAATTTTTCAGAGTTAGGGGGCTAGACGTGACGCCAAGGGCCTAGGTGTCACGCCTAGCCCTGTTTTTCACAGCCTGTTGCCTTAGCTGATGCTGTACAAACCCAGCACGATCTGATTTCACGGAAACGGCCATAACTTCTTCGTTATTGATCCGTTTTACCCGATTCTTTTTCCTACGCGTCCGTAATTTAATCCTCCATCTTATGGAGTTAAAATCCTACATTCAACATAAGAAATTTTGAGACTTCTAAGCCTTCGACTCGTTACCTTTTTACCGAATTTTAACCCATTTATACATTTTATCAAACAAATGTATTTCTTTGATTCCTATATCTCATACACTTCTTCAAATTAATGTTACCTACTATATTAGGTTCTAATCATAGGTTTATTGCACAAATTAAACCCGTTTTCGCTTGTATGCTTATTTTGACCCGTTAAGGGTATTTAACACTTTCAAGCTTAAATCACGCTTCTTTTTAGTTATTATCCTATCTCCATATATATGCGTATCGCAAAGACTCAAATTAACAAAACTCATACTTCTAAACAACTCTTAAAGGTTGTTTGCCCTATTTACCCCTCAAGGGCTCTTTGGTCAATTTTAGTCCTTCATTTTGCACAAAGGACTTTCACTAATATTTGACCAACATTTACTATTATCTATAACTCAAAATATGCGTACCTGGTTCGGATCAACATATTGACCCGTTTTAATACCTTGTATCAAATATATGGCTAATTCATTGCATCGCTAATTCTCAAGTCGTTTTATCCTGTGAGCTTAAGACTTGACAAACATTTATTAGTCGTAAATTGTCAAATGGTATCAAACTTACCATTTGACCCGTTTGGTCTAACGACCAAACATTTTGTGCTTATATGTGAATGGTATTTATTTACCATTCCGTTAAGTAATTCGTTTCGGATTCTTCACCAATTAGATAGGTGTCTTAAATCCGTTTCGAACACATTTACCCAACATGGCTTATGCCACTTGGTGTCATTTTTAAACTTCAACTTTGATCCATTTAAACTTGACTAATTCACCGCTTTACCCTTTTTATTCTTTTTAGGCTTACTTATAAAGTAGCCGTTCCCAAAAACTCATTTTATCTAGGTCCTTTCATAACTACTTTACCGTTTCACCCCTTTTAACCATTTTCTATGATTTTTATCGTTCGTATTCGTTCCGATTCTTTTCATTTTGGATCGGAAATCATATTTCAAATACAGTCCGTTTTTGTATTTATCACTTATAAAATAAATACGTATACTACGATTGGGTGTAAGCTTTACTTACCTCGCATCCAAACTATGCTTTTCTTTCCGTACTTGCTCCGTTCGACCCGCTTCATTCCCAAGCCTCCATCTAGCCTGTCAAGAGTCAAACTATCATAATTCGTAAGACGGTTAGATTAGTCATTATCACATACGACCATTCCATCTTACAAATTCTATGTCGAAAATACCATTCGACTTCATCATTGGTTAATTTTGACTTATAAAGGTCGTCTACCGTCAATCATACCAAACACAAATTTGCGTTCAATAATGCTTTTAAGCAACCTAATCAATTATCAAAAATACATTATTCATTAAACAACATTTACGGGCTCTTCATCTATAAATGAAACCCCTTTTTATCATGTTATTAGGCATTCTTACGATGCCTAATCAAATCATATTCTAATTTCAACCGAGTGGGCAGCGTGCGATTTCACTTAGGCATTTTAACAAACACCTAGTGGGCATAATTTCTCACAATTTATTATCAAGCTCAATACTCGTCATTTAGCCATGGTTAACATCAACTAAGCATGTTTACATCAATTTTTACATTAACAAAATCTGAATTTACTTCCTAGAATTTAGATTACACTAGAACAACAATTAAAATTCTAGTGTTTAACATGTTCCTACAACACCCACTTATCACCTTCAATGGTGATTGTGAATTCACAAGAAATAAGCATGATTTCAACAAGTAAATGACTAGGGTTTACTCCTAGACATAAAATCATTCCTAATTTCATCATATAACGAACATGCAACCATCAAATTTCAGATTTCTAAGTTTACCTAGAAATCCAACTAGAGATTTTTCATAAAATTTACATACCTTGTGACTCCCCTTTCAATGGGGATCACTAATTCGGGTTCGGATTTCGTTTTAGGGCTGATCTTGACCTTCAATTTGTGGATTTAAACAAGAACTAGGTTTGGAGTTCTTCCCCTTGGTCGCCCCTGGCATTCTGGTCGAACTCAGACACTCACAAATGTGAGTGTTTGAGTTTTTTTTTTTTTTTTTTATTAGTATAAGTTTCAAGTTAAACACTTTTGGTCCCTCTAGTTTTCTTTTGATCAAATAAAGCTATGCCTCACCATTAGTCACTTAATCACAAGCCACTAACTAGGTTAATTACTCCTAGTTATTTTAACGGGTTCGGGAAATTATAACCCGTTATGTTTTTTTTTAAGTCCCGTTAATTTGGCCTTTTTATATACTGTGTTTTCTCAAAGTATTTATCCCCCTTTTTAATTAATAATAGGTTTATTTATTTGAGTCCTAATATTTACCGGGTTAATTTTTACCACTAACGGTATTTTACCCGTCTTTACTATTAACGTGGTTTGATTACCAAACCCGTTTTTGGGATGTTACATTATCACAAGTTATAAAATGTTTATGCCACGTGCATCCAAATCAATTTTTAATCATTTTTAAAATGAGTCAGTTGATTGTATTTACCAGTGTAAACTGACGTATTTTCCCAAAAAGATTAAATGCAGGTACTAAGCGTAATAGGCCGGATTTTCTCCTTTGCATCAATAAAGAGTCTCGCAAGCTTAAGATGCCTAACGTCTGTTGAACTACTGTTTCCATTTTATTTTTGATCCATCTGTGGATAAACAATCGACTGTTGTGATACTTGATATTACAATATTATATTCAGTTGAATTATATCTTTCATTTGCTTCCGTTGTGCATATTAAATATTGTGTTGTTTGACTATTATGTTGCCAACCACGTCACGATACTCCCCACCGGGCCCACCGGTGACTCGTGGAATCCGGGGTGTGACAGGTTGGTATCAGAGCCAACACTGAGTGAATTAAACACTAGCCTTTTATGTTTAATCTCAGCTACACAATTGCACATTTAAAATTTTCGAGTCTAGACAAAGAACATAGGAACAATCCAAATTTGTTTCGGTTTATTTTTAACTGTGTCTTTTATTTTATATATTCTTGTGGTTATCTTATGTTATATTGACAGGATTAAACATGCCGCCAAGATTCTTTCGACGAAGAGGAAGAGGCAAGGGGCCAATCACCGTCCCCAATGATAATGAAGCCGGGCCTTCGCATATGCGAGCTCCTTCTACCACCGAGAGTAACAATCCTCGACAGAACCGGAGGAACCTTTTCGAGTCGGCTAGACGGTCGGTTTCGCACAGTTCGACACCTCCCGTTCATAACCCTTATGGGCCACAACCGGAGTATGAGCCCAACAACCCTCAACCTTCCTACATACCTCTACAGCGATCCTTATCGCACAATTATTTTGGGGACCCCACACCTGTCTTCAGGGGCCGGTTTAACCCGGCCAATTACATACAAGAACCAGTGGGTTTTAACCCATTGGGGCCAGAGGATCATTTCTCTGGCGATCACGCGGAGGATATGGACGAGGACACGGATCCCGTCGAACCTGCCAGTGGTACACCGAACCATCCCATAGAGATCTCGGATGGATCTTCTTTTCACGGATCACCCTACGGTGGTCCAGACAGCTTTCAGGCGAGGTTTACTCAGCACGAGTGGTACTTCACACCTCCTCGTCATTCGCCACCTCACCAGCAGTAGCAGCAGCAGTAGGACCCCTCTATGGATTCACGATTTGTGGCAGTCACGCCACCGCCTCCACCACCACCAGTTAATCAAGCACCTCCGCAACCGCCGAGGCGTAGGAGATCCGGCGCACGTTTGTCTGCGCGAGCAGGAGACTTTCATTTTAGTTCTCCTCGACAATCAAGTGGCAGTCATTACCCGCCACTTCAGGAAGACCCACAGATGGGTGGGCCTTCACACCCAGTTGCACCGTAACCACCACCGATGGGTTTTGATAACCCGATTCCAGCATACACAGGTTCGATGGCGTACAACCCGTTTGAGCCACCGGCTCACACCAACTACGGTTACGCTGAAGCCGACCCCTACATGGTAGCGGCCAATTACAACGCCTTTAACCCGGAAGGACCCTATGGCGCTCCTTAGGGAGTAGGGTACCAGATACCTGCCAGACCAATAATACGGACACAATCGCAGCCGCCACGGTTTTCTCCCCCTGAACGGGAGGAAATTCTTCAGAGACTGGACCAGGTCGAGCGAGACTTTCACCGAGATCGCAGGGAGCGACAAACCTTCTTCCAGGGATTGACAAGCCTAATAAAAGGGAAGAGCAAGAAGGACCATTGAATCCTTCCACTGTTGTTGTAAATTCCTTGTATCTGTTGAGCCCCGGCGTGGGCCTGTCTTGCTGTATTAGCCCCTGCGTGGGTATGTATGTTTGTTTTTTTTGACCCCTGCGTGGGTCTATCTTTCTGTTAACCCCTACGAGGGTATGTTGTTGTTTAAGTCCCTGCGTGGACTAGTATTTCAAGTTTGACCCCTGCATGGGTAAGTATTTGTTAAAAAGACCCGTTTAGGGCAGTATGTAATCTTTTAATAATTAATGGAATGTTAAATTTATAAAATTTCATTTTGCTATTATATGCATGAATATATTATATGGAATAAATAAGTAAAAATCATTCTTTTTAAAATTAATCTGCCTATATAAATATTGAATCTTAAGAGTGAAACCTAGCCTGTGTGTCATTGTGAAGACCTGGCCATGATGGTAAGACCTGTTTAAAAGATTCGAATCCCTGTTAACATCTGTAAACATGTTAACGCTCCTGGCAGACGTGATTCGTTAAAATCACACACGTCATCTTTGTAATAGGATTCTTTAGAAGATTCCTAACCCAACTTAATGATCTCTGAATCATGGGTTTAAATCATCAATTTAGATGATCATGTTTTGACCATACATTGGTAACATGGTGCCTACGGGCCTTGCTCATTTCTACATGAGCCAAAAGACAGTGGTAGCTATGACTCCCTGTCCGAAAAAGGTAATGAACTATGTTCAAACCTTAAAAGCCTTGATTCTCTGAAATCATGGCTTATAATTTAAAAATGTCCTTGTGACTAGGCCTTTTGTGCCACAAATAAAACTGTTATTGTTTTATAATTAGGATAAATTATAATAAAAATCCTAAATAAATATGATTAACAAATTAACCAAATATGGTTTATGTATACCATGTTTAATGAATTGCCATAAAGACAATTCCATAATAAACTCCCAAGTAAACTATTGTCCTTGTTTTATGTAACAGTTCAACTAAAATGGCTGACTCAGACGAAATTAATAGTCACCCAGTGGAGAATAATGACAACGCCCGAATTAAATTAACGGGTGCTGAACTGAAGGCGTTGGTAGATGACGCAGTTACAAAAGCCTTAGAGCGGCAGTACGAAGAGTATAGTGGGACTCGAAGTAGGACCCTATCTACACCGCATTCGAAGCCACCTTCCAAGAAGGAAGAACTGAAGAAAGATGATGATCGACTCTCCTCAAACCACCACAGTGCTCTATCTCAACAGGTTATACTGAATCAAGAACCCAGTAATAAGGGTTGCTCCAATAAATACTTTGTTTCATGCAAGCCCAGGAATTTCACTGTGGAAAAGGGAGCCATTGACTGCATGACGTGGTTAGATGAGATGGACACAGTTGTGGATATCAGCGGATGCGTTGAGAGGGATGCGGTCAAGTTTGTGTCGCAATCATTTAAGGGTGAAGCCCTAGCCTGGTGGAGATCACTGATTCAAGCCACCGGGAAAATCCCATTGTACAACATGTCATGGGAGCAATTTGTTGCCCTTATCAGGGAAAATTACTACCCTCAGCATGAGGTGGAAAAGATAGAGTCTGATTTTCTATCGTTGGTGATGACAAACCTTGACTGTCAAGCTTACCTCACGAGCTTCAACACAATGTCCCGGTTGGTTCCGTATCTGGTGACCCCGGAACCAAAAAGAATAGCTCGTTTTATCGGTGGTTTAGCCCCCGAGATAAAGGCAAGCGTGAAGGCCTCTCGGCCAGCTACTTTTAGATCTGTAGCTGACATATCTTTGTCCCTCACTCTGGATGCGGTCAGACAAAGATCACTGAGGAACAAAGATGCTGAGAAAAGAAAACGTGAAGATGATAACTCACGGAGGTCAAACAAAAGGCACGAGGAAACGGTGACAACAAGAAGGGATCTGAGTCAAGGAAAGATGGGCATCAGTCAGGTGAGAAGCCCAAGTGCAAGATTTGTAAGAAACAGCACTTTGGAAAGTGCAGACTCGAATCGAGCTCGCAGACTCAGTCGAGAACTTTTGCTTGCGGGATATGCAAGTCCAAGGACCACAAGACCTTGGATTGCAAAAAGTTGAAGGATGCAACTTGCTACAGCTGTAATGAGAAAGGGCACATCAAAACCTACTGCCCTAAATACGCCAAGAAGCCTGAAGAGGCCAAGAAGACAAATGCTAGAGTCTTCAGAATGGATGCAAAGGAAGCGGTTCTAGACGACAATGTGATTACAGGTACTTTCCTTGTAAATGATGTCTATGCAAGAGTGCTTTTTGATTCAGGTGCTGATAAGTCTTTCGTAGATAATAAGTTTTGCAAATTGCTGAATTTACCTGTCAAAACCTTAAGTGTGAATTATGAGGTGGAGTTAGCAGATGGCACCATAGAAACCGTCTCAACTGTGTTAGATGGATGTGTTATATCCATTAAGAACCACTCTTTTCCTCTGTCCCTACTTCCCTTTAAGTTAGCCGGTTTTGACATAGTTTTGGGTATGGACTAGTTATCTCATAACCAGGCCCAAATGTCTGCAACAAGAAGCAGGTGGTGATAAAGACTCCGTCTGGTGAATCACTTACCATTCGGGGAGATACCCAGTATGGGCTGCCTGAGCAAGTGACTATGCTCAAGGCTTCAAAGTGTTTAAAGAAGGGTTGTGTCATCTACATGGAACAAGTGATTATTGATGAACCTAAACCGAAGATTGAAGACATCCCCGTCATTTCTGAATACCCTGAAGTGTTTCCTGAAGATCTACCTGGCTTACCACCAAATAGGCAAGTAGAATTCAGAATTGACATCATCCCTGGAGCAGCACCTGTTGCTAGAGCACCTTACAGGTTAGCACCCACAGAAATGAAGGAATTAAGAACGCAATTAGACAAATTGCTAGCTAAAGGTTTCATTAAACCTAGTGCGTCTCCGTGGGGAGCGCCAGTCCTGTTTGTCAAGAAAAAGGATGGATCGATGCGTCTGTGCATCGATTACCGTGAGCTTAATAAGGTCAAAATAAAGAATAGGTATCCTTTGCCCAGGATCGATGATTTGTTCGATCAATTGCAAGGGGCAAGTTATTTCTCGAAGATTGACTTGAGGTCAGGCTACCACCAACTGAAAGTTAGAGATGAAGACGTACACAAAACTGCATTTAGGACTCGTTATGGTCATTACGAGTTCCTAGTGATGCCTTTTGGGCTCACTAATGCACCAGCCGCGTTCATGGATCTCATGAATCGCGTTTGCAAGCCTTACTTAGATAAATTCGTCATCGTTTTCATCGACGACATTCTTATCTACTCGAAGAACCAAGCTGACCATGAGAAACACCTTCGCTGTATTCTTAAACTTCTACATCATGAGAAACTCTACGCCAAATTTTCCAAGTGTGAGTTTTGGCTTCGAGAAGTCCAATTCCTTGGACATGTGGTGAGTGAGCGTGGTATCCAAGTGGATCCCGCTAAGGTAGAAGCAGTTATGAACTGCAAGGAGCCAAAGACGCCTACAGAGATTCGTAGCTTCCTGGGATTGGCAGGATATTATAGGCGTTTCATCGAAAAATTTTCAAGGATTGCTGCACCCCTAACTTCGTTGACTCGTAAGAAAGTGAAGTTCGATTGGGGTCCTAAACAGCAAGAATCTTTCGATATCTTGAAGCAGAAGTTGAGCAATGCTCCTGTACTGACATTTCCTGAAGGTACCGAAGAATTCGTAGTTTACTGCGATGCATCACACACTGGCATGGGGTGTGTGCTTATGCAGAAGGGCAAGGTTATTGCCTATGCATCACGTCAGTTAAAGGTGCACGAAAAGAATTACACCACCCATGACTTGGAGTTGGGTGCCGTTGTATTTGCACTAAAACTATGGAGGCATTAGTTATATGGAATCAAGTGTGTGATCTATTCGGATCACAAGAGCCTTCAGCACCTGTTTAATCAGAAGGATTTAAACATGAGGCAGCGCCGATGGATGGAGACTTTAAATGATTATGATTGCGAAATCAGATACCATCCCGGCAAGGTGAATGTAGTCGCTGATGCCTTGAGTCGAAAGGAAAGGGTGAAACCCATCCGAATCAATGCCAAGAGCATTGAAATAAAGAACAGTTTGAATGAAAGGTTGTTAGCTGCACAGAAGGAAGCTGTGTTGGAAGCTAATTATCCTAACAAAAAGCTAGGAGTAACTGAGGAGCAGTTATCTCTTGGCAAAGACGGAATTCTGAGATTGAATGGACGAATATGGGTTCCAATTTATGGAGGACTCCGGGAGGTTATCCTTCAGGAAGCCCATAGTTCTAAATATTCCGTTCATCCTGGAGCTGATAAGATGTACCAGGATCTGAGGGCAAACTATTGGTGGATAGGCTTAAAGAAGTCTGTAGCTGCCTATGTAGCTAAATGCTTGACATGTGCACAAGTAAAAGCAGAACATCAAAGCCGTCAGGTTTGCTACAACAGCCTGAACTTCCTACTTGGAAGTGGGAAATGGTAACTATGGATTTTATCACCAAGTTACCCAAGACAAGAAAGGGAAATGATACGATATGGGTTATAGTTGATAGACTGACTAAGTCAGCACATTTCTTACCCATCAAGGAGACTTACAGCTCCGACATGTTAGCCCAGTTGTACGTGGATAAGATTGTAGCTTTGCATGGCATACCTGTGTCTATTATCTCTGACTGAGATACTAGATACACGTCACATTTTTGGAAAAGTTTCCAGCAATCTTTGGGCACGCGTTTGAATTTTAGTACGGCTTACTATCCTCAGACGGACGGTCAGAGTGAGCGTACTATTCAAACTTTGGAAGACATGCTTTGAGCATGCGTGATCGATTTAGGTGGTAGTTGGGATAACCACCTGCCGTTAATCGAATTCTCCTACAACAATAGCTACCATACCAGCATCAAAGCTGCGCCTTTCGAGGCCTTATACGGTAGAAAGTGTAGAACGCCCGTTTGTTGGGCGGAAGTTGGAGATGTCCAATTATCAGGACCAGAGATAGTCTTTGAAACGACGGACAAGATTGTCCAGATTCGTGACCGTCTCAAAGCTGCCCGGGATAGGCAGAAGAGTTACGCAGATCCAAAGCGTAAAGCTATGAAATTTGAAGTAGGCGACAAAGTGTTGCTTAAAGTATCACCCTGGAAGGGGGTGATGCGATTTGGTAAGAAAGGCAAGCTAAGCCCGAGATACATAGGACCTTTCGAGGTCATCGAACGTGTCGGGTCAGTTGCCTATAAGTTAAACTTGCCTGAAGAGCTCAGTAGTATACATAATGTATTCCACATCTGCAATCTGAAGAAGTGTTTCGCAGACGAATCACTGGTCATACCACATACAGATGTGCATATAGATGAGAGCTTGAAATTTGGGGAGAAACCATTGTCGATTGAAGATCGACAGGCTAAGAAGCTTCGAAGGAAGCATGTACCTATTGTAAAGGTAAAATGGGATGCCCGTAGAGGTCCCGAATATACGTGGGAGGTTGAGTCCACGATGAAAGAAAAGTACCCTTATTTATTTCAGTAAATCTCGAGGTCGAGATTTCTTTTAAGGGGGTGAGGATGCAACACCTCGAAAATTCACGTCCTATAATATGTTGACACGTGTCATATGTTTGAACGCGTGAAAGAATGTTATGAAAGGATTAAAGTTGACAATCATGAAAAGAATATGAAAATACGAGTTCTAAATGTCAACAGTGAATAAATATATTGTACATTAACCCTACATGATGCTCATACCTTCAAACGAATAAATCATGGATCATACGAAGCTAAATATGAAAGAAAGTGAGAGATTACAAACTACAGGGGTTAAATGTGTCAACATGTTTAAGTTATACCTCTGAGTGACCTTTTGACAAACCTGAAGCTTTGTAACGGTTAATTATGCTCACTAGAATGCACGATATAAATTTCATAAAGTTTCGTTATCATATGAGAAAGTTATGATCAAATTCGTATACAAGGGGTTAAAGCGTCAACGTTGAAAGTAAGGACTTCTCGGGTAACAATAAAGTTAACCGAGGACTTAACAAAGTGGGTAAATGTCTTGAAGCCCTTATATGTCAAATTAGAGGGTTTAAATTGCAAGAAATAAGTTAGTTGACCTTTCGGAAGGGCCAAGAGACGAGATGCAACAACTTGAAAACGTTTTTGTCTAATCAGAGAGCCCAAGCGGGCCGCGTAAGACCCATCAACACCCTTACGCGGGCCGCCTGGCCCGCCCAGATACAGAAACTTCAAACAGCAGCATGTATTCTCGCTTAACCGACCTTTAACAGATATTTCCACTTTGTGGGCGACCCCTAAGTGCCTCCTAGAACCTTAGGGACATGTGTTGATGATCAGGAACCATTGGTAGTGTTGTGTGTCAACAATCCATGGTGATTAAAGCACTATAAAAGGGCCAAGGTTGCAACCATTTTTCTCACACCTTCCATCTGCACTTTGGATCATTTCTGGAGCTCAAGACTTCTCTCTAAGCTTCACAAATCGTGCGTAGGACTTCAGTAAGTTTGCTTATCCTTCCTTAGTTAAGTTTTTGCTTAGTTTTAGCTTAAAAGTCAAACCGTCGTAATTAACGGTTGACTTCAAGATTAATCACTAATGGTCCAGTGATTAGTCGAATTGAAAGTGGTTATAAGTTGGTAATTATGTGGGTAATAAACCCTTAAAAGGGTTCCCCCTGATTTCCACTCTAACTAGGTCTAATGTCGGGTCAAACTTGTTATTAAAAAGTCAACAGGATACTTATTTTCTAATTTAAGCATAATTAGCAATATAGAACACATACAACCAGTTTGATCATTAATATAACTTGGTAATTAGTATAAGGACATGTCTAAACATGTTCAACCCGACAATTTACTGTTTAGACCCGGTTCGGAACCGAAAGTCGCAAAGCTTTGACTTTTGCTTTGACTTCAGTTCTGACCCGTTTTGGTATGTTTTAGAAATACCTTAGAGCTTTAATAGGACCAGGTTACATGCTAGTATAACCCTCTGTGGTTATACACCATGGTTCATTAGTTAACCAATTAATATGCATGATTCCGTTAATTGCTCATATGTTGACCGTTATGCCCTTTTCACCTTAAAACATGATTTTTGAAAATGTAAAAGAGTAGAAACCTTAGTTTCTAAATTATAAACTTGCACCCAAAATTTGAGATCAGTTTGAGGTGTAGATTAAGAGTTATGCTCGTTAGCGTAAATTGAAAGTTTTTTAGCGATTAAACGACATAATTAGCGTATAGCCTAATTAAACATACTTTTTGATATCAAGCTTATTACCCACTGATGTAATATATTATTTTGGGATTTTTGAAGATTTTTAATTAATTTTAGGCTGAGCATAACTTATAGTCATAGGCTTAATCCGGTAATTGTCGGTTTTGCCCTTAGGGGCTATAAAATGAGTTTTACATATCTAATTGACTCCAAACCTTTTTCTAATGACTACACACGTTAAATAAATTATTTTAAACCTTCTGGAATAATAAAAATATCAGCTTTATGTATAGAACCCGAAAATGGCTTCTAATCGCCTTTTTAAGCGTTTTTAACGCATAGTATGTACTAGAACTATTTTAAACATACAAGGGTTGATACCTACCAATATTTTAGGTAAATTATGATATTTTAACAGTAAGCAAAAGTTGTTTAACTCAGACTTCAGTTTTGAGCTTTTCGGCTTATGTGAAATTACCAAAATGCCCCTACTACGGTGCATAGTTTGGTTATAATTGATAAATTTCACATATATACGTTACCCTACTGTTATAACTTAGTAAACTAAGTATTTTTTCTGATTATATCAGACCTATAACTCATATTAATACTTAAACTCTTTTATAACCTTGTAAATGACCAAACTACCCCTACGGGGCATAGTTTGTGTTTAAATTCGTTTCGGGCATAATAAAAGACATCTTACTAATGTCACAACATATTTGAGACATATTAACTTAGGAAACCTGTATATGGCTCTCATGAATACCCGTTACGCATATTACGCGTTCGGTTCGGTTTATGTAACTAGTTTGCATAAATTAGCCGAAACGGGTCAAACCTTATCGGTTTTATCTCAAAATCCAGAATGTGTATAATGTACCCATATTAAGCAAGTCTTCAAACTTGTAGGGTCTAAATCACATTCTATCCGGTCTTCGCTTAATCGTGCGTACGAACCGTATCTTTGAAACTAACCGGTCTAAGCTTAAGCTTAATTAAAGACCCGTTAGGATTCTAATAGGTTATTATAAACCTTCGTTCCAGAATAGGAGGACCAGTAAAAGCTACTTGCATTTGCTTATTGTGATTATTACTTTGCTCAGGTAAATACTTTTAACTTATTTTCCCTATACGGGCTTGGGTTACGGTATATAAAATACCGCTTGGTCGGGCATTAAATCTTCCATCGTTTGGTGGTTAATTGAATAATTTAATCGGCCCGTTTAAATATGTTTTGTTTACTTAAAGCATCTGGGGGGTTAATGACCATGTCCCGGATATCCCTGGCATCATTTTACGAAATAGCCACGACTTAAGCGCGGGGTGTAGGCGTACACCCGTCAGTGCATAAAAGAATAATGTGGTGTGTCTATTGATCTTTAACCCGGACACGATCCGGGCTACTGAACGCATAAAGAACATGTAGTTCTTTTACAAGATTATATATTTAAATGATTATCCCAAGTTATAAAATGTTTATGCCACGTGCATCCAAATCAATTTTTAATCATTTTTAAAATGAGTCAGTTGATTGTATTTACCAGTGTAAACTGACGTATTTTCCTAAAAAGATTAAATGCAGGTACTAAGCGTAATAGGCTAGATTTTCTCCTTAGCATCAATAAAGAGTCTCGCAAGCTTAAGATGCCTAACGTCTGTTGAACTACTGTTTCCATTTTATTTTTGATCCATCTGTGGATAAACAATCGACTGTTGTGATACTTGATATTACAATATTATATTCAGTTGAATTATATCTTTCATTTGCTTCCGCTGTGCATATTAAATATTGTGTTGTTTGACTATTATGTTGCCAACCACGACACGATACTCCTCACCGGGCCCACCGGTGACACGTGGAATCCGGGGTGTGACATTATTGCTTCCATCATAGTTGAATCCTGCATCTTTTTAGTTCTTGCATACAAAACACCCAAGATCAATCAGATATGAGGAGAGCAATTTGAAAAGCAGGGGAACCTAATCTGACTTTTCTAAGCTGCAACTGCATTAAATACTTTCTACCCTATTGACCCGGCACGCCTTATTTGGGGCTGCTAACCGGTTTGACTATAGACTTCGTTTTGGCAAAAAATACCCTATGGCACTATTTCATTTGACCCGTCAACAACAATTCTTAACTGGAACAGGAAAACCTTTCACTTAACAACACAACGGGCAAGCAAAAAAATGGATGTAATAATGAATATGATTAATTAGAGTCGTATTTTGTTGAGAAGGGTCAGCTGAAAAATATTTTTTATTTTAAAAAAGTGAAATAAGCAAAAACAACTGGATAACATATTTTATTTTATCCAAATTTGCTTACGTGCTAAATAAACTGTACATAGACATTTTGGTCCTGTCACAGCCATTAAACCCTTAAATGAAAAACAATATCATGCAACCCCAAGTAACTAAAGTACAATTTCATCATTTTACACCATCATTCCCGCATATATCTATGAATTAAAGGTTAGTTTGATAGATTCAGAATCAACACACTCTTGTGTTCAAACCAATGAGATCCAAGTGGAAAACTATCATTTGTAAGATAAAAACGAAAGAACAGGTTCTGATTACACCTTTATGGAGCAAAATCTGAAGAATAATAGTGACGAAATTGAAATATGAAACTCACGCGTTCTTCTTTCCTCCCTTATTTCCCTTAGAAGATTAACTTATTGCAATCGTTTCTGCACTGCCCCTATGAGCTTTGAGTAATACAATTACACGGTTAACATTAAAAGAATGGCACATACAACATATTGTACGCATATAACTTATCATTTTGCCTGAACATTTCCTAGTTTTAAGAAAGTTTCTATTCACACAGAGCTCAAAAATTCGAATTGCAGATATTAAGAACAAAACGGACAAATTACATATAGAATTAGTTTCGTCAACAATATTATAGAATATACCAACCTGAGAGTGATATTGTTTCACGAGGCTCATTAAGTTTTCAACCGCATTCAACCCTAGCACAACAATCACAAACAATACTCATCGTCATCAACCACCATAGATTTGAACAGTAATCACAAAGTGCAAGAACTAAAAAGATGCAATACCTAAAATCCGTGAAAGCCTTCCACATAGTAATCACAATCTGGAAGAGCTAAAGGATTCAGTATTAGAAGACAATACCATTTCTACTCGCAATAATCACAAATTGCAAGAACTAAAGAAAATGCAATACCTAAAATACTTAATAGCCTTCCACACATAATCCATATCTGCATCCTTTTCAACTACCAGTTTCACCATACGACCCCTCCTCCACAAAGTCAAGACAACAATCGGTATTACAAATTCAAGATGAATAAATATCATTTGAAGTAGTGTATATTTCTTTTTACACTTTGAAATCGTTAGATTGAATTGAGTGGTGTCGACCCATTTCAATCCTAATTTTCTGGTCAGTTTTCAAGTTTATAAGTAGAATAAATTTGAGTACACCATAATCATAGTGTAGATAACCATGTGTGTTTTCAAATACCAATAGTTAGGCTAGAACATCAGGAAAAAAACAATCCTAACCTAAGCCATTTGGCCAAAGAGCTTTTGACCATCCCATACTTATACCAAGGTTGTGGAGTGATAGAATTATGACTAAGTACCTTAGAAGAGCTCTATCTATTAACTTATTGCTTCCATCATAGTTGAATCCTGCATCTTTTTAGTTCTTGCATACAAAACACCCAAGATCAATCAGATATGAGGAGAGCAATTTGAAAAGCAGGGGAACCTAATCTGACTTTTCTAAGCTGCAACTGCATTAAATACTTTATACCCTATTGACCCGGCACGCCTTATTTGGGGCTGCTAACCGGTTCGACTATAGACTTCGTTTTGGCAAAAAATACCCTATGGCACTATTTCATTTGACCCGTCAACAACAATTCTTAACTGGAACAGGCAAACCTTTCACTTAACAACACAACGGGCAAGCAAAAAAATGGATGTAATAATGAAAATGATTAATTAGAGTCGTATTTTGTTGAGAAGGGTCAACTGAAAAATATTTTTTATTTTAAAAAAGCAAAAAAAAAAAGTGAAATAAGCAAAAACAACTGGATAACATATTTTATTTTATCCAAATTTGCTTACGTGCTAAATAAACTGTACATAGACATTTGGTCCTGTCACAACCATTAAACCCTTAAATGAAAAACAATATCATGTAAGAACATGCAACCCCAAGTAACTAAAGTACAATTTCATCATTTTACACCATCAATCCCGCATATATCTATGAATTAAATGTTAGTTTGATAGATTCAGAATCAACACACTCTTGTGTTCAAACCAATGAGATCCAAGTGGAAAACTTCATTTGTAAGATAAAAACAAAAGAACAGGTTCTGATTACACCTTTATGGAGCAAAATCTGAAGAATAATAGTGACAAAATTGAAATATGAAACTCACGCGTTCTTCTTTCCTCCCTTATTTCCCTTAGAAGATTAACTTATTGCAATCGTTTCTGCACTGCCCCTATGAGCTTTGAGTAATACAATTACACGGTTAACATTAAAAGAATGGCACATACAACATATTGTACGCATATAACTTATCATTTTGCCTGAACATTTCCTAGTTTTAAGAAAGTTTCTATTCACACAGAGCTCAAAAATTCGAATTGCAGAATTTAAGAACAAAACGGACAAATTACATATAGAATTAGTTTCGTCAACAATATTATAGAACATACCAACCTGAGAGTGATATTGTTTCATGAGGCTCATTAAGTTTTCAACCACATTCAACCCTAGCACAACAATCACAAACAATACTCATCGTCATCAACCACCATAGATTTGAACAGTAATCACAAAGTGCAAGAACTAAAAAGATGCAATACCTAAAATCCGTGAAAGCCTTCCACATAGTAATCACAATCTGGAAGAGCTAAAAGATTCAGTATTAGAAGACAATACCATTTCTACTCGCAATAATCACAAATTGCAAGAACTAAAGAAAATGCAATACCTAAAATACTTAATAGCCTTCCACACATAATCCATATCCGCATCCTTTTCAACTACCAGTTTCACCATACGACCCCTCCTCCACAAAGTCAAGACAACAATCGGTATTACAAATTCAAGATGAATAAATATCATTTGAAGTAGTGTATATTTCTTTTTACACTTTGAAATTGTTAGATTGAATTGAGTGGTGCCGACCCATTTCAATCCTAATTTTCTGGTCAGTTTTCAAGTTTATAAGTAGAATAAATTTGAGTACACCACAATCATAGTGTAGATAACCATGTGTGGTTTCAAATACCAATAGTTAGGCTAGAACATCAGGAAAAAAACAATCGTAACCTAAGCCATTTGAGTAACAATTAGAAATAATTCAGTAAATTATGCCATTTGTTCCTACCTCGTCGAATTTAGATGAGGTAAAGAAACAAAACTGTTGGTTATATCAATTAAAATTTTACCTCTTAGGCATCTAAACAAATTAGTGAACCAGTTAGCTCCAACTATGGAAATATCATGTTAAGCTAAAAAAATTAAGTAATAACCTCATACAAAATAAAAACTAAAGATAAACAATATCGGAGTTGGATTCTGATCCTTTCTCATCAAACCAATTGCTGCTTGATCATAATTATGAAAAAACAAACATCAGATCACACGGAATTTCTAATTTGAAAGCCTTGTCATGAATTCAAATGTTATTAAATAAATTCTAATACTGGTTTAAAGATGTGAGCAATGATAAGACTTCTAATTAGGGGAAGGGTGTGATTAGCCAACTAAAAGGCACAAACATTCAAATAGAAATAAACACTACTAGTTAATTTATATAATGAATCAGTAGTAGGATCGAATATGGTTTGATTTTGATCAAATTAGCAAATTAAATGATGTAAAACTAACCTTATCGAAGCGGCATGCCTCGAGTACTGTTATGGTATCGGTCGGTTTTTCTCTTATTAAGTTACTTGAATACAAAGCCAACGCATTTAACGTGTCAGCAACCGCCTTTCGAGTTGACCAGTCAACACTATTAAGACAGTCATGAATACTTTGTAGCAGTGGCTCCCAATATTGTGGAGAAATAGCACCAACCTGCCACAACTAAATAAATTTTACACATAATACATCATGATTATAGTCTTATAGGATTGTATATTAAGAATATAAGTTTTTGGTCATAAGATATTCAAATAAAAGTTTATGGGCGTTTGGAACTTTTATCTGAAATCTAAATAACCAGTTTCTAATGCTTGGATAAAAATATTATGCTTCAAATGTATTTGATCATTTAGGGATCAGATAAGAAGTTTCATAGAAGCTAAAAACAAATAATCTGAAGTCGTATTACCTAGGGATGAGCTCGGTACCAAGCGGTGCCATAAGTCCCAAAAAGTGGGTACCAATACCAAAAATACCCGGTACGGTACGGTTCAGTACCAGTACCGAAAACGCAAAATGTCGGTACCAAAAATCGAACCGGTTCGGGAAATTCTGAACCGGTACTTAGTACCATTTGCTCATCCCTAATATCACATACTTACCCCTTCTCTAAAAACAAAGTATCAAATCTTTATTTGTAAATTTTGATAAATTTGATATACCATGACATAATCTATAATCTAATGGCCCGGATCGATTAGAATACAAACACCAAAACACAAGATTAAACGAATTGGCTCGACTCTTTTTGTACACGAATTACAATAACTATAGCCATCATTCTTGGAAAACAAGAAACTTAGACCACTCGAATAAGAAAGTAAATAAAGATTCAATCTTGACTCAAAACTCTAAAAATACGACTTCATAAGTAAAAACTCCTTAAAAAATAAACCAAAAATAAGGACACTAATACCATTCGGTTACATGAATAAAACGATTAAGTCTAACAACATAATCCACACATGAATAAATGAACAATTATCCAGCATTGACCATTTGACCTAACCTGAGCAAGACTTGAAACAACAGGCAAAAGAGTAGCATTACCCAAAAAATTAGGACTATTAAAAAACTTGCAGATCCTCCCACAAAGTTTCTGAAACCCCAAAACAGGTGGTTCAGAAGCCATATCCACCACTCTACCCAAACACATTGCAGCACCAGCTTGCACCCACTTATTCGGCTCACTCATCGCCTCAAACAACAGCTTCACAAACCAAGAATTAATTACATCAATATGTAAGAAGTTTATTAGGGTAAAATATACAAACTTAAGGGGAATAACAATACCTGCAGTAACATCCAGTGGCCCGAAAACATCCAGATCTGTTTCTGAAAAGCGTGTCTAAGAAGCCGCGTGAAAGGAAAATAGAGGAAAAGGGTTTGGCGCTCTTCAAGAATTATCTAGCCAAAGAGCATGTCCACATCATCAAAATGATTGGCTAAGAATAGCCCTTGTGGCCTAAGAGAATTCATTTAGGTGCTGTTTGTTTTTGCTTCAAACAGCTGCAAATTGCTTATGTCTGCAGGCGGGCAGACATAAGATGTTGAAGACTATTTGTTTTTTTTTTTAAACAGATCTACAAATGGCTTCTTTCTTCTTCAAAAAAAGCTAAGAACATTTGCTTCACACATCTTCACAAAACATCTTCTGATACATCACCTCCTCCAACACCACCTCCGCCACCTCCTCCGCCACCACCTCCGCCACCTCCGCCACCTCCGCCACCTCCTCCGCCACCACTTCCGCCACCACCTCCGCCACCTCCTACATCTCAGCCACCACATCTCCGCCACCAAACCATCGTCAGAGAGAGAGAGAGATCTGTGAGAGAGAGTGAGAGAGATCTGTGAGAGAGAGAGATCGCTGAGAGAGAGAGAGAGATCTGTGAGAGAAAGAGAGAGAGATCGGTGAGAGAGAGAGAGAGACCGTAGAGAGAGAGAGAGAGGCGGTGGTGTGATGGCGGAGGTGGTGCGGTGGTGGTGGCGGAGGTGGTGCGGTGGTGGTGGTGGTTGTAGAGAGAGAGAGAGTTTGTAGAGAGAGAGAGAGAGAGCAGAGATAACTGGTGTGTGTTGTGTGTTTGTGTGTGTGAAGTTGTTTTTGAAAGAAAAAAACAAACCCCCTTCTTCTTGCAGACTGCAGACATTTGGTCCACATCTTCTCTTGCAGATGCCTGCAGATGTGGTCCACAGACTACAGATATTTTACATCTGAAAAAACAAACAGCACCTTAGTATAATAGATAGATTACTTTTGTCCTTTTCACAATCTTTTGTTTTTTTAAACTTGTCATTTTCACAATATTTTTTAGTAAATTGCCATTCTAGTTCCTGAGTTTTTGTCCAAATTGTCATTTTAGTCTAAATAATTTTTTTTCTCCCCTAGGTCCCTAACTTTTTATTTTTCTTGCCATTTTGATCACACTGCCTAATTTAGTTTAAAAACCAGGTTATAATCAGAGGTATTTTTGGCATTAAATTATTATGAGGTTTATAACTTATATTGTAAACTACCACTGGTTATCACTACAGTCATGCTAAAAAATGAAAAAGTCAAGGACCAAAACGAGAAAAAAAAACTATTTAAACTAAAATGACAATTTAGTAACTAAAATGACAATTTAATTTTTTTTTTCGAAACATTTCCCCCTTTCGCCAAAATCCCCAAAAGTCCAAAACCCTATTTTTCAAATAAGCAAATAAGTAAAAAAAAAAAAAAAAAAAAAAAAAAAAAGCTTAGCCAAACAGCCCCTAAACCCTAATTTTCAACTTCATTCCACAATCTCCATCTTCACTCTGCATCCTCTAACCTAACCTAATGATGAAATCACTAATCTCTTCAACACGATCACCCTCAATCTTATCCCCAAATCTTGTATTTAATCCCTATAACTCGTTTTCCTCCGTTTACAATTTCGTATCTGTTAAAAACCCTAACTTTCTCCGTGGATTACGGTCTCGTAGACCACCTGCATCTTCGTTTTGTTGCTATTCTTCAAGCACAGATGTGGACGGCCGGTGTTACCAACCGGAGGGTGAAGTTCACGTGATTGTTGGGCCTATGTTTGCCGGAAAAACCACTACTTTGCTGAGACGGATCAAGTCTGAAAGCTCCAATGGCAGGTTTGTAAAGTTACTGAATTTATTTATTTATTTATTTGTTTACTTTGGATTGTTGTTAGCTCGAAAAAAGCTTGCGTTTTGCAGAGGCGCAGCTTTCAAGGGGCCCGGGGCGCCCGACCCCGGACTTTTCGCTCAGTAGTGTTATGTATGTACGTTTGGTATAGAATTTTTAGGTATATATGTTTTCGACCCCCGGTTTTATAAATTTTTTTTACTTATATAGAATTTTTAGGTCCGACACCCCGAGTGGAAATTTTCAAGCTTCGCTGTTTGTAAACAAGCCAAGACTGATTGTAATATGCATATATATAAGGTTTTAAAGGTATAACATAAATTGTAATATATACAATGTGTGGGTTTAAATTATTTCTTTTTGTACAAAATAAACACTTCCCGAGCTCAGCTCAACATTTCAGTTCGTTAAGATAAGCAAGCCGCGCCTTTTTCTAGTTTTCTTACCTACTGTTATCCATAGTTCCGTACAAGTCAAAACCACATGCTTGTTAATGATTGGTTGTCTACATAAACAGTTTATATTTGTGCAGCTTGTGTGGATATTATGCACTGTGTGTGAAAGATTATTGTACCATGATTGATAGTTAGCTTTGTGAATTGTGATATTAAGTGTTGTTAGTGTTAAAGTGTTTTACATGCCCATACAGAAACTCGTGAGGCTACACATTCAACGTGTGTGTCTGAGACCAAAGTTATAGCCCTTCTCTCAGTCTTCATATATATAATCTGTTTTATGAAGATGCATATAAAATTTACTTCATGCTTTCTGTTCCAATAGCTGAATCCAATTATCACTAGTAAGGTATTCCCAGATTTCAGGCTAGGGTCCCTAATGTTGTCGTTAGCACGGATGCGACATTGAAGAACCTATGTTTTTCCGGAAGACTGGTCGACGCAATTCGATTACTATGTCAAACCGGACGGCAGGTGGGCCTAGAGACGTATTCTCTTCTTTTGCAAGATTGCATATTCAAAAAAAATTATCATCTCGGCCGAAGAATTCATTCACAAATGGTCACCACTGGGTTCGTTCCCAACACGTATTTGAACATCAAGTTGTTAATATTGTACGCAAAGTCCGGAGATCTGGTTACCGCTCATATTATTTTCGATACATTAGTCACGCCCAACGTGATTTCGTGGAACGCGATGATTGCGGGATACGTGCAAAAGGGTCTCCAAGAAATGGGATTAAATCTTTACGATGAAATGAGACGAAGCGGTTTAACACCCGACCAGTTCACTTTCGCGTCGGTTTTGAGGGCGTGTGCCACTCTGGCGATGTTAGAGAAGGGTAAACAAGCACATGCGGTTTTGATTAAAAACCATATATGCAGTAACGTTGTTGTGAATAGTGCGCTTATTGATATGTATTTCAAATGTAGCTGTGCGTATGACGGGCATCGAGTATTTAATAAGTCATCCGATAAAAACGTCATTACATGGACTTCCTTAATATCCGGATATGGTCAACACGGGAGAGTCAAAGAGGTATTGGAATGTTTCGATAGGATGATAGACGAAGGATTTAGACCGAACAATGTTACGTTTCTTGCGGTTCTTTCCGCTTGTAGTCACGGAGGTTTGGTTAACGAGGGTCGGGATTACTTTCATTCAATGAAAAACGATTACGGGATTCAGCCTGGAGAAAAACATTACGCAGCAATGGTGGACATTCTAGGACGTTCGGGAAAGTTAGACGAAGCTTACGAGTTTGTGAAAAACGCACCGTGTAAACGACATCCTGTGATATGGGGCGCGCTTCTTCAGGCATGTAAGGTTTACGGAAACATGGAAATGATGAAAATTGCTGCGAAAAATTACTTTGAACTGGAAGCGGATAATGTTGGTAAGTATGTCGTTTTATCGAATGCGTTTGCGACTTTTGATCAGTGGAGTAACGTTGCGGAGATTAGAAGCGGGTTAAAGGAACTCGGGATGAAAAAGGAGCCCGGTTATAGTATGATTGAGGTGCAAAAAAAGGTTCATTTTTTCTTTATGGGACACAACATGCATGAACAAACAGAACAAATATATGAGTTGATCAAGGATATGAATTGCGTTTTAAAAAACGCAAGCTATTTTCCGGATTTCATCGGTACTAGCGTTGATTAATGCATGAGGGACATGCGGAATTGCGTTTTAAAAAACGCAAGCTATTTTCCGGATTTCATCGGTACTAGCGTTGATTAATGCATGAGGGACATGCTCATCTTTAATGTAGGTATGATAAATGATGATGGATTTGATGTTAAAATGTAGTAGGTACGAGGTGGTATTACCAGAGAATTGATACCACATAAAGGGTTAGTACTAGAGGTGGTAAAATGGGTGAGTCGAGTGGATCGGTGTAAGGTCCTTGTCGGGTTTTGTGACCTGGAACAATTTTAATTTTAATTTTTATAAGCAAGTATTATGTCATATATGATTTCAATAGTTCTGTTGTTTTAGTAATAATCTAATTTACTGAATAAATTGATTGACATTGTCTGCACTAAAAACACATCGTTGTAAGCTAATATATTCTTTTCATTTTACGTATTAGACTCGTTTGCAAGTAAAGGGGTTGAGATCGTCATCTCTAGTTACTAGTTAGTATAGTGTACTGCAACTAGTGATTTTTGGACACTCTACATTTATTAAAGCTTCAGTTTCATGAGCTATTGCTTTTTGAATAGCATTACGGTAGGCAATTTCTTATAAGAAACATCAACTAAAATGCCATTTATTCGTATTTAGCTAGATGTCTATTTGCGTTTATCTTTTGGTTTGGAATTTAGTGTGAAGAATTATTGACTTTTCTGGTGAATACATTAATTATTCAGTATCTATTTTCACACAGAAATGTAGCTGTTATAAAGTCCAGCAAGGATACAAGATATGCATTGGATTCCATTGTGACGCATGATGGAGAGAAGTTACCATGTTGGCCACTGACTGCTTTATCATCATTCAAAGAAAGAATCGGTCTTGAAGCGTATCATAAGGTAACTTCAATGCGAAACTTATTTTTTGAGTTTTGAATTTGGTAAATCGTAAAGACTGTAACCGAACGGACTCGAACGCATGCATGTTTGTGTTCGTTCATTTAACTTTAACCGAACACGCACATATAATCAAACACACTTTTATGTTCATGTTTGTTCATTAAAAAATGATCATGTTCGTGTTCGTTTATGACTTTATGTTTGTTTAAAAATTAAAACCTAAAAGAACAATTCACAAACATAAACGAACATAAACAAGCAAACTTATACGAACATAATTTAATAAACATAACAAATGCAAATGAACATAATTGACCAAACACAAACGAACGTAGTTTTTTTATATAAACCAGTGACTAATTATGATAAGTTCAATTCGAAACCCATTTTTATTACTAGGAAGCCTAATTATCAATTGGTTATTTTTATATAAGTAGTTAGATCTTTAGTTTATTGTTTGTATATATTTATATAAATATCACTACTTATGCGGTTATTAAAATTTGAACGAACATAACGGACATAAACGGACTTTCACGAACATAAATGAACGAACAAAACAAGTGCTTGTGTTCGTTAGTTTACTTAAATGAGCAAAAAAGTTTATTAAATGAGCAAACAAGTGCTCGTGTTCGTTCGTTTACTTAATAAACTAACTTCCCATCGAACAGTTCATGGACGTTCGGCTCGTTTACAGGCCTAGCCATCTCTTATATATATGTTGTGGGCCCCATTGCATGTCGGGAGAATAAAAACCGCAGTAGCCTTTTGGTTGATGGAAAATAGATAAAAAGTGTTTATTGTTTGTTTTATTAAAATGGCATTTAGTTTGTATAGTAATTTTTTCTTTCATTCGGCTGTTGTGCGCTGGTAATAGCTAGAGGTGATCGGAATCGATGAAGCTCAGTTTTTCGAAGACCTCTATGATTTCTGCATCAAGGCCGCTGACCATGATGGCAAAACCATAATTGTTGCTGGTTTAGATGGTGACTATTTAAGGTAATGCTCGATAGTCTTCAATTTAACGCAATATATAGTTATGATGTTATCTGATGATTGAATGTTTTATGTATGGTTTGCAGAAGGAGCTTTGGAGTGCTTGATATAATACCGATTGCAGACTCTATAACCAAGTTAAAGGCGAAATGCGAGCTGTGTGGAAAGCCCGCATCTTTTACGTTAAGGAAGACTGACGAAACCGAGAGAGAACTGGTTGCTGGTGCAGATGTATACATGCCGGTTTGTAGACATCACTATGCCAGTGGTCAAGTGGTGAAAGAGGCCGCAAGAACTGTTCTTCAAACACGCACGGCTCAGTGTGGCTCGTTGTAGTAAGTGTTCGCATTCCGTTTTTAAGTGTTAGAACCATGGGATTGGGTTGAACAATTAGAACTGAGATTCCCACCCTTTGTAGGATATGTTACGTTATTCTGTAAGTAATGTGGTTTTGTTTAAAGTATGATTTTAGTTCAAAGTGTTGGGCGTATGATTTCGTGGTGTTTTTCTAGTCGGACATGAAGCATGATCTATCCTGGTCTTGATTCTTGAAAGCCAGGTTTGGGCTCGAGCTTACAACTAGAGGTGTACAAAACTCGGTTTGGGCTCAAACCTGTTTGGGTTGTAAACCGATCCGGTTTTTTATACCTTAGGCTCAAACCGGGTTGGCCCAAACCGTTTCGGGCTATAAACCGTTTTCTGGGTTGAAAAACCCAGCCCACTTGAACCGATTTGGACCGGGTGCAAAGCAGTTTGAAGTGTTAAAATCGTTTTTTTTATCTGGCCCAACTTGGTTCAGGTTGGAGCCGGTTCTCAACACAAAAATCTCGAATCTATGCCGAAGTGCCAAACCACCGGCCTAGGTTGGGGCCTGTTACAGTCTAATAAGAAAATAACAAATAGATGGTTTATTTTGTAATTGTTCTATTATCAAGTGTCGATTGTGCAAGTCAAAACAATTAAGGTTGTACTTAAGCGAACTGATTAATGAGATTGATGCATCGATGATTTGAGATAATTCTTCTCATGCCCATCGTCTTCACGATTTTGCCTCTCAATGGTGTTATGCGCTTCTTATCGTATGTTGGCTCTTACAACACATACTAAAATTTCTTATAAAGCTTGTTAAAAAAACATTAAGGTGACATTCTTTGTGAGTTTAAAATTATGTTTCAAGTGTTTCCTTGTTGAAGACAATAAAAGCATTTGCAATGTTAATGATAATGATGTGCCTAAACCGGCGACAGCCGTGATGTCTAGTTCAATTGCAACTGTGAGTCTAATATTGCTACAATGTGTGAACATTGGTGTTGTAATGATTCTCGATTACGTTAACACCCCTTCTCCATTAAAACGGTGTATCCAACACGTTCTAGTTGGTGTGTTCAACTTTTGTATATTTAATGGTCGCAATTACTGCTCATCTTAAACCCAAAAGTTCACAAAAGGGCTTAAAATCTGTCTAAATTATTCAAGATTTCGAAAATCATTCAAATTTATAAAATTCACCTTTTGAACAATTTTATAAAACCCCCTACCATTTAAATCCCCTTCTTTTATGATAAAAAATAACATTAAATATAACTTCCAACAAACCAAACAATACCTATCAGTTTTGGTGTGGTATTAGGAGTCTCGTCACCTCCCAACGTGGAGGTTATGAGTTTGAGTCTCATCTCGTCTAGAGCAAAATTGGTTTAGGTTAAACCAGTGATTTTATCACCGTAGGCAATTGGGTGGTAAATTTCATTTGAAATGGTGACAAACTGGGTCTCCAGCGCTGTCTGCATTCGCAGAGGTATGTGACCCTTTGCCATTAGTTTTAACGGGATAAGCAAGTTCATCATTAAAAAAAAACACATAAAATACAAACACCCCCAAATTAAGCTCGCATTGATGTCTCACTCATTTTTTTTTTGAACGACCAACGAATTCTCAAAATGGGCTACTGGCGAAATTCTCCACATCGGGATACACTCGCCCCCGAACTAGGGAAAACCCTCACCTAGGGCCGAAGCTCGTGAACACTCGCCCGAAGGCACTACAATGTGGTGAGGTAAAACCCGCTTAGTTCAAGGATCGAACTAGCGATCTCCACCTATTCGCCTAGTCTCCCATCATCACCAGGTGTCGCAGAAAATAATAGGAATGATGAGAATCGAACTTTGATCCCTTAAAACACCAAGTCTCTCTTTTACCGCTCACTCTCCCTAGGAATCGAAAGGGCGTTTCTAGTGCTAGGATGGGTGGGTGTCTCACTCCTATACACTCATCTTCCCACCAAACTCCCCCAAATCAAATTCTTCCAACTTCAACACATGATCTTACACAAACCCTCTTAAACTCTCCCAATCCCCACCTCAAATCCTTCACATTATGCTAAAAAGATCCAATCTTTTACCAACTCACATCCTCAAAACCCTAAAACCCCCACTCAAAACCCTACATTCATCACATACAAACCGCAACAACTGCTCACAATCCGAAACAGACTGGACCCAATTGCTAAAACCCTTCGACATCGAACACCTCAGCAAAACCCTCAACCGAATCACCCCAATTCAGCTTCAAAAACTTCTTAAACTCCCACTAGATCTATCAACTTCACTCCAATTGTTCAATTGGGCCAATACCCAGAAGAGTTTTTGCAATACTTTTGATGTTTATTATACTTTAATTGATAAAGTTTGTAGCTTTGGTGAGTTTAAAACTGTTGATAAGTTATTATTGCAGATGAAAGATGAAGGGATTGTGTTTCAAGAAAGTGTTTTTGTTATGATTATGAGGCACTATCAACGGGCCGGGTTGCCGGGTCAGGCGACCCGGTTGCTGTTGGAGATGAGGTCTGTGTATTTGTGTGAACCGGGGTGTAAGTCATATAATACGGTGTTGGATGTGTTGGTTGAAGGGGGTTGTTCGAAAGTTGCACGCAATGTGTTCGATGAAATGCTTCAGAGAGGCGTTGCGCCGGATGTGTTTAGTTTTTCGATTGTGATGAAAGGGTTGTGTAACGTTAATGAGGTGGATGCGGCGTGTGGGTTGTTGAGGGGTATGACGAAGTATGGGTGTGTACCGAATGCGGTTGTTTATCAAACATTGTTGCATGCGTTGTGTAAGTTTGATCGCGTTGACGAAGGGTTGAAGCTTTTTGAGGAGATGATACTCATGGGGTGCATGCCAGATGTTGAGACGTTTAACGATGTTATTCATGGTCTTTGTAGGGCGAAACGGATTCACGAGGCTGCAAAGTTAGTTGATCGAATGCTTCTTCGTGGGTTTAATCCGAATGATTTAACTTACGGAGTTCTTATTCACGGGTTGTGTCGAACGGGTCAAGTTGAAGAAGCTAAGGCTCTTCTTAGCAAAGTCCCTGAACCGAATAGCTTCATGTTTAACATGTTAATTAACGGGTTTATATCGAAAGGGCAGTTCGACGAAGGTAAAGCGGTAATTAGTGATAGCATGTTTAAAAACGGCTGCCAGCCGGATATTCATACGTACAATACACTCATTCGTGGTTTGTGCAAAACCAGGCGTTTAGTTTCAGCTCGTGAGTTGATAAACGAGATGACGTTAAAAGGGTGCGAGCCGAACACCGTTACATACACAATCTTGATCGATGGGCATTGCAAGGAACAACGATTAGAAGAAGCCGGTGAGATCATGCGTGAAATGTCGAAAAACGGGCTTCGGTTAAATACAGTGGGATACAATTCCATCATACATGCTCTATGTAAAGTCCGAAACATCCCCGAAGCGCTAAACATGTTTGACGACATGCGTGTGGAAGGATGCAAACCCGACATTTACACTTTCAACTCGTTAATATTCGGGTTGTGCGACGTTGACGAAATGGAAACCGCGTTAAAAATGTTCCAAGACATGGTGTTGGAGGGTGTTGTTCCAGATACCATCACTTACAACACGTTGATCCACGCTTTTCTAAAACGCGGTGCGATTCACGAAGCTTTTAAGCTCGTGAACGACATGTTATTTAGAGGATGCGCACTTGATGAAATAACATATAACGGGTTAATAAAGGCGTTATGTAGAGACGGAGCCGTTGAAAAAGCATGGGGGTTGTTTGAGGAGATGGTGGAGAAGGGTGTGAACCCAAGTACGGTGTCGTGCAATCTGTTAATCAACGGGTTGTGCAAAACGGGTAAAGTGCAACGCGCGTTTGATTTCTTGAAGGATATGGTGCATTTAGGGATGGTTCCGGACATTGTAACGTATAATAGTTTGATTAACGGGTTATGCAAGATGGGTAATGTTCAAGAAGCCGTGAATTTGTTTGAAAACTTGCGGTTTAAAGGGATGAATCCTGATGTGGTTACTTATAATACTTTAATATCTTCGTATTGTAAAGAAAGCATGTTTGATGATGCGTATTTGCTTCTAAATAGAGGTGTTGCTAAAGGGTTTGTACCGAATGATGTAACGTGGTATATATTGGTTTCCAGTGTTGTTAAAGAGGTTGATGATTTATAGATAGATTTGTGCATCTGGAACGGATTATAAGAGTTATAGAATCTTGTTTTGCTTTATTGGTGTCGGGAAGTTGTGTTATATATACTGTTGAAAATGGAGGGGTTTGAATTATATTGAAGGTTTGAAACCGATCGATGATTTGAGGGATCCAACTTATGAAGAATTCGGTTGATTCATATATGACGGTTGACATTTTGGTATGTCGATTGAAATCCGTTGAGGCAAAGAACTCTGAATATCGATGACCTCAATTGAAGAATCGCCAAAGATTATGAGTAGGTTTTGTATTTAGACAGATTTCACACTTTCGGTATATAATTTGTTTAAAATTTGATACTAATTAGTTTTGACTTTTGTTTGTTTGTGTTGATATTCTCCAGATTAGACAGAGTTCACGGACTGCTGCAACTTGAATATGTCTGTAATTCTTAAGGTCAGCAATTTGAGTCTTCCGCTCTACAAATATTTATTTTATGAACGCGAATACTGAAGTATTTATTGTATTAGTGACGTAAGTATATGATACTATTGGGGAGTGAGGACAAGAACCTTAGATGCAACTAATGAACCACAAACTACTAGGGATGTAACGAACCGGAGATAAGGTCTATAACATGTGAACATATATAACTATTTAAATGAGTAATAGAATGAATAGTAATGTTCACAAATAATAGAATGACTTGCAGCAATTTATAGATAAAGTCTATAACTCTATATGCATTCGTTCCTCTCTCTCGGTTTTTTAAAAATGCGTGGTGCTCTGAGGCGCTTAAGTGTAACCGTCGAACCAACACATCAACTAATTCCTTTGTTATACTCTTTAACATCCTGCAATTGAAATTTTAATGAAGTCAGCAGTGTTCTTTTTTGACCTGTATGCGGAGGTTTCAACTGGCTTGTTTGGTTTTTTTTTCGTTTACCTTTATTTTATTGTTGAACATAGCTTAGTATAGTCTCCCTGATTTCCACTTATCTGTACAGGAGGATACGAGTTTGAACAAGATGCCGCTGTTGAATCCCGTCATCATTTTTATTAATTGTTCTGAATGATGAGTTTTTGGGCATGGTCGCTTGTTTGGTTTCAATAGTTGTGTGGTCTGTTATTATTTCCGTTACTTTGCATATTTGTTGGACAACTGAAGTATTACTTTGCAAAGTAGATAAATACGTCAGTCGTCTAAAAAATACATAGTAACGTGAATAATAACATAAGACTTGTTTTTGGTACTATATGTTTTTAGAGGCCTGAGGGATTCGCTCATAATTGTGCTAAAAGGTTCGATATTCAAAGGTTCTTTGTTTTTGTTCAAAATCAGTTGCTCTTGCTACGTCGCAAGTTCATGTTAGGGGGTGAGTATCATGGCTGTTCAGGAAAAGAGAAGAAACGAAACTGCTGTTATTGACTTTCTGTTTGACCAGCTTTGACTGGTCAACTGTTGACCAGCGGCAACGTCAAAACAGAACAGAAATAAACACACGTACACTAACAACTAAGCAAACAGAAAAATAAAGGAACACAATTGATTTATGTTGTCCGCTCTAAACTGACATAACTGCAACTAGCGATTTGCCAAATACAGTCTTCTGGCAGAAAATATGATTTAAGGTTAGGCCTGGCTGCCCTTTTTTCCCATCAGCCGTCACATACTCAACAATTCATGCTCACGACGAGCTCTTGTGTATCGGACATGGATAAAATGTGATAGTTGGACTGTGGTGAATGGTTTACATATATATATTATTGCTGTTAATTTGGTATCCTGTTTGTATCGGACATGGGTAAATGTACGAGCATAAGATGAAGTCTTTTAACATAGTGACAGCTTATGTATAAAACTCAAATACTGGAGTTATTTATAATGAATATAGTGGTGAACTTATTTGTTTTACCTTGTAGCGAATACTCGACCTTGTTTTACAACCATTGCTTAAACACATGATGATGGTGAATTAAAGACTTCTCTATTGAAGATCGATCTTTCTTTCCTTTTAACTCATTATTTTCTTGTAAATTCAAGTGTTTCTTATAATAGTTTTCACCTTTTTTTAGAATTATTTAAAGAAATATTATCAATATGAAAAACATTCTTTAAGGAATTTTTGTTTACCAATATAAAGAAAAATATATTTTCGAAAACATATTAAACCTATGGGTGTGAATTTTGTTCACGATCCGAACACACGACACGAATCTAACATGAAATTTGCAGGTTTGGATTTAGTCTAAGCGGGTTAGGGTTAGTTTCAAGTTTCAAGTTGAACCCGCGAATCCGTTAGTCAAACTGTTTTGGTTCGTGTCAACCAAGGTGGGGTATTTTATGCCATAATTATAACTTAAAAGATAAATTGACATAAGATTTCATAATTAAAATATGTAACTTTTTATATACATTTGTGGTTTTTTTTTTTTTTTTGTAATGTCTTAATTTTAATATATTAACTTGTGAAAACCAAAAAAAAAATTGTTGAACAGGCCATATTCGAGTCAACCCTCGAATATTTGAGTCGTGTCCGTGTTCGTATGTATGACACGACTTTCCGGTTCCGGTCATGTTCGGGTTCAGTTAAAACTTTCGGGTTCGGAGTGGGTTAGACTCGCCAACCCACGGACACAACCCGTTTAGCACCCCTAGTTAATCCCCCTAAACTTTAAAAATACGACTAATTCTGTCATTGAAATTGGGTCAGTGGAAATAAAACACCCACAGGCCACATCCGAAGATAGTGCTTGATAAGTTCCCAGCTGGGCCAAAGGAAATAGTGAATATTTCAAACGATGGGCTTCCTGTAATTAATGAGCTATGTGAAATTGTTCGGCCCAAATCAGATGCATATTAAAAGAGTTAAATGTCATTTTAGTTCACGTGGTTTGGGCCATTTTGTCATTTTAGTCCAAAGGTTTTATTTTTCGACTGTGGGTCTATAAAGGTTTCATCGTTGTAATTTTAGTCTACTGGGTTAACTTCATCGATTATTTCTATTAACGATAAAGACAATTCAGTCATTTTATATGGCTGAATTATCCTTCTAGTTAACAAAATTACATATAGTCCACTGGGTTAACTTCATCCTTCGCAGCCTGGCCCATTCTTCCAGTCCTTCCTTGAGCCCAACCCATGACGAACTTGACCCACCTTGAGCCCAACCCATGAAGAAACCTATACATGTTCCTACGTTATTATGTCTCTATAGGCAGTAATTCCAACATTCAACATCTTGCGATTGATTTTTCATTTTATGCGTAATATAGATTATCATGCTATCTTGATTCATTTCAATCCTCTATGATATGGGTCACAATATTAATAAAATATAAAAATTGTACAGATACTCGCTTTATATATTTGGGAAATGGTAGTCAGGGCCGGCCTTGAGAATTTGTGTACCTTGTTCGAGCTCGAAAAAATATGCCCTTAGGCCTTAACGAAATTGGGTATTGGGCTCACTAAAGGTCTAAACCTAATGTCAAAGGGGTTAATAACTAATCTAAACCATAAGAATAGTTTTGTAAAGGGGCATATGTTGGTGTTTGTATGGGTGTACCCTATTAAAAAAATATTTTACATATACATATCGGGTTTTTTCATAAAAAAACGTGTCCCTCGAAATATCAGGCCCTGGCCGATGGTCCTCCCCGCCCAGCCCTAGGTCCGGCCATGATGGTAGTACATGTACCGTGTACAAATCCCAACGAAAATAACTTATAATACAACATATGTAATTAAAATGATTCAAACTATAGTCTTTAACAAGAGCTTTAACCGCATCTTCTTTTATGGTCTGCTGTGTAGTCTTCAACGAACTCTTGAATCACGTCTTCTTATATGGTCCGTTGTGTAGGCTTCAACGAGGTCTTGAATCACATCTTCTTGTACAATAACGAGTTAACGCTAACCCGCACATTGTGACGGGATGTTGATAACGTGTTCGGTTTACTTTGATGATATGCATACATGACCGGCTAATGCTCTATTGTGCAATATGTGAACATGTGTTGGCTAAATCTTAATCAAAACCATACATAATCTACAAAATTGTTTTGTAAATATGTTGTATCATTGAAACTTTGCTACTCCTATTGACTATTGCGTTCAAAACAACAAAGAAATTTCTATTTTGACTTTTCAATTCAAAAACTTATGTTCAAAAAACAATTTGCAAACAACACATGAACAATAAACGCAGAAACAAACGAAATGTCTAATTTAAAACATTTGATTCATTTGAATTTAATTATCATTATAATATTCTTTGCACAAAGTAGAATGATCACATAGTTTCACTAAAATGGCAAATTACGTAAAATCGCAAATCGATGAAAGGTTTACCGGGGAAACGTAATTATACAAAATAAATCCATATATAAATAGAGCGGAAAATGAAGAGCAAATGATAGATTGTTGATAATTCGTCAAGAAATTCAAATTTACAAAGGTATAAATGGAATAAAATCAAAGAAATGGCTTGCGTAAAAGTTAAAAATAGAGATAGTGAAGATTTTGTAAAACGGTTACAGATAGTCTAGAATGACAGTGAAATTAAGATGGTGGCGGTTGAATTTTTATTAGGTTGGAAAGTGGGTAAATAAATGGATTGATTAATTCATGTAATCTATAGATAACGAAACGGTTTATTCTTTTTAAGTCAAGTGGTGCTATCAATCCAATGAAACAGTGGAACATTCACAAGGGAAGAAGGTATTTAATTCATGTGGCAAGTAAGAGAAAAAAAGGAAGGAAAAAAAACAGCGAAATAAGTGTAGAGGGGAATCGAACCTGGTTCTCTTCGTTGGTGAAAAGTTGCGACCACCACCCAAACAGATTAGATCTTGTGATGTAAATTCCTTTTAGTTAGTATACTTATAATACCGACGTGACTTTTAATAAACGGGTACAAACCCTAAGTTGGTAATTGTATATATGTATATGTAACACCTCGTGTTTTCACAAGTCAAAGTCAAGGTTAAAGTCAACGACCGATTTCGCGCAACCTGACTTGTAGAAATTCCTTTATTTTATTTGTATTATGTGGAGTAAGTGTCGTTAATTGCGACAATCGACGTATGTTAATCGCTATTCAATCGATCTACGACTGTGAACTATAGGAAGTAACAATGCGATAAAGTTAATCAACTAATAATCAAGCTATGCTAATCAAATCGACATCAAATCGCAACTCGAGCTACGTAGTTTTACTTGTTGTTATACGTGTGTGTGTGCCTTACGTGTTATCTGTGCATGTTTATTTATGTTATGTCGTGGTAGTCAAGCGAACTCAATCGAAACTCGAACGCAATCGAACTCGAACTCGAATCACGATTGAACTATGATAGATGGTGGAAAATAGATTACGCAAGATACGAAGTAGTTGGGACTAAAAGTAATTTGACTAGGAAACCCTATCATATCGAGCCGCTCGCAATTGAAATCGAAATATCAAAAATCGTCGCGCGAAACACTCGAACAGTGCAACTGATCGATCAGGCTCCCAGCCGATCGAACAGCCAGCCGAACGGACTGCTGTCTGATCGGACAGGCTGTCCGATCGAGCTGCCTGGCCGACCGGTCAGCACTTACCCCTTTTGGAATCCTATAAATACCCCTGTCATTGTCATTCTTTCCACTTTTGGAAACCTCTGACCGACCAGCACGCTCAGCTCACCTTTTTGCAGATTTCTCACGATTTCGGTAAGTTTTCGTCCTAAATCTTGTACTTTCTTGATCTATACACTCTCCTACACCTTTCTATCTTTCAAATCTTAACATTTAACCGTGAAATCATCAAGAATCAAGTGTTCTAGGATGATGTCATCATGGGTTCTTGAAGAACTTCATGTTTTGGCCTCAAACCACCAAGAATGACTTGGATCTAACCGATTTCCACATAAATAATCAAAGATCTTCAATAGATCTAAACATATACTCGGTGAAAAGGATTGAAAGATGGATTTTCCAACTTTCCTTCAACTCTTTTCACTCAAGAACTTCAAAACTTGTAGAAACGGAACCTGAGCCGGTTTACACATCACTTCGGGGGTTGTATGGCTCAAGATCTGGATTCTATCCACAAGGTTAATCGACTTCAGGTTAAACGTTAAACTTCGTTCCGAACAGTCCCCTGACCGGATTTGGGTGATTCCTGTCCGACCCAAGGAACCAAGTAAGGACGAAGGATCTATGGTTCTACTCGCTGTCAAAATACCTCGATAAAACGAAAAACAAACAGAACAACCAAGTGATAGGCGAAAAGGCTGATCAGGTCAAGACGCTGACCGATTGGACTGCTGTCCGAACGGACAGTCAGCCGATCGGATAGACAGCCGATCGACTGGCCAGCCGATCGGCTAACACCTGGTCCCACACAATAAATTTATTTATTTTGAAGGCTAATATTGAACGAACTGTTGTTCGATCGAACTACTGTCTGATCGGATTACTCTTCGGATCATGATATGCTATACTTCAACACTTAATCGATTTTTCAACATGTTCAATGCACTAGAAGTGCCACCCGATCGAACAGCCGTCCGATCAGGTGACACCCCGTTGTCCGATCGAACAGCAGCTGTGCTATTCGATCGATCAACTGTCCGATCCACTGCACCATACTTTACATTTCATTTAAAGTCTTTGACTAGTCGAACACCTGTTCGATCAAACACCTGTCCGACCCAAAGACTAAACATTGCAATTAATTTGAATGCCTAACCGATCGGGCTGCCGGCCGATCGAACAGCCGTCCGATCGACCGACCTGAAAGGTAAAGGTACTTCAAAGTTTTTAAATATTACAACGAAAACTTCAAAAGTCAAGCCATCATACACAAACACCTCCTTCTCAAAGGAAGGAACAATCCACTCGAACAGCCATCCGATCGGCCTACCGACTGACCGAACAGCGGACCGAGCGGACTGGCAACCGAACGGTCAGCCGTCTGATCGGAACCAGCCGTCTGACTCACCGACACTTGTTTTCCGTTTTACGTTTCACTTATCGTTATGCTACCAAATCTATTCAGGCTAACCGTACTCGCTAAGCGCTCCCTTCAATCCATAAATCGTTGTGAGTATACTCGATCCCTTTTTGCTTTTAGCACTTTTGGGTGTTACATACGTTACGAATATTCAAACTACAACAATCACACTACTCAAATACTATTTGAACGCTAACCGTTAATGCATGATATACGTGGCTTATGAATGCTTGTTTGTTATGTTTACACATGGAATGCTGTCTACCTGCCTTAGCAACGATAGTACTATAGTTTGGACTCAGCACCCGTTCACACGGGAGTTGTTAAGGATCTTTTACTTGCATGGATTACGGTGGTAATCATGTATTGCGAACTGCCTCGGGCAGTCAACCCGCAGTCATTGGTATCGATGGATCTATGTCGATAACTAACGTGCTTCATTTCACTATGTGTACGTGCTGGTTATGCGTAAACGAATTCGAACTCTATATACTATTATCAAACTTGTATGCTCACCTTTACATTTTATGTATTGACTTTATTTTAACGTATGTGACAGGTGCTTAGGAAGTTTACATGCTTAGCATGCTGTGAACTTGAGGCTAGGAAAGGTCTAGGATGCTCTCTGTGCTGTGATGAAATTGAAGCTAGGAAAGGAGGTCCTAGAAACCAATAAATAAACTATTTACGTTTAAATCTGAGTTGTCGAAACAGAATTTTTTCCTTGATGATTGTCTGTAATAATTATTTGACTGTTTGAGATACGGTATGGGACGTATTATTTAAATTGGATGGTTATGATAATTGTTATGGAAACTTCTGGACAATCTGTTTCGCTCAGTGCCATGCCCCGATGATTCCGCCATTGGTTGGGGTGTGACAGATTGGTATCAGAGCCATAACTATAGGGAATTAGGCAAGACTCAACCTAGTCGGGGTCGATGTCTTAGATACCTAGACTATAGTTAAGAACCAGCAGACCGACTTGTGCATAACCAGTAGGGACTATGTACGAGCTTATTTCCTCGCTATTCTCGCTTATGCTACACTATCGCTGCACCCGAATTTTCAACTATAAATAGGGAATAAGGTTAAGATTAGGCGTGAAAGCCGCAAACTCTCGACTAAATTGCTTAATCAATACTGTTTTATCAACATTTCGATGATTTCTTTCTTCTTTTTCAATAACAAACGCCTGCTCAACGGGGGAATTATACCAAATTAGGGGTGAAACCCACATTTTGATGAATAATCTCCTCTATTTTATCAAAACAGGAACGAAGTTGTTAAGCTAGGGGTGGAACCCTAACCTTGACGACTTGTTCCGTGCATTTTACAAAACCTCTCACTAGAGTCTCGACAGACTCCAACGACCTAAAGCCACGATATGACCAACGGGATGCATGCCAAATGCCCAAGAATCGAGGCAAAGGCACAGTCCTGAAGGTTAAGTGTGCGCAACGGGTCCTTGTGAATAGTCGAACCACCTTGGGTAGTCGAAGTCTACTAGCCGCAGACAATCTGCCTCTTGATTTCTATGCATTTCAAAGAAAAATTGTCGATTTTATGTGTTTTAGGTGTTATTACCCATTCATGTGCTTATTTTGACTCCAAACGATTGCGTAACGACACGTTCGACGTGCGAATCCGTGAACGTGCGTGACCGAACACACTAGATGTACAATTTACCATGATCCTTATTGATCAGTTTGACAAGTACACGCTCCAAGAATCACCTTTTGCCACTTCCTCTGTCTAGCTTCTTTCTCTAGACCTAGGATTATGTTTTCTGACCGTCTCTAGTAATTGAAGGGTATGCGTTTCCTTGCTTCTGTGCTTACGTGCTTAGGTATTACATGATTATGTGCTTTTGTGGATCTGTGCTCTACATGCCTACGTGCTTATATGTTTGCGTGAATATGTGATTATGAGTCTATGTGTTACGTGTTACATTGCGTGTTCCTAAGCTTTAGTAAGTAGTAGACGTGTGAGGTGAGATTCGAATACAATGTGATGAGTCCTGTGACGATGTCTGTTGCAGACCATGCCGTCTGGATCCCGTCATGTACTCTCTCGTCAAGAAAAGAGGGACAAACGCCTTGCTTCCATCATCGCCAAAAGTGTGGCAAAGGCCGTGAGTGATGTTTATGAGAATGCCAGCAAATCATCTGAGGAATCGAGAACCGAAGCTCCCAAAGCTACCGCAAGGCCCTTCAGTTTCAAACAATTCAAGTCGTGTGGGCCAAAAGAATTCACAGGCGAAGGAGGTCCCACTGCACTATTTCACTGGTTTGATTCCATTGAGGTTACTCTGCGACAGAGTGGTTGCCCTGATGACCTCCGTACTCTGAATGCTACCGGCGTTTTCCAGTCCCGTGCACTAGACTGGTGGACAGCTAAGAGGAACAAGCGAGGGAACGATGCAGCCTACGGTCTGTCGTGGGACGAGCTCAAGGAAGTTATGCTAGAGGAATTCTGCCCTCCTCACGAACGTCAAAAGCTAGAAGATGAATTTTGGCACATACAGCAAAAAGATGGTGACAATGCTGGTCTCACTGCTCGTTTCAAACAGCTCAGCATTATCTGTCCCGATCAAGTCAAGACTCCCGACATGACAATCAAGAAGTACATCCGGGCACTGCCCGACTGCGTTGCTGATTTCGTGCAAGCGGCTAAGACTACGACGATCGAGGAAACCTATCTGCTAGCCGCTGAGATCAACGACAAGCGGGTTAAGGCTGGTGTCTGGGATAAGACTTCGAAGCATCTGCATCAAGCTACCGCTACCGCACCAACTACTGAACCTACCTCATCAAGCAACAAGAGAAAGAACAAGAGAAAGAACAGCTGCAGCAGCAAGAACTGTGCGATCACTGCTGCACCGATTCAAGCTGTACCTGCCCAACAGCGTCAAGTAGCGGCGCCTGTGGCCAATGCACCGCCTGCAAAGCGTGCATACACTTGGCCACACCCGCTCTGCCCTACTTGCACCTATCATTACCCGACTGCCATTGCTTGCCGTTATTGTGCTCATTGCAATGTGTACGGCCACTTTACTACCAACTGCTGTATTCGACCAGCACCTGCTCATCAAGCTCTACTCACTGCCCCACAGGGTCAACAAGCTCCTCCGGCACCCGCAGTCAAAGCCAGAGCCTGCTTCGCATGTGGCGACCCGAACCATTTCGCCAACATGTGCCCAAATAGGGTTGTGAAACAAGAGCCTCAGCAACAGCAGCCGCAGCAACAACAACAACAACAGCAGCAACAACAACAGGCCGCACGCGCCAGAACTTTTAACCTCAACGTGCGTCAAGCCCAGGCCGACAACAACGTGGTCAATGGTACGTTCCTTGTGAATGGTATTTATGCTTCATGTTTGTTTGATACTGGAGCCGATAACTGCTTTGTGTCGTTCGAATTTGAGAAACTCCTTAGTCGTAAACGTTCCCAACTTTCCTCGACATTCGATGTTGAAGTTGCTACCGGAAGAACCGTCGCCGTCAATTCTGTTCTTCGTGATTGTACTCTTGAGCTCAACAATCACATCTTCCCAATCGATCTTATTCCGATGCAACTCGGAAGTTTTGACGTCATAATAGGCATGGACTTTCTTCGAGAAAACCATGCGGAAGTTGTGTGCTTCGACAAGATGATTCGATTCTCGCTCGCGAATGGTGACTTATTGTGTGTTTATGGCGATACTACTTCAAGGGGGCTCAAGCTTATGTCATGTGTGCAAGCCAGCAAGTATCTCCGCAAGGAATACAGGGCTTTCCTGGCAAACATTGTAGTAGCGAAGAAGGAAAAGAAAGAGAAGAAGGAAGTGAAAGACGTTCCTGTGGTTCGAGAATTTCCCAATGTTTTTCCAGAGGATCTTCCCGGACTACCGCCAAGTCGTGATATTGACTTTCGTATCGACCTCATTCCTGGAGCCAATCCTATTGCCAAAGCTCCCTACCGACTCGCACTGTCCGAAATGCGCGAACTCTCAACCCAACTCCAGGAATTACTTGAGAAAGGCTTCATTCGCCCGAGCACCTCTCCTTGGGGCGCGCCGGTCCTTTTCGTCAAAAAGAAGGACGGATCGTTCAGGATGTGCATCGACTATCGGGAATTGAATAAGTTAACTATCAAGAACCGCTATCCCCTACCTCGTATCGACGATTTGTTTGATCAACTACAAGGCGATACGTGCTTCTCAAAGATCGACCTACGTTCAGGTTATCATCAACTACGTATTCAAGAGGAGGATATACACAAAACCGCGTTTTGTACTCGTTATGGTCACTACGAATTCGTTGTCATGCCTTTTGCTCTAACCAACGCACCAGCGGTTTTCATGGATCTTATGAATCGCGTGTGTAAACCATATCTCGACCGTTTTGTCATCGTGTTCATCGACGATGTCTTGATCTATTCCAAATCGAAGACCGAACACGCGCAACATCTACGTTTGGTTCTCGAGTTACTCCAGGGGAACCAACTCTATGCCAAGTTCTCCAAGTGTGAAATTTGGTTGGAGGAAGTTCAGTTTCTGGGTCACATTGTTAATAGCCAGGGTATTCACGTCGATCCTGCGAAGATTGAAGCAGTCAAGAGTTGGGTTACACCTAAGAATCCCTCTGAAGTCCGTTCTTTTATCGGACTAGCGGGCTATTATCGACGATTTATCGAGGGATTCTCAAAGATCGCTGTACCGCTTACCTCTCTCACGCATAAAGACAAGCCTTTTGTTTGGGGAACTAAACAAGAGACTGCCTTTCAAACCCTCAAGCGCATGCTTTGCAATGCTCCTGTTCTCACATTGCCCGACGGAAAGAATGATTTCATTGTCTACTGTGATGCTTCCAACCTCGGTCTTGGTTGTGTTCTCATGCAACAGGACAAGGTCATAGCTTACGCATCTCGTCAGCTCAAAATCCACGAGAAGAACTATACAACCCATGATCTCGAGCTAGGCGCAGTTGTTTTTGCGTTAAAGATATGGCGACACTACTTGTACGGTACTAAGTGTACGATCTTCACCGATCATAGGAGCCTACAACACATCTTTAATCAGAAGGAACTTAATATACGTCAACGCCGATGGGTAGAACTTCTCAACGATTACGACTGTGAGATCCGTTATCACCCAGGCAAAGCGAATGTTGTTGCCGACGCACTTAGCAGACGAAGCTACCTGTTTAGCACTCGTAATGTTCAAGCCCAGCATAATCTCGAAACTCTCATCCGCGACGCTCAACATGCATGTTTTAACGAACGCACTTTGAAGAAAGAAAGAATCTACCACGATGGAGCCCAACTTGTGAACAAGTCGAATGGGATATTTCACTTCTTAGACCGAATTTGGATTCCCAAGCGAACCAATTTGTGACAAATTCTGATGGACGAAGCCCACAAATCCCGGTATTCTGTTCATCTCGGTGCTGACAAAATGTACCAGGTGGCCGGGTATGAAGAGGGATATCGCTCTCTACGTTGGAAAATGCCTGACTTGTGCTAGAGTCAAGGCTGAACATCAAAGACCCTCTGGCTTACTCGAACAACCACCAATCCCCATGTGGAAGTGGGAAAGTATAGCCATGGATTTTATAACCAAGCTACCACCCACTTCATCAGGTCACGACAGCATATGGGTTGTGGTCGACCGTTTTACTAAATCAGGTCACTTTCTGCCTATACGAGAAGACTACAAGGTGGAACGATTAGCCCGAATCTACACCGACGAGATCATTTGTAATCATGGGACGCCTCGTGACATCATCTCTGATCGTGATGCTCGGTTTACTTCGCGATTGTGGGAAACGTTTCAAACGGCACTCGGTACAACGCTTAATCTAAGTACTGCTTTTCACCCACAGACCGACGGTCAGACTGAAAGAACGATTCGTACTCTTGAAGACATGCTTCGTTTGTGTGTCCTAGACTTCGGTGGTAATTGGGATAAACACCTGCCGTTAGTCGAATTCTCGTATAACAACAGCTACCATTCTAGCATCCAAATGGCACCATTCGAGGCATTATACGGAAGAAGATGTCGATCGCCTATTGTATGGAACGAGATCGGTCATTCGCAACTAACCGGTCCTGAGCTATTACAAGAAACGACAGACAAAATTTTCTAAATTCGAGACAATCTGGTGAAGGCTCAGGATCGACAGAAAAGTTACGCCGATAAAAAGCGCAAGCCCCGTGAATTTGGCGTTGGTGACTACGTACTCCTAAAGGTATCACCTTGGAAGGGCGTAGTCCGATTTGGCAAGAAGGGAAAACTCGCGCCTCGATATGTTGGACCTTTTAAGATTCTGGAAAGGATCGGAAAAGTCGCCTACAGACTCGAACTACCGGAGGAACTTAGTAATGTCCACCCGACATTCCACGTGTCAAACTGTAACAACCCGCACTTTTGTGCGTTGTTACTACTCGATATACTCGTTACGCCTAGCACCAGATATTCGGATCATAATGTAACTATATCGCATACATCGCTATTCGAAGGATAAATCGCATATTTTCGCAATATATTATCACTACATCACATCACAAACACTAACACTCACGATGACATTGAGTGAGGACCTATTCTACCCTCCTCGATGGCCGTGATGTGTCGAAACGCAGACAGATAATGCTAGCAAGGACTCTCGGGTGAGTGCTATAGCTCCAGTCGTCGTGACGATGATGACAATACGAGTGAATGGTACCCCGACAGTCTTTGTGGCACAACACATAATAACGTTCACGATGACATCGAGAAAGGACCTATACTACCCTCCTTGATGGCCGTGGAACGTCGCTAATAATCGCATACTCGAATCGAAAACCGATTGTTATTTCGAAACTTTGAATTATGGATACGTAAATACGACCCCTAGTGATATATATACATATATAATAATATAATAATGATATAAAAAGCGCGTACTTCGAAAACTACCGAAACGATTGAAAACGGAGAAAACTCATCGCGCCGGAGTGGCCATCCGGATGGACAGCCTCATCCGAACGGATGGGCCATCCGACCCAAAACCACTCCAGCTCGCCTTCTTGCCTATAAATAGTCTATCACACCACTGTTCAAGTGATGTGACAGCTCCCACTCGACCAAACACGCTCCAGGACCCTTTTCTCTCGATTCCTCGCGATTTCGGTAAGATTTCAACCTAAAACTTGTACTTCTATGATCTACACTCAATTCTACATCATTCTATCTTTTAAAACTCAATTTCTAACCGTGAAATCTGCTGATTTGAGGTATTTTAAGGTGATGTCACCAAGAGTTCTTATGAACTTCAAGTTGTGACCTCATCCCACCATAAACGACTCAGATCTGGGTGATTTCCACATGTTTTGATAACAAATCTCACCTAAATCTGTGTATTTAACCATGGAACTGTGCGATTTCGAGTTAACCATGAGAAACTGTCAAGAACGGCCAAATCTGATGGAACGGGGTGATTCCCGGCCGTTAGAACGAGTCGGAACTGATGGAATTTCCTTTGCTAATACGAAATCACACCGTCCCAACAAGACCACATTGTATTTCCTCCGAAAACACTCAAAACCAGTCAAGACCTATTCGATCGGATAGCAATTCGAACCAGTCAAGACCTATTCGATCGGATAGCAATTCGAACCAGTCAAGACCTATTCGATCGGATAGCAATTCGAACCAGTCAAGACCTATTCAATCGGATAGCAATTCGAACCAGTCAAGACCTATCCGATCGGATAGCAATTCGAACCAGTCAAGACCTATTCGATCGGATAGCAATTCGAACCAGTCAAGACCTATTCGATCGGATAGCAATTCGAACCAGTCAAGACTTATCCGACCGGATAGCCTGTCATCCGACCGGATGACAGCCATCCGACCCAATCAACAAAACATCCGATCGGATGAGCCCATCCGAACGGACGAGCACCATCCGACCTGATAACCAACATTTGACGCTATTTTTCCTCAAATTGCCGCTATACATATCAAACCTGTATACTCGCCAATACTTTTGTATTGACAAATGTTTTAACGTATGTTGCAGGTTAGATCGCAAACTATATCAAATCAAAGCTAGGAAGTCTAGAAACTCAACTAAAATCTAGGTTGTCGGATTTGTATTATTCGAGAGGACAAGAAATCTGTGATAACTCATGTGATTGTATTATTTGTTAGTATGGGATAAAGAATGTATTAAATATTATCGCAATATAGTTGTTATGGATTCTCTTGAGCAATCTGATTCGCCTAGTGCCGCGCCCCGATGATTCCGCCATCGGTTGGGGTGTGCCAGATTGGTATCAGAGCCATAACTATAGGGAATTAGGCCAGACTCGACCTAGTCCGGGTCGACGTCTTAGAATTTGACCTAGTCTATAGTCTAAGTACCAACAGGCCGACTCATACGAACCCAGTAGGGTTGTATCGGGCCTACTTGATACTCTCGATCGAAATTGCTAAAAGCTATAACTTTGTGTGAACACCACGTACTACAGCTTCACACGAAGGAGCCTTTCCTAAGGCTGGAATACTACTTAGCCTTTCCTAAGGCTGACACAATACACATGTTTTCGAAAATACTCGCATAACGAAACCGAGCGATCCAGTCGAGATCAGGTGTGAAAACCAAGAACTCTCATTAGGATTGCTCACTCAGCGCATTTTCTAGCACGAGAACCTTTCATCGAGTTAGGAGTGACATCCACATCTCGACGAAAGTCTCCATTTCGAAACCTAGTGGAACTCACGAATTTATTCGAAGAGCACAACCACAATTAGGAACGAAGTTGTTAAGTCAGGGGTGAAACCCGTACCTTAATGAGCCGTTCCACTCCCTATAAATTGGTTTTCAAAAAGCTCCCACCAAGGACTCGACTATCACAATAACTCGAGCCACACAATGACTAGGAAGACGAATGCCATGAGCTGCATCCCAGTGGACGCATGAAGTCTTCTAGGTCAACGCGCTTGCTCGAACTTGTTGAATATAGTTGGGTTACCTTGGGTAGTCGACGCCTAAACACCCAAGGCACTCTATCATACGACCCGCCGATCTCACAAATGGTTGGAACTTATTTACACTTTGAAACTTTACACTTTAACAATTTCTCGATTTAATGATTTTCACTCCTGGCTTTATAAACGCACAAATTCGCACAGCCATCGCAATCTAAAACGAAACCCGAATGTTCGCAACGAAACTAATGCATAATCTATCGCCTTCGCTATTGTTTTCTCACCTCAAGGCGTCCTCACGTATTCTAAACCGACCTGTATGTGTATGATTACAAATTACAAATATATAAATACATATATATACGTATAAACAAACAAGTCATTGTGTGAGAACTTAGGAAATTCGTGTCTCCTATGTGGCTCCTATGTGATTCGCATTACTAACATACTATCGCATCAAGTTTTGAACGCGCTCAATCGCATTGCAAAACTCAAAAATCATTATGATCGAATCTCATTCCAAGTCTCTTCCTGTCTAGATGCCTTCCAACGACTCTACCTCGAGGCGGACAGCTAGCAGAAGAGCCAAACGAAGCGCCGGTAAGAGGATTGCATCACTTGTAACCAAGGAAGTGGTTAAGCTTATTCCTCAAATTGCCGCTCGAGTGCAATCTCTCAGCAACTCTCGAGTCTCGGAAGACTCCAAGACGGAAGCTCCGCAATCTACTTTTCTCTACACACACTTCAAAGCCTGTGACCCGATGGAGTTCACGGGAGAAGGAGGTGTATCTCAACTACTCCAGTGGTTCGATTCTATCGAAGTTACCCTTCGTCAAAGTGGGTGTCCCGATAGTTTCCGTACTACTTGTGCTACCGGAGTATTTCAATCACGAGCACTCGACTGGTGGACCACCGAACGTAACAAACGTGGAATCTCCGCAGCTTACGCTCTCTCTTGGGATGAGCTGAAAGAGCTCATGAAGAAAGAGTACTGTCCTCCTCATGAATTCAGAAGCTGGAAGACGAATTCTAGAAAATCGAGCAAGTCGAAAGTGACAACGCTGGCTACATCGCAAGGTTCAAACAGCTTAGCATAATCTGCCCAAGTCAAGTCAACACATCAGAAAAAGCCATTTCGAAGTACATTCACGGCTTGCCTGAGTGTGTGGGTGATTTTGTCGAAGCTGCAAGACCCACTACCATCGAAGAAACCTACCTCTTAGCCGCAAAAATCAACAACAAACGACTCATGGAAGGGTTTTTCTCAAAGAATCCTGCCAAACAAGCTTATCAAGCAATCGCCGTGAATTCTTCAGGCGATCCTGTCGGCGATTCTTCTGACGAATCTGCTGACGAATCTGCTGACGATTCTTTTGACGAATCTGCTAACGACTCTTCTAACAAATCTGCCGACGGATCTTCCAACAAATCGGTCAAAGATTCTGCAAGTGAGTCCTCAGACGAATCCTCCAACGACGACACCTTTTCGCAAGACACCGACAAACCCAGCCGCAAACGAAACATTTTAAGCCCGAGCTCATCAACAACCGAACTGCTGCAACCGAAACCTCTTCAAGCAGTCCCGATGTTTCCAAAACGAGCTTACACTGGAGCTCATCCCCAGTGTTACTCGTGTACTTACCATCATCCAGTTGGGGCTGACTGTCGCGATTGCCATAACTGCAATCGTTACGGTCACTTCGCCCGCAACTGCCGCATCGGACCGTGAACTTGAGTACAACAACAGCAACTCCAGCAAAGGTCTTCAACACCAAGCATCTAGCAAGCGTAGGATAAAGTTGTAATGGTATGATTTTCGACGTTAATTTCTAAGTTTTGAATCTACTCTATTACTCGATGTTGCCACTATGCGTAACATTAACTCTCGTTCTCGTGTTCTCTTTCACTCTCTAGTCGTCGCACTTAGACTAGGTTCACACACATACTGTATACCATATCACGAAATAATATGTTTTACCCTCACTACACTCTTAGAACGAGGTACGATAAATGTGCAAGGAACGACTAATCACGGGTGCACATGGGATTATTTGGGTCAGTGCACGGAGATCGTAGTGAATTCTAAGGTGCCATAAGCGTTTGAACAAAATATGACACCAAAACACGAGATTTAAGTAATAGGGGTAAAGCAAGGTGTGCTTTACTATACTACCAAAGTTTCGTGCAGAAAGTGCCGTGTGGAGTTGAACGTTATTAGACCTATTATACTATTGTGATTACTTTCAACACACAACACTCAATCGCAAGGCGTAACAACTGAATCGCATCATCGCAAGACTTGTCGTAAGTCTGCAAACGCAATGCAATCACCTCATCGATGGACTCTGGGGAGTCTACCTCGCAGGGCAATTGCATCGACGTAAGACTGGTCGTAAGTCTGCTGCAACGAATCTCATCAAGTACATAAACGCTCACGATATTGTTAGGTGAGGACCTATTCTACCCTCCTCGATAACCGTGAAGCATCGCAACGTAACGTTAAGCTTGTTCAAAACAAAACTCGACTAATCACGATCGCTTGTCATGTGTATCTCGCAATCTCTATCACTTATTATGTGAACCTATATCGCTTGTTGTGTATCAATCTATCCCTGTCGCCTACCGTTATCTGTGGTGTTTGTGTTAAGTTAGCACACATGACCTCGCTTCACGAGATGAAGCTCATATGATTAAAGCAAGGTGTTTTAGTCATATCAGCTGGCTTTCGTGGAAAAAGGCCATGTGGGGTTCGATATTAGTTAAACTCCGTGGTGTTAATCAATCAACTCGAACGGCATAGATCGTGCATACCTCCATCGCTTGCAACGCAACAACTGCCGCTTATCGAAATTCGTTTACCATCGCCGTCAGTATGGTGTTGTGTTATTCGCTTACTCACCTAATCGCTTATCGTGTATAGTCTACCGCTTATTCACTCGTTGGTGTTCGTTACAGTCTGTGTGGTGTTAATACGCATGACATCGCTTCACGAGGCAAAAACTAATCTGGTTAAACGTGGTGTTTCACCATGCTAGCAAACTCTCGTGGAAACATGCCATGCGGGTTCAACATGGAATCTAATCGACATCGCGCTAATCGCTTATCGTCTACCGCTCGACGCCTATCCAGCACGCTTTTGTAGCTACGTTCACAACTCAACTCGCCGGTTTAACCTATTCGATTCTATCTTATACTCGGTCTAACTTTCTATCGATTGGACCAAGTGAGCGCAATTCTATCCATGTCGTATCGGCACACATGACACCACATCACGAAACGGAAGTAATATGGGAGAAACATGGTGGATACGCCGCTGGTACTTCCTATATATAAATGTTTTGATCTTATTAACGAACTTTAGTGGGAAAGTGCCAAGTGGGGCCCGATGCTAAATTGTCTTTTTCAAACGGTAAAAAAAAAAAAACTGAAAACTGATTTTTATAAAACTTTTTATTAAAAACTATGGGCAAGTGAAATTCCTCACGATGTGGAGATAACATCGAATCGGCTTAGCTCCATGACCAAGGGGAGCTTTCATGAGTCCAAATTTTTCCTTGAAAACCTTTTGCAATATCAAAAACAAGACTTTCTTGAGACGTTGGTTCAACATCGAGTTCAGCTAAACCCATGTCGTAGGAGAGTCTTTGTAACCCCCGTTTCCATCTTAGAATTTCTTAAAATGTGTAAAACCTAAAGCTTCTGGTAACATTGGTTAACGATCGACTCAGCTAATTCTACATCATGAGAACCCTTTTCAAGTCCTTTAAAATTTCAATCGCATCGAACTAATGAATTCTTCACGACACAAGACACCATGGAACGCCAACTTGTGGAGTATTATTTTTGTCGTTTACGTCGCCTTATCGCTATCGCAATCGACCTCTCTTATTCGAAACGCTCTCACTTGTCAATTCTCAGTCAAGTCACTCGCTGTATCGCTATTTATCCAGGGTCAACTCTCAAAAGTCTACCTACTGGATTAATTTCGGGACGAAATTTCCTAAAGTAGGGGAGACTGTAACAACCCGCACTTTTGTGCGTTGTTACTACTCGATATACTCGTTACGCCTAGCACCAGAGATTCGGATCATAATGTAACTATATCACATATATCGCTATTCGAAGGATAAATCGCATATTTTCGCAATATATTATCACTACATCACATCACAAACACTAACACTCATGATGACATTGAGTGAGGACCTATTCTACCTTCCTCGATGGCCGTGATGTGTCGAAACGCAGATAGATAATGCTAACAAGGACTCTCGGGTGAGTGCTATAGCTCTAGTCGTCGTGACGATGATGACAATATGAGTGAATGGTACCCCGACAGTCTTTGTGGCACAACACACAATAACGTTCACGATGACATCGAGAAAGGACCTATACTACCCTCCTTGATGGCCGTGGAACGTCTCTAATAATCGCATACTCGAATCGAAAACCGATTGTTATTTCGAAACTTTGAATTATGGATACGTAAATACGACCCCTAGTGATATATATACATATATAATAATAATATAATAATGATATAAAAAGCGCGTACTTCGAAAACTACCGAAACGATCGAAAACGGAGAAAACTCATCGCGCCGGAGTGGCCATCCGGATGGACAGCCTCATCCGAACGGATGGGCCATCCGACCCAAAACCACTCCAGCTCGCCTTCTTGCCTATAAATAGCCTATCACACCACTGTTCAAGTGATGTGACAGCTCCCACTCGACCAAACACGCTCCATGACCCTTTTCTCTTGATTCCTCGCGATTTCGGTAAGATTTCAACCTAAAACTTGTACTTCTATGATCTACACTCAATTCTACATCATTCTATCTTTTAAAACTCAATTTCTAACCATGAAATCTGCTGATTTGAGGTGTTTTAAGGTGATGTCACCAAGAGTTCTTATGAACTTCAAGTTGTGACCTCATCCCACCATAAACGACTCAGATCTGGGTGATTTCCACATGTTTTGATAACAAATCTCACCTAAATCTGTGTATTTAACCATGGAACTGTGCGATTTCGAGTTAACCATGAGAAACTGTCAAGAACGGCCAGATCTGATGGAACGGGGTGATTCCCGGCCGTTAGAACGAGTCGGAACTGATGGAATTTCCTTTGCTAATACGAAATCACACCGTCCCAACAAGACCACATTGTATTTCCTCCGAAAACACTCAAAACCAGTCAAGACCTATTCGATCGGATAGCAATTCGAACCTGTCAAGACCTATTCGATCGGATAGCAATTCGAACCAGTCAAGACCTATTCGATCGGATAGCAATTCGAACCAGTCAAGACCTATTCGATCGGATAGCAATTCGAACCAGTCAAGACTTATCCGACCGGATAGCCTGTCATCCGACCGGATGACAGCCATCCGACCCAATCAACATAACATCCGACCAGATGAGCCCATCCGAACTGACGAGCACCATCCGACCGGATAACCAACATTTGACGCTATTTTTTCGCTTAATCGTGCGTCGTTTACAATATCCTTCAATGATTAACGCAGACGTACTCACAACCGACCCGATCAAGCTGTATTCTCGCTAAACACGCACTGTGAGTATACTTGAGCCCTTTTTAAACGCATTTTGGGTGTAACATACGTTTCTAACAAATCGAACTTATCAAACGAATTATTCAATCAATCGAATTATCACTTGCGAATAACTGTTATGCATAGATATACGTGATACTAGTTGCATATGTGCTAGGGCTTATACTCGCGACATCCCACCACGACTAGTATAGTACTATTGCGCCCGACGGGGTCTAGTTTGCCATCGCATATTCGAGCATCGAGGACTTAGTTGGTAGTATCAGCTTTGTGAGTATATATGTCATGTGTTACGTTTATGCATATGGAATTTTGCTACACTTTTAATCTATTACGCTATACATATCAAACCTGTATACTCGCCAATACTTTTGTATTGACAAATGTTTTAACGTATGTTGCAGGTTAGATCGCAAACTATATCAAATCAAAGCTAGGAAGTCTAGAAACTCAACTAAAATCTAGGTTTTCGGATTTGTATTGTTCGAGAGGACAATAAATCTGTGATAACTCATGTGATTGTATTATTTGTTAGTATGGGATAACGAATGTATTAAATATTATCGCAATATAGTTGTTATGGATTCTCTTGAGCAATCTGATTCGCCTAGTGCCGCGCCCCGATGATTCCGCCATCGGTTGGGGTGTGACACAAACCTCCGAAAGTGCCTAGCCAACCACGACATGCACGTTTCTCTAGACGACCTACAGGTGAACGAAACATTACACTTAGTGGAAAAGCCTGTCGAAATCATGGATCGCCAAACCAAGCAACTCAGACGCTCTCGCATACCTATCGTGAAGGTCCGATGGGAAGGCAAAAGAGGCGCAGAGTTCACTTGGGAACTCGAAAGCGACATGAAGGCCAAATACCCACAGTTGATCCAAGAGAAAGTCTAGCAAGAGAAAGTTCTAAAATGTGACTCACGGCGTTGTACAGCTTAATTTCGGGACGAAATCCCCTCAACAAGGGGAGGCTGTAACACCTCGTGTTTTCATAAGTCAAAGTCAAAGTCAAGGTTAAAGTCAACGACCGATTTCGCGCAACCTGACTTGTAGAAATTCCTTTATTTTATTTGTATTATGTGGAGTAAGTGTCGTTAATTCCGACAATCGACGTATGTTAATCGCTATTCAATCGATCTACGACTGTGAACTATAGGAAGTAACAATGAGATAAAGTTATTCAACTAATAATCAAGCTATGCTAATCAAATCGACATCAAATCGCAACTCGAGCTACGTAGTTTTACTTGTTGTTATACGTGTGTGTGTGCCTTACGTGTTATCTGTGCATGTTTATTTATGTTATGTCGTGGTAGTCAAGCGAACTCAATCGAAACTCGAACGCAATCGAACTCGAACTCAAATCACGATTGAACTATGATAGATGGTGGAAAATAGATTACGCAACATACGAAGTAGTTGGGACTAAAAGTAATTTGACTAGGAAAACCTATCATATCGAGCCGCTCGCAATTGAAATCAAAATATCAAAAATCATCGTGCGAAACACTCGAACAGTGCAACTGATCGATCAGGCTCCCAGCCGATCAAACAGCCAGCCGAACGGACTGCTGTCTGATCGGACAGGCTGTCCGATCGAGCTGCCTGGCCGACTGGTCAGCACTTACCCCTTTTGGCATCCTATAAATACCCCTGTCATTGTCATTCTTTCCACTTTTGGAAACCTCTGACCGACCAGCACGCTCAGCTCACCTTTTTGCAGATTTCTCACGATTTCGGTAAGTTTTCGTCCTAAATCTTGTACTTTCTTGATCTATACACTCTCCTACACCTTTCTATCTTTCAAATCTTAACATTTAACCGTGAAATCATCAAGAATCAAGTGTTCTAGGATGATGTCATCATGGGTTCTTGAAGAACTTCATGTTTTGGCCTCAAACCACCAAGAATGACTTGGATCTAACCGATTTCCACATAAATAATCAAATATCTTCAATAGATCTAAACATATACTCGGTGAAAAGGATTGAAAGATGGATTTTCCAACTTTCCTTCAACTCTTTTCACTCAAGAACTTCAAAACTTGTAGAAACGGAACCTGAGCCGGTTTACACATCACTTCGGGGGTTGTATGGCTCAAGATCTGGATTCTATCCACAAGGTTAATCGACTTCAGGTTAAACGTTAAACTTCATTCCGAACAGTCCCCTGACCGGATTTGGGTGATTCCTGTCCGACCCAAGGAACCAAGTAAGGACGAAGGATCTATGGTTCTACTCGCTGTCAAAATACCTCGATAAAACGAAAAACAAAAAGAACAACCAAGTGATAGGAGAAAAGGCTGATCAGGTCAGGACGCTGACCGATTGGACTGCTGTCCGAACGGACAGTCAGCCGATCGGATAGACAGCCGATCGACTGGCCAGCCGATCGGCTAACACCTGGTCCCACACAATAAATTTATTTATTTTGAGGGCTAGTATTGAACGAACTGTTGTTCGATCGAACTACTGTCTGATCGGTTTACTCTTCGGATCATGATATGCTATACTTCAACACTTAATCGATTTTTCAACATGTTCAATGCACTAGAAGTGCCACCCGATCGAACAGCCGTCCGATCAGGTGACACCCCGTTGTCCGATCGAACAGCAGCTGTGTTATTCGATCGATCAACTGTCCGATCCACTGCACCATACTTTACATTTCATTTAAAGTCTTTGACTAGTCGAACACCTGTCCGACCCAAAGACTAAACATTGCAATTAATTTGAATGCCTAACCGATCGGGCTGCCGGCCGATCGAACAGCCGTCCGATCGACCGACCTGAAAGGTAAAGGTACTTCAAAGTTTTCAAATATTACAACGAAAACTTCAAAAGTCAAGCCATCATACACAAACACCTCCTTCTCAAAGGAAGGAACAATCCACTCGAACAGCCATCCGATCGGCCTACCGACTGACCGGACAGCGGACCGAGCGGACTGGCCACCGAACGGTCAGCCGTCTGATCGGAACCAGCCGTCCGACTCACCGACACTTATTTTTCGTTTTACGTTTCACTTATCGTTATGCTACCAAATCTATTCAGGCTAACCGTACTCGCTAAGCGCTCCCTTCAATCCATAAATCGCTGTGAGTATACTCGATCCCTTTTTGCTTTTAGCACTTTTGGGTGTTACATATGTTAAGAATATTCAAACTACAACAATCACACTACTCAAATACTATTTGAACGCTAACCGTTAATGCATGATATACGTGGCTTATGAATGCTTGTTTGTTTTGTTTACACATGGAATGCTGTCTACCTGCCTTAGCAACGATAGTACTATAGTTTGGACTCAGCACCCGTTCACACAGGGGTTGTTAAGGATCTTTTACTTGCATGGATTACGGTGGTAATCATGTATTACGAACTGCCTCGGGTAGTCAACCCGCAGTCATTGGTATCGATGGATCTATGTCGATAACTAACGTGCTTCATTTCACTATGTGTACGTGCTGGTTATGCGTAAACGAATTCGAACTCTATATACTATTATCAAACTTGTATGCTCACCTTTACATTTTATGTATTGACTTTATTTTAACGTATGTGACAGGTGCTTAGGAAGTTTACATGCTTAGCATGCTGTGAACTTGAGGCTAGGAAAGGTCTAGGATGCTCTCTGTGATGTGATGAAATTGAAGCTAGGAAAGGAGGTCCTAGAAACCAATAAATAAACTATTTACGTTTAAATCTGAGTTGTCGGAACAGAATATTTGCCTTGATGATTGTCTGTAATAATTATTTGACTGTTTGAGATACGGTATGGGACGTATTATTTAAATTGGATGGTTATGATAATTGTTATGGAAACTTCTGGACAATCTGTTTCGCTCAGTGCCATGCCCCGATGATTCCGCCATCGGTTGGGGTGTGACAGTATAATTGATCAATTAGTAGGAGGGTATGTGTGACAACTCGTAATTTAGAACCCTTCATTGTATCTTGATATAACATGCTTGAACGTTATGTGTTTATAGATTAGCAAATGAAAGTTGTGAATCATCTTGATGTGCTATGTGTTGATAATACGTACGTATAAGATGTGGTTATGTATACGTGGGTATGTAATAAGCCGAAACCATGAACCCAACTCAAGACCACTCGGTCTCGAGTGAACAATGTACCTATTGGGCCGGTTGGGCCATGCTCCTCTTCACCCCACTCGAAAACCCACTAGGGTGAACTAACTTAGTATATAACTCATGCTCCTAGCCATTTTTGCCATTTCTTTGGGCAACTCACACTCACTCCCACACACACTCTCCTACATTCTCTCTCACTAAAACCCTAGAAGCACAAGCCTTCTCCTCTCTCTTTCAGATTCAACCGGTGACAACAAGGGCTCTCGGTTCAAGCTTAGGATCTCCTTTGGAAGCTCATCCATCGATTTCTTCATATCCTCGCACCTTGAAAACCTAACCGGTTAGTGATTCATGTTATGTATTGTATTTCGGTTGATGATGATGTGTTGTATTTCGGTTGATGATGATGTATGATGAAGTTATTTGATAATATGTTTGCTTGTTAAGTTTTATGCATGATGAATATATCCTCCTTGAATAATCGGATGTTGATGCACTAGCTAAGTATGATATGTTTGAACAATTTGTTTTAGTGTATGTGTTTTAAATTTGATAAATCTTATGTAAGCATGCTATTGTATTGATTGAACATACTAGATATAGAAACCGATGATAGCCTTTAGTGATGTCCGAATCATGCATTTGTTTAGAGGTTTAGGTTGCCTTGAATGAACATGCTTGTGAATGATGAAATGGATGAATAAGGGTTGGTTGTGATATGAATATTTGATGAACGATTTAAATATATGTTGAACATGTTATGAACATTTGAAAAATGCTTGTTTAATCGGTTTTATTTGAATATTAGACAAGAAAACATGTTTGTATGGATAGTACACACTGTTGCATGAAATCGGAATCCCATTGGTTAGTACATGTGCTGGCAATTAGCAGGTGTGCCAGTCGAGACCCTCTGTCTCGACTCGAGACCATATACGTGACAGCTCGAGATCACGGTTGCGACACAGGTTGCGAGTCGAGAACCCCTAGTCTCGACTCGAGACCACACATTACCAACGCATAAACAACATGACTCGAGACCGCTTAGTTTCGAGTGATGAACGTATGACCCGAGACCTCCTCAGTTGCGACTCGAGAACTTGTATGCTACAACTCGAGACCGCACAGTCTCGACTCGGGACCTCTAGTCTTGACTCGAGACCATATACACATGCACACTGTTTTGGACTTGCATGCTAATACGAGCCCAACTAATTGGGCCGCACACTTGGACTTTGCTTATTTACGTAGATAAGGCTATTGGATGTGTTTATTAACTGAAGTATTTATACGTGTGTGTCACGACCAATACGTGTATACAAATGTGTGTAGAAAACATACGTGCACTACCTAAACACGAACCTGACTTGTGTGGTACAACTATGTTAGGACGTGGTTGACCACAATATAGCTTGATTGACCTTTCTGTGTATCTGCCGAGCAAACCAAGGTGAGTTCACACCCTCTACAAAGCATGGGATTCCCAGGGGTTGGGAATGGGGTTAAGGAACATGGATTCCTCGTCCTTCTTGGGTAGGACAGTATTGGTTCAGGAATATAATTCCTCGTCCTCATGGACAGATAACTCGTACTAGACCGAAACTCTTTCACGAAGTCCCTCCTTTTTATATCGACTTAATCGCCGGGCCAATGGCGAGCGGGTCATTAGTTAGATAGCGCTATTTAGGTCTGACAAGCCTCACACCGTGCCGCAGAGGACGGGCGTGAACTAATGGACCTGGGCACGTCAATGATGATAGACATTGACAGTTCAGGGCTCATAAACATGACTACAGTCAACAGTCGATATGGTAACGAGTCTAGTGTATACATGGGGTAGCCCCCACGGTTGAAATGCCAGATAACTAACATGGGGTAGCCCCCACGGCTGTATTGCCAGAGTAAATGGGTAAACAAATCACGTTTTCAACTATGGGGTAACCCCCACGGCAGGATGCCAGTTAAAGGAAACTGTTTTTGAAACAACTTAAAAATAAACACCCAACCGTGAACTCACTCAACTTGTTGTTGACTCGTTACTACATGCTTTGCAGGTCAATAGGTCCTTAGCTGGAGCTTGCATGGAAGAGAGTCGTTGTGGGACATGGACAGCTGTGTGCCATGTTAAACTTTGAAACAATTAAACTTATGTTTTGGTTTTCAAACATTATGCTTCCGCTTGCAACTTAAACTATGTTTTATTTGGACACCAATTGTATTGGTTGGATTTTTATAATCACTTACATGCTTGTTCAATATGATTGGTGGCTGGATCCTGGTCAGTCACGCCTCCAAGCGGTAGTATTCCGCAGGTGGATTTTGGGGGTGTGACAGATTGGTATCAGAGCCATTGGTTATAGTGAACTTGGTTTTAATAAGGGGAAAAAGTTTTTGTTAAAACCAGACTATAACCTGTACAGTGCTCAACGGTCCACAACGACGCTTCACTCCACATGCAAGGCTCAACATTCTAGGTGATATGATCTGTGTATATATTGCCTACTTGTTAGTTACATAGTACATTGCTCATGGTATGCTTGGTTAGTATAACTACTGTTGCTTGAGCACGTGTGTGCTTACTCCCTTCTGCCATCGCACTTTCGTGAACCTCTCTCACTCATGTTTCCCTCTTATATGAAGATCATGAGTTGACGCGTTAACATGACTCAAGCCCAGTTGATGGCTTTGATTAACGAACGAGTTGCTGCGACACTTGCAGCTGCACACGCAGGAGGTATATCCTGCAGTCCAAACTCATTCTAGGATCTTTAGATCCTACTCTCGTGAACCAACCTTTGTGTTAAACTCTGTCCTTTCTTTCACCCACAACTGGTCAACATGCTCATCCACCTGTGTGCATCTTTAAAACTTTTATGGACTGCCGACCCACTACTTTTAGCGGCACTGAAGGAGCTGTAGGTCTCCTCCACTGGTTTGAGAAGCTCGAGTCAGTTTTCGAAATGTGTGAATGCCCTGAGGCGCGCAGGGTGAAGTATGCTACCGGTACTCTCGAGGGTTTGGCTCTCACATGGTGGAATGCTCAGGTCCAAATGCTGGGGTTGGTTGCTGCTAACGCCACCCCATGGGACAATTTTAAAGAGATGATCAAGGAAGAATACTGCAGTCGGGATGACATTCATAAGCTGGAAGTCGAGTTCTATAACCTCAAGATGACGGGGTCAGAAATTGAGGTGTATACTAAGAGATCGAATGAGCTTGCATTACTGTGTCCTACTATGGTTGTGACAACTCGAAATTCAGAACCTTTCATTGTATCTCGATGTAACATACTTGAACGTTATGTGACTAGTTAACTTGTTGGTTTAATGAATGATATAAGTAAATTTATGTGATTATGTGTTGTGCTTTTATATATAGTATGTGTATATGTATAAGTGACCCGAGAACCATGAACCCGACTCGAGACCATGCGGTCTCGAGTGAACAGGAAACAGTTGGGCCGGTTGGGCCGTGCACCTCATTTAATCCATCCGAAACCCATTAGGGTGCATTAACTTGAAGCTAGTATATAACCTTGTTGTTAGCCAACATTACCATCTTTGGGCAACTTACACACACCCTCCTACACACACACTCCTACATTCTCTCTCACTAAAACCCTAAGTCTCAACATTCTTCTCCTCCTTCTCGGATCAAACCGGTGACCACAAGGAGCTCTCGGATCGGCTCACACACACCCATTTGGAAGCTTCATTCGCTACTACTTCACACCTTTGAACCCATACTTGAACCGGTTAGTGATTTCCTTGCAAATATATGTATATACATGATTTGAGTGTTGATTAAGTGATAGATTGCATTATAACTATTGTTCGAGTATGAAGGATGTGTGTGAGAGTTAATGGGTTCTTGATTCACTAGGGAGGCATGCTTAGTTACAACATCTATGATGAACATG